>CM057462.1:33766233-35016233 GCA_030035585.1 Dugong dugon
GGGGACTCTCCTGCGCGCTGTAGGAGGTTCAGCAGTATCCTGGGCTTCTACCCAGCAGATGCCAGTAGTGTACCACTCCCCTCACTGTGACAAGCAAAAATGTCTCCAGATATTGTCCAATATTTCCTGGGAGGCAGCCCCCATTGAGAACCAGACTTAGACCCACTTCCTTAAGGAAAACGAATGTTCTCCACATCAAAACATGCAACTTTATGTGTACTATATCAATGTAAATCTAATTTTTAAAGTAAAAATCCCATTTTAGGGTAAAATAAATCCTTAAACAAACAAATACTCTTTTTAATGGTTGGGTGAAAACTTTCTTGTGTTTATTTACTCACTTTTCACTTACAAGCATTTCCCTAGCATGTACTATCATATACCACACTATGCATATAAGTACTGACATTTTTGAAAAGTGAGAATGGTTATCTGCCAGTTAGGCCAGAAGCTCACTCAGAAGCCCCTTGGTGAAGGCACGCACTACCCATCCCTCCCACCAGGGGGAGCCGTTGCTCGAGTGTTGGCTTGTCCTTCATCAAGCTCACAGACTGATGATCTTTCAGCCTGGCGGGAAACAAGACGAATGTAAGGGGAAGTGTCCGGAGATGCAAACAGAGAGGCAAGCAAGTGTAAACTGACGCCGAGCCTTGGATGCCCTTCCTGAAGTTTGAACTGCACTCTCTAAATGCAAAGGGAAGCTACTGAGGGAATGGAAGGAGGGGAGAGACTTGCCCTGTGTATTAGGAAGAACCCTCTGTAGGGGCACAATAAGAAGCAGTCAAGGCTGAAATAAGACTACAGCTTAGTAGGCTCCTACTGCACACGGGCTGATGGGGCAGCTGTGCCCTCCTGGACTGAAAGTTACAGAGGGACAACAGGGCTGAGGAGAAGCCAAGGAAGGGTTTTTTTTTTTCCTTCTCACTTCCTTTCCTTCTTCCCATCTATCAGTACCACATATGGAGGGTATGTTACAGATCATTAAAATATTGGTTTTAAGCACGTTCTGTAAAGTAATTCTTAGGGGACAACAACCACACTTTCTACAGTTCCAACTTTTTAAAGCTTAAAAGAAGCCTTCTACTTATTCCTCCAAACAAGTTTATTTCAGGTAACTTTTGCTTTTATGTTATGTAAATTTTACAACATGTACAAATGTAGACAGAATAATGAGCCCACGTACCCATCACACAACCACTAGAATTACTGTTACACATGGCCAATCTTGTTCGACTTACGCATTCCCATTCCCTCCACCCAATTTCAATTAATTTGAAACAAATCCCAGATATCATATAATTTCTCCCAAATACTTTAATGTACATCTCTAAAAGATAAGTCTTTCTAAAACCAACCATAGTGTCATTATCACCTAAAAAATTCACATTTAGTATCATCAAATATCCATAATACTTATCTCAGAATATCAAATAATTTAATCCAATACATATCTCTATATAGTAAGTTTGTGTTTTCCATTCTGAATTCCACTGCTATGAAAGAAAAACTTAAATAATAATTGCTTTAGGGGTTTCCACAACTTTGCTAATCACTGTTATTTTTTAATTTTGGTCAACATATATTTTAATTAACTTCTCTTTTGATCTGAAAATTCTACGGGTTTGAATATAACCCAGTTTTGTATTTTCAACATCAAATATAGCATATTTATTGTACACCGACTGCACGCTAGGCATGATGTATGCTTGAGTTTGCTTACCATTAAGACTGGTTTTCTAAAGGATTCAGCTATGTGATTAGGCAAGAGACAACCCAAATCACAACGCTATTTTTGAGAAAACAGGGTGTGATCATCACAATGTGCTTTTATAAAAATTAGGACCATAAAAAAAAACTGAGTGGAATTAATGTTTTTACTATACATCTGGCTTAAATACAGCATCCCCAAATCTAAAAGACAAATAATTGAAAGTTTGTTTTAAAGTGTCACTATGAGTCAGAATTAACTTGACAGCAATGGGTTTGGTTTTGATCTGGTATAAAGGGGTAAGGACCTGGTCTTAGTTACCTAGTGCTGCTATAGCAGAAATACCACAAGTGGGTGGTTTTAACAAAGAGAAGTTTATTTCCTTACAGTAAAGTAGGCTAAAGTCCAAATTCAGGGTGTCAGCTCCAGGGGAATGCTTTTTCTCTCTGTCGGCCTTCTCATCATTGTTCCCCCAGACTAGGAGCTTCTCCGCACAGGGACCCTGGGTCCAAAGGACACACTCTGCTCCTGGCACTGCTTTCTTGATGGTATGAGGTCCCCCTCTTCTTTCTGCTCACTTCTCTTTTATATCTCAAGAGATTACCTCAGGACACAATCCAATCTTGTAGACTGAGTCCTGCCTCACTAACACAACTGCCGCCCATCCTCCCTCATTAACATCATAGAGGCAGGATTTACAACACAAGGGAAAATCACACAATATTGGGAATCATGGCCCAGCCAAACTGATACACACATTTTTTGGGGGACGTAATTCAATCCATGACAGACCTTCTAAAGCAATGTTCACAACGTTTTAGATCACAAGATCTTCTGAGAAATCTAATGAAAGCAATGAACCTCCTCCCAGGAAAAAATGCACAAATACACAATATTTGGCAGGAGATTTTAGGGGCTTCAGACACCCGCTGAAATCACTGCAGGTAAGAATCACTGTTCTAAAATACACAGTGAATGATGATGGCGGAACAACATGATGAACACATTAACGTCACTGAATGTACAAGTGAAGACTGCAGAAATGCCAAGTGTTTTCCTACCTATGTATTTACCACCACAACAAAAAAGTCTTCCAAAACACACACACACAGTGAAATCTCTATTAACTGACCCTCAGAAATGTGGTCTCTTCAAGATAATTGGAAGGTAACTGGAAATCAAACTGTAAAACTACATTTCTTTTAAGCTTGTGGTACTAAAATTTTACTTCGTATTTAGTGGTCTTTAGCAGTAATATCTTAACGGTTCACGGAGACGTTTCCATCAGAGAAGAAATCCAAATAAGGTGCAACACTGCTGCGTTTTTAGAGGCTTTAAACTAGTGACACAGAAAAGTTGTAACAAGGAATTTGAAGCTAAAATGATAGTGTATGCTTTCAATAATGCTGAGAAGTGCAAGTGATAAAGACAAAAAGATGCTTTTTATTGAGAATAAACAAAAAACCTCCATGAGGGTTGCTTCGCACATTGATTCTCTAACTAATTTTACAGATGGGCATCTTTGTTATATTATCCAAGAGGTTATGTAACTTAACATTCTCACTCCACTATTACGAGAAAAATGAAAAGGAAAATGGATGGAGTAAGGAGTAAGGACGGATGTGTAAGCAGTCCTGGTGGTGCAACAGTTGAACGCTCAGCAGCTAACCAAAAAAACTGGTGGTTCAAACTCACCGAGCGGCTCTGGAGGAGAAAGATCTGGTGATCTTCTCCCATAAAGATTAGAGCCTAGAAAACCCTATGGGACCGTTCTACTCTGTCACATAGGGTCACTATGACTCTAAATCGACTTGATGGCACTTAACAACAACAAAATACACACTGGAATCCTAAACCCCTACACCCAGTTTGGGAATAGCATTTTCTTTGTTATGTTTATGAGGTCATATCAGTGTAGGGTGTGTCCTAAACCTAATCACTTCTGAGTAATAAAAAAGCAATTAGCCACAGAAGCAAGCACAGTTGGGGAGAAGACAGATGCCACGTGAGGATCACCAAGGAATGCAGGGGCTACAGAAGCTGAAACAGACAAGGACTTTCCCCCAGAGTCGAGGGAGGGAGGCCCTTCCCCTACAGTCAGTGCCCTGAATTCAGACTTCTAGCCACCTCACCCGTGAGAAAATAAATTTCTGCTTTTTAACGTCACTCACTTGTGGTATTTCTGTTACAACAGCACTAGGAGACTAAGACAAGCCCCTACGGAACAGTGTAATAAGCCAGCAAGAACATTTAACACATACTTTACTCACTATTATCAGGAAATGTGTACATTTCCAAGAAGTTTCCAACAATTTTTTAAATGTATATATTTAAAGGAGCTAACTTTCTGTGATCCATTACCTTGTTTTTCCACATTCAGATTTTCATAAAAGATTATATTTAGATTTCCCAAAGTATCTTAATATCACAGTCACAAACTTTCCTAGTCAGTAAATAAAAGCATTTCACTAGCATGAAGTGCAGAAGTTCATTAATTTCCTAATCAAATTCTTCGTTACTCAATGTTAAGATTATTGTTGCTAGGTGCTATGGAATTGATTTCGACTCACAGCAACTCCATGTAACAGAGTAGAATTGCCCGATAGGGTTTTCTAAGCTATAACGTTTATGGAAGCAGATCACCAGGCCTTTCTCCCATTGAGCTGCTGGGTGGGTTTGAACTGCCAACTTTTTTTTTTCCCCTGAACTTTTTTTTTTAATCGTACTTTAGACGAAAGTTTACAGAACAAACTAGCTTCTCATTAAATGGTTAGTACACACACTGTTTTACAACATTCATTAACAAGCCCACAACTTGTCAACCCTCTCCCTTGGATTCCCCATTACCAGCTTTCCTGTCCCATCCTGCCTTCTAGTCCTTGCCCTTGGGCTGGTGCCCCTTTAGTCTTGTTTTGTCCTATGGGCCTGTCTAAGCTTTGGCTGAAGGGTGAACCTCAGGACTGACTTCATTACTGAGCTAAAAGGGTATCCAGGGGCCATACTCCCGGGGTTTCTCCAGTCTCTGTCAGGCCAGTAAGTCTGGTCTTTTTTTGTGAGTTAGAATTTTGTTCCACATTTTTCTCCAGCTCTGTCTGGGACCCTCCATTGTGATCCCTGTCAGAGCAGTCAGTGGTGGTAGCCAGGCACCATCTAGTTGTACTGGACTCAGTCTGGTGAAGGCCGTGGTAGTTGCGGTCCATTAGTCCTTTGGACTAGCCTTTCCCTTGTATCTTTAGTTTTCTTCATTCTCCCTTGCTTCTGAAGGGGTAAGACCAGTAGAGTATCTCAGATGGCCGCTCACAGGCTTTTAAGACCCCAGGCACTACTCACCAAAGTAGAATGTAGAACATATTCTCTATAAACTATGTTATGCCAGTTGAGCTAGATGTTCCCCAAGATCATGGTCCCCACAGCCCTCAGCCCAATAATTCCGTCCCTCAGGAAGTTTGGATGTGTCTATGGAGCTTCCATGACCTTTCCTTGTACATGTTGTGCTGGCTTCCCCAGTATTGTGTACTGTTTTACCGTTCATCCAAAGTTACCACTTATCTATCGTCTATTTAGTGTTTTTCCATCCCCACCTCTCCTCTCCTTCGTAACCATTTCTTTTTGTGTGTAAACCTTTCCATGAGTTTTTACAGTAATGGTCTCATACAATATCTGTCCTTTTGTGAGTAACTTATTTCACTCAGCATAATGCCCTCCAGATTCATCCATGCTGTGAGATGCTTCGCAGATTCATTATTGTTCTTTATCATTGCGTATACTCCATTGTGTGTATGTACCATAGTTTGTTTATCCATTCATCTGTCGATGGGCATCTAGGTTGTTTCCATTTTTTTGCTATTGTGAACAATGCAGCAATTAATTTGGGTGTGCATATGTCTATTCGTGTGATGGCTCTTATCTCTCTAGGATATATTCCTAGGAGAGGGATTGCTGGATTATACGGTATTTCTATTTCTAGCTTTCTAAGGAAGTGCCATATTATTTTCCAAAAAGGTTGTACCATTTTGCATTCCCACCAGCACTGCATAAGAGTTCCAATCTCCCCGTAGCCTTTCTAACATTTGTTATTTTCTGATTCGTGCCAGTAATGCTGGGGTGAAATGGTATCTCATTGTGGTTTTGACTTACATTTCTCTAATGTGCTGTTAGTCACTTGAATGTCTCTTTGAAGTGTCTATTCATTTCTTTTGCCCATTTTTTAATTGGATTATTTGTCTTTTTGTTGTAGAGGTGTTGGATTTTCCTGGAGATTTTAGAGATTAGACCTTTGTTGGAATTGTAATTGCCAAAATTTTTCTCCCAGTCTGTAGGTTCTCTTTTTACTCTTTTAGTGAAATCCTTTGATGAGCGTAAGTGTTTAATTTTTAGAAGATCCCAGTTATCTAGCTTATCTTCTGGAGTTTGTATATTGTTAATTATGGTTTGTATCCTATTAATGCCGTGTATTACGGCTTCTAGCATTGATCCTGTTTTTTATTCTATGATCTTTATAGTTCTTGGTTTTATACTTAGGTCTTTGATCTATTTTGAATTAGTTTTTGTGTATGATGTGAGGTATGGGTCCTGTTTCATTTTTTTGCAGATGGACATCCAGTTTTGCCAGCACCATTTGTTAAAAACACTGTCTTTTCCCCAACTGATGGACTTTGGGCCCCTTTGAAAGATCAGGTGACCATAGGTGGATGGATTTACATCTGAGTTCTCAATTTTGTTCCACTGGTCAATGTATCTGTCGCTGTACCGGTACCAGGCTGTTCTGACTACTGCAGCTGCATAATAAGTTCTGAGGTCAGGAGGTATGAGTCCTCCCTACTTTATTCTTCTTCTTTAATAGTGCTTTACTTATCCAGGCCTCTTCCCTTTCCATATAAAGTTAATGATTAGTTTTTCCAGCTCTTTAAAGAATGTTGTTGGTATTTGGATCAGGATTGCATTGTTATTTGTAAATTGCTTTGGGTACTGAACTGCCAACTTTTCAGTAAGCAGCCAAGTGCTCAACCATTGTGCCACAAGGGCTCCTTAATGTTAAGATTAGCCCCGTAAAACTGATAGTCCCAGACGGTTTTACTAATGAGTCTAATAGTAAAGTCTATGTTCATAAATAACTATCACACATATTAACTGAGAGCTTCTCTTTAATGTCACAAATGTGATGTGGCAGCTGCTCCAGTACTGGATCCTCACGTCCAGTTGCAACACACAAGATTTCTCGACTGTGAAAGCTCTTGCACGACTCTTCAGACATCCCAAGGTGACACGCGAGGTATGCTGGGAAGGCTCCGGGGTCACAGGACTCCTCTCGGGTCCTGGTGAGTGATACCCTCCCCCACAGCAGCGGTGGAGCTCAGAGCTGTGCCCTTGGCTACAGTGTCCCTGGGAATAGAGAAGGCACCTGGCCTGGATCCCAGAATCCTCTAGAGGTGATGTATGAAGATGGGTGCTTGGAAGAAAAGCTCCATTGCAGGTCAGCCACCCATGGGAACTTGGGAGTCTACTCTGACCAATGTGGACTGGTGCTGGGATCAGGTTCAGGGGTCCTATGAGTTTTCCTCAGGTGGCTGTTTATGTGTGAATACTGAATAGAATTATTTCAGAATTCAGTTTTGTGAGAAGAGTGAAAAGGGGAGAAGGGATAGAGTTGGAGAATGTGTCTTTCTTGGGTGTTTATCTCTGGGGTAAGTAGAGGTGGTAAACTGGGGGAAAAAACATTAAAATTAGGATCCTGATAGGGGAGATGGAATCCAAAGACAGCAAAGAATATGCCTCAATTCACCAACCACAGCAATGGTCCCTAACCAGAGTGCAAGGCAGGATCCTCTAGATCTTTGTCAAACCACCTCCTAGCCCTACCCTGGAATGTGAGACAGGCAGTCTGGTGTGGGGCTCCAGCAGGCTTGGTTTGGAACATTGGCTCGGAGATTCTGACGCACTTCCGCAACAGAGTCGGAGGCTTGTGAACAGAGGTCTCATGTACTAGACAGCTCTCTTGTAAGGGGAGTGCGGGATTATCAGCCTGACTCGGCAATTTTCACTTTTACTCTCTTAGACCGTTTTTGCTCTCCCTGTGCATTCTCCCACTTATGACAGCTACTCTGGGAGCGACCAGTCTTTGACTTTGCTCTTCCAAGATACTTAGCCCTAACTGGTACCAGCTATGGCTGCTGGCCCTTGCTTTTGTTTTAGCACCAGGGCCCTCTGTAAATAAAATCAGCTCATATATGACTATTAATTCTCTGAAGTGTAATTTAAAGAATTTCCTACAGGCACAGTAATGCAAAATCATAAAGCTTATCTTCAGTGTCACCCCACTGCCTTTCTGTTCCTAGTTCTTCCCCCCCACGGACCACGGTTTCCCATCTAAATGTCCCCTATCCTCCATCAGTATAAGCTTCCAGATTTTCTTGCCTCTTCATCAGCATCAAATCAAAAATTATCTGCTCCACAGCCATCCAAGGTGCAACAATTGGTCTCTATTTTCCTGAAGCAGCAGAGGAGAGACAGGAATCAGAGGAGCAACAGGAATGTTTGTCTAATTGCCTCCATGAACAACTGCCTCCTTTGCCATGAGACCAGAAGAACTGGATGGTGCCCAGCTACCATTACTGAACAATTTGATCAAAGATGATTCTAGGAAAGAATCTTGACCAAAAGGGGGCAAAAGAATTTTAAATTCTCACAGAATCCAGACTTTCTGGAGTCATTGAGGGTGGGTGACTCCCCCTCCAAAAGTATTGCCTTGAGCTAATCTTTAAACCTTCAACTGAAATTATCCCCTGAAGTCATCTTTAAACCAAACAATACTAAATCAAAAACCAAACTCATTGCCATCAAGTCAATTTCAACTCATAGCAACTCCACAGGACAGTACAGAATTGCCCCATAGAGTTTCCTAGGCTGTAATCTTTATGAGAGCAGATCGCCAGGTCTTTTCTTCCATGGAGGTGCCAGTAGGTTCAAACCACTGACCTTCTGGTTAGCAGCTGAATGCTTAACCACTGCACCACCAGAGTTCCTCAAACAAAACAATAGTTTAGCTTAATTAGTAAAGAATGTCTGCCTTGAGCATTGTGCTCTTTTAAAGAATTATCTATATAGGATTATCTGACAACAGCCAACTCAAAAGGTTAGATGAGAAATTTAGGAGACAGTGAGTTTATGTTAATGGTGGTGGAATAATTTGGAAAAGGACTGTAAGAATGGTTGCACAACTTTAAGAATGTAATCAATGTCACTGAATTGTACAGTAGAAATTGTTGAACTGGTCTATGTTTTGCTGTATTTTCACCAAAAAAAATTTCTAATTTAAAAAAAAACAAAACATACCTGCTCCAACTTTCCATTTCTTCACATCCTGCTAGGACTTTAGGCCAGCTAATAATCTGTGAAACCAACATGAGTTGAGTGCTAATGAATGATAATGACTTAAGATACCCACATTTGCATTCTGCAAAGAAATTTGCAGTTCAGGGAATTACTTAATATGGCCCTTCTAGCCATAGTCTTTGTGACTTCCACACAATAACTGGGTAGGACTATGCAAATAAGGTGCTTATGGCCCACCAAGGGGATTGGACAGCCTGCTAATAATGCAGATAAGGTGTATGGAACTGTTGCAGTGGCAGAACCACGCAAGTAAGGTGTAAGGAACCCTAATGAGGGGGTTGGTCAGTTTTGCCATCCTGCTAGGCTTAAAGGGAACCAATCCCAGAAGTGTAGAGAGGGGACCTCACTACCATCAAGAAGGAGAAAAGCTGGGAGCAGAGTGCATGCTTGGACCCTAGCTCCCTGCGATGAGAATCTCCTAGACTCAGGAGACGGAGAGAGCTGTAACACGGGAGATGGTGCAAGACAGCGAGAAGCAGCAGCAGAGAAACGGCGGCAGCAGAACCGTAAGACTGGTACGAGACAGTACAGTGGGCTTCCTAGTCCATGGAGCATGAGAGCCGAGTGCCTCCAGGCTGAGGATTACTGGTTGAGGCTGCAGCTACTGTGTCAATCCATCTTGTTGAGGGTCTTCCTCTTTTTGGCTGACTCTACTTTACCAAGCATAACGTCCTTCTCCAGAGACTGGTCCCTTCTGATAACATGTCTAAAGTACCTGAGACAAAGTCTTGCCATCCTCGCTTCTAAGGAGCATTCTGCTGTACTTCTTCCAAGGCAGCTTTGTTTGTTCTTCTGGCAGCCCATGGTATATTCAATATTCTTCACCAACACCATAATTCAAAGGCATCAAATCTTCTTCGGCCTTCCTTATTCATTGCCCAGCTTTTGCATGAATATGAGGCAACTGAAAATACCACGGCTTGGGTTAGATGTACCTTAGTCCTCCACATGACAAACCACTATTAGAACACTTCAAATCAATTGGTTTGTACACATTCATTTATCAATTAATTCTGACAATGCAAGACAATCAGTATTCTAGTTATGGAACAAACTCCGAGCCACGATTGCCTTAAACTTCCTATTTTGCAATGTTATCAGAAAATTCAGGCCAGGTTTGCCCTTTTATTTCCTCTTTATCATTATCACATTTCTCATGAATTAAAATAGGACAGAGCACCGTCCTGAATGGTAACATAATAGCCCAATGGTAATTTCCAAGTTGTGTGTGTGTGTGTGTGTGTTTAGTCTCCTGACCTTCATATACAACGGAAAACTTTATCACATATAGTTTCTAAAAAGGTCACATACTATTCAAGACCTGCTGACATGCACTATCAATGCAAAGTTCTTAAACGCAGAAAGTGAAATAGCTCAATCTTATTTGGTCACTGAGTCTCTCAATAAGCAGATGTATTTTTTATCAGAAAGAGTAGAATCAATATAATGATGAGAGAACTAAAGCCCAAGATCGGTGAGTACATAGGAAAAAAATAGAAAAGGACATAATTTCCCTAAGTTATTCTGCGTGTTTTAATCCCAGGGCACTGAGAAAACTTATAGACAGTACTGCTAATCTACACTATGGATGATCTTTAAGGAATCTGCAAGGCATATAAATACTGGGATTTTTAAAATGAAAAGAAGATCAATACTGTAAACTGGATCAGGGAGCTTGACCCTAATCATGGACAAATTCTACATTGGTTTTTGGTGCCTTTAGAGAAGGAAAAGCAATCACAAAGAGCAGGTGACATTATTCATCAGAACAGGTTATCTAAACATTTTCTCTTTTAAGAATTATCAGCAAAGACAAAGAAAAACTGGAAGAAAAACATCAGCTATGATTAAGTGCCAAGCACCACGTTAAAAACTGTACTCACCTGAAACTCAAGAAATGATGTACTGAACTGGCAGTGCATTTTGGCAAGGCCTCTCCGGATTTTCTTAGGGCTGAGACCAACATGGCAAAACATGAACTGGATAAAAATAAAGATGGGTGGACTGACAATAGGTGTAATGACCACCCCAAAAGGTCACTAAGAAATGAAGCTGTGGAAACGCGAAAAAGTCTCTGGTAACCACTCAAAGGGCTCCATACTTGGTTGGCTCCCTTCTACACTCATATCAAATTTGAGAGTAATGTGAAGCTAGAATGAACAGCACATTTGATGGAATATGGAGTCAGAATTCAAAATTACTTGACAGAAACAATTTCCGAGACCAACTCTTCATACAGGATTGGACTGGACTGTGGGACATAAAGTGATACTCGTGAGGAGTGTGTCTCTTAGCTCAAATAGATACAAGAGACTAAACGGGCAGCTTCTGTCCGGAGGTGAGATGGGAAGGCAGAAGAGTTAGGAGGTGGTTGAATGGACATGGGGAATTGGGTGGAAAGGAGGAGTGTGCTGTCACAGTATGGGGAGAGCAGTTAGGGTCACATAACACTGTATGTATAAATTTTTGTATGGGAGACTAACTTGAAATGTAAACTTCATTTAAACTACAACAATAAACAACAACAACAACAAAAAATTACTTGACAGAATGGAATGGAAGGCCACATGCAGCAAGATAAAGTGTAATGAAGATAAATGAGAAGACTTTCACTAAGGATGAAAACAGCAAGTTTAAAGATGAGAAGCATGGTTAAGCATCAATATGCAGGGGGGGGGGGGCAGAAAGACTTGGGGGGTTGGGTTAAATACAGTTGGTATGACAAGGCTGCTGAGGCACTAAGACAAAGGAGCACTTGCCCCACACCACTCTAACTCCACGTTTGTGTGGAGAACTCTCTACCAAAGCTCCTGCCCTATCTAAAAGGCAAAAGGTACACCTTGGAGGAACTCAAGAAGAAAGAAATGAGGCTGGCTGGCGGAGATTTTGGAAATAAAGCCACATGAAGAACATGGAAGGAATAGAGGATGCTTAGCTTTGAAATATAAAAGGTTGGTTTAGGCAGCAGAAGGGATGACAAGTTAACTAAATCCTTTTAAAAAGTTACAGGGAATTGAGTTAATAAAACAGCAGACACATAATGCTTACTATAAAGTGTCCTAAACACTTTACAAAATTTGTTTAATCCTCGTAACAACCCTATGAAGTGGATACTATTATTATCTCACTTCACAGATGAAGAAACCGAGGCACAGAGATATTAAGTAACCCACCCAGAGCACACAGCTAGTGAGTGGCAGAGCTGGGATTTGAACCCAAGCTCTTTAGCTCTGGAGTCCCTTTAAGTAGTCCACTATACTCCCAAAGGGCCAAAACTTATTCTGTGAGGACCCAGAGGTAGAACTAGGACCAAGACCTTTCTGAAAATGAAGGCCACCTTCCGGAATGAAAGGAGCTACCTGATCAGATGAGTTCAAATACACTGCCTAACTACTGTCGAGAGAGAGGGTTCAGACGTCAAACACTGTACTAGATAATTTCTAAGGCTCTTATCAACTCTGAAACTATGATTTGAGCATACTGTGTAAATTTCTCTGAGATGTTCAGATAAAAAAGTGCTACAAAACTAAAAATAATGTAAACTTTGTTAATAAAATATACTTTCTTCGGAATTTTTTAAAACTCAACCCCAATTTCACATTCATAATCTACTCTCCTGACTCAACTGCACATGAAAGGTAGGCAACAAGTCATTCAAATTTATGTTTTCTAAATAATCTTTACAGAAAAAAAACTAAGTTAAAGACATTCTCTTGATTTATTCCCACCTTTCATCTTCTAAGCTACGAAAACAGCAGAGACAATAACAACTTCACTGTTTCCTCTTCTCTAAAATGGACTAACTGAGCTAAATGATTTCTCAAGCCTCTCCCATCTGTAGAATTCTATATATGTAATTAAGAAGCTTAGATTTCCAATAGATTATCAGACTTTTTAAATTTGGGGGCTGAAAGAGTACTTAACATCCTAATACAATAATGTACAAGTTATCGGAGATTATTTAAGTGGGAAGATGAGGTACCAGATTTTAAAAATAAAGGACTATCATAAAAGAGAAGAAAGGATCAGGTGCCCTCTCAAGGGGAAACTGGATTTATGGAATATAGTGAAGAACTGAACTATTGGTAATCAAGGGTAATGCCCAAACAAACAAAATGCCCCAGAACAGCAATTCTCAACCTGTCTCTACCAAGACAAACAAGGATAGGTGCACGCTCGTGCAAAACATATTCCAGGGGTAAAGCCAGATTCTGACAGAACCCCAGAAGATTTTTCAGGAAAATAAAGTCAACAGCAGCTTAGATTCCTTCTATCATGGTAGTTCTAGAACCATTTTACAACAAAATCAGCCATTTACAGATCTCAAAAAGGTCACCTTGTTAAGTACTGAAACTTTTTAAAAACATTAGCCTTGATTTTTTTTCCCCAGATCTCATTCTAAGAATATTAAGAAGGTGAAAAACTGTATACCAAAGAATAAGCCCAAATAAATCTCATTTTACTGTTTACTTATATTTTTTTCACCCATCCTTGCCTTCCCCTTATTTAAAACGCGTCCAACAGTAGAATAAAGAAGGTCAAAGCAACAACGCTCAAGCACACAGAAATACTGATTCCACACCATGGGCAAATAGTAACTGCCCACCTATAAGGGCCTCTCACTGGGGGACAGGGGTGTTTGCTGGATGTCACAGGCAAGCCCAGACTTGAAAGCTGTATCCCTCCCTCTCTCCTCCATTCCAGAAAGCAAGCTACAGTGCAGATGAGAGAGAGGCAATTGTGGGAATAAGTCGGATTCACTCTAATATCCGTTTCATTTTTAAGTAAATCATTTGCGAGCTTTGCTTTGCTACTTCAACTATTATTTAGAAACAAATCACTCAGGACATGTCCCCCAACTGTATTCTAACATCAACTACTGCCCCAGGGCAGCAGTAATCAAAGTGTTGTCTGACCACCCCTGGGAGTCCCCAAGACCCTTTCAGGGGATCCAGGAAGCACTTCCTTTTCCAACTATACATCTGTATGAGGCTGAATTTTCTTCACATCGTCAACCAAATGACATAAAGCAACATCCTGAATGCAGAATCCAGCATTCAGGATGTTGGTACATGTTTTACATCTTTGCAAATCCATTAAAGAGATTTGCAAAGATGTAAAACAATGCCGCTCTGCTTACTAAATTGTTTTTTGTTTGGAAAAATACACTTATTTTTTCATAAAACATGTTACTAAGTTAGCGTGCAGTGTGTTTACTATTGCTATTTTAAATAAATTAATAATTAAATATTTTAATAGTTCTCAGCCTTAACTTCTAATAGAGTAAATATCAATAGATATGACCCACATAGACACAAACTCTTTTGTGGTCCTCAATAATTCTTGAGAGCACAGGAGTCCTATAACCAGTCTGGGAACTGACTGATGCCCTGAAGGACATAGATTAAAGTAGATCCCTGGAGGGAGCCGTGGTGGCGCAACAGTTAAGCACTTGGCTGCTAACCAAAAGGTTGGGGTGTAAACCCACCAGCAGCTTCACCGGAGAAAAGACTTGGCAATCTGCTCCTTTAAAGATTACATCCTTGAATATCCTACAGGGCAGTTCTACTCTGTCCTACAGGGTCACTGTGCATCAAAATCAGCTCGACGGCACACAGCAACAACAGATTCCTAATGGGTTACTACACACACCACACCTGGTACAAATGTTTGCTAAATGAACGGCATTACATGAAAGTTACATGACACCTTATACAGAATGATCTCATTTTGTTTTTTGAGTTTTTTAAAACTTCGACTACGTAGATAAATTTTTACAAGGGAAAACATCTATACAGATATACACAAAAGTATTAAGACAGTTATTTCCGAGAGGCAGTATTTTAGGTCATTTTAACTCACTTTTTTTTTTTTTTTTTTTTTTTGGAATTAGCCACATTTTCTTTTTTTTTTTTTTTTTTTCTTCTTTTTTTTTCAGTAAGAGGGTGGGGACTTGGGGTAGCATTCCCTAAGGGTGTTCTCTGGAACACTGGTGCCACAAGACGTTCCAGGAAAAAAGATTCCCTGGTTGAGTGAGTTGGGTAAACGTTGCTTATATCCTCTTTCAACAATTTCTCAACACGTTAGCACACTAAAGGCTTTGAGAAGTCCTGCAATAATGAAACCTGTTTAACAGCATTTCCCAAACATAGGTGACCAACAGATCCCTTTTTCCAAGTCACACCTATTAACCCATTGAGCACATTTAGGGAATCACCGCCTTAGAGATCAACTTATCACGTTGTTTGTTGTTGTTGTCAGATGCCATCAAGTTGGTTCCAACTCACAGTGACCCGATGTACAACAGAAGGAAACCGTCTGGTCCTGCGCCATCCTCACAAGCGTTGCTATGTTTGAGCCCACTGTTGCAGCCACTATGTCAATCCATCTCGATGAGTGTCTTCCTCTCTTTTACTGACCCTCTACTTTATCAACCATGATGTCTTTCTCCAGAGACTGGTCCCTCCTGACAACATGTCCAAAGTAAGTGAGACAAACTCTCGCCATCCTCACTTCTAAGGAGCATTCTGGCTGTACTTCTTCCAAGACAGTTTTGTTCATTCTTTTGACAGTCCGTGGTATATTCAGTATTCTTTGCCAACACCATAATTCAAGTGATCAATTCTTTTTTGGTCTTCCTTATTCATTGTCCAGCTTTCACATGCATATCAAGTGACTGAAAATACCATGCTTGGGTCAGGTGCACCTTAGTCCTCAAGGTGACATCTTTGCTTTTTAACACTTAAAAGAGGCTTCTTGCAGCAGATCTGCCCAATGCAGTACGGCGTTTCATTTCCTGACTGCTGCTTCCATGGGCGTTGACTGTGGATTCAAGTAAAATGAAATCCTTGACAACTTCAGTCTTTTCCCCATTTATCATGATGCTGCTTATTGATTCAGTTGTGAGGACTTTCTTTATGTTTAAGTGTAATCCATACTGAAGGTACAGTCTTTGATCTTTATCAGTAAATGCTTCAAGTTCTCTTGGCTTTCAGCAAAGCAAGGCTGTGCCATCTGCACACCACAGGTTGTTAATGAGTCTTCCTCCAATCCTGATGCCATGTTCTTCTTCAATAGGGGAGTGGGTTTTACTGCAAATTTGCCCTATTTCTACCTTCTACGGGTTACTGTGGGTTACGTTTGGAACATAAATAGGTTAGAACAATGTTTCTATAGGAAAATCCAATTTGAGTACAACTTCAACTCTTCATAAATCAATATAAGTTGCCTTTTTGGATCATTTGGAAACCAGAAACAGCTCTCCACCCCAGTAAACAATAATGAAACACAGCTAGATAAGGCAGGGGGAGAACTGGCACATGCAACCCAAGCTGAGGGATAAAAAGAACTCCACACTTAGTTCTCCCCAAGGGCTTAGACTCTTGGCCCCATAGTGTAACTGTGGCCCCCTGACACCTCCCAGAGCCTCCCTCAGAAAGCACAGTATGTGGCCAATAGCCACAACCCATGCCCACCACCTAGCCTGGGCTCCCTCCAGTAGAGGCTCTGAACAGCCCTCACCAATCCCCAGGACTCTCCTGCCCACCTGATGTTCTGCTATTTTCCTGTACCATTACCCAGCCCCAGATAATTCCACTCCTTCAGTCTCTACAGTCTGCTCCTCCCCAAGCTACTCTGCACAGTGTACCCCAAAAATCATTAACAACCTCTTCATCACCAACTCAAATGCCTGTCCTTGGTCCTCACATTTCCACTGATCTCCCTGAAGTCTCAATTGCTGCCCCCATCTACCTGGAATCTCTCATTCAACACACTCCCTGTGTCCCTCTCCACTCTCTCCTCAGGTCACTTCTCTTACTCCGGTGACCCTAACAACAGTCTAAAAAAACAACAAACCAAACCTGCTGCCATTGAGTTGACTCCAACTCATGGCAACCCTACGTGTGCACAGTAAAACTGCTCCATGGGGTTTTCTTGGCTGTAATCTTTATGGAAGGCAATTGCCAGGTCTTTCTTCTGCAGCACCACTAGGTGGTTTCAAATTGCCAACCTTTCGGTTAGCAGGTGAGTGTAAACCATTTGTGCCACCCAGGGACCTCTAAGACATACTTAATATGAAACAACAAAAATGGAACAAAGACACAGAGTCTGGTCAGACCCATTCGTCGTAAGCGTTACTTTAAGTGGAAGTAAAAATCTCAAACCTTCTAAGAATACTCAGAAAGAATAATTCTGGGGAAAAAACAGAGTCAGTAAGCTTTCTCAACTGAATGAGCAAATATATATTAATCATTGGCATTAGTGAACTATCTAAAACAGTATTTCATTAAAGCAAATATTAATACTGTAATTCTATTAGTTGAAATCACCATTTAAGGGGGAAAATAGTCTATGTTCTGAAACTATATAAGTGGTACATGTTCCAGTTTGTTGTTGTTATTAGGTACAGCCAAGTCGGTTCTGACTCATATGTACAACAAAACGAAACACTGTCTGGTTCTGCGCCATCCTCACAATCGTTGCTATGCTTGATGTCCTTCTCCAGGGTCTGCTCCCTCCTGATAACGTGCCCAAAGTACGTGAGAAGAAGCCTCACCATCCTCGCTTCTAAGGACCGTTCTGCTAGTATTTCTTCCAAGAGAGATTTCTTCATTCTCCTGGTATATTCAGTGTTCCTTACCAACACCATAACTCAAATGCATCAATTCTTCTTCGGTCTTCCATATTCATTGCCCAGCTTTTCCATGTATGTGAAGCAATTGAAAATATCATGGCTTGGGTCAGGAGTACCTTAGTCCTCAAAGTGAAATCTTTGCTTTTCAACACTTTAAAGCAGAGGCCTGGTGGCACAGAAGTTAAGTGCTCAGCTGAACTAGAAGGTCGGCAGTTCGAATTCACTAGACACTCCTTGGAAGCCATATGAGCAGTTCCTACCTTGTCCTATAAGGTCGCGATGTCGATGGCAATGGGTTTGGTTTTTTTTTTTTTTGGTTTTGCAACAGATATGCCCAATGCAATACATTGTTTGATTTCCTGACTGCTGCTTCCATTGGCATTGTGACTGTGGATCCAAGTTAAATAAAATGCACTTTAGAAGAGGCTTAACAATGTCAGATTAAAAGGTATACCAGTACTTATTTTCTGTTCTAAGTTTTGGAAAACTGTTGTTGTTAGGTGCCGTCGAGTTGATTCTGACTCATAGTGACCCCATGTGACAGAGCAGAACTGCCCTGTAGGGTTTTCTTGGCTGTGATCGTCACAGAAGCAGATCACCAGGTCTTTCTCCCAAGGAGCCACTGGGTGGGTTTGAACCACCAGTCTTTCTGTTAGCAGCCAAGCACTTAACCATCTGTGCCACCAGGGCTCCTTGGATAATGTTTAGAAGATGCTTATTAGTTGCTTCTCTTAGTTAAGCAAGAAAAGGTTGTCGGTCAACAATTACTCTAAAGCAAAGCTGAGAACACAGTGGGGGGGGGAGGGGTGCAAGGAAACTAGAGTACTGGAACAGAACAAGAACTCAATAAGAATGTTGACATATTGTGAAAAATGTAACTAATGTCACTGAACAACTTCTCTAGACACTGTCAAATGGCAACCTAATTTACTGTGTAAACTTTTACCAAAAACACAATAAAATATTATTAAAGGAAGAAAAAAAAAAAGAACAGGCTCTCGTACACTTGGGCATGGATTTTTTTAAACCCCTGCCAGATAAAAATGCTTGATACAGGGATCATGAACAGATGTTAATGAGTATTTACAAACAATTCAAAAGCAAGATCAGAAAGGTGGCCAGCTCAGTGCTTTACAGAGCAGTCAGCATTATCAAGGTACCCTACCATTAGCACAGCACCAGGAATGGAGGGGCTCACGTATTTACTGAGAATAATGGCTGCCCACCTTTCAGTCATCCCACTGTTCCTTCACTGATTTTAGCCCCAAGTGAGTGAAGCCTAAACAGAAAGTCAAATTCAAGTCAGTGCATTTTGCTACTTACTAACTATTCTGATAAGGTTTGAAATGCATTGCAAAAAAAAAAAAAGATTAGGAATTACCCAAGAATTTTAATTGTTTCTGTTATCTTTGCTACTAATTCCTTAAGCAATGGGAAACTGGCATGAATTAGTCAAGGTGTTTTAAAGGTAAACACAATCTGCTTCACACAAAGGCTTTAATCCTCCAAATCATAAGCGACCCTCTTCCTCAATTAGCCTCAGTTGGCTTTCACTGTCCTCTATTCATTTAACAAACGTCATTGTGAATTTAGCATGTTGTTAGCTGCTGTCCAGTCCACTAACCCTATGGAGAGTATAAATGCTCCAAAGGCTGTGAGCTTTCAGAAGCAGATCACCAGTCCTGTCTTCCGAGGCACCTCTGGGTGAGTTCGAACTGTCAACCTTTAAACTAATACTCCAGCACTTAACCATTTCCACCATCCTATTTGCTAATGGCATAGCGATTAAGAGCTACAGCAAAAGGTCGGCAGTTCAAATCCACCAGGCACTCCTTGGAAACCGTATGGGGCAGTTCTACTCTGTCCTACTGGGTCACTATGTGTCGGCAACGGGTTTGGTTTTGGCTGGTATTTGCTAGGTGCTGGGGACAGTAAAACGTGTGAGCACAGACTCTACCCTGAGGCTAGAGAAGGATAAAAAGTGGGATCTCCAGTAGGGGAGGGGATATCAACAAGTGGTACCTCTGATGGCTGTGTGTCAGCTGGTTCATCTAAGAGGAGAACCCAAGGGCAGAGGGGTCTAGCTAAACTCTCAGGGCTCGGCCCACATTCTGTTAATCCTCTGCCATAGAAATGTAACAATATTCAGAACCAGCTTGGTTTAACGCTCTATTGCCATCCTGAAATTTTTAATACATTTTGAACAAGGCTTGTGTTTCCATTTTGTACTTGGCCCTGTGAACTACGCAGTCAGTCCCGTCAATATTCATCATTTGAAATATGCAAAATTAAATGGGACCGGATTCTGCATTTCAGACGGAATAAATTATATTTTTTAAAAGCCACTTAATAGGCAACCTTATACAACTCATTCTAAAGTTTTACATTTCTTCAACTTAAGTTCACAACATGCAATTTTTTCTAAGTGGTCCTTAAAACAAAAGTACTATGTGTTAAATAAGAAAAATTTTCTAAATATTAGGAAGAGCTCAGAACAAATATGTCTTCATTACACTCAGTATTAAACAAGTATGACATTCACTTGTACTGAGTTTTAAAATTCACTTTGAATCTAAAGCTTTATTTCTAAGGTTTTATAGTATGACTGAAGATTAAATAACCAAGTTAATTAAAAAATAAAATCAAAGGGCTAGACAAAGTAATTTAGCAGAGCATGTTTTTAGCCAATTAGCATAACAAAAATTTAATGAAAGAAGAAACGCCATCTTCTAGTTAAGGATCCTAGTGTTTTTTTCCAATTCCTTTTATAAAGTTAAGCCTAGATGTTTACTCTGCACGTGAACAGGGGGTTGTCCCCACCGTTGAGGTTACAGCCTGTTAACAGCTTATCCCTCAGATACCAAACACAAATGTTCTCAGCCTATCTTAAAACCCAATCCACTACCATCCAGTCAATTCTGATTCATGGCAAACCCCATGTGTTACAGAGTAGACCTGCACTCCAACGGGTTTTCTTGGCTGTAATCTTAATGGAAAGGAGCCCTGGTGGCGCAGTGGTTAAGTGCTCGGCTGCTCCCCAAAAGGACAGTGGTGTGAACCCACCAGCTGCTCCGTGGGAGAAAGACATGACGGTCTGCTTCCATAAAATTTTACAGCCTTGGAACTCTATGAGACAGTTCTACTCTATCCTACAGGACTGCTATGAGTTGGAATCAACTCAACAGCAATGGATTTTTTAATCTTTATGGAATCAGACTGCCAGGACTTTCTTCCGCAACACCACCGAACGGGTCTGAATTGCCAATCTTTAGGTTAGTAGTCGAGTGCAAACCACCTGTGCCGCCCCGGGATCTCCATCCTATCTTAGTGGTGGTAAAAACTGAGCTGCATGGCTAGATGCCCACAAAGATTAGAAGGACAGATAAAGTTCAGTCCTAACCTAAGGAAAAGCAGCTTAAAGTCTCAACTTAAACAAATGTTTTTAAGAAAAGGGTTGCTTTGTGAGCTAGCAAGTGCCCCAGCACCAGAAAAGTTCAAACAGAGGTTGAGTGATTACTTGTCAAGGACGGTGTAAACAAACAACTGTTTTACAGGGAAGGCTACTTGAGTAGAAAGCAGACCTTTCCAAGTTCCTTTTCAACTCAAAGTCTGAGGTCCTGGATAGAAACGATATAGGAGATAATGTGAAGGAAGGAACTGGATCAAATGTCAACTGCCTCTAGAATAAGAAAAAATCAGCAACTTAAAACTCTTAATAAGAAAACTGCTAGACAACTGTGAAATACGTTGTTGTTAGCTGCCGTCAAGTTGATTCTGACTCATGATGACTCCAAGTGTAGAGTAGAACTGTTCCATAGGGTTTTCAAGGCTGTGACCTTTCAGAAGCAGATTGCCAGGTCTGTCTTATGAGATGCCTCTGAGTGGATTCGAACCACCAACCTTTTGGCTAGTAATCGAATGCTTAATCATTTGCATCACCCAGGGACTCCTGTATCTGATTAGAAAGATGCTCCTGTGAGTGATTATGGAGGTCAAGAGTAGATGTAGAACGGTGCAGCCACTTTGGAAAACAATCTGGCAGTTCCACAAAAGGTTAAACAGTTACCACATGACCCAGCAAATCCACTCCTAGGTACAGAAACACAAGGGAATTGAAGACATATGCCCACACAAAAACTTGTACACAAATGTTCATAGCAGCATTATTCATAAGAGTCAAAAAGTGGAAGCAGCCCAAATGACCATCAACTAGTGACTAAACAAAATGGGGTGTCTTAGTTATCTAGGGCTGCCGTAACACAAATACCACGTATGGGTGGCTTTAACAAACAGAAATTTATTATTTTCTCAGAGTTAAGGAGGCTAGAAGTCTGAATTCAGGGTGCCGGCTATAGCGGAAGGCTTTCTCTCTCTGTTGGCTCTGCAGGAAGGTCCTTGTCTCTTTAGCTTCTGGCCGATCTTCATGTGGCTTGGCATCTCTCTTCCCTCATCTCTGCTTGTCCACTTGCTTGTTTAATTTATTTTGTATCTCAAAACATGTACTTTGGATGAGAAGGCAGAAAGGGACAAGAGCTGGTTGAATGGGCACAGAAAATCCAGGCTGGAAAGGAGGAGTATGCTGTCACATTATAGGGAGAGCAACTAGGGTCACATAACAATGTGTGTATAAATTTTTGTATGAGAAACTAACTTGAGCTGTAAACTTTCATTTAAAGCACAATTTCTTTAAAAAAAAAAAAAAGTACTTTGGACATGTTATCAGGAAGGACCAGTCCCTGGAGAAGGACATCATCCTTGGTCAAGTAGAGGGTCAGCAAAAAAAGAGGAAGACCCTCAATGAGATGGATCAACACAGTGGCTACAACAATGGGTTCAAACACAGCAAGACTGTGAGGATGGCGCAGGGCCGGATGGACAGGGCTTCGTTCTGATGTACATGAGGTCGCTGCAAGTCAGAATAGACTCCACAGCATCTGACAACAACAGCAACATCTAAAAAGAGATTGACTCAAGACAAACCCTACACTAATCCTATCTTATTAACCTAACAGAGACAACCCATTCCCAAATGGGATTATAATCCCAGGCATAGAGGTTAGGATTTAAAACACATACTTCTGGTGGACACAATTCAACCCCTAACATGGGGTATATCCATACAAAGGAATATTATTCAGCCACAAAACGGAATGAAGTACTGATAAATGCTACAGCATGGATGAACCTTGGAAACAGTATGCTAGGTGAAAGAAGCCAGTCACAAAAGACCACAAAGTCTATGACTCCACTTACATGAAATGTACAGAACTGGCAAACCCATAGAGGCAGAAAGCAGATGACTAGTTGCCTAGGGTTGGGGGAGAAGGAAATGGGAGTGACTGCTAATGGGTATGTGGTTTCTTTTTGAGGTAATAAAAACGTTTCAGAATTAGATTGTGGTGATGGTTACACAACCTTGTGAATACACTAAAAACCACTGAATTGTATACTTCGAAAGGGTGAATTTTGTGATAGGTGAATTATATTGCAATGAAATTAAAAAAAAAAAAAAAAGAGTGGATGTGGGAGGAGTCTTCCTTTGTCCTAAACAATGAGTTCAAGGTAGACTTAAAAAGTGGCAAACTCAATAGAAGGTCTTGTCATAAGAGAAGCAGGCTAGTCCAAAGCAGATAACTGAAAGGTAATATTCAAATCTGACCAAAAAGGTAAAAAAGAAAAACACAAGTCTTACTTACCATGTTAACACATAACTTCTTATTGGGGTTCTGGAATGTAAGGAAGTTAACTTCCAGATATGTTTACAGGTTTTTTAAATGTTCTAAATTCAGTTACTTTGCCAAGAATCTTTAAAAATAAGAAGGCCTCAGCAACAGATCTTGTGAAAAGTTTTAGTTGACACACAGTGAGGAAAAACTGTTAGTTGAGGGTTCCTCTCTCTGGCCTATGCATAGCCTCTTCTGGTATCAAAATGACACTTTTGAGTTTGTGAAACAGTGCAAATACATGCATTGCATAAATCATTTCCCCCATCCTGAATACATACTCTTGAAGTTCTACTAAAATCTATTTTATAGCAAATCAAGATTTTAAATTTATCAAGGCACGTTTCTTCAAACAACTCTGCTCCAACCAAATCAACCAGTGATTTTCAAAACAATCAGCTCTATTTTGTTTCAGACAGCCCTGGTGGCTCAAAAGGTTTGGGTGCTCGCCTACTAACCTAAAGGTTGGTGGTTCAGACCCATCCTGCAGCTCTGCTTCCATAAAGATTACAACCAAGAAAACTCTATGAAGTACAGTTTTACTGTGTAACACATGGGGTCACCGTGAGTTGGAATCAACTTGACAGCAATGGGTTTGTTTTGCTTCAACGCTTATAAATGAACTCTACACAAAAAATTACGTTTTTCTGTCTTAAAAATCAATAATGAAAATAATTCAATCCTTTTTTTTATGTTTTAAGATCTTAACATACCTTGGGATCCTCATTTTAAACATTAAGAATTGGTTTAACAAACCTAACCAAGTGCTGAGACTAGTATCATGAAATTACAGCATTTCTAACTTCAGTGCAAAAAATATTTCATCGTATTTTATATAAATTTCATTTATTGCTCATATTCCTCTTATCTGAAACTGAAATATTAGTTGGGGCTGTTGAGGGGGGGCTCAAAAATAAAGTAGTACTAACACAGATAATGTATGACATGAGATACTAAATCTTCATTTCGAAAAAGAATTCCTATGACACTGGTTTTAGGTTTTTTTCTCCTAAAAGAAGCATGCAATCGAAAGATGATTTACAGTTAACTGAAAGTTTCAGTTACTCAATTTTTACAGTTCTTGAACTGGAATATATTCAGAATCAGTAATATTTTATTGCTTGTAAAGATTGATAGTGCTTATGTAAAGTGATATTTATATTCAGCAATAAAAATGTTAGATTAAGTGTAATATTGAAGTCTACATTCAAATGACGTTTTCCTCAAAGTTGCCTCTGGAAAACAAGGTAACAAATTAAGGAACCATTTTCCAAGAAAACTAGGAATTACAAGATTTGTTTTAAACAAACCCAGAATGGTACCCACAGAGCTACAGTCTTTAAAGATAACAGACTTTTATGATCTAAAATCCCCAACACTGCAATCAATAGAATGGATCCTTTGGGAATTATCCACTAATGAGGTCCCAAATCCATACTGCAGAGTTGAAGTTTGTTAATACTCTATGCCTGTAATGGTTTTTTTAGTACCTAACATTTATCTGTCAGGTGAATTTTAGGATGTAAAAATACTATGTTGCCTAAACTGAAACACAGTTATAGCTATACATTCATTCAATCACACAGCATATATTGTGTGCCTGGCATGGCTGGTATTACAGACTGAACTGTATTCCCCCAAAATAGGTGTTGTAAATCCTGATCCCTAGTTTTGTTATGCTAATACAGCAACATCAGTGTAGAGTGTCTTTTAAATCAATCTCTTTTGAGATACAAAAAAGCAGATTAAGCAAGCAAGCCTGAGGGGAAGATACACACCACATGATCGACAAGGAAGCTAGGAAGAGAAGCTGAAGAGACAAGGACCTCCTCCCAGAGTGGACGGAGAAAGACAGAGAAAAGTCTTCCCCTAGACCCGGTGCCCTGAATTCAGACTTCCAGCCTCCTAAACTGTGAGAAAATAGATTTCTGTTTGTTAAAGCCACCCACTTGTGGTATTTCTGTTACAGCAGCACTAGATGACTAAGACAGCTGCGCTGACAGAACAAACCTGTGAACAAAAGAGACCAAAAAACCCTTCCACTTTGGGGCTATGTTCTAGTGAGGGGAGACAAACAAAACATAGATAACAAAACATGTTATAATGGAAAAAGAAAAAGTAGAGCAGGGAAGGGCAGATTCCTATTTCCTGTACTTGAATTTTCTATTTCCTGGTCGTTGACTCAATGAAGAAAAAGCAGGCAGCCTGCAGACAAGGCCGTCAGGGATGAACACATGTATTTCTCCAAATAGTTTGCTTTACTTGACTTTTTTTTTTTTTTTTTTTTTTGAGAACTATTACTACTATTAGCGCCCCGGTGACAGAGCAGTTAAAGCACTCAGCTGCTAACCAAAAGGTCAGTTGTTCAAACCCACCAACCGCTTCTCAGGAGAAAGATGTGGCAGTCTGCTTCCATAAAGATTTACAGGCTTAGAAAACCTATGGGGCAGTTCTACTCTGTCCTATAGGGTCGCTATGAGTTGGAATCGACTCGATGGCAGTGGGTCTTCTGGTTTCTGTACTACTATTAGAACTACTAAAGGGAAATTTGGGGTTCTCCACAAAACAACTACTTAAGAGCCAAACTGCAATTTATGTCACAAATGCTATCATTCTCCTGCAGTTTGTATGTGATTTTTACCCCATTAACAACTATGAAAGGTAGCTAGAGTATGAAGAGCAGTTCATAATGGCATACTTCCTTGCAACAATAAAAAATTCAGATATTAGTTGAAACAATCATCACTTCAAATGAGCCCACAGAAAGTATCTCCACAAATGGCATATTTAAATAAAAAATTCATTTGTAACATTTCAAAATGTAATCACTTTATTACCATTTCATGTAATACTAATGAGACATATTCTAACTTGCAAGCTGAAAAAACAAATGCAACAGAATAACTGATGTTTAAAATGTGTTTTTATTTTGAAGTCTAAGAATCCTGAGGTACTATAACTGCACCAAGAAAAGCTTAGAAAAAGTCAGCAAATTACAAAGGACTCAAGACTCAAAGGCATCTTTCCCATAAGATTTCTTAGTCCACCATAATTGAAGTATTTAATAGTTGAAATTCATGCCATTTAAGTGTACAAAGTAATTCAATAATGAATAGTAAATATGAGTGAATGGACAAACTTAAGAAAACATGGATTTTAACAAGAAATGTTATCACTGACTAAATATACTTGAACTGTTGTCAAAATACCTAATCCAAGCACATATTAAAAACGTGTGGGTTTTCCCCACGACAAGCAAAACTTTGACACATACTACAGGCTTTTTTCCCTTGCCTATACTAGACTTTCAGACCTCCATCTCACATCTGAGCGAACATTTCTAACTTAGCTTGATGTAACTTTTAAAAAACAAATTGTAAACTAAGCACAATTAGATACTCAGTGAATCAGATCTGAATTTGACACAGTCGACAGAATTTTAGAAAGGGTATGAATGAAGTTTCAAAGCTTATCATCCTGGATGTTAAGAAAGGAACAAGGAACAAAAGGTGTATTTTGCCTCTTCTGCCCTTTAATTTGCGAACACCATACTTGGCTCAATAATGTCGTGCCAAAGAGGAGAAAAGAGAATTTTAAATTGCTAAATTGAAAGGCTGACAGGCTCATCGAGACTTCTGTCAACCTCCCCCTCATACACACACACTTTTTTATTTAAAAAAAAAAAATCACAAGACTAGATTCAAATACTCTATAGGCTACACCTAGATTACTCTGCTCCCAAGGCCAAGGAAAATGTTTACGATTCCAAGATCCATTCAGAAACCTGTATCTGCAATGCGTAAGCTTTTCGTCGGCAAGATCAATCAGTATCAGAAAGCATGCAATGTTTAAAAGGTCAAGTCGTTGAAGGCAAAATAAACAAATAATCAATTCATCAAGGAATCTTGTTTGCCATGTAACTATAAAATAATGCCGATCCTACAACCCTAAAGAACCACTGCGGGGGTTCGTTTCTCATTTCTGCTGAGGCCAGCTAAGCTCCTGCACGATCTAATTACCGTCAGAAAAACTGCACCAAGACGTCGAGGGCGGAGGAGACGAAGATTTCCAACATACACAATTTGACCTTAGGGTGCAAGAGGAGGAAAGGAGAGCAAGAAGTTTCCGCCACTGCTCGTTTGAAAACAGACGTTTAAAGGTCCCTGGGGGGAGGCGGCCAGGGGAGAAGATGCAGTGTCCGCCGCGCAGCAGTGGGGACTCGGGGTCTTGGGAAAGGGATGCGGAGGCGTGGGTTCTTATGTAAGCACACACAAAAATCGTGCGTGCACCCCCCACCCCGCTTGCTGCACCTCTGAGCACACAACGCACGTACAGAGCATCGCACCCCAGGGTGCATCCTCGACTGCGTGCGCTGCGGGGGACCGGGTACCGACCCCTCGGCCCGTCTGCACGCCCCCACAAATCCACACGGCTACCTCCTAGGGCCGCAAAAGGGGCGGCTCAAGCCCTGGTGCCCCGCCCGGGACCGAACTCGGCTTTCCCAACGCGGTGCAGCGCGCGCCCGCGGCCTCCTGCGCCCGGACCAGGACCCCCGCGCCCCGACCCGGGACCCTGCGCCCGACCCGACCCGAGCACTTACCTCGCGAGGCCCAGACCCCGCCGCCGCACAGCAGCCCGACCAGCAGCAGCCAGGCAGCCGGGGCCCGCGCGGGCGAGGGGCGGCGCAGCATCGCTCGGACTCCCGGCGCCTCGGCCCGCCCGAGGCGGGAGCGGCAGGGACGAGAGCGGGGCGCCGAGCGGGGCTCTCACAGCCCAAGGCCCGCTGCTTGGCGCCGCAGCAATCACTGAGGTCCGAGCAGGAGCCGCCGACGCCGTGACACTGGGCCGCGCGCTCGGGCCACGGGCGCCCTCCCCCCTCCTCCGCGGAGGAAGCGCTTCGCCGGAGGCAGCGGCAGCAACTAAGATGGCGGCGCCGCTCTCTCTCGGGTCCGGCGAGGGTACCCTGCCGGGGGCGGGGTGCGGTGGGAGGGGCGGAGAGCCAGAGACGCGCGGCGGGACCGGGAACGCGCGGGAGGCTGTGCGAGGCGCGGGCGCGGCAGGGAGGGGCGCGTGCGCTCGGTGGACCCGGGAGCGCGCGGAGGGCGGCGCGTGGCGCCTGTGGGGCGCGTGCGCGCGACAGGCCCGGGGAGCTCGCTCTTCCGAACCGGCTGGCTAAACCCAGAGCGGGCGCCCTGGGGGGATGCGTCGAGAGCTGGTTACCCGCCAGGCCGGGAGGGAGGTGCGGTCTGTGTACGCCCTGCCCCTGCGCAGCTGGAGTGCATCGCTCCGCGTCCCCACGCATGTCCCCAGGCTCCAGAGGCCGAGCGAGCGGCCGCTTGGAACCCGGGTCTCGTTCATCTCACCTGAAGGACTTGTCCCCCAGCCCCACCCCCGGGCAGCTCTGTGCAGCCCAGGGCCTTTCAGCGCCAGCACACTGTGTGACTTCGAGCAAGTCCCGTTGCCTCCCAGAGCCTCGGTGTCCTCTCGTGCCTAGTGGAGGTGATGAGAGGGGAACTCTCGGGGTCGTGCAAGATGTAGTAGGTGAAAAGGGCTGCCCAGCACGTGTCGCGGTGATACCAGCCCGGGAGGGGGTTGCCTGTCCCCGAGGAGCCCGTCCTGAATTTGTAACTCAAGATTCCCTCATTTGCTTAAGAAATCCGACTGTGGCTTTTTAAAGGCGCGCTCTTTCTAACCGATCTTAGTGTGATGGTAATGGCCCTTAGAAATGAGAAGATCCAACTAGATAAAGGAGGGCCCTTCTGGTGGATCCCTGCAGAGATATGGAGTCCTCTCCTTTTCCTCCGTCCTGGGGCAGCCCCTTCTGTCAGCTGCTTATCTCGACCCTTGGGGCTGCAGCCCCACGCTAGAGAAAAGGGTTCACTAACAGATGAGCTGTGTGTGCCAGACACCGTGCCACATGAGACGTTCTTGGCTCCATTTTGCAGATGAGGAAACTTAAGTCAGAAAGACATTTGACTTTCTCAATTGAGACAACTACTGTAAAAAGATCAACCCTCGAGGACATCTCATTAGGGAGATGAGATACCTACAGCAAAAAGTTAAAGAACAATAAAATGTTAATTATGCCAGACTGCTGGAAGATAGCAAAGGTGACTCACTGCCAAATGCTGAAGGCCACGTTTGCAGTAAGGGCTCAGCTGGCTGGTGGGCTCTCAGGGAGGCTTGGGAGTGGGGGTCGGTGAAGAGGAGTGGGCAGCCTTGGAGACTGTGAGGAGAATGAGTCACTCCTTTGGTGGAGCAGAGGATTTATTTAGGAGAGTAGTGGGCAAGGATCCCAAAAAGGTAGATTAAGGCCAGATTGCAAGGTTCCTTAAATGACAGGATGAGGAATTTGGACTCCATCCAGCAGGCAATAAGAAGTAGTTATGTGATGTGACCCAAGGGAAGTTTCAAAGCAGTCATATAATTGAATATGCCCCTCCCTGTTCTTTGTTCCCCCAAGACATCCTCCATCAAAGCCTGAAGGTTCTATCTTGATAACCTGTCTCTTTCAACCCTCCACCCTGGCCTGATACTAGGCTCCCCTTTGTTAGACCTCACCTGAGGTCCCCGCCATCTCCAGACCATGTCCCACCACTCCTTCCAGCCAAAGATGCGGGAGTCACCCTCCCTGGGTGTTGCGGCCATCCCTCCCTGACTCATAAACTAATGGCTCCCGGCTGCCTCTCTCATCTGGTCTAGACAGCTCCACAGAGCTCCCCAGCTGTCAGCCTGGGGCCCCACCCAACTGACCTCAGGACCTGTTTCACCTCCTTCTTAGCCCTAGTTCTACTCAGGGTCAGCATCACAGCACAGCCCTAGGCTGCCTCCTTCAGGAAGTCCTGACTAACAGGCCCTCATTCTCTGATACCCACCTGCTCTTACACCTCACAGCGCAGGCTTTCTAATCTGCTGCCTTGAGCTAACTATTCCACGGGTGCCCTTTTGTCTTACCACTGTATTCTAGTGGAAAGGACCCAGATCTTACAGTCAGACAGGACTAGACTGGAATTCTGGCTCCCAATGCTACAAATGACCTTGGACAAGTTATGGAACTTCCTGAATTTATTTCCTCACCTGTGAAATGGGATAGTGGCACCTACTTTCTAGACTAGTGATAATTATATGAGCAATTAAAGCGCATCACAGAACCTGGTGTACAGTAGGTGCTGAATATACGGTGGTTTCTGTTTTTCTCTCAGGGTTAGTAGCCTTCTGAGCTTCTGCCATGCTGGTGAGTACATAGTGTGGTCGTCAGATGCTATTGAGTTGATTCTGACTCATAGCAACCCCATGCGACAGAGTAGAACTACCCTATGGAGTATTCTAGGCTATAGTCTTTATGGGAGCAGATTGCCAGGTCTTTCTCCTGCAGAGCCACTGGGTGGGTTCGAACCTCCAGCCTTTTGGTTAGCAGCCAAATGCATTTATTGAACACTCAGGAGCTGAGTACACAGTAGGAGTTCAATAAATATTCAGTGATGAACTAAATGATCTGCTATGTTAGTTTTTCTATTACGGAGATCACACCTAGAGGGGAAAACAATGTTCCCTGTAGGTTTTCATGGACCTTCTAGATTTACAAAATATGGAATCAGGAAAGTATAATCTTAGAAATATGTTTGGAGTCAAGAGGGAAAATTTAAATATATTCAGTTCTGTTAAAAACACAAACAAAAGCTCTTTGGTGTCTGAAACCAGGATCCCCTTATCTCCTCACCCTCAATGTCCCTTAAGGAAACAGAGATAGATCAAAAAGGTTCAGCTGCAGGTGGGGCAGACAGCTGGCTGGCGAGCTCAGTGCAACCTGCACACTCTGCAATTTAGCCCCCAAGAGAGCTGGCCCAGCTGCAGAGCTCAGCCAGAGCGTCTTGGAACCGAGGGAAGCTGGGGAACTCAATTTGCCATCCTCCTGACAAGAGCCTCGGTCATATTGACACTTTTCAAAGGTCTCTATGTGTTGGATTAGCTAATCCTTGAAATGGCCCTGCAGTGGGGATCGATCTGGACTTAATGCCACGGTTAGCTCCCTCCAGGAGCTGAGCCAGGCACTGAGGAGTGGTGGCCCACTTAGGAGAGCACAGACACAGGACAGGAGGTGGCTTTGTCCATCGGACAAGGAAGATGGGAGCTTTTGAACACATACCAATCCAGCTGAGGTAGCAGGTGGGGAGGACACAGGGAGACTTTTCAGAATGCTGCACCTTTTGAGGATGGGTCTTATAACAACAGCCTCTGTATTGTGCTTAAACAGGAGTGCCTGTGTGGCACAGTGGTTAAAGAGCTCGGCTGCTAACCACAAGGTAGGCAATTTGAACCCAACAGCTGCTCCGCAGGAAAAAGATGTAGCAGTCTGCTTCTGTAAAGATTTCAGCCTTGGAAACCCTATGGAGCAGCTCTAGGTCACAATGAGACAGAACTGACTTGACAGCAATGAGTCTGGGTTTTTGTTTTGTTTCGTTTGGGTGGCACAAACAGTTAAGCGTTCTACTACTAGCCAAAAGGTTGGCAGTTCGAACCCATCTAGAAGTGCCTCAGAAGACAGACCTTTTGCTTCTGAAAAATCACAGCCTTGAAAACTCTATGGAGCAGGTCTACTTTGTGCACATGGCGTCAGCATGAGTCAGAATCAACTCAATGGTAACTAACAACAACAGCTGTGTTAAATAAATGATCTATCATTTATGCCTCCAGCAGCCCTTTCAGGAAGGAACTTTTATTGTCCTGTATTACAGATGAGAACAATGGTTTTTTTGTTTGTTTGTTTTTTGCTTTTGCACTTTTTTTATGGTGGTTAAAAAATATATGTAACAAAACAGTTGTCAGTGCAACAGTTCTCGTATGCACAATTCAGTGACATCGATTACGTTCATCATGTTGTGCAACCATCACCACTATACTTTTCCAATTATTCCACCACCATTGACAGAAACCCAGTGCCCCATAAGCAGTGGCTCTCCTTTCCCCCTCCCTCGCACTCCTGGTAACCACTAATAAACTTTGGTCTCCATGCATTTACCTGTTTCATACAAGTGAGAACAATGTACATTTTGCTCAAGAGCTCATTGCTAGAAAGAGGGACACGCGGGATTCAATGTCACGTCCGTGTGAACCCAAAATATGCCTTTGCCCTGTGTGAAATTACCCCCCAGATACCAAAAAAGCCCTGCACAGGTTCCCATGCCTTGGAGACAGCCTGCCCTGCCACTGTCAGGAGATGGGGCTTCAAGCCCCGCTTGCTATTCTGTGGCTGTACCAGGTCGTGGAAGGCAGTTCTCACCCAGCTTCAAGTTCTTCCTCTGGGACACGAATTCTCAGTTCCACGGTGGCTGAGGATGAAATGAGATTGTGTGCTGGAAAGCTCTTTGCCAGTGATGTGGAGCCGCTCTCAGGTGGGCATGTTATTACTATTTGGAATAGTGTGCACTGAGTGCTCCTGGAACTGAGTTGGAGGCAGGTAAGTAATCATTACAGCTGCTTTCCTAATGATGTGCTTGGGATGAAACCCACTTTAGGACTGCTGTGGGAGAAGGTTATGAGACTATTGATGAAAGTAGCTGATTACGAACTCCTTAAAGTACTAAAGGAGCCCTGTGGCACAGTGGTTAAAGTGCTCTGCTGCTAACTAAAATGGTGGTGGTTCGAACCCATCAGCTGCTGCTTGGGAGACAGATACGGTAGTCTGTTTTTCATAAAGATTACAGTCTTGGAAACCCTATGGGGCAGTTAGTTCTACTCTGTCCTATAGGGTTGCTATGAGTCGGAATCAGCTTGACTCAACTCGACAGCAACAGATTTTTAAAGTACAGAAACCACAGCCCTGGAGACCCAAAAGGTACAAGATCTGGCCCCATCTTTGTTTTCTGGTGGCCAGAACAGGTCACTCCATTGCTATTAGAAGGGATAATTAATAGGAGGCAAAAACGGTGGGTCTGTGGTAGAATTCTCACCTTCCATGTGGTAGACCCAGGTTGGATTCCTGGCCAACTCGCCTCATGTGCAGCCACCACCCATCTGTCATTGTAAGCGTGCATATTGCTATGATGCTAAACAGGTTTTTGTGGACGTTCCAGAAAAAGATGGACTACAAAGAAAGACTGGTGGTCTACTTCTGAAAATCAGCCAGAGAAAACCCTGTGGATCACAACAGTCCAATCCACAACCAATCATGGGGATGGTGCAAGACCAGGCAGTATTTCATTCTGTTGTGCAAGGGATCTCCATGAGTCAGGGCCAACTTAATGGCAGCTAACAACAACAACAAAAAGAATGTTGTGGTTAGAAGCAGGGACTCTGGTTGGACAGACCTGGGTTCAAACCCATCTTTATCCACTTCCTTTTTGTAAAATTTCAATTTAATTTAATTTTCTAATTATATATTTTAATACTTGCATGGTTCCAAAGTAAATCTAGAAAACAAAGCGCTCAGAGAAGTCTAGTACCATCCCTGTGCCCTCTTCCCTATTTTCTCCCTCCCTTTATGGGTTATCATTTTTGTTTATTTCAGCTTATTCTTCTTCCATTGTGGTTTCTTTTTTCCATTTTTTAAAATTGAGGTGGAATTCACATACCGTAAAATTAACTGTTTTAAAGGATATAGTTCAGTGGCTGTCTTAGTCACCTAGTGCTGCTGTAACAGGAATACCACAAGTGGATGGCTTTAACAAAGAGAAATTTATTCTGTCACAGTCCAGTAGGCTTCAAGTCCAAATTCAGGGCATCAGCTCCAGGGGAAGGCTTTCTCTGTCAGCTCTGGAGGAAGATTCATGTCATCAGTCTTCCCTTGGTCTGGGAGCTTCTCTGCGCAGGAACCTCAGGTCCAAAGGATGCACTCTGCTCCCAGTACTGTTTTCTTGGTGGTATGAGGTTCCCCACTCTCTGCTTGCTTCCCTTTCCTTTTATCTCCTGCAAGAGATAAAAGGTGGTGCAGGCCAGGTCTGTGGGCTTGTTTTGAACTCTCTCTCACAATCTCTATGGCTTTCTATTTGCAAAGGAGCTCAGTGATTCCCACCCCCAATAGCATCAGCTATCTCTGGCTGGTGAACATTTCCAAGGAAGGAAAATCTCACCTTCCCACTGAAGCCAGGCAGCTCACTCCTGCGCCCCCAAAGGTGGAACAAGATTGAGGATTCCTACTTAAATTTTCTTTCACTGCAAAACCAAAGGTAATAGTGTGTCCCCTTCCCCTCTTTGGATAGGCAGCTGGGGGGTACATGAGCCACTCACTTGTGTGTGTGGTGGAGGGGACGGGTGACTATTTTATTCTGCAGCACGGATTATACACCCCAGTGCACTACCCACCACATACAACATTTGGACAAATGGGGTCCCTACCTTCTGAGGATGCACAAGCCAAATGTGATGTGACCTGTCCACACCAACACCCAGATGAAAAGGACTGAGCTGAGTTTCCAGGGAGGAGCAAGAGAGAAGAGAAAGGCTAGTGTAGAAACAGGTACAGCTCCCCAGCACTGCAGAAGAGACATAGCCAGCCAACAGGTGGGCAGCATAGGTGTGGGCACAGTGGAAACAGTGCCAAATTTAGAGTTAGGAGAGCTGGGTTCTAGTTATACACACGCACACTTGTTGCCATTGAGTTGATTCCTACTCATAGCGACCCTATAGGACAGAGTAAAACCACCCCACAGAGTTTCCCAGGAGCAGCTGGTGGATTCGAACAGCTGACCTTTTGGTTAGCAGCCAAGCTCTTAACCACTGCACCACCAGGGCTCCGATTGTATCATAACTGCATCATATTTCCTGGATTGAAGGGAGGTAGTGGGGTTAAGTGGTTTAAAAAAACAATCTTAGTATGATTCTAATTACACGACATTCTGGAAAAAGCAAAACTATAGAGACAGTGGAAAAAAATCAGTGATTACTAGAGGACTGGGGAAGTGGGGAGGGATGAGTATGTGAAGCACAGGACATTTTAAGGGCAGTGGAACTATTCTGCATGATACTATAATGGTGGATACATGGCATTATGCATTTGTCAAAACCCGTAGGACTGTACAACACTAAGAGTAAACCCTGATGTAAACTATGGACTTTAGTTCATACTAATGTATCAAGATTGGTTCATCAATTGTAACAAATGTACCACACTAATGCAAGATGTTAATAATAGGAGATATGGTGCACAGGAGGCAGAGGAGGTATGTGGGAACTCTCTGTACTTTCTGTGCAATTTTTCTATATTTAAGTGTATTTTTTTAAAAAGGAGGAATGTCTTACTAACATGGTCTTGATTCAGATAGAGCTAGGTTGTAGTTGCTAGCAGAAAAAAAAAAATCAGACACGCTAATTACTCTAAGTTTTACTTCCCTCATCTGTCAAATGGGCATAATAATCATAATACCTCCTTAAGATTATTGTGAGGGTGAAATGAGAAAATGCACATAAAGGATTTAGCACTGACACAGTCAACCAAAAATCCATTGCCACCAAGTCAAAGCAACACAATAGGACAGAGTAGAACTGCCCCATAGGGTTTCCAAGGAGCAGCTGGTGGATTTGAACTGCCGACCTTTTGGTTAGCAGCTGAGCTCTTAACTACTACGCCACTAGGGTTCCATAGGAGATGCTCCATTAATGGTAATGATGATGATGATGTACTTTGAAGAATCTAAGGAGATGATGATGGTTCTAATAATTACTTTCTCCTTTCAGATCACACTTCAGAGGTGGCATTTGTTTAGCACACTCCCCTTTTCAAAGGGCACCTCTATTTACTTGGACCTCACAACAATGTCCTGGGTAGTTTTTCTTTACCTCCATTGAACTGATGGGAAACAGGAGTTCAGAGGGGTTGAGTGTTTTGTCAAGATCGTCCAGCTTAGAAGTAGCAGAGCCAGGCCTCAGAAGCAGTTCTTCTGGCTTTTTCATGCTTCTTCGGCCTTGAATTTCCCCCAGTCAGCAGCCTCCAATAAAAATCAAGAGCCAGACTTCAGAATTTCTAGTCCTTTCAAGACTCCAATTCATCTAATGCCTTAGGGATATCTCTTTTTTTCCCCCCTCCTCATCTGCATAGCAGGGATTAATCAGCCCCCAGAGATAAAGAAATAACAAGCACAGCTCACATATTGAGTGTTTGCTGTGGGCCAGCCCTGAATGAATGGGAGAAAAGACCTGGCGATCTGCTCCCATAAAGATTACAGCCTAGGAAACCTATGGGGCAGTTCCACTCTGACCTAGAAGGTTGTCTTAGGCTGGGTTCTCTAGAGAAGCAAAACCAGTAAAGTGTATAAATATATATATATAGAGAGAGAGATTATATCAAGGAAACAGCTCACACGATTGTAGAGGCTAGAACGTCCCAAGTCCGTGGATCAGGGTAAAGGCCTCTCCCAAGTCACACAGCTGCAGAAGCTGGCAAGCCCAAGATTGGAAGGTCGGAGAGCAGGGCTCCCACTCACAGGCTGTGTAGATTGATGAATCCCAGGTTCGGCAGATAAGCTGACAGCTCAAGTCCCAAGAACGGGAGATGAGATGACAGGAAGCAGCCGAAGGATCCAGAGAGAGCAAAAAGCCAGAACATCTGCTTATATACAGATGCGGGCCACACCCCCAAGGAGACTCCTTTTCATCTGATTGGCTACTCACAGTATATTCAGTCATGGGAGTGATTACATTAAAACACGGAGAATCATGACCCAGCCAAGCTGACACACAATCTTAACCATCGCAGAGGTCATTATGAATTGGAATGGACTTGACGGCACACAACAACAGCAGCCCTGAATGAAGCATTCTGTGTGCGCTATCTGATTCCATCCCACGCAATTGCTAGCTGCAATCCTATGCAATGAATACAATTATTATCTTTCTTTTAAAGAGGAGGACACTGGGGCTGAGAGAGGTTAAGTAATTTACCCAAGGTCAAACAGCTAAGTGGTAGAGTCAGGATTTGAACCCAGATCTGTCTGACTCCAAAGCGCTTACCCATGATATTATTCTATCTCTTAGAAATTGCTCTGAAAGTTTCTGCAAAGCCATCAGAAATCAGAGGGGCATCAAGGTGGAAGAAGAGCTTGCCTGATCTCCACCCTGGCATTTGCCCTATCAGATACCACCTCCAGGTCCAAGAGCTCATGTTAGGCTGGGTGGTTGTAATTGAGCCAACATATGGAGGTAGAGCAATGAGGGGAAGCAAGTGCCCTGAACAAGAGCCAGGACTCCTCATCCCATACAAAAGGGTCTCCAGAAGGCACCCTCTGTGTAAGGATGGAACACGCAATCGTCCCAGACAGCTCAGGCCCTCGAACACCTGAAGACATGGCCCTCCCCTGCGCACAGCACTTTTCAGGTTACTAACACTTCTTGAGCCTTCTCTCATTTAACTCTGACTCTGCCACTTCCTAACTCTGAAGGTTTTCCTCTCTGTATCCTCATCTATGAAATGGGGATAATAATAATGCATGTCTCATAGGGTTGCCATGTGGATTAAATGTGATAATGCATGGAATGCACTTAGCACTGTGCCTGGCACATCGTGATGAGATAGATAGATAGACAGATGTAGTAGTTATGTGCTGTTGAGTCAATTTCATTCTGACTCATAGCAACTCCACGTGACAGAGTAGAACTGTCCCATAGGGTTTCCTAGGGTGTAATCTTTATGGAAGCAGATTGCCAGGTCTTTTCTCCCTGAGGAGCTGCTGGGTGGGTTCAAACCACCAACCTTTTGGTCAGCAACCAACCACCAGGGCTCCTGGATGGATGGATGGGTGGGTGGGTGGGTGGGTGGACAGCTGCTGTCAAATAGACTCTGACACATGGCGACCTTATGTACAATAGAATGAAGAACAAAACGTTGCCCAGTCCTGCATCATCTTCATAATCACCAGCATGTTTGTGTTCATCATTGTGACTATTGTGCCAGTGCATCTCACTGAGGGTCTTCCTCGCCCTTGCTGTCCCTCTACTTCACCAAACATGGTGTCCTCCTCCAGCAGTTGATCCTTCCTGATGAATACGTCCAGAGCAAGTGAGTCGGACAATGTTCTATTGTGATCCATAAGGTTTTCATTGGCTAATTTTCACAAGTAGATAGCCAGGCCTTTCTTCCTTGTCTGTCCCAGTCTGGCAGCTCCACTGAATCCTGCCCATCGTGGGTGAAACTTGCAGATATTTGCAGTACTGATGGTATGCATAGCTTCCAGCATCACAGCAACACAGTATGACACACTGACAGGTGTTGGGGTACAACCTGAGTGCTCAATAAATGGTGGCTATCATTATAGCTAGGACCATGTAGGTCATCTCCATAAACCCACAGCATGGTCAGGGCTGGTGACTAACCCTCCTCCTCTGTCTGCCTAAATCCTGCTGGTTCTTTAAGAGCCACTGAGGAGCCCTGGTGACACAGTGGTTAATTGCTTGGCTGCTAACTGAAAGGTTGGAGGTTTGAATCCACCAGCCACTCTGCAGGAAGAAGATGTGGCAGTCTGCTTCCGTAAAGATTACAGCCTTGGAAACCCCATGGGGCAGTTCTACTGTGTCCTATAAGGTTGCTGTGAGTCAGAATCGACTGGACAGCAATGGGTTTGTTTTGGGGTTTTGAGGACACAGTCCTTGAACTCACTAGGAAAGTTAAGCTAGGAGCCTTCCTCCCAGAGCCTCCTCTTCTATGGCCTTGGCCCCAGGCTCCAGTACCTCCCAGCAAACTTTGCTGACCCAGGCCTGGCACTGCCCCATTCTCTGTCCAGCCTGCAGGAAAAGCTAGGAGAAGGGACCCCTCGCCTTGGGAGAGACTTCTGCTCCTGCCCTGTCGTGCACCACTGCCAGTGCCTCTCGTTTCCAGCTCCCCTTGAACCTCCAGGGTCAGCAGAAAGTGGGGGGGGGGTGGTGATCCATGCGTTCTCTCCCATCTTTCAGTCCCCTGGTTCAGCAGCTCCGTTGAAGCAGCAGTGCTGGTGCTTTGATCATCTGAGGGCATTGATTTAGGGGATGCAAATGAGGAGGGTGCTGTCTAAGGAAGACAATCTTCTCCCCTACCCGGATAGGGCCCAGAGAATTCTCAATGAGCCTTGCTTCTATTGGCTTGGTAGGAGCCAGGGAGGAGGCTTCCAGTGTCCTGGGAAAGGCAGGGAGGCAAATTGCAAGGAAGTGCTAGAGCAAGACAGGCCTCACACCCTGCACCTAGGCCAGGAGAGGTGGGGACGTCCTGAAGGCTGGAGGGAGGGCAGGGAAGCCATCAAGGAGAGGAGTGTGTTAATCTTCTCCCTCCCTGGCCCCCTGCCAACACAAGTCCAGCTAGGACCCTGATATATATAGCTAGGTGAGAGTGCCTGAGCTGTCGGCTGGAAGCTCAGGCCCTCCAGGGGCTTCAGCAAGGCCAGGGAGCTGGAGGAAGAGGCAGATGGACAGGCTGAGGGAAAGGGGCTCCAGGCACATGAGGGGCCAGGGAGGGGCTCTGCCAGGCAGCCATGCTAGGCCAAGGTCACTGCTCGTAAAGCTCACACCAGCCTTTGGCATGCAGCAGGGCATCTGCCAGTGGAAAGAGACAAGCAGGGTGGGCACCAGAGGCTGTCCCCGAGTCTCAGAGACACCAAGCCGCCTGGCCAGCGGGCTGAGGGAGGCAGAAGGAAGAGTTGCCCTTGCCCTGGAGTCTGCCACCCGGGGCCTGGACTTGACCTCCTCCACAGGTTGGAGGTGGAGAGGTTGCAGCATGGAGTGTGGAGACTCCAAACGCAGCCCAGACCTGCCTCAGGGCCCAAAATAGTCCCACCTGGGTGAGTCATGCCATGCCACAGAGCACAAAGCACCCATAGCCCCAATAACTAGCCTCTGTGCACCCCGGACAGGTGTCAGGGCTTCCGGAAAGTTCTGGAATCCTGACTCCTATGGCCAGAAGCTAAGAGGCCCTTCATCCTGCCCTCATCCTGCCCACAGCTCCAAAGGCCAAGCCTGGGTGCCTGGCCCTGGACTGGATCCAAGCAGGGGGCCCCGCTATTCCCCACCCCTAAGGCTCCTCATATGGCTCCTCTTCAAGCTGGGTGAAGGTGAAAACATGTTAATTTGCTCATCTTCGCTAATTTGAAAAGGAGCATAAACAGCAGAGCTCAGTGGCACAGCTCTGCTGAGGGTGCAGTTTAAGTCTAATTATGTGCTATTAGTGCGTTTGCTCTTTGTTCCCATGCCATATTAATTGCAGATCTGGTATTGGGGCAATTAACAATATTATGGGTTCGCTCTCTCTTCCGGCAGGCCACAATCCACATGCTTTCGGCCAGGGATTGGACTTGTGAGATGGAGAATGTCCTCTAAGGAGAATGAACTCCTCGTCCCGGGTGGAGTTCCCCAGGTAAACGGAGGAGAGGCAGGTGGAACAAGGGAGGCTGGAGGAGGCAACAGAGGGGGATCAGCAGCAGTTGTAATGGCTCTTCAGCAGCTCCCTCCACTCCAGGCTCCTCCCTGTCCACCAATGTCACCTCCGTCCTCCTGGCCCCTCGGCTTTCATTCTCCACAGCACTGCGCCTGGAGTTTCTCCTTCTCCCTGCACTCATCTCTAATGAGTCACCTGGCTCTGCTGATTCTGGCTTTATCATTTCCTCTTTGTCATCCCCATAATCCTGATGTTGGAGGGTTACCTACCTCATGAGGTAAACAGGGTGTCTTAGTTTACTCATGCTGCTGTAACAGAAATGCCACAAAGCGGGTGGCTTTAAAAAAACAGAAATGCATTTGCTCACAGTTCAGGAGAATGAAAGTCCAAATTTAGGGTGTGGTTCTAGGGGGAGGTCCTTCTCTGTCTATTTCAGTTTCTAGTAGCTGGCAATCGTTGGAGTTCCTGGGCTTGTAGATTCATCTGCCTCAGTCATCATTGCTACTGAGCTGATTCTGACACATAGGGACCCTATAGGACAGAGTAGAACTGTCCCATGGGGTTTTCAAGGTGTGGCCTATGGATTCGAACTGCCAACCTTTTGATTAGCAGCCAAGCTCTTAACCACTGTGCCACCATGGCTCCTGACTGACTAAAGCAGGCAGGTATTCTGAAGGAAGTCTACCCAACGCTGCTCTTTATATAACTCAGAAGTAATTAGGTTTAGGATCCACCAGGCACTGGTATGACCTCAACTGATTGACTGATTATATTACATTACATCCACAGGCATAATGGTTAGGATTCCAACACATATTTTGGGGGGACACAATTTGACCCATAATACAGGGTGTGTATTATTTTCCAGATTACACCAATTATTATTGTCAGGCATCTGCACAGTGCTGTACAGCATTTATCAAATACACCTCATTCCACACTTACATCAAGCCTATGGGGAGGGGGGGTTAGTATTATCACCCATTTTACAGAGAAGCTGAACCTCCAGTAAGCAGCAAAGCTCAGACTTCAGCCAGGACTTCTAATTTTCTATCCAGTGCTCTTTCCCTACAGCAGCAGTTCTCACAGGGTGGTCCATGAAATATTTAAAAAACAAAAGGGTTAGGGAAAAGCTAAATGAAATGGATGTCTTCATTGCCAGATTGTCAGAATCTTTAATATAGTGTGACTCTCCAGAAGAAAGGGTAGAGTGTGCAGCATTTTCCAGTCTTCTTTGAATACAGTGTCTTTTCTTTTTGTGGACCATGGTGCCACTCACAAGATGGCAAAACCAGGAAAACATGGGGAAAAAGGAAACTCTGGTTTTAATCTCAGTGGGAGGCACCCCTCCCCTGTGGCAAGCTGACTGAGGCCCAGGGTTAGTGTTACTGTGAATTTCTCACTCTCTGGGACTCAGCCAGCACCAGAGCCCCATGGTGGACATCTTGTCTCTGACCACACAGCATCCTTCCCTTTAGGCACAACCACTCCCCCTTCATGTGGCTCTGTCCACTTGTCGCTCTCAATAGCCTGTCCTGCCCAAGCCATGGAGGGAATATGGCTAAATCCTCAGCACCTGTGATTGGTCCAATGGGCAGCACATCACCCAATCAGGGATTGTTTGGTGCACTGGGAAAAAGAAGCTTTCTTTCCACAGAAGTTGCCAGGAGCCATGTTCCATCGCAGGAGGGGAAGGTCAGTCTGTGATAGATGACGAGGCCAACAGGCAAAGCAAAGCAGATACAAGCAGAGGGGAAAATGGATCTGAAGGGAGAGAGTGTTCAGAAAGCACTGAGTCCCCAGTTCCAGACCCTGAAGGCCTGGTTCTTGCAGCAATTACCTTAATCCTGTGAGTCACCACAGAGCCTCCCCAGCTGTGTGAGCCAGTTGGAATTGGGTTTCTGCTGCCTGCAAACCAAAGAGTCCTGACTGATGCAAATCCCGAGCCCCTTCATTGGCTCAGAATCAATTTGCAGCCAAGACAGGCCTGGCAGGGGTGTGGCATGGGGTGTTACACAGGTACCAGCCCCACTAAAACTTCCCCTGAGGCTCTCAGCGACTGAAACAGAGGGAGCACCCTCTTCTCCTTGGCCCCAGATTTTCTTGTTGTCAGCACAATTTTAGTTTGGAAAATAGGGTCAGTGTACCTCTGGATCACAAAGGGGCGCAGCAGAGGAGTTGTCCAAGGTGACGATTCTTCCTCCTTCCAACACATCTTTACTGAGAGCCCACAGTGTGTCAGGGTTCTGGGGACACAGCCATGAAAAAGCCAGACGAGGTCCCTGCTCCCAAGCAGCTTACATTCCGGTGGGAGGACCAAGGCATAAACAAATAAACAAAGAAATTAATAAATAAGGTAATTCCAGATGAAGAAAATAAACAGGAAAATGGTGTAGAAAGTTACAGGAGTGGAGAGCAAAACAGAGGGAGTCAGTGAAGACTCTTTGAGGAGGTGACATTTGAGCTGATGTCTGAAAATGGAGAAGGATTTAGGCATATGGAAAGAGCATTCCAGGCAGAGGAAACAGAAAGTGCAAAGGCCCGGAGGTGGGAGTGAGCTTGGCATGTTCAGGGAACAAAAGGAGGCCAGTGGCCAGAGTATTAACAGCAGGGAGGGAGAGGTAGGAGATGAAGCTGAGATTAGCAGGATCCAGGTCACTAAGGCCTTGGGACATGTAATAGTTGTTATTAGGGGCTGTCAAGTTGGTTCTGACTCGTAGTGACCCCATGTGTAACAGAAGGAAACACTGCCTGGTCCTGCACCATCCTTACAATAATAAGTATGTTTGAGCCAATTGTTAAAGCCACTGTGTCAATCCATCTCATTGAGTATCTTCCTCTTTTCCACTGACCCTGTATCAAGCATGATGTCCTTCTCCAGGGATCGGTCCCTCCTGATAACATGTCCAAAGTAAGTGAGACATAGTCTCACCATCCTTGCTTCTAAGGAGCATTCTGGCTGTACTTCTTCCAAAACAGATTGTTCATTCTTCTGGCAGTCCATGGTATATTCAATATTCTTCACCAACATCATAATTCAAACGCGTCAATTCTTCTTCTGTCTTCCTTTTTCATTGTCCAGCTTTCACATGCATACGAGGCAACTGAAAATAGCATGACTTGGGTAGGGCTCACCTCAGTCCTCAAAGTGACATCTTTGCTTTTTAACACTTTAAAGAGGTCTCTTGCAGCAGATTTGACCAAGGCAATACATCATTTGATTTCTTGACTGCTGCTTCCATGGGTGTTGATTGTGGATCCAAGTAAAATGAAATCTTTGACAACTTCAATCTTTTCTCCGTTTATCACAATGTTGCTTATTGGTCCAGTTGTGAGGATTTTTTGTTGAGGTGTAACAATAAGGTGCACAATAAGGAGGTAAGATTTCATCCTAAGTGCAGTGGGCAGCTGCTGCCTTGTGGGGGGCCAGGGTGGGGACCTGGGCAGCCGTTCCTGTGTTGTTGCCTCATGCACCAGAAAAGCAAGCACCAACCTTCTAGGGAGGCCCTCTCCATGCCACGACTTCACAGGCTTGAGAGATCACTGATCCAACCTGTGTGGTCAGGAGACGCTCATGGTGCAGAAACAACAGACTCTCAGGGCATCAAACAACATGGTTTCTTCCCCACTTGTGGACTGGCTGGGGCCTCTGCTAGGACTCAGACTGACGGGGCAGCCACCTCTGGAACGTTGCAACTACCACCACCACCACCAACTGCTGTCAAGTGGATTCCGACTCATGGCAATCCCATGTGTGTCAGAGTAGAACTGGGCTCCATAGAGTTTTTGATGGCCGATTCTTTGGGCAGTAGATGGCCAGGACTTTCTTCTGAGGTGCCTCTGGGTGAGCTCGAACCACCAACCTTTAGGTTAACAATCAAGTGTGTTAATCATTTGCACCACCCAGGGACTTTGCCTGGAAGGTAGAGAGCTGGAAATATTTAGGGAACAGCATTAATGACTCCCACACCACCCCCCTCCCTTGTTTTCCAGATGGCGAACTGACTTCATGAAGGTGGTTCATAAATCAGGGGCCCTGGAATACTGGCTCCATCTTGTCTAGCCACCGTATCTGGACCACACAAGTCAGACTGAGGGACAGGCAGGCACGGATAAGTGGGCCTTGATCCCCTGCCCCTCCAGCTGCCACCTTATCCCTCACCAACCTTCCTCACAAACTCTTCAATACAATTGTCTGCATGGACACATGCACATGGAAGGTGGTCAGACACATGGAATGGTCAGACCCAGTATTAGTGGACTTACTGAAGGTTAGTGGCAGAGTGGGCTATAGAACTCAGACCCCTGACTCCTGGTCCAGTGCTCACTCTCTGCAATGCCCCCTACCCCATCTTATCCTCCTCTTCTGCCTAATAACCTGTAAGAGCTTAATATCCTAAGCCTTTCTGCCCACTCCACAGACAAACACAAGCTCATCCCCCAGCAACCCCTTGGAGGGTCAGGATGAACCCCCTTGTTACATCAGAAGAACTAGGACACTCTTTTCTCTCCCTTCCTCTCCCCTGGGACAAGTGTTTAGAGCCCTGAATAGATCATGCAGCCTGGGGAGGGGGTGGAAAGACAAACCCAAACTCTAGTTGGCAGCTGTCCATCTGAACAGCGTCAGCGTGAATTCCACCAGGGCCGGCGAGGGGTGGCCGTGGTGGGTGTGTTGGCTCTGGTCAGGCTGTAGCCTGATTTCCAGGGCTTGTCCTGACAAATCACCCTCCAACCATTGTCTCTTCCTGTGGAGTTCTGAAGACCTTCCTGGGGTACTCCTGCCTGTCCTCTCCTCTGGCTGCTGTGGAGGAGACAGGGGCCAGTGCCCTCCAACCCCCAACCCTGGCCTCCTCAATGACCCACATGACCAGGCAGGGAAGGTGATGCCCGCCATGGGGAGGTCCAAGAGCCTCGAGGGACCCTCCCTACAACCACCTCACCCCCCTCAGACAAGCCTGGGTCTTGCCAACCCCTCATGTGATGAGCATTTCCTTCCCACAAGGCACTGCATTGTTGATGCCTGTTTCCAAATTAGTCTCTTCTTTAGCCTTAGCGACCATAGGGCAGGGTGTGTCTTTTCATCTCTGCTCCCCAGCGTGGTACACAGTAGGTCCTCAGTCCTGACTGGCTAAATGCCCAGCAGGGACCCCATTTGCCCAGGCCAGGTTAACTCTTGGGGAGCCCAAAGAAGACTTGGGTGCCAGTCAGGTGGCTCAGGGCTCACCTTTGAAGCAAGCTGAGTGTGAGCTGTGGTGGATCTGTGAGAGCTGAGAAGGTTCCGGACAGAAACCCTGAGGGGCCAGAGTCCAGACTGCCTCTCCCAAGGTACAACCTCTCTGCAGTGTCAGCTCTTCTGGATGGGGTGTGGGAATTCAGTAAGAGGAAAGTCCATAGACCGCCATGGCCTGCAGGCTGGGAGAGCAGCTCCCTCTGGGATGCCAGACCACCCACCCCCCTGACAAATTCCCAATGGGGCAAGCCAGGCAGGAGCAGTCCGGGTGAGAAGTGAGTAGCCGGGCAGGGACAACCACCCACTGCTGGCCTGCCATAGGCCTCCTCTGGGCTGGGGCTGGGGACAGAGTCTTTCTCAGCAAAGTGGCCTCACTGGGAATAGTCACCTCAGGCCAGTTCGGCCCAGCTGAGGCCACCTGAGGAGGCTGCCTTGGGCACTGATGGGGTCTGTGGAAAGGTCTGTGGAAACAGCAGAGGGCGAGGCTGCCACACCCAGGCCCTATGTCCCGTCCGCTCCCCAGACGGGTACCTCAGTCAGGTCCCTTGCCCGCACAGCCCAGCCTCCCCTCAGCAGGCCCGGGCCTTGCTGCCATCTCCTCAGGGTAGTAGGTATTCTTTCACGCAAGTACACTCAAGGATGTGCCGGCATATGGTAAACAAAGGGCTATTTTTATCCCCTCATTATTTCCTCTCTCAGCTTCCTTAGCCCATTGGCCAAGGTACACCTCAGTCCTTCCTCCTGGCAGCACTGCAGGCCTCCTGGCACCCCAGGCTCAGCCCTGCCCAGAGCCAAGTTCCTCTGGTCTCCCTCAGAGGCTGCCCCAGGCAGGTCAGCCCCCTCCAAGATTGGGCCCAGGAAGCAGCATGCACCCTAAAGTGGGAAGATTTGGGCACTCTCGTGGCACTCAGGTGCATCAGAACCAAGTCTGGGGTCTGGGAGCATCCACCTCCGCAGGGGCATTCCGGCCACGGTGTCCCCCCAAAGCTGGGGCTGCAGGGAGCTGGGCCTTCCACACTGGGCTCTTCTCAGGCCCCACTCCACCTCTGTGACCCACTCTCTGCTCAGAAGAAGCAGATAGGACTGTGAGGGGAGGCAGCAGCCTGGCTTCCTGCCTAAAGAGGAGGCCAGAAGTTGGGGGCATTCCATGGCAGTCCCCGCTTAGCCCCATGGCTAGAATTGCTGGTGCACAGAGACAGTAAAAAGCAGACCACACCTTTACTCAGTTTTATTGTTTTGAAATTCTCTCCAGACAATGTTGTTGCTAGCTACTGTGGAGTTGGCTCTGACTCATGGTGACCCGAGGTACAGCAGAATGAAATCTTGCCCAGTCCTGTGCCATCTTCATGATCATTGGTATGCTTGAGTCCATTGTTGTGGCCACTGAGTATTTTGAGTGCCTTCCGACCTAGGGGTTCACTTCCCAGCCCTATGTCGGACAATATTTTTTTGTGATTGAGGGTTTTCACTGGCTAACTTTTGGAAGTAGATCGCCAGGCCTTTCTTCCTAGTCTCTCTTAGTCTGGAAGCTCCACTGAAACCTGTATATGTCCTATATTGCTTGAACTCAAGCAGGCTGCTCCCCCCCACATCCCCTCTCCATACCCTTTCACCCTTGGCCTGCCACTGCTGGCCCTAAGACATTGAATCCAGACAACAACCAACGAGGGAGTTGCCATTATTATTCCCCTGGTTGCAGATTAAGAAACAGGCTCAGAGACATTGAGTGACTTGCCCACTACTATAGAATCTGGATTCGACCCCAGGTCTGTGCAACTCCCCATCAAGCCCAGAGTGCAGGACCTGCCTCCTTGGGCAAGCCCCCACCCCCGACACTTAGCAGCCACCCCAGCTCCGTGGGACTCCATGTGAGTCTCCACCCTCTGTGAGCCTAGGCCTCCCTGGCCTCCCCATCCCATAGGGTCCAGGGCAGGGCTGGAGGAGCGGGAGTCCTCTGGTCTGAGGCTGGGACCAGCAATGGGGTGGGGGCATAGGCAGGGAGGGAGGAGTGCTGGGCTCTCCAGTACAGAGGCTCCACTCTCCTCCTCCTCCTCCTCCTTCCCCTGTCTGCTCTGAGACAGAGCAGGCTGCAGTGGGAAAGAGTTACTGGCTGTGATTTTTTTTTTTAACCACTTGATCATGATCAAGGGTTTAATTTTATCCCCTTCCCTGGCTGGCTCTGATTCTATTTGGAGTCTAAGCACCAGGCAAGCAGGAGGGCCTGAGGAAGACAGGACTTCCACCCCCAGGCTCTGCTGCGGCCCCTCCCTGCTGCCTAGCTATGACAAAGTCCATCTGGGGGCCTTCCCTCCCCTTGGAAGGTTCTGGGGAAGAAGGCTGAGGGACCCTGCTCCAATTAACACCCTTCCCCCACGGCAAAGCTGCTTAGCCAAGGGAGAGGCTCAGAGGTAGAGGTGGGGAGCAGGAGCAGTGCTTGCCTTGGCTTCTATCAAGGGACCATCTTAACTCTTTCATCCTCATCAAAGGAGTATTTAATAAGCACCTAATTGGACCTGGGGCTGCGCTCCTCCCCATGCCCAAAGAGCTGCAGATAGGTCCTTGCTCTGAATGATTTATAAGCAGAGAGGATGGGGCCTGGGAACACCCGTCACAATGACTTAAGGACGACCATATGTTCCGACCACCTACTGTGTGCAGTCACTGTGCTAAGCTTGTCATACGCATCATCTCATTAATTTTCACAACCACCTATGGAGTAAATGCTCTTATGTCTTCCATGTTTCAATAAGTTAGACAATTCGCCCCAAGTCACACAGCTGCTGAGGGGCAGATCCAGGCTTCAATCTGGGTTGCGAACCTGACTAAACCATCATGTATCCCCTGCCCCCAACTACGGGGATAGACAGATTTCTACTGTGACAGTAAACAGTATAAAGTCAGGTTGGGAGAGAATAATATTTGCTTTAGGGCTTTATTGGGTTCAAAACATTTTTGTGTAGAATTTATCATAGGTTTTTATTATTATTCCCATTTTACGGATGAGAAAAGTTAAGGCTGAGTCCTGCCAAAGGGCAGAGGTCTCAGTAGTGAGGCAGGGCTCTAACCCTTGCCTTTGGGCCCCATATTCTGTGCTTTCACTGACCTTACTTGGGGACAGGTGTGACTGCCACATGCTGGCAAGAGGTGTGGGCAGGAAGGGGCAAAGGCAAGGTGGAAGAAGAATTTATTCTAGAAAAACCAGCCGTTATGAATTGTGTACCCCCAAAAAAATGTGTCAGCTTGGCTAGTCCATGATTCCCAGTATTGTGTGATTTGTCCACCGTTTTGTCATCTGATGTGATTTTCCTATGTGTTGTAAATCCAACCCCTGTGATGTTAATGAGGTGGGATTATTGGCAATTATGTTAATGAGGCAGGACTCAATCTATGAGATTAGGTTGTGTCTTAACCAATCTCTTTTGAGATATAAAAGAGAGAAGTGAGCAGAGAGACGGGGGGGGGGGGGGGGGGCCTGATACCACTAAGAAAGTGGGGCCAGGAGCAGAGTATGTCCTTTGGACCTAGGGTCCCTTCGCTGAGAAGGTCCTAGACCAGTGGAAGATTGATGACAAGGGTCTTCCTCCAGAGTCGACAGAGAGAGAAAGCCTTCCCCTGTAGCTGGTGCTCTGAATACGGGCTTCTGGCCTCCTAGACTGTGAGAGAATAAATTTCTCTTTGTTAAAGCCATCCACTCGTGGCTTTTCTGTTATAGCAGCCCTAGATGGATAAGATAGCAGCCTAGCCTGGAGGAAAACTGCCAGGTGTGCTTGGGTGAGCATCAGTGGGGCATGAAGTGTTAGGAGCAGTAGTTAGGACTGGTGTTCGGGGAGCTGTGGGGGTACCAGACCAGGAATGGAAGTTGGTGGGAGATAGTTTCATGAAGAGGCTGACAGCAACCTGGAGATGAGGACCAGAACGAGGGCCCAGCACAGGACTTAACTGACAAATACTTGTCAACAACCTATTATAGCCAGACAAAGGAGCCCTGGTAGCAAGACAGTTAAGCACTAGGCAATTGAAAGGTTGGAGGTTCAAACCCACCAGCAATGCCTCAGAAGAACGGCCTGCTTCTGTAAAGAATGTGCTGTTGTTGTTAGGTGCCCTCAAGTCAATTTCAACTCATAGTGACCTCATGTGACAAGAGTAGAACTGCCTCCACAGGATTTTCTAGGCTTTAATCTTTGCAGAAAGGAGCCCTGGTGGCACAATGGTTAAGAACATGGCTGCTAACCGAAAAGGTTGGTGATTCGAATTCACCCAGCGGCTCTGAGGGAGAAAGACCTGGCAATCTGCTCCCATAAAGATTACAGCCAAGGAAACCCTACTCTGTCACATGGGGTCGCTATGATTCCGAATTGACTCGATGACACCTAACAACAACATAGCCAGACATGGGTGGCCTTGGAGAACAGGCTCAAACACTGAGTGGTCTTGGCTATGACAGACTAGCCAAATGAGGGACCAGGGTGAAGGGGCCTCTGTGTCACTAGCCTCCTATTGGGTGGCTTAGTGACTGCAGGATTTATCCCCCACTCTGCCTACCCCCATCAAAGGTGGAAGTGGTTATAAGAATGGATTCTGGGGTCAGGCAACCTGAGTTCAAATTCTGGCTGAACCTTGCTGACCCTTGGCAAACTATTTAACCCTCTGTCCTCAACCATCAAATGGGGACAATAAAATACTTCATACATTTCTGAGGACAACGTGTATAAAGTGGTACGTGCTTGCACACAAGTAGCTCATTAGCTGTGTTATTAAGACTGGGCAGAGTAGAGCTTAACCATGTCTCAGACACAGGAGAGACACCTGTATAAAAGATGTTTGTAAAAACCCACCTCCTTCTAACAGAAGCACACAGTCAAGGCCAAGGGCAGGAGGCAGAAACCTCAGAGGCTCAGACTATGGTCTGAAGTCACCTCCTGGGCTGTGCAAGGTGTGGCTGGGCTCTTGCAGGTGTGCCAACAAGGCGGCCACCTGTGGTACACAATCCACCTTCCCTAGACACTCAGGAAGAGGCCCAGGCAGGGTGGAGCAGGCAGGGTGTGGTTCAGCTCCAGTGTCAACAGCTCCCTGCCTCAGGGAAGGGAAGGCCCCACTGGGAAGCCTGGGAAGTCCACCCCATCTATCAGGGGGACAGTCCCAGTATCAAGGGGAAAAGTAAAGGCAATACAGTGACTGAGATCCAGAGAGCATTTCTCTGCCCTTGTCCTTTGATTAGGACTTTTCATTAGGACTGGCCGCCACACACCCTCATCACTCCCCAAATCTCCCAAGCACCCAGTCATTTCCTAGAAAAGCAAGTTCTTCCATTGGATAGTGGAGGGATTTCTATATGTGGTCTCAGGTTTGCCTGGGCCTCTTTCATCCTCCAGGAAAGGGGCGGATGGCCAGGAGCAGCTGGAAAGAGAGAACCTGCCATTTCAGGAGGAGCAGGTAGGGTGGGATCCCCGGGGGCACCATGGAGCTCCCCCACACCCCATCTCGGAAGTTGATTCTTGCCCTCTCCCTACTCCCAGGCCCCACGGAGGGGATCATTTCCTTGATACAAAGGGCCCCATTCAAAGGCTCCAGAACAGCGTGCGCTCACAGCTGCTATTCACCTGCTGGGACAGAGAGAGAAGCGCTTCATTCATTCTCAGCCTCCCTTCCCCCAGGCCTAGGTTACGCCAACAAAAGACAGGGTGCTCTGCCTCCCTCTCTGCCCGTCCCAAGGCTCTCCCAGGTCAGCCTGACCCCAGCTGCCTCTGGTCCCCAGCAGTCCCATCCCACCCACTGGGGTCATTACTGGACCTGTGCACTGGTACCTGGGAAGGCAGACCCAGAAGACTATTTGTGTGGGCTGAGGGACCCTGGAAGACCCAGCCCGTGCTGCCAAATGCTTTCCCTTCTGCTGGAGTGTCCCTTTCTCATCTTACATGACCTAATTCCCATTAGAGACCCAACAGGTTAGACAGCTCTGGGAGCTCGACCTTCCTCCTTCCTGGCTTCTGTTGCGGGGGTGGGGGTGGAGTGGGGTGGGGTGGGGTGTAGGACCAGGGCCAGCCAGCCAGCTCCTCGCCCTCTGCACAGTGGCCCAGCTTAGAAGAGCCGATTAACTAAATTAACTACAACCAACAGTTGTCACTTAGAACACTGAGGGAGAAGGAATCTACACAAAATTTATCTAAGGTGGGCTCTTGAACATGTGTCTCTATATAATTTTTGGCCAACACAGCTATCTTTTTTTTTTTTTTTTCAGTCAATGCCTATAAACTCCTTTCTGGACAGAAATGTTACAGCAAAAGGCAGACCAACTCAATATAAAGTCAACTGGACATAGAATGGGTTAACTTGTGAGGTAGTGAGTTTCCCAGCCCTAGAGGGTATTCAAGCAAAGGCTGGACAAACTCTATTCAGAGATGTTCCAGAGGGCACTAAGCATCTGGCCACTGGATGGGCTGCTGGATGACCTCCAACATCTCTTCCAACACCAAGATTCAGTGATTTTGATTGTCCCATCCCCATATCCTGTAAACCCCATCCCATCGAGAACCCAGTGGAACTCTTTGAAAAGAAAATTGAAGCAGGGAGTCCATGTAAGCAGCAAAAGGATTATGAAGGGTAGAAATGAAAAATTCTACATAATGTTACCAAAGCAAAAATTCCTAAAGCAGAAATGACTTCACCTTCCAAACCTGAATATACAGCTGAACACCAATACATCTTGCACTTCCAGGAAGATGGAAGGGATAAATATTGTCTTGGACTTTTGTTATAAGCATTCTAAGGCCACTGTTGTCACGTAAGGATGTTGGGGTGTCGGTGATGGTCCATACACCCACAGGGGGTGCTCAGTGTGTCTGTTCAAGAGCATGGAAGGGTGAGGTCGCCCCTGAAGATTACTAACCCCACTCCTTCTGGGATGACACTTAGAATCTTTAGGACAAACATGGACCCAACCTGCTAAGCACCCATTAGCTGGGCTGGGTACACTTGGGAGTTCCAAACCCCTAGCTCCCACCAGCTCTCAGACAGCCATCGAACTCAGGTGTTCTTGACACCCCTGCTGGACCTCCTTTGGGAGGAAGGACCACCAGCAGCAGATGTCAAGCAAGGAGAAGACACCAGTCAGGGTGCCCAGCTCTGTGGGAGAAATCAACTCACACACCAAGCTATTAAAAATCTTTATTGTTATTTTTTTTCTCCAACAGATATATTTTTAGTGGAAATATGAAGCAATACTTTCACTTTTCTTCTTCAGAAGACGAGACACATCAGGGTGGCCATTATTACAAGAGGGAGACCTGGGGTCTTGACAAGGACACGTCGGCAGAGGACACACGACTGACCTGGACGCAGACCCTTTATGAGAGCTACAGTTATAGAAAGTGGGGGGTAGCCAGCAGTACTGGCGCCGATACCTGATTCCAAATGTCACAACCTGGGGGAAAGCGGACTGCAAAACTCACCTATCCCCAGGGGCTCAGCTGGAGGGCCAGACCACTGAACTAGAGGGCGAGTGGATATGTGTGCAAGCATGCACGTGTGTGCTTGCATACACACGCGCACAACACACATACTACCCCTCCTCAGGCAAGATGCTGTCAGGGCCCTGCTGGGTTTGGGATACAGCTGTGTCCTCACTGTTTTCATCCCTGGGGATCTCTGGCCTTTGCAGGTTAACTGTTGGCCAACCAGTGCCAGGGACCAGTGTGAGCTGGGGAGATGTGAGTGCCTTGCCATGACACTCAAGTTCTCCTTCTGGGGCAAGACTCTGGTGATGCTCAGAGCACAGCACGAACCACTGAGAATGAGGCTCTCCTGGGGGGACCAGGCCCAAGGCATGTTGGTGTGGGGCTCCCACATCCTCCTCTACACACAGAAGCCTCTGAGGTCCTCAGCCAGAGAAGGTGGGAAGATTCAGCTCTGAGAGTCTTCTCCCAGTTCTGGGTACCCAGAGCAAGAAAGGGGCCTCCACCATCTAATACCACTGGGACAAGCTGGAGGTTTCCTCTCTCCCTAAGGCCTCTGCATCTTCCCCCACTCTCTTTGAAGGTCCCACACCCATAAGCCAATGCAGAAGATGGGGGCCGCCCTCAAGGGGAAGGAGGTGGGCAGGTGGGAAGACTTGGGGTCCCTACACCAGCACTATCTACCAGTCCTAGGACCCACCTGCTCAAAGACTGTTGCTCTGAAACATGTTTCTGGGGGCTGGGGTTGGGACCAGCCAAGTTGGACTTGCTCAATGAAGGCCCAGCCAGCTGGCAAGAGGGCCCTTCATAACGAAGTGATGGCGATGTCCCTCCCAGAGGCAATGCACAGCAGGGTTGGCCTCAGATAAGGGCCTCCGAGTGCAGGATGGGACCCTGTCGCCCCAGCAGCAGAAGCTGCGGGAGTCGGGCTGGGGCAGGTTTGGGGTTGGGGTTTGGAGGGCCAAAGGCCTTCCAGGTGTGTGAGCCCAGCTTGAGCTTTTCTGTGGGTTTGGGGCTCCTGGGCAGAGAGATGTCTGCTACACTGTGGGGTCTCACAGCTGGGAGCCACCTGTTCCCTTTCCAGGAGGAGCCCCTGGAGGAGGCCTCAGAAAGTGGGTACAGAGGGGTGGCTGAGAGGCCAGAGCTGCCGTGGCCGCACTCCTTGGCTAGCACAGCACGGCTGTAAAGGCAAGGTGCCTGAGCCATTTCATCCTCGCCACGCCGGCTGGCTGCTCGCCAGCTCCCGAAAGTGGTGCACATAAATCCTGCTAATGGTCACCTCCACCTCAGGGCTGCTTGCTCAGGACAATACAGAGTTCCTGTGGACCCAGTTTTCCAGCTGTGGGCCCAGCTCAGGGCCCTTGGGGTCTCCTTGCCAGTGGAGGCAGGTGCGGTTATTAAAGCAAATGCACCCTCCAGGTGGACTCCCAGGGCCCCAGAGAGGAACAGACGGCAAGCAGCAAAGTGGGAGTGACTCCATGGCAACAGGAGTCATGAGTGAGCCAATGGAAAATACACGTATCGAAAGCCAATCAAATTCAAACACGAACAAAAAAATGTAAAAGCAGCAGCAAGCTCTTTGTGTAATAAATATTGCAAAGCGCACTTGGTTTTTTTCTTTTTTTGTTTTTCAAGTCAGATATAATAACCAATGTCCCAAACCCTGTTTTCTGCCTTCAAAATAGACAAGCTAGCACAACACCGGCAGCCAATCAAAGAAAAGACCGTCCCCCCAAAACCAGCCAATCAAAATCCAGTTCCAGTTTAAGCAGCCAATCAAATCAGACCTCTTCACATTCCCCTAAAAATGGCCTAAATAAAATAAAGCACCAGGGCTCGGGGAGCTTCCTGGGAAGCTGTATCCCGAGGAGCTACTTTAAAAAAAAAAGAGTTAGAAATAAAAATAAAAGATTTCCATTGGTCAAGATTTGAAAAATAAAAAGGTTTCTTCCTGTAGCCAATGACGGAGTCCATCCCTTTAAGCCCATCTAATTGCACCTCTGGGGTCGCCCTCGATGCCGCCCAGCTGAGTGGCAGGGGGTGGGAGTGGGGAAGCAGGGAGGGCAGTGGGGCGAGGGGGGCGCTGCCACTCAGCCAGCCTCCCGTCCACATAGATCTCTGGGCCCAAGCCACCTTCCAGGGCGTTCCGAGGGGTTTGCAGCTACTGCCTCCTGTCCTCTGTCTCCGACCTGGAAAACGCCATCACCACGTCCTCGGCACCTGCAGACCAGAGGGAAAGAACTGCTGCATGGGGCTGCCGGCACCTGGGCACCATCTGAGTTGAGGCAAGGAGGCGCAGGCCCCCAGCTGAAGCTTCAGCCCACCACAAGCCAAGAGCAAAGCACTTCCTAGAAAGTCCACCTTCTCTCCGGGTCTCCCTACAAGCTGGCCAGAGGCATATGGTCCGCAACCCACTGCAGGGCCAAGGCTCAGAGGTGGGCCAAGACAAAAGCCCAGGGCCTCTGATCCGGGAGCAGGGCTCTGCTCACACCCCCCGTCCATGGTCACCAAGGCCAGGAGTCCTTAGGAACCTCCCTCTTTCTTCTCAAGACTCTGGTCTTGATCCCTTTGGAGGCTGGCTCTTGCTCCTTATGATTTCTAGGAGCCATTCCTCTCTGGAACAGCGTCTCCTATGCCCAAACCCAACGACACCTGCTCAAAGGAGCCTGGCCAGGCCCATTTCCAGCTGGGCTGTTGCCTGGTTCCTGTGGAAACAGATAATGCCCCAATCTTTATATTATTTTTTAATCCTGAATTTGAGATTTGGGTCCAGGAACTCATGAAATCACTTCCTTTATCTTGTTTTCCAGAAGACAGGCTCTGACATGCAGCCAGGAAAGGCAGAGGGGAGAGAGAGAAGGCACAGGGCTAACCTGCCCCCTCCCCACCCCCACCCCCGACGAGTCCCCTGGGAAGGAAGGGCTGACAGCAGCCAGGAACCCTGCAGGGCAAGTGAGTGGCCAGCAGTGTCCACCTGCCTCTCTGCCTCTGGAGCTTTCCATGAAGGGCGGCTCTTCATTGTGCCCACACAGTAACAGTCAGGCTGCCACGGGCTTTCTGACATACTTCTCTTCTGTGCTACTGGAGGAATTCTCCCTGGGGAGGGAAAGGATCAGAACAGCAGGGACAGAAAAAGCCTCAGAAGGGTGGGCTGGTGTGGGAGGTGCACAGTGGGGCTTCTGGCATGTGAAAGGGAGCTGCGGAAGAGGGTAGGATTCTAGCCCTCCAGGTACAGTGCCAGCAGTGTTGTCCACACTAGAAGGGAGTCACCCCACACTGGTGGCCCTGTGCTGGCCTCCTTCCTAACTGCTCTGCCACCCAGAGGCACAGAGGAGACACTAGCCCTGAGGTGCTGGGGAAGGGGGGCTCAATGCTGAGGACCTAACATAACAGTGCCATCCATGCCTTCCACTTGGCACGAGAACATCAAGGTGCTGCTTAGAAAATTACCTTGTCATCCACCCACCCATTGCCGTACAACCTCTATTCCTGAATAGGGAAATACCAGCTGCCATCATGTCAACTCTGACTCATGGCAACCCCATGTGTGTCAGAGTAGAACTGTGCTCAATAGGGTTTTCATGGCTATGACCTTTTTGTATGCAGATCGCCAGGCCTTTCTTCCGAGGTGCCTCTGGGTGGGTTTGAACTGCCAAGCTTCTGGTTAGTAGTCGAGTGCTTAACTGTTTGCACCACCCAGGGACTCCCTGAAAGGGGAAATCAGCTTCCAGAAAGGAGCTCGAATCGCCTGCTTCCTAGGATGTGGCTCCTTTGCTTAGGAAGCCCAACAATCCTTCCCCCTTCTTCTCAGGAACATTCTGTTCTCAGCTCATTCCTGGGACCACGCAATATCACTGCAGGCAGAATTTTCCTAGCAACCACAGAATCCAAGATGACATCATACCCTACATGGCAGCTGAGCTGGTTACCTAACAGATGCCAATGCTTCCTGAATGCTGTCTCCCAGCCCACTAACCAGGAGGGAGCTGGTGGCGGACCAAGACATAGGAAGTGTCAGCAGACGATGCCTGGGGGCAGTGAGCAGAGGCAGCCTACTTGCCTCTTTCCTGGGCTGCCTGCCTCATGGGCTTTCTTGCAGGGCCTCCAGAGTGAGCTGCAGGCACACAAATAGCACTGCTACCCGTGGGGGGGGATGGAGAGTCTGCAGAGAGGGTGGGCCATCCACTTGCCTGCCTCTCCTCAGAGGCCACAGCCTGGCCCAGGGGCTTCTGACATGCAGCCAGTCTGGTGTATACTTGTCCTTACTTTGAGGGCTGGAGAAGGAAGTCACCTTCTCAAGGTCACACAGGGACGCCGATGACTATTTCACAAAACAGCTGAACCACAGGTTTTCCTAGAGTCCCACCTTCCCACACTGCCAGCTGGTCACCCCTTCCCTGGCTGGGGCAGGGACGGTGGGGAAGCCTAGGGGTCCACAGTCATTTTTATAGAGCCTCCTGTTCTACTGCCGAGGTGGGCAGGCGTGGGCAGGGCAGAAAGAGCTATTGCCCATTCTCTTACCTGTTCTGTTCCTAAAGGACCATGTTTTCCTTTCCACAGGGATGTGCTCACCTTTGGGGCCAAAGAGGGAGCAGGCTTTTCCAGAGCATTCTCTGACTATCCTTATGATCAGCCTGGCATGGTGCATGTCATTCAATGAGGTCCTGGACACGGACTTGGCAGGTTTCTAGCCAAGAATGCTAACTTTCCCTCTTCTCTTCTCTATGAAATTTGGGCCAGTTACCTAACAAGGAGAGGCATAATTCTTGCCTCCTATGCGGGAGATCCGGGTTCAATTTCCTGCCAGTGCATCACATGAGCAGCCACCACTCATCTGTCAGTGGAGGCTTGCGTGCTGCTATGATGTTGAACTGGTTTCAGCGGAGCTTCCAGACTAAGACGAACTAGGAAGAAAGGCCTGGCAATCGACTTCTGACAATCAGCCAATGAAAACCCTATGGATCACAATGATGCAAGTCGCAACTGATCATAGGGATGATGCAGGACCAGACAGCGTTTCATTCTATTGTGGACAGGGTGGCCATGAGTCAGAGGCTGACTCAACAGCAGCTAACAACAACACCTAACAGGGAGGATGAGCTGCTCGATCGCTACGTGATTCAATCCCTTCTTTAGAGCTGGGAGGGACCTCAGAGGTGGACTGCCAAGGTTTCTCCTTCTCCTTTTAAGGCTAGCATATGGTGCTCCTTGGATACTCATGCTGGGAACCCTGGGCTCAGAGCAGGAAGACAAGATGCTGCTAAGAGGTCAGCAGGCCCAGCCCACTGCCACCAAGCCATCAGCTAGGGTTCCTGTTCCATTTTACAGATGAGGCTGTGTCCTCCCCATTGGTACCTCCACTGATGCTGTTTGTGAACTTGGGTTCAGGGCATCTATTCATCCCTTCCTACCAGATGTGGGTGAGTAAAGGAGGGGAAAAGATAACCAGTCACTTCTGTTCTACCTTCTCTGACACATTAAAAGGATAGCCAAAATCAGACAAAAGCATCACCAGAAGAGAAAACTATAGTCCAATATTTCTTATGAATACAGATACAAAACTCCTTAACAAAATACTAGCAAACCAAATCCGACAACATATAAAAAGAATTATACACCATGACTAAGTGGGATTTATCTGGGAAAGGCAAGGTTGGTTAAGCATCTGAAAATCAATTAATACACCATATCAATATAACTTTTTTAAAAAACCCACAGGATCATCTCAATAGACATGGGAAAAGCATCTGACAAATGGTAAAAACATTCAACAACTAGGAATAGAAGCCCACTAAAATGCATTTACTGATATACTTAATGGTAAAAGATTGAAAGCTTCCCCCCTAAGATCAGCAATAAGACAAGGATGTCTACTTTCCCCACTTCTATTCATCATGGTACTGGAGGTTCTGGCCAGGGCAATTAGGAAAAAAAAAAAAGAATCCAGATTGGAAAGAAAGAGGACTATATTTGTAGATGACAAGACCTTGTATATAGAAAAGCCCTAGGAAATCCACTAAAAACTAGTAGAACTAGTAAGAATTAAAGTTGCAGGGTACAAGATCACTATACAAAAATCAGTTGTATTTCTATGCACTCGCAATGAACAATCTGAAAATGAAATTATAACAATTCCACTTGTAAGAGCATCAAAAAATAATATACTTAGGAATCATGATACAGAGCATCTTTTCATGTATTTGCCGTTTGTATATATTCTTTGGAGAAATGTCTATTCAAGTCTGTTATCCATTCTTTTTTTCCCAATTTGAAGGTCTTTGGTTTTAATGTTGTATATATTTGCAATTGTAAACTAAAGCAGTTTGGTAAAAGATTACATTTTATTTAAGAAAAATGAATTATGTTATTTAGTCATGAAGATTGCAAAGTCAATTTCCCTTTCCTGGTAGAGGAAAAATTCCCTCTTCCTTCTGTTATAAATGATTAAACAGACTTTTTTTTTTAATAATTTACTTTTTTTTTTGGTTGGTGTTGAGAAAATACACAGAACATACACCAATCCAACAATTTCTATATGTACAATTCAGTGACCCTGATTACATTCTTCGAGTTGTACGGCCATTCTCACCCTCCTTTTCCAAGTTGTTCCTCCCCCATTAACATAAACTCATTATCCCCTAAGTTTCCTATTTAATCTTTCAAGTTGCTGTTGTCAATTTGATTCCATATAGATAGTTCTTAAAAGAGTACAATGCTCAAGGCAGCCATTCTTTATTAGTTAAGCTTTTAAGAAATTAAGTTTTTTAAGAAATTAAGTTTTAAGAAATCTTCAGGGGGATATTTTTGGTTTGCAGTTTAAAGATTATTTCAGGGCAAGAGTTTCAGGGGTTCATCCAGCCTCCATGGATTCCATGGGAATTTGAAATTCTGTTCTGCATTTTCCCCTTTTTGATCAAGATTCTTCTACAGAATCTTTGATCAAAACGTTCAGTAATGGTAACTGGGTACCATCCAGTTCTGGTCTCATGGCAAAGGAGGCAGTTGTTCATGGAGGCAATTAGATACACATTCCATTTCTTCTTCCTATTCCTGACTCTCCTTCCTCTGTTGCTCCAGTCCTTTGCTCATTTTTAAATTGCAATTGTAATATACTATTGAGTTGTAAGAGTTCTTTATATATTATGAATACAACTCTCTTAGCAGATACATGATTTGCAAATATTTTCTCCCATTCTGTGGGTAATCTTTTCACTTTCTTGGTGGTGTCCTTTGAAGCAAAAACATTTTAAATTTTGATGAAGCCCAATTTATCTATTTTTCTTTTGTTATTGCATGTGCTTTTTGTGTCATATCTAAGAAGCCACTTCCTAAACCCAGATCATGAAAATTTACTGCTACGTTTTCTTCTAAGAGTTTTATAGCTTTAGCTCTTATATTTAGGCCTATGATCTATTTTGAGTTAATTTTTGTATAAATTGTGAGGTAGCAGCCCAACTTCATTATTTTATATGTAGCTATCCAGTTGTCCCAGCACCACCTGCTGAAAGATAAAGTCTGGTGGTCACCTGAAAGTTCTTCATTATTACTCATCAGCCCAGAAAGCATTTACTGCAGATTTAATCATGACTTGTGAACAAAGGGCCTGAGATTCCAGCCAGGAGCGCCCCTCCCTTCTGTGTCTCTTTGACTTTTGAGGGTGGAGTTTTGAGGTTGGAGGTTTCTCTGCCCCCACTACCAACTCAATCTCAAGTCAACCTCATTCAAACCCATCTAAGTCCCTGAGGACGTGTTTCTTGGGGCAGGATAAGTGAGGAACTGGGAGTCAGGATATAGCCTCCCAAGACCCCTGTGAAGTGTGCAATTACCTTGCAGAAAGCCATTTGGCCTTTGTTCTCAGTTGGAGCTATACGAACCCCTGAGGCTAAAGAATGGGGGCTGACCAAACCAAGAGGGACCACCTGGGGGCCGATGCTAAGTCTCTTGAGGCATGATGTAATCTATCTTGGCCATGTGGTGAGGCTGATAAGAGGCCTGAACCCTGAGGCTCAGAGGAGCTTCCTGGTTGGTGACCACACACAGGACAGGGTAGCATGTCCCTCTCTGGGACATGGACACTCCATGCTGTAACCCTTCCTGGACCTCACCCTATGTGTTTCTTCACTTGTATCCTTTTTGGTTGTAATAAAGTTGTAGCCACAAGTATGGTATAAAAACCCCCAAACCAAACCCACAACCATCGAGTTCAATTCTGACTCATAGCAAACCTATAGGACAGATTAGAACTGCCCCATAGGGTTTCCAAGGCTATAATCTTTACAGAAGCAGACTGCCACATCTTTCTCCTATCGAGCGGCTAGTGGGTTTGAACTGCCAACCTTCTGGTTAGTAGCCAAGTGTGTAACCACTGTGCCACCAGGACTCCTCTAAGTATGCTATACTCTTTGTGAATGCTCTGAGCTGTTCTAAGGAATTAATGAATCCATAGGGGCAGTGAGAGCCAGAAAGGGCTGGCATCTGTTTGGTAATCTGAAAGAAGGTGTCCTTCTAATGTGTGAGCTCTAACCTAGCTCTGGGTTGCTGGAGCTGAGAGAGGGAGTGCCGCATGAGTGGCCAGCGATGAGGATGGACAAGTGGGAAGGTGAGGACTGGATCCATTTCCACAGTTTGGGAATTGGATTCATGCTGATCCTTACATGCAGTCAGCAATGAAGATGGGATCTGCCCACCATACCCCTGACTTATTGCAAACCCCCTCCCCAAACTCCTTGTGAACAGGACCTGAAGGCACGAAGGGCTTGGCAGGCTGCTCCCAGACTCCCTATCACAATGTCCTCTTCCCCAGCAAAGAGTCTCCAGGTCTGTAACTCATCTCAAGCCCATGGGGGACAGAAATGTTTCTTGCTCAGGCCCCAACACAATAGCAGCCTGTGTGGAGACAGATCCAGTCCCTCAGAAGGTCTCCCAGCTGGTCTCTCTCCTGGTTCGCCTCCTACCTCCATGACTATTTCTTCTCAGTCTCCTCTGTTGGATCCTCTTCCTTTTCCCACCCACTAAATGTTGGAGGGCTCCAGGGATCAAGCCTAGGAACTCCTCTATCTACAGTATAGAGTCTACACTCACTCCCCAGATAATCTCATCCTGTCCTCTGGCTTCAAAACCATCCACAGACTGACCACCCCCAAACTCATCTTTCCAGCACAGACCTCTCCCCTGAATTCCAGACAGCATATTGTTATGGACTGCATTGTGTCCCCCAAAAAGATAAGTTGAAATATTAACCCCTGTACCTGCGAATGTAACCCTGTTTGGAAACAGGGGTTTTCTTTTGTTATGTTAATGAGACCATACTGGAATAGGGTGGGTCCTAAACCTAATCCTTTCTGAATGGTGTCTTATAAAAAGGGAAAACAGACAGAGAGAGACACACACAGAGAAGACACCACATGATGACAGAAGCAGATGCATCTACAAGCTCAGGAACACCAAGGATTGCCAGCAGCTACTAGAAGCTGAAAGAGACAAAGAAGGATCTTCTCCTAGAGCCGATGCCCTGAATTTGGACTTCTAGCCTCCTGAACTGTGAGAAAATAAATATCTGTCCTTTAAAGCCACCTCATATGGTATTTTGTTATGGCAGCCTGTCATGGATTGAATTGTGTCCCCCCAAAAATGTGTGTAGCAACTTGGCTAGGTCATGAGTCCCAGTATCATATGACTGTGTTATCTGATATGATTTCCTTATGTGTTGTAAAATCTATCACTATGATGAGATTATATGTGATCTCCTTATGCGCTGTAAATTCTATCACTGTGATGAGGTTATACTGATAAGGTTGACAAGCTTAGATAGTGTTTTGATTTAATCTCTTTTGAGATATAAAAGAGAGAAGCGAGCAGAGACACATGGGAACCTCATACCACCAAGAAAGCAGTTCCGGGAGCAGAGTGTGTTCTTTGGAGCCGAGATTCCTGCACATAGAAGCTCCCAGACCAAAGGAAGACTGATGCATCACCAGGACCTTCCTCCAGAGCTGACAGAGAGAGAAAGCATTCTCTTGGAGCTGATGCCCTGAATTTGAACTTGTAGCCTACTGGACTGTGAGAGAATAAACTTCTCTTGTTAAAGCCATCCACTTGCGGTATTTCTGTTAGAGCAGCACTAGATGACTGAGACAGCCCTAGGTAACTAAGACGCATGGCCAGCTGCCCACCTGACTCTCCACTGGGAGGTCCAACGGGCATCGCAAACTCAGCATGTGCAGGACAACCCTGGTTCTCCCCAACTCTCCACAAGCCTGCTCCACTCACAGCCCATAGCTGCTCCATCCTTCCAGCTGCTCGGGCCCAAAACCCTGGGGTCTCTCTGATTTTCCTCTTGCTCACACACACTCTACACACAACTCATCCGCAAATCCTTCAGCTCTACTTTTAAAATATATCCTGACTATATCACCAATTCCTCTACTACGCCCGTGGTCTAGGCCCCCAACACTCCCACTGGGCTCCTGTGTCAGCCTTTCCCTTGTCTCCCCATGCTGGCCCCCAACAATCCATTCTCCACACAGCAGCCAGATTCTCCAAAGGAGGATGTGATGACAAGGTTTCTCACCACAAAGTGAAATCCAAACTCCATGCCACTGCCCACGAGCCCCAACATGATCTGGCCTCTGGCTGCCCTTCACCTCTTTTTATACATCCTCTGCCCACTCACTCTGCTCCTCCTGGCTGTCCTTCAAACACATGTAACTTGCCTCTCAGGACCTTTGCACCTGCTGTTCCTCTGCCTTGATGCTCTTCCTCAAATTCATCTCACAGCTCTCACACTTCACGGTGGTCTCTGTGCACATATCTCCTCAGACAGGCTCTCCCGGCCCACAATTTCTGAAATAGTGCCCTGTGTCCTGGTCTTTCCAGCGGCTTCAGTCTTTCTTCACAGTCCTCATCACTGTCTAGAGTGTTACATGTTGATCTGTTCTTGGTGTGTGTTACAGATTGAATTGTGTCCCCCCAAAACGTGTTGGAATCCTAACCCCGATCCCCGTGGATGTGATCCTGTTTGGAAACTGGGTTTTCTTTGTTGTGTTAACGAGGCCATATCAGTATAGGATGTGTCCTAAACCTAATCACTTCTGAGTTACAAAAAGAGCAGATTAGACACAGAATGAAGCACAAAGCAGGGAAGACAGATGGCCACATGAAGATCAACTGCTAAGGAACCAAGGAACACTGGGGATTTAGAAGCTGAAAGAGAAAGGCTCTTCCCCCAGAGCTGACAGAAAGAGAGCCTTTCCCTATAGCCAGTGCCCTGAGTTTGGACTTCTAGCATGGTGCCCTGGTGGTGCAGTGGTTAAGAGCTCTGCTGCTACCTAAAAGGTTGGCAGTTCAAATCCACCAGTCGCACCCTGGAAACCCTAAGGGGCAGTTCTATTCTGTCCTATAAAGTTGTTATGATTTGGAATCGACTCGAAGGTAACCGGTTTGGTTTTTTTTTTTTGGAACTGTGAGAAAATGAACTTCTGTTCTTTAAAGCCACCCACCTGTGGTGTTTCTGTTACAGCAGCACTAGGGAACTAAGATGGTGTGTTTCCCCCACGGGAATGTAAGTTCCATGTGGTCAAGTAAAGTTTGTCTTGTTCACTAACACAGTCACAGGATCCAGAAAAATCCTTGAGGCATAGTGGGGCTCAATAAATACTGCAGAATGAATGAGTGTATAAATGCTTACTTTGTAGATGAGGAACCTGGAAGCTCAGAGAGACGAAGCAACTTGGTGAGTCAGGGGCAGAGGGAGGACTCAGGACTCCAACGTCTCTGCCTTCACCCTGCGGCACAGAGGGCCACTTCCTCTCAGGAGAAGTGCAACAACTGACCTGCCCTGGTCCCCCAGAGCATCGAGGCTGGTCAGACCTCCCAGCAGAGACTGGGCCAACACATTCATCCTGTCAGAATGAAACTAAGACCCAGGATCAAAAAAGCAAAACACTATCAGCAGATAGAAGAGACCTGGTGGCGCGGTGGTTAAGCACTTGCCTGCTAACCGAAAGGTAGGCAGTTTGAACCCCTCAGCTGCTCAATGAAAGAAGGATATGGCAGTCTGCTTCTGTAAAGATTACAACCTTGGAAACCCTATGGGGTAGTTCTACTCTGTCCTATAGAGGCACTATGAGTTGGAATTAACCTGATGGCAACAGGTTTAGCATTTTTTGGGAGCAACAGATAAATCAGTAAACAAAGTGTAGTCTATTCACACAACGAATATTAACCACTAGTTCGAACAGAACAAGGGGATACTGCATGGTTTAAAGTCTGGAAAGGTGTGAGTCAGGGTTGTACCCTTTCACCCTACTTATTCAATCTGTATGCTGAGCAAATAATCCAAGAAGCTGGATTATATGAAGAAGAACAGGGCATCAGGATTGGAGGAAGACTCATTAACAACCTGCGTTGTGCAGATGACACAACCTTCCCTGCTGAAAATGAAGAGGACTTGAAGCACTTACTGATGAAGATCAAAGACCACAGCCTTCAGTATGGATTATACCTCAACATAAAGAAAACAAAAATCCTCACAACTGGACCAATAAGCAACATCATGATAAATGGAGAAAAGACTGAAGTTGTCAAGGATTTCATTTTACTTGGATCCACAATCAACACCCACGGAAGCAGCAGTCAAGAAATCAAAAGACACTTTGCATTGAGCAAATCTGCTGCAAAAGACCTCTTTAAAGTGTTAAAAAGCAAAGATGTCACCTTGAAGACTAAGGTGCGCCTGACCCAAGCCATGGTGTTTTCAATCGCCTCATAGGCATGCAAAAGCTGGAGAATGAATAAGAAGTCTGAAGAAGAATTGATGCCTTTGAATTATGGTGTTGGGGAAGAATATTGAATATACAATAGACTGCCAGAAGAATGAACAATCTGTCTTGGAAGAAGTACAGCCAGAATGCTCCTTAGAAGCAAGGATGGTGAGACTACATCTCACATACTTTGGACATGTTATCAGGAGGGATTGGTCCCTGGAGAGGGACATCACGCTTGGTAAAGAAGAGGGTCAGCGAAGAAGAGGAGGACCCTCAGCGAGATATACTGACACAGTGGCTGCAGTGATGGGCTCAGGCATACCAATGATTGTGAGGAGGGCAGTGTTTTGTTCTGTTGTACATAGGGTCGCTATGAGTTGGAACCAACTCAATGGCACCTAACAACAACAACAGTTGCTGGTGAGTTGATTCTAACTCATGACAACCCCATGTGTGTCAGAGTAGAACTGTGCTCCATGGGGTTGTCAATGGCTGACTTTTCAGAAACAGACTGCCAGGTCTTTCTTCCAAGGCCCCTCTGGAAGAACGTGAACCTCTAACCTTTTGGTTAATAGTCAAGCACGTTAACCACCTGCACCACCCAAGGACAATGGAATATTACTCAGTCATAAAAAGGAATGAAGTTCTGATACCTGCTACAACATGGCTGAACCCTGAAAACATTATGCTAAGTGAAAGATGCCAGACACAAATGGACAAATACTGTATGACCCCACTCTTGTGAAATATTTAGAATATGCAAACGGGTAGACACAGAAAGTAGATTAGAGGTTACTAGGGGCTGGAGGGAAACGAGAATGGGGAGTGACTGCTTAATGGGCAGCATTTCTGCTTGGGGTGATGACAAAGTTGTGGAAATAGATGGTGGCAATGGTGGCACTGCATTGTGAATGTAATTACTGCCACTGAATTGTACACTTAAAAATAGTTAAAATAACAAATTTTATGTTATATGCACTTTATCACAGTTAAAAAAAAAAAGGAAAGAAAAACACCAAAGCAGCAGAGGGCCAAAGAAAACTCAATATGAAACCCAGAGTGCCAGCCTGCGAGGCCTCCCTAACCCTGCCCCCTGCCACATCACCAGCCCCAAGCCTAACCCAGGGCAGAGATCAGGGACAGAGTGGGCTGGGAACACAGCTTTCTGGGCCAGGGCAGGGCACTTAGCCCTCCCAGCCCACGCCCAATCCCAGCTTTGCCCCTTTCACAGAGTCCAGTGACTGGGGAGAGAAAAATGACAAATATGCAGGAGCTCAGACAGGGGAAGCTGGCCCCAGGCCGGGGGTGAGAGGCAGACAATGGGGTCACTGGTCCGTTTGCAGGCTCAGTGTGAACTGGGACCAGGCCAGCCAGCCAGCAACCGGCAATCACCCTCTGCCCATGTTCTCGGCTTACACTTCATTCTGTTATACATAAGGTCAGTATGTGTCAGAACTGACTCAATGGCACCTAACAACAACAACAATCTTTACAGGAGCAGATTATCAGGTTTTTTCTCCTGAGGAGCATCTGGGTGGGTCTGAACTACCTTTGATTAGCAGGTTCATGATTCCAAAACCAAACCAAACCCATTGCCATCGAGTTGATTCCAACTCATAGTGACCTGACAGGACAGAGTAGAACTGCCCCATAGGGTTTCCAAGGAGCAGCTGGTGGATTTGAACTGCCGACCTTTTGGTTAGCAGCCAAGCTCTTAACCACTGTGCCATGTGGATGAAAAAGATCAGAAAAGAGGAGCCTCAAGCCAGCCGCACCCCAAAGGCTGATGGTGGTGTGAGGGCATACACAATCCCTTTCACAGACCTGCTGGGAAAAGAGTAGAGCCCCTTGCCCTTTCCCAGGCAGATCCTGGAGCTCACGCACCCCTCCAGCAGATGGGACAGCTCTGAACACTGCCCCCCACCCCTAGCCTCTCAAGGAGGGAACCTGGGGGTGGGGAAAGAGGTAACAAGGACTCTACAGTTTCTAAGATGTGCTGGGGGGGAGCTGAGCTCTTATCTCGGCTGACCCTCCCTGGCCACTGCCTCATATCCCTGCGCAGTGTCACTGGAGAAAATGGGGGCCTCTGAGCCCAGTTCCCCATGACACGGCACTTGGGAGACCGGAAGCCTCTGCAGCACTGAGCCCAGCTCCGCATGACCCGGCACTCGGGGGACCTGGAGCCTCCGCAGCACCCTCCTGCAGGCTCCCCGGAGACTCCTGCACCGCGCACTGTCCGGAGTGTCCCAGGACCATTCTCGGATCAGACATTCGGTCTGTCTGTCTCCAAGACAGTCAGGCCAGGTACCTATGACCTCAGAACACCTCTAGGGTCTTACACTTTCCTAGTGCAAAGAAGTGAATGGGACCTGGAAAACTCAAAAATACAATCCTGAAACCCCGAGGCTCCAAATTCCCATGGCTGATGGGGGGTGCTGAAGGGAGGCTTTGTGGGTTATCATCAGCATAGGGAGTTAACCTGGGCTGTGTATCCTGGGAACCAAGGGCCCACCCTCTATGCACCTGGCAGACCAGGCCAGAGAGAAAACATGACTGCACACTCCAAACTGCCCTGGACAATCCCATTCTGGATATTCTATCCCCTTCTCAGCCATATGATTTTTGTTGCAGTACCTCCTCCTCCCCCATGAGCTCATTATCTTGCTGTCAGCACCAACTAGCGTCAGCTGCCTGACTACCCAAAACTGCAGTGGCCCAGCAACCGGCTCTGTGGAAATGAACCAGCAGCAAGGCTGCCTGGAAAAACAGGTCACAGACACGGCCAAAGGGAAAAGTATCCACTGGGATAAGTCTTGGGCGCAGCCAGGTTTGGGCCTCTCCCAATGTACGTGGACCCACTGGGGGCAGGCACCATTTTTAGCAGCCCCACACTGTGAGCCAGGGTTCTGCTCATCTGAGCTCTGATGCTCCAAGGTCTCCAGGGGGTGGCTTTTACCCAGAGATAGCACGACACTCTGGTTGCTATGGGGACAGCAACCTCTGATCCACCAAGGTCTCAGCAGCCAAAGCAGGTACTAGACTTAGTGATGCCTACTGGACTCCAGGCTACAACCAGCATCACCAGGTCCCCAAGGCCACTCGCCAGTGAGCAAGCACAGGGTTTGTCTGCACCCGGCACATCACTGGGCTCCTGTATCCATCGGCCGAGAGCTCACTGGCAGCTGAAGGCTCCCCAGGCTTCAGGGAAGGCTGGAACATCAGGACCCAGGTACAAAGCTAGGATCTGGGCCTGGGTCTGACTCTGATCACCTGTGTGACCAAGAGAAGCCCCTGCACATTCAGCCTGTTTTCCCTATCTGTAAAATGTGATGAACAGCACCTGTCCCACTGATCTAACTGATCATGGATGACATCACAGCCCGCTGCACTGCGTCAAGCATCAAAACCATATCTGTGGGGTCATAACTTGGGGTTCTAGTCTACTTGCTCAAAGCTTAAATATGCTTTCCCAAACCCACCTCAGCCCCCAACTCCCCCCTTCCCCACCCCCGCTGAGCCCAACACACACACAGATATACACTGTCTTGGTGGTTTGTTTTCCTGGGTGATGCACTCATTCTCCTCATTCAAATACTTGGGTTCCCCAAAATGTAAGCTCCCCCAAACCAAGAGCTTGACTGGGTGGGAGGAGGGGCAGAATCTGGGAGATAGGGTGGGCCCGTCCCTCCAGGGGTCAAGGATGATCAGGGCTTCACCAAAGTCCTGCCATAGTCTCAAAGTTTAGCAGGCATCCAGTCTCCACGGGACTTGTTTAAAATGCAGATCCCCAGGCTCTGCTGGCAGACATTCTCATTCAGTAGGGCTGGTGCAGGGGCCGGTAATCCATACTTGTAATAACTATCCTAGGTGATGTAGATGCAGGTGGTCTGTGGACCATACTCCGAGAACTCGATGCTGTAGACCGCCCCCTGGCCTAACTCCCTAGAAGCTTCGTCCCTTCTCTGCCAACACTGAAAAGAGATGCCTGTCCTTGCTGCTTCCATATGCTCACTTTGCATTCGCTCCCGACCCACGCAGTCTGGCTTCTAGCCCCAGCTCCACAGAAACTGTTCTGGTAAATGTCACCAGTGACCTCTAGATTGCTAAGCCCAGCGGACGCAGACAGTGATCCTGCTGACCCTTCTCCCTTTAGGGCCTCCGCCCTGGCTCACAGGGTGGGGTTATGGCTCTCCCCCCTTTACTCTCTGCCTGCTCACTCAATTCCATGCTTCAACTCTCACCCACGCTCCCAATCCTTGTATTTGCTCCCACCTAGCACCTGAGCTCTAGACCTGCACTCCACCCCCTACTGAACCCTGCAGGCACCTCCCACTCAGGACTCACCCCTCCTCCCACCCCTACTCATCTTTCTGCCTTCTCACATCAGCTGCTCAGACCAGGAACTGTCTTCATCTGCTTGGCTCTGGTCTCAAACCCAACATGGCCTGTTCACCCCTGCCTGTGGTTCCAGTCCTCAACAGCCCACCTGATGACCCAGGAATGTGTTGTGTCATCTCTCACCTGGACAGATTCAGCCTCTGTCCCGTGACCCACCCCCTCCAGTTTTCACTCTAATGGACAACCCAACCTGGACCCTCTTTCCCCTCTAGATGCATGGGGACCCCTGCTGCCTTCAGAATCCCCTCCATCCAAAACACTTTTACCTTCCCAGCCACTTGCCACCTGCCTGGCAAGCACCACACGGGACTCTTGGAGGGGGGTGAATACACTAAATACTGGCACTCTGCTGGGTCCACACACAAGGGGCTCCCTTGGCCTTGACATCCTTCTCCCTCTGCTATGGGTTGAATGGTGGCCCTCCAAAAGATATGTTGAAGTTCTGACCCCCAGTATCTGTGATTGTGATCTTATTTGGAAATAAGGTCTTTGCAGAGATAATCCAGTTAAGACAAGGTCATTAGGTTGGGCCCTAATCCCGTATTACTGGCGTCCTTATAAGAAGTGCAAAGGAGACACAGACATATGGAGATGCCATGTGACAATGGACGCAGAGACTGGAGCGATGCATCTACCTGCCAAGAAACGCCAAGGATTGCCAGCAACACCAGAAGCTAAGGGAGGCCTGGAACACATTCTCCCTATACAGCCTTCAGAGGGAATGTGGCCCTACTAACACCATGATTTTGGAGTTCTAGCCTCCAGAACTGTGAGAGAATACATTTCTGTTGTTCCAAGTCACCCAGTTTTTCGCACTTTACTACGGTAGCCCCAGGAGGCTAACACACCCCCAATTTGTTTAGACATAACTTCCACGTTTCCTGGATTCAAGGATCAGTTCACATGGCACCTTCTCTCCATGGCCTTGGAGGTGGGTTTCCCTTCCCTTCAGAATCAGTCACACTTTAAAGGTCCCTGAGTGGTGCAAATGGTTTGTGCTCAGCCGGTAACCAAAAGGTTGGCGATTCAAACCCAGCCAGCGGCACTGAGGAAGAAACAGGCCTGGCGGTCTGCTCTCGTAAAGATTACAGCCAAGAAAACCCAATGAAGCGGTTCTACTCTGTAAGCACAAGGGGTCTCCTACATCACAAACCAACAACAAAAACATAATCAACAACAGAATTAGTCACATACTGATCTGTGTGCCCCAAGCTCCTTATGTATCTGTCCGTGAGTCTGTCTGCCCGGCTGGGCTAGCAGCTTGGTGGCAGTGCCATCATCTGGCCCCACTCCTGGCACACAGCAGGGATGGTGAGTGTGAGCGGAATTGCCTGATCACTGGACCAAGTGGCCCTCGATGCTCCTTCTCCATGATAGGGGCCCGCCTCCTGCTGGGGCGCTGGGGGTTTAATGAAGTCCTATGAGGGGCTTTGAAACCTTTCAAGTATTATTTGCTCTCAGTTATAAACAACAGAACACAATATGCTGATTACTGGAGGGTCAAAGTAGGCCTTTCAGAGCCAGAATGTTGACGTGAAAAACTGCCCTGCATTTCAGCACATTCTGGACCCTTCCTTGGAATTGTTTTTTGATCTTCTTTTTCTGTGACACAAGTTACCATACATGAAATTCTCCTGGTTAATTCCCCAGTTTCAGTCAATGCATACCTGATTTTTTGGTTCAACTGTATTATTATTAGGTTATAGATAATTCTTACGTGTTTCTGAAAGTTAAGAAAAACTAACTTCCCATCTTGTAGACTGGAATTCTTACTGGTCCTGACTATAATTTCAGTCCAGGGTTTGTTATCGCCTGGAGTCTCTGGGAAAAGGCTCGATGCTTTCCCTACACGTGGGGACAGAGGGGACCCAGGAACTCCAGCAGACACCCAGCAGTGGGGGGCCGTGTACCAAGGAGGAGCCCCACTGGCTGCCTGCAGGGAGAAGCCACTTGTGACAATTTGGCCTCCCTGAGGTTTGGCTCAGTCTACGCTTCAATCCAACAAAACATCTACTCTGTGCCAGAAGTGGGGCTAAGGCTGACTGTGAAGGACCCCTGGTGACACAATGGTTAAGTGCTCAGCTGCTAACTGAAAGGTTGACAGTTCGAACCCACCCAGCAGCTCTGCAGGAGAAAGACCTGGTGATCTGCTCCTATAAAGATTACGCCAAGAAACCCTATGGGGCAGTTGTACTCTGTCACATGGGGTCACTATGAGTCAGAAACTGACTTCACGGCACTCAACATCAATAACATGTGACCATAAACACAGCACAGAACCCAGCTCCAGGGAACTCCCGACACAACTTGATAATGGTTACAACTGACAGAAAACTTTGCAGGCAGCTCCACGAGCTAGCTACCGGCAGACCTGGGAAGGGGTCAGAGAGGGCTTCCTGGAGGAAGGGAAAGAACAGATGCTCGATGAATATGTGGGAGGATTCCAGGAAGAACTTCCTGCACTTGGCTATAAGATGAAGAAGCCCATGCCAACCACCCCGCAGGGCTATCCACAGGGCTGTGGAGAGGGTGCAGTGGGTGGTGAGCAGAGCAGGGTTGCTGGTAAACTGTAAAGTGCTCACTTCCCTGGAGACTCTGCTTCCCTGCCGGTTTGCCCATGCATGACCACAGCTATTTTATTTTTTTTATTGTCGTGCTTTAAGTGAAAGTTTACAATTCAAATTAGTCTCTCATAAAAAAATGTATACATAGTTATGTGACCCTAGTTGCTCTCCCTATACTGTGACAGTACAGTCTTCCTTTCTACCCCGGATTTCCCGCGTCCATTCAACCAGCTCCTGATCCTCTCTGCTTTCTCATCTCGCCTCCGGACAGGAGCTGCAGGAGCTGCCCGTTTAGTCTCATATATCTACTTGAGCTAAGAAGCACACTCTTCACACGCATCATTTTATGTCCCATAGTCCAGTCTAATCTTTGAAGAGTGGGGCTCGGGAATGGTTTCAGTTCTGGGCTAACAGAGAGTCTGGGGGCCATGTCTTCCAGGGTCTCTCCAGTCTCAGTCAAACCATTAAGTCTGGTCTTTTTACTAGAATTTGAGTTCTGCACCCCACTTTTCTCCTGCTCCATCAGGGACTCTCTGTTGTGTTCCCTGTCAGGGCGGTCACTGGTGGTAGCCAGGCACCATCTAGTTCTTCTTAGGCTGATGAAGTCTCCGGTTTATGTGGCCCTGTCTCTTGGGCTAATATTTTCATTGTGTCTTTGGTGTTCTTCATTCTCCTTTGCTCCAGGTGGTTGGGACCAATTGATGCATCTTAGATGGCTGCTCGCTAGCTTTTAAGACCCCAGACACCACTCACCAAAGTGGGATGCAGGCCACTTTCTCAATAAACTTTGTTATTGACCTAGATGTCCCCTGAAACCATGGTCCCCAGACCCCTGCCCCTGCTACCCTGTCCCTTGAAGTATTTGGTTGTATTCAGGAAACTTCTTAGCTTTAGTTTAGTCCAGTTGACCACATGTATTTTAATAAGGTCCCCAGCATAACTTTGAAAACGAGCGACCTATTTTAGGCTCTCTGGCCGCATACTCTGAGATAATGGTCTTGGCTTCCTAGGGGGACAGCCAGCAGAACCCAGACAGCATGAGGGCCCGAGGCGTGGGGAACCTTCCCTGGACAGTTGCTTGGAGAATGCACATAGTCAGATGGAGGTCGGACAGGCCAAGGAGCCACCGGACCAGCACCATGGCTCTTGGGGGCAAGAAGAGGGATGGGCAGAGGACAATCACAGGATGAGAAGCCTACTTGACAAAATGGGCCGTGTCTGGGGAACAGGGGGTTCCCTTAGCCCTGTGATGTCTGGACAGGACCTATCCGAGGCACCACACAGGGATGCAGTTCTGCAGGCAACTGGCTATAGGTGGGACTTTGCAAAGTGCCATCTGGGGCCTGGAACTGGGTCTCATGGGCACCTCACCCCTGTGCCCGGTCCCTGTCTTCCTGCTTCCTGTCTTCCTCTCAGAGAAGCCACATGTTCAAAGGCGCCTACAAGTAAAGGGCCCAGAATAAATACAAAGGCTGCAGGAAGCTCTTCCCAATTTTTTCTACTTCTTCCTGAAATAGCATTGGCTATAGTCACGTAACTGTGCCTAAATTAACCTGCTCCTCTGGTAAAACACCATCTTGCTTAAAAATGTACATAGCCTGTAAGCAACTCCTGGAATTTAGCTTAAAACAAATAATGAAGATAAAGATTTATACGCAGTGATGATCCATGTCCATCGCATCCTGAATGCACACTGGCTCACTGTGTGACCTTGAGCAAGTTACTTAACCTCTCTGAGCTCATTCTCGCTCTCTTTTTTTTAACTGTAGTGAAAATATACACGCCAAAACATTTACCAATACACAATTCAATGACACTGATTACATTTTTGCCTGTTTTCTCATTTTAAAGTGGGGCCTACAACAGCAGCCACCTCCCAGGGTTGTCATGAGAGTTCATTGAAATGACCCTTGTCTGTTACTTGACGAGGAACCTGGCACACAGGAAAAGATCAATAAATGCTTGCTGTTATAATTAAAAGCCAAAATGAGAAACAAACGCCCAGCAATAAGGGATTAGTCAATTAAATACAGCACAGTCACGTGGCTGAGTACTATGCCATCGTTAAAACGTTTTCTTTAAAACTGCTGAAGAACACAGTACAATTATCGTAAGTGAAAGATGGGTATTAAAGTGGATATTAAAATGTTTATACTGTATGATTCTAATTCTATGATACAGATATATGCACATTTTTAAAAAGGCTGCCAGGACATTTAACCAGAGGTATTAGAGCCCTGGTGGTGCAGTGGTTAAGAGCTCAGCTGCAATCAAAATGTCGGCAGTTCATCCACCAGCTGCTCCTTGGAAACCCTATGGGGCATTTCTACTCTGTCCTATAGGGTTGCTACGAGTCGGAATCAACTCGATGGCAATGGGTTTGGCTTTTTTTTTTTTTTTTTAAATACTGATTATTGCTAAGATACTTCCTGCCTGCTATTCTTTAAATCTTTCTGCTGTTTCTACTTTTCCTCAACCTTCTACAATGACTATGCTTTCTTTTACAAACAGGAAAAAAAAAAAATCAATATTTGATATACAGAGAGTAGCACTGGCAATAAAAAAGGAACAGACTCAGCATTCTGTCCAGCCTGCTTCAGAAGGATCACTCTCTGCCCAGGCCTGCAGCCCGGCCTTCTCAGCAAGGCGATCTTCCCAAGGAAGCACTGATTTCCTTTGGTTCAAAGCTGAGCCCTGTCTGGCTGTCAGGTTCGTTTGGTCACCCTTGGGGACCAGGAGAGAGCGTTCGGAAAACTCACCCCATGTCACTGCCTTTCTGGGGGGCCCACAGGCTTTACAACCTGGTCTGGCCATTCATTTAAGCACTCACTCAGGGCCTGCTGGTGTCTGGCCCCAGAAAATCAAAGATGGCAGTCATCGCCTCAAGCTCAGGGGGCTGACACTGGCCAAGGGGCTGACCAGCAGACACTGTGGGAAGCAGCACCCCCACGGTGCACACATGTGGGATGGAAATTAGAGAGGTTCACAGCCTGACCTAGCAGACAGGGAAGGGGGGCAGGTTAGGGTTTGGTTCCTGGCAGCTGAGAGGCAAACACAGAGGCAGACAGGGGTAATGGACAAGAGAGGAGCCGAAAGCCGTTCATTGCGGCTGTTGATGGTACACGTGAGGTGTCGGGGGTGGGCAGGGAGAGAACAAGGGCATCTTGCTTGTTATGCTAAGGGGGCTGGAAATCTAATAAGAGACAATAGTGATTATAGCTATGTAGTAGGATTCTTAATTTTATCCTTTAAACTTTTCTGCTGTTTCTACTTTTCCCCCATCTTCTACAATGGCAAGGCATTATTTTATAACCAGGAAAACAACAGTTGATACACAGAAGCAGCAGGGAGCCACTGAAAGATTTTAAGTGGGGGAAAGACCTGCTGATATAGCCTTCAAGAGGCACTCTGGCTATGAGGTGGCAGTGGACTGGAGGGGGTAAGACGAGAAGTCAAGATGCCAGCGAGGAGCTATTTGCAGCCATCTCACACATGAGGTTGCCATGAGACAGAATCGACAGCAACTAACAACAACAGACAAGAATTAATATGGGGTCAAACCAAAACGGGGGTTCAGATCAAGATGGAGAAGAGGAAGCAGACTTGAGGTACATTAAGGCAGGACAATCAAAAGGACTTGGTAACTCTCCAGACACCCTTTTAACTCAGTACTGAAGTCACTCCAGAGGTTCACCTTCAGACAAAAATTAGACAAGCCCAAAAACAAAATGAGACTAAACGGGCACACCAGCCCAGGTGCAAGCACAAGAAGGCATATGGGGACAGGAAAGCTGGTAATGGGGGACCCAAGGTCCAGAAGAGAGAGTGTTGACATGTCATGGGGTTGGCAACCAATGTCACAAAACAATATGTTTATTAATTGTTTAATGAGAAGCTAATTTACTCTGTAAACCTCCATATAAAGTACATAAGAAGAAGAAAAAAAAAGGACTTGGTAAATTATTGGATATTAGGGGAAGAGACGACTCAAGGGCTGAGTCCCCCATGATACTGGGTATTTGGTGGCACATTGGTCACAGCAGAGAATAGAGGGGAGAGGTTATAAATCCAGACTGCTGAGTTTGGGGTATCTGTGGGGTACCTGTGGCAAGATGTCCAATAGACAGTTGTACATAGTGGTCAGGGGTCAGGAGGGGGTCTAGGCTGAGGATCTGTGTTCGGAAGGTGCTGGTGACTAGAGCTCACTGTTGAAGTCACAGGAGTATGGAATCTGGGGAACAGCAGCATGTATTAAGGGAAAAGAGGAGACTAGGCAGAGGTAGGCAGAAAATGAGAGGAGGGTGAAGAGAAAGGAGGGAGAGAGACAGATAGACAGAGCCCAAGGGAGGAAAAGTGGGCTTCTAGAAAGAGGCTGTCACTGGTGGTCTCAGGCTAGCAGAGCAGCCAGGCAGGCTGAGGACTGAGACGGGTCCCCCTTAGTGCTCAGGAGGCCCCCAGACCTCTGCTAAAATGTTTAGTAACCCCTGAGGTACAGGCCCACGCAGGCTTGACTGTGGGTCCCCCACTCCTGGCACACTACTTGGTACCTAGCAGGTACTTGACAGAATGGGCCGGGTGGGGAGGGCCAGGGCACAAGAGCCAGCAGCACAAGAACAGACCCCAAGCCAGCCCCAAATCCCCCAGGGTCTCAGGGAAGGCAAAGCAGCATCCCAGTGCCCCCGGGCCCTAGAGGGGAAGTGTGCTGCAGTCTAAGATCAATGTCGAGTGCTGTCCTGTTGGTGGGGCAGCCTCAGGTCTCCCACGTAGGGGAGTCTGGGAGTAGGAGACATTTCTTCAGTCCCAGGGAACATTTCTTCAGCACAAGGAAGAGTTGCAGATGGAAAAATTACCAGCACACGTAGAAGAGAGAATGGGGCATTTGCTGAAAGACAGTGCCACCTAGTGGGCAGGAGGCGCTCATGCCAGGCTTCTGCCAGCCCATCATCCCACAGGCTGCCTGGGCTTTAGGGGGGCCTTTCATGTGGAAGTCCCTGCCTCCTCCCCGTGCACTGGAAGCAAGAATCCATGGCTTTTGCCACCTGGGCAGCACCTGAGCCTCTGACACCAGCATGCCCTGCAGCATCAGCTGAGACAACACCCAGCGTCTCCTGCAGGTTGGCCAGAACAGAATTTTAGTAGAGATCCACTGAGGCCCCAAGGCTCGGAAAGAAAATTCTCAGGCCTGCTCCCAGGCCTGCACTCCTAGAGTGGAGATACTGGTCTGATGACCATTTGGTTGTCATTGTTTTTGTGTTTGTTTGTGCTGTCTTTAGGCACAAAAAGAAAATAGCAGTATGCTCAGGACACTCTCCCACATCAGGCCGCCCCCTCCCCTCCCCCACTCAGTCCACAGGGGTCCTCAGAACCTCCTGTGTCGCCTACCTTTCCCTGCAGGTCAGGCCTTGGCAGCCAGGCAGTCCATGCTGTGCCCAGCAGAAAGGACCATGTCCACTACACCCACTTCCCCATACATTCTTCCCAGCCTCCCTGGCTCCAGGGTCAGCTCCAGGAGCCTCCCTCCCCATCCCCAAGAGGGAAGTTGGGCTTGGCCGCACAGACACCCCACGTCCAGGAGGGCTGGGTTCTGAAGCGCACTTGTTCACATACGTCTGCTCAGCAGTTTCAAGGCCAGATCAACAGCTAGGTGAGGTCACCGTGACCTTCTCAAACAACTTGGTGGAGCTCATTTTTATTCTCAACTGTTGGTTTAGCTCAGCAACATAAAAAAGAGTTTATTTAAAAACACATTTTTTTAAAAACCAAACTAGTTGCCATCGAGTTGATTCTAACTCATGGCAACCCCATGTGTGTCAGAGTAGTACTGCGCTCCACAGGGTTTTCAATGGCTGATTTTTTGGAAGCAGATTGCCAGACCTTTCTTCTGAGACACGTCTGAGTAAACCCTAACCACAACCCTTTCAGTTAGTAGCTGAGCACTTAATCGTTTGTGCCACTCAGGTACCCATAATTTTTAAAATTTTCCCTTATTACAAAAGAGGCACTTCTGCAATGTTAAACAAATTAGTTTACAAAAATGTATAACTTGGGAGGTGAAACTCTCATGGTCCTGCCTCCTATAAAATACTCTTTTAGCCTTATTATTTTTAATACACGTACAAGCGTGAGCATGTGGGTGGGGGGTGTATGAGCTATTGGGTTTTTTCTATACTGACAGGCTGTTCTACAGCTTATTTAGATTTTTTCCATTAAGAGCATTCTACTAGAGGCATTCTTACCACCCCAGCTCTAATTTAGGTTAACGCAACTGCCCAAGACTAGATGGGGAGGAAAGATGATACCCCGGGGACTCAAAAGCCTGAGGACTTCTGATACAGTTCAGGAGCGAACAGCAAGGGACCCAGGTCAGCCCTGGAAGGGAAAAGACCCTGAGAGGAGGGCGGGAGTAGTCTCCATGCCTGGAACCTCCCTCCCCTGTGAAGGCTGCACCTGCACAGGTGGACATGCCTGGGCAGACTTGCCCGGGCAGGCTATGAGGTTAGTGGCTGTCCCAGGAGCAGCCTGAGGCATGGGAGTACCTGGTGGAGTTTGTGCTGAGTTGGGTCCACAGACTGGGTCACACACAGCATCTGAGCTTGGGAACCAGCCCCTGCACCAGGGCAGAACCCCATAACATCCAGGAGAACAAGGGTTGGCTGTGAATCTCGTCAGCTTCCAGACAAGCAGCCCCTACGTGCCAGGCCTGCCCTTCGCCCTGCTGGCCACGCCAATGAGCAGACACGCCCTTCAGCACTCTGCTTCTGGGAAACCACTCTTGCCTGGACACGCCAGAGGGTGGAATATCTTATGGCCAATAATTCCAGCTGAGCATAAAAAGAATAAAAGAAGGGAAGGACGACTGGCTGCAGTGTTAGGATGGGTCCTCCAGAAAGGGAGAGCCCTGAGTAGCTGCCAAGGATCACGAAGCAGACCTGCAGCCTCCCACTGCCTCAGCTCCTGTGGCTGAGAGCTTGGCTCTGCAGTCAGGCTGCAGGTTTGTGTCCTGGGCCCCAGTAACGGCTGTGTGACCAAGGGTGGTGACTTACTACTTCCAAATCCCCGTTTTCTTACCTATTAAATGGAGGCAACACAAATTGTAGTTATCTAAAATGAAATGATGCAGATCAAGCATTAACTCAGTGCCTGCTACATAATAAAACACCCAGTAAATGTTACCTGCAAGAGAAATACCTGGCGTTTTGCTCCTATAAAGATTACAGCCAAGTAAACCCTACAGGTGGAGCAAAAGAGAATGAAAGTAATTAAAGGCTCAAAGAAGAAACTAGTCTGCGGCACTAATAGGTCACGTGAACCACAGCCTTCTCTAACCTGAGACCAGAACTAGACGGAGCCCAGCTACCACTACTGACTGTTCTGACCAGGGACACAACAGAAGGTCCTGGATAGAATGGGAGAAAAAATATAGACCAAAACTCAAATTCCAAAAAAAAGCCAGACTTACTGGACCAATGAAGACTAGAGGAATCCCCAAAAATATTGTCCTAAGATAACCTTTGAACTTAGATTTGAAGCTATTTTTATAGGTCACCTTTCAGCCAAATAATATATTGGCTTATAAAATAAACAATATCACCCGCTAGTATGTACTCCCTTAAACAATTAACTACATGAAACCAAAGATCAACATTTATCCAAAAGTAAACATGAGAAGGCAAGGAGGGGAAAGGAAGCCAAACCAATGGAAACAGAACAAACAGAATGGGAATAATCAGAATGTTGACACATTATAAAAATTGTAACCAATGGCATGGAACAATTAGCATAAAAATTGTTAAAAGGGAACTAATTTGCTGTATAAACTTTCACCTAAAACACAATAAAATACTATTTAAAACAAAAAAAACCTGTGGGGCAGTTCTACTGTGTCACATGGGGTCACTGAGTCAGAATCTACTCAATGATACCAACAACAACAATAAATGTTACCTATTATCATTATTATGACTGACTGAAGTCATCCAAAACACATTCAATGCCCCTGGATGCAAGGAGACCTCCGGGACCTTCAGGCATCCCTTCCAACCATAGCCAGGCTAGCAGTGACAGCCCTGTCCTAGCACATAAGGGGGATTTTGCTCTCCCTGGACAGGGTGCTGGGCGGGCAGGGGCCAGGGCACTGCTGAGGCCAAAGGCTGAATAAACGCAACAACCAGAGCCTAAGCAGTTATGGGGGACCTCAGTGCCCTTCCGTTTCTTGCCTTCTCCAGGCCTAGAAGGGAGCCCATCATCTGCCTGTTTGGGTCCTTGGCTTCCACTTGGGGAAGGAGATAGGCCAGGCAGAAGGATCCAGAAGCTCCTGGGGCTGTGTCTGGATATGGGTGTGGCTGCCGGGGACCCAGCTCTGGGAAGAAGGGAGCTGTGGTCCCTCCCCGTCTGCCCCACATCTCTCTCTCGTGTACCACCCAGCCAAGAGGGCTGCTTTCTAAAAGAGCCACAACTCGATGCCGCTGCTGGACTTACCCTGGTCGATGGAGTGCTGCGGTAGCTGGCTGAGCTGGCTGTTGACCACACCTGCGTAGGTGCGCAGGAACTCCTCCTCACTGGCCGTCAGCTGCAAGCGGGGTGAGCCACAGGTGAGGGCCGCATGCACCTGCTCCCCAAAGGCCCCACCCTGCACCTTGAGCCCTTGGTCCCTGAGCAGTGGCCAGGGGAGAATTACCCAGTAGGCAAGGTAAGCACGGTCCTTATCTTGCTTACCAGATCATCTGTACTGAACAATTTCACATTCTTCTTCACATCATCAAAGACTCTGTTTCTAGGTATAGCGGGCATCTGTCTCTCTCCCCACCCCACAGCACCTTCCAACAGAATCAAAGCCTCCTTTCAAATTTACAATCCCTGACAGGGGTGGATGACCTAGTAGGCAAGGTAAGCAAGGGCTTACTTGCACTTACTTACTTATCTGTAGTGAACAATTTCACATGGGTTTGTGGTGAAACCTATGCGAAATTGTTCACTACAGATGATCTGCTAAGCAAGGTAAGCACTGTGCTTACCTTGCCTATTAGATAATTCACCTCTGTCAATGCCCCTCCCCCAGTGGCTGGGGCAAACAGCCTTAAAAGCCTTCAGTTCCAGAGCAGTACCCCCACGCCCACTCCCACCTCCAAAAGTCGGTCCACGGGGTGCACGGGCCTCGCCACTCTGTTTGAATCTGAGAACACATCTAGTCTAGCCCAGGGCCCTCCCTGGAGTGACAGCCAGCTGTGTCTGCTCTTTCTGAGATGCCTCCTCATCTGCTGCCCTTTGCTCGGCTCTCCATGGCCAGCCTTCCCAATTGCCCCAATGCCTCTCTGGGGGAGAAGTCTCTCAGGGGTTGGGAGACAGAGAAAAGAAAGGTCAGGACTATGGGGGTGGGAAGACTGGTCACCTTGAGCCACCCACAGGTCCAGCAGCACTGTCCCCTGAGCACAGTGGCTGCAGGAAGGCGGTTGCAGTCCCCTGCCCACCCAGCATGGTGAGTCCCCTCCGTGGGCAGAGTTTGGGGCACTCACATTTGAGCCCATCTTCCGCAGCATGAGCAGGACTCGGACCTTCTGCTGGATGTACATCTCCTCCGGACTCTTCCCGGGAGCCCCCTCACGGTTCATCACCCTGGCCCAGCGCTGGGGATCCCTGCGGAGTGAGGAGCAGCATTGTGGGGTGGGGTCAGGTAGACACACACAAGATACAGACACCTGCTGGGTGGCCCACACCTTCCCAGGAAGCCCTTTCCACCGGACGCCAGGGCGCTCTGCTAGGGATCATCAGGTAGCATGACGCTTCAGGGTCTCACTCCTTAGAGCTTGGAGCAGGGGTGAGTGACTTTGCCCTAGCCAGCCAGACCGAGCAGGAGCCGAAGGGGGCAGCCTGCCTGCGTCTCTATGAGGGGAGCTGTGGGGCCCAGGGGACTGAGGGGCCCAGGTTCAGGCCAGCTATGACTTCCAGTCAGCCTCTCCACAGGCTCCTGCCTACAGGTCACTCTCCCCAGTCAGGGATGTGGTACAAGAAGCCCGTGGAGTCCTTGGTTTTCAAAGCCAGCAACTTCCACAGGGAAGAAAAGTGACATGACCAGTGGCAGCTGGTTGGGCCTCTGGCTTGAGAAACCTCGAGAGCAGCACCCAGCCCCCAATCCCCGAGACGGCTCCCTCAGCAAGAGGCCAGCTCCTGGGCTGGGCTCCAGGGAGTCCCTCAGTGGGGAGAGGCTAGCCCAGGGCTGCAGGGCATGGGCACCCTCCCCGGCTCGCCACACCGCCCTCACAGCCCACCCCACCTGTCCGAGGGCGACTCCGCAGGCGGCTGTGAAGACCAGCAGCTGGGTCCAGGTGCACCAGGGACCCAACACTCAGAAAGGTGCCAGGAGAGAAGCTCTGAGTGTCCTCCCTCCAGGAGGGGCCAGAGGGGAGGAAGCCGTGTGTGGAGGGATTTGGTTACACACTTGTAACTCCTGGATGAGTCAGAAATAACGCAGCAGCTGGTGGGGGTGGAGCCTGATCAGCCCTGGTGCCAAGGAGCTGCACTTGGAGGACCAAGGGACCGAGCTGGCAGGCCAAGGGCGCCTCACACCCGGGCATCCCACAGAGCTCTGGATGGGCAGGCTCTCCCGGGCCAGGCAGCTCTCCTGGCAAAGGGTGGAGAGCCTCCCGATAGAAACTTTGTCAACTGCTCCTCTTCATAAGCTAATGGGGCCCTTGCCCTAAAAGCCACACAACAGATTGTAAAACTGGCAAGTCAGGGCTTAAGGAGTGTGTATGTGTGTGTGTGTTTTATGCGTGTACGTGTGTGTGGTGGCTGGGTCTCCTCTCCACAAGCCCAAGCCAGCCGGTTGCTGTCAAGTCAATTCTGACGCATGGCAACTCCATGGGTGCCGGAGTAGAACTGCACTCCATAGGGTTCTCAAAGGCTGCTTTTTTAGAAGTAGGTTGCCAGGCCTTTCTTCTGAGATGCCTCTGAGTGGACTTGAACCTCCAACCTTTTTAATCGTTTGCACCACCCTGGGGCTCCTCTTAGTCTACTTTCTGTCCCCTTCCCCCTCTGCCCAGGCCCAGAAAAGGGCTGATTAACAACTGGGAAATGGAGTCATTTCTCTCCGACAAGAGGCCGTGGCTGACTCTGAGCTCCTAGCACAGCTGAGCCAAAAAGCAGCTTGGCTCTAGGACAACTTCTCCTCATGTTGACCTGTTCTCATCCCATTTCTCACTGCCTTCTGCTCCACCTCCCCACACGCTCAACAGTCTACAGCTGAACTCAGGCTTCCACGCATCGCCTGCAGCCCTGTGGGTGAACCTGCACTGCAGCCCAGGGGAACAGCTCTCCATCTCCTCCCCACAGCCACCATGCTCCTCGCCCCACTTCTCGTACTTTTTTCTATCCAGTAGCTGGAATAATCTTTAGTTTGGGGGGAAAAAAAAAACCAACAACAACAGCAGCTGACATCCCTTTTCTGCTTTAAATGCTACCTTGGAATAAATTTCAGGCCCTTCCCAGGGCCTTTCCAAGCCCTGGAGTCCTGGCCCTGCCTCTCTCTCTCTCTCTCCATCCTGGCTTCTCCTCATGTTTCCCCTTATCACTCTGCCTTCTATTTCTAGAACTGAAATGGAACTTCCTCCAAGCAGCTCTTTTCTCCCGGAAGCCTGTGCACTGCGTGACCCCTCAGCCTGGAACTGGCTCCTTTTCATCCTTCAGGTCCCAGGTTGAGGCTGTCTTCCCAGAAAAGCCTCCCCTGACATCGTAACTGACATACACTGTGTTCCCATGCCAGCAGCAGGCCCGGCGGGTGCTGAGTGATAGTGCTGCTTCCTCGCTGGCGGAATGGAATATGGAGACAGCCCCTTCCCTACAATATCCGCATCAATCCAGGATCACATCATCATGTTAAGAGACCAAAGGGCCTGGTCCAGTCTCCCATAACCAAATTTAGCTTTCTCAAAGGACTCTTGTTCCTGAGCAATTGCATGTGCCTTGGATGATCCAACCAAAAACCCGCTGCCGCTGAGTCGATTCTGACTCATACGGACCCTGCAGGACAGAGTAGAAAAGCCCCATAGGATTTCCAAGGATGTAAATTTTACAGAAGCAGACTGTCCCATCTTTCTCCCATGGAGCAGCTGGTGGGTTCGAACGGCCTACCTTTCGGTCCTGTCCTATGTAGGGTCTCTATGAGTCAGAATCGACTCAATAGCACCTAACAACAACAACCATCTTTCAGTTAGCAGACAAGTGCTTTAACCACGGTGCCACCAGAGCTCCCTCCTTGGATGATCATGTTATCTAAACCAGTTATCAGTTGTTTTCGAGCTCCAGTCGACTCCAACTCCTGGCGACCCCATGTGTGTGGAGTAGAACTGTGCTCCACAGAGTTGTCAGTGGCTGATTTTTGAGAAGTGTATGCCACGCCTTTCTTCCCAGGTGCCTCTGGGTGAACTCAAATCTCCAACCTTTCGGTTAGCAGCCAAGTGCATTAACCGTTTGCACCACCAGGGACTCCCGTGTTCTCCAAAAGGCATCTGAAGTGCTCTGTAAAGCCTTCAAACAGAGAGCCAGGCATTCCAGGAGTAAAATTCTTCCAATTCTGTATTATGACGAAGGGCTAGTTTTCATTTGCTTTCTCCTTATGAGTGTGGGAGCCCTGGTGGTTAAGAGCTACCTGTGGCTGCTAACCAAAAGGTTGGCAGTTCGAATCCACCAGCCGCTCCTTGGAAACCCTATGGGGCAGTTCTACTCTGTTCTATAGACTCGGAATCGACTCAAAGGCACTGGGTTTGTTTATTTTTGGTTTATGAATGTGAAATACAAGCGACCAGACACTAGATGTCACCACACACAAAAGAACCAGAGTTCCAATGCATGTCGGACCCCCCCACCCCCACCACAACAGGCTCACGGAGGGAACTTTCCGTCTGGTTCAAGCAGGCCAATCCTCAGCCCACAGTGGACACCTGAGGCAGAACACATATTACACCTGCCCTGGTTCAGGTATCAGAAGCCATGCTCCAGTCCCAGGACCCAGAGCAAGATCTACTTGTTCATACAGAACACCAGCTCTACCCAGGCAAGGGTGTGTATTTCCCTCAGACACATCCCCAGGACCTACCTGGGGGTCCTGGCGCACAATAGGTGCTCACAGAGGAGATGTCTATTCTACGTACTGAATCATGTTACATTTTTAGATTATCCTTCAGAGCAGAAATTTTGGTATCCTATTGAGTTCTCACAGCCCCCCAGGGCCTCTGATACCTCACGTTATAAATGGGCAGGAGGCTTGCTGGGCCTGGGGTATAATTGGGTGCCTGAGCAGGTACCTGGGTAGGCATTTGGAGCCAGATTACTCTCACTTCAACACGCTTCCCTGGCAGAGACCATTTCTCAAGCTGGCTCATCTTGCTTCAGGAACTCTTAACATGTAATTTCTAAATTTTCTGGTTGTCTAGTGTTCTTCTAGCTTCAGCTATGAGCTGACAGCACTCTGCTGCCTAACAGAGAGGAGTCACCCAGGGCAGCCCATAAGCACAAATTCCTGCCCTTCATACTTCAATCCAAGCGGACTAGAAACATTATGGCTGGTTTAGACAATTCTGTCTGAAACAGAACCTGCAGCAAGGGTATGAACAGGAGGAAAATTAACAACAGAATAGAATAAATCATAATCAACACGAACAATGCAGACATTTCAGTGGCTGCTGTGCTACAGGTGTGTTAAAGTGCGTTTGGGGTGCTACCTAGGCAAGCAAATATGCTCTCAATTTGCATCACAATTCTGACAGGCATCAGATTAACTTCACTTCAGAATTCTTATTCTCCCCTGTAGGCAGCAAGAACCAGTCTCAATTAAAATGTGTTTAAATTACATAAATTCAAACTGCAACTAATTTGGACACACTTATTCATGCGACTCCCTGGGGAGGATCCAAGAGTAAGGTCACTTCTTGTTAGTCTCCCAGCTGTCCCCACCATCATCCCCTCACTTGAAAACTAGTGGTGCCTCCACTCTGAAACCGAAGGAAGTCTCTCCGTGTTACTGCCCAAGTCAGAGACAGAACACTCCCTCTCTATCAAGACATAACATTCTGGAAGCTGACTAAAAACCTTTTGCCATCGAGTCGATTCCAACTCATAGTGACCCTATAGGACAGAGTAGAACTGTCCCATCTTGGTTTCCAAGGAGCAGCTGATGGATTTGAACTGCCGATCTTTTGGTTAGCAGCCTAGCTCCTAACCATTGTGCCACCAGGGCTCCAAGAAGTTGACTAGGGAAAGGAAAATGGAGGAGGGGAGAACAGGCAACCATCAACTATCCAAGCAAATGGTGAGGGGGGAGGTTGGTCACTATATAGTGTGCCATGGATGGCTACATGTTATATGAAAAGAAGGTATAATCCCAGAAAATTGTATCTTATTCGGGAAAAGGCAATTAAGAGATACCGAGGTACAAGAGTTCATTTCTGACACACAAATGCACCCCATACTGCCCCCACAGTCTCCTGTCAATTCTGTTGGAGGAAATTCAGGTGGTCAGGGAAGAACAGTGAGGAAGTGGCTTCCAAGCACTGTGCAGATCACTACAAAGTGGCAAACAGGCCCTAGGCATGAGAGGCCAAGTTGCATTCTCTGGGGGATATTGGAGGTCATTTGTAAGAGATGTCCTCAGATGTCATGCTCCTGCCCAGCTTTGGTGGGGACCTAATCTCTATTAATATGTGACCGCCAGCTTTTAAACAGCTGACCTCACTTTAGAAGGACTGGGAGATAAGGAGAGGAGGAGCCCGAATGACTGTTGAATATTGCAATCATGCAGCAATCAGAGGCTTAGGTTGCTAGCCTGGGTCTCTCCCATCTGGGAAACACAACCCATTCTGGTAAACAGCTTTGGAAGCTGGCCCTTCTGACAGCACCTGTGGTCCTGAATACAAACAGCCACCTGCACTCATTTTGATTTATAAGGTTGAAGCTAATGCTGTTGAACACCTACTTACATTTATATAAATTAGGAAATACACTTATACCCATGGTGGTCTTGCACCTGCTAGACTGGTATCAAGTAACCTCAGGCTGGACCAGATAGCAAGGGGAATCCTTCAGATACACACATCACCTCTGCCCCAGGTGTCCCAGCACTTGGCTTTTGTCTTGTCCGTTTTAAAACAAATCATGGTATATTTTAAATGCTTGCATTTAAAAACATGTATTTATATTCTGTTATATTTACAATGTAACGTTGCACACAAATACAATGTAATACAGATGTGTGATTTACAGAGCTTTTATCAAATATTAATACAGAGTCTGCACATGTTCTAACAGCTAAACCAAATCAGCAGCACCATACCATTCACCCTGAGAACCCACACACCTGAGAACCCACACACACACCCAGTAACGCTTGGGAACAATGGAGAAAGGAAACGAGGAGTTAACTCCGTGGTCAGCCCTTGAGCCTGGCGTCTGAGAGCCCAGGCCCCTTCCCCAACACTGTTCTAGAACCAGCTGAAGAGCCCTTTCCCTCAGTCCTTACCTGCTTCTGGAAATTAACTTCAGGCAAACAGGTGCTCAACTGTGACGGGGAGGGCAGTGGCCAGGGAGAAATAAGAAGGTGCCACCTGTGGAAACAAACAACACGAGTCATGGGAAGATCTAGGAGGGTCCTGACGGCTGCCAGGGTCAAGCCATAGCCCACACCCCACACTGATGGACCAGAAATGGTGGCGGGAAGCTCATGGCAATGGGCTCCACCATGGTCCAGAAATACCTGTGTGTCAGGCTAGCCTGGGGAAGCTGCACCAACACCTCTGGGAGAAGGTGCTGACTGCTGCTAAGCTTGCTTGCCATTTCCTGCCAAAGCAGGTCAGCCTGCTCAACACTGCACACGTCCTCCCCCAGTTAGTCACCACTGCTAATTGATGGGCTATGCTCAGAGACGCTGTGGACCAGAATGAATCATTCGAGGACGGGCAGGTTCCACACCTAGATGAGATGGCATTCCACCTACCAGACAGAACATGACATGGAGGCCCAGATACGTGGAGCTCCACCTTCTTTGGGCTCAGGTATTTCATGTAAGTGTGTCTGTGTGCTTAGTGAATATCTGCAGTTGTAACATAAATGAACACAGACACGTCACACACACACATAAAACACCAAAAACCAACACACCAAACCAGCTGCCACCGAGTCCATTCCAATTCATGGTGACCCCACGTGTGTCAGAGTAGAACTGGGCTCCATAGGGATTTCAATAGCTGAGTTTTTAGAAGCAGATCATCAGACCCTTCTTCGAGACACCTCTGGGTGGACTTGAACTGCCAACTTTTCAGTTAGCAGCCAAGCACATTAACCATTTGCACCCCCCAGGGACACATAAAACATACTTGCAGCTAATCTGCAAATCTACTAGCCTGGCCACACGCCTACTTGTCCCAAACACACCTCTTCCAGAAATCAAAGAGTACAATGTTCTTTTCTTCTGCCTTCCACAGACAATCTCACTGCTCAGGTCACATTCGCAGCATAATCTAACAGGGATGTGGGGGGAGGCGGCTGCCCTCTGCTTCCCCAGAAGTCCTCTGAGAACAGGTTGAAAGCACAGAAGAGGCAGGCCAGGGCAGCCAAGGAGTCTTGCCCACCTGCTCCAGCCTGCGCCACTTTCTCCATGTGGCATGCAGACCTCATAACCCCACACACCACCCAGAGACATGGCTGAGAGGTAGCAACCATCTCTCAGCCCCCCAATAAAGACAAAGGTCTGAGGCAGGCCTGGAAATCTGCATTTAAAACACTCGGCCTCAGATGACTCTGTTCTGAGGGAGGTGCAAGGCCAAGGGAAATGCTGAAATCCCTTTTCCGCTGTCTTCTATAATGTCTGCAGAGAAAGCTGCTCGCTTACCCAAGGGGCTGAGTGAAACGTGTTTTCCAGAGAAAGTGACGTTTCAAAAGCCTCCACTAATGGTAGATACCACTCCAAATCTCTGAGTCTCTTTTCTGTGTATCCCTTCAACCAGCAGATGGCCCTGGGATGGAGAAGCTATCACTCACCAATGCCACCCCTATCCCCATCAAACTACCCCCTCCAGGAATAGACCATCAACAGCAATTAATTGCTCTTCTCATTCCTCTAGGTATCAAAGCACTGAAATACCAAGGAACCCTGGGGAACTTTCCACCCCAGTCCCCACATTCCTTCAAAAAGAGATGAAAAGAGCCAGCTTTCTCCCAGGTCAGAAGGGCTTCAATTACTTCAACGATCATGACAGCTTATTATCCTTCTACTATCTACAGGGCTTGAACCCTTCCAAGAAGCAAAGAAGGACTTTAAGGGAAAGGAGTCAAAAGGATGGGGACTGTCCAGGGATTCACAGCCAGCTGTTTTATCTGCCACTTTATAATCATCAGGTCAATGTTCCCAATTTACAGAGGAGGAAACTGAGGCTCAAAGTCCCTGGGCCTGTCTTCCAGGAGCTGACCAAATGGCTGAGGAAGCCACACTACACAAGACAAACAGAAAACAACCAAATAATACGAGATGATGGGTCAAAAGGAGAGATCAGGTTAAGACATAAACACTTTAAGAGTGCCAACCACATGTGCTATATTGTGCCAAGCACTCTCCCTGAGGAGCTCAGAGGCAGGAGGAAAAAAGTCCCAGGCGTGCAATGGTCTGCGAGAACACAGAGCGAGGGAGGCGCTAGCTGCCAAGGGCACTTGGGGAAGATGCTGGGTCTTGAAGAATGAATACGTATTTGTTGGCAGAGAAGAAGGGGAAGGGCATCATAGGCCTAGGGAACAGCTCTTTAGAAGGCATGGAAGGTCACTCATTCACTGAACAAATGACTGGCCATCTATTTCTGGCCAGGCCCTGTGCTAGGTATTGAGCATACAAAGGTGAGCAAAAGAGACACACACAGGTGAGCTTGTGATAAGGGGAGTCACAGGGAGTGAGGGAGACAGACAGTACTCAAGTCATCCCCCAGGGTAACGAACAGGTAAGAACAAGATGCCCTGAGGATGCAGCTGGGAGCCTGACATAGCCCTGGGGGGACAGGGAAGGCATCCCCAGGAAGTGACTAAGTGGAGTTGGCTGGAGGCTCAACATGTGCAAATGCCCCAGGGAAGGAAGAGATCTGGCCTTTGGAAAAACTGGAAGAAGAAAAGGTATGGCTGAGGCTTGGGGAGCCAGAGCAAGAAGGCTCAGGATCTCGCAGACAGATGAGCAGCAGGGTGTAAGCAGAGGAAGGCAGGGTGAGCTCTGACCTGTACAGGACCATTGATTGGGCTGCAGCGGGGAGAAGAGGCTGGAGCCGAGCCATGGGGGGAGCCCGGGGACCCAGAATCATGTGAGGGTCAGGCTTGGGCTACAGGTGACAGAGGGGAGCTGAGGAGTAGGAGGGCACTTTGACAGGTAGAATTACAGGACAGGAAGAAGGCAAGAGCCCTTACTGATGCTGGGCTGTGAAAGGCAGGGGTGGGGAGGCCGCCTGGGTACCAGGGTAAAGAGGGACAGCCTCGATAGCTAGAACAGATTCTTGGGCATGGAGATGCCCAGGGCAGTTCAAAAGCAGTGGATTCCTCTTTTGGATCGAGGCGGTACTACAGTGAACATCCATGAAGTGCCTGGAGACAGAATCAGACTGTGGTGGCCACCAAGTCTGGGAAACATCAAGGGTGCTTCTGGGAAAATACTGTGGACTGGAACAGGGGCACCTTGGAAAGAAGGGGACCTAAATAAAGGGGAAGGACTGGTGAGGCTGGTGCACAGAGAGGGGGTACCTCCTACAGACTCACAGCACACTCAGGGGACTGGCAGGTCTGCAGCCGGAGCAGAAACTCAGGGAGGAGAGAGAGTCCAGAGGGTCTGCTCTGAACTTCCTACAAGCACTGTCAGGAGCTACAGAGCAGAGTGGCTGTCTTAGTCACCTAGTGCTGCTGTGACAGAAATACCCTAAGTGGGTGGCTTTAAGGAACAGAAATCTGTTTTCTCACAGTTCAGGAGGCTAGAAGTCTGAATTTAGGGTGCCAACTCTAGGGGAAGGCTTCCTCTCTCTGTCAGCTCTGGGGGAAGGTCCTTGTCTCTTCAGCTTCTGTTCCTCGGCTCCTTGGCAATATTCATGTGGCACGTATCTTCCCCTCCGTTTGTTCTTCCTTCTCTGTGCCTAATCTGCTCTTTTTATATCTCAAAGGTGAATGGCTTAAAACATACCCGACGCTGACACGGTCTCATTAACGTAACAAAGAAAGTCCTATTCCCAAATGGGACCACACCCACAGATATAGGATATTAGGATTTACAACATATATTTTGCGGGGGACACAAGTCAATCCATCACAGTGTCTTCTGAGGAAAGGCGGGGTCTGCGTGGATCAGTGTGATGCCAGTGTGCAAGTGATGGGGGGCAAAGCCACGGGACCAGAGTTGGGAGATGCCATGGGGGATGTCACAACCGTACGGTGTGAGGGGTGGTCCTGGATCGTGCACTGGCAACAGAAATGGGAGGAGTGGGTGAGGGAGGAGGCCACTCCAGACTCTAAGACCAACAGATCCCAGGGAGGGGTGTGTGGAAGGGTGTGGGGAGGGGCATGGGGAGGGAGCAAAGGGCTCTGAGCGTCTGCCTGGGAGAACACTGCTGCCGCTTGGATGATAAGGAGGCTTGTTGGAGCTGCATCAAATGAGCTCAGACAAAAATGTGTGGCTCTTGAGGTGGTGACAGGGAGTCCAAGTAGAACGACCTTGAAATGCAGGTGTGGCCATCAGTGAAAGCTACTCAGAGGGGTGAGATGGGGGTGTGGTGGTGAATTTTATATGTCTACTCAGCTGTGGGGTGGTGCCCAGTGTCTGATCAAGTGCTACTCTAGATGTTGCAGGGAAGGTATTACGTAAAGGAGATGATCCTCCGTAATGTGAGTGGGCCTCATCCAATCAGTTGAAGGCCTTAAGAGCAAACACTGAGGTTTCCCAGAGAAGAAAGAATTCTGTTTCAAGACTGTAGCATAGACATTCTTTCCAAGTTTCCAGGCCACTGGCCTGCCCTAAGAATTTCGGATACAAGACCGCAACCTCAACTCTGGCCTGAGTTTCCAGCTTGCCAGTCTGCCTTCTAAATTTCAGAATTGCCAACCCTCACGATCGCGGGAACCAATTCCTTAAAATAAGTAAAAATAAATAAATAAAAATACAGCTATAAATCTCTCCCTATATGTTTATCTCCTATTGGATCCATGTCTGTGGAGAACCCTGCCTGAAACAGATGGATTTTCTGGGGAGGAGCAGAGGGGTCAGGGAGGAGGCTGGGCTGTATGCTCTGCCGTCCGCCCACCCAAACACCACTAGCCTAAGTCAGGCCCATCCCAGGCTCCATCACAGCACCTGACTTGCCATGTGTGATTGTCTGTTTAAAGCTACACACACACACACACACACACACACACACACACACACACAAGGGGTGGGACAGACACAGAGGCTCATCTGTCCTGTCCTTAAAATGGCCTGCGGAAGCAGGAACGTGTCTCCATTCCTACCCAGCCACATGCTGTTCTGTGCTGTCTGCCCGCTTGCTTTGCGAGAATGTTGTATCCTGGACCACGCTCTTAGCATCAGAGGCCCAGTTAGGAGTCTCAGTCTTAGCTTTGTCTGGGGGCAGGGGAACGGGGAGTCAAGCACAGGTGGTAGAGTCTGCAGGGAGGGGGCAGGGACACAGGTAGGTTAGTTAGCTAACAGTGCTTGAAGGCTCATGGGAGGGTTTTCCCAAAGCCACATCCTAACTCTCGGAGGGTGAGAAGAAGGCAAAGAAGATGCTAGAAGCCGGGGAAGGGAGAGAATCACAAAGGCCTTTAGGAATTGGGAAAAGATGGCAGTTGGGGAGCAGGGACAGGAAGAGAGTGAAGAGAGGCTGGGAAGGCACAGGGAGAGGAGAGGGCAGGCCCAGGCAGACGAGCCACAGCTGCTTGTTGTGGAGGGCTGGGCTGGGCTGGGCTGCAGAAAGGAGCAGGGCAGAGGAGGCCCCACTGGCTGCCCGGCCGTGAGCTGGGCTGCTGGACTGCGGCTAGCCAGTGGGGAGGATACAGCCCGTGTAAATTCACAGGCTGCCTTCCCCTGAAAACTGCTCCAGGCAAATTCTTCAGCCCAAAGCAAGAAGCAAGAGATCAGCACTCAGAGCAGCCAGTGTGGGACCAGGTGGAGCCTGGCCTGGGGCTTTCTCCAGGGGCCAGGTCCTGTGGCTGAGGAAGTCGTCAAGGAGGCGGGAGCACATGCAAACAGACTTGAGGCTGAGAAAGCCCGGGGAAGAGGAACGCACCTCCATCCAGCATCTCTGCTGGGACCCAACCGCTCCTGAGGGGTCAGGCCCTATGCACTAAGCCCTGCCAGTCCCTGGCTCCTCTACCCGCTCCACAGTAAGGATGAGGCCCCCGCCTCCAGCTACAAATCAGAACTGAAAGGAAGACCTGAGTCCCCCAGAGCGGCTGGGACCCACAACCCCAAAGCTTCTCTCTTGCCCATAAAATCTAGAACAAGGCATATGGACCAAGTGTCCCTTATCACCAGCTTGCAGTCAGCTGCCCGAGGAAGCGTGAGGAAAAGAAAGACGGGGAGGGTGGGGTGGTAGCACAGAACCTATCCTCTACTCCTGTGACGGCACAGATCTCAGACAGGTGAGCATGGACAGGCCTTCTTCCATCTCCTACACACAAACTAGGCCGATACGTGGAAATAAGGCTACGGAGCCATGCTAGGTCACAACAGTAAAACACAGAATAGCACATAACCCAGCATGCACACAGCCAGATACACACAGGGAGGAAGTGGATGAAAAACGGAATAAAAGCGCTTCGTGCACGGCCAGCACACAGAAGGGTTCCATATTTGCCCTCCTCCACAGAGGGGGGGCACTGGAAGACGGCTGTTTCGTGGAGGCTCCCAGGACAGAGTGACCTGGTCTTGCCACTTGTGACCTTGGGGAAATGTGTCCACTCATTTGATCAAATGTATTTTGCATCTACTACATATTGGGATGCATCAATGGAAAAACAGTCAAAAATCCCTATGTTACTTTCCACAAGGAGAAATGAAGTCCTGATACATGGAGGAACCTTGAAAACATTATGCTGAGTGAAATAAGCCAGACACAAAAGGACAAACATTGTACGATCCCACTTAAATGAAAGATGTAGAATAGGCAAATGTATAGAGACCAGTTTATCAGTGGTTGTAGTCCCTTGGTGGTGTAAACAGTTAATGCGCCCAGCTGTTAACCCAAGGGTGGGAATTTTGAGACTACCCAGAGGCACCTCAGAAGAAAGGCATGGTGATCTACTTCCGAAAAATCAGCCGTTGAAAACCCTATGGAGCACAGTTCTACTCTGACACACATGGGGTTTCTACGAGTTGGAATCAACTCAAAGGCCATTGAAACTATTAGCGGTTACCAGGAATAAGAGAGATGGGGAAGAGGGAGTCATTGCTTAGGGGAAATGAGTTTCTGTTCAGGGTGATGGAAAAATTTGGAAACAGATAATGGTAATGGTTGAAAACATGATAAACATAGTATCACTGATTGTACTCGTGAGTGATGTTAACATGGCAAATGTTTTGTTATATATATTTTTAGCACAATAAAAAAATTTCTATGTACAATCTAGTGAGAGGAGAGAAAGGGCAATAAGCAAAAAGTAATCAATAGGTAAATAATAAACATGAAAGAAGGTGGTAAATGCTATGATAAAAAACCGAGCAGGGTAAGGGAGAATGGGAGTGTGGAGGTGAGGGGTGCAATTACCAATAGGGTGGTCAGGGTGGGCCTTCCTGAGCAAAGACTGGAAGGAGGTGATGGAGGGGCCGTGAGACACCCCAAGGAGAATGTGGGAGCTGTGGGAGTGTACCACCATGTGGGAGGGACAGCAACAAAGCCTGTGTGTGTGGCCAGTGCAGTGGGCAGAGGGGAGAAGATGAACGGGGGGCATCATTAGGGCCGTGGCAGCCTCTATGAGAACCCCAACTTTGATCTGCATGAAAGGAAAGCTACTGTAAGGCTGTGTTTAAGCAGAGAATGACCTGGTCTGGTCTGACTCAGGTTTTAGCAGGGCCTCCTGACTGCTGAAACGGAAAGGAGACTGCAGGGGCAGAAGTGGGGAGGTCATATGCAGGCTCTGGCAGGAGGCCAGGCAAAAGAAGCTAGACTGTCAGACGAGGGAGGTGGCAGTCAAGAGTGCAGAGTGGCTGGGTTCAGGATATTGGAGCAGGCAGGAGGACAGCAGGATCGCCAGGGGTGGGGGTGTGGAAATTGACAGGGAGGGAGCATGATTCCCATGCTTCTAGGCTGAGCTGCTGAAGGTCTGCATTCCTATCAACCGAGAAGGGCGAGACAGGAATAGAATGGGGTTGGGGGAGGATCAGGAGTTAAATTTGGACAGTTCAGAACCTTTCCTATCTCTAAGCCTCAGTTTCCTTATCTGTAAGATGGGAATGATAACAGTACCACCTCAGTAGCTGGTGGTGAAAACTAAATAATACATAAAGTACTTGTCACAGGGCCTGGTACACAGCAAGGGTGCAATAAATACTAGTTACTATTACTAATGATAAAGAGAGACCTAGTGGCACAAACGGTTTAGCGCTATGCTAACTGAAAGGTTGGCGGTTACAACCTACCCAGAGGCTCTGCATGATAAAGATCTGGTGATCTGTTCCCATAAAGATTACAGCCTAGAAAACCCTATGGGGCAGTTCTACTCTGTAACACACGAGGTTGCCATGAGTCAGAATCGACTGGAGGCACCTAACAACAAAAATTAATGATAAGACTTAGAAGATGGCATAGACAATGTGAGTAGTTGATATTTTGTTACAGGACTGGGGTAAAATTAAACAAACAATTAGAATTCAAAGGTTTAAAATGCCAGCAGCTTCCTTTCCTCCCTTTTTCCTTCCCAGTTTGTCCATCAGCCCCCAACTGGCTCAAAGGAATGACACACACGGGATGAAGAGATGCCGGGGCTGCATAGGACCCCACCTCCACATTCCACATGCTGCCCCACATCACTCAGCATGCTTAAAGCAGGGGTTCTCAAGCTTGTCGCTACGGGCATTTGGGGCCAGATAATTCTGTGTTGTTCGGGACCGTGTTGTGCATTGTAGGAGGTTTAGCGGCATCACTGGCATCCACTCACTAGATGCCAGTGGCAGCTCCTCTGCAGTTGTGATAACCAAGAATGTCTTTAGACATGGTTGCTGAATGTTCCCAGGGCGGGGTGGGGGGTGGGCGGGGGTTCCAAATCACCCCTGGTTGACCACTGCTTTAAAGAAACAAACCAGATGCCATCAAGTTGACTTCGATTCACGAAAACCCCATTTGTATCAGAGTAGAACTATGCTCCATAGGGTTTCTAATGTCTGATATTTTGGAAGCAGATTGCCAGGTCTTTTTGCAAGGTACTTCTGGGTGGACTTGAACCTCCCGCCTTTCAGTTAGCAGCTGAGCACATTAACCATTTGCACCACTCAGGGACTTTTTATTTATTTTACTGCACTTTAGATAAAGGTTTACAGAGCAAACTAGTTTCTCATTAAACAATTAATACACATATTGTTTTGTGACGCTGACTGACAACCCCATGACATGTCAACACTCTCCCTTTCCCGACCTTGGGTTCCCTATTACCAGCTTTTCTGTCCCTTCCTGCCTTTTCGTCCTTGCCCCTGGGCTGGTGTGCCCACTTAGTCTCATTTTGTTTTATGGGCCTGTCTAATCTTTGACTGAAGGGTAAACCTCAGGAGTGGCTTCATTACTGAGCTATAAGGGTGTCCGGGAGCCATACTCTTGGGGTTTCTCCAGTCTCTGTCAGACCAGTAAGTCTGGTCTTTTTTGTGTGTGAGTTAGAATTTTGTTCTACATTTTTCTCCAGCTCTGTCTGGGACCCTCTGTTGTGATCCCCGTCAGAGCAGTTGGTGGTGGTAGCAGGGCACCATCTAGTTGTGCTGGACTCAGTCTGATGGAGGCTGTGGTAGTTGTGGTCCATTAGTCCTCTGGACTAATCTTTCCTTTGTGTCTTTGGTTTTCTTCATTCTCTCAGGGACTTCTTTAAAGAAATAACTAACACATATATCTGGCTTTCTGTTTGCCAGGCACTGCTCTCAACCTTTTACATACATCAAGTCATTCAATCTTTGCAACAAACAACCCTATTAGGTTTTACAGACGAGGACACAGAGGGGCTGAGAGACAAAGTAACTCACCTGTGACTGCCCAGCTAGTTCATACTAGAGCAGGATTGGAACCCAGATCTCCGGGCTCTTGATTGCTATGCTAGATTGCCATCAAGTGTACAAGCAAATGAATAAAAACAGGCTCAGGGCCAGGAGATGGGGCGGCACCGTGGCCTGAAATGCAACTTCTCCTGGGACGCACACCACACGGCACCCTGGCCCTCCAGCAACCTCAAAACCAGGGCACCAGAGAGAATTGCCACATGCTCCACTTTCCGTAATTAAACTACAACCTCCCATGCTCTCAGGCGTCATGAACAACCTGCCTTAATTAGTAAATTCCATGTTTCTGCCTCCTCAATCCAGAGGCCAGGCTCAGCACTCCCAAACCCTGCTCCACCTGCATGAGCCAAACAGGTCCTCTAATGAGGGCTCTGGCCAGTCCAGGAGTTTGTAGGACACGGCCCCATTCCTAGGGGATGAGCTTGGGGTAGGAATTTGTCCTGAGGTCGTCAACCCAGATTCAAACATGACCCAAAGCTCCTTCCTGCTCTGTGTGATGGTGTTGTAGAACAACAGTGATAATTACTGTTGTTGCTGGGGCATTTTCTAAGGGCCAGACTCAATGTCAGTCACATTCAGTACCTTGTCTCACTTAATTTTAGTCCTCACAACAAGCCTGCAAGGTAGGAATTATTCTTGTTTTATAGATAAGGAAACTGAGACTCAGAAAAGCTAAGTAATCTGCCCAAGGCCATGTGGCTGATTAGTGACACAGCCTGGATTTGAATCCATCCATACTTTCCCGCTATCCTAGCAGACCGCTCTGGCTCAGAAACTGATAGTAGTACCCACTTTAGTTAACTTTAGTGACTGGGGAAGCCAGCACAAGTTATACAAGGAAAGGTCATGGAAGCTCCACGGACAGATCCAAACTCCCTGAGGGACCAGATTACTGGACTGAGGGCTGTGGGGACCATGGTCTTGGGGAACATCTAGCTCAACTGGCATAACATACTTTGTAAGGAAAATGTTCTACATTTTACTTGGTAAGTAGCACCTGGGGTCTTAAAGGCTGTCAGCAGCTATCTAAGATATTCTACTGGTCTTACCCCGTCTGGACCAAGGGAGAATGAAGAAAACCAAAGACACAAGGGGAAGATTAGTCCAAAGGACTAATGGACCACAATTACCACGGCCTCCACCAGACTGAATCCAGCACAACTAGGTGGTGCCCAGCTACCACCACTGACTGCTCTGACAGGGATCACAACAGAGGGTCCCAGACAGAGCTGGAGAAAAACGTAGAACAAAATTCTAACTCACAAAAAAAAAAGATCAGATTTACTGGTCTGACAGAGACTGGAGAAACTCTGAGAGTATGGCTCCCAGACACCCTTATAGCTCAGTAATGAAGTCACTCCTGAGGCTCACCCTTCAGCCAAAGATTAGACAGGCCCATAAAACAAAATGAGACTAATGGGGCACACCAGCTCAGGGACAAGGAGAATGCAGGAGGGGATAGGAAAGCTGGTAATAGGGAACCCAAGGTCGAGAAGGGGAGAGTGTTGACATGTCATGGGGTTGGCAACCAATGTCACAAAACAGTATGTGTACTAATTTTTTAATGAGTAACTACTTTGCTCTATAAACCTTCATCTAAAGTACAATAAAAAAAAGTACCTGCTTTAATTGAACTAAAAATGAAAATCCACCTTACAGAACATAAAGAAAGCTAACCCCCAAACTACTGTCAACCGAAGATCAACTGGAAATGAAGATGAGATAAGGCAGCATAAGAATGGAATACAGTGAATGCCTGTTGGTAGGATCCAGGATGGGGAGGGGCGAAAAAGCCATAAAGGTTATTATTGGGCAAATGGGGAAAATTCAATAAAACCCATTGCCATTAAGTCGATTCTGACTCGTAGCAACCTAATAGGACAGAGTAGAACTGCCCCATAGGGTTTCTAAGGCTGTAAATCTTTACGGAAGCAGACTGCCACATCTTTCTCCCTCAGAGCAGTTGGTGGGTTCAGACTGCTGACCTTTTGGTTAGCAGCCAAGTGCTTAACCACTGTGCCACCCAGGCTCCTGGAAAATTTAATAGAGGGTATTTATTAGATAGGCCCTGGGTGGTGCAAACAGTTAATACGCTCAGCTGCTAAAGAAAGACTGGTGGTTTAAGCCCACCGAGAGGCGTCTCGGAAGAAAGGCCTGATGATCTACTCTGAAAAACCAGCCTTTGAAAACCCTACGGAGAGAAGTTCTACTCTGACACACATGGAATTGCCATGAGTCAGAAATGACTCAACGGCAATGGGTTTTTTGCTTTATTTATTAAATAATAATATTATATCAATGTTACATTTGTTGAGTATGATAATAATATTGCAGTTCTGTTGGAAAATATCCTTGCTCTTAAGAGATACAGGCTGAAGTACTTACGGGTTGTTATGGATTGAACTATGTTCTCCCCAAAATACGTGTCAGCTTGGCTGGGCCACGATTCTCAGTATTATGTAATTATCCTCCGTTTTGTGATCTGATCTAATTATCCTATGCGTTGTAAAACCTAACCTCTATGATGTTAATGAGGCAGGATTAGAGGCAGTTATGTTAATGAGGCAGGATAAAATCTACAGGATTACCTAGAGTCAATCTCTTGAGATATAAAAGAGATCAAACCAAGCAAGCAGAGATCAGAGGGACCTCCTATCACCAAGAAAGAAGAGACCAGAGTGGAATGCATCCTTTAGACCCAGGGTCCCTGTGCTGAGAACCTCCTAGATCCAGGGGAAGACTGATGCCAAGACACATGGTGATCTCCAAGGAATGCTGGATGTTGAAAGGCGACAAGGACCTTCCCCCAGAGCTGACAGAGCAAGCAAGCCTTCCCCTAAAGCTGGTGCTCTGAATTTGGGCTTCTAGCCTCCTAAACTGCGAGAGAATAAATTTGTTTGTTAATGCCATTCACTTGTGGTATTTCTGTTACAGCAGCACAAGATAACTAAGACCCGAGCAAAGTGTCTCAATGCTTGCAACTTACTCTCAAACAGTTCAGAAAAAAATGTGTGTGCTTGTGTGTGTTTATGTATGTGGAGAGAAAGAGAGGGCGTGAGAACTATGGCAAAATGTTAGCAATTTGGTAACCCAAACTACCAAACCAGTTGCCTTCGAGTTGATTCCAACTCATGGCGACTCCACATGTGTCAGAGTAGAACTGTGCTCCACAGTGTTTTCATGGCTGGTTTTACAGATTACCAGGCCTTTCCTCCATAGCGCTTCTGGGTTGACTTGAACCTCTAACCTTTCAGTTAGCAGCTAAGCACTGAACTGTTTGCACCACCCAGGAACTCCTAACAACTGGTAAACCTAGGCAAAGAATACATGGGTGTTCACTGTGCTGTTTTTTCAACTTTTCTATATATGTGAAATCAAAATTAAGAGTTGGAAAAAAATTTACTTTGAAATAGTAATACAGGCAATGGGGAAAGGCTTGCAATTCCCCCCTGGAGGCCTGTCTGTATCCCATGCTGGACCCCCCATGTTGGCCACACTGGGCCTCCTGCTCGAGTGGGGATAGCTGTGAAGTACAAATATAAATGGCCTCCTCCACCTCTCAGGCTGCAGATGGGCCTCTCTCGCCTCTGCTGGCACAGCAGTATTACAGACCACAAGCATCTCTCCACATTTACCCTGGAAAACTTTATTCCTCAGTGCTCTCAGGCACTGACCACTCTGATGAAGGCCCTTGGTGAATATTCTGGCAGCATAAAGATCAAATCCACCTGATCTGATTCAAAACATCCCCAGGACAACCAGTAGCTGAGTTAGCTTGGAAGGAGGCACCTGGAGAGACCATGCAGGCTCCAGGGTTCTCACACTCCTCTCCCTGAGGGCCGCCGTGGTATCTGGACAATGCACCCCCAGAGCAAGCCCTGCAAGCTGCTCTCTCACCAAGACTAGGGGCAGGTACACTGCACAAACCAAAGGGCTCCAGGGCAGGCACTTCAGAGGAAATGGTAAAGCTAGAAGCTATCTCCAGATGGCTTCCCACAACCAGCATGCAGGACAGGCGGTCAGATCCGCATTCTCCATTGCATTGCCTCTATGGTAGTGGTTCTCACTGGCCGATTCTGCCACCCACCCCCCAATCCAGGGACATTTGGCAATGTCTGGAGACATTTCTCACTGTCATGACTGGGAGGATGCTACTGGGCACTGGCTAGGGATGCTGCTAAACATCTTACAGTGCACAGAACAGCCCCTCACAATGAATTACCTGGCCCCAAAGTCCATAGCACAAAGGCTGAGTGAGAGACTCTGCTCTGTTCCCCCTCAAAGTTGCCCAATGCACCAGCAGGCTCCATCAACACCTTTGAGCTTTTGCATCTGCTGTTCCTTCAGCCTGGAATGCCCCCCCTTGCCCTTATTCCCAAAACCAGCCCCTACTTACTCTGCTCAATATCTGCCTTCTCTGGTCTGCCTGGAGGTCTGTGTTCTCACACACCTGGATTTCTGCAGCTATGTTTCCAGTATGAGACTGAGAGTTCTTTGAGGGCAGACCCTAGGGTGATTTTAAGGTCTTTAGAGGCCGTAGGCAGCCTTACTCTCAGAGACATATTAAAAGGTACCCACCTCTCTCAGTAAATATAATTCTCACATAAGAGTAGAGGAAGCGGACACATTTTCTTCAGGTCTCCGAAATTTGTGTGGACCCCTGAAAGCGTGTAGGTCCTAGGCTGTGTGTCAAAGAATCCTGATGGATAAAAAGTGCTGCCAGACACCCCTGGTGCTCAATAAATGCTTGTTCAGTGAATGAATAGATGAGAAGCCTGTGTTAGAGTCAGCTGGGAACCACAAAGGAAGCCCCCTCCCCCACCTCAGAATGCCCTCCCTTCAGCTAATCCTAAAACATCAAGGAATTTAAATGTGTATATGGAGTACCTCTTTGGTGTAAACTGCTAATACCTTTGGCTGCTAACGGAAAGGTTGGAGGTTCAAGTCCACCCAAAGGTGCCTTGGAAGAAAGGCCCAGCAATCTACATCTATGAAAAATCAGCCATCGAAAACTCCATGGAGCCCGGTTCTACTCTGATACACATGGGGTCGCCATGAGTTGGAGTCAACTTGACAATAACTGGTTATGTGTATACGTAACATCTATATAACAGGACTGGCATAGAACTTCTGGCTTAAAACCACATTTACCCTTGTGATTCTGGCCTGATTGGTAGAAAAAGTTACCTAGAACGTACTGCCTTTTCAAGCCCTAGATTGGATGAAACTCACCTTTTTATGGCTAAGAAAGAGGACCTGGCAGCCTACTCTGACACCCTCTTGAATTCAGCTGACAACAGTGCAGATAAGAAGGAAATGTGCCTGAAGAAGGTTCCAGCTGCACCAGCACACTCGGTCCTGGGTTAAGTCACTAGGCTCTGTGTTTTGACCAGGCAGACGTGCAATGACATTCTCTCCACACAGGAGGAGAGCAAGGACAGAAGGAAAGAAAGGCGTCTTTTGGCCTAGTTCAAAAAGAGACTCTTTTTCCCTCCCTGAGAACAGCTGGAGCCCTGAAAGCCGGCCAAGCTGGAGCCTGAAACCTGAAGTCCGGAACCAGTGCACCTACAAACTCCGGCTGCGGATTTTCCTCTAATTCAATCTGACTCATGACGTTCAGCCTTTGGCAGGTTCCAGAGGGATGGATAATGCAGAACACAGAGCCCTTGTCTATTATAAGAGAATGGAAGGGCAGGGACCCTCAGCTCTTAAGTGGCGTTCCCCTTGAGCTCCCACCAACTCCTGGGCACCACGTCTCCCAGGCTGGACTGACCTTCACCCTGGGCTGTGCACCTGGCCAAAACTTCACCAGCAAGGATGTCAAGAGACTATCAGTGTGGTAGGATAATTTGGAAAAGGACTGTGATGATGGTGGCACAACATGACGAATGTAATCAATGTCAATGAATTATACATGTAGAAATGGTTGAATTGATGAATGTTTTGTTGTGTAAATTTCCACCACAATTGAAAAAGAGAGAGAGACCATCAGTGCAAGCTGGTCGCAAACCAAAAAAAAAAAACACCAAACTCCTGGCCGTCGAGTTGATTTGGACTGATGGTGTTACAGAGTAGAACTGCTCCACAAGATTTTCTTGGCTGTGATCTTCACAGAAGCAGGCCTTTCTTCAGTGGCACTGCCGGGTAGGTTCGAATCACCACTGTTTAGGTTAATAGCCCCTTTTTCTCTCCAGTGACTTGGACTACCACCAGAGATGCCCTGGCATGGTGATGAAGCCCCCAAGGGAAGATAATTCGTACTTCTGGTCAATCTTTTTAGAGCCTAAATTGAAGTCAACTTTAGGCTGGAAGGACCAGCTCCAAAACTAATAATCCCAGGGAAGGGCCTGGCCAGGAGGTTTCCAAGCTTGGGTCACCAACGGAGAATGAGTGTAGAATGGAAATTTCAACCAGTGGAACCCTACCAACCCTGCTGTGGACAGCTACGACTATTTATCTCACACAGTCACAATTTAACATGCTGATTAAATTGAGAAATCTAGAAGTTTTTTTTAAGAGGAAGAAGATATAAAACTATATCATGCTATTTATTTATCAGAAGACCAATATCTCCACAAGCTGAATAAAGGTCCTTGTACTCAGAACCCTATAACACGTTCATGCCAGCCTCATTGTCACAGGGTAATCATGCTCTTACGCAGCCCAGCCCTCCCAGTGTCTTGAGGGTAGCCACAGAGGGCCCCATGACAGGCTGCCCTGCTCAAGAACCACTGCCCCTCGCCAACTCCCCTCCACTCCCTCCACCACTTTTCCTCCACTAAAGTTTCCTAGAATTGGTTCAAATAAACAGGCTTCCTGAACCAGGTTCCCTGCATCCTCTCAGAATCCCAGGGCCGGGAAAGCCTCCAGCTCCCTGTGGTGAGGCTGACGTTACTGAATCAATCAGGTCGCCAGCAGCCTCTTGGCCTCCAGAGTCAGCCCTTTCCCCTCTGCCCAGCTCTGGGGATGGTCATCCTCAGGACCCCACTGAGAGGCCTCCCAGCACGGCCTTCTTGCTGAATATCACCAGTACCAGTTGCTGTCAAGTCGATTCCGACTCACGGCGACCCCACATGTGTCAGAGCAGAACTGTGCTCCATAGGGTTTTCAATGGCTGATCTTCCAGAAGTAGATTACCAGCACTTTCTTCCAAGGCATCTCTGGGTGGACTCTAACTTCCAATCTTTGTGTTAGCAGCCGAGCACTTAACCATTTGCACCACCCAGGGACTCCCCTTCCTATATCAAGTTCTTAAGAAAGTAAGTTTTAGGGCCACTGCCTCCTCTTCCCTATTGGCTCTCAGCATACGGGTATGTGCTAATTTGTGTAAAAAGACAGGCGTGTCTGTTTACCTTGCAAACATACCCATCGATGCTACAAACTGCAAGGGATCATTACACAGCACCCATTGAAGAAGCCACACTGTTTGTTTAGATAACTGCTCTGCTCTACTACACAGGAGCTGAGCAGTGACATTCCCCCTCCTTCCTCCCCCAACCTCTCCAACAAAAAAATAATCCAAGGAAGGAGGACGACTCCTTCTAAGAGGCTGTTTAGGACTCAGTTTCCTTCCTTCCCAAATGTTCAACAAGCTGATAATCAAAATGTCTTAAAGACAACTCCAGAATCTCACACGTGTAGATTCAATTAACTCTTTGGGGGAAGTAGCCTCAGGCCTGAAAACTCCTGATGGATCACAGGCCTTGTCCACTGTCCAGTCTGAAGGCAAGGCCTATGGAGGTGAAGGATGAGCAAGAAAAATGCCCACGCTCTGAGTAGATGGGGAAACACAGTACCTAATACAGCAGGGGAGTTCCTAGAGGGTGCAAACAGTTAACACACTCGACCGCTAATTGAAAAGTTGGAGGTTCAAGTCCACGTAGAAGCACCTTGGAAGAAAGGCCTGGTGATTTACTTCTAAAAAATCAGCCACTGAAAACCCTACGGAGCACAGTTCTACTCTGACACACAGGGGGTTGTCATGAGTTGGAATCAACTCAGGGGCAACTAGTGTGGTGAGTACGGTAGAAATCAACCCAGTCGCCTTGAGAATTTGCTGAAGGCCAAGGCCACTGTGGAAAAGCTCAGAAGAGCTGCCGGAAATGGGCTTGAAGGCTGCAGGGGCCTGTGGTGAGGGGTCCAAGAAAGAAACTGTCCCCATTCCCATTGGGTGCAGGCATAAACACCCAGAACTAGGCATACCCTGATAAACTAGTTCAGAAGCCAAACCCCAATCATCCATTTGTAATTACGTACATTCCCCATTCTCAAAGCCACAAAGGCTGTTGGAGCTCTCCTGGCAAAAAGTCTGTTGGTTTTACAGGCCAACTACTCACTCAAGACCATCTTGCATAAAATGAAACCCAGGAGTCTGTTTTTTTAAGGCCCACATCCACTGTATGCAAGTGGGACCTGTCCTCTTGCAAAAACTCTCAGCTGAGAGGAAAACACTTATACCAAGCTATGCTAAGAGGTTCATACACTACGCATTAATTTGATGGTATTCCTGAGGATGAAGACTTTGTTTAAAGCCCAGAGAACTAAACTTCCTTGCAAATTTACTTGGAGCACATAATGCAGTGTAAATAATAATAGAGGCACCAATGCATAGAAGAACATTCGTAGTTCTTACCTGCTTCTAGAAAAGTCATATAAGTCTGCCAGAAAAATACCTCGTCCATCAAAACTTCCAAGCCCCAAAATGAATAACTCACCCAAAAAGAAGTTTCTAAGAGAAAAGGAAACAGAAGGCTGCATGTGCTGTAAAAGATGGGGAAAGACCCAGAAACCCAGGGCAATAACCCAAGAGAGCCCAAAATAAATTCCAGATGGGACAAAGGTTTGTTTGTTTTTGTTTTTCTCCTCATCTTATTATTCTGAAAAATTTCAAAGCCACAGAAAAGCTGAAAGTATAGTACAGTGCACATCCAAATACTCTGATCCTGGAGTCACCAGTGGCTACCTTTTGCCACATCTGTTTTATGCCTCTCTGTGGAGGTGCGTATGGGGATATGTATGCTTCCCTGAACCATTTGAAAGTAAGTTGCAGATATTATACTTTGCTAAATACCTCATCATGTATCCCCGAAGGACACCCTCCAACGTAACCACAATTATCACCCCTCAGGAATTTCATATTTCATACCAGTAGTATTCTCTGTTTCCTCCCCCAAAATCTGGCCTTTACTGGTCTTTAATCCAGTATCTCAACTGCATCTGGTTACCATACTCATTAGCCTTCTTTAGTCTAGAACAAGTCCCTGGGTGGTGCAAATGGTTAATGACCTCAGCTGCTAACAAAAAGTTGGAAGTTTGAGTCCACCCGGAGGTACCTCAGAAGAAAGGCCTGGTGATCTACTTCCAAAAAATCAGCCACTGAAAACTCCATGGAGCACAGTTCTATTCTGACACACATTGGGTCATCATGAGTTGAAGTTGACTGGATAACATCTGGTTTAGTCTAGAACAGTTTACAGGTTTTCTTGTTTATCATGATATTAGCATTTTTTTAAAAGTCCAGGACCACTGTCATTAGGATGTCCCACAATCTGGATTTCTCCAACTATTTCCTTAGAATTAGACTGAGGTTAACATTTTTGGTAAAGAACTACCACAGCAGATGTTGTAAATGTTCCACCAGAGGCACAGAATGCCCATCTGCCCATTCCTGGGGGTGCCAGGTTTGACCCCTTGTTTATGGAGCAAAGCTTTAAATGTATAAAACAGAGAGTAAATAGAAGAAAACAGTGTTTTGATATAGTGTTAGGCAAATGGAGGGAGTGAGACACACCAGGAAAACAGTGGGAAAAGAAAATGTGAAATAAAAGCCAGAAGTCATAAAAGGAAAGATTTAAAAAATCTTCTAATGAAAAAGGAAGACAGAAGAATTGATGTGTTTGAATCGTGATGTGGCGAGGAATACTGAACATACTATGCACTGTCAAAAGAACAAACAAATCAATCTTAGAAGAAATACAACCGGAATGCTCCTTCCAAGTGAGGGTGGTGAGACTTTAGCTCGCTTACTTTGACATGACATCAGCAAAGACCAATCACTATTGTTGTTGTTGTTAGGTGCCACCGAGTCAATTCTGACTCAAAGCGATCCTATGTACAATAGAACGAAACGATGCCCCTTCCTGTGCCATTCTCACAATCATTGTTATGCTTGAGCCCATTGTTGCAGCCACCATGTCAATCCATCCCCTTGAGGGTCTTCCTATTTTTCCCTGACCCTCTACTTTACCAAGCATGATGTCCTTCTCCAGGAACTGATACCTCCCGATAACATGTCCAAAGTATGTGAGATGTAGTCTCGCCATCATTGCTCTGAGGAGCATTTTGGTTCTACTTCTTCCAAGACAGATTTGTTCGTTCTTCTGGCAATCCATAGTATATTTAATATTCTTCGCCAACACCACAATTCAAAGGCGTCAATTCTTCTTCAGTCTTCCTTACTCATCGTTCAGCTTTCAAATGCACATGAGGCAACTGAAAACACCATGGCTTGGGTCAGGTGCACCTTAGCCTTCAAGGTGACATCTTTGCTTTTTAACAGTTTAAAGAGGTCTTTTGCAGCAGATTTGCCTAATGCAACGCATCTTTTGATTTCTTGACTGCTGCTTCCATGGGCATTGATTGTGGATCCAAGTAAAACAAAATCCTTGACAACTCCAATATTTTCTCCATTTATCATGATGCTTGTTTATCAATATTTATGCGTTCCATTTCATTTTTGACTATTCCCAATTTTCCTAGACGCATACTTCATACATTCCACATCCCAATTATTAATGGATGTTTGCAGCTGTTTCTTCTCATTTCAAGTCATGCCACATCAGCAAATGAAGGTCCCAAAAACTTGACTCCATCCATGTCATTAAAGTCGATTCTACTTTGAGGTGGCAGCTTTTCCCCAGTCGTATTTTGAGTGCCTTCCAATCTGAGGGGCTCATCTTTTGGCACTATATCAGACAATGTTCCGCTGCTATTCATAAGGTTTTCACTGGCTAATTCTTTTTAGAAGGAGACCACCAGGTCCTTCTTCCTAGTCTGTCTTAGTCTGGAAGCTCAGCTGAAATCTGTCTGTCATGGGTCACCCTGCTTGTATTTGAATACTAGTGGCATAGCTTCCAGCATCACAGCAACACGCAAGCCCCCACAGTACGACAAACTGACAGATGCATGGGGGATTCCCAATAGGGACTGCTAAAAGAAATTAAAGCATAACCAATCAACAGAATGACACAGAGCCATTAAAAAGATTGAAAACCAAATCAAACCTGTTGCCGTCGAGTCAATTCCGACTCATAACGACCCTACAGGACAGAGTAGAACTGCCCCATAGGGTTTCCAAGGAGTGCCTGGTGGATTTGAACTGCTGACCTTTTGGTTAGCAGCCGAACTCTTAACCACTAAGCCACCAGGGTTTCCAAAAAGAGTGCACTGCTTCTAAACGACCTTAGAGATGTTACTTAAGGAGCCATGGTGACACAGTGGTTAAGCACTCGGATGCTAACTGAAAGGTTGGTGGTTCAAACCCACCAGCCGCACCATGGGAGAAAGATGTGGCAGTCTGCTTCTGTAAAGACTTACAGCCTTGGAAGCCTTACGGGGCAGTTCTACCCTGCTGTCCTATAGGGTTGCTATGAGTTGGAACTGACTCGACGGCAATGAGTGTGGTTTTTTTTGGTTTATATAGTTGTTGTGAGGAGTTAATGAGTTAACGTAAGTAAAGGACTTATAATAATACCTAGCACACAGGTAGTGCTCAAAGGGGTATTAGCCAAATGACTATAGTATTAACAATAATGACAAGGATAATAGTACAGAATGAGTTCCAGTATTTACCATTAAATGAGAAAAATAAGGTGCAAACATTGTGTATTACAGTGTTGAAAACAGTGAGTGTACGTATGTGTGTGTGTGTGGTTGTACGTGCGTATGACGTACTTGTATATGTGTAGAGTATCTCTGGTAGATACACAAGGTGCAGGTTAACAGTGGTTGTTTTGGGAAGGGAGACCTTATTGTTGTTGTTAGGTATTGTCGACTCGGTTCCAACTCACAGCAACCCTACGTACAACAGAAAAAAAACACTGCCTGGTCCTGCGCCATCCTCATAATCACTGCTATGCTTGAGCCCATTGTTGCAGCCACTATGTCAATCCATCTCAATGAGGGTCTTCTTCTCTTTCGCTGACCCTCTACTTTACCAAACATGATGTCCTTCTCCAGGGACCAATCCCTCCTGATAACATGTCCAAAGAATGTGAGGCAAAGTCTCACCATTCTTGCTTCTAAGGAGCATTCAGACTGTACGTCTTCCAAGACAGATTTGTTTGTTCTACTGGCAGTCCATGGCATATTCAGTACTCTTCACCAACACTGTAATTCAAAGGCATCAATTCTTCAGTCTTCCTTATTCACTGTCCAGCTTTCACATGCATATGAGGTGAGTGAAAGCACCACGGGTTGGGTCAGGCACCCCTTAGTCCTCGAAGTGACATCTTTGTTTTTTAACAGTCTAAACAAGTCTTTTGCAGCAGATTTGCCCAATGCAATGTGTCTTTTGATTTCTTGACTGCTGCTTCTATGGGCATTGATTGTGAATCCAAGTAAAATGAAATCCTTTACAACTTTAATATTTTCTCCATTTATCATGATGTTGCTAGGAGACCTAGGTGGCTGGAAGACTCAGTTTTCACTACATATTCTTTTGAATTCTGTACTGTGTATATTACCTACGCAAATAAATAAATGATTTCTTTTTAAAGGAAGTAGAATGGGGTCAGAAGTCAGTATAAAAGAAAAATATTCATCTGAGTGGTCCCACCAGCCCATACAATGTCTGATGTTGAGAACTTCAATCTCCACTAGCATCACTCACAAGTCTAAGAAACCTCTTCTCTTCATATGAGACCAGGAGGTGGAGTGGGCAGCCAGTGAAATACTTATGCAAACGTTAGGGTGAGTGTGCACACTCTACCTCTCAGGTGGCGGAGGTGGCACCCCCCAGGGGGGAGGAAGGAGCACAGAAGCCTGTACTTGTTCCACCTGACTCCACTCCATTGAGTCCCAACATAAGTTCCAGAAGGCTGCTGCTCATGTAGGCAGGTGGAACTGTGGGTGCTGGAGAGACGTTCCCACAGTCTGTTTGCTTGCCAGTAAGCCCCACCATGTCCTAAAAGTCACCGGCAACCCATCTTCTCGTAACACCAGTGATCCACTAGAAGCACACCATGTGCCCTGGGAGGCTGCTGTGTCTGTGGACAGACACAGGATGTATGTGAGTGTGTGTATATGTGTATGTGTGTCTGTGCATACATGTTTATATATTACATACGTATGTGCATGCATACATGTTCATGTATGCATATGTGTATTGCATGCATGGGTACATGTATGTGTATATATGTGTGTGCACACCCTGCCTCAGCCCAGAGCTGAACGTGAAGGGAGTGTGGTGCACACAGTCAGGAACACATAGGTCTGTGATCACCAGCCCAGCTAGAATTGACCTTGGCAGCATCCCTGCCTTTCTCCCTCATCTGTAAACAAGAGTGCATCATTCAGGAGCTCAGAAATGCCACTTTACCAGCTTAAAGTTTTCAGATCATCCAGGCAGGTCTCATAGCTTCATGTATTTAAAACTCCCTCCACCCCCAGCACCAAACACCCACACACAAAAAGAGAAGCATACATCACTAATGGAAAATGATTAAAATGTCCTCTACCTGGAGAGAACAGAAGAAACCTGGAGGGTCTGAAACAAGTTCTGTATCATATTCCTGCAGTAGAAGAATATTCTGTGAGGGCAGGGGCCAGAAGGGCCTCTCAGCAGCAGGGGCTGCCTGGGCAGGAAGACTGTGAGCCTCCCCTAGGCCTGGAGGTCAAGGCTAGCCCATCTCCTTGGAAACCAAGTCCAGGTTTTATCTGGTGATTTACCAGGAAGGGAGGGGTGGGGCCCACACTGTGGGGGCATTTGAATCTGCAGGGACACGGATCTCTGCAGGAAGCCGGCTTGCAGAATCCAGGACTTTGGAATGGCAAGGTTGTTATTCAGTTCAGGACATGGACCATGGATTCCAGCAGCAGGAAACACGTGGGTTGGATACCCGGGCGGGACTAGGGCCTGCAGGAACCTTAACTGGAGCTAGTCTCTAAAGCCTCCCACCCTGCTCTCCACGTGGGAGAGGATGTGGAAGTGGGTCACGCTCTCCCAGCTGAGGCAGCATCATTGCCAGGCTCCAGCCACACTTTACCAAGTCCAGGTACACCGAGTGACCCAGTCTCCTCATGGTGCCACTATCTCCCCAAATCAGATGCTGAATAAGTGTGGGGCCCCAACAGAAGGGGAAGCTGTTCAGCAGCAAAGCGCTGTACACAGGGACACATCAGGGCTGGCTGAAAATAATTATCACCCAGGGGCACACCACGCTGTCCTGTGCCTTCCTCTCACTGGAGTGTGGGTCAACACCTCTGCCAGCCCTCTGTCTTCCCCGCCCCAGCCCTGGCTGGAGGGAGAAAGGAAGAACACAGTGTGCTTTCTGTGTTAATGGCTCGGCCTCCCTAACCCTGGTCTTTGAAGAAACCTAGAGGACTGGTGGCCGGCAGCCTTGGAGAAGAGAGGACCCTGGCCCCACCCCACTCCACAGACACCAACCCAGGTGTCTACACGCAGTTTCTTCAGGAGCCCTGAGGCCACGCCAAGGAGCGCCTTGCAGCCAGCCCCCCCATCCCCCGCCTGCCTGCCACGATATGCCTGCTTGCCAAAGTTGGCAGAGGGAGACCTGTCAGGCAGGAAGAGAACTCTGGAGAGACCAGGTCTGGTGGCCGTTACATAAGAAAGGCACTGGGTTGGTGGCATAACTTCAAACTCTAGCTCCCCAAACAAAAACTCTGGAAAAAGCCCACTGCCGGGATCATTCCTCCCTGACTTGAACTCAAATAGCAGCAGAAGTGTGAAGGCTTGAAGTGGAGTTCTTATCTGCCAGGGCTGCCAAGGTGCTAAGTGTTTCTAAAGATGCCCAAACAAAGTGAAGCCTTTGTTAGGTGTGACACAGAGGCTTTAATGCACTAACTGGCTCTTCCACGAAGCCAAACACAGCCTTCACCTTAAGGCCCACCCAGGTCAGGTAACAGTTGGGATGCGCAGGTACACCTGGAAATTACATCCTGACTCTCCTCCTGAGAGTTCAAAACACTCTCAGTTATATACTCTCGTAAAGACAATAAAGTTCACTCCATCCCAACTAGATAATAAGCCCCTTGGCCCTAGACTATAAGTTTTGTATGGGGAGGAACTATTTTTACTCTGCTTACCACAGTATTCCCGATGCCTACAGTGGTGCCCAGATCATAACAGAAGTTCAATAAATATTTATTCCACCACCCATCTGTCAGTTTGTCATGCTGTGGTGGCTTGCACATTGCTATGACACTGGAAGCTATGTCACCAGTATTTCAAAGGCCAGCAGGGTGGATATGTTTCAGCAGAGCTTCCAAACTAAGACAGACTAGGAAGGAAGGCTTGGTGATCTACTTCTGAAATTTAGCCAATGAAAACCTTATGAGTCATAACAGAACACTGTCCAATACAGTGCTGGAAGATAAGCTCCCTAGGTTGGAGGATAACTCAAAATACACAGTGGCCACAACCATGGACTTGAGCATGCCAACGATCATGAAAATGGTGCAGGACCAGGCAATGTTTTGTTCTGTTGTACACGAGTGGGAGCTGACTCAACAGCAACTAACAACAACAACAAATATTTACTAGATGAATCAATGAATAATGAGAAGGAAAGGAGGATGAATGGAAGACAACCATCGCTTCTTGGTATCTCTGTGCGTTCTTGGCTGATATTATAAAGTGCATCACAGCAAGAACTAGAAGTCAAGCCCTTGCACCATGCTGCCATCAGTGGTCCTTAATCCTGTTACGCTGCGCAGTATACGCACCTGCTTGCAGAAGCTTATCCAGTGCAACAAACTATGAAAAGTGGAGATACTCCCGACCCACCGTACTCAGGAAACTTCAGAGCAGGGAAAACAATGTTCTAAAGTTTTGTTTTGTTTTTTTGGTCCATTCCTTCCCACTATGCACACCACAGAAGTACACCCTTCCCCCTGAGGACCGTTGTCCTTCCCTTTTTAACAAGACTTGGTGGAAGATCAGGCATAATAGGTCATTAATAACTGTGTATAACAACGGCTGGTGCTCAGTTCCCTTTCATAAAAGAAGTTCAAAAGCACTTGAGCTCAAACATCATAATGACCCTGGGAGCTACGAAGGTACAAGCATCATTATCCCTATTTACGGTTGGGGAAAGTAAGGCAAAGGGAGGTTAATTAGCTTGCCCAAGGTCAGACAAGACAGGGAACAGGCCTAGGATCCAAACCCCTTGCAGCAGCCAGTGAGCTCACGCTGGCACCCTGACAACCTCACCCACGCTAGACTTAAGGGAGATTTTTATTTTCCTCCCTATAGTTTCTGCTGAGATGCAGTAAATAACATGGTGCCCAGAGCTTGCAGGAGTCGTACTGCCTGCGTGCAAATCCCGACTCTGCTCCTGACTTGCTTGACCTCCAACAAGGCACTGAACCTTCCTAGGCCTCAGCTTCTTACTGCATAAAATGGTAGTAATGGTATGCATCCCAGAGACTATGTGAGGACTAAACGAGATAATGTATGGAAAATGCCATTAGCTTTCGTTTCTTGTTTTCTAAATGAGCATGTGTCACTCTCATAATAAGAAAACTAGCTGCATGTGAAAAAGGTGGCACCCACTCTGGGTTTAGTTTTTCCAAGGCTATAGGTGACATATGACTTAGAGGCATTTCTGCTTCTGCCAGTGAAATGCCCAGGGCCCTAATGTAATTTGCACCACAAAAGCCCTATTTGGAGCCCTGGTGGCGCAGTAGTTAAGAGCTTGGCTGCTAACTAAGAGGTCAGCAGTTTGAATCCACCAGTTGCTCCGTGGAAATTCTATGGGGCAATTCTACTCTGTCCTACAGGGTCGCTATGAGTCGGAATCAACTTGACGGCAACGGGTTTTTTTTGGATTTAACCCATGTTAAACGACGTATTGCATTGGGCAAATATGCTGCAAAAGAACTCTTTAGAAAGCAAAGGTGTCACTTTGAGGACTAAGGTTTGTCTGACCCAAGCCAAGGTATTTTCAATCGCCTCGTATGCATGCAAAAGCTTGACAATGAATACAGAAGACCGAAGAAGAATTCACACCTTTGAAGAAGAATTCACACCTTTGAACTACGGTGCTGGCAAAGAATACTGAATATACCCTGGACTGCCAGAAGAAGGAACAACTCTGTCTTGGAAGAAGTACAGCCAGAATGCTGCTCAGAGGCGAGGATGATGAGACTATGTCTCACATACTTTGGACATGTTATCAGGAGGGACCAGTCCCTGGAGAAGGACATCATGGTTGGTAAAGTAGAGGGTCAGTGAAAAAAAGAAGACCCTCAATGAGATGGAGTGCCACAGTGGCTGCAACAATGGGCTCAAACATTAACAATGATTGTGAGGATGGCACAGGGCTGGACAGCATTTTGTCGTGTTGTACACAGGGTTGCTATGAGTCGGAACTGACTCAATGGCACCTAACAACAACAACAACCCATGCTGCCCTCTCAGGTGGGCAAGCAAGTTGCACCATGGAACCTCACTGACAATGGGATGCCTGAGTGAGAATCTGAAAAGCCATCAACGGCACCCTGTCCAAAGTGGCTAACTCTGGTTCCTGCTGAGCTGGAGCCCGGATTTGAAATGCCAGCTCTCTGAGTGTTTTGTTGAGCTTCCCAACTCCGCTCAGCCCAGACCAAAGAGAGCAATGCTTTCAAGGTACCAGTGTGTTCCTGATGAAGTGATCAAATAGAAGGTGTCCAGAGGGGGCAGCGTGTACTGAGCAGTTATAGAGGGCCTGGAGATACTCAACGGGAGACCAGAAGAGAAGTGGAGGTGAGGGGGGATGGGAACGTTGTCCGGTCAATTTTGGTATACCCTCCCCACAACAAAGAGACTGTGATATGTGTATGTGTGTGTGTGTCCTTGGTGCACATATGAGGAACAACAGCAGTAAAGCTCCAAGGTTACTAAAGAGTCACTGCCAAGCAAAGAGGCTTGAACTCATGAAGAGATGGGCAGGGAACATGGGACATCCCATAGTGCAAGAGAAGATGCTAACAGCTGGTAAACACTCATTCATCTCAAGAAATGCTTATTGATAACTTACACACTGAGGGAAAACAAGAAAGCACAATGGAATCTGCAGGACACACAGACATACACATGTCCCTTCACAGCCTAGCTGACGGTTCCCATGTCTCCTGGATACCCACTCGCTGCCGTCAAGTCAATTCCAACTCATGGTGACCCCATGTGTTGCAGAATAGAACTACTCCATAGGGTTTTCTTGGCTGTAATCTTTATGGAAGCAGATCGCCAGACCTTTCTTCCGCAGCACCACTGGGTGGGTTGGAACCACCAACCTTTAAGTTAGCAGCCGATGGCAAACTGCTTGTGCCACCCAGGGGCCTTCCTGCGTACCCAGGCCAGAGAAATGCGAAACCTGCGATTAACCCTCACTGATGCTGCTGACCTCCAGAAGTCTTCTCAGGATAACGATGGCCCACTTCAACTGTCCTCCTAGCATCCTGCTCTTCCTCCTAGTCTCAATATTCTCCGAGACCCCAAGCAAAGTGCCTGTGCAGTGACTCCAGCTGTTCAGAATTTAAGAGGAAAATCCCACTCCTTACTACGGCCACAAGTTCTGGCCCCCGCAGACTGCAGGCTCACCACATTCCATCCACACCAGGCTTAGCGCTCCTGCCCTTGCTGAACTCCCTGCCCACTCAAGGCTGCCTCTCAGATCTCTGTTGCTGGTTCCTTTTCACCATTCAAGTCTCCATTCAAAAGTCACATCCTCAGAGCCAGCTAAAGGTATGACCCTAATCCTCATCCCAATCACTCTCCACTTCACCGCCCTGTTCTATTTTCCCCATATCTCTTTTGCCATCCTACTATTTTGTTCATTTGTTTACTTGTTTGCTGTCCGTCTCTCTGGCTGAAATGTAAGCTTAATTAGACACGGCTGTCTTGTTCTTAGCTACATCCACAGCACCTATGACAGTGCCTAGCAGATAGCAGGTGCTCAGTAATCCACTCAATTTAACTGAGTGCCTACAAAGTTTAGGCACTGAGCTACAACAGTGCAGAAAACTGACAAAACCCCTGCCCTCAAAGAGCTTAAATTCTGGTGGGAGGTGACAGACAAACAGATAAGTAATGGTGAAAATAATAGCAAACATGTCAACTAAGCGCTTATTAAGTACTAGGTGCTGTTCTAAGCATCTAATACCAGTACTAGTACCAGTTGCCATCAAGGCAATTCTGACTCATGGCAACCCCATGTGTGTCAGAGTAGAACTGTGCTCCACAGGGTTTTCAAAGGCTGAACTTTCAGAAGTAGATCACCAGGCCTTTCTTCTGAGGTGTCAATGGATGGGCTCAAACTTCCAAGCTTCTGGTTAGCTGCCAAGCATGTTAACCATTTGTGCCACTGTTTTAGTTATCTAGTGCTGCTGTAACAGAAATACTACATGTGGATGGCTGTAACAAACAGAAATTTATTTTCTCACAGTTTAGGAGGCTAGAAGTCTGAATTTCTCTGTCAGCTCTGGGGGAAGGTCCTTGTCTCTCTTTAGCTTGTTTCCTGGTTCCTTGGAGATCTCCATGCAGCTTGGCATCAATCTTCCCTCATCTCTGTTTCTTTGGCTTGTTTGTTTAATCTTTTTTATATCTCAAAAGGAGCCCTGGTGGCGCAGTGGTTAAGAACTTGGCTGCTAACTGAAAGGTGGGCAGTTCCAATCCACCAGCCGCTCCACAGTAGAAAGATATGGGAGTCTGCTTCTATAAAGCTTACAGCCTTGAAAATTCTGTTGGGCAGTTCTACTCTGTACTATAGGGTCACTATGAGTCAGAATCAACTTGACAGCAAAAGAGAGTGACTTAAAACACATCCTACACTAATCCTGTCTCATTAACACAACAAAGAAAACCTACTCCCAAATGGGATTATAACCACAGGCATGGAGGTTAGGATTTATTTACAACACATAGTTTTGGGGGATATGATTCAATCCATAACAGCCACCCAGGGACTCGGAGCATCTAATAGGTATTACTTAATTCTCCCAACAGCTCCACAAGTATTATTAATTTACAGACAGGGTAAACCGAGATACAGAGCAGTTAAGTTACTTGCTGAAGATCATGCAGCTCAGAATGGCAGAATCAAGATCCAAATCCAGATAGTCTTAATGCAAAGAACACGCTCTGATTAAGAGCTACACTTCATATTTGCTGAGTGTCAAATAACGACTTGGTCAGCACCCACAGCACCTGCTCCCTGTGGGCAGGGCTGGAGAGTGAGCAGATGCATCAAAGACGGGCTGATCTGCACTTTGAGCACAGTGAAACAAGTGACTGTTGTACCCTGGTGAGAAATCTATAAGAAAGCGTGGTCTGAACCTTCATCCATTGCTAGTGCAAAAGCAAAATGGTATAGCCACCATGGAAAACCGTTTGGAAGTTCCTTAAAAAGTTAAACATAAAACTACCATATGACCCAGAATTCCACTCCTAGATATATATGCAAAAGAACTGAAAGCAGGAACACAAACAGGAATCTGTACACCAATGTTCACTGCAGCACTGTTTACAATAGCCAAAAGGTAGAAACAACCCAAATGTCTACCAACAGATGAATGGATAAACAAAATGGGGTCTAGCCATACAATGGAACATTATTCAGCCATAAAGAGAAATGAAGTCTTGATACTTGCTACAATGTGGATGAACCCTGAAAACATCATGCTGAGTGAAATGAGTCAGACACCAAAAGGACAAATATTGCATCACCTCACTTATATGAAATAGGCAAATGCATAGAGACTGCAGTTTATTAGTGATTACCAGTAGTGGGTATAGGGTCAGCGAAAAAGAGGAAGACCCTCAACAAGATGGATTGACACAGTGGCTCCAACAATGGGCTCAAGCATACCAACGATCGTGGGGATGGCGCAAGACCAGGCAATGTTTCGTTCTGTTGTACACAGGGTTGCTATGAGCCGGAGCTTACTCAATGGCACCCAATGACAACAGGAGTGGGAAGGAGGGACAGAAGAGGAGTCTTTGCTTAGGGGTCACTGAGTTTCTGTCAATGGTGGTGGAATAATTTGGAAATGGATAATGGTGATAGTTGTACAATGTCACTGAATTGTACATGTAAAAAATGTTGAATCTCCCCTCGGACATCCTTTTAGCTCAGTAATGAAGTCACTCCTAAGGTTCACCCTTTAGCCAAAGATTAGACAGGCCCATAAAACAAAACGAGACTAAAGGGGCACACCAGCCCAGGGGCAAGGACTAGAAGGCAGGTGGGGACAGGAAAGCTGGTAATAGGGAACCCAAGGTTGAGAAGGGAGAATGTTGACATGTCATGGGGTTGTTAACCAATGTTATAAAACAATATGTGTACTAACTGTTTAATGACAAGCTAGTTTGTTCTGTAAACCTTCATCTAAAGTATAAAAAAAAAAAAAAAAAAAAAAAGACCAGGCTTACTGGCCTGACAGAGACTGGAGAAACCCCGAGAATATGGCCCCCAGACACCCTTATAGCACAGTAATGAAGTCACTCCTGAGGCTCACCCTTCAGCCAAAGATTAAACAGGCCTATAAAACAAAATAAGACTAAAGGGGCACACCAGGCCAGGGGCAAGGACTAGAAGGCAGGAGAGGACAGGAAAGTGGTGACTGGGAACCCAAGGTCGAGAAGAAAGAGTATTGACATATTAACTGTTTATACTACACAGGGATTCCTGAATTAATGAATAGTATGTGTTTATTAATTATCTGCAAATATAAGATTCAGGACCTTTTAAAGTTTCTAAACATTACCAAAATGGAATTTTCTCTGTCAGATCCAAATGGCTACTGCATATTTTGTCTTGTGTTATGGTAGTAGCAAATTGGTTTTTTTCTTTTTCATGTAAGTTTCTCTCTGAATGAGCAGATTTACCTATGAATTTGTTAACTCATCCTAACCACCTTTGGAGTTTCTACTCGATCGGTTGATGTGGACAAAACATATGACATCAGCCAGGGTCTATCCCAGCACTTCCTATAAGGAATGAATTAAATTAATATCTCCAATTAATAAATTTATTCTTTCCTTTTTTCAACAAATATTTATTGAAAACTTTCCACCGGACCATGGGGACTTGGCATGGATTAAGTCACCCATAGTCCCTGTCCTTGAGGAGCTCATATTCTAGCAGGAAAGACAGACATCATCAACTCATTACACAGTTGAGATAAGAACTAAGAAGGCCAAGTCCAGAGTTACGAGTGTGTTCACCAAGGTGTCAGAGGAGGCTTCCGCGAGGTGGTGAGGTTTGTGTTGAGCCTGAGAGATGAGAGGAAGAGAACAGAGAAGAGCTCTAAGCCAGGTGGAGGGACCAGTCAGCACGAAGGCCCAGCCCTGGGAAAGGTCATGATATTTTTGAGGATCAAAAAGGAGGCCAGTGAAGGGGAAAACGACACATGGTGATTTTGGGGGTTTGGCAGGGGGCAGGTCAGGCAGAGTTGTACACTGTAGAAAGGACTTGGATGTATTCTACAAACAACATGACACCATCAAAATGGTTTAAACCAGGCAGAAACATGAGCATATTTGTCTTGTGGAATCGCTTGGGCTGATGTTTCCATGGTATTCTGTGCATTTTCAGTGTGTTCAAAACTGGAATCTCATGTCTGACCTTCACAGTAATACGGCAAGGTTGACAGTGCAGTTCAAACTCTCCCCCATTTTACAGATGAGAAAACTGAGGCACAGGGACACAGGGAGAGCTTCATCAAAGCCACCTGACAAGATCATGACAGGGCAAGTCTTTAACTCTGAATTTCAGCCTTGAGAGCAACCTAAATCTATCAATGAATGAATGGCATGGGGGGAGGGCAGTAAGGAACTGGGAATAAGAAGTGGGTCTCTGTTCCCTAGCTGACCCTCCATCACAATATTGAAAGGGTGAAGGGTCGTCCAGTTAGAGGTGAACAGCAAGTCAGCTGATGGCCAAGCATGTCCCCTCTTCCCAGCGCTGAGGATTTTAGCATTAACCCCTACCTGGGGAGGCGTACCCCTAAACCTGGTCCACAGCTTGTCTCCCACCTGCTACTACTCCAGAGCCTTCCATTCCCTAATGAAAACCTATTTCCTTCCTTTCAAAGTTAATAAAAAATAATGATTTTAAAAAACATTGAATTGGTAAATGTTTTGTTACATATATTTTTATTACAATTAAAAAGAAAACATAGTGTGATGAAAAGACACAGGCAGGGTCAGAATTTCCGGGTTCTAGTTTTAGGTGCTACAAGATACCCAGACAAGTCAACCAATATCTGAAGGGTTCACACTTGTGCAGGGCAGTGATAGATGCTATAAGGGATGCAAAGCTGAACCCAATAGAGACCCTGGCCTCAGGAAGCTTAGAGTCATGAGCATACAAATGGAGCTGAAAGAGAGGTGGAAAATGACAGGAGCCATAAGAAAATGTAGAAACTGCTATGGGGCTTCAAGGGGGAACCCAGCCTCTTGGGGCCACAGGGGCCCACCACAAAAGGAGGGAGGGCGGCCTATGTAACCCCCAAGGTCCTCCGACTCTGACATGTTCTGACAGCACAGATTTCGAGGGGCAGGGAGATCAAGTTTAATCCCGGTTAATGGCTCAAGTTCATGGCCACTAAGTTGTCCTCCCAACCACCAAAAAAACAGTCTCAATTTCTTTGTGTAACATCTTACAACAGAGGCAGGGCAATAATGTTCCCATTCAAATAATGCAGCCAGATGCAAGAATGAAGCCCAGAGTGTTCTGCCCTCCTTCACCTGTAATTGGTTTTTAAACCCAAAAACTCTCTTCCATCAAGGAGGGGGTGGCCTATTCTATGAACATGTTGTTTATAACATGGAGTCTGCTCCGAGTTAAATCCAAAGGTCCAAACCAGAATGGAAGCTCAAGGGCAGCATCTTACCTTATTCACGTCTGTATTCCTAGTGTCTAGCACAGTCTCTGGCACACAAAAGATGCTAAATAAGGATTGCTAAATTAAACCTGACCATGATCAGGTCCAGAAATTCTCTACTAGATATGTATGTGTCAGTCTGGGTTCCCCAAAGTCCCTGGGTGGTGCTAACCAAAATGCTGGAGGTTGGAGTCCACCCAGAGGTGCCTTGGAAGAAAGGCCCAGTGATCTACTTCTGAAAAACCAGCCACTGAAAATCCTATAGAACTGGTCACATACAAAAAATAACCTCACCTCCTCCCAAAAGATGCCATCTTGGGAGGAACCCAGAAGGGAGGCAGAATCTTGAAAGAACTTGAGTCATATAACCTAAACAGTTACCTAAAGAAGAAAAATAAATTACTGGGTCCTACTGCTTCAAACTGAACTAAAATAGATTTTTACCCAACTATATAAAGAAGGAGAAGTAAAGAAACTGCTTTTTCTTTGCTCCCCCCCTCAAAAAAAAAGAAAACCTTATATATCACAGTTCTACTCTGACACAGATGGAGTCACCATGAGTTGAAATTGACCTGATGACAACTAGTTTACTGGCTGGGTTTTCAAAAACTTTGCTCCACAGCTCTCAGCCTCTCTCAGGGGGAATAGACTGGTTCCACCTTTTCTCTACGCTTTTACCGCTACTACCCTGGTCTCCCGAGCCACCTTCATCTCTTGCCCGGTAGCTACAACTGTCTGTCTCCCAACTAGTATCCCTGCTTCTACCTCTGCTGCTTACAACCCTATCTCCATACAGCAGCCAGAGTGATCTCTTTAACCTTAATTAGATGGTATCACCTCCCTGCTTAAGATCCCCCAATGGCTTCCAACTGTACTTGCAATAAAACCCAAACTCTTTTTTACGACCTACAAATTCTTACATGTCCTGGTCCCTAACCATGTTCACAGCACTTGCCACAACTGAAATTATTTTGTTCGCTTATTTCCTTGCTTACTGTCTGCCTTGCCATCCCTTTAGAATGCCAGCTCCAGGAGGCCAGGGATTGTGTCTGGCTTCTTCACCACTGTATCCTCAGTGCTTGGAACAGCGCCTGGCACATGTTAAGTGCTCTGTATGGACTGAATGAATGAAAGTCCATCTCACAAAGGTGGCTTATATTTACAAGGATCACTAGCTTTACCGGAAAACCATGAATGACACACTGGCATTTAACAGCCAGACCTTTTACTTGTAATTTGAAATCTTGCTTTAAATCAGAGAAAGCTGTTGGTATCTCTGGACACTCTAACGGCACAAGAGATCAGTATCATTTGGGGTTTCGAGCCAGGAACGAGTGCCCAGTGGTTGTAGCACGTTGTTGAGAGCGAGGGCACTGGGGAACAGAACCTCAGCACAAACTCTGGCACCTCCAGGTCTCTTACCAACACACCCTGTACCGCAATTTACCAAGTGTTCCGCCAGGCATGCTTCCCCAACCACGCTTCCCCAAGTCCGGTGAGTGACAGGAGACAAAATAATTAACAACTCTAGCATACTTAGATCCTCACATAGGAGATGCTGCAAGCTGCGCAGCTCATTATTCATACAACTCTTGATCTGCTGCCAACACAGGCTCCTCGCCTTCCCAAGAGCCAACCTGACAGCAGTTACTGCTCAGACAAGTTCCACACCCAGAGGAGAGGGAGGAACGTGGGGCCTAACAGAGCTTGGGTGTCCAAACCTCAGTGTCTTGGTTACCAACTTCAAGAAAAAGCAAGGTGGCTGGGGGCAGGGGTGAGGAAACGGAGGCGAGAAGTGCAGTGTTTGGGCTCTGAGTGGTTAATTTTGCAAGCTCACACTTACAAGCCACACAGGTGAGACATGCCTCCAGGTGTACCTTCCAGGAACACTCTACGGGGGAGGTGGAAATGGGGAAGTGGTCAAACACCAGGTCAATCAAACCAGGGCGAGAGGAAGGGCTGCCCAGCTGCAAAACCTTGGAAGCATTTAGTTTGGGGAAACATGGAGGGGCTCCGCACTGAGGGTAAGTGAGGGTCAGGATGCTGAGAGTGGGGCGCAGGTGAGAGAAGAGACAGGAGGGACTGGGGACCAGGAGGACTGACAGGCGATGACAACCCTCGCCGACGCGGTGGGGTAAGCCACAGGGTGGGTGGCGCGGACACCTGTGGAGACGCCCCCCGGGCGCAGGTGAGGAAGGCAGGAGGGTCCGTGGTGGGGTTGGGGCAGCGAGGCGGCAGCGGGCTCCGCGGGGCGGAGGCCAGGCCCAGGCAGGGTGCAACGCCTCCAGGCCGGGCAGTGGGTTCGAGCGGGTCGGGGGCGCCTCCGCGGCCCCTCCCCAGGAGACAAAGGGCCGGCGGCTCCCCGAGCACCGGCGCGGCGCGGCCCCGGCGCTGCGGGGCGGGCCGACCGCGCGCTTACCTGGGCCGCCCACCCGGCCGGCCGGCGGGGCTGCGGGTCCGGAGCGCGGCGCGCGGCGGCCTGTTCCGGGGAGCGCACAGCCCGAGCAGCCGCGGCGGCAGCAGCAGCAGCAGAGCAGCGGGAGCAGCCGCCTAAGCCTCCGCCTCCCGCTCCGTGAGTCACCGCGGCGGCGAGGGAGGGAGGCGCCAGGCTGCCGGGGGAGGGACCCGCGGAGGGCGCGGCATCGGCTCCACGCGGGCGGCGGAGGCGCGGCGACAGCACCACCCCGGCAAGGAGGCCTCGGGGAGAGGGAGCGCCGGGGCGGGGCCTGCGGGCGTGGACGAGGCGCGCAGGGATACGAATTGGTTAACTCAAGAGGGGGCGGAGCTCCAGGCTGGGGGCGGGTCCTGCGGGGAGCACAGGGACGCGCATTGGTTAATTCAGGCTGGGGGAGGGGCTCCCTGCTGCGGGGCGGGTCCTCCGGCGCGCACGGGGACGCGCACTGGACTCCTCAGGCTATAGGGCGGAGCCAGAGGCCTGTGGGCGGGGTCACGAGGTGGGCGAGTGGAAATGAGTCGGCGGAGGTGGCCTCGTCCGAGCTCAGAGCCAAGCGGAGGAGTCAGGTCGAGGGTGGGGAAGGGGCGGCTGGCCGGGGGCTCCGGGTAGGGAGCGCTGTGAGGTCAGAGCTCGGGTTCAGGATGGACCTGGGGCTGTGGTAAAGCAGTCAGCTTGTCGCTAGCTGCTCCAGAAGCACAGTGATCCCGTAAAAATAATGGCCTCTCCCACACACCGGTCTGGATTTAAAAAACTGGGGAGGCCAGACGGGACCAAATCTCCGGTGAGGCCAGTTTACCCAGGACCCCTGAAAAATCTGAGACGGACGCGGTTGCAAAACAGAGGCGTAGTCTTCCTGTGTCACTGAGCCGGGAACAGTGCTACCTTTGAATCAGTTAGGCTCTCCGTTGAATTTGGGGCCTGCCTGTCCGGGGGTCTTAACCTGGAATCTGTGGATCGCAGAAAGTTCGGTGTTGGGCCTCCGTGGTCCGTGAAACTCAGGATATTGTGTGCATTCGTAGTGAGTGCATTTTTCTGGGGAGAGGGTTTAAAATGTCTCCAGTCCCTGGAGAAGACATCATACTTGGTAAAGTAGAGGGTCAGCGATAAAGAGATGCTCAACAGAGGTGGGTTGACACAGTGGCTGCACCAATGGGCTCAAACATAGCAACATTGTGGGAACGTCGCAGGACTGGGCAGTGTTTTTCTTGTACATAGGGAAGCTATGGGTCTGAACTGACTCCAGGGCACCTAACAACAGCAACATGAAGAGTCTGACGCTATCTGGACGGAGCTACGGGGAGAAACAGCCCATTTTAGGCAAAAGGTGAATTCCTTTTGACATCTGCCCTCCCCTTAAAGGGACACGTCTTTCTTTAAGTGTGGTTTCATTTTCAACATTTTAACTTACTAGTTACATGATGTGACACTAACCCCGATTCAGAAGCCGCCCTCTTTTCCCAACTTTTTATTCTTTTTCTGTTCCATCCTCATCCACTTCCCCCAACATTTCTTCCCCTTCCCAAGGCAAGAAGAATGAACAAAACAAAACAAACCCACACCAGTTGCATGGAGTTGATTCCCCAAGTGTTACAAAGTAGAACTGCTCCAGGCCATCTATGATACAACTCTTGGTCTTCACTCTTCTGGAGCAAAACAGAAAGAAGGAAATCGAAGATTCAAAGGAGAAACTAGTCCATAGGACTAATTGCCTACAAGAGCCATGGCCTCATCTATTCTGAGACCAGAACTAGATCAAGCCCAGCTACCACCACTGCCTCTTCTGACCAGAGACACAATAGATGGTCCCGGATAGAATGGGAGAAAATTGTAGAACAAAATTCAAATTCTTAAAAAAAAAAAAAAATCCAGAATTACTGGAGTGGTAGAGACTAGAGGAACCCCTGAGACGTGCCCTGAGATACCCTTTAAACTTTGAACTGAAACCACGTCCTGGAGGTCACCTTTCACCTTTTATGAGATTGGCTCATAAAATAAACAATGTCACCTGTGAGTACTGTGCTCCTTTAAAAAAAAAAAAAAATCGTTTATATGAGATCAAATAGTCAATATTTACCCTAAAGCAAAGATAAGAACGTCAGAGGGGGCAGGGAAGCTAGATTAATGGAAATAGAACAACCAGAATTCAAATAATGAGAATGTTGACACAATGTGGAAAATGTAACCAATTTCACTCAACAATACTATAGATATTGTCAAATGGAAACATAATTTGTTGTGTAAACTTTCACCAAAAACAAAGTAAAATATTTAGATTAAAAAAAAAAAGAATTGCTTCATAGCATTTTCTTGGCTGTAATCTTTATGGAAGCAGATTGCCAGGCCTTTCTTCTGTGGGTTCGAACCACGAGTCTACATTAGTTGTTGAGTGCAAACTGTTTGCACCAAATAGGGGATACTTTCTCTGATGTTACTGTGTTTATATTCTGTAATATCCATACTACCTTTTACTTTGATTTAACAATCATATTTTATTTGGTTATCGTTGAGGAATATTTTAATTTTATCTAAAGTCATGAGATGATGAACCAACTCTTAAAAATCAGAGATATGTCTTATTCATGTCTGTGTCCCCATCAGTGTCCAGAAGACTACCAGGCCCATAGCAAGAGCTTGACAAATATTTGCCGATATGGTTCACCAGCTGGTCCTTCGAGTTTCCCGGAGTGAGCACACCAATGAAATAAATGTATACATCCAAATTATTTTTAGGTAAATATTTTTCTTTAAACAGAGAAACTGAAATTAAACATTTTGCTTGATATTTAAAACACAATGCATAAATTATATTTTTTAAAAAGATACAAGCTTCACGATAAAGGATGGGAAAGAAATGCATAAAATAAAAATACATCAGTGTGAAGTATTGGATGCTTTTTCCTTTTTTCAAACTTTTCATAAATATTTTATTTTTTTTATAGTTCAAAACTACAATAAGTTCATCAACACAGCCAGTCCTTCAACTGCTCCATCAGCTCAGAGTTGGAAAATTCTGCATTTCCAGGTAACAATATTACTTAAGAATCAATTCAGGCTCCACCCATCTGCATGGTCTTCATTGTTGTTATTACTGTGTGAGGTCCAGTGGATTCCAACTCATAACAATGCTGTAGGACAGCGTAGAACTGTCCCATAGGGTTTCCTACACTGAAATCTTTCTGGAAGCAGATTGCCAGGTCTTTTATCCCACAAAGCCACTGGTGGGTTCATACTGAACTCACCTTTCGGTTAGCAGCTGAGCACTTAATTTTGACACCAGGCCTCCTTATGGTCTTCTTAGAATGAGAGATTTGAAGGCTTCTCCTATTTGCTTAGGAGGTAGGGAACATCTGTTATTTTTGACAGAACCCAAGGGGTGCTGTTGAGGCTGCCAATTACAATATTCTATCTTCCTCTCCTGCCAAATAAATAAAAAAAAACAACAGGGGAGACATGAGCCAAGCTGGACCAATCCAGCTGCTGTGTTCCCTTGATTCTTGGCTAAGAAGTAGGTATGTGCCCCGTGCTGAGCCAATCTGAGTCCTTCCCTGAAACTTTATGAACTGGAAATGGAAGGAAAGTTCGTTCTTTCTCTCTGAATCAAGAACTATAAGGGCTGTGACCTCCTCCCATCTCATGGAAAATCCTGAGAGAATGAGGTAATGTTACTGACAGAAACAGCTGAGATTTGGAAGGAGGGAGAGAGAGAGAGGGAGACACCCCTAACATAGTATGTGTTCCCTGCTTTCAGGAGACCTGGCATCAGCTTCACGCACACTATCTTGACAGATCCCCAGTCTGCCTCTCCTGCAGTGTTCTCTACTTCAGTAACAGGCACCACCATCCACCCAGTTGCTTACACCAGCTTACACCAGACATTTAAAGAGCATCCTCAACACAACTCTCTCCTTTATCCCTCGTATACAGTCCATGTTGCTTCCTTTCCCAAATATATCTTGAATCTCCTTCCTTCCATCTTCGCTCCCCCACCCCCACCCCAGTTTAGTCCACCAACGGCTCTCGACTTGACTTCAGCAATGATCATACACTAGTTTCTTGTCCAGGCTCACCCAGGCTCTCCCTACCACCCCCAATCCATTGCCCACACAACAACTGGAGAATCTTCTTGGCTGTAATCTTTATGGAAGCAGATCACCAGGCCTTTCTTAGAGGATCTTCTTAAAATGCACTGATTGTATCAGTCCTCTGCTAGTCAACTTCTCTTCCATTTCACGATGGAGTTTAAAATTCTTAGCATGGCTCCAAGGCCTGGTGGTAGCTGGCTGCAGCTTGGTCTTAAACCACTTTTGCTGACTGAGCTGCAGCCACACACAGGCCTTCTCCCTGTTCCTTGGTACAGGGCATCTCTTTGTGCTTCAGGACTCCTTAGTGTGGTCAAGTTGACTTTGACTCATGGCAACCCCATGTGTGTCAGAGTAGAACTGTGTTCCATAGGGTTCTCAGGTCTATGACCTTTTGGAAGCAGATCACTGGGCCTTTCTTCCAGTGCACCTCTGGGTAGATTGGAACCGCCAACCTTTTAGTTAGTAGCCAGGCACATAACCATTTGCATCACCCAGGGACTTCCCTGAGTAAGCAGTTCCCTTTTCTTCTGTGGCTCTTCCTCACTTTTCCCATTGACCTTGGCTGAATATTTATCATCCTTGGGTCTTCTTCATGGAAACTTTGCTTAACCTATTCCTGCCCCACTCCCAGCATGACCATAAACTCCAGGAGGGCAAGGGACATGTCATTATGGTCCACTCCCACCTAGCACAGTACCTGGCATCTGGTAGATGCTCAACAAATATTATAGGAATAAATAAATGTGTAAATAGCCCAACCAGGACTTTTCCCCCCATTGGCCAGCTACTTATACTTCCCTCACCCCCAACTCTTTCTTCTCCCTCTTCTCTCTCTAAATTTATGATTCTGTATTTTCTCCCTTCAGCTTTGGGGAGGACCTGTCTATGCTCCAGAATGTGTATATATCTTTAAATCATTGCTTTCTGGAGCAAAAACGTCTGTTGTCTACACCAAAGGGATGACTATAACCATAACTTTCAGGCAAGTATGAAGTGGCAAAGGCATCATAGCAGGCTGCTGGGAAGGAGACCTATTTTAAAGCAGTTGGGGCCTTCTGGCAACAAAACCAAACCAGTTGCCATTGAGTCAGCTCCAACTCACGGCAACTCCATGTGTGCAGAGTAGCACTGTGCTCCATAGACTTTTCAAGACTGTAGCCTTTCGGAAGCAGTGTCAGGCCTTTCTTTCGAGGTGCTTCTGGGTGGGTTCAAACTGCCAACCTTTCAGTTAGTAGCCGAGTGCTTAACTGTTTGCGCCACCCAAGGACTCTTCGTATGGCAACAGTGGTCCTCATAAAAAGGCCTCCCTACCTTCAAGTACAGCAGGGACAAGGTGAGAATGGGTGAAGAAGGAAGAGACTTTGTACTGAATAATGGAAAACTTTTTTTTTTTAGTAGGGAAAGAATGAAAACCGAATTTTAAACATTAATCATTTTCTAATAATATAGACAATTAAAAAAAATTATCTTGGCTTTTATGTCTGGTATATTATTGTCATCCTGTTTCCATTTGGTGCAGCTCTAACTTCTCTAGGGACAGACGGTGATAAAGAGGCCAAGTACACGGCAGACAAAGAGTGCCACAGCTGCATGCCCTTCTCCGGTGTTTTGCCTTGGCAAATACTTGTCATCTAATTTTAGTTTGGAGATAATAAGGAATTATTAAACACAACGATGAAAGCATTTTGTAGATCAGTGAATATACATATTTTGTGTCATGAGTGGGACATGTGCAGCTGTGCACACCTGGCTCTCTGCCAACCTGTCCCCAGAGAGTTGGTCTCTGCAGCATTTGATGGGGTAGATCGTCCCTGCATCACAGAACCTTGCTTGTACTGTGCTTGGAAACAGTATAAAGAAATAACTATTCATTTCTTTGGCTGAGTGTTTTGATAGGCCAGCATTTCTTGTCAGTGAATTTTGTTTGTGTAGCCTCAAACATGCTAATGACCAAGTAAAGAAAGCAACATAAGGCGTCAAGTTGGATCCAAACACTCAGTTCTATTATCCTTTAAACATGGTAGTGTGTTTATTACTTTTTTTTCCTGATGGTTGTCCAATTAAGTACAAAAAATTACGATCCCCAAAAGCAAATAAAGGAGTCTTGGTGGCACAACGGTTAAGAGCTTGCTTGCCTGCTAACTGAAAGGTTGGTGGTTCGAACCCACCCAGCAGCTTCTGGAGAGAAAGACCTGGCAATCCACTTCCATAAAGATTACAGCCTAGAAAACCCAACGGGGGCAGTTCTGCTGTCTCACATGGGGTCGCTATGAGTATCGACTCAACAGCACCCAACAATAGCAAAAGCAAATAGCCTCTACTCTCTGGGAAGAAGTGATGAAACAGTTGTTCAGCACGTATCTTGCATTACATATGTGTAGATGTTGCAATGCCATAAGTGTATTTAGGTGAGACTGAAAAGGCCATTCCTGACACATAATTCCTTCCTCACGCTATTCAGGTAGAGACCACCCAGTCATTTGTTGTTACAAACGAGTAACAGGGCCTGTTACTATTAAATATCTGTAGCTTTTCCTTCTACACTTCTCCATGGTAAGATAGTAGCAATTTTCAAGCTTACATGAGATTATAAACCCTCCTGTTTCCATTGGTATGTTTAGCTGGGGGTTTTCTTAAGTACTTTGCTACTTGTAAAACTGAGATCTGACTTTGCCACAGAATTTAAGAGTTTGCATTTTAGTCCAGTAAAGATTGCTCAATCCAAATGAACTTTGTGGTTTTGCTTTCTCCACAGCCCCACCTCATTTTCTTCATTACTGTTCTTTGAGGAAATTACTTCCATCAGCAGTATTTGCCCCCAGCTAGTGAATCTGAGGGGGACTTTCTTTATAGTTAATAAACACTAAAGGCTGAGGGCCGGCAAATCTACACCCTGGTGCCAGCTAATGAAAAGCCTAACATGAAAGCTTATGCAAAGGGGACAGGCATGAAGCAAATGTCCTGGGATCCAAGCTCTTCTCACACACACTGCATAAGAGATAGTAATGATTATTAATTATTTAAGCAAAGAACATGAGAGCCATCACAGGCGGCAAAAAAAGAAAAAGAAGCTGCACTCTAGGATCCTTCTGTAGAAGTCATTTTAATTAGCACAAGCTATGGAGCCAAGGGAAATAGACCAAGATACTTAATAGCAAAAGAATTCTTTAAAATTCTTCATCTACTACTCAGCCATAAAGAGAAATGAAGTCCTGATGCATGCCACAACATGGAAGAACCTTGAAAACATCATGCTGAGCGAAATAAGTCAGTCACAAAAGGACAAATACTGTATGATCTCACTTATATGAAATAAGCAAATATATAGAAACAAAAAATTGTTAGTGATTACCAGGGGTAAGAGGGAGGGGGAAAGAGGGAGTTTTTGCTTAGGGAGTATTGAATGTATGTTCCTAGTGGTGGGATGATTTGGAAAAAGATAGCAAGAATGGTTGCACGATTTGAAGAACGTAACCAATGTCGATGAATTGTATACATAGAAATGTTGGATTGCTGTATGTTTGTTGTGTATATTTTCACCACAATTAAAAAAAGAAACAAAACAAACTGCAGGGCTAATTGGTCTCTACTCAATTAGAGTAGAAAACAACTCTATTGTCTCTCTTTGTTAGAAAAAAAGAGAAAGAAGGAAACTGAACACTTAGAGAAAACACTAGTCTACAGGGCTAATAGCCTACATGAGCCACGGCCTCATCTACCCTGAGATGAGAAGAACTAGATGATGCTGGTTACCACGACACATTATTCTGATCAAGGCCACAATAGATGAACCCTGATAGAGAGGGAGGAAAACACAGAACAGTACTCAAATTCTTAAAAAGTCCAGACTTACTGGACCAGATGAGACTGGAGGACTCCCTAAGACTCTATCACCCTGAGATGCTCTTTAAACCTTGAACTGATAACAGATTGACCCACAAAATAAAGAATATTATCAGTGAGTACGGTGCACCATTAAAAAACTATCCATATGATACCAAAAGGGCAATAACTACTCCAGAGCAAAAATGAGAAGATAAGGGGGCAGGGAAACTAGAGTACTAGAAACAGAATGAACAGAACACAGTTAAAGAGAATGTTGACAAATTGTGAAAAATGTAACAAATGTCCCTGAACTATTTGTGTAGAAATTGTCAAATGGGAACCTAATTTACTGTATAAACTTTCACTGAAAACACAATATTGTTTTTAAAAACCAAAAAAACAAAGTGCAGTGCAGTGAATTATTATTATATATATATGGCCCTTCTAGACATGGTTCTTGTAACTCCCACAAAAAAGGTTGGGGCTGTGTAAAAAAGGTACTTGTGGCCCACCAAGGGGATTGTATAATTTTGTAATGCAAATAAGGTGCACGGAACCCTTCCAGGGGTAGGACTATGCAAATAAGGTGCATGGGACCCTTGTAGGGGATTGGTCAGTTTTGCTATTCTGCTAAGCTTAAAGGGAGCCAACTCCAGAGGTTAGGGGTACCGCACTACCATCAAAAAAAAAAAAAAAAAAAGAGCCAGGAGTAGAGCACGTTGTCCAGGGTCCCTGCACTGAGAACCTTCTAGACCCAGGAGACAGAGAGAGCTGTAACACCAGAGATAACGCTAGAAGGCAAGAAGCAGCGGCAAACACAGCAGAGTCCAGTGGCAGAGAAACACTGTCAGCAGAACCATGAGACTAGTGCGAGACAGTGTAGTGAGCTTCTTGTCCCAAGGAGCAAAGTGGCAACAGTGGATGTGCTGACCCACAGAGCTAGAGAGCTGAGAACCTTTCAGCAGGAAGTTTGCTGGAGGAGTAGGGTGCCTCTGGGCACTTCTCTGAATCACTAAAGAGCTTTGTAACACTTTCCCAAGCAGGGCAGAAGCTGAGAGTAGGGGCTGAGGGCCAAGAGAGAGGCCTGCCTGCAGGCACAGCAGAGAAGAAGCTATCCTGATTGAAGAACTGTGTCCAGAGTTGCTCCTGTTACCTCCAAGTTGTTCTTGATCCTGAATAGTAACCTGTTACTTCCCTAATAAACCTCATAATTGTGAATATGGTCTATGAGTTCTGTATGGCCATTGCAATGAATTATTGAACCCAGCAGAGAGTCAGAGAGTGCCGGGAGAACAGCTGGTGTCAGAATTGGCAAAAAGGTTGGAGAGCAGAGTATGTCTGACCTCCACCTCATAGGAATCACCTTTGGGCTGATGATGATCATGGTGATTATCCGCTCCCCTTGTGAAGTTAGATGAGAAGGTCTGACGGCACTATGCTATTTTTATACAAATCAATTAACAATAAACAAGGATAGGGAGTAAAAAAATTCCCTACCACTTTTTTTCCCTTTTTTAAAAAATAATAAACTCAGGTTTCATTTGTATATGTTGTTGTTGTTGTTAAGTGCTGTCAAGTTAGTTTGACTCATAGTGACTCTATGTACAACAGAAGGAAACACTGTCCAGTCCTGCACCATCCTCACAATCGTTGCTATGTTTGAGCCCACCGTTGAAGCCACTGTGTCAATCCATCTCATTGAGGGTCTTCCTCTTTGTTGCTGACCCCCTACTTTACCAAGCATGAGGTCCTTATCTAGAGATTGGTCCCTCCTGATAACATGTCTGAAGTATGTGAGATGAAGTCTCACCATCGTTGCTTCTAAGGAGCATTCTGGTGGTACTTCTTCCAAGACAGATTTGTTTGTTCTTCTGGCAGTCCATGGTATATTCAATATTCTTCACCAGCATCATAATTCAAATACATCAATTCTTCTTTGGTCTTCCTTATTCATTGTCCAGCTTTCACAAGCATATGAGGTGATTGAAAATACCATGACTTGAGTCAGGCACACCTTAGTCCTCAAAGTGACATCCTTGCTTTTTAACACTTTAAAGAGGTCTTTGGCAGATTTGCCCAATGCAATACATTGTATTCACTTGTATATACTGCTCATAAAATGGAATTTGAAAATTAAATTGCTTCTACAGATTCCCTTCTGTGATAGCATATCAAAGAATGAGGGCAGCAGAGGGGGTGTTATGGATTGAATTGTGTCCCCCAAAATGTGTGTAAACTTGGCTAGGCTGTGATTCCCAGTATTGTGCAGTTGTCCTCCAACTTGTGATCTGATGTGTTGTAAATCCTAACCTCTATGATGTCACTGAGGCAGGATTAGAGGTAGTTATGTTAATGAGGCAGGACACAACCTATAGGATTAGGTTGTATCTTGAGTCAATCTCTTTCGAGATACAAAACAGAGAAGTGAGCAGAGAGGAGAGGGACCTCATACCACCAAGAAAGAAGAGCCAGGAGAAGAGCATGTTGTTTGGACTCAGGATCCCTGTGCTGAAAAACTCCTAGACCCAAGGGAAGATTGATGACAAGGACCTTCCCCCAGAGCCAACAGACAGAGAAAGCCTTCCCTTGGAGCTGGTGTCCTGAATTCGAACTTCTAGCTTCCTAGATTGTGAGACAATAAATTTCTGTTTGTTAAAGCCATCCACTTGTGGTATTTCTGTTATAGCAGCACTAGCTAGCAAAGACAGGGGGCTGGATCAGATTTTCATAGGTTCTAGTGACTCCTGAGGCTGGGAATCCCAAGTCTCCCCCTGAGATGAGTCTTTTTCTTGTTCATATGTGATAAGTATGTTGACACTGTAAAGTTGCAGCTCCCTCCACCCTGATTTTCTTTTCTTTGCACTTTGGACTGAAACCATTATGAAATTTTCACTTCAGATCTCAAATCCTGTGTCATTCCTGGTAAATTTTACTTTTTTCTCCCTATATATCATGACATGTAGGACAGTTTCTCCCTATTAGCTAATCTATGACACTGTTTTATTTTACTTTTTAAAATTTTTTTATTGTACTTTAGATGAAGGTTTACAGAACAAATAGTTTCTCATTAAACAGTCAGTACACATATTGTTTTATGACATTGGTTAACAACTCCACGACACATCAACACTCTCCCTTCTCCACCTTGGTGGACTTTTTTTGGTGAAAATATACATAGCCAAAGTTACACCATTTCTAAAGTTTCTACATGTACAACTCAGTGACCTTGATTACATTCTTCCAGTTGTGCTACTATTCTCACTATCCTTTTCCAAATTATTCCATCACCATTATCTTCAACTCACTGCCCCCTAGGCTTCCCGTCAAACCTTTCGAGTTGCTGTGGTCAATTTGATTTCACATAGACAATTCTGTTTTTTTTTTTTTTTGTACTTTAGATGAAGGTTTGCAGAACATATAGTTTCTCATTAAACAGTTAGTACACATATTGCCCTATGACAATGGTTAACAACCCCACAACATGTCAACACTGCCCCTTCTCCACATCGAATTCCCTATCACCAGCTTTCCTGTCCCCTCCTGCCTTCTAGTCCTTGTCCCTGGACTGTTGTGCCTCATTAGTCCCATTTTGTTTTATGAGGACATCCAATCCCTGGCTGAACAGTGAACTTCAGGAGTGACTTCACCACTGAGCTGAAAGGGTGTCTGGGGGCCATACTCTTGGGGTTTCTCCAGTCTGTCAGGGCAGTAAATCTGCTCTCTTTTTTGTGAGTTAGAATTTTGCTCTACATCCTTTTCTAGCTCTGTCCAGGACCCTCTACTGTGATCCCAGTCAGAGCAGTCAGTGGTGGTAGCCGGGCACCATCTAGCTGTATTGGACTCAGTCTGGTGGAGGCTGTGGTAGTTGTGGTTCATTAGTCCTTTGGACTAATCTTTTCCTTGTATCTTGTTCTCTTCATTCTGCCTTGCACCTGAAGGGGTGAGACCAGTGGAGTATCTTAGATGGGTGTTCACAGGCTTCTAAGACCCCAGACACTACTCACCAAGGTAGAATGTAGAACATTGTCTTTATAAACTGTGTTATACCAACTGATCTAGGTGTTCTCTGAGACCATGGTCCCCACAGCCCTCTGCCCAGCAATTCAGTCCCTCAGGGAGTTTGGAAGTGTCTATGGAGCGTCCACGACCTTTCCTTGTACAAGTTGTGCTGGCTTCCCCCATATTGTGTACTGTTTTACCCTTCACCAAAGTTACCACTTATCTATTGTCTATTTAGTTCCCCCCTATCCCTCATAACCAACAAAGATTGTTTCTTTTGTGTGTAAACTTTTTCATGAGCTTTTACAGTAGAGGTCTCATACAATACTTGTCCTTTTGTGATTGGCTTACTTCACTCAGCATAATGTCCTCCAGTTTCATCCGTGTTATGAGATGCTTCACATATTCATCATTGTTCTTTATCTTTGCATAATACTTCACTGTGTGTATGTACCATGGTTTGTTTATCCATTCGTCTGTTGATGGGCATCTAGGTTGTTTCCATCTTTTTGCTATTGTGAACAGTGCTGCAATGAATATGGGTGTTCATATGTCTATTGGTGTGATGGCTCTTATTTCTCTGGGATATATTCCTAGGAGTGGGATTGCATTTTGTAGTGCTTTTTTTTTTTGTGGTGCTGACCTTTCCTTTGTTCCTCTTACTCTCCTGTGCTGAGTTCCTTTTGTTTGTGCTTTTTTTTTTTCATTTCTTTTGCTTTTGTAGGTTTTGTTTTTGCTGAGACTTTGTTTTTCTTCTTTATTTTGATGAGTAGGTTTGTTAACTTTCTTTGTGTTTACCTTGAAATTTACCCTTATCTTCCTAGATTTGAACCAGTCTATTATTACTTGGTATCACCTTGCCTTCCTCTCCATTAGAAGGTTCTACACCTACACCGTTTATTCCCTCTTTTATTGTTCTAATGCATTTACAGATTAACCTCTCTGGTTCCCTGTTGTAATTCTTTTGGTTTTGCATAGTCCTTAAGAATTCATTTCCTAGGTTGGTATCTGGCTAGTACAATCCTGTGTCCTATATTCAGCCTGTGGTCTGATGTTGTTTGTTCTCAGATGGAAGGGACTCCCTTTAATAAGTCTTGTAAGTTTGGTTTAGTTTTTACACAGTCCCTTAATTTCTGTTTATCTGGAATTGACCTAATTTCACCATCATATTTGAATGAGAGTTCTGCAGGATATATTATTCTTGGCTGGCAATTTTTTTCTTTCAAGGTTTTATATATGTCATTCCATTGCCTTCTTGCCTGCATGGTTTCTGCCGAATAATCCGAGCTTAGTGTTATTGTTTCTCCTCTGTATGTGACTTTTTGTTGTTCTTGAGCTGCTCTCAGTTTCTTTGTTTGTCTTTGGTTTTCGTGAGTGTGATTATGATACTCCTTGGTGATTTTCTTTTGGGGTCTATCCTATATGGGGTTCGTTGAGCTTCTTGGATGGTCAGCTTTTCATCTTTCATGATATTGGGGGAGTTTTCTGTATGACACTATTTTAAAAGAACCCAAAATTTGAGGACTATCTTCACTCGTTTGAAACTTATTTGTATTTTTAACAAGATCGGTCTTTTCACATTGTTAATCTCTCTGCAGCTATAACATTTCCTCTTATTATCATTGCTTTTATTTCCATTTCAGTAACATCTAGAAATCTAACTTTGATAGTTACTATAAGCTGGCTCTGTGGCTAACAAGGAACTGTGTTTTCTTTGTAGATATCTTTTTCTGACCTTATTCCAATATTCACACTACCTTTCACTAAAGCTTTTACGGGACTTTTCAATCACAACAATTCATATCTTCGTCAGCATGTGATCTATTACATACTCCCCGGCTTTTGTTCATGCATATCTAGTCTCTTTAGTCAATCATTCATTCAAAGAATTTTTATTGAGTGCTTCCCAGGTGTTTGACACTGTGCTAGGCAGGGTGATAAAGCAGCAAATCAGACACATATATCCTGGCCCTCATGGAACTTACATTACAGTGAGTAAGACAGACACCAATAAATTATACAATTGAATAATTCATTGCAACTGTGGTTAAGTGCTACAAAGCTGAAATAGAAAGGGGCTGTGAGAGCATGTAATTGGGAATCTAACCTTGTCAAAGTGTCAGGGAGAGCTGGGAAAGTTATATTTAAGGTGACACTTAAGGTATGAGTAGGAATTAACTAAGCAAAGAATATACAGGCAGCAGGACCAGCTCATTAAAGTGCCATGAAGAGGAGGCAAGAGAGCATGGTGGGACCAGGCAACTGAGAGAGAAGGCTGGGGTGCCAGGAGTGCAGAGCGATAAGGAGAGAGGCCAGGCAGGCCCCTGTTATACAGGACTTCATAGTTCCTGCTAAACATTTGAGTCTTTATTCCAAGATTAGTGAGAACTACTGAAGGGTTTAAATAAGGCTGTGACACGGTCAGGTTTGTAGTTAAATAGATGACTATGGTGATAGCATGGAGAATGGAATAAAATGGAGCAAGAACAATATATCAGTCAGCCTCTGTGGCAGTAGTGCTGCAAATCAACCATCTGAAAACTCAGTAGCTTCAATAAGCATTTATGTTTGTTGCTCAAGGGTCTGCAAATCACCTGGTGGGTCTGCTTCAGGTTGTGGGTTGGCTGACTCTGCTGGGTTGGGCTGGGATTAGCAGGGTTTAGCTACAGATTGGGATGAAGTCTATTTCATGTGACTCCTCATTCTCCTTGACCAGAGACTGTTGTTGTTGTTAGGAGCTGTCTAGTTGATTTTCAACTCATAGAGACTCTATGTGACAGAGTAAAACTGCTCCGTAGGGTTTTCTAGACGATAATCTTTATGGGGAGCCCTGGTGGTGCAGTGATTAAGAGCTTGGCTGCTAACCAAAAGGTCGGCAGTTTGCTGCTCCTTGGAAACCCTATGAGGTAGTTCTCCTCTGTCCTATAGGGTCACTATCAGTTGGAATCGACTTGATGGCAACTGGTTTGGTTTTTTTTTTGGTTTAATCTTTACAGGGGCAGATCACTTACCCGGGACATAGTCTTCTTATGACTGGCAGAAGAACAAGAACACCAAGTCAAACTGGGGAAGCACATTTGAGGTTGCTGCTGGAGTCATCCACTAACATTTCTGTCATGGATTGAATTATGTCCCCCCAAAAATGTATGTATCAATTTGGCTGGGCCATGATTCCCGGTTTTGTGTGATTTTCCTTTATGTTGAAATCCTGCCTCTGTGATGTTAATGAGGGAGGATGGGTGGCAGTTGTGTTAGTGAGGCAGGACTCAATCTACAAGATTGGATTGTGTCCTGAGGCAATCTCTTGAGATATAAGAGAGAAGTGAGCAGAGAGACAAGGGGACCTCATGCCACAAGAAAGCAGAGCCAGGAGCAGAGCGTGTCCTGTGGACCGGGGGTCCCTGCACGGAGAAGCTCCTAGTCCGGGGGAACATTGATGAGAAGGCCAACAGAGAGAGAAAGCCTTTCCCTGGAGATGACGCCCTGAATTTGGACTTTTAGCCTACTTTACTGTGAAGAAATAAATTTCTCTTTGTTAAAGCCATCCACTTGTGGTATTTCTGTTATAGAAGCACTGGATGACTAAGACAATTTCATTGGCCAAACCAAGTTTCACGGGCAAGCTCTAAACAGTGGGGCAAGGAGTACTGTCCATCCTGAGGGAGGGAAGTGTGAGTATTTGCTGCATAATACTCCAATATATTGATGAAGGTATAATCAAGGCATTTTCCATTCTGATGGAAACCACGTAAATGGTAGAAACTATTGCTTTCCTCATCCCAAGCCACTTTACTGTAGCTCTCAAACAACCTGCTTTCACTTTTCCCAAAGCTTTTAACTTATATGGTATAAAATTAATATAATACTATCAGCTGAGAATTATTTTGATCATTTACAGAACAGCTTAGAATCTTCGAGCTCAATGTTTTCTCTGAGTCTATAGATGCAGAATGTATATTATTTCTAGGTGGCTAGAAGCACTTGCTATTAGTAACAACAAATGGTTACACAAGGGTTTTTGGGAACAAACTGATCCCTTTTTCACTTCCTTCTCTGTAAACACGAGTTTCTTCCTGTCAGGGGTAGCTCCACCTTGCCCAGGAATGCTCTGTCTTCCGCGAGTTGCTCCAAGGCTACCAATTCTACCATGAGTTTTAATGGCAAGGAGGGAAAGGCAGAGTAGGTGCCTAGTTAGGACGGATCTATGGTTCTGGGCCAGTGTTATGTGTTCTCATTAACTTCTATACATAAATTAATGTTTGAGGGGAAGAGAAAATGTCTGTCTTTTCCCAAAGTCCTGATTTCTTGGGCTTGGCTTGAATTTGGATTCATCTTTTGCTTTCATTCTTGCATTCATAGTGATTGTCCTGACTCTTTAATAAGAAGCTAGTCTTGCTAATAACATCAATATTTTTGCTGGGGTGTGAGGCTGAGGGGGAAGTTCGTGTAACTTTGGGGCAACGGCAGGGGGTGGGGGGAGTGAAAGTGAACTATTTTTAGCTGAATCCGAGTGGAGGCAATTCACTTAAATAATCCAAAGACTTTAGCAATATCTTTAGATTGACTTTAATGAGTAGTTAGCCTGAAATAGCTGCAGGCTCCAGGAGGTAGACCAAATCTATTGAGGGCCTCTCCTGGGAGACGAAGCTTGTACCATGGCGTAGTGTCAGCTTCCTCCATGCCCCCAGCACAGCTCTCAGCATGGGAGCATTTCTGCTCATCATACTAATTGGTGGCTAAGTACAGACAGAACAGAAAGGGGCACTTATTTCACTAATAAGCAGAAAAGCTTTCTCAGGAAAGAGAAGACAGGCTTACAGAAAGGAAGAGGCAGGGAGTCCTCAAGCAAGCATACAGGTGACACTTGTGACTTTTTTAAACAACTCCGAACAGGCAATTTCCATTTAATTTCTTTTCAGAGTAAGAGACACATAGAAGCAGTATGCTAAAGCGGCTGCAGTGTCTGGGAAAGATAAAGAAACTGGTTTTAATTTGCCTTCCATTTCTGCTGCTAATGACACCCTGTTGAGACAGACTATAATATTAACGCACAAATTCCCACAAATCAAGTAACGTTCTTTCAGTTAGGATGTCTTGGCCTATTATAAGATCTCTTTAGCACAAGTTATATCATTAAAAGAAAATATAACAGAAAAAGTAATTTACCTCAACTCCATGAAAGGAAAAGACTGGAGAAACAGAATTATAGGCCCTTTCCCACATTAGAAAGTCCCAGTTAATTTTATGATCTTCATTTCCCATTACTTCAAATATCTGGACTATGAACACAGAAGCTTCCCTTAGTTAAAACAAACACAATGCCTTCATTTTATTTAGTATTCTTAATAGCTTCTTCTTAAGATGTAGATTTTAATAGTTTAGCTATTTTATTTTCATGAAAGTGATATTATTTACCTTTCACACCGTTCCTTATGCTGTAGTTTCAAAGCAATTTATACATTTATTCACCATTCTTCACAAAATATCTACATGAAAATATGGGAGGCCAGTTGACAAAGTGGATCAAAAATTATATACAAAAGAGTGACAGAATTATGATTGGAAATGAAGTATTTCAACTTTCTTTCCATTTAGTATTCTGCAAAGTAACTAATGAGATATTCACTTTCCTAGGTTGAATAAAGATGAAGTAAAAAATTATAGATTAAAGATCATTTAGATCAAATTATATAGATCAGGATTATTCCCAAGTGTAATACTCTTTACAATATATAGATATAATGTGATATACAGAAATAATGTTTCTAAAGACCCAGGTAACTATCATACAGTCACAGATACCTTTTTTTCTTTTTTTAATGTTAGGTCTATTAAAAAACTTATGGTAAAGTAAACCTCTATAGTGATTCAGCTGAATATTGAAAACTATTAATTATATAAACATTTGAGTCTTTTTTTTTTTTTTAAGAATTACATCCAATATAAATTTTAGAGATTAAAAAGAGAGAGAGCAAGCCAAGGAAAGCGTCTGACATCCATCAGCACTCAGTTTAAGTGTCTGATGAAAGAATAAATGACATCACAATCAGAGAAGGTGGCAGATGTAAACTCCCCCCACTCCCAATAGCAATTACTGTAAGATTTTTCCAAAACACATTTTCTTCTCAGCAGTTGTAAGACCTAATCTCTATCAGGGAAAAGCACACACTTTTGAGTTTTTCTAAGCAAAAGGACCCAGTGTACACAATTTGTCTGGTGCTTTCCCTTGTGTCATGGGTTGAATTGTGTCCTCCAAAAATATGTGTCAACTTGGCCAGGCCATGATTCCCAGTATTGTGTGGTTGTCCTCCATTTTGTGATCTGATGTAACTATCCTATATTTTATGATATATTGTAAATCCTAATCTCTATATGTTAATGAGGCAGGATCAGCGTGGGGTGTATCTTGAGTCACAGCCTTACAAAAGGGTATGACTCAAGTCACACACTTAAGTCACACGCTTGCTTGAGTCATATTTTTTATCTTACAAGAGATAAAAGGAGAGAGAAGTAAGCAGAGAGGGGAGGGAGCTTACTGCCACCAAGGAAGAAGAGTCGGGAGCAGAGCACATCCTTTGGCCCCAGGGTCCCTGTGCTGAGAATCTCCTAGACCCAGGTGAAGATTGATGCCAAGACATATGGAGATCTCCAAGGAATGCTGGGCCCACAGATATTGAAAAGAGACAAAGACCTTCTCCCAGAGCTGACACAGAGAACAGCCTTCCCCTAGAGGTGGTGCCCTGAATGTGGACTTCTAGCCTTCTAAACTGTGAGAGAATAAATTTGTTTGTTAAAGCCATCCACCTGTGGTATTTCTGTTAGCGTAGCACTGAATAACTAAGATACTTTGACACAAAATTAACCTGGCACCACTAACCTCACATTCTGGCAAAAGTAGCACTGTAGGTCAGAAGTGCCTTGTGGGGAGTAGGCATGCCATTGGTCTGGGCTGACTCTGAGAAGAGGCCCTGCAAAGGATTGAGCATATGCTTGTATTCCTTATTTTTCCTCCACTCTCATAAAATAAGGGCAGAGTCTGCAATTTTCTTTCTGAGAATGAAAAGTGGACCTAGGTATGCCTATCTGTACCTCTTTATATGGAGTTTTATAAAGTCATGGTCATAGTATTTCCTTGCATAGGAATAAACCACTCACACTTCTAGAAGACAGTATGAAAAGAAATGCTGCAAAGCTGAGGCTAAGGGACTGAGATTTTGCCACGTCTGCTCCAAAAGTACAAATGCTCCTTTCCTAAGTGGATATGAAACAAAATATTTAAATAAATGAGAATAAGCTCAGAGCAATTCTAAGGTTATAATTTACGAAGACCTAGAATAAACTTGCTATAAAATTTGAGATGCTAACAAAATTATCTTTTTTAAAAATTATTTCCCGTACAAAAACTTATACATACATTGTTATGTGGCGCTAAGTGCTCTCCCCATACTGTGACAGCACACTCCTCCTTTCCACCCATGATTCCCCATGTCCATTCAACCAGCTCTTAACCTTCTCTGCCTTCCCATCTTACCTCTGGACAGAAGCTGCCCGTTTAGTCTCTTGTATCTACTTGACCTAAGAGGCACACTCCTCACGAGTATCACTTTATATCCCACAGTCCAGTCCAATCGCTGTCTGAAGAGTTGGCCTCAGAAACTGTTTTAGTTCTGGGCTGATAGAGACTCCAGGGGCCATGCTTTCCGGGGTTCCTCCAGTCTCAGTCAGACCATTAAGTCTGGTCCTCTTACTAGAATTTGAGTTCTGCACCCCACTTTCTCCTGCTCTATCCGGGACTCTCTGTTGTGTTCCCTGTCAGGGCAGTCATTGGTGGTAGCCAGGCGCACCATCTACTTCTTCTGGTCTCAGGTTGATGAAGTCTCTGGTTTATGTGGCCCTTTCTGTCTGTTGGGCTAATACTTTCCTTGTGTCTTTGGTGTTCTTCTTTCACCCGTTGACGCATCTTAGATGGCTGCTTGCAAGCTTTTAAGACCTCAGCTGCCACTCACCAAATTAGGATGCACAAAATTTTCTTAATAAGCTTTGTTATGCCAATTGACCTAGATGTCCCCTGAAAGCATGGGCCCCAGATCCCTACTCCTGCTACTCTGTTCCTCAAAGTGTTTGGTTGTACTCAGGAAACTTCTTAGCTTTGGTTTAGTCCAGTTGGGCTGACTTCCCCAGTAGTATGTGCTGTCCTTCCCTTCACCTAAGATAATTCTTATCTACTGTCTAGTTAGTAAATAACACTCACCCTCCCTCCTCACCCTCCTAACCATCAAAGAGTGTTTTCTTCTGTGTTTAAACCTTTTCTTGAGATCTTATAATAGCAGTCTTATACAATATTTGTCCTTCTGTGACTGACTAAATTCACTCAGCATAATGAGTTCCAGCTTCCTCCGTGTTATGTTTCACGGCTTCATCATAGTTCTTTATCATTGCATAGTATTCCATTGTGTGGCTCTACCATAATTTGTATATCCATTCGTCTGTTGATGGGCATCTAGGTTGTTTCCATCTTTTTGCTATTGTGAACAGTGCTGAAATGAATATGGGTGTGCATATATCTATTCGTGTGATGGCTCTTATTTCTCTAGGATATATTCCAAGGAGTGGGATAGCTGGATCGTATGGTACTTCTATTTCTAGCTTTTTAGGTAAGCGCCAAGTTGATTTCCAAAGTGGTTGTACCATTTTACATTCCCACCAACAGTGAATAAGTGTTCCAGTCTCTTCACAACCTCTCCAGCATTTATTATTTTGTGTTTTTTGGATTAATGCTAGCCTTGTTGAGGTGAGATGATATTTCATTGTAGTTTTGATCTGCATTTCTCTAATGGCTAATGATCATGAGCATTTCTTCATGCGTCTCTTAGCTGCCTGAATATCTTCTTTGGTGAAGTGCCTGTTCATATCCTTTGCCCATTTTTTAATTGGGTTATTTGTCTTGTTGTTGTTGATGTTTTGCAGTATCTTGTAGATTTTAGAGATTAGATGCTGATCAGATTTGTTGTAGCCAAAATTTTTTTCCCAGTCTGAGGGGTTGTATTTGACTCTTTTGGTGAAGTGTTTTGATGAGCATAATTGTTTGATTTTTAGGAGCTTCCAGTCTACTCTCTCTTCTTGTGCTTGTGCACTGCTACTTATGGTTCGTATTGTGTTTATGCCAGGTATTAGGGCTCCTAGCATTGTCCCTATTTTTTCTTCCATGATCTTTATCATTTTCGATTTTATATTTAAGTCTTTGATCCATTTTGAGTTAGTGTTTGTGTGAGGTATGGGTCTTGTTTCATTATTTTGTAGATGGATATCCAGTTATGCCAGGACCATTTGTTAAAGAGACTGGTTTTTCCCCAATTAACAAAGTTTGGGCCTTTGTCGAATATTAGCTGCTCATAGGTGGATGAATTTGCATCTGGATTCTCAATTCTGTTCCATTGTTCTATGTGTCTTTTGTTGTACCAGTACCAGGCTGTTTTGACTACTGTGGTGGTGTAATAGTTTCTAAAATCAGGTAGTGTGAGGCCTCCCATTTTGTTCTTCTTCTTGAGTAATGCTTTACTTATTCAAGGCCTCTTCCCTTTCCATATGAAGTTGGTGATTTGTTACTCCATCTCATTGAAAAATGCCATTGGAATTCGGATTGGGATTGCATTGTATCTGTAGATTGCTTTGGGTAGAATAAACATTTTCACAACGTTGAGTCTACCTATCCATGAGCAAGGTATGTTTTTCCACTTATGCAGGTCTCTTTTGGTTTCTTGCAGTAGTGTCTTATAGTTTTCATTGTATTTACATCTCTGGTTAGATTTATTCCTAAGTATTTTATCTTCTTGGGGGCTATTGTAAATGGTATTGATTTAGTGATTTCCTCTTTGAGGTTCTCTTTGTTGGTGTAAAGGAATCCAGCTGATTTTTGTATGTTTATCTTGTATCATAAAACTTTGCTGAAATCTTCTATTAGTTCCAGTAGTTTTCTTGTGCATTCTTTGGGGTTTTCTGTGTATAAGATCATATCATCTTCAAATAGAGATACTTTTACTTCTTCCTTACCAATTTGGATGCCCTTTATTTCTTTGTCTAGCCTAACTGCTCTGGCTAGGACCTCCAGCACAATGTTGAATAAAAGCGGTGATAAAGGGCATCTTTGTCTGGTTCCCATTCTCAAGGGGAATACTTTCAAAGTCTCTCCATTTAGGATGATGTTGGCTGTTGGCTTTACATAAATGCTGTTAATTATACTGAGGAATTTCCCTTCTATTCCTATTTTGTTGAGAGCTTTTATCATGAATATGTGTTGGGACTTCGTCAAATGCCTTTTCTGCATCGATTGATAAGATCACGTGCTTCTTGTCTTTTGTTTTATTTATGTGATGGATTATATTGATTCTTTTTCTAATGTTGAACCATCCCTGCATAGCTGGTATAAATCCCACTTGATCATGGTGAAATATTTTTTTGATAAGTTGCTGAATTCTATTAGCTAGAATTTTGTTGAGGATACTTGCATCAGTGTTCATGAGGGATATTGGTCTGTAATTTTCTTTTTTTGTGGTGTCTTTACCTGGTTTTGGTATCGGGGTTATGCTGGCTTCATAGAATGAGTTTGGGAGTATTCCATCCTTTTCTATGCTCTGAAATACCATTAGTAGTAGTGGTGCTAACTCCTTTCTGAAAGTTTGGTAGAATTTTCCAGTGAAGCCATCTGGGCTAGGGCTTTTTTTTTTTTTTTGTGGGGAGTTTTTTAAGTTACCTTTTCAAACTCTTCTTTTGTTATGGGTTTATTTAGTTGTTCTACCTCCGTCTGTGTTAGTTTAGGTAGGTAGTGAGTTTCTAGAAATTTGTCTGTTTCCTCTAGGTTTTCAAATTTGTTAGAATATAATTTATCGTAGTATTCTGTTATGATTCATTTAATTTCAGTTGTGTCTGTTGTGATATCACCCATCTCATTTCTTATAGGGGTTATTTGCTTCCTCTCCTGCTTTTCTTTTGTCAGTTTGGCCAATGGTTTATCAATTTTATTGATCTGTTCAAAGAACCATTTTTCATTCAATTCTGCTCTAATTCTTATTATTTCCTTTCTTCTGGCACCTGAGGGCTTCTTTTGATGCTCTCTTTGTACTTGTTCCAGTTGTAGGGTTAATGTTTTGATTATGGCTCTTTCTTCTTTTTGGATGTGTGAATTTATTGCTATAAACTGACCTCTGAGCACTACTTTTGCTGTGTCCCAAAGGTTCTGGTAGGATGTGTTTTCATTCTCATTTGATTATATGAATTTCTTTATTCCATCCTTAATTTCTCCTATAACCCAGTAGTTTTTGAGCAAGGTGTTGTTCAGTTTCCATGTGTTTGATTTTTTTCCTTGCTTTTTCTGTTGTTGATTTCTACTTTTATGGCTTTATGGTCAGAAAAGAAGCTTCGTAATATTTTGATGCTTTGGATTTTGTTAAGGCTTGCTTTATGGCCTAATATGTGGTCTATTCTGGAGAATGTTCCATGTGCGTTGGAAAGAAAGTATACTTGGCTGCTGTCAGGTGGAGTGTTCTGTGTATGTTTATAAGATCAGGTTGGTTGATTGTAGCATTTAGCTCGTCCGTGTCTTTGTTGAGCTTCTTTCTGGATGTTCTGTCCTTCACCCAAAGTGGTGTGTTGAAGTCTCCTACTACTATTGTGGAGCCGTCTATCTCTCTTTTCAGTGCTGTTAGAGTTTGTTTTATGTATTTTGGAGCCCTGTCATTGGGTGCGTAATTATTTATTATAGTTATGTCCTCCTGGTGTATTGACGCTTTAATCGTTATATAGTGTCCTTCCTTATCCTTTGTGGTGGATTTTACTTTAAAATCTATCTTGTCAAGGATTAATATTGCTACTCCTGCTCTTTTTTGAGTGTTGTTTGCTTGATGTCTTTTTTTCCATCCTTTGAGTTTTAGTTTGTGACTTTAAGTCTAAGGTGTGTTTCTTGTAGGCAGCATATAGACGGATCGTGTTTTTTAAATCCAATCTGCCACCCTCTGTCTCTTTATCAGTGCATTTAGTCCATTTACTTTCAGCATAATTATTGATATGTATGAGTTTAGTGCTGTATTTTGATGGCTTTTTTTGTGTGTTGTTCACAGTTTCTTTGTTTCACTTAATTTACTGTGCTGAGTCGTTTTTCTTTATGTACTTTCTTTTCATCTGTTTCACTGTTGTTGATTTTGTGTTTGCTGAGTCTTTATATTTTTCTAGTTTTTTATTTTGACTCGTAGGTTTGTTAGTTTCCTTTGTGGTTACCTTAATATTTACCCCTATTTTTCTAAGTTTATACCAGTCTTTTATTTCTTTATATCACCTTGACTTCCTCTCCATATGAAAAATCTATGTCTACATTTTTTAAGTCCCTCTTTTTTGTTTTAATGTTGTCAACTTTTACATATTGACATCTGTTTCCCTATTTTCAGTGTTTTAGCTTTGATTTACTTTTGTGACTTCCCTATCTGGATTGATATCTGGTTGCTCTGTCCTGTGTTCTAGTCTTGGGTTGTTAACTTATGTTACTGATTTTCTAGCCGTAGGACTCCCTTTAGTATTTCTTATAATTTTGGTTTGGTTTTTGCAAATTCCCTAAACTTCTGTTTATCTGGAAATGCCCTAATTTTGCAATCATATTTGAGAGACGGTTTTGTTGGATATATAATTCTTGGCTGGCGGTTTTTCACTTCAAGGCTTTCTATATGTCATCACATTGCCTTCTTGCCTGCATGGTTTCTGCTGAGTAGTCTGAGCTTATTCTTATTAACTCTCCTTTGTAGATGACTTTTCGTTTATCCCTAGCCACTCTTAAAATTCTCTTTATCTTTGGTTATGGCAAGTTTGATTATAATATGTCCTGGTGACTTTCTTTTGGGATCTACCTTCTGTGGGTTTTGATGAGCATCTTGGATAGATATCTTGTCATCTTTCAATGTATCAGGGAAGTTTTCTGACAACAAATCTTCAACAATTCTCTCTGTATTTTCTGTTTTCCCCCGTTCTGGTACTCCAATCACTTGTACGTTATTCTAAAATCCTTTTATCTGATTTTTCCTCAAATAAGTTGGTGTCAAGTGCTTTATCTTCAGTCTCACTAATTCTGACTTCCATTGCCTCAACTCTGTTCCTATGACTTTCTATTGAGTTGTCTAATTCTGAAATTTTATTGTTAATCTTCTGGATTTCTGATTGCTGTCTCTCTATGGATTCTTACAGCCTGTTAAATTTGTCATTATGCTCTTCTCTAATCTTTTTAATTTCCTCTATTGTGTGTTCTGCGTTTTGCTTAATTTCCTTCCTAATTTCTTGAAGAGTTCTACATATTAATCTTTTGTATTCTGCCTCTAGTAACTCCATGAAATTTTCCTCCTCCAGAAAATTTCTAGATTATTTTGGGAGCTTGCTGAAGTCATCATGGATTGCCTCTTTATGTGATTTCATATTGACTGTTGTCTCTGAGCCAACAATAAGTTATTATATTTATTTATGTTTGCTTACTGTGACCTAGCTTCTTGTTTTGTTTTGATATGCCCAAATAGGCTGCCCGTATGAGCTAGTTTGATTATTGGAAACTTTGGAACTCTAATGTCCTGTCACCAGGTGGTTAGATCTGTTACTAGGTACGTGAGCTCAGGAGTCCACCCACTCCTCCTGTATGGATTCAGCTCAGGTGCCCAGGTAGATAGCCACCAAGCGTGTGGTATAGGCTCTCGCCTGCAGCCCTAGTCAGCCGTGGGTGATTGGTGTAGGCACAGGCATCTGGCTGCATCAGGGGTACACACTCCGAGTAAGGCATAGGGCTGACAGCCGCCCCAGAGTGTCCAGGAGGAAGGCATGTCCCTGTTCCCTAGAGCACGTAGGTGGGTGGATTTTGCAGCCGGACTATGAGCACCTAATGCTGTTGACTGTAAGGACTGGGGGGACCTCTTATTCATTGGCCCCTACCACAGGTGGCTAGGTGGCGTGGGTGCAGCCACCAGTCCTCAGGTCCCTGATGTGGGTAGGTGAAGACCCTGCTTAATGGGCAGAGCAGTGTCAAATGTCAAGCACCTGCCACTTCACAGCTGAAACAGTTGAAGTTAGACTTCAGTTATATACCCTGTTGTACTGCAGTAATGAGGGCCTACACTGTTGAGATGGGCCCACACAAGTCTACACCGGCGGAAAGGCACTCAACGTCCATGGATCCCTTATGCCTGTGCCTGGGCAAAGGAGCTGTGCTTATCTTGGGTTCCTGGTTTAGGGGAGCCAGCAGTTTATTTTTTCCTCTGTTTGTTAATTTCTTCACTCTCCAAGGCAGGGAGAATGGCTCTGGGCGTGTGATGGATCCTACCTCCAGCCCAGGGGACTCAGCAATTGCTGAAGCCGTCCCGCACCCAGTGCAGAGCAGGGAGTGGGAAGGTATATGGGAGAGAGGTTTTCCCCTAAGGGGGGTGTTTTTGATCTGCACGGTAAGCTGTATGCAAGTACTTATCTTTCTCTGATGCGGGCTGCTTCTCACTGGTTCTGGGTGGCCATGTAGACTCTCTGGTACTGTGTCTCTCCTAGTGTGGAAAACATGCCTCCTGAGCACCGTCACCTACCTACCTCATGGCTTACCCATGAGCTTCTCAGGCCTGAAGGGCTCAGGCTCTCACCAGGTCTGGCAACTCCTCCCACTTTCCCGAACTGTCTCTGCCTCAACTCTGCCTTTGATGTTCAGGGCTCCCAGATTGCCATATATAATTGAATCACTTGTTTTTTGGGGTCTTTGTTTTAAGAGGGTCCACCGGAAGCATCTGGCTACTCCGCCACCTTGTCCTCACCTCTTTTTTTTTTTTAAGATGAAAAAATAAAAGCACCACATTTTCTAAGATCACAGCCAAATCACAGGGTTAAGGCAATCAGAATCTAATTCAAGCCAAATATTTTCTTTTACCTAAATTACCTCTTTTATTACCATTGAGGGTAATTGGCTGTTTTCAACTTAGCCTGGTTTATGAGTACTGGAGGCATAATGCCAGGCCTAAAGGAAAATATTACAGTTTTTTTCATGAGCATTAAAAAAAAAAAAAAAAAAAAAAAATCCTTAAAGCAAACTTCTCTTATAGGAAAGAATGTTGTTGTTGTTTTGTGCCATTAATTCAGTTCCGACTCATAGCAACCTTATGTATAACAGAACGAAACACTGTCCAGTCCTGCACCATCCTCATAATCGTTGCTGTGTTTGAGCCCATTGTTGTAGCCACTAAGTCAATCTATCTCGTTGAGGGTCTTCCTTTTTCGTTGACCCTCTACCAAGCATGATGTCCTTCTCCAGGGACTGAATAGCCCTGTGTAATATGACAATTTATCAGTAACAAAAAACAGTATCTGACATGCTAAGGCATTTTAGAATAAATACACATAATTGGTGTAAGTTTTTAAACCATGTAATGAAATAATGACTTCATTAGTTTTTTGTGGGAAGGCTTCGAAGTTCACAATCACAGTTGCCAGTAGCTTGGGCAGAGGATCCATGGCTGATGTGTAATCTTAGAAAGAACTCTTGCAGCATTACCTTCTTAACTCAAAAGAAAATAATTTTTTGTTTGTTATTTTCAATTGTAGTCAATTGTCTGAGTCTGTGAGGAATGTGGTCTTCTGAAAGGAAAACAACCAAGCATTAGGAAGCTTCCAGCTGACAGCCTCAAACCTCTCCACTTCCCTGGCCCTCTGCTTGGAACAGCAGTTCATGATTCTCCATTGTGAACTCTAGAGAACATCACCGACCCCTTGTGTCTGAGGCCCTTTCAGCATTATAATCTCTCTACTTTGCTATTAGTGTCTGTAGAGAGAGGGATTTCAAAAAGAAAGTTAAGTTAGGATGTCAAGAGGCTGTATTTTAGGGGGATACCTAGGAGAGCCATATTTTTTAATCTGCTTTTTGTAACTTGATGAAAATATTAAACAGTAGTTTCCCCAGTTTCTAAAATCTTAATTTCATGGCCAGACAGACTGGAAGCAATTATGTCTTGCAGCTTATTCACGGGGGTCTGTGGGAATGCTGACAGTTTTAATTTACATATTAATGCTGGAAAACATTTTAAGGGGCAAAGAAGAGCAGTCTTTGGTCTTAGTAATGAACAGAATAAGAAAAATAAAAAAAAGCAGAAGAAAGTGGTTGAAAGGCTCTAGGCAAAATGGTCTGGGTCTATTTTTTCTATAATAATTTCAAACTATCCATCATTTACTGTAATAAGATACTATTCTGATGATGGAGTTGCACAGTCTTTTTTTTAATGCTAAAGATAACCTTTCCTTGGCTGAGTGTGTTCAACAAAAGGTTAAAAACCAAAGTTAACAATCCGTCTGTCCCAATTTCAACTCTTTCTTGGGAAAAACTCCTCATTCTTTTGCTCAGTTTCTTGCCCCACCACCCACCTAGAATACCTATCTTACCAAGTCACAGGATTAAAAAAAAAAAAAATCAAACAGAAAAACCAACACCAAAATAAAGGAATTGTTTTCAATTATTAGGTTAGATAAAACAGCCCATTTGGACACCTGTTCATTGGAATTTATTTCTGTCTCAGCCCCAGTTCTTTGAAATACGCAGGAATTTCTTTTTTCATTAAAATATTAGCCTCACCCAAGAATGATGAAAAGTTCATTGCCTTATGGTTATTGCAGTCTGAGACCTCCCAAGAGATCTAAAAAATTAGATTAAATGTAGCAAAATATGAAGAGACACAGTATGCAAGTCACTTAATAACTATAGTTGCATAGAATTTACTCACTTATCAAGTTAGTTTTCTCAATGAAATGCCAATTTGTGAAGCAAAATACATCACAGGGTGCTTGAAAGAGTAGTTAAATGGTAGATTAGCTCCAATGCATTAAGGAAGACAGGAGAATGCACAATAATTCTATGAGGTAGGTCTTATTATCCCCATTGAACAGATGAGGGAAATGAGGCTCAAAAAGATTAAGTACCCTACCAAAGGTCCCACAGCCATGATTGATAGTGTCTTGCTGCTGTTGTTGTTGTGTGTCGTTGAGTCTATTCCGACTTATAGTGACCCTATAGGACAGAGTAGAACTGCCCCATATGGTTTCCAAAGCTGGTGCATTCAAACTGCCGATCTTTTGGTTAGCAGCCTGAGCTCTTAATGACTTTGACACATCTTGCTAGGCATTGCTAATTTGGCCACTTTTAAAGGAAGAGAGTTTTGAGTACTAGCCATTACTTACAGAATGAATACATTAATATGATTAATGTCGAAATATTTCACCTATATGAGTATCATAGATAGTTTAAGGGAAACCAAGATTAGGGACTCCAGATTTATACAGACCCCTTTCTAATACATAATACTGCTAATTCCTAATTTTCCTGGTCTATTACTGGGGGGAGGAAAGGGGATCTTACTACGGTTTTAAAAAAAAAATCCGACAGCAATTCTACTCCTAAGTCTTTAGGTACCCAAAAGAATTGAACTCAAACAAATACTTGTACATGAATGTTCACAGCAGCACTATTCAAAATGGCTGGAAGGTAGAAACAACCCAAGTGTTCATCAATTGATGAGTGGATTAAAAAAAGTGGTATACACATATAATGCAGTATTATTCAGTCATAAAAAGGAATGAAGTCCTGATACATGGATTAACCTCGAAAACATTATGCTAAGTGAAAGAAGCTGGGCACAAAGGGACAAATGGTGTATGATTCCACTTACATGAAATATCCAGAATAGTTAAACCGATAAAGACAGAAAGCAGATTAGTGGTTATCAGGGGCTGGGGAGAGGGGAAATGGGAAGTGATTGCTTCATGGCTATGGGGTTTCTTTTTGAGGTAATGAAAACGTTTTCAAACTAGATAGAGGTGGTGGTTGCACAATATTGTGAAATGTACTAAATGCCACTGAATTGTTCACTTTAAAATCCTAAATTTTATGCTATGTGGATTTCACCTAAATTAAAAACCACACAGAAAAATGAAATGACGATTGACCATAAAGCCCTAGATGGACAGGAGGAAATTTTCTTTTTCTTGGTTTATCACAATTTCAACACACAAGTTTTTGACCATTTAAATGAATTATTAAAAAAAATTACCCATTAAAAGTTCAAAAAAGGCATTAATGTAGCTGAGGTCTCCTAATTTGTCCCAGTTGGCACAGCACCTAGTAGCGTTTACAGTATACAAGAAGCTGTAAAAAGGTTTTTAATTTGTTTAAAGTGCAAAGAAAAAGAATATTGAGGAAGAATATAAAATGGCCAGAGCCTAGGAAATAGGCTAACATACATGCATATGTACATATCTATATATTTGAGCATGCAGATGGATGTAAACACTCAGGAGAGAAACCTGTTTTTCCTTACAACTTAGTGTTTCTCCAAAAACTTTAAATAGTAGCTTGCAATCACCACCCTCTGGGTTTCAGCAAGAGGTCACACACAGGGAGGGCCTCTAGCTGCCATTTCCTATTGCTTCCCTGGTGAGACAACACTGGAGGTTGAGTCACTTCAGGAGACTCTCAACAGGGCTCCCATTGTTCCAAGCTCAAAACTCAGAGACACAATGGGCCCTATTCATAGGGAGAGCATACAGGCTAGGGAATGGTCCCTTAGTATAGTGTCAACTTTTTGTTGGGACATCAAATTTTCATAAATACTTGCACAAATACGTGTTAATTATTATTTTTTTTAAAACAGTATAAAGAAATAAAACTCAATGAACATTAAACTGGGAGCCAGGACACTGAGTCTTATCCCTGGCTCTGTCTCTAATGTGACTTTAAGCAAGTCATTTGTTCTTCTCAGCCTCAGTTCCCTTGTTTGTAAAATGAAAATGATTTCTAAGGTCACTTAGAGCTCTAAAATTCTATGACACATATGAGGTCTATTGATGTTGCTACACTATGTACTATAACGAGTAAAGTTGTCAGCAGGAAAGAATCATTAGTTCACATCTTTTCATTCACTCTCAGCACTTACAAACAAGGAGTCTTAATAAAAATAGGCAGAGAAACTCCATTTTCTTTTCTCTCTCTTAAACAGACAAATTATAATGAATAAGATCCAGTGAGTCTCTCTGTCCCAACAAGTCCAGGATCACTCACAAAGGTAGCTCTAAACAAAGCACAGTGATGAAGGGCATCAACAGAAGCCACCTGTACATTTTTATGTCACCTTTTCTTAAGTTATTAATGCAGTTTGAGAATCTTTTGATTTCTTTGCAATGACTTAAAATCCCCAGAAGAAAAATGTCATTTCCAAGAATGTGATCAATGTCCTCAAGATTCCACATCATGTCATTTTTTGGTTTTTTCAACCTCAAAACTTGCCAAAGCAAGGACTTTGTCTCCAGAGCCTAAGGAGAAAGACACACAATTAACAAAAAGGTTACTTCAAATGCATCTACAGTTGCAGGTAAAAAGAGAAACATCTTTCACACACATAGTGAAATAGAAAATAGAATCGGTGTCCATTTTCAGTGCATTAACCCCTACCCTTCTGCTGCCATCACAATTTCCTTCCTTCTGCCCAAACAATCCTGCTACACACATAGGGTGACTTTATTGGTTATAAATTCTGACTCCAGCTCAAGTTATGTAATATGTAAAATTTTTGTTTATTTTTATAGTTACATTTAGCTAACAAATAGTAAAAAAGAAAAAAACTAGACTGCATGAAATTTAATTATTTTGAATAAAAAATGTTGGGAAATAAAACCAATGAATTGGATTTATAAAGAAAATCATTCTGGTTTTACTGCTAAACTCAAGAAAATGTCATTTATCTCCACCACACTGCCCTTTAGTCTGTACTGATAATACATATCCAGCTTTCAGAAATATGAAGGCACTCACCAAGATCTGTAGAGACTTTCTCAAACTGGCTAAGTATAGCACCTGCATTTGCTGACAAGAAGGCCTCATCATCTGCAGTCAGCTAAATAAAACAAAACAAACTCCAGTCTAGTGTGTTCAAATGTTACAACTGGTTCTAAGAACCACAGTTAAGAATGTCTCAGGACTACAAACTAGATCATGGATCAAAAAGTTCTGTACCAAAAACTTTACAATTTTTCTTTATACCTAATATGTTACATGAGATACTGGTACCTTCTCTCCAAGTTTCCTGAGAGCTGTTAGTATTTCCACTTTCTGCTGAGTGTACAGGTCTCTTTCCAGCTTTCCTACCATCAGATCTCTATCCATCTATAGTGGATAAATAAAAAGCACACAGTGTTTAAGTGAGAAAAATATTCTCTGCTTAAAATCTAGCTTGTCAGACCTAGTTCTTAAAAAAAATAGTCCTCTGATTAATATTATGAAGAACTATAGAAATAATTCAAGGCAGACATGACAGAAATGATTTTACACAGTTCTAATAAACATTAATGCTAATCAGAATCATTACCTGTAGTTCCCAACTTACAATGTATTCAAATTACAACAAACTGCGCTTACAACCATCTGTTTTTTTTGGGTACACCTTATCGTTAGTAATATGTACTACATACAATGCTGCAGTGCAGAAAAGGACCATACAGCCAACTCTCATTAATTTTCTGACTAGCAACACCATCCTTATTCCCAGGGATAATCCAGGTGAACCAGAACCTTCCACAAGTGGAGTTACTATCACAACTGACAAAATGCCAACATTGTCCATTTTTTCATGGATGTATTTTTTTATGTATGTATGTATTAAAATATATCTGTGAGTATATGTAATGTTTCCCACCCCCAAAGATTTATAAAGATACTGATAATAAAAGGCAATGATAATGAAAACTAAAAAAAAAAAAACAAAAAAAAAAAACGGGGTATTCGACTTATGTCAGAACTGACGACAGAACGGAACCCAATCATAAGTTGGGGACTATCTGTATTTTAGTTATAGACTCTGCTGAAGAAATAGTAGGTCAGTAGCTTCCTTTATAAAGAAGCTATCTTTTAAGAACTCATTTCATTAAACTGAAATGTGGTCTGTAGCTTGAATGGAAAAACTGGTATTAGATCTTCTGGAACTGAAGTTAAATATCATCCCCACCACCAGAAACACTGATAGTGTGTACTATGCATTGTTGCTATTCTAAGTGCTTTACCCATTACCATTGCTGTTGAGTTGATTCCAATTCATAGCGACCCTGTAGGACAGAGCAGAACTGCCCCATAGGGTTTCCAAGGCTGTTATCTTTAAGAAGCAGGCTGCCACATCTTTGTCCCATGGGGTGGCTAGTGGGTTGGAACCACCAATCTTTCAGTTAGCAGCTGAGTGCTTAACCACTGTGCCACCAGGGATCCTTCTAAGTGCTTTACACATATTAATTCATAATCCTCATGACAACCATAAGTTAGAGACTATCATTATCACCATTTTACAGAGGGAGAAGATGAGGCACAAAGAGGTTAAATAACTCTCCCAAGGGTACACTTCTTAGTAGTGGAGCAGGGATTCAAATCCAGTCAGTCTGACCCAAGTCCACGCTCTTAACCACTCTGCTACTGAATTAACCGTGGTTACAAATTAACTCGTTAATGCCTCAATTATATTCAAGTCTATAAACAGACTTCCTGAAATACCAGGTCTATAAAGGTCTTAGAGATTCTTAGATGAGAGATGCCGTCTAAGCATAAAGCAACACTGCTAATGAACTCCAAATGGGATTTAAACTTGGGGTTCCAGAAGTAAAGGTAAAACCTTAAAGGTGGAGTACAAGTTGAAGTGGTCAGTGGGAATTTAAACTGCCATGTGCTGCTTTGACTTCTACGTTCCTTTTCAACCACAATTGCTCAAAGGACTAATTTGTCAGAAAATTGTGAGCTGCTGCTCTAAATTCAACTGATCAATTTTTAAACTTTAGAATATCATATTGAACAAACTCTCAGGCTGAGAAAAGAAACAAATACAGAGATCAGACCAATTTAAAGAAACTTTACCTCTGCTAACCTTGTCCGAAGCTGACCTGGTTGTTTCTTTGCAAACAATCTGATGACCTCTGGAGTTTTAAAGGCCTGGCTGATAGCTGCCTGGATAGCCTAGAAACACAGAAAGGCAAAAACGAACCAAAATATTCCAGTGAATCACACTGCATATTACAGTAATAGTTAAGAGAGTACACATACAAAGCAAACCACTAAGAGACCATTTATATACTCAGTCATTGATAAGTCTTTGTTCATTAAGCACTGTTACAATTTTAGTTCCCATCTGCCATTTCCATGCATGTCACTACAGCCAAATATCAAACTAAATGAAGATCTGGACATACGTACTGTTTTATGCAGAAGTAGATACTTATCTAGAAGTTATACCAAAAAATAGGGTGCATTTCCTATCTTAACTACACTTACAAAAAAGAAAGAAAATAATATACCAACTCCGTAATCAATGTAAGTAAACTATGCTTACCAGCTGCATTCCACTTAGTTCATCTACCAAAGTCATATTTCCAGACATAATCTTCTTCAGTGAATCATTAAATTCACTTAGCTGTTCTAACGTTTCCTTTTTGGTTTCTTCATATTCCTCTGTATCAAGTTCCTCTCTAGAGTACATTGAACATCATAATATAAAAAAAAAAAAGTTTCAAGTGAAAAAAGCAATTTTAATACTGCATACAAAAATTACACGTATAAATATATATATATTTACAAAAATATATACATATATATATTTACAAAAAATATCCTAGGGAAAAAGGCAGGAAGTAACTATCAAAATGCTAATGATGGGTGTCTTCAGATAGTAGCAGCATGGACATTTTCCTGCAATGTGGTCACTTAGATAATAAAGCATTTTTATTTTACCAAAATGAAGCACATTTAATAAACTTCCTTTAAGTGGACTAAGAATCAATGGTATAACCTTGGGCAAACCTTGGTTTACCTGTAAGTTGCAGATAATGATGTTGTTGCTATTGTTAGCTGCCACTGAGTTGGCCCCAGAAACATGCACAATGAGATCAGACTGTTGTGATCCATAGAGTTTTCACTGGCTGAATTTTCCGAAGTAGATTGCCAGGCCTCTCTTTCTAGTCTGTCTTAGTTTGGAAGCTCTGCTGAAACCTGTTCAGCATCATAGGCCTCCACTGACCGACAGTGGCTGCATTGGCCAGGGACTCAAACCTGGGTTTCTGACACAGAAGGTGAGAATTCTACCAATGAACTACCACTGCCCATCCCTCACTCCCAGGCAGATAATGACAATCTCTACCTTATAGGGTTGCTATGAGAATTAAATGAAATATGGAAAGTGTTTAGCATATAATGTTGTTAGGTGCCCTCGAGTTGGTTCCAACTCATAGTGACCCGATGTACAACAGAATGAAACATTGCCTAGTCCTGTGCCATCCTTACAATTGTTGTTACACTTGAGCCCATTGTTGCAGCCACTGTGTCAATCCATCTCATTGAGGGTCTTCCTCTTTTCACTGACCATCTACTTTACCAAGCATGTTGTCTTTCTTCAGAGACTGGTCCCTCCCGATAACACATCTAAAGTATGTGAGATGAAGTCTCGCCATCCTTGCTTCTAATGAGCACTCTGGCTGTACTTCTTCCAAGACAGATTTGTTTGTCTTTCTGGAAGTCCATGGTATATTCAATATTCTTTGCCAACACCATAATTCAAAGACATATAATAGGTACTTGATAAATAGCTGTTATTATTATCATCATCATTAATGGTAGTACCTGGTATACCTTGAAATATAACAGCAATGTAGTACTTACATTAATGGTTACCTGAATAGGTAGGGAATTTTATTTAGTCTAACAAACTATTTATTAAACATTTACTGCAAATAGCAATAGCTACCATTTACTTTGGGCCAAGTACTGGCCCTGCATTTGTAATATTTAAAACAACCTTGCCAGGTTGTTAGAAACTTCAATGAATAGTCTTGGTCCTTTGAGCAATTAAGTGTGAAAACACGTAACAGAAGTTCAAGTAGCATCTTCTCAGTTGATACCAGTCAGGGCTGCTTCAAATACTAAAGACAAGATAGGTATTGATATTTCCACTTCACACATAAGGAAATGGAAGCTTAACGAGGTTAAGTAGTTTGCCCAAGTTCACACACAGTTAGTAATTGAAAGGCTTTCATATCCTAGCCTTTATGATTCCAAAGCTTGTGCAGTTTCTTTCACCAACAAAGCACTGTGAAGAACACCACAGGGGAAACCAAAATCACACATGGGCCTGTACCCACAAAGTTTGTAATTAATCTTACTAAAGAAAAAAAGCCATTTTACAGCATAACAACATGCAATTATATGATTACCTGCATTCCTCCAGATCTTGTAATTGCTGCATTAGTCTATCCAACTGTTCTTCTAAGTTCTGTTTTAATTTGCTTGTCTCTGTCTTTCCTCTGGAAGCCATTTTAATCTCTATGTAGAAAAAAAAACCAATTACAGTGCACCATATTTGGTTATTTGAAGTAATTCAATAGACTAGTGCAATTTAAAATAGTCTCCACCTTTTTTTTTTATTGTTGTAGTTTAAGTCAAAGTTTACAATTCAGATTAGTCTGTCATACAAAAATTTATACACTCATTGTTATGTGACCCTAATTGCTCTCCCTATACTGTGACATAAAATGGGCTATACTGTTTTTGAACTTGAGGTGTGAAAAAGATGGTTACATAAAGAAAACCTCAATTTAGATATAAATTTAAACCTATATAGTAACATTCCACAAAAATTCCTCACAATACTCTTAAATGACTTGAAAAATCAATTAGAAGACTTCACTGTTGGTCTATCTTACTTTAAACAAATATGATAGATGAAAATGCAGATCTGTAAAGAAGTAGACTGGTGTGACTTTGCTTTATAAAAAGATTCATTATAGCATTCTTTTAAATTTTTAATAAGTACTGGTCTTTTAAAAAACTTTTTATTAAAGTATAACATTCATATAGAAGAATACACATAAATGTACAAATAAATTTTCACAAACTGAGCATACCTCAGCAACCAGCACTCAGATCAAGAAACAGAACATTCCAGGATTCAGAACGCTCCTAGGGCTATCTTGTTGTTCTTACATGCATTTACCTAATGACTTTTGAGAACGAACATCTTTTGATATGTATTTCTTCTTTGGAAATGTGTCCATTTTTCCACTGGACTATCTTTCCCTAATTCATATAACATAGATATGAAAACTTTGTAATTATGAATATTTCTTGTCTCCTGACTTTAAATTCATGATGTTGTCACAGATAAATTATTATTTTTTAATGGCCTTATCTTTCTCGTTCTTTAAGTCTTCCGAGTTTTGTGTCCCATGAAGGCAGGACCTACCCATTCCAAGATTTATAAAAATATACTTGTTTTTAATACTTTCATACATTTTCTTTTTACATTTAGCTCTTTAAGCTATCTGCAACTTTTTTTTGTTTATGCTTATGAAGTAGGAGTCTACCTTTTCTTTTAAATGGATAGCCAACTGTCCTAACACCATCTACTAAACAGCCCATCCTTTATTCATTGATCTAACATGCCACCTTTATTGTAAGTCAAATTCCCAGACTCAAGTCTGTTTCATTGATTATATTCTGGTCCTAAGCCATTATCTCACTATTTTAAGTAACTTTATGGCTAGTGTATTTTTTTTAATTTTTATTGTACTTCAGGTGAAGGCTTACAGAACAAATAGTTTCTCATGAAACAGTAGTACACATACTGTTTTAAGACACTGGTTAACAACCCCACAACATGTCAACCCTCTAACTTCTCAAACTTTTTTGGTGAAAATACAGATAGCCAAAGATACACCATTTCAAAAATTTCTACATGCACAGTTCAGTGACGTTGACTACGCTCTTCCAATTGTGTTGCTATTCTCACTTAAGATGAAGGCTTACAGAACAAAATAGTTTCTCATTTAACAGTTACTACACATGGTGCCCTATGACAATGACAATGGTTAACAATCTCACAACACATCGACAATATCCTTACTGAACCTTGGGTTCCCTATCACCAGCTTCCTTGTCCCCTTGTGCCTTCTGGCCCTTGTCACTGGACTACTGTACCTCATTAGTCCCATTTGGTTTTACGGGGCTGTCCACTCCCAGGCTGAACGGTGAACCTCAGAGATAACATCACCACTGAGCTAAAAGGGTGTCTGGGGGCCATACTCTCGGGGTTTCTCCAGTCTCCTTTAGGCCAGTAAATCTGGTCTTATTTTTGTGAGTTAAAATTATGTTCTACATCCTTCTCCAGCTCTGTCCAGAACCCTCTGTTGTAATCCTGGTCAGAGCAGTCAGTGGTGGTAGCCGGGCACCATCTAGCTGTACTGGACTCAGTCCGGTGTAGGCCTTGGTAGCTGTGGTCCATTAGTCCTTTGGACTAATCTTTTCCTTGTATCCTGTTCTCTTCATTCTCCCTTGCTCCCGAAGGGATGAGACCAGTGGAGTATCTGAGATGGCTGCTCACAGGCTTTTAAGACCCCAGACACTACTCACCAAGGTAGAATGTAGAACACTGTCTTTATAAACTGTGTTATGCCAATTGAGCCAGATGTTCCCTGAGACCATAGTCCCCACAGCCCTCCGCCCAGCAATGCAGTCCCTCAGGGAGTTTGGATGTGTCTATGGGGCTTCCATGACCTTTCCTTGTACAAGTTGTGCTAGTTTCCCCAGTATTGTGTACTGTCTCACCCTTCACCCAAGACACCACTTATCTATTGCCTATTTAGTATTCCACCCCCCACCCCATCCCTGGTAACCAACAAAGATTGTTACATTGTGTGCGAACTTTTTCATGAGTTTTTACAATAGAGGTCTCATACAATATTTGTCCTTTTGTGATTGACTTATTTCACTCATCATAATGTCCTCCAGTTTCATCCATGTTATGAGATGCTTCACAGATTCATTGTTGTTCTTTCTCGTTTCATAGTACTCCACTGTGTGTATGTACCATAGTTTATCCATTCATCCGTTGATGAGCATCTAGGTTGTTTCCATGGTTTTGCTATGTGAACAATGCTGTATGGCTAGTGTATTTTTGATAACTGATAAGGACTTGCATTTTTTCTTATTTTTTTATTGTGGTAAAATATATATAACATTAAAATTTACCATTTTAACCACTTTTTTATTTTTTTGTTTATTGTAGTTTAAATGAAGTTTACATTTCAAGTTAGTCTCCCATACAAAAATTTATACATACAATGTTATGTGACCCTAATTGCTCTCCCCATACTGTGACAGCACACTCTTCCTTTTGACTCCTGATTCCCCAATGTCCATTCAACCAGCTCCTAACCCTCTCTGCCTTCCCATTTCACCTTCAGACAGAAGCTGCCCATTTAGTGTCTTATATCTACTTGAGCTAAGAGGCACACTCCTCACGAGTATCACTTTATGTCCTACAGTCCAGTCCGATCCGTCTGAAAAGCTGGCCTCGGAAACTGTTTTAGTTCTGGGCTGATAGAGTATCTGGGGGCCACGCTTCCCGAGGTTCCTCCAGTCTCATCCAGACCCTTAAGTCTGGTCTTCTTACTAGAATTTGAGTTCTGCACCCCACCTTTCTCCTGCTCCATCAGGAACTCTCTGTTGTAACCACTTCTGAGTGTACAATTCAGTAGCATTAAGTTAACCATCACTACTAAATTTCCAGATCTTCTTTATCGTCCCAAACAGAAACTCTATACCCATTAAACATTAACTCCCTGCTATCCCCACCCCGGTAAACTTTTATTTTACTTTCTGAGTTTATTAATTTGTCTATTCTAGGTACCTCAAATAAATGGAATCATATGATATTTGTCTTCTTTGTGTCTGGCGTACGTCACTTAGCTATCTTCAAGGTTCTTCCATGTTGTAGCATGTATCAGAACTCCATTCCTTTATATGACTGCATAATATCCCACTGCATGTATATATCACATTTTGTTTATCCATTCATCTGCTGATGGACACTTGGATTATTTCTACCTTTTGGCTAATGTGAATAAGTGCTATTACAAATATGGTAGGACTTGCCTTTTATTATTGTTCTTTTTTTTCAAAAAATTCTTGACTATTCTTGTGCATTTTTTTCTTCTAGATAAATTTGAGAATTAGCTTGTCAAGCTCCATTACAATTCCAGCTGAAATTTTGACAGGGATTATGTGAATTTAGAGACTAACAAGGAGAAAATCTGTATATTTGCAATTTGAATCTTCCTATCAAGAAATATCTCTCTCCATTTGTCTAGGTCTTCTTTTATGATCTTCAGTTTTTGGTAAAAAAAAGTATGGTTTTATTCACATAGGCCTTGAATACTGGCTATTCCTAGATGTTTTGTATTTTTTGTTAATATTGAAAATGAGGTTTTTTGTTATTACAATTTCTAGCTGATTATTGCTGATGCAGAGAAAAGCTACTATTTTGGTGTGTTGATATTGTATCCATTTACCTTAACATTTATAGCATTGTTTTTCCATTTATAAAAATTAAATTTATATTCCTTCCAGGAAACACATTTTGCTTAATATTAGGTATAACCATTCATCAAAACTAAAATCTTAGGATAACTTATAAAAAGCATTTTATATTTTCCTGCATATAAAGAAATTATTACTAGATGATTTGATATGATTTAATGTGAGATATTTGGTTTGATATGAAAAGGCTTCCTCACATTGATTCAAAATAGAATGCAACTAAGTAAAAATTTATTTTTTAATGCCCTACCTTTTAAAGTCAGCTTATATCATCAAGGGTCATTTTATCATATGCAAATATAAACAAGCTACAGAAGTGTAATTTATCATAGCTGTATTCTGTATACAATAGTTTAGTGGGTTTCTCCTGGAAATTCACATTTACATTTTTATTTGTTATCAGCTGAATTTTCAGGTAAGAGTCAAGGCAAACACAAAACGAAAGGAAAAGTGTCTTTTCAGGCTTAATTTCCTACAGTCCAACCACACTGGGACTACTTGCCATTTCAAAACATGCCATGCATTTTTTCATCCTTCCCTTTTGAGTCTGTATTTTTTCTACTTACCAAGCCCAGGTCATCTACTCTTTGAGATCTAGCTCAAGTGTCACCTTCTGCATAGTACCTTCCTTGATTCTCTTCAATTACTAGGCTGTGAGTTTATTTAAGAGTAGGGATTTTGCCTTTTCTTTATGCCCCTGCATCTAGTACCATGCTGGGCAGACTGGTAAATAAATAATAATTAACTGCTTCTTCCTCTGCATTCCACATCTTATTCTCTATTGAGCACTTATTTCTGCCTTGAATTATATGCGGATTTCATTTGCACACATTGTTTGTCTGTCTTCTCCAGACTGTAAACTCTGAGATTAGAAAACGTGTCTGATTCCTCTCTTAGCCTCTTCAGTACCTAATACAGAATAGGTATTTGATTATTGGATAAAGTATATAAAGGCTTAATGTATTTTAGGGGCTAAAGCTATTCTGAATAAATTTCAGGGAAGATGGGGGCACTTTAAAAGTCATAACCTGGTGCTATATATTTGAGATTTATCCCTGAAAGATTAACTCGCTGGCACCACCTAGCGTTCAATCAAGGTGGTGCATCTTTTACCAAAACGGCAGGAACAGTTCTTAAACACCGTAATCTGGAGTGGAAGGCGCTCATTCATTCTCACCTGCTTCTTAGTACTTTTAATTCTGTACAGTGCTGACTAGTCTCAAATTGCGTAAACCTTCAATTCTTTCAGTACCAAGGGTTATAAATTTGAAAAAAGCTAAGTTGTTCATCAGGACTACAAGTGACTCAAAGTTCAAACCACCTGGGGGTGGAGTTGGCTGGAAAAAGGGAAACCATTAACAAGTAGTTTTATCCGCCATAACTTGCACTTGAGCTGCCTGAAATTGAAACACACGCCTCTCCTCCTCCCAGGAAGGCACAATAGGGGTGGGTGTGGGTGGGGGGAGAAACCTGTTTTCTCCCTCGATGGTGCCTCCGGCAGCCTATCTGAGGTCTTTCCTAGCGAGCCCCTGGGTGTCACTGCGGAGAACTCCGCACATAGTGACGCCTTCAGGGAAGTTGTCAAACTTAGCAGCGGAAAAGGCAAGGGCAGAAAGCACACCTTTTTCGGACTGGAATCGAGCTGCGTTTGGACCAATCCCATTTGGACTAGCAGCTCCGACCACGACCCCCAAATCCCATCTCCCGAGGGAATCTGAGGCTCCCGCACTTCCGTCCCGCGGCAGCTGGGATCGACCAGGCCCCGGTAGCCGCCAGACTTTGCCGTGAACCCGCGTTCCTCGATACTCTTTCCAGTCCTCCCGAACAATTCCTGGACAACCTCCTCACGCCCCCGGGGTCCTCTCTCCACCTACCCCCGCCCCACTATCCCAGACTTTGGAGCAAGGGGCCCCGCCTACCTGAGGGCCTGAGACCGGAGGACGCACGCAAGAGGAGCACTTCCGCCGGATGCGTGCTCTTCCGGGCTCCTCGACCAATAAGGATGCCGCAGAAGGTGTTCCCCTAGTTGGCGTCCGAGCCGCGGGTCGTCCCCCAGAGGACTCTGGCCGGTTGGCTGATGAGGGTACGGTAAGCGCCTTCTCCCCAAGCCGTGGAGAAACTGGGTTCGTGGGGGGTCAGTCCGGGATCCCTTTTTGTCACAGGTATTGGGAGTCCAAGATGGAGGGGGATCTTTGAGAGTACCCGAACAGTGGCTTCACTAGGGTTGGTGTCACCCAGTGTGGTAATTCATGGTGTCACCCATCCCCCACCCCCCCCATGGCCCGCTTCCTGTACCAGACCATACAAAATCCTTAGTAATGTTTTTTGTACTGTTACTCGTAAATCATAATTCCTGTATATCACTCCTTTTCCTTTAATTACGATTTCATTCTCAAAAAAGTTATTGTTATAGGTTCATAAATACTAATTACCACAATATTGTAGCTGCAACACTAGAAAATTTGACAAAATCAGCGACTGTAAAAACACTGGCAGCAACCAATACGCGCTGTCTGCTGTGCAAGTGAAACCACGTGATTCAAAGGGTCATTATGATTGGGTGATAATGACAGCTCTGAAATGAGGGTAGTAGAAGGTTCTAAAGTAAATTAGCATTGAGTTTTAGCCTTGTAAGTATATTGATACATGTAAGCTGGGTTTATGAAAAATGTTTTGTTGTTATAACTAACTACAGGAATGTTTTTATAAAAAGTAATCAATTTCTGCTGAAACTGCACAAAAATTTTACAGACAGTCATTTTGGTGTCACCCCCTCTGACAGTGCCACCCCCTCTGACAGTGCCACCCCCTCTGATCTGCACCCCTCTGGTGATGCCACAATCCCTCAGGTAAGGTCATATTCAAGTTTGGGGCTAAGGCTCTTGCCTTTTAATTCTTTCGATCTTTGTGGAACCAAAAGCCTCAGTAAACTTCATTCTAGTCTTCAGAATGGGTGAATCCTCCAAAAACAAAAATCCCTTTCTAGAGGCTCTTTGAAGCTGTTACCTCTCAGGCTTGGCCTGAGAAAGGGGGATCCTCCATTCTGAACCACTTCTCTTTCCTCCTAAATCGCTCTTTCCAGAGCTGTGAAAAACTAGATCAACTTTCTCAGAAGCGATTCGACACTCCCACCTTTTAAGAAGGAAGTAACTAGTTGTTGGACAGCACTTTAAAAGTTATCTAGAAATTGTGTGTAAATCGTTTTTCTGCTATTTTAAACCCATCTCCCCGAACAGTCAGTAGTCCACAGGACAACCTCAGGATTTACAGCAAAATTATTTCAGGGATATTGTCTTTAAAGTTAGTTATAGTTCAGCCTGCCAGGACAGACTTCTGACTAAGATTACCATTGAGCTCTGCTAGAAAGAATTGTTTCTGTCACTTCTGTCTGATTGTAGAATTTCTTACTTATTACCATAAGTTGTTTTTCAGAGTTATAATTTGGATGTGAAACCACTTTTCTAGCCCACCTCAGGTAAGACTGTTAACAAACTGCTTGGAATGGTTCCAATAGCCTGCCTTACAAAATGCTTTAGGTTCAAAAAATTTCTTTTGTAAATGTAAGTGACAGTTATGTTAATGTGATTATCTTTAATTTTTAATCTGTGAATATGTGTGGAAGTGCCTGCATTTGAGTAGAATTGGACTGTCAGTGACATATACATAGGATCAGGGTCAAACAAAACAAAACTGGAAAATATGCTTCTTTCTTTCGCTGTTTGAAGAACTTGCTGAGTAAACACTTGCTCACAATGTACTTCTCCTAATTTTGACGACCATAATACAATGTTCCATTCAGGCAGTTGTACTGGTTTTAGTGCATGCAACCTTAGAACCTGTGTAGCAAAGGCCTTACCATATACAGACATTTTATTTGCCCCTCTTCATTCTCATTGACTTAATCTGATTCAGTGGTTTTATAATTGAGGGTGTTCTTATATATTTTTGGATTCTTGTTTAGAATTAATGGATAATGAGAAAAGTATTCCGAGAGCATAAGTAAGAGAAATTGGTTAGGATTCCAGTTCTCAAACAAAAATAGCCTTCAGACAGGAGGCAGAGAAGAAACTAGAGAAAGGGGAATGATATGGTAGGTAAGTAGTCACAGGAGAGAGCACTGGGGAAAGTAACCCCAGAACTGGGAATCATAACTGGAAACTCAGACAAATGCTGCTCAGCAGCTGGAAGTGTTTAGGACATGTGAGCTTGGACTTGGGATGGAAGCCCCAGGGGAATGCAGGCTGTTCCAGCTAGGTAAGGGGAGTGTTGGGGCAGATGAGACTTTAGTGTCTGACAAAAAGTACCATGAACTAAAGGCTGTCTGAACCCCTGTCTTTTAAATGTCTACCAGTAGATGGCTTGTTCCATTGTAAGTCTTGTGTAATGGAGCACGAACTTCTAGAGTCAGGTATCAATTAAGATTAGCTGTGAGATCTCAAGCAGGTTAATCAGCCTCTCTAAGCGTCAGCTTCCTAATCTGTAAGAATGGGATAATAATAGTACCTGCCTCATTAGGTTGTGATAAAGATTATGTGAGTGCTTAGCACATGGCTTAGCATATAGGAAGAACTCAGTGAACGTGGCCATTGTTATTATCATCATCATCATCATCATAGTAAAATATGCAAAATTGGATATATATTTACATAGGACAGGCCCATCCAAAGAGATTGGTTGAGTGTGTTGCCATTCAGTGAAGGGCACAGGAAATACAATGAGGATTCCACAAGCAGGAACCCTGAAGCTCTCCAGCCCTCTACCATCAATTCCCCACCCCACTTCTACCTTCAGCTCTGTCAACTACTGATCTGCGTCTGTCACTGTAGATTAGATTCCCTTTTCTAGAATGTCATATAAATGGAATCATACAGTATGTACTCTTTTGTGTCTGGCCTCTTTCACTCAAAGTAATGTCTGTGAGGTTTATCCACATTGTTTCTGTCAGTAGTTTTCTTTATATTTCTGAGTAGTATTCCACTGTATGATGTATCACAATTTGCTTATTTATTCATCTGTTGATTACATTTGAGTTGTTTCCAGTTTTTGACTATTATGTATAAAGCCAAATTGTAAAAAAAAAATTCTTCTTCTACCATTATTTTTAAGCTGTCCTCTTAATTTATACCTGAAATCCTTTCTGTGCAGCCTTCTTGGAACTTTCCTCCATCAGTTATTCACTTCCTTAAATAGCTTCCGTGGTTTCCTGATGCTGCTTTCCCCTCAATCTACCAGTGTTTAAATTCTCTTCTTTTAAAGCAAACCAAATAAATAAACTTCTCTTAACCATGATATCTCTTTAAATATAATGTTCAATATCTCTGTGGTTTTATTACCAGGTTCTAGTCTGGCATCTTGTTAAAGTGCAAATTTTGATATAGTAGGTCTAGAGTAGGGCCTGAAAAACCTGCATTTCTAGCCAGCTCCCAGCTGCTGCCCATACTGCTGGTCCACTTTGAAATACAAGTCTCTAGAGGGCTCAGTCCTTGACCTTTTCTCTGTCTTCACTCACTCCCCTGATAATGTCATCCAGTTTTGTGGCTTCAAATACCATCTATATGCAGATGACACGAAATGTCTAGTAAATCTCTTGTATGGACCTCTCCCTTGAACTTGGCTTTGTTCTCCATTTGCCTACTTAACATCACCTCTTGGATATCTGATGTTGTTTTTAGGTGCTGTCGAGTTAGTTCCAACTCATAGCGACCCTATGTACCACAGAATGAAACGCTGCTGAGTCCTGCGCCATCCTCACGATGGTTGCTCTGTTTGAGCCCATTGTTGCAGCCACTGTATCAGTCCATCTTGTTGAAGATCTTCCTTTTTTTTGCTCACTCACTACTTACCAAGCATGATGTCCTTCTCCAGAGACTGGTCCCTCCTGATAACATGTCCAAAGTACATGAGATGAAGTCTCGCCATCCTATCCTCTAAGAAGCATTCTGGTTGTACTTCTCCCAAGACAGATGTATTCGTTCTTCTGGTAGTCCATGGTATATTTAGTGTTCTTTGCCAACACCATAATTCAAAAGCGTCAGTTCTTTGGTCTTCTTTATTCATTGTCCAGTTTTCACATGCGTATGAGGGAATTGAAAATACCATGGCTTGGGTCAGGTGTACCTTTGTCCTCAACGTGACATCTTTACTTTTTAACACTTCAAAGAGCTCGATGGTGCAGTGATTAAGAGCTCAGGCTACTAACCAAAGATCAGCAGTTTGAATCTACCAGCCAGTCCTTGGAAACCCTATGGGGCAGTTCTACTCTGTCCTACAAGGTCACTGTGAGTCGGAATCGACTCTACAGCAACAGATTTGGTTTTTTGCAACAGGTTTGCCCAATGTAATACGTCGTTTGATTTCTTGACTGCTGCTTCTGTGGACATTGATTGTGGATCCAAGTAAAATGAAATCCTTGACAACTACGATCTTTTCTCATTTATCATGATGTTGCTTATCGGTGCAGTTGTGAGGATTTTGTTTTCTTTTTGTTGAGGTACAGTTATACTGAAGGCTATAGTCTTTGATCTTCATTAGTAAGTGCTTCAAATCCTCTTCACTTCGAGCAAGCAAGGTTGTGTCATCTGCATATCTAATAGACATCCCAAATTTAACATCCCTATAAGCTGAACTCCTGATCTTCTTCCCTAAACCTGCTCCATGGCTGTCTTTCTCTCCTTAATTAAAGGTAGCTCTTCTTTTATTTGTTTAGGCCCAAAACTGTGGAGTTAACCATGACTCCCCTTTCTCTCACAGCCCATATTCTATCCATCAGCAAATCACATTGACTTTACCTTCAAAATATATCCAGAATCTAATAACTTCTCACCACTTCTGCTGCTGCCACTCTGGTCTAAGCTGTCATCAGCTCTTACCTGGATTATTGCAGTGACTTCCTACCCAGTGTCCTTGCTTTCACCCTTGTTTTCCCCTACTGTCAGTTCTTAACTTCAGCGACTAGAGTGATCCTTTTAACATAAATCAGATCATGTCATTCTTCTACTCCAAACCCTGCAGCGGCTCCCTATTACCTCTCTGACTGCATTGCCTGGTACTCTCGCCCTCACTTGCTCTGCTTCAGCCATTCTGTCCTTCCTGCTTCTTCTGGAGTATGACAGGCATGCTCCTGCCTTAGGACCTTTGCACTGTTTGCTTAGAAGTCTCATCCCTTAGGTGTATGCACAGCTCATTTTCTCGCCTCTTTCAATTCTTTGCTCAGATGTCACTCAGTGAGACCTTTCCTTGACCACCCTATTTAAAATTCTAGCACTCTCCTTTTTCCCTGCTGTGTTTGTCTCATAGCAGTTGTTATTTACTATTTCGTATAATAGAGTATGCTTGGCATCCCTGGGTGGCATAAACATTTAAGCGCTCGACTATTAACTAAAAGATTGGCAGTTCGAATCTACCCAGAGGCACCTCAGAAGAAAGGCTTGGCAATCTACTTCTGACAGAGCCATTTGAAAACTCTGTGGAGCTCAGTGCTACTCTGACACACACGAGGTTGCCATAAGTTGGAATCGACTCAATGGCAACTTTTTTTTTTTAAATAAGCTTCTTTATTTTTATTATTGGTTGTCTGTCATCCCTAGCTCTACACATATAGCAAATTCTGACAGTTTTGTTTACTACTTTATTCCCAGCATCTACAGCATAGTAATTGCTGAACAATGATGAAAGAATGAGCAAATATTTTTAAAGTGCACTAGGGACATCATTCCCTGTTGAAACCCTCCAATGCCCCCCCATTCCCTATGAGATAAAATCCAAACTTCTTAATATGGCACCTGAAGCCCTTCATGACCAGCTTCGTCACCCATCCCTCTCCCACCCAGATGCTTCACTCCAGTCTTACCAAAGTATTTGAGACATCAGTTTCTTGAAAGCTTTATTGTTGTATTAACTTTTAATAACATAAAGTGACAGATTTTTAAATTTTACTTATAATTTTACCACACTCAAACATTTTTATTTCTTTTTCCATTATCATACATTTTAAGAAGGAAGGTAAGCAGTAGATGAAAACAAGAATAAGTTCAGGTTCTCTCCCCTTCAAAGATCTTCTTTTCTCAGCTTGACATTTCTTCACTGACAGAAGAACTGAGAGAGTTTTCTCACATTTCAGGACAGGAAAATGTTATTTCACAGAAGTCTCATGCCAGGGTTACCAAGAATGTTCTTAGAGTTATCCTGACTTTTTTGGTCTCTTGTTTTGTGTGCCCAAGCCCCTTCAAGCCCTTTGCTGTCAAGCTGATTCCGACTCGTAGTGACCCTACAGGATGGAGTAGAACTGCCCCATAGGGTTTACAAGGAGTGGCTGGTGGATTCGAACTGCTGACCTTTTGGTTGGCAGCCAGCCGTAGCTCTTATCCATTGCGCCACTGGGTCTCCTTGTATTTCTTGCAGGCATATTTATTAAGCAAGCATACTGTAGTGAGGAAAAAAATTAATAATTAGAGGTTTTTCATTTACTTTTAGGGTTTAATATTTGCGTAAAAAGGCAGAATGAACACAGTCCCATTTAAAATTTTTAAATCGTTGTGTAGTATTCCATTGTGTGGATATACCATAATTTGTTCATCCATTCATCCATTGATGTGCATATAGGTTGTTTCCATTTTTTTGTTGTTGTGAACAGTGCTGCAGTAAACATGGGTGTACATATATCTATTCATGTGACGGCTCTTATTTCTGTAGGATATATTCCAAGGAGTGGGATAGCTGGATCGTATGGTACTTCTAGCTTTTTGAGGAAGTGCCAAATTGCTTTCCAATACATTCCCACCAACAGCGTATAAGTGTTCCAGTCTCTCCACAACCTCTCCAGCATTTATTATTTTGTGTTTTTTGGATTAATGCTAGCCTTGTTGGGGTGAGATGATATCTCATGGTAGTTTTGATCTGCATTTCTCTAATGGATAATGATCATGCACATTTCTTCATGTGTCTGTTAGCCTCCTGAATATCTTCTTTGGCGAAGTGTCTGTTTATATCCTTTGCCCATTTTTCAATTGGGTTTTCTTTTTGTTGTTGAGGTTTTACAGTATCTTGTAGGTTTTATAGATTAGATGCTGATCAGATTTGTCATAGCCAAAAAATTTTTCCCAGTCTGTAGGTTGTCTTTTGACTCTTTTGGTGAAGTCTTTTGATGAGCATAAGTGTTTGATTTTTTAGGAGTTCCCAGTTATCTAGTCTCTCTTCTGGTGCTTGTGCATTGATACTTACGGTTCGTATTGTGTTTATGCCATGTATTAGAGCTCATAGCATTGTCCCTATTTTTTCTTCCATGATCTTTTTTATTTTCGATTTTATATTTAAGTCTTTGATCCATTTTGAGTTAGTTTTTGTGCATGGTGTGAGGTATGGGTCTTGTTTCAGTTTTTTGCAGTTGGATATCCAGTTCTGCCAGCACCATTTGTTAAAGAGACAGTCTTTTCCCCAATTAATGGACTTTGGGCCTTTGTCAAATATTAGCTGCTCATAGGTGGATGAATTTATGTCTGGATTCTAAGTTCTGTTCCATTGGTCTATGTATCTGTTGTTGTACCAGTACTGGGCTGTTTTGACTACCATGGCAGTATAATAGGTTCTAAAATCAGGTAGTGTGAGGCCTCCCACTTTGTTCTTCTTCTTGAGTAAGGCTTTACTTATTCAGGGCCTCTTCCCTTTCCATATGAAGTTGGTGATTTCTTTCTCCATCGCATTAAAAAGTGCCATTGGAATTTGGATTGGGATTGTATTGTATCTGTAGATCGCTTTGGGTAGAATTGACATTTTCACAATGTTGAGTCTTCTATCCATGAGCAAGGTATGTTTTTCCACTTATGCAAGTCTCTTTTGGTTTCTTGCAGTAGTGTCTTGTAGTTTTCATTGTATAGGTCTTTTATGTCTCTGGTTAGATTTATTCCTAAGTATTTTATCTTCTTGAGGGTTATTGTAAATGGTGTTGATCTGGTGATTTCCTCCTTGAGGTTCTCGTTGTTGGTGTAAAGGAATCCAACTTTTTGTCTGTTTATCTTCAATCCTGAAACTTCGCTGAAATCTTCTATTAGTTCCAGTAGTTTTCTTGTGGATTCTTTGGGGTTTTCTGTGTATAAGATCATATCATCTGCAAACAGAGATACTTTGACTTCTTCCCTAGCAATTTGGATGCCCTTTATTTCTTTTTCTAGCCTAATTGCTCTGGCTAGGACCTCCAGCACAATGTTGAATAAGAGTGGTGATAAAAGGTATCCTCGTCTGGTTCCCATTCTCAAGGGGAGTGCTTTCAAAATCTCTCCATTTAGGATGATGTTGGCTGTTGGCTTTATATAAATGCCCTTAATTATATTGAGGAACTTTCCTTCTATTCCTATTTTGCTGAGAGTTTTTATCATGAATGGGTGTTTGCCTTTTCTGCATCGATTGATAAGATCATGTGGTTCTTGTCTTTTGTTTTATTTCTGTGATGGATTATATTGATTGTTTTTCTAATGTTGAACCATCCCTGCATACCTGGTATAAATCCCACTTGATCATGGTGAATTTTTGTTTTTGCTATGTTGCTGAATTCTGTTGGCTAGAATTTTGTTGAGGATTTTTGCGTCAATGTTCATGAGGGATGTTGGTCTGTAATTCTCTTTTTTTTGTGGTGTCTTTACCTGGTTTTGATATCAGGGTTATGCTGGCTTCATAGAATGAGTTTGGGAGTATTCCATCCTTTTCTATGCTCTGAAATATGTTAGCAGTGGTGGTGTTAACTCTGACAGCAGAGAATTCTGTTACTCTATACGGGATATTGATAATTGTGGCTATCTAAATTAATAGGCCACTAAAAAATAGCACAGTATATATATTTTAGAATTATATAAAATATAATTTTCACGTGTATCAGAAAAAAAGCATAGTTTGTATTTCATATGGCATCAGTAGCATAAATTAAATATTGTTTTATGAAATTAACTCTGGCAAAACCAGATTTGGTTTTAGAGGAGATGATAAGATCCTAAAAGAATAACTGAGTAAAAATTTAGTTTTATAGATTAATTATTGTGTAGAAGTTGGTGATTTAGAAACCAGTAAATAGATCTGTTATTTTTTAATAGTTTTTGTTAGTCATGGTAATAGAATTATTTCAGAGGACTTCATCGTTAACGTATGAGTTTCTCACATACTGCTCATAACTCTTGGAGCTATATCTGGGATATGAGAGGTGCTCGGTAAAACTGTCAGTGGAGCAAATGTCAGTGGTAAAATGACTTCCTCTCCAGCAGATACCACCTGAACAGAGAAGCAGGTGGAGAGCAATTGTTTCCACTTGTGAAGGTGTGGTTCCTGTCATAGGTGTATTGGGAGCATCTAACACTGAATTTGTTCTTGCTGCTGACGTATACTATTCTTTTCATGAAGAAATGGACTTGTCTTAAGTTCCTAAAGTCATTGAGAACATCTGTGAGTAACTAGTTCCTACTTAATACCTCTGTGAACACATATAGAGGAAATAAGGATAGCTTATTTTTATTGTTATTTAACTCTGAAATTTCCCACTGCAATTTCTTAGAAGCAATAAATTGACCTTGTTCAAATATACAATCTGAATTACAGTGTTCTTTTGAAACTAAACTTTTGTTCGTTACCAAGATTGATACATTTCCTCCTTTCTGATCTTGAAACGATTTAATAGGAAGTCCTTACGTGGGGTGAATTTGGTTCTGATGTCGGTCCTGTGATTTCAGTTGAACTGTTTCTTTTTATCCATTGTCAGTGCTGGTTAATACTTAAAGACAGGTTTCTTCCAAATAACTGGTTCTGACATGCATCCTGTTGTAGTGGCTCTAAGGTTCAACCAACCATTTCATCCAGAAGCAGCAGAGTGAGAGATGGTGGTGGACTTGCTCTCAGGTGGCAGTGCTGCTGTGACAGACACTCAGGGACTCAGCCTGTCAAAGATGTGCCTCTGAAGCAGACTAGCAGGGCCCAAATGCCAGCTTTACACTGTCGGCTTAGGATCTGGCCTTGGATGAGCCACACTGGCCGGCAAAGTCAGCCCCAGGCCTGAGAAAAGCACTATAGGGTGAAGAAATGGGATCTAATTCAGTGGAATGGAAATAACATGAGAAGGATGGCTGTTTATATCACAGTAACCCACCCCGCTTTTTCTTTTCTTTTCATACTCATAGCTTCTTGGATTTAAAAGGAACCAGGGCTTCCCCTTGCAATATAACAATCTTAGTTGAGCAGTTGCTTCTCTTAGAGGACTCATAAGTCCCTTGACAGTAGGTTACTTGGGAAGTTTTTTTGCTTACCTGTAGAGATCATGCCGCTCACTGACAGCAGCACAGACAAGTAGTAAAGTTCAGGGGTCGTTTTTTCCTGTATTTGAGAAGAAAAAGCACCATGAGGAAAATGATTTTGCCCTAAGGATTTAAATGAAGACACCAACTTAACAAGAGATGAAAGGTTTGCTGCCTAATGTGCCAAACTCAATCCAACAGCTCTACTCTTGATTAAAATCTTTTTTTTTTTTTTTGATTCTAGCAAAGTGGAATTCACCTGAAAAAGAAATTCTTTGATTGTGGAATTGTTTTACCTTTCTCGCATGAAATATGTTCACTGTGACGTGTCTAATTAGGAATTCCATCTCTATATATCTCTATTTTTAAAGAAATAATATTATATTTTTGGTAAAAGTGTACACAGCATGACAGGTTCCCATTCAACAATTTCTACACATACTGTTCAGTGACATTGGCTATATTCTTTTTTTCTATTATTGCACAAGGTTTGTTTGTTTGTTTTTATAAAAGTAGAATAACTATAACAACAATACTAATCTACTGTGGCTGACTTGGTCAGTGTCCTGTCCATATTTCCTGAGATCTCGGTATCATTTATTTATTTTTTTAAATTTTATTTGGTTGTTGCTGAGAATATATACAGTAAAACATAACACCAATTCAGCCGTTTCTGCATGTACAGTGACATTGATTACATTATTCAAGTTGTGCAACCATCGTCATTCTCCTTTTCTGAGTAGTTCCTCCCTCTGTAACATAAACTCACTGCCCCCTAAGGTTCCTATCTGATCTTTTCAGTTCCTCTTGTCACTTTGATCCCATAAGATAGTTCTTAAAAGAGCATAATGCTCAAGGCAGACATTTTTTTCTAGTTAAGCTAAATTATTGTTTGGTTTTAAGAAGACTTCAGGGGATATTTTTGGTTTAAGGTTTAAAGATTATCTCAGAGCAGTAGTTTCAGGGCTTTATCCAGTCCCCATGGCCCTAGAAAGTCTAGAGTCCATGAGAATTTGAGATACTGTTCTGCATTTCCCCCCTTTTGATCAGAATTCTCCTATGGAATCTTTGATCAAAATGTTCAGTAATGGTAACCAGGCACCATTCAGTTCTTCAGGCCTCATGGCAAAGGAGATGGTTGTTCATGGAGGCAATTAGCCCCATATTCCTCCTCATCCTTCTATTCCTGACTCTCCTTCTTCCTCTCTTGCTCCAGGTGAATAGAGACCAATTATTGTGCCTTGGATGGCCACTTGCAAGCTTTTAAGACCCCTGATACTACACAACAAACTAGGAGGTAGAACAGAAACACTAAACATGTTATTAGGCCAGTTAACTGGGATATCGCATGAAACCATGGCACTAAACCTCCAAACCAAGGAACCAAATCCCATGAGGTTTTTAATGGTACATAAGCAGCCTCAGCAGCTACTCTTTTTTTGGTGGTTGTTGTTGTTATAAATGTATCTATCACACAACTTTTACCAATTCAACTTTTTACAGGTGTACAACTTATTTACAGCAATTACAGTAATGGACTGTATAATCTTACCCTTAATCAATACAATTTTTCCGTCACTGTTAACCACCCCCTTTCTCCCTTCCTCTTGCTCCTGGTAACCACTAATAAACTTTATAGTCTCTATACATATGCCTTTTCTTGTCTTTTTATACGAGTAAGATCATACAGGGGCCCTGGTGGCACAGTGGTTAAGAGCTACAGCTGCTAACCAAAAGAGTGGCAGTTCAAATCCACCAGCCACTCCTTGGAAACCCTATGGGGTAGTTCTCCTCTGTCCTGAAGGGTTGCTATGAGTCGGAATCGACTCCATGGCAGTACATTTGGTTTTTTGTTTGGTTTTTTTAAGATCATACAATATTTGTCCTTTTGTGCTTGACTTATTTCATCCAGCATAATGTCTTCAAACTTGATCCATATTGTAGCATGTATCAAGACTTTATTTCTTCTACAGGCTGAGTAGTATCCCATTGCATGTATGTGCCACATTTTGTTTATCCATTCATCTGTTGATGGGCATTTAGGTTGTTTCCAGCTTTGGCTGTTGTGAATAGTGCTTCAGTGAACATAGGTTCCCAAGTCTCTGTTCGAGTCTCTGCTTTCAAGTCTTTTGAGTATGTACCTAGGAATGGAATTACTGGGTCATATGATAGTTCTATTTTTAGTTTTTTTGAGAAAGCGCCACACTGTTTTCCACAATGTCTATACCATTTTGCATTCCCACCAGCAATGGATAAGAGTTCCAGTATCCCCACATCCTTGCCAACATTTGTTATTTTCTGTTTTTTATCTTAGCGATCCTAGTGGGAGTGAAATGGTATCTCATCGTGATTTTGATTTGCATCTCTCTGATGGCTAATGATGTTGAGTGTCTTTTCATGTGTTTGGTGACCATTTGAATGTCCTCTTTGTGAAACGTCTGTTAAAGCCCATTGCCCATTTTATGATTGAGTTGTCTTTTTGTTAAGTTGTTGAAGTTTTATATATATTTTGGTTATTAGAGTCTTATCAGATATATGGTTTCTGAAGATACTCTCCTAGTCGGTAGCTTGTCTTTTCACTTTTTTGGTAAAGTCTTTTGATGAACAAAAGTTTTTAATTTTTATGAAGTCCCATTTATTTATTTGGTCTTTTGCTGTTTTTATGTTTTGGTTATTATATTACATTATCCATTGTTGAATGCTAGGCCTGACAGCATCACCCCTGTTTCTTATTCTAAGAATTTTATGGTTTTAGTTTGCACATTTAGGTCCTTGAACCATTTTGAATTTTTTTGTGTATGTTGTGAGGCATGGATCTGTTTCATTTTTCTGCATGTGGAAAATCAGTTTTCCCAACAACATTTATTGAAGAGATTCTTCTTTCCCCATCGAACGGACTTTGCACCTTTGTTAAAAATCAGTTGACCATTGATGTGTAGATTTATTTCTGGATTCTCAGTTCTATTCCATTGATCTATGTGTCTGTTGTTATACCAGTATCAGGCTGTTTTGATTACTGTAGCTGTATAATATGTTTTAAAATCAGGAAGTGTGAGTCCTCCTACTTTGCTCTTCTCTTTCAGTATTGCTTTAGCTATTCTGGGCCTCTTGCCTTTCTACATAAAGTTGAGGAATGGTTTGTCCATTTCTGTAAAGAAGGCTGTTGAACTTTTGATTGGGATTTCGTTGAATCTATAGATTGCTTTGGGTAGTATTGACATCTTAACAATATTAAGTCTTTCAACCTAAGAACATGGAACATCTTTCCATTTATTTAAGTCTTCTTTAATCTCTTTCAGCAGTGTTTTATAATTTTCACTGTATAAGTCCTTCACATCCCTGGTTAGGTTTGTTCCAAGGCATTTTGTTCTGTTAGATGCTATTGTAAATGGAATTATTTCCCTAATTCCCTTTCAGATTTCTCACTGATAGTGTATGGAAACCCAACTGATTTTTGTTTGTTGACCTTCTACCCTGAAACTTTGCTAAATTCTTCTATTAGTTCTAGAAGTTTCCTTGTGGACTTTGAGATTTTCTGTATATAGGGTCATATCATCTGTGAATAGAGATAATTTTACTTCTTCTTTTCCAATCTGGATACCTTTTATTCCTTTTTTATGTTTTATTGCTCTGGCTAGGACTTCTAATACAATACTGAATAGAAATGGTGAGAGCGGGCATCCTTATTTTGTTCCTGATTTCAAGGGGAATGTTCTCAGTCTTTCTCCATTAAATATAATGTTGGCTGTTGACTTATCATATATGCCCTGAATCATATTGAGGAATTTCCGGTCTATTCCAATCTTCTTTAGGGTTTTCATCATGAAAGAGTGTTGGATTTTATCAAATGCTTTTTCTACATCCATAGACATGATCATGTGGTCTTTTCCTTTGCTCTGTTAATGTGGTGTATTACATTGATTGATTTTCTAATGTTGAACCATCCTTGCATTCCTAGAATAAATCCCAGTTGGTCATGATGTATGACACTTTTAATATGTTGTTGGATTCCGTTTGCTAGTATTTTGTTGAGGAGTTTTGCATCTATATCCGTAAGAGATATTTGCCTGTAGTTTTCTTTTCTTGTCATGTCTTTGTCTGGTTTTGGTATCAGGGTTATGTTTGCTTCATAGAATGAATTCTATCTTTTAGAAGAGTTTAAACAGTATTGGTGTAAATTCTTTTCTAAACATTTTGTAGAATTCCCCAGTGAAACCATCTGGTCCAGGAGCTTTTTTTGGTTGGGAGGTTTTTGGTCACTGATTCAATCTCTTTACTTGTTATGGGTCTGTTGAGAGTTTCTATTTCCTCTTGAGTCAGTTTGGGTAAGTTGTTTGCCTCTAAGAATTTGTCCATTTCATTTAGATTATTGCAGTGCAGTGAATTACTTAATATGGCCCTTCTAGTTGTAGTCTTTGTGACTCCCACACAGTGATTAGGTGGGACTATGCAAATAAGATGCTTGTGGCCCACCAAGGGGGTTGGACATCTTGCTGCTAATGCAAATAAGGAGTATGGAACTAGTGATGGTTAAGGTTATGGGTCAACTTGGCTGGGCCATGATTTTCAGTGGTTTGAAAGTTATATAATGATATAATTTGGTAGTTATGTAATAATGTAGTCATCCTCCACTTTGTGGTCTGATATAATTGTCCTCCTTTTTGTGATCTGATGTAATTATCCTCCATTTTGTGATGTGTTGTAAATCTTAGCCTCTATGCCTGTGGTTATGGTCCAATTTGGAAGTGAGTTGTCCGTTATGTTAATGAGGCAGGATTAGGGTGGGATGTATCTTGAGTCACCGCCCTACTGGAGGGTATGATTCAAGTCACCACCTTACCCCAGTCACCACCTTTACCACTCTTATTCAAGTCAAACCCTTGTACTGCCTTGCTCAGGTAAGGGGTGTATTCTTGAGGGTATGGTCTGTGTCCGATATATATATATGAATGGTCTGGCAAAGTTCTGTCTCTTGCTCTGGATCCTGCATCTGGCTTGTCATCATCTGACCTCTGGTTCTTGGAACTTGAACCAGCAGCCTATAGTCTGACCTGATTTGCCAGCTTCTGCAGCCTTGTGAGCAGCAGCTTGTCACCTGACCTGCTGATTTGAGTTCATCAGCCCTTGCAACCACATGAGTCAGCAGAAGCCTCAAGCCTGATGCCTGACCCATGGATTTGGAACTTGCCATCCTTCACAACTGTGTGAGCCATTTCGTTGATGGTTAGTGAGTTCTGTAAGATGTTGCAGCGAATTATGGAAACCAAAGACTAGAGGGAGAGTACTGAGGAGAGGAGGAATAGTTGATGTTAGAGATGGTGGAGTGGTACAGTAGAAAAGTTGGACATTTGGGACATCTTTAACCTCTGCCACATAGGAGCCAGCTTTGTGCTGATCCTTCTAAAATAAATTGTTCATTGAGTTATCCAGTTTATTGTTGTGCAGTTATTCAAAATATTCTGTCATAATTCTCTTTATTTCTATCAAGCGAGTTGTAATGTCCCCTCTCTGATTTCTTAATTTGGATATTTTCATCATTTCTCTTCTTTGTCAGTCTAGCTAAAGGTTTGTCAATTTTTTTGTTCTCGAAGAACCAACTTCTGGTTATATTGATTCTCTTTATTGTTTTTCTGTTTTCAATTTTATTTATTTCTACTCTGATATTTGTTATTTCTTTTCTTCTGGTAGGTGTAGGCTTAGTTTGCTCTTCTCATTCTAGTTCCTGGAGTTGTCGAGTTAGGCTGTTGATTTGAGCTCATTCTTCTTTTTTCAGGTAGGCATTAATTGCTATAAGTTTCCCTCTGAGTACTGCTTTTACTGCATTCCATAAGTTCTGGTATGTTGTGCTATCATTTTCATTTGACTCTAGGAAATTTGTGATTTCTTCCTTGACTCACTGACAGTTCAATAGTGTCATTTAATTTCCATATGTTTGTATTTTCCAGCTGCTATTGATTTCTAGCTTCACTCCGTTGTGGTCAGAGAAAATACTTTGTATGATTTCAATCTTTTGTATTTATTAAGACTTGCTTTGTGACCTAACATGTGGTCTATCCTGGAGAATGACCCACGTGCACTGGAGTAGAATATATATTGTGCTGTTGTTGGGTAGATCGTTCTTTATATATATCTGTTAAGTCTAGTTAAGTCTACATATCTCTATTTTTAAGTAGAAAATATATACAGGCAGTTGCTAAATTACAAACGAATTCCATTCCTAAGTCTGTCTTTAAGTCAAATCTGTACGTAAATGGGAGCAGTTAGGTACTGTTCGTATCTAATGTCATTTAGTCAGATGTTTGCCTTAGTATATAGTGTACCTTTCTATGCATAAAAAAATTAAAGAAACACTTCCAGATACACTAAAACATCTTTAAGATAATAATACAGTAATAATAATAGTGTTTTGATGCATATTGCAAAATAGTACCCATTTGTTATTATGAACCATTATATGTACATTGAATTTTTAATATAATAGGCTTTATGGAGGTTGATTCATAACTACGAGTTGTATGTAAGTCAGACGTTTGCAACCCAGGAACTGCCTGTATTGAAGACCAATGGTATATTATATACAGACAAGCTTGCAGATGAGATGAACCATTAGAAATTCGATATTAAAAGACACACACATATGGTTGCACAACTTGAAGAATGTAGTCAGTGTCACTAAATTGTTCACGTAGAAACTGTTGAATTGGTGTGTGTTTTGCTGTGTATATTCTTAACAACACAAAATAAGTAAGTTTAAGGAAAAAAAATAAGATTGCAGCCTTGGAAACCCTGTAGGGCAGTTCTGCTCTGTCATGTAGGGTTCCTGTGAGTCAGAATCGACTCAGTGGCACACAACAACAACAACAGCTAAACAGGGTAAAGAGGGACTTTAAATTTAAATGTCCAAAATGCCTTTCTTTCTTCCCATTTATGGAAGCAGGGCATTATCTGAGGAAATTAGAAGAAAATACAGTTTCCATTTCCTTATAGCAAGATTTTAAGTGTCGGTTATAAGTTTGATAACCATAGTTTTATAGCTTTAACTTTGTATTAAAGCATAATATAAATAAAGAAAAAAATGTACCTACCAAAAAAAAAAAAAAAAAGAAAACAAACAAAACAGCACATACACAGTCTTTTGCCAAAACTGTTAACACCATAGTGCAGACTCCTTCACCAAAGGATCCCACACCAAGTACAGAAAACATCCTCTCTAGTGCCTGTGGGACCAGTTCCAGATGAATAAGCAGCACAGTAAAACCTATAAGGCAAGGAAACAGCATCACCTGTACTGGTTTAATCATCTCTGAAATACATTCTTTTTTTTTTCATTTCAGAAGTTTTTATTTTTTATTTTTCTATATTTTATTGTACTTCAGGTGAAGGCTTACAGAACAAATAGTTTCTCATGAAACAGTAGTACACATGTTGTTTTATGACATTGCTTAACAACCCCACAACATGTTAACCCTCTAAATTCTCAACCTTTTTTTTTTTTTTTTTTTGGTGAAAATACACATAGCCAAAGATACACCGTTTCAAAAATTTCTACATACACAGTTCAGTGACATTGACTATGCTCTTCCAATTGTGCTGTTATTCTCGCTTAAGATGAAGGCTTACAGAACAAAATAGTTTCTCATTTAACAGTTACTACACATGGTGCCCTATGACAATGACAATGGTTAACAATCTCACAACACATCGACAATATCCTTACTGAACCTTGGGTTCCCTATCACCAGCTTCCTTGTCCCCTTGTGCCTTCTGGCCCTTGTCACTGGACTCCTGTACCTCGTTAGTCTCATTTGGTTTTACGGGGCTGTCCACTCCCAGGCTGAACAGTGAACCTCAGAGGTAACTTGACCACTGAGCTAAAAGGGTGTCTGGGGGCCATACTCTCGAGGTTTCTCCAGTCTCCTTTAGGCCAGTAAATCTGGTCTTTTTTTTTGTGAGTTAGAATTATGCTCTACATCCTTCTCCAGCACTGTCCAGAACCCTCTGTTGTGATCCTGGTCAGAGCAGTCAGTGGTGGTAGCCGGGCACCATCTAGCTATACTGGACTCAGTCCGGTGTAGGCCTTGGTAGCTGTAGACAATTAGTCCTTCGGACTAATCTTTTCCTTGTATCCTGTTCTCTTCATTCTCCCTTGCTCCCGAAGGGATGAGACCAGTGGAGTATCTGAGATGGCCGCTCACAGGTTTTTAAGACCCCAGACACTACTCACCAAGGTAGAATGTAGAGCATTGTCTTTATAAGCTGTGTCATGCCAGTTGAGCTAGATGTTCCCTGAGACCATGGTCCCCAGAGCCCTCTGCCCAGCAATTCAGTCCCTCAGGGAGTTTGGATGTGTCTATGGGGCTTCCATGACCTTTCCTTGTACAAGTTGTGCTAGTTTCCCCAGTATTGTGTACTGTCTCACTCTTCACCCAAGATACCACTTATCTATTGCCTATTTAGTATTTCCCCCCTACCCCTCCCATCCCTGGTAACCAACAAAGATTGTTACTTTTTGTGTGTGAACTTTTTCATGGGTTTTTACAATAGAGGTCTCATACAATATTTGTCCTTTTGTGATTGACTTATTTCACTCAGCATAATGTCCTCCAGTTTCATCCATGTTATGAGATGCTTCACAGATTCATTGTTGTTCTTTCTCATTGCATATACTCCATTGTGTGTATGTACCATAGTTTGTTTATCCATTCTTCTGTTGATGGGCACCTACGTTGTTTCCATCGTTTTGCTATCGTGAACAATGCTGCCATGAACATAGGTGTGCATATGTCTTCAGAAATACATTCTTGAGTGCAAACCCAAATATAATTTGTTTCCTGGCTTTCCTAGTATGGAACAGAAGTGGTCAAAACCTAGCCAAATTAAGTTTTTTCTTCAACATAGCGTGTGTTCTTATTATTGGCAATGCCAGTGATGGTAACAGTGACTGTTTTTTGAATGATTCCCGCATGCAAGGACTTTTCATACATTACCTTATTTAAACCTTACAGCAAAACTGTGAAGAAAATATTTTTATCCCCATTTTATAAATGAGGAAAGGGAAGTTCAGAGAGGTTAAGGAACTCACCTGAGGTCATACAGTTGGGGGAAGGAAGATTTGAACCCGCCTCCTATCTCTAAAGTCAGTGTTCCTCACCATCACACTACTCTGCCTCTTGTTGAATAGTGGTTTAGTGGGAGACTCTTAGGCCTACAACAGTGCCTGACACACTCAGTAACTATTTTTTCATTTTAAAAAATTTAGACATAGTCTTTATTTAAATTACACATCACTCTTATAAGTACACATAAAGGAAAATAAAACCAAAATGCATTAGTTAAGATATTCTTAGAACTTCTGCACATTTCAGAGTCCAACTCTTCTGTGTCACTTTTTGACTTGGAGTTGAGGTCTCTGCCATCTCCTGCTCAGTAACTATTTATTGAATGAATGAATAAATCTGGTACTTTAATTGTAAAGAATTGTAAAACACAAAGCATTTGTATTTGGTTTCAGATTCAATAGGACAACTGAAAGAGTTACTCAGGAACTTTTAAAAAATTCCCTTGACTTAAATTTTAAATGTGAATTTTTTCTTAAAATCCAGCCTGTGAGTTCCTGAAGAGCAGAGAGCCCACTCCTCCCCATCTTTGTTCTAGAAGTGTCTGGCAAATAGGAGACACTTAATAAGCAGTTGACAGAGTGACTGCACACTCACCAGTTGTGAAGAAGGTAAAGATGATATTACCAGCCAAGTTGGTCAGGAGAGGTTGGTTGCAGTATCAAGAGGATCTGGGCCTAAAAAATCAATACACTGGTGACAAATTAATTTTATACTTATTACAAGAAATGCATTTTATACTTACTACAAGAAATCCATGGTTTAAGCACAACGCCAGGAAACACAAACCCTTAAATTTTAATCCTAATTCTGGGGTGGGTGATTCATCTTAAAACCAAACCCGTTGCTGTTGAGTCAATTCTGACTCCTAGCAACCCTGTAGGACAAAGTAGAACTGCCCTATAAGGTTTCCAAGGACCATCTGATGGATTTGAACTGCTGACCTTTTGGTTAACAGCTGAGCTCTTGACCACTGCACCACCAGGTTCATCTTAGCTTTGGGTAATTTACATCTCTATAGAACCTTGGTTTCTTTACCAAGGTTGTCGTTATTGAGTGCCATCGAGTCAATTTCAACTCATAGTGACCCCATGTGACAGAGCAGAACTACCACATAGAGTTTTCTAGGCTGTTATCTTTACAGGAGAAGATCACCAGGTCTTTCTCTCTCAGAGCCACTGGTTGGGTTCAAACTGTCAGCCTTTTGGTTAGCAGCCAAGCACTTAATCATTGTGCCACCAGGGCTCCTCCCTTTACCATTACTGTAAATTAATGCTGTAAAACAGACCACAGGTAATATTAAGTTATTAATATCTATAATTAGTGGACAAATAATGTTTACTATTTTTCTAATTCATCTTAATTTGCTGTTTTGGTGAAAAAAACATTTTGTGGAAATTCTGGTCTTCTACAGTAAAGAAATAGCCTTTGTGGCTCACAAACCTCCTGCAGTAGAAGCCGGCAAGTTTGAGTTAGGCTAATTACAATGAGTGTTGCTGCTTCTCCTCCATCCCTATCCGCTCCATCCTCCTCACCACTTAAGTGGATTCTTAGATTTTTTAGGATTTCCAGGTTTTTAGAAGTGCATTTTTTTCTTTCCCATGTATCAAACTGCATTGACTTCATTTGCCCAATGACCAAGTTAGTGGCTGACTGACTTTTTCTGGCCCAGGACTAATTTCTAACATAGACTCTGAAATAAAGTCTCAAGGCATAATCCGCTCACTGAGTATGCCTCCAGACATTAGCTAATGCTTGGCTGTTGGGACTGGTCTCTAGGGAATCCATAAATTGAAACATTGGTGCCCTCATTGTCTCGCATTTAATGGCTTCTTAAACTAGAAGAAATAAGTGTCGGTTAAAAATTTAATCTGCCCAAATCCCAGCTGTACTCACTGACATTGAAAAAGTTGACTTTTCAAAGAGGTGAAGCAGGTGACTTGCCATTGATAATAGGGACAAAAACAATGGGGCAGGCGGCACTTAAATGTGTAACAGGAATCGCAGGGAGCACTCAGACCATTTCCACAGTAAGACACTTGCATGCTGAGCTGCCAAATGAGGGAGTTGGCCCATGAAAGAACTCACCTTAGCAGGACATAGAACTGGAGAGCCAGAGCAGTGAGCCCCAACAAGAACACTGTCACCCGGCTATGTGCGACACACACACAATTGCATTTTTACATTACTTGTTTAGTGATAAACCAGCTTCAAGAAACCAAGTTCAGGTTCTGTTCATGATAATGTTACATTAAACCACAGGGGTAACGTTTTAAACGTAGCAGAGACAAATTGAGATCCAGCCCATTAAAGAATAGAATTACGTCTGATACATCTTCAGTAATAATAATAATAATAACTACCATTTATTGAGCTCCTACTGTGTGGCGGGCACTGTTGATACTGGTTTCTAGAACCCTAGTTCCTTTACTATTACTGTAAATTAATGCCATAAAACAACCCACAAGTAATATTAAGAGTTACTAATATTCATAATTGGTGGACAAATGTCAAACATTTTATATGCATTATCTCATTTAATATGCTCAAAATCCTGAGATGGGACTAATATTACCCCCGTTCTATAAATGAGGAAACTGAGACTCAGAAAGGTAGTAGGTGGTAGAAATAGAATTTGAACCCAGATCTGAGAGAGTCTTTACCACTTTTCTAGGCTGAGCTAGCTATACCTCCAGCCAGATGATTTACATTGAATGTAACTAATGAACAGAGTAGTTCCACCTACTGCTGCTTAAACAACCAAATGAAGAAAGTTGCTGTTGCTGCTCAAAATAGTTTTGAAATTTTTCTTTTGAGATTACATGTACATAGTTCCATGCACATAAGAAAATTTTTGTCATTAACAGCTATATCTCTTTTTTCCCACCATAACTATATTATTCACCTTGAATGTTTATTTTATTGTATTTAGCACTTATTGACTTTAGAGTATGTGTAGATGTCAAATCTACCCTCTAGAAATAAAGATCTATCCCCAGTGAAGGTACTCGAATATGAAATTTCGAAATATACTCCCAGACTATTTAAAACAGTGGCACCATTGTTAGAATAAGTATATAGTTACATGCCTAAAATACCTATCTTGAAAGAAATAGCATCCTTTTTGGGTATAAATTCTGAGAGATTGTCAAGTCAGTCACATTATTTAACGTTTGACCAACAGAGATTTAATTATACCGAGCATTGTGAAATATGACAGGTAAAGCCAAACAGAATTATTGTTCTTTTTGAAAAACTTAATGTTTTAAAAACTGGCTTAATGCTTACATAATGTTATATGAATGTTTTCACCTCAGTGTTTTCAAAACTTCAAAAAGCTTGGTGATTTTAAAACTGAAAGCAAATTTTAAATGTTAAACTTTAAGACTGCCTCAGGAAGAAACGAACTCCTTTTTTTTGACGGGGGTGAAAATACACACAACAAAACATACACCACTTAAGTAATTTCTATATGTACAATTCAGTGACATTGGTTATGTTCTTCAAGTTGTGCTACCTCTGTCAACAACCCTTTCCAAACTATTTCGCTATCGTTAATACAAACTCACTGCTGTCCCCCACCCCCCTAAGCTTCTCATCTACCCTTTTGAGTCGCTGTTGTCAATGTGGTCATATACAGATAATTTAAAAGCATATGATACTTAATGCAGACATCTTTCCTAATTAGGTTAAACTGTTATTTGGTTCAAAGATGATTTCAGGGGATGCTTTCAGTTCAAGATTTAAAAATTTCCTCAGGGTAATAGTTTTGGGGGTTCATCCAGCCTTAATGGCTCAGGAAAGTCTGGATTCCATGAGAATTTGAAATTCTGTTCCTCATTTTTCCCTTTTTGATCAAGATTCTTCTATAGAATCCTCCATCTAAATGGAAACAAACCACTTTTTGTTGTAGTGGGCTGGGCAGACACACAGCCTGAGCCGATGTGATCTGGGCAGCCAGCAGTGCACGTAATGGGCAGTGTGGGCCAGGCAGAAGTGAATCATGGTGAACCAGCTGTGGCACACCTGCAGTCAGACAAGGGGGTCCAGAACAATCCTGTTAGAGCTTCCAAACTTTGTACACCCATGCGTCCCCCTCTGTCTACGCACACATACCGCCACCCTGCAGGGATACTGAGGAAGTACTCTTCCTTGTAGAGGAACAGACCGTCGTTCTTGTCAACCCACCCTGGGCTGAAGTAGGTGCCTGCTGTAACAAAGCTCTTCTCTGGGAGTGTATAGAGTCCAGGCTGAGCTCAGGTTGGCAGTGTTCATGGTGAGTTAATAAGACTGAACTGGATATTTGAGACAGGTCATGGATATGCAAGAGATAAAGACAGCTCTCTTTCTGCTGAGAAACCTGCTTCCCCCAGCTCCTCCCCATCACCTGGGGAGGACTGGAAACCTGAGGCACTGCTCATCCCCAAGGACAGGGAGGTGTGTGAAGCTCTTTGTTCCATCATTCCCTGAACTGTTTCAGGCTTGCTTGCAGCTTCGTTTGTGACTGGTACGTCTTGCTCTCAGCCTTACCTTTCTTCCAGCTCACTCTCCCTTGGGGAATGGTGCTAGGAACCTGATGTGGCCGGGGCTGGGCTTGACCCTGGAACCCAGCCCTCTACCCTAGTCTTTGAGAGTATGCTCAGTGGCTGACAGGATACACTGATTCCCCTGTAGGGCCCAGGATACTGTGAGGATGTTGTGTTCACCACTACCCTATAATGCCACAGGCACTTTGTATGGGAGTAAGGGATAGAGGGATGGGAACAGTGGGAACTAGCCCCAAGTAGACCCTGATGTCATCCTTAGGATAAAGCTCTCTCTAACCAACTAACCAGTTGCTATCAAGTCGATTCCAACTTATAGCAACCTCTTGGGTGTCAGAGTAGAAGTGTGCTCCATGGGGTTTTCAATGGATAATTTTTCAGACGTAGACTGCCAGGCGTTTCTATTGAGGCACCTCTAGGTGGATTCAGACCTCCATCCTTTCAGTTGGAACATTTAAGTCTTACCTATGAACTAATTTTTTTTTAATGCCATGATAAACTTTTAAAAAAAATGTTATTATGGTAAAGTATATATGTCATGGATTGAATTATCTCTTCCAAAAATATGTATATCAGTTTGGCCTGGCCATGATTCCCAGTATTGTGTAATTGTCCATCGTTTGGTCATCTGATGTGATTTTCCTATGTATTGTAAATCCCACCTCTGTGATGTTAATGAGGTGGCATAGGCAACAGTTATGTTAATGAGATAGGACTCAATCTACAAGACTGGATTGTGTCTTGAGCCAATCTCTTTTGAGATAGCAAGGAGAGGAGAGCAGAGAGACCGGGGGACCTCATACCACCAAGAAACCAGCGTCACGGAGCAGAGTGTGTCCTTTGGACCTGGGGTTCCTGCGCGGAGAAGCTCCTAGTCCAGGGGAAGATTAATGAGAAGGACCTTTCGGCAGAGCTAACAGAGAGAGAAAGCCTTCCCCTGGAGCTGAGACCCTGATTTTAGACTTCTAGCCTACTAGACTGTGAGAAAAAATGTCTTTATTAAAGCCATCCACTTGTGGTATTTCTGTTACAGCAGCACTAGATAACTAAGACAATATATGACATAGAATTTGCCATTTTAACCATTTTAAGTGTAGAATTCAATGATATTAATTACATTCATAATGTTGTAAAACCCTCACCACTATCTATTTCCAAATGTTTTTCATTACCCCAAAAAGAAACTCAGTACTCCTTAAGCAATAAACCACCATCCTCCCCACCCCTAGTAACCACAAATAAACTTTTGTCTCTATGCATTTTCCTAGTCTAGATATTTCATAGAAGTGAGATCATACAGTATTTATCCTTTTGTGACTGACTTATCTCACTTCGCATGATGTTTTCAAGGTTCATCTATGTTGTAGCATGTATCAGGACTTCGTTTCTTCTTATGGCTGAATAATATTCATTTGTATGGATATACCACATTTTATTTATCCATTCATCTGTTGAGGACACTTGGGTTGTTTCCGCTTTTTGACTATTGTGAATAATGCTGCAGTGAACATTGCTGTACAGGTATCTGTTTGAGTCCCTGCTTTCAGGTCTTCTGGGAGTATACCTAGGAGTGGAATTGGTGGGCTATGTGGTAACTCTATGTTTAACTTTTTGAGGAATGCTGAGCATTACAGATCCTTCTGTATGTTCTCTCTTATCTGCAATTAGCAGTGTTCCTGTGATCCCTGCCACTGTGCTTTGTTTGGAGAAGGCCTCAGAGTTATTGAATAAATGTTTCTTATTTCCATCCCTGCTGACTCTACTTAAATTGAGTCTCTCATTCCTTTGAATTGGGCTTTCCTGTCTTTTTTGATCTTTATGATCACCATCATCTGTATCATGACTTTCCTTATCAATAACAGCTACCATTCTTTTTAACATTTACTTTGCCAAGGTAATGTGCTAAGTACTTTGCATGTGTTTTCCTCAAAATTATTAATCTTCAAAATAACTGAGTTTTGTTCTGTCATTATCCCCATTTTACAGATAAGGAAACTTAAGGCACAGGAAGTGATTAGATCAAGCTCACACAGTCAAGTAGGCGGTTTGAACACCCATGTCATATTATTTTTATAGGACATTGTTTTTCTGGAACCCTGTTGTCACTCTTTTGCTCAGAAACTTTCAAAGATTCTCATTGCCTAAGAGATTTAAGTTCATATTCCTCATCTCCTCAGCCATGAGAGCTCGTTTCCAATCTACCCTGTTCCAGCTTATCACCCATGTCTCTTCTTGGCAAGAGAGAGCCTAGGAGTCAGGAAACCTAAACTCTAGCCCTGGTTCACCTCTCACCAGCTTTGTCCACTGGACTGACAGCATCCTATCTGAACAAAAGCAAGCTGGTCAACCCAGCAGTTGGGTTTGAGCACTATTGGGCTACAAATGAATAGACCCTGTCACAGGAACAAGAACAAGATACCATAAAAAGGAGCAGTCAGGACAAAGAGGACATGAGCTCTTGGAAATTAAGAGTATACTAGCAAAAGTGAAAAACAGAAGGATTGGAAGATGAAGTTGAGAATATTTAGAAATTAGAGCATGAAGGCAAGAGTTGGAACGTAGAAAAGATAGGAAAACTAGAAGACTAGTCTAGTCTAGGTGCTTTAACTTCAAATAATAGGCATTTCTGAAAACTGAAAATGGGGAGCAGAAAGTCATCAATGAAATGGTTCAAGGAAATTTTCCAGAACTGAAGGTTGTAAGTTTCAAGATTGAAAGGGCCTGCTGAACGTCCAGCACAATGGATGAAATAGATGCACACTAGAGGACATCATTGTAAATTTTCAGAACATTGGGGACAAACCCTGGTGGCATAGTGGTTAAGAGCTCAGACTGCTAAGCAAAAGGTCAGCAGTTTGAATCCATCAGCCACTCCTTGAAAACCCTATGGGGCAGTTCTACTTTGTCCTGTAGGGTCACTATGAGTCGGAATCAACTCGATGGCAGTGGGTTTGGTTTTGGTTTTGGGGACAAAGAGAAGAACTTACAAGCTTCAAGGGAGAAAAAAAAAAATAAGTCACATACAAAGATCTGGAATTGGAAGTGCCTTTGGACTTCTCAGTATTAATTAACTCTGAAATCTAGAAGCAATGCCTTCAGAATTCTGGGGGAAGATGATTTTAACATAGACTAGAGATAAGTTATATTGTGAAGTTTGGAAAGGGGAGGTAGAGGTCTATGAAAGGTAATCCTCATAGATCATGAAAGAAGGTCAGTAAACACTGTTCAAATTGGATAAATTAAGAAATAACAATATGAGTACATAATTTAGAATATGGCAGAATCTACCAGAAGAAATAATTGAAAAAGTTAAGAGTGATTGTCTTCAGGGAGCTGAACAGGGGCAAGGAGGTTGGTTGGTGAGACGGATATGGTTGATGTCTGTTGGGTTTCATTATGGGCCCTTTTGTTGCCCTGTGATTTTTAAATTTGTATACATGAATTAGTTTTGTAAAAATTTTAATTAGATGTCTTTCATTATTTCATTAGGGTTATAGTAGGTTCATATGGGATAGTGGATATGAAAAACAGTTTGTAAATTGTAAACTATTATTCAGTGGAAAGTGTAGTATGATCATGTTGACTAAGAGGCAGAATACTGTTCTGAAGGGCAAGTTGTTGGAGAACTGCATTTGGTAAATCATAATGTCATTGTATCAACTAATTGCTGCTGCAAGAGTGTAATCACAAAACCTCAGTGCATATGACTGTAAATACTCATTTTTGCTCACGAGTCTATGGTCAGCTTGTGAGTTTGCTGATGTGGGCCAGTCTCAGCTTATCTCACCTGGGCCTGTTGGTGTGGCTGAGCAGGTTGGCCATGGGTTGGCTGGTCTAGGATGGCCTCAGTCATATATCAAGTGATTGGCTGTGTATCAGTGGTCACCTCAACTCTCTTCCACATGTTTTGTCATCCTGTCACAGGCTAGCCTGGGCTTGTTCTCATGACAGAGGCAGGGGTACAAAAGTGACTGGAAGTATATGGACCCTCTAAGTTCTGGGCTCAGAATTGGCACACCTTAATACATTCTTTCGGCCAAAGCAAATCACAAAGGGTGTAGATGCCATCCCTTTATGGTAGTGTCTGCAAATTCACATTGAAAATGAGACATGGAGGATTAGGTCATTTTTGTAATCGATCTTGCACAGTCATTGAAGCCAAATGTGTTTATCAATCTATTTGGAATGAGACTATAGAAAGACATTAAAAGATCAGTGACTGAATTTAATTTCTTTTTCCTTTGTAGACAACGAGGAAGATGTCACAGATTTCCATTTAGATCAGCAACTTCAAATTCTTACCATGGAAAATTCGGAGAAGACAGAGGTGGTTCTCCTTGCTTGTGGTTCCTTTAATCCCATCACCAACATGCACCTCAGGTTGTTTGAGCTGGCTAGGGACTATATGAATGGAACAGGTAGGAATAGTATCCAAAAGCAACTTAAGACTAGAGAACCAAAATGGCTAGGTCTGTTTCAGTACATGTTTGGTTAAACAAGCAAAAATATGCTGCCCGCTTCCTTATTCAGGGACTTAGCCAAGGGAAGAGGATGAAATATGTTCAGTGAGGAATTAAGTATCTGGCTAACAGCCTTTAAACTCAAAAAACTCATTGTCATTGAGTCAGTTCTGACTCAAGTGACCCTACAGGACAGATTAGAACTGTCCCAGAAGGTTTCCAAGGTTGTACAGAAGCAGATTGCCACATCTTTCTCCTGCAAAGTGGCTGATGGGTTTGAAATGCCAGCCTTTCAGTTAGCAGCCAAGCACTTAACCATTGCTCTACCAGGGTTCCTTAATGACCTACAGTGTATAAAAAAGAAAAAAAATATGTTTTAAACTACAGTAGAAGGAGCAATAATGATTTTTAAATACCTAAAACTAATTTCTGTTTCATAAGGATTTGTCTTCATTGTTTTTCTATAATTCTACTTTACCCAGGGATTCACTTACATAACAGGTTTATACCTGTATGTGTAAATGAATGCTGTTTCTTTTTCTCAGTCGTCTTTGTATGTAGTGAAGCAAGAGTGTGTTAGTGGTGCAGTGGAAGTTAAACCAAAGTAAGCATTTTGCTGCTTGATGTTAAATCCACATCTAGCTAGACTTGTTGCAACAGTGTTGTACCTGATCTTCCTGACTTCAGTCTCTTTCTCCTCTCTGCTAGCTTTTCTTCTACATTATTCCAGAGTGATTTTTCTAAAACAAAAATTCAAGTCTCTCATTCCCTATTTCAGGAGCTTCCTATTACTTAAGGCAGAAAGCTAAAACTCTTAGTTTGGTAAACATAAGACCTTCAGGATTGGCTGCAGTCTACCTTTCTTTTATGTCAATTTTTAAAGTTTTCATAAACAACACATGAATAAAGGGTGTTCAGAAAATATGGAAACATAATATTATTTTGTGTATATTGTAATATAAAATCAATAAACCATTTATTATGTATATTATATTCACCTGTTTCCAAATTTCTTTGTAATCACAATATATATATATATAAACCAAACCCGTTGCCATCAAGTCAATTCCAACTCATAGCCAACCCTATAGAACAGAGTAGAACTGCCCCGTAAGGTTTCCAAGTAGTGACTGGTGGATTTGAACTAACAACCTCTTGGTTAGCAGCCAAATGCTTAACCACTGCACCACCAGGGCTCCCATGATGTATATGCTCGTTATAAAAGATTAAATATGTATGTAAAAGAGTAGGTGTGTGTGTAATGTATATAAAATGCTCACCTCTTATTCCCAACCCTGGAGGCAATCACTGTTAATACTTTAAAATGTATCCTTTCGGTCGTTTGTTTTCTATGAATTTACATGCAAATTTTTATATATACACACAGATTTGATCCATTATATAAATGAAATCATGTTGTATGCATTATAGATAGATGCTTAATTCCTAATAATATATTTTTGTCCATCAGATTGGCAAAAATTTTAAATTTGATAACATCAAGGATCAGAGGTTGAGGAGAAATGGGCTCTAGCATACACTGTAGGTGGACAATACAAATTGATTAAGGCTTTTTACAAGGCAATTTGCCAATATCAATCAAAAAAACTGTACATACCCTTTAATTCAGCAATTTCACTTGTAGGAATCTATCCTAGAGGGAGAAAGGGTAGTTGTGTGGGCATAATTAAGGATATAGGGCATATGATTAGAGCATAATAGCCACTTATAATTTTCTTAATTGACTACTGATATCTTTTATCTATTTCCTAATGATTCCGTTTTCTTACTGATTTATAAAAGATGTTTTATATATTCTGCATATGACTCCTTTGATATATATGTGGTGCATATATTCTCTCAGTTTGTCAAAGAGAGGCTGTATACCTAATGGTATATTTATAATCTTTATAAAGAACAAGGTTTCCTTTTATTGATCCTCTTTGTATTTCTTTTTTTATTAAGCTCTGGTCTTTGTTTTATTATTTTCTTTCTCTTATTTCTTTGGATTTGCTATTTTTCTTTTAAATTGAAATTTTTTTCTCACTAATTTTCGATCATCTTTTCTTATATAAGCATTTAAGGCTAATTTTCCCTCAGAATTTTGAAAATACTGCTTAGTGGTAGCTCAACATTCAGTGGTTACCAAAGAAAACTCTCATGCCTGTCTGATTCTTGTTCCTTTGTTGGTGATCTGTTTGTTGTTTTTCTCATACTGGAAAATTTTATAATTTTCTCTTCGCTAATATTTTAAAATTTCACCATACTGTATCTAAGTGGTCTTTTTTCATGCATCCTACTTGATACTCAGTGAGCTATTTCAAATGACAGACATACTTTTTCTATTTGGGTAATTTTCTTTTATTCTTTATTTGATTATTTTCTTTGCTCTTTTTTTCTGTCTTCTTTCTGGATCCCCTATTAAACAGATGTTGTACCTCTTGGATTGATCCTTTATCTCACCTCTGTTTTGTCTCATGCTTTCCAGCTCTTTGTGTTTTTGTGCTTTGCGTCAGTTAGCTTTTGCTGCTTAACAGATCTCCCCGAAACATAGTGGATGAAAACAGCCATCATTTGTTAGCACGTGATTCTGTGGACCAGTAATTTGGGCTGAGGTTCACTGGGGTGTTCTGCTGGTCTTGTGGTGGATTACTGTACCACTGTAGTCAGCTGAGAGGTTGGCTGTGAGCTGGTTGGTCTAGAATGGCCTCACTTATCTGTTTGTCTTTTGGTCCCAGCTGTCAGTTGGTGTTGACTGGATTACTTGTCTCCAGCTTATTTACGTGGTACTACAGAGTTCCCATCAGCAAAACAAGGGATGCCCCATGGGAAGCCTCTGCTTGTATCACATTTGTTATTGTTTCATTGACCAAAGCAAAATACAAAACCACTTCTAGAGTCAGTGTGGGAAGGACTATCCAAGGGTGTGGAATGCAGAGGGGCATGAACAAACTGAAGGTCATTACTGTAGTAATCTACCACATGCTTCATTCTGGGAGAATTCTTCAGGTTGATTATTTAGCTCATTAAACCTTCTTTAGGTTTATCTATTCTGCTGCTTAGCCCATTCTGTTAATGTTTTTGGCCATTTTTTATTTCCAAGATCTCAAATTAGTTCTTTTTCATGCATCTTCTTGTTATGAATATGATAACATTCATTTATGTTTCTTTTGCAGAGTTTCCTTCTACTAATTCTGCTTAGTATTCACTCTTGTGTTATGTTGATTTTTACTTCTGTTTTGCTGTGTTGATCTTTTTGACTGCTTCCTTTTCTTAGAATATAAGGTTCTCTAGTCCTTTGTCTGTGGAGGCTATTTGTTTTAACACTAGCAGAGAAGGGAAAAGAGACCAACCTGCTTAGCTTCTCCAGAATTAGTCACCAAGACATTTGCCTCAGAGTCCACTCCTGATGCTTTTATTCCTTGACTTTAGCTGCCATTTTTAGAAACTGTTACTTGGTTTTACCCATTTTTGTTTTCCATTAAAGATGGTCCTAACTGCTTTCTGTCTTTCTGGAGTTCCTCAAAATTTCTGAGCTATCAGTGATGCTCTTTCTTGCTTTTCTAGCACTATTATGGGTTTATTCTTCTCTTTAAATATCTATTCTGTCATTTCATGGAATTTTTAGTGAGTACAAAGATGAATATGCTCAGTCCATATACTGGTTCACTTCACCTCTTTAATCTTTCTTTTTTAAAATTTATTTTTTTTAATTGTTAGGTTTATCTAACACGTAGAAGAGCGCTTAAATTGTATAGGTAGTTGTGAACATCTAATTAACTGCCATCAAGTCAAGAAAAGAACACTGCCAGCATACCAGGAGCCCCCCAGTCATAGGCCCCTTCCCAATTGCAATCCACTACCTTGCTCCCTAAAAAGTCCTGGTGGTACAGTGGTTAGCTCAGCTGCTAACTGAAAGGTTGGCAGTTCCAACCCACCAGCCACTCCATGGAAGAAAGATGTGGCAGTCTGTTTCCATAAAGATTTACAGCCTTGGAAACCCTATGGGGGCAGTTCTACTCTGTCCTGTAGTGTTGCTATGAGTTGAAATCTAGTCAGTGACAATGGGTTTTTATGGACCTCACCCCTAGAGGCAGCCCTACTCTGCTCATATTTCTGCTGATCATTTTTCTACTTTTGTTTAGAGTTTTATTACCCACGTATGCGTTCCTTAAAAATAGTTCAGTTTTGCCTGTTGAACTTTATGTAAATGGAATTATACATATGCATACTTTTCTGTCTTCATTTGTTCAACATTATATTTGTAGAAGTCATTTATATTGTTGTTATTGTGTTTTTATCTACTATCTTATTTTTAAATTTCTATTTGTTCGTCCATAGTAGGTTTCATTTTTTTCTCCTTTATTGCCTTCTTTTAGATTATTTTTTAATAATTTTACTTTTCTCCTTTTGCTAGTTTGGAATTTATACATTGTTTCTTTTCTTTTAGTAGTTACCTGTAAAGTACAATGGGCATAACCTAATAATAAACCCTAAAGTTAAATAATACTTTTAGATGTGTCTGGGAAAATACTAAGACATGAGAACACATTGGCTCTATTTTCTAACCACCTGACTCATATGTTCCTGTTGTCAAGTGTTTTAATTATGTCTCTCTCTTTTTTTTGTCCCTTCAAATAATTTTTACCTTTTTAAAATTTTCTGATATTTTCTTGTTTTTTTATTCTTTATTTCTCCTTATAGCTTATCTATTCCATCTGAGATCACTTATTTTGCCTGAAATATATTCTTTAGAATTACCTTTAGTGAGGTCTGCTAGCCACAGACTCCTTCAGTTTTTTCTTTATTTTACTGTCACTCTTGAAAAATACTTCAGTTATTTTTTTTCCAGCTCTCGTAGGCATCATTCTACTGTCTTCTGGCTGCCATTGTTACTATTAAGAAATTAGCTGTCAGTGTAACCACTGCTTCTTTGGAGGTAATCTGTCCTTTTTCCTCTGACTGTTTTTATGGTTTTCTTTTTATCTTTGGTGTTTCATTAATGATGTGGTTAGGTAGAGATCTTTTTTTATTTACCATCCTGGGATTTGTTGGATTTTGGAAAAATCTCAGCCATTATCCTTTTAGATATTGCCTGTACCCTATCTCTTTCTTCTATTTCTGGAATTCTTATTTTATCCTTTGTATCTCTTAGCCATATTTATATTTTTCATCTCTTTAGACATCTCTGGGAAAATACTAAGATATGAGAACACATTAACTCTATTTCTGTGCTGCATTCTGGATAACTTCTTATCACCAGTCTTCTCTTCAGTTGTACCTAATCTGTTGTTAATCCTGACTATTGAGTTTTTAATTTCAGTTATTAGACTTTTTATTACTAGAGGTTCTATTTGGCATTCCTCAAATCTGCTAGGTTATATTTTATAGTTTCCTGTACTAGCAAATACTTTCAAGCTTAGCTTTTATTTCTTTAAATTTAGTTATCTTATAGTCTGTTGTGGGTAATTTCAGTATCTAGTCTTGGTGGTCTTACTCTACTGCCTATTATTTCTGCTTATTCTTGCTCATGCTGCATTTTTTTGTGTGTGTGCTTAGTTTTTGAGCTGCTCATTTTCCTTAGAAAATTATTTGCTTCTTCCAGGAACCTGGGGGCATTATCAGTCTAGGACCACTATAAATTCATGAATTGAGGTTTTTTGATCATCTAGGTGAGGTTTGCCGTGTAAATCCATGCTAAATCTGACTTATAGTTACAAAATCTCAGAAACGGCTTTTTTTTTTTTTTGTTTCCCCTCATTTTGCTTGGCCCCAAGATAGGCTTCCCTGCAGTTCCTTGGAGGTAGGGGAGATTTGCTTCTGGTTCACTCTTAAGAGGATTTTGCCCCTTTTGGTCCTAGCTGAATGGGAGAGGCGTGTCCTATTAGACTCCCCTCTTAGGTGGGCCATGGGCTTCCAGTTCCTCGTGTTCCATGATGCAGTCAAAACTAAAGCTTAAGTTCCTATGTTCAAAAACAGGATTTAGATCAAAAGTGGCTTTGGTGATTTACTTACTTTTCTGAGTTCCCTATTTTTCTTAGATTTTGCCCAGGTAATTTCAGGCAAAGGGCCCTGGGTGGCACAGTTTGTGCTCACCTACTAACCTAATGGTTGGCAGTTCAAACCCATGTGGCAGCACTGCAGGAGAACGGCCTGGCAATCTGCTTCCTTAAACTTTACAGCCAAGAAAACTCTATGGAGCAGTTCTGCTTTATAACACATGGGTTTGCCATGAGTTGGAATCAACTCTACAGCAATGTGTTTAGTTTTTGGTTGTTTAATTTCAGGCAATTCTGAAATCTTGTCAGTTCTTCATTACTTAATAAGATAATTTTTATAGTTCATTAGCCTTTTCAGTGGGGAGGTTTGTTCTGATAACCTAAAACCAAAAAACCAAACCCATTGCTGTTGAGTCGATTCCAGCTCATAGCGACCCTGTAGGTCAGAGTAGAACTGCCCCATAGGGTTTCCAAGGAGCAGCTGATAGATTCAAACTGCCTACCTTTTGGTTAGCAGCCGAATGCTTAACCACTGGTGCCACCAGGGCTCCTCTGATAACCTAGTCTGCCATATTATTCCTCATCTCATCTTTCATCCCTACTCCCTACTGTGTATTCCAGCCATACCAAAGAATAAATGTGTGTATGTATCCTTTATCATCCTGGACACTTGGAGCTTCCCTTATGGATTCCTGCAAGTCCAGAATATCAGTAGCTCTTTAAACAGATAAGAGTTACAAGCCTGCATTTTCCTATCTCGTTAGTAGAAACTCAAACATTTCCAGAAAGTCTCTTTACCTGGACAACTGAAGATCCTGAAGCACCTAGTGCTCTGTTGCGGGGTGAACACTATTTTATGTGGCCATCTGTGTCTTGGTTGCACAGGTAGGTGTAGGTTGAGTAGAGCTCTGTGTTGATGCTCATGTGAGGGATGGTGAGCACCCATGTTCATTTACAGGCGTATCTAAGTGCCCACATAAAATTCTGAAGTTTCTGGCTGGAAGACCAAGTGAGGGGTCTGGAGGAAAGCTTGCCCTTTGGATAACTAAGTCCAAGCAGATATGAGTATGACAGGGATGCCTCTGGCCAAGGAGCCTGTTCTTGGAACAAAAGGGAGAAAACCAGTTTTTTACACAGTATTCACACTGGACAATAACAGGGGTCTTCATAGGACCAAAAATATGATACTTTAGAAAGGAGGACTTGTAAACTTCAACCTCACCAGAGGAGTGTCGGGTAGAGTTAAAGAACTATGAGCAGTGTCATCACTTCGCTATCATTTTGTAGGTTCTAATACTCTTTGAACTAAGACTTATTAAAAGCAAACGAACTATTGCTTGTTCTTTTTAACTGGTAATAAAAATTACTTTTAGAGAACTGAAAGGTTAGGAAAGGGAGATCTATGATTATAAAATAGTATTGATTGTAAAGTTTACTATGCATAAAATCTTATTTGTTATACCTATATCAAATTTAATTCTTTACCCAGGAAAATATAGAGTTATCAAAGGCATCATTTCTCCTGTTGGAGATGCGTACAAGAAGAAAGGACTCATCCCCGCCCATCACCGGGTTATCATGGCAGAGCTCGCCACCAAGAATTCAAAATGGGTGGAAGTTGACACATGGGAAAGTCTTCAGAGCGAGTGGGTAGAGACTGCTAAAGTGCTAAGGTATTTATTCTCACCTGTATGGAAATGGGTTGGGGAGCTTCTTGGCTTTTTTCCATGTTTTAATGCTGCCTGCGTCTGTGAACATAAAGTCAGTTGCCATCAAGTCAGCTCCAACTCATTACGACCCCATGTGTGTCAGAGTAGAACCGTGCTCCATAGGGTTTTCAATGGCTGAGTTTTCAGAAGTGGATTGCCAGGACTTTCTTCCAAAGTGCCTCTGGGTGAACTCAAATTGCCAACCTTTGGGTTGGCAGCCAAGTGCATTAACAGTTTGCACCACCCAAAAGACCCTTGTGAACATACAGTAAAACTGTCAGTAGTATTAGAGAAGGCTTAAGCTACACCATTCCTATGTAAGGTTATTATGAGGCTCTAGAGCACCTTTCTTTTAGGGAAACAGAGCATAGGGTATTCCTTAGCCTTTATATTTTCCTTATGGTTTGAGATGTTTGCATGTTTGCTACTATGTGATGTCTCTGTATGAGAACAGAGGAAGCCTGCCTGACCTGTCCGTCTGTGCCCCAAATGAGAAAGGAAAAGTTGTAATAGGATGTTATCATCATCAGTTTTCTTAGGTATAAGAGAGAGGCAGGTAACTCAATGAAGAGAAGCTGTGATACTTGATCATGAACAGACCTCCTTTTGTGGCTGCACCCATGGCAGTCTGTCTGCTTGTATCTTTGAAACTGTTCCACAATTAAGGTTCTGAAACCAGAGCAAGTAACATCTGATTATTGCTTAATATTAACTTGAGTCTAAAATGAAAGAGCTTTCTGAACAGACATTTCTTATGTCTGTCCTTAGAGACTTTTTTTTTCAATTGTGCGTTAGATGAAACTTTACAGAGCAGATTAGTTTCTCATTCAACAATTTATACACAAATTGTTTTGCGACATTGGTTGCAATCCCTGTGATGTGTCAGAACTCTCCCCTTCCACACCCCGATTCCATCCATCCATTTTTCCTGCCCCTTCGGCCTTCTTGTCGTTGATTTTGGGCAGGTGTTGCCCTTTCGGTCTTGGATACGTGATTGACCTTTCCTTGAGTGTGTTATTGTTTATTTTATAGACCTGTCTAATCTTTGACTGAACAGTGAACTTCCAGAGTGGCTTCAGTTCTAAGTTAAAAGGGTGTCTGGGGGCCATAGTCTCGGGGCTTCTCCAGTCTCTGTCAGACCAGTAAGTGTGATGTCCTTGGAGTTCTGAACCTTCTGGTTACTGACTGTATCAGTGAGGGTTCAGAGTAGGAAATAGAAACCATTTTGTGTGTTTTAAACAGAAGAAGATTTAGGTGCTGTTACAAAATTGTTAAAAGCGCTAGAGGAGTGCAATTGGGGGCTGCCTCTGGCTTTTTGTTTCAAGCTCACACCTCCTTAGCTGCAGTTGGAGTTCAGGAAAATTCCTGCTTCTGCCACCAGCACAGCTGCTGTTCCACCGTCTTAGACTGGACAGTGGACTCTGGAGTCTGGCCTCCACACTCACACTATGAAGGATTGCTTGTCAGGCTCCACAGCCAGAGAAAGAAGGCTACCACCACCCTTCCGCCTTCCAAATCTCTCCCGAGTGTGATTGGCAGAATCTTAGTCACACCCAGAACTGCTTGCAAGGATCCCTGGGAAATGTGTTTACTATAGGATTGGACACTGAGCCAGTAGACAATACCTAGCATGTAAATAGATAAGTGAGTGACTTATCAAGAGGACTTACTCTGCAGGCTTGGCAGGGACAAGGGAGTCTCCCCTGGCTGGTGGCCCAAAATTCTCCCATCAGAGAGCAGGGTCCTGGGTCCCAGCCTTACCCTACTCTCTCTGGCTCCATGGTAACCTTATTGTCCATTGCATATTCAACTCAGCCATTCAAGAGGGAAGGGATTTAGGGGCACAGAGGGCTTGCAGTTGTATCCCACAAGTGTAGTTTGTGTTACTTGGGTAACTGCAGTTGTAAAGCAGTGGATCTCCTGCTGCCAGCCCAGAATAAAACCATACACAAATCCCACCTGTGGTTCCCCCTCTAGGATCTTATCCTTGGCATTGTAGTTCTTTACACTGCTCTTCTCTTCATTACCGGCCAAGCCACACTCTTCAGGGATTGAGAGTGGGGGCTCTGGAACCAGACTACCTGTTGCCATCAAGTCGATTCCAACTCATAGTGACCCTATAGGACAGAGTAGACCTGCCCCATAGGGTTTCCAAGGCTGTAATCATAAAGATTACAGGTAGCAGAATGCCACATCTTTCACCCATGGAACCAAACTGCCTAGGTTCAAATCCTGGCTCTGCTATTTATAAGCTAAATGACCTTAGGCAAATTAGTCAGTATCTTGCTCTCTAAATGGGGATGATAAACAGTTCTGATGTAATGGTGGCAATAATATAGTTACTTTATAATAACCAAACATAACTAAAACATTCATTCAATCACATTTTTATTGAATGCCCCCTGTGTTCCAGGGACTGTGCTGGGAACTGGACTTGGAACTGTAAGCCTCCATTCCCTCTCTCATCCCATTATGGGGATAATAATGATAATAATTCTTATGAACACAGGATGTTGAGAGGATTTAGTCAGATAATCTGTATAAAGGGTATAGGGTAGTGCTTGGCACATAATAAATAATTAATGTTAATTCTTGTTATTAGGACACAGACATAGTCCCTCCCTTCATAAAGCTTAGGATAATAATAGCTAACTTTTGTTGTGCTCCCAGGATTGCTTTCTATCCCTGATAGCTAGTACCCAGTATGGTATACTAGCTGGCATCCATCCTGACTGGTGTCTCGGGACTGTTGTTAGTTGCCGTTGAGTCAGCTTTGACTGATGGTCATTCCATATGCAATAGAACCAAACGTTGCCCGGTCTGGCACCATCTTCACAATCGTTGGTATGCTGAAGTCCATTTCTTGCCACCACTGTGTACTTTGAGTGCCTTCCAGCCTAGGGGGCTCATTTTCCAGCACTGTATCGGCCAGTATTCTGTTGTGATCCATAGAGTTTTCACTGGCTAATTTTCAGAAATAGATTGGCAGGCCTTTCTTTCTGGTCTTTTCTTAGTCTGGAAGCTCTACTGAAACCTGTCCACCATGGGTGACTCTGCTGGTATTTGAAATACCTGTGCCATAGTTTCCAGCATCACAGCAACACTGAAGCCACCACAGTATGACAAGCTGACAGGTGGGATGGTGGTGGTGTGTAGGGGTACCAGAGGTTAAACATTTTGAGTCTCGTTCTGCCTTTCACATTGGGTCAGAGGTTCTTAGGCATCTCCAGAGGGATGATACGTCATCTGAGCACTGTGAGGAGGAGGAACGGTCTATTGTTTTGTTGTTTTATAGACACCATCAAGAGAAACTGGAGGCTAGTAACAGTGATAACCAGCAGGACTCACCTACTCTGGAAAGGCCTGGACGAAAGAGGAAGTGGACTGAACAAAGACAAGATTTTAGTCAAAAGAAATCCCCACAGCCGAAAATGAAAGGTTTGTGTGTTTTACCAGGACTTACAGGCTAGAGTTTATAAGATTCTAGGGTGGCTCTGCAGGAGAAAGACGTAGTGATCTGCTCGCATAAAGATTACAGCCAAGAAAACCCTGTGGAGCAGTTCTGCTCTGTCACATAGGGTTCCTATGAGTCAGAATCTACTCTACAGCACCCAGCAACAACAACAGAAAGGGCTGAGTCAACCTTCTTTGTATTTTCATTTCATATTCAATACATGTGGACACCTAAGAAATGCTCCTTGTCCGTTTTATGAAGGAAGGGGAGCATAAGTTGCTCTGAGCTTATTTCTCTTATGGTAGTTCTTTACTTTTGAAGTGTCCTTAGTCTCTTTTGGGAATCTGATTTTAATAAAAGCTGTGGATGCTCTTTCCAGGAAAACATGGACACACGCATTCGTTTTGAGGCAGGGAGCTATTAGAAAAGCAAAGACCGACACTGTTTTATTCTGCTCCCTAGGTATGCCAGAGGTGAAGTTGCTGTGTGGGGCAGACTTATTGGAGTCTTTTGGCGTTCCCAGTTTGTGGAAGAGCGAGGATATTGCCCAAATTGTGGGAGGCTATGGGCTCATCTGTATTACTCGGGCTGGAAATGATGCTCAGAAATTCATCTATGAGTCTGATGTGCTGTGGAAACACCGGAGCAACATTCATCTGGTAAACGAGTGGATCACCAATGACATCTCGTCCACGAAGATCCGGCGAGCCCTCCGAAGGGGCCAGAGCATCCGCTACTTGGTGCCAGATCTCGTCCAGGAATACATCGAGAAACATAATTTGTACAGCTCGGAGAGTGAAGACAGGAATGCTGGAGTTATCCTGGCTCCTCTGCAGAGAAACACTGAAGAAGCTAAGTCATAAGGAAGCCAATAGTGTGATATTTTGCACGTCTCTTTGAGGCTTTGAGAAAACCTGGATGTTAGTAACTTAGGAAAGGAGTTGTAACTCTGTTTCAAAAACTAAAACTTAGAAGTTTGGTAAAAATCAATAGAAAATTAAAATCAAGCTTTTTTTCCTTTTTATCAGAAGTTAAGATGAATATTTTCAGTATCTTTTTTTTTTTAGAACGTATGAATTCCTTTATCTTCGAAACAAGAGATCAGCAGCACTAAAGCCAGAGAATATTTCATCAAACTAGCTACAAATAGGAAGTCAAAAAGGACATCCTAGCTTTAGCACATAAGAGAAGCACAGTGTGAAAAACAAGAATCCATTAAAAATCCTAACTTTAGTTACAAAGGGAATTGACATTTTATGGGTGTCTATTGCTGGGTAGTCTTCACCCAGGGTGACCAAAGGAAAGAATTCTTAAAGTGATGCTCTTATAAAGTACACCATTTATCAGTCATCTCCAGCCATGCACAGTAAAGGCTGTGAGTGCACCTGGCAGGAACATTACACCTAAGGTTCTCTCTAGCGCATAATGAGAATGGCTGGTTAAGCTTTGCTAAGATGCACCTGCCTGAAGCCCTACCTTTGGATGTAGGGAATGGGATTCAAGCACCTGAGTGTTTGGACAGGTACACCAGTGGTTTTGATGCCCACCAGAGGTAGAGGATCTCTGCCTTACACATGTTCTACATGCTGTCTAAGTATAGCTCTGTTGTGGATCCTGTGCTGGCCTGGCCATCCCCAGTCCTTTATCTTCAGGAACAATCTCAGAGACGACATCACGCTATCTGAAACAGAAAGAACCACAGAGAATGAGGGGTCTTGTTCAAGGCTTATATTAAGTATGACTGTTTATGGCCTTCATTGATAGCTTAATAATGAAAAGATGAGCAGAGACCCTAAGAACAGGAGAAATGCCACATTGGACAAGCCCAGTGCTCCCTCTACCCCAGAATTTTGAACTGATGAATGTCTTATGGAGAAACTCTCCATGATCTCAATCAGAAATACTCATGAGGTTCTGAAGATGCCTGCCTTCTCTGTCCAACCCACTGTGAATCTGCCATTTGTGAATTTAAGCAGAGAAAGAGTCTGTTTTCCTATACTTTTTCTCCTCTTGACCTTTTGTGTGAATCCTAACCAAAGTTGAACTCTCAATAATTAAAGTCAACAGCTTTATGTTAAAAACACAAGCTAGTCTTTTGGTTTGCTGCTGATTAAAATTTTACCTGTTGGTAAAGCAAGAAGACCAAAAATAGCTTTTTATGGAATAGTTTTATAGTTCTTGAAAATAGTTTATGATAGAAACAGGACTGAAGTTAAATTTCTAATGAAAACAATGGAAGAATTTACCTTTTTGCAATTTATATTTCATACATAGTCCACTCTAGAGGAAGGGTTTATAATTCTGCAGAAGAAAAAAAGTACTTATAGCTATGCAATTGTATAGTCAGATCTGAATCTATAGTTTTAAAAAGGAAAATGTTAAATAAAGCTGGCGTATGTATATTCTGTTGTTGTTGGGTGCTGTTGAATTGATTCTGACTCATAGTGACTCCACGTGACAGAGTGGGACTGCCCCATAGGATTTTCTTGGCTGTAATCTTTATGGAAGCATATTGCCAGGTCTTTGTCTCGTGAAGCTGCTGGATGGATCTGAACCACCAACCTTTCGGTTAGCAGCTGAATGATTAATTGTTGTGCCACCACTACAGCTTCAGAACTATTCTTTCTAAAACCACTTCTCAAAGAGCAAGGGGTGCAAAGCCTGGTACCTAGTAGGTCTCCATATCTATCTGTTGAGTGATAAAGAGATCAACTAACTTTGATTTCTTCTGGAAAAAATGTATCTCGTTTATCTGATGTGTTGTGTGAATTGCAGAAAGATTCTAATTCTGGAAACTACTTGTGTACTCTGGTGCCTTCCTACCTAGTTGTGCCCATACCTTGCTTAGCTGTGAGTGTGTTGTTCTCAGGACCCACTGGGTAAAGCATGTGGGGACCCTCCCGGGAGGCCTGGTAATGATGAAGTATCCTATTGTTGTACTATTAATGGACTGTCAACTTTGTACATAGAACAAGCTGTTTGGCTGTTTGACCCAGTACTGAGGATGCTGCTAATGCCACAGCGTAATAGTATAGTTTTGGATGTTTTCAAGGGCAGAACTTCCTTTTTGGATGATGAAAATTGTAACAGTGAACCTCACAGGGGAGTAAATATTAATGACTATTGTGAATACCTTTGAGGAAAAAGAAATTGTGCCATGGTTTGTTCCCTACCACATCCTTTTTTATAGTTTATTTTAATAATGTGAGTGTAAAGTTTGGGAAATATGTGATGCTGGTGTTTTCTATGTGTTGTACTCCTTTACCCCTTATATAGTTTGTGTAATTTGAGTGCAGTAAATGATCCTGCCATCAAAGTACTTTACTGGCAGATGGTTTTCAGGTGAACGTAGAACACCTAGAGAGCTTTTCTGTTGTTGTTTACCTGTTAGTGGACAAGTATGAACAACAAACATTTTAAATAGAAGAGTGAATTCTTCTTGGCGATCAAGATATAGAGATTGAGCCAAATGGATGATTTGGGTTTATTAAAAGAAAATTCTGACAAAGCTAAAATTAAAGTATTTATTTGGTTTCAGAAAGATTCATGAATCAGGCAGCCTGGTCCCAGTGGGACCATGACGTGCTCCCCAAACAAAAGCAAGCTGAAAGGTTATATAGAAAACGGAAGGCAGAGAGAAAGGCAAAACGAAGTATTTTTCATGTATTATGACTATCAGAGCGTACAGAGAGCAAAGTGTACAGGACACATAAACATTTAAACTTATCTAAGCTAAAATGTTTAGGCAAATTGTGTGCTTTAAGTCGATTCCAACTCATAGGGACCCTATAGACAGAGTAGAACTGCCCCCATAGGGTTTCCTAGGCTGTAATCTTTACTGGAGCAGATCACCAGGTCTTTTCTCTTTTGGAACCACTGGTGGGTACCAACCCACCAGCACTTTCAGTTAGCAGCTGAGCACTTAACCATTGTGCCACCAGGTCTCCTTCTCTAGGCAAATAGGAAATCAAAACGTGTGCAAGCAGAAATGTTTGTATGTACCAATAAGGTCAAAGGAGATAGAAATTTCAAACAGGCTTGGGAGGGCAGAGTGGAATCATTCAAGCTTCCTGCCTCCAGCTAACCTGGAAAATAAAGTGCAGGCTTAACAAGTTCCACAGGTGAAAGGAAGGAACCCTAGTGGCACAGTGGTTAAGCACTCAGCTGCTAACCAAAATGTTGGCAGTTTGAATTTACTCAGAAGCTCCACAGGAGAAAGATCTGGCAATCTGCTTCTGTAAAGATTGCAACCAAGAAAACCCTGTGGGGCAGTTCTGCTTTGTCAAATAGGGTCTCTGTAAGTTGGAGTTGACTCTACAGCACCCAACAACAACAACAGGTGGGAGGAGGCATCCCCCCAAGGTCAGCATGCACAGTGGTAGGAGGGTTTGCTAGTCTGCCATCTTCCTTGCCCTGCCTCCCTAATTCAGTTCTCTGGGAGCTCAGAAACCATTATATTATGAAATAGGCTCCTTTAACATTTAGTCTGAGTGCTACAGGAAGTCCATTCCTTTGCCATTCTCATAATTGTTCCCAAAGTTCTCTTGATTGAAAACATTCACTGTGGCATCTACTTAACTGTGAAGATGCATGAACAATGTCCATCTCTGAAATCTGTAGTGGTACTGTTTGAACTTAATAAAATGCCCAGCACTTATTGCATGCACACTTACATGCACTGGGCACATGTCCATGAGTACCTTAGGTGATAAGAAGACTGAGTGTGCTTAGGTGACTGGTGTGAACGCAGGACTGGGAATTGGATTCAAGCAGTTTGTCTTCAGAGCTTGTGTTCTTAACCTCCTACTCCTTATGTAAAATTATACTTTTCAAAGAATGATATTTTTGCCAACTCTTGAAATTTTCATCCATCCTTATAATAATGCTGTAAGAATTTTTTTTTTTATAACACCCAGTATAAATAAGTAAAGCTTTCAACAGTATGATAGTCTGATGGTGATGTCTGGTGTATTCAGTCGCACACAGAAGGACTAAGTTGAATTTGCCTGGTGTTATCAATTCCTTGGACCTAGGGCAACAAATGCCCAGAGATGGAAGAGGTGATATGAGCCATAATTCACTCTTTTTTTTATTGTGGTAAAAAATATATATAACATTTATCGTTTCAACATTTTTTTCGTGTACAACTCAGTGACATTAATAATATTCACCATGCTATGTAACCATCACCACTAACCATTCTCAAATTTTTTTGTTACATTTAACAGGAACTCAGTGCTGCTTAGGCAATAACTCTCCTTTTCTCCATCCCACCCACCCCTGGTAACCACCAATAAACTTTATTCTCTATACATTTGCCTACTCTAGATATTTCAACAAATCTGTCTTGGAAGAAGTACAGCCAGAATGCACCCTAGAAGCGAGGATGGCAAGACTCTGTCTCACATACTTTGGACATGTTATTAGGAGGGACCAGTCCCTGAGAAAGACGTCACACTTAGTAAAGTTGTTATTGTTAGGTGCCACTGAGTTGGTTCTGACTCAGCAACCCTGTGTACAACAGAATGAAACACTGCCAAGTCCTGTGCCATCCTCACGATTGTTGCTACGTTTGAGCCCATTGTTGCCGCCACTGTATCCATCTCATTGAGAGTCTTCCTCTTTTTCACTGACCCTTTACTTTGCTGAACAGAATATTTAAAAGGGTGACTTGAGAAGACAAGTATTATAATGAAATGGAGTTAGAAAACCAAAAGGGAAGAACATGCTTGGCATTTCTCAAGCTGAAAGAACTGAAGAAAAAATTCAAGACTCAAGTTGCAATATTGAAGGATTCTATAAGCAAAATATTGAATAACACAGGAAGCATGAAAAAAAAGATGGAAGGCATACACAGAGGCACACTGTCAAAAAGATTGGTTGATGTTCAACTATTTCAGGAGGTAGCATATGATCAAGAACTGATGGTATTGAAGGAAGAAGTCCAAACTGCACTGAAGGCATTGGCAAAAAACAAGGCTCTGGGAATTGACAGAATACCAATTGAGATGTTTCAAAAAACAGATGCAATGCTGGAAGTGTCTGCTCATCTATGCTGAGAAATTTGGAATACAGCTACTGGCCAACCAACTGGAAGAGATCCATATTTGTGCCCATTCCAAAGGAAGGTGATCCAACTGAAAGAAGAAATTTTGAACAATATCATTAATATCACCCGAAAGTGAAATTTTGCTGAAGATAATTAAAAAACGGTTGCAGCAGTACATCAACAGGGAATTGCCAGAAATTCAAGCTGGATTCAGAAGAGGATGTGGAACAAGGGATATTATTGCTGATGTCAGATGGATCTTGGCTGAAAGCAGAGAATACCAGAAAGATGTTTACCTGTGTTTTATTGACTATACAAAGGCATTTGACTCTGGATCATAACAAATTATGGATAACGCTGGGAAAAATGGGGACTCCAGAACATTTAATTGTACTCATGCTGAACCTGTACTTAGACCAACAGGCAGTCATTCAAACATAACGAGGATACTGCATGGTTTAAAGTCAGGAAAAGTGTTCTTCAGGGTTGTATCCTTTCACCATACTTGTTCAGTGTGTATGCTGAGCAAATAATCTGAGAAGCTGGACTATGTGAAGAAGAAAGCGACATCAGGATTGGAGGAAGACTCATTAACCTGTGATATACAGATGACACAACCTTGCTTGCTGAAGGCGAAGAGGACTTAAAGCACTTACTGATAAAAAATCAAAGACTATAGCTCAGTATTACACATCAACATAAAACAAATCCTCACAACTGGATCAGTAAGCAACATCATGATAAACGGAGAAAAAATTGAAGTTATCAAGGATTTCATGTTACTTGGATCCGTAATCAACGCCCATGGAAGCAGCAGTTAAGAAATCAAGCAATGTATTGCATTAGGCAGATCTGCTGCAAAAGATCTCTTTAAAGTGTTAAAAAAGCAAAGCTGTCACTTTAAAGACTAAGATGCACCTGACCCAAGCCATGGCATTTTCAGTCGCCTCATATGCATATGAAATCTGGACAATGAATCAGGAAGACAGAAGAATTGATACTTTTGAATTATGGTGTTGGCGAAGAATATTGAATATACCATGGACTGCCAAAAGAATGAACAAATCTGTCCTGGAAGAAGTATAGCCAGAATGCTCCTTAGAAGTGAGGATGGCGAGACTTTGTCTCATGTACTTTGAACATGTTATCAGAAGGGACCAGTCCCTGGAGAAGGACATCATGCTTGGTAAAGGGTCAGCGAAAAAGAGGAAGACCCTCAATGAGATGGACTGACACAGTGGCTGCAACAATGGGCTCAAACATAGCAATGATTGTGAGGATGATGCAGGACCGGGCAGTGGTTGGTTCTGTTGTACATAGGGTTGTTATAAGTCAGAACCAACGCCATGGCGTCTAACAACAAGAGCACTCTGCTGTCCTAAATCTGCTGCCTCTTGAGGTGTAGGATAGGCACCAGTAGGAAGGCTTCCTTGCTCATGTTCAGAAGTGAGGAAGGGCTGGCTTCCCATGGCTCTGTTAAAATAAGACAAACATCTTTCCCGGCAGCCCCATTAAACTTCTCATCATCTCTCACTGGCTGATTTAAATTAGTTTAAACCTGCTTATCCCTAAAATCAATCACTGGCCAAGGAGACAGGATTTCTGTGATTGGCTTAGCCTTAAATTAATTTGGGCCTATCCTTGGAACTAGCCCCACCACCTGTCAGTTTATTGTACTGTGGTTGCTTGTGTGTTACTATGATTTTGAAAGTTATGCTACTGGTATTTCAAGTACCAGCAGGGTTGTCTATGGTGGACAGGTTTCAGCAGAGTTCCCCAACTAAGACTAGGAAGAAAGGCCTGGTGATCTATGTCTGAAAATCAACCAGTGAAAACCCTATGGATCACCATAGAATATTGGCTGATATAGTGCTGGAAGGTGAATCCCCTAGATAGGAAGGCACTTCAGAATACCACAGTGGCCACAACAATGGACTTGAGCATACTAATGATCATGAAGATAGCACAGGACTGGGCAGTTTACGTTCTGTTTTACATGGTGATGCCATGAATGAGAGCAGACTTGATGGCAACTAACAACAATACCCCCGGAACTGGGCCAAGCTCCTTGATGGCATTGTTTCCTTGCAGTAGGGAGGGAGGTATGGATGGTGAGAAGTCCACCACAATGTTCACTCCATTCTTTGCTGGACCACTATCAGACTCCATCAAGTTACGGAAGAACAGACCCACTACAAGTGCCTATCCCAGTATGACGAGGGATAGCAATTCCTATCCATCACTCTCCAGGAGGATTTGTGCTTATACACAAGCTTAGGAACGCATCTTGGCTATAATTTTAGTATATGTGCTGCCGAAGCGAGCACATCATCTTGGCTATAATTTTATGGTTTGTCAGTATCAAACAGAAGGAAAGAAGGGCTTGAATGTGGCCAAATAACTTTCTCCCCTTCTTCCTTTCCAGAGAAAACTTTTGGTCCTTGTCTAGAAGAAAGATCTTCGGGTTGTAGAGGAGAAAATTACTGCTCATCGTATAGGCAAATCCAATCTATGTCCACTTCAACTGCTATTCAGTCTCATGCATAATAGATGGACCTTGCCCAAGCTGGCCAGAAGCCATACCAACAAACACAAATCTTAAAAAGGTTATCAGTTATTTCTTTGAACTTCACTTTCAGGCCAAGCTTTAGAACAATAAGATTTTAGGGATAGGAAGTAAATGTGAATTCTCCATGTCCTGTTTCCTTAGCCACCTGGAATTGAAACAGCTTTCATGCTCCAGAAATCTGGTCAGAGTTCATAGTTATGTGTCCTTTAAATGACAAGGAATATTCTAATCCCAGAATTTTATATCAGCTTGTCATATTCCACTGAAAAAATCAATGTCTATAGTTAGAAGAACCAACAGCCTCTTTCTAAACAAGGTGATACCACTCAATAAAATGGCATTTCTCCTTTGGAAAAGGTCATATTCATTCAGTCATTCAACAAACGTTTATTGAGCACCTACCACTTGCTAGGCAGTGTGCTAGGCCCTGGGGATACTGTAATGATGAATGAGATGAACATGGTCTCTGTGCTTGAAACTTACATTCTAATAAGAAAGGCAATCAACAAACAAGTTTAAAAAAAAGATAATTTATGTTTTATGATAATTGTGATGAAAGCTAGCAGAGATGTGAGGCAGAGTAAATGTATTCAGAAGGCTGTTCAGAGGAGATGACTCTTGGAGGTTTTTTAAGAGAGCCCAAGTACTTCCCTGTCCAAGTTCTAAACCAACTAGAAAATAAGCAACAAATACAGAACAAAAATAGCACCTTTTTTTTATTAACAAAGTCTTTATCAGAAGGAAGGGGTGCTCCTTGGCAATGCCTCCCACTCCTTTCAGGCATTCTGGCCCCGCTCATGGTCCCGCCCCCCACCCCGACCCTGGCCGCATATAGGGCCGAGTCCCGGCTGTCGCCCGTCTGCGTCGCCCCTGGACCCGCCATGCCCGCCGACCTCAGCGGCACCTGGAACCTGCTCAGCATCGACAACTTCGAGGGGTACATGCTGGGCCTAGGTAGGCAGGAGGGCCCGGGCCAAGTAGGGGTCATGAGGGGCCGCGGGCTCCAGTCGCCCACCTGGGCGCCGGGGTTGGGGCGGCCGTCAGCCTGTCAGTCCGCGCGTCCTTCCCGGGTCTGTCAGTCTCTACCCGCCCCTCGGCCAAGACTCTTGAGTGCCCCCGTGGACTCTGAACGAGGCGGAGGTGCCGGCGGCGTGACAGCTTTGTGGAGAAACTAGGGGCAGGGGGAGGAGCGTCTGGCCAGGGGTTGGGGGCGCCCCAGCACCAAGCATTTCCCCGGCGACCTACGCCCGCAGCTGCCCGCAGTTCGCTGCTCTGGGTACCGGCTCTGGATTTTCTCGGTCCGGGGACCCTTAGTGAGGTCCTCGCCCGGCAGCGTCGGCATCACCTGGGTGCTCGTCAGAAATGCAGATTCCAGGCCCCACCTGGCCTCGGGAGTTGGGAGCTTTGGTTGCAGGGCCAAGAACGGGCCCTCGGGGTGAGGCAGGGCCCGCTAGAGAGCCGCCGTTTTAAATCGTTAGAGGTTTTCCGTCTTCCTCTTTCGTCGAGGGAAAAGAAACCCACACCTCCGGAGGCTGCTCTCCTGCTGCCCGGGACTCACTGCCTGGTTGGTGCCTGAGACGTTGGCACATTGCAGACCCCCACCCCTTCACCCTAGAGTTGGGAAGGGAACTGAGAGAGAGAGAGAGAGAGAGAGAGTGTGTGTGTGTGTTGGGTCCGGGCCGGGGGTGTGGGTGGGGTCTGATCAATGTCTCTGTTTTACAAAGGACTCAGTGAATTTGTCTCCTGCCGTGATGGCAGAACAGCTTTCTTGTGTGCTAATTTCCAGTTTGTCCCACCCTTACTCTTCTTCTTCAGATTTGGTGGATTTCAGCACCCCACTGTTGTGCCACTTTCCCCTACATGACTCTCTTCCTCAGCACTTTTGACAAATGGCTCACAACTGCTGTGTGACAAGTTGGACTGGGAGTATGGAGGCCTGGAGACTGCTGTCGCTCTGCCTGATCTCATTATCTGGTCTTGGGCTTCAATTTCCCCATCTTATTGAAGGGGGAGGAGGAGATCCAGTATTTGTTTTTTAAGATCTCTGAGCGCTTTCTCACACTAACCACTAAGTAGCAAAGCCTAAAGCTTTTCAAGCTGACCTAATTGACCCACACACCAGTCAATCTCATTTCTCAATTCAATCTCATTTCTTCTCTTTTTCCTATTCATAAGAAGGATTAATACTTATGTTCCCAAACGCAAATGTCCTGATATTTTACTTTTATCCCCACCCTCAAATCAATAGTGACATGTGGCCTTAAAACTTTCTTCCCTGTATTCTCTGGCTATTATCTGGCTACTTGTACAAAGGGTAACCAGTAACCAGGCCAACCCCATGTGTGTCAAGTAGAACTGGGCTCCATAGGGTTTTCTTTCTTTCTTTTTTGTATTTTATTGTGGTAAAAATGTATGTAAGAAAACACAATGCCATCTCAGCAATTTACCATAAGGTTTTCAATGGCTGATTTTTTTCAGGAGTAGATTGCCAGGCCTTTCTTCTAAGTCACATCTGAGTGGACTCAAACCTCCAAACTTTTGGTTAGCAGCTGAGCGCATTAACTCTTTGCCCCCCCCAGGGATTCATACAGAGGGTAGATTAGATAGAAGATGGTAGCTTTGAATTCTGCCTTGTTGTGCTTCCTTTTTAGCAATCTGCATGGCTTTTAACTCAAACCTCTTAGAGAAGAGCTAGTTAAAAGGGAATGGAGTTGGAATCAACATTTCAAGCATGGGAATACATCTTGTGCTGAGTCTGTCAATTGGATGGCTGGCCTAACATGGAAAAAGCAGACTTCTGAGTGTTGTAACTAGCGTTTTTCAAAGTGTGTATTGATGGAATCCTTCGTTTCTCCTCCACACTGTCTTGCTTGTTTGTATGCTCTGCTATGGTGCCTTGTATGATATATATATATTTTTTTTAAATATATGGTGAAAACTGGGAGAACCAGAACTCTATGAGACTGCCTTGTTTTCCAGGTCTAGCAAGTTTTCCGCCTTTGACAGGGTGCATTCTTACCACTTTTCTACCTCTTGGTTTAGTGAAAAATCAGAGAGTTTCCTTCTCCGACAAATTTCTGCCTTACACAGGTTCTGGCTTTCACAAGTTTTACTGTAATTTATTTATTTTGTTGTTGTTGAGAATATACATAGCAAAACATACACTAATTCAACAGTTTCTACATATACAATTTAGTGACATTGATTACGTTTTTCGAGTTGTGCAACCATTCTCACCCTCCTTTTCTGAATTGTTCCTCCCCCATTAACATAAACTCACTGCCCCCTAAGGTTCCTATCTAATCTTTCAAGTTGCTCTTGTTGGTTTGATCCCACATAGATAGTTCTTCAAAGAGCACAATGCTCAAGGCAAACATTCTTTACTAGTTAAGCTAAACTATTGTTTGGTTTTAAGAAGACTTCAGGGATATTTTTAGTTTAAGGTTTAAAGATTATTTCAAGGCAATAGTTTCAGGGGTTCATCCAGCCTCCATGACTCCAGAAAATCTGGAGTCCATGGAATTTTAAATTCTGTTCTACATTTTCCCCCTTTTGATCAGGATATTTCTATATAATCTTTGGTCAAAATGTTCAGTAATGGTAGCCGGGCACCATCCATTTCTTCTGGTCTCATAGCAGAGGAGGCAGTTGTTCATGGAGGCAATTAGCCACGTATTCCATTTCCTCCTCCTATTCCGGACTCTCAGGAGCCCTTGTGGTGCAGTGGTTAAAGCGATCGACTGCTAGCCAAAAGGTCAGTGGCTGAAAACCACCAGCGGCTCCTAGGGAGAAAGATGTGGCAGTCTGCTTTCATTGATATTTACAGCCTTGGAAACCCTATGGAGTCACTATGAGTTGGAATGAACTCAACGGCAGTGGGTTTGTTTGGTTATTCCTGACTCTCTTTCTTCCTCTGTTGCTCCAGGCAAATAGAGACCAATTGTTGTGCCTTGTGTTTGGTACTTTTTTCATGATTTCAATCAAGGCTTATCAATTATTGCCATGCATTATCTGTCATTGTATTAGATCCTGGAAGATAACAGAGACTATTTATTTATATTATTTATATTTATTATTCAACTTGTTTCACAAAGGATTTAACCACATAGTATTGAATCAACATCTTGCCTTACAATTGCCATTTTTACTTTTGGTTCAAATTCCAGAAAGATACTGCATCCAGATAACACATTTACTCTTATTCACAGTCTGTTTTCCAAAAGAAATACAGATGTGCCAAGGATTTCTTGAATAGAGAGACTATAACAGAGCACTAAACTGGTAACCTCGATAGTTAGCTAGCTGTCTGATGGTTGCTAGCATGATCAAAGTCACTTCTGAGTTCCTCCCGTTTCTCTCTTTGTTAAATGAGGTGATTGGACCAGATCTGCTATTCTAAGAGTGCTCAAGTTACAAACCAGGGGGTCTCCTAGCATTTTATACAATAGTTGAAATAAGTCTTAAAACCTTTTGCCAGTTCCCAACAATCTGGAAAGAAAATGATTTGGCACACATTGCTATCTGTGTGGCAAACCCTCTCCTGCCTTCCAGGTGTAATGAACATAGACTCCAGGGTCAGTCTATTCTCCCCAGGTAAAAAGTAAAGGGCTTGAGACCAGAGGAGTCTGGGGTCTTGTTACATAAGGACCCACCAGCATCAGCATCAAGCAGGCACATCTCAGAAATGCAGACTCTCCTGCCCACCCCCCTCAGATCTTTGAATCAGAATGCATTTTAGCCAGATCCTCAGGTGATTCCAATGCAAATTAAAGTTTAAGAAGCCCAGCTCTTTGATACATCAAGTCCTCAATGGGAAAAATGGCAGAATGGAAATACTGTAAAATTATTGTTCCTACTTAAATATTCTAATGCCAACTTAAGCAGAAATATTCAGATCTTTCATAAGGACTTCTGCCTGTACTAGTGACAAATTCATTTGTAGAACCCTTCTATTAAGCCAGCTAAATAAAGCTAGACCAAATATGTTTTAAAAAGAACTTCTTAGGGGACATCAGAGAGCTAACAAAATAATAAAGAATTAGCAGGCTGAGGTCTGGGAAAGAATAAGAATCCAGAGATGTGAGTCCAGCACTTAGGATGGCTTTTATCTTCATGATGTTTGTGAAGCTAAACTGCGATTTTGGGAGTTTCCTGAGATTAAGGGGAAAGAGTTTGGAGTCCTGAGTCTGCCAAGTATACCCATTGCCGTTGAGTCGATTTTGACTCATAGCAACCCTATACGACAGAGTAGAACTTCCCCATATAGTTTCCAGGGCTGAAATCTTTACAGAAGCAGACTGCCACATCTTTCTCCCATGGAGCAGCTAGGGAGTTCGAACCACGGACTTTTTGGTAAGCAACCAAGCACTTAACAGTTGCGCCACCAGGGCTCCTCTGCCAAGGGTAACCAGGAGAAAGTGAGAGAGAGAGAGAGAAACCCACTGCCAGCTGAGTCGATTTCAACTCCTAGTGACCCTATAGGACAGAGTAGAAATGCCCTATAGGGTTTCGAAGACTGTAATCTTTACAGAAGCAGACTGCTCCCGCAAAGCAGCTGGTGGGTTAAACCACTGATCTTTTGGTTAGCAGCCAAGCACTTTAACCACTGTGCCACAAGATCTCTCCTACCAAGGGTACCCCCCCCCCAAAAAAAAAAAACCCAAAAACATTGCCATCAAGTCGATTCGGACTCGTAGTGACCCGAAAGGACAGAGTAGAACTGCCCCATAGGGTTTCCAAGGAGCACCTCGTGGACTCAAACTGCTGACCTTTTGGTTAGCAGCTGAACTTTTAACCGCTATGCCATCAAGGTAGAGACCTATAAATGCCTTACTTTGGGCTGGGCTGTTGAAATGCTGCACCTGAGGGGTAAGGTTGACCAGGAAGTAAACGACCCTTAAACAGATCATAGCTTGGCTTTGAGTCATCTTGGTGGACAGGAATCTGAAGACCTGAACTTGAATTAAGTTGCTTTCAGATAGCTAGTGCCCGTAGGTAACTGGAAAAATCAATTAAAAAAAAGGAGGAGGCCATTACCCAAGGCCTTCAATTATTTCTACAAATAACTTTTAAAAAAAAATTTTTAACGTTTTATTTTGAACTAATTTTAGACTTACAGAAAAGGTGCAAAACTAAAATGGAGTTTTTCTTTATCCTTCACCCAGCTACTCTTAATGCTACCATCTTACATAACCATAGTAAAGTAGCAAAATATGGAAATTAGCATTGGTGCAATACTATTCATTAAATTAAGACCTTATTCAAATTACACCAGTTTTCCACCAATGGCCCTTTTCTGTTCCAGGATCCTTTCCAGAATTCCACATTGCACTTAGTTTTTATTTCTCTTTAGTGTCCGTCAGTCTGCAAAGATCCCAGGTCTTCCCTTTTCTTTCCCTTTTCCTTGACAATTTTGAAGAGTATTAACTAGTTATTTTGTCAAAAGTCCTTCAGTTAAAGAGGGTTCTGGACAGAGCTGGAGAAGGATGTAGAGCATAATTCTAACTCACACACAAAAAAAGACCAGATTTACTGGCCTAAAGGAGACTGGAGAAACCTCGAGAGTATGGCCCCCAGACACCCTTTTAGCTCAGTGGTGAAGTTACCTCCGAGGTTCACTGTTCAGCCTGGGAGTGGACAGCCCTGTAAAACAAAACGAGTCTAATGAGGTACAGGAGTCCAGTGACAAGGGCCAGAAGGCAGAAGGGGACAAGGAAGCTGGTGATAGGGAACAGAAAGTTGAGTAAGGATATTGTTGATGTGTTGTGAGATTGTTAACCATTGTCATAAGGCAACATTTGTAGTAACTGTTAAATGAGAAACTATTTTGTTCTGTAAGCCTTCATCTTAAGTGAGAATAACAGCACAATTGGAAGAGTGTAGTCAATGTCACTGAACTGTATATGTAGAAATTTTTGAAACGTCTTTGGCTATGTGTATTTTCACCAAAAAAAAAAAAAAAAAAGTTGAGAATTTAGAGGGTTAATATGTTGTGGGGTTGTTAACCAATGTCATAAAACAACATGTGTACTACTGTTGCATGAGAAACTATTTGTTCTGTAAGCCTTCACCTGAAGTACAATAAAATAAAAATAAAATAAAAATAAAAAAGTCCCTCAGTTGATGTTGCAGCACCAACAGTTGTCGGGACGGCGGAGACAGTAATCAAACACAACTCTTACAGAGAAGTGGGGCCAGGAGGGTCACTCTGAGGAGTCGACCCCGGCTTCAGTCCCAGGAGTTTATTTATAGTCAATACAGCAAGCAGTGAAGCAAATAACAGAACAATAGGCTTTGGGTGCCGACAAGGGAGAAGGAATTCAGGTAAACAAGCCAATCAGTAAAGGGACAATAGGTTTGGGAAAACAAGTCGTGACAAGTCTCAACATGTTGGGGACAAGTCTCAACATGTTGGGGACAAGTCTCAACATGCTGTGCAGCAAAGAGCCCTGTGGGGGCTGCAGCTGTCAATAGTTCAGCCATGTTTAAATGGCATATATCCCCACAAGTTGAGATTGTCTGATGTTTGAAATGAGGTTATGCATTTTTTGCAAGAATACCACAAAATGATGCTGTGTTCTTTTCAGTGTAAAATATCAAGGGGCTCATGATTCACTGCCCTAAAAATGCCCTGTGTTCCACCTATTCATCCCTCACTTCCTCCCCGTAGCCCCTGGCAACAACTGATCTTTTTTTTACTGTCTGTATAGTTTCACCTTTTCCACAATGTCGTATCATTGGAATCATGCAGTATTTTTGTGTTTCAAAAATTATTTTTAAGGTATTGACTTTGCCACTCGTAAGATCGCCAAGTTGTTGAAGCCACAGAAAGTGATTGAACAAGATGGAGATTCTTTTACCATCCACACAGACAGCAGCCTAAGGAACTACCTTGTTAAATTTAAAGTTGGAGAAGAATTTGATGAAGATAACAAAGGACTGGATAACAGAAAATGCAAGGTAAAAATTAGAGTAACAGCCTAGACTCTTTTTAAAAAATTTTATTATATTTTTGGTGAAGGTTTATGTAACAGTTTAGGTTCCCATTCAGCAATTTCTACACAAGTTGTTCAATGACATTGGTTATATTCTTCACAATGCATGAATGTTCTCATTATTTCCTTTCTGGTTGTTCTGTTTCCATTAATCTAGTCTCCCTGCCCCCTTACATTCTCATCTTTGTTTTAAAGAAATTGTTGACTGTTTGGTCTCATACAGGTGATTTTTTTTTAAGGAGCACAGTACTTATGGGTGATATTCATTATTTTTTGAGCCAATTTGTTACTTAGCTACAAGGTGACCTTGGGTTAGTTTCAATTAAAGGTTTGAAGAGTACCTCAGGGCAATAGTCTCAGGGAGTCCTCCAGTCTCAACCAGTCCAGTAGGTCTGTTTTGTTTGTTCTAGGAATTTAAGGTTCTGTTCTGCATTTTTCTCCCATTCTGTCAGGGTACATCTATTGTGGCCCTGATTAGAATGGTCGGTAGTGTTAGCTGGGCATCATAATAGCCTAGATTCTTAATTTTGGAAAGCTAACCTGGCATCCTGATTGGTAATACTTGAGGATCCTGCCAGAGCTAACCAACATTTTCACCCTCCCTAATGCAGAGCTTGGTTACCTGGGACAATGACAGACTCACCTGTGTACAGAAGGGAGAAAAGAAGAACAGAGGCTGGACACATTGGCTCGAAGGGGATAAACTCCACCAGGTACCTCCCCCATTTTCTTCTTATTTTTGATGAGATGATACAATATTAAAGAAAACACTAACCACAGCCAATAATCCTGCCCTCCTAACCCAACTGTTTCCATTTTGCATGTTACCTTTCTGGTATCTATCAGAATGTTCTGCCTTTTTATTGAACATAAAAGCAGTTTCCAGGTTTCCAAATAGTTTTCTTGTTGAATTAACCATGCATTTATTAGATGTGTATAATAGGGTAGAAAACTGGCTGCATAATTTTCCATCAGGTTGATGAGCTGTCATTTTAGTAAAACATTCCCTTAAGTGTCCAGAAATATTGTTTCAGAGTTTTTTATGCTACTAAACTCCTGTACACAGACCTTTTTGCAGCCATTGATTTACTCCCGTAGGATGAATTTCCAGATGGGATTACTGTTGTGAGAGGCATACTCACCATTGCTTCTTGCTACTTTGTTGCCTTCCTCACTTCCAGAAGGGTGTATCTGTTTACTTGGCCACCAGCATTATATGAATGTATAAGTTATAGCTCAACCCAATCAATATTTTTAAAATGTAATTTAGAAGGTATAAAATTCTACCTCAGGGTTTAATCATGGCTTTTTAAATGAGAATTCCTTCCTGCCATATGTAATGTAATAAAAGCAAACCAATTGCTGCCAAGTCGATGCTGACTCATGGCAACCTCGTTTGTGTCAGAGTAGAACTGTGCTCCATAGGGTTTTCTTTTTTTTAAATTTTTATTGTGCTTTCAGTGAAAGTTTACAATTCAAGTCAGTCTCTCATACAAAAATTTATACACACATTGCTATGTGACCCTAGTTGCTCTCCCTATACTGTGACAGCACTCCTCCTTTACACTTCGAATTTCCTGTGTCCATTTAACCAGCTTCTGACCCTTTCTGCTTTCTCATCTCACCTCCAGACAGGAGCTGCCCATTTAGTCTCATGTATCTACTTGAGTTAAGAAGCATACTCCTCATGAATATCACTGTATGTCCCATAGTCCAGTCTAATCTTTGTCTGAAGAGTTGGCCTTGGGAATGGTTTCAGCTCTGGGCCAACAGAGAGTCTGGGGGCCTTGTCTTCCGGGGTCCCTCCAGTCTCAGTCAAACCATTAAGTCTGGTCTTTTTACTAGAATTTGAGTTCTGCACCCCACTTTTCTCCTGCTCCGTCAGGAACTCTGTTGTGTTCCCTGTCACGGTGGTCACTGGTGGTAGCCGAGCACCATCTAGTTCTTCTGGTCTCAGGCTAGTGCAGTCTCGGATTTATGTGGCCCTTTCTGTCTCTTGGGCTAATCTTTTCCTTGTGTCTTTGGTGTTCTTTGTTCTCCTTTGCTCGAGGTGGGTTGGGACCAATTGATGCATCTTAGATGCTGCTTGCTAGCTTTTAAGACCCCAGATGCCACTCACCAAAGTGGGATGCAGAACATTTTCTTAAAAAACTTTGTTATGCCAGTTGACCTAGATGTCCCCTGAAAGCATGGTCCCCACACCCCTACCCCTGCTACTCTGTCCCTTGAAGTGGTTGTATTCAGGAAACTTCTTAGCTTTTGGTTTAGTCCAGTTGTGCTGACTTCCCCTGTATTGTGTGTTGTCCTTCCCTTCACCTAAGATAAGTCTTGTCTACTGTCTAGTTGGTGAATAATCCTCTCCCTCCCTCCCCATGCTCATAACCATCAAGGAATGTTTTGTTCTGTGTTTAAACCTTTTATTGCAGTCTTATACATTATTTGTCCTTTTGCAACTGACTAAATTCACTCAGCATAACACCTTCCAGATTCCTCCATGTTATAAGATGTTTCATGGATTCACTGTTTTCTTTATTGTTGGGCAGTATTCCATTGTGTGAATGTACCATAATTTGTTTATCCATTCGTCCGTTGACAGCCACCTAAGCTGTTTCCATCTTTTTGCTATTGTGAACAGTGCTGCAATGAACATGGGTGTGCATATATCTATTCATGTGACAGCTCTTATTTCTCTAGGATATATTCCAAGGAGTGGGATTGCTGGATCATATGGTACTTCTATTTCTAGCTTTTTAACGAAGCACCAAATCGATTTCCAAAGTGGTTGTACCATTTTACATTCCCACCAACAGTGTGTAAGTGTTCCAGTTTCTCCACAGCCTCTCCAACATTAATTGTTTTGTGTTTTTTGGATTAATGTTAGCCTTCTTGGGGTGAGATGGTATCTCATAGTAGTTTTGATTTGCATTTCTCTAATGGCTTATGATCGTGAGCATTTCCTCATTTGCCTGTTAGCTGCCTGAATGTCTTCTTTGGTGAAGTGCCTGTTCATATCCTTTGCCCGTTTTTTAACTGGGTTATTTGTCTTTTTGTTGTTGAGGTTTTGCAGTATCTTGTAGATTTTAGATGCTGATTAGATTTGTCATAGCCAAGAATTTTTTCCCAGTCTGTAGGTTGTCTTTTTACCCTTTTGGTGAAATCTTTTGATGAGCATAATTGTTTGATTTTTAGGAGTTCCCAGTTATCTAGTTTCTCTTCTGATGTTTGTGCATTGTTACTTACGGTTTATATTCTGCTTATGCCATGTAGTAGGGCTCCTAGCATTGTCTCTATTTTTGATTCCATGATCTTTATCATTTTAGATTTTATATTTAGGTCTTTTGTCCATTTTGAGTTAGTTTTTGTGCATGGTGTGAGGTATGGGTCTTGTTTCAGTTTTTTGCAGATGGATATCCAGTTCTGCCAGCACCATTTGTTAAAGAGACTGTCTTTTCCCCAATTAATGGACTTTGGGCCTTTGTCAAATATCAGCTGCTCATAGGTGGATGAATTTATGTCTGGATTCTCAATTTTGTTCCATTGATCTATGCATTTGTTGTTGTACCCGTACCAGGCTGTTTTGACTACCGTGGTGGTATAATAGTTTCTAAAATCTGGTAGTGTGAGGCCTCCCACTTTGTTCTTCTTCAGTAAAGCTTTACTTACCTGGGGCCTCTTCCCTTTTCATATGAAGTTGGTGATTTGTTTCTCCATTTCATTGAAAAATGCCATTGGAATTTGGATCGGGATTGCATTGTATCTGTAGATTGCTTTGGGTAGAACTGACATTTTCACAATTTTGAGTCTACCTATCCATGAGCAAGGTATGTTTTTCCACTTACGTAGGTCTCTTTTGGTTTCTTGCAGTAGTGTAGTTTTCATTGTATAGGTCTTTTACGTCTCTGGTTAGATTTATTCCTAAGTATTTTATTTTCTTGGGGACTACTGTAAATGGTATTGATTTGGTGATTTCCTCTTTGAAGTTCTCTTTGTTGGTATAGAGGAATCCAACAAATTTTTGTATGTTTGTCCTGTATCCTGATACTTTGCTGAAATCTTCTATTAGTTCCAGTAGTTTTCTTGTGGATTTTTTGGGGTTTTCTATATATAAGATCATATCATCTGCAAACAGAGATACTTTTACTTCTTCCTTACCAATCTGGATGCCCTTTATTTCTTTTTCTAGCCTAACTGCTCTGGCTAGGACCTCCAGCACAATGTTGAATAAAAGTGGTGATAAAGGACATTGTTGTCTGGTTCCCGTTCTCAAGGTGGATGCTTTCAGACCGTCTTCATTTAGGATGATGTTGGCTGTTGGCTTTGTATAAATGCCTTTAATAATGTTGAGAAATTTCCCTTCTATTCCTATTTTGCTGAGAGATTTTATCATGAATGGGTGTTGGACTTTATCAGATGCCTTTGGTGCAACAATTGATAAGATCATGTGCTTCTTGTCTTTTGTTTTATTTATGTGATGGATTACATTGATTGTTTTTCTAATGTTTTCTAATTCCTGCATAGCTGGTATAAATCCCACTTGATCACGATGAATTAATTATTTTTTTGGTATGTTGCTGAATTTTATTGGCTAGAATTTTGTTGAGGATTTTTGTGCCTCTGTTTATGACAGATATTGGTCTGTAATTTTCTTTTTTTGTGGTGTCTTTACCTGGTTCTGGTATCAGGGTTATCCTGGCTTCGTAGAATGAGTTTGGGAGTATTCCATCCTTTTCTATGCTCTGAAATACCTTTAGTAGTAGTGGTGTTAACTCTCCTCCGAAAGTTAGGTAGAATTCTCTAGTGAAGCCGTCAGGGCCAGGGCTTTTTGTTGTTGTTGTTGGGAGTTTTTTAATTACTTTTTCAATCTCTTGTTATGGGTTTATTGAGTTGTTCTACCTCTGTTTGTGTTTGTTAGGTAGGTAGTGAGTTTCTAGAAATTTGTTCATTTCCCCTCGGTTTTCAAATTTGTTAGAGTACAATTTTTCATAGTATTCTGTTATGATTCATTTAATTTCAGTTGTGTCTGTTGTGATACCACCCATCTCATTTCTTATTTGGGTTATTTGCTTCCTCTCCTATTTTTATTTTGTCAGTTTGGCCAGTGGTTTCTCAATTTTGTTGATCTTTTTAAAGGACCAGTTTTTGGTCTTATTAACTCTTTCAGTTGTTTTTCTATTCTCTATTTCATTTAATTCAGTTGTAGAATTATTTTGTTTCTTCTGGTGCCCGAGGGCTTCTTTTGCTGCTCTCTTTCTACTTGTTCAAGTTGTAGGGTTAATATTTTTATTTTGGCCCTTTCTTCTTTTTGGATATGTTTATTTATTGCTATAAACTGACCTCTGAGCACGGCTTTTGCTGTGTCCCAAAGATTCTGGTAGGGTGTGTTTTCATTCTCATTTGATTCCGTGAATTTCTTTATTCCGTCCTTAATTTCTTCTATAACCCAGTAGTTTTTGAGTAAGGTGTTGTTCAGTTTCCATGTGTTTTTTTTTTTTCTTGATTTTTCTGTTATTGATTTCTACTTTTATGTTTTTAGGATCAGATAATATGCTTTGTAATATTTTGATGATTTGGATTCTGTTAGAGCTTGCTTTATGGCCTAATATGTGGTCTATTCTAGAGAATGTTCCATGTGCATTGGAAAAGAACGTACACTTGAGTGCTGTTGGGTGGAGTGTTCAGTATATGTCTATGAGATCAAGTTGGTTGACTGTGGCATTTAGATCTTCTGTGTCTTTATCGAGCTTCTTTCTGTGTTACACCAGAAGTGGTGTGTTGAAATCTCCTACTATTATTGTAGAGCTCTCTATCTCTCTTTTCGATGTTGTTAGAGTTTGTCGTATGTATTTTGGAGCGCTGTCATTGGGTGCATAAATATTTATTATGGTTATGTCCTCCTGGTGTATTGACCCTTTAATCATTATATCGTATCCTTCCTTTCGTAATGGATTTTACTTAAAGTCTGTTTTGTCAGAGATTAATATTGCCACTTCTGCTCTTTTTTGAGTGTTGTTTGCTTGATATATTTTTTTCCGTCCCTGAGTTTTAGTTTGTTTGTATCTTTAAGTCTAAGGTGTGTCTCTAGTAGGCAGCATATGGACAGTGTTTTTTTATCCATTATGTTACTGTCTCTTTATTTGTGCATTTAGTCCATTTACATTCAGCATAATTATTGATAGGTATGAGTTTAGTGCTGTCATTTCGATGTCTTTTTTTGTGTGTTCTTGACAGTTTCTTTGTTCCACTTTTTTTGTTCTGTGCTGAGTCGTTTTTCTTTATGTATTTTCATCTTTTTCATTGTTGTTGATTTTGTATTTGCTGAGTCTTTATGTTTTTCTTGCTTTGTATTTTGATGAGTAGGATTGTTAGTTTCCTTTGTGGTTACCTTGATATTTACCCCTATTTTTCTAAGTTTAAACAACTCTTTTATTTCTTTATATTGCCTTGACTTCCTCTCCATATGAAAGATCTATGACTACATTTTTTAGTCCCTCTTTTTTATTTTAATGTTGTCATCTTTTACATATTGGCATCTTTGTTTCTCTATTTTCAGCATTTTACCTTTGATTTATTTTTGTGACTTTCCTATCTGGGTTGATATCTGGTTATTCTCTCCTGTGTTCTAGCCTTGGGTTGTTATCTGATGTTATTGACTTTCTAATTGGAGGACTCTCTTTAGTATTTATTGTAATTTTGATTTGGTATTTGCAAATTCCCGAAACTTCTGTTTATCTGGAATGGCCTAATTTCACCATCATATTTGAAAGATAGTTTTGCTGGATATATAATTCTTGGCTGGCAATTTTTTTCCTTCAAGGCTTTATATATGTTATCCCATTGCCTTCTTGCCTGCATGGTTTCTGCTGAGTAGTCTGAGTTTAGTCTTATTGACTGTCCTTTGTAGGTGACTTTTCATTTATCCCAGCTGCTCTGTAGTCTGAGTTTAGACTTATTGACTGTCCTTTGTAGGTGACTTTTCATTTATCCCAGCTGCTCTTAAAATTCTCTCTTCATCTTTGGTTTTGGTAAGTTTGATTATAATATGTCTTGGTGACTTTCTTTTGAGATCTACCTTATGTGGGGTTCGATGGGCATCTCAGATGGTATCTTCTCATCTTTCACAATATCAGGGAAGTTTTCTGCCAATAAGTCTTGAACAATTCTCTCTGTATTTTCTGTTATCCCCCCTGTTCTGGTACTCCAATCACTCGTAGATTATTCCTCTTGATAGAGTCCTACATAATTCTTAGGGTTTCTTCATTTTTTAAAATTCTTTTATCTGATTTTTCCTCAAATACGTTGGTGTCAAGTGATTTATCTTCGATCTAATTCTGACCTCCATTGCCTTAACTCTGCTTCTCTGACTTTCCAGTGAGTTGTCTAATTCTGAAATTTTATTGTTAATCTTCTGGATTTCTGATTGCTGTCTCTCTATGGATTCTTGCAGCCTTTTAAATTTGTCATTATGCTCTTCTTGAATCTTCTAAAGTTCCTCTATTGCTTTGTCTGTGTGTTCCTTGGATTGTTCTGCATTTTGCATGATCTCCTTCCTCATCTCTTGAAGAGTTCTGTATATTAATCTTTTGTATTCTACCTCTGGTAATTCCAAGAAATTCTCTTCCTCCAGAAAATTTCTTGATTATTTGTTTTGGGAGCTTGCTGAAGCCATCATGGTCTACCTCTTTATGTGATTTGATATTGACTATTGTCTCTGAGCCATCAATAAATTATTATATTTATTTATTTAGTTTGCTTACTGTGTCCTAGCTTCTTGTTTTATTTTGATATGCCCAAATAGGCTGCACATGTGAGCTAGTTTTATTTTTGGTGCCTTTGAAGCTCTAATGTCCTGTCACCATGTGTTCTGATCTGTTACTAGGTATGTGTGCCCAGGAGTCTGTTTACTTTTCTTGTATGGATTCGGGTCAGGTGTCCAGGTAGTTGGTCACCAAGTGTGTAGTGCAGGCTCTCACCTACAGTCCTAGACAGGCAGGGGTGATTGAAGTAGGCACAGGTATCTGGCTGCAGTAGGGGGTCATATGCTGAGCAAGGCAGGGGGTTGATGACTGCCCCTGAGAGCCTGGGAGGAAAGCATGTCCCTGTTCCATACAGCATGTAGGTGGGTGGGTTTTGCAGCTGGACTATGAGCACCTTATGCTGTTGGCTGTAAGGACTCGGAGGCACCACTTATTCTTGGACCCCTGTCGCGGGTGGCTAGGTGGAGTGGGTTGTACATAGGGTCGCTATGAGTTGGAATTGACTCGACGGCACCTAACAACAACAACCTACCACTAAAAAACATATAGACAAGCCATTTTAAAAATGGGCAAAAGACTTAAATAGACATTTTACCAAATATGATATACAAACGGTCAATAAATATATGAAAAGGTGCTGGACACCAGTAGTCATTAGCAAAATGCAAATCAAAACTACGTGAGACACCACCACATCCTTACTAGGATGGCTACTATCAGAAAAACAGAAAACAACAAGAGTCAAGGAGAATGTGGAGAAATTGCTAGTGCGATTGTAAAAAGGTGCAGCCTCTCCGGACAAGTTTGGCGGGTCTTCAAAAAGTTAAACATACAATTACCCTATGAGCCAGATATTTTCATTTCTTGGGGCGCTGGTGGCACAAATGGATAAGCACTCGGCTAATAACCAAAAGGTTGGCGGTTCAAACCCACCCGGCAGCTTTGCAGGAGAGAGATCTGGCAATCTTCTTCCATAAAGATTACAGATAAGAAAACCCTATCACCCAGTTCTACTCTGTGACATGGGGTCGCTATGAGCCTAAAATTGCCTGGACAGCACCTAACAACAACAGATATATACTTAAAAGGCGTGAAAGCAGGGATGCAAACAGGTACTTTTACACCAATGTTCACCACAACACTATTCATAATAGCTAAAAAGTGGGAGAAAAAAACAAATGTCCACCAACAGATGCATGGATAAACAAAATGGAATATTTTTCAGTCATAAAAAGAAGTGCTCATAAATACTATGACATGGATGAACCCTGAAAACATTAGGCTAAGTGAAACAAATCAGACACAAAAGGACAAATATTGTACCATCCCATTTAAATGAAATATCTAGAATAGGCAAATGTATAGAGACCAAACGGTTACCAGGGGCAGATGGGTGGGAGGAGAGGGGTTAATGCTTAGGAGGCACAGGAGTTTCTGCTAAGGTTGATTTAAAAACTGTGAAACTGACAGTGGTGATAGTTGCATAACATGGTGAAAGTAATTAATGTTACTGAATTGTACGTGTAAAAATGGTTGAAATACGAAAAGGTTTTGTTATATATATTTTACCACACACACACAAAATAGCATGAAATGACATTTAAAAAAAAAAAGAAACTTAGTTTCTTGGTCTGAGTGTGTGAGTGAAGGGAGGAAGATTTATTTTTAATTGTGTTTTAGATGAAGGTTTACAGAACAAATTAGTTTCTCATTAAACAATTGAAACATATATTGTTTTGTGACATTGGTTGCCAACTCCTCAACATGTCAACGCTCTCTCCTTCTGGACCCTGGGTTCCTCATTTCCATTCGTACAGCTTTCCTGCCCCCTCCTGCCTTCTCATCCATGCCCCTGGGCTGGTGTGCCCATTTAGTCTTGTATACATGGTTGAGCTAATTGTATTATTGTTTGTTTTATGGGCCTGTCTAATCTTTGGCTGAAGGGTGAACCTCAGGAGTGACCTCACTACTGAGTTAAAAGGGTGCCCAGGGCCTGTGCTCTCAGGGTATCTCCAGCTTCTGTCAGACCAGTAAAGTCTGATCCTTTTTTGTGAGTTTGAATTTAGTTTTACATTTTTATCCAGGTCTGTCCAGGACCCTCTACTGTGATCCCGATCAGAGCAATCAGTGGTGGTAGCCAGGCACTATCTAGTTGTGCGGGACTCAGTCTGGTGGAGGCTGCGGTAGTTGTGGTCTATCAGTCCTTTTGACTAACCTTTTTCTTACGTCTTTGGTTTTCTCCATTCTCCCTCGCTGAAAGGAGGAAAATTTAGATAATGTGGGGACATAAAGAAGAAAGTGGGTATTTCAACGATTTAATGCCAACCTTAGGCTGTACTAACCTAGAGAAATAAATTCACTTTTGAGGAACTGCGGTGTGTAAAGAATGAACTTTTTAAGGTAATTGGCTCTGGATCACCTTGTTGTCAATATGAAGAAACAAGAAGAAGAAGAAAAAAAGACTGCTTCCATAACAATAACAACAAAAATCACATGAACTGTAATTCTAAGTAGTGGAAAAAGAGATCATGCTAATAGCACTGTAGTTCCCAATGATTTCTCAAACAGGACACTTAAATTTAGACACTTTAAATTTGCTCCATAGGGTTTTCAATGCCATGACCTTTCGGTAACAGATGCCAGGCCTGTCTTCCAAGGTGCATCTGGGTAGGTTCAAACCCCCAAACTTTCAGCTAGTAATCTTAACCTTTCCGCCACCCGGGGACTCCCTACTTGACTCTTTTACTGTGTAAAATAATTATTACAAAAGATGAGGTACTTTCTGCAACACCGTAGTGTGGCTGACCCTCTAGGATCTGTTGAAATATTCTGATTAGTTTTATTACGCATTTCTCCCATTTTGCCCTCATTCCTAATATTCACTGTTCTGACACTGGGAATATGCACAGTTTTTGCTCCAAGAAGCCTTCAACCTTTTAAGAAGTGTGTGATCTCTACAAATCCCTCATTGCCTATATTAAGCTTGTTCAGCAACATCACATTTTACATTAGACCCACGAGGACTGGCCATATTGTTTCTCACACAATCATGACGGAAATTTCTGCCCTACAGCCAAAGAAATTCCTTGAAACATGCCTCTAAGTATTTTCCTCCTGAAATTGGGATAAATATGGTCCTCAGTGTATGTACTAGTTCCAAATCATGTTTCTTAACTCTTCATCTGTCTTAAATACCTACAACCATTAAAGGGGGGTGGGTGTATTCCTCACCATAATCTTAATTTTTGTATGATCAGCAATACTCAACAAAAGTCCTGCCTGATGAGGCACAGAAAACGAAGAGAAGCCATTTTAGACAGGGAAACTGTGATCAAGAATATGCCCCTTCAAGTAAGAACAGACTTCAAATTGCGTTCAGACACCGCCACTCACTAGATATTTGCCCGTGGCAAACTATCTTATTTTTCCAGAGCTACCACTTTTGTAAAACACCGCAAATACTCTCTACCTCACAGTGTTGTTTTCTTTAATAAAATGAGGTGCAGTATATACTTAGCATATGCCAAGCCCTTCTGAAATAGCTCAATAAAAGTATAACTACAGGCCGAGGGGTGATTGAGGCCTGACGAGGAGCTCAACGTGACTAGCGTGTGTGCCAAAGTGTCTGTCAGAGACTGGTGGCGGATGAGGCCAAAGAGTACTGCAGAAGCTGACAAAGGGAAGCAGGGTTAGCGGAGACTGGAACGGGTGGCAGGAGGGCATCTGGACTGAGGTGAGGCTAACTACCCTAGGCATCCGTGACGCCCATGACTGCATGTTTCACAAACTCCCAGATGAAGCTGACGCTACCGCTCTAAGAATCACACGTTTGCTTAGCGAGAATTCACACGATTTTTTACCTCTTAATGCACCAAAAGACATAGGTCAACCCCACCCACTTGGCTGTCCAGAAAGCGGCTGCAGCGCGGACTGCCGGGACCTCGCAGGAAGAGGTAAAACTGCCGCGGCTGCGGTTCTTCCGGCTAAAATAAGTCCCCCGGCTCTGGGAGGGCGGAAAGATCAGGCGTGCGCAGACAAGAGGGAGCAACGCCCTTAGACTCCGGGACAGGAGCTTGCGTTGTCTCCTGGTAGTGGGTCAGGCCAGCAGGCGACAGAAACAAAACCTATCTTACACCAGAGTACCAGTGCGACGAAACCGGGTTTCCGACCCGAGGCCGCACACTTCCACTTCCGGTTTCGGGGGGGGGGGGGGGGGATGTTCCGTGCGCGACGCTAGAGGGCTGTAACTTGTGTCTCCGGGGTTCAGTGGCTCCCCTTGTACTGGGGATCTGGTAACTGCTGCCCTAATCCCCATTATAGAGAGAAGTCCAAGTTTTCTTAAAAGCGCATATGAACTGGAACGCGGATTTCAGTAATCAAAGATAGCCTTGGGGAGCAGAGAAAGTTGGTATTTTCCTATTTGGCCGTTTGAAAAATTTTTATCATGTTCTTTAGAGAAATAATTTGTTTGCTCCTTGTAAATATTTCCCCATCTTTAGAGTTGTTGAAGTCTCTAGTTTCGCTTTTGTTTCATGGTTTGTCGTCTCTTCCTTATAAGGTATCTTTCCCTAGGAGCAGGGTACAGACTGCAAATCCAGCCAGATCTCTCCAAGTGCTGAGGACCCTGGAGAGAGGAGTTCTGCAGGGTGAGAGGCCAGAAGATACCAGTCATTCTGAGGGCCAGTAGGTAAAAGGTGAAGTACCTTTGAAAATGACAATTATAAACAGTTTTTACTTTTTTTCATATAAACTGCCGAAGCGGCTTAATTGCTAAATAAGTCATGTGCAATGTAAATGAATCAGAGGTTTTATTGAAGCACATAACACACAATTTATAAACTGGGGAAACACTGAACTCACAGTAAGCAAGTCTCACAAGTGAAATGAGTGTTCAAAGGGACATGAGTAAAACCCTTTGCCGTGGAGTCAATTCCGACTCATAGCGACCCTATAAGGGACCCTCAAATGCTTGGGAAGTGTTCTTTCATGTTAATATAATCGGGCAAATCACATCCCCAATGTATAGTTGAACATGCTATTGGGTAAAATGGACCTTTGATCCAATATAGAATTTATCACTTCTTGAGTTTGGTTTGCTGGATGGTATTGTTTTTATAATTTTGATCAGGATTACAAAAAAGAGGACAATTTACATATTTATCATCCTGCTAACTTTTCCTGTGATAAAGAGCAGTGAGGCAAGTTGGCCTCGAAGAGAGCACAAACACCATGGTACACCATTACCTAAGGTTGGTTGCTATGAATCAGAATTGACTCTATGGCAGTGGGTTTCTTATTGTCAAGAAAGCTTAATAGTGCAATGTTTCAAAAATTCAAACTAGGCAGTTGTCTTAGTCATCTAGTGCTGCTATAACAGAAATACCACAAGTGGATGACTTTAACAAAGAGAAATTTATTCTCTCACAGTCTAATAGGCTGTAAGTTCAAATTCAGGGTGTCAGCTCCAGGAAAAGGCTTTCTCTGTCAGCTCTGGAGGAAGGTCTGTGTCATCCAGCTTCCCTTGGCTTAGGAGCTTCTCTGTGCAGGAACCTCAGGTCCAAAGGACACACTCTGCTCCTGGTGCTGCTTTCTTGGTGGTATGAGGTCCCCCTGTCTCTCTGCTCACTTCCCTCCTTTATATCTCAAAAGAGATTCTCAAGACATAATATAAATCTTGTAGATCTCATCAACATAACTGCCACTAATCCATCTCATTAACATCATAGTGTTAGGATTTACAACACAGGAAAATCATATCAGATGACAAAATGGTGGACAATCATACAATACTGGGAATCATGGCCTCGCCAAATCGATACACATATTTTTGGGGGACACAATTCAATCCATGACAGCAGACTAAATTTCAGCTCTGCCATGTAACAGCTTTTGCAAGTCACTTTACCTCCCTCAGCTTCAGTTACCTCTTATGATATTGGAGATATAACAGTACCTTCTCCACAGGGTGTGTGAGATTATCTACACGGATTGTGCTTTTCTTTCATCCCTTCCTCCTTCCTTTGGTAATGATATTATAATTGTCCTTTGGGGAGTTGCCTCTCCTTTACTTTGATCCAAATAGTTCTAATAAGGCTGACCCCACTTTCCAGCTGTCAGGATAGGCGGGTGACCCATGCATGGTACTAAGAGACCCCTGTCCACAGTGATTGGTTCAGCAGTTAGCATGTGACCAGCACAAGGCCAATCAGAATCCATTCTGTGACTTTTGCTGAAGTTGCTGAGGAACCCCTCTAGGGTTGTTACCTTAATAGGATTTAAGCATGGCATTCACCTCATAATAGCATGAGGATAGTCTCAGGATGAAGCACCTTAGAGGGAAGTAGAGCAGAGAGAAAGAAAATGTCCCAATGATATTGTTGAGCTGGTAGATACAGCCATGACTTCAGCCAGCTATCCCCAAAACTTCTAAGTATATGAGCCTTTTTTTTTAATACTTAAAAATTTTTGATCTGTATTTTTACTAATTGCAACCAAAAAATTCTTAAATAATATCATGGGTTGAATTATGTCCACCCAAAATATGTGTCAACTTGGTTAGGCCATGATTCCCAGTATTGTGTGGTTATCCTCCATTTTGTGATTGATATAATTTTCCTATGTGTTGTAAATAAATCCTAATCTCTGCCTGTGGTTAATGAGGCAAGATTAGATTATGTTAAAGAGGATTAAGGTGGGATGTAACATCCTTGCTTAGGTCACATCCCTGATCCAATATAAAGGGAGTTTCCCTGGGGTGTGGCCTGCACCACCTTTTATCTTACAAGAGAGCAGAGAGTTGAGGACCTCATACCTCCAAGAAGGCAGTGCCAGGAGCAGAATGTTTCCTTTGGACCCAGGGTTCCTACGTGGAGAAGCTCCTAGTCCAGGGAAGACTGACGAGAAGGACCTTCGTCCAGAGCCGACAGAGAGAGAAAGCCTTCCCCGGAGCTGACGCCCTGAATTTGGACTTCCAGCCTACTTTACTGTGAGGAAATAAATTTCTCTTTGTTAAACCCGTCCAGTTGTGGTATTTCTGTTATAGCAGCACTAGATGACTAAAATAACTAATTTTGGGTTATTGGGATGGCAAAACGAGATTATGCATTTAAAATGCTTAACAGAACACCTGACAGAAAATAAGTGCTCAATAAATAAGATCTACTACTACTACTATTATTGTTATGGCTGAGTTAAATGGATTTGGATTTTCTGTGACATCTAATGGAATGACGGAACAATTTACCATCTGAAAACCATTTTGAGGGTAATTCAGAGAACTTTTTAGTTTTGTTAAAACTTTTTATTTGAGGACATCGGGTTATTGGACAAATTGCTCTTGGGGGAAAAGAGCCACAGCAGAATATAATTTGTGTCTTCTATAAACAATGTGATTTGTCTCTCCAATGAGTTGATAGAAAGACCAATGCAGCTATTTTTAAGTGGAGAGCTGAAGTTACAGAATGCTTTTGGTGTTCAAATCAATTTAACAAAGTACAATGAGTAAAAGGCAGAATGAAAATAAGAATATATATCATGTTGCATCCAACCAGTCAGCTTCTTGAACAAATGTAGAACAAAAAACTTGTAGTCTGACGTTTTGGTTACTTGATGAGACATTATACTGATGAAAAAGAAAAAACCCTGGACATCAGTTCTGTCAAATTTATGATGGACTTTCATGAACACCAGTGGTATTTACTTTAACAACAAAATGAATATTCTTAATATTTGGGTTATGGAAAAATTTTCCATCCACTTTTCTTTCAAAGACTATTTATAGTCCATTTTTTATTTCTATTTTGAACCTTATGTTTAACGTTTAAACTGATCTCTCTTTTTCTGTCTCTCTTACTAGAGGTGAAAATTTAAAAAAGGGTTTTAGTTTTTTATCTTGATTTTATGTAACTTTGAAATGCTTACAGCTATTAGTAAGATTGCAGTCTTTACCAAGTGAGGGGAAGGGGGAAACCTGGGTGTGTGTGTATGTGTATTAGAGAAGGAAAAAGGAAATTTCAAGGTACTAAACGTGTACAATGGTATGTAGGAGAGGAGAACCTGGAATTTAACTTTCTGTGAAAATAGAGGAGATCCCGGGCTTTAAAGGAAAGTCTGTGTTTTTCTTAACCTCAAAAGTTATAAAATAAATACGAAGCCTCAAACCTATGCCATTTGAGGGATACTGGGATTAAAAAAATGAAATAAAATATACAGAAAATACAGGACTCTTGTGCTATATCTTTATTTTTAATGATAGGCATAAATTGATAATTTCTGTTTTGAAATAAGAGCCGTGTTTGATGTAATAAGAATTTTTAGCCATGGGATTTGGGTTTATTTTTTGGTGTTGCCATCAGTGATGGCAGATTCTTTTTAGAAACATCCATTTTGGAACATTTTGGAATTAAAAAATGGTAGGGAATTGGGAGCGTTGGCAGTGAGGTGCCTCCCTTGAGGGCAGAAATAGAGTGGCCTGATGAATGTAATGTTCTTCAAATGTTCTAGAGTATAAACATATCATTTTACATTTTAATGAGTCCATTAGTAGAAAAGACAGTGGAAGTTTGTTTAAAGTTCAGACTGTTGTGCTATTTGTTCAAAAATTGTTTTGAAATATTCACCAAGTGAGTAATTCACTACACTTATCTCCCTATCATATCTGATATTAAAAATAAAGTCAAAGTAAGAAAAAGGCTACTAATACTGGTGACAAAGGCAGTTCACTCATTGTCATCCTTTTTTTGACAAGGATTTCAGGAGCACCTCAGTGTGTCCCAGGCATATTAAGACAGAGGGCATAAAGTAACGTGGAAGGCAGGGACCATCCTCATCCTCCTGCAGCTTGTGCTTTGTGGGGGAAACAGGCCAAAGAGCAAAAGCCTACAGGAGACAGGGAAGGGACTTCAGTTGGTGAAATGGCGTAAATTTGTGGCCCCTGTGACAAACCTAAAAGAGGATGATCTAACTAAAGATCTTCAAAATTAATTTTTTAAAAAAGAATTTGTGGGCCATGGAATGCATGTTTTAATTTGGACCGAAAGCAGGTCTGTGCATGTCGTGGTGTCATAGAGTAACCATCTGTACTCTGATTAATGTAAAATTGAGAGATTTATTGAAAGAAAAGAGATAGCTCAAGCTGGGAATAGACTGAACTCCATGCAGTGGAATCCAGTAATTCAAAATGGCAACTCAGCAGTAACGTTTCATAGGAGGGGAAACAATGGATATGAAATACATTACTTGATTTGTATGTACAAGCTTAGATCACCAAAAGATATTACTCAATTGGTAGAATCATTTTAAGACAGGGCTTCCAGTGGTGGAAACTTGTGAAGCAAGGATTCCTGTAGCCAGAATTTGTAAGAAGGACCTCCTTTGCAAACCTTTGTAAGGTGATTGGCTTAAAAGGGTATACATCTCTTTCTTAGATTGGGTATAGTGTGGCAATTACATGAGTATGTGACAGGGAGGGGTCACAGTGTAGTTATGTCATCATTACCGGACATGCCTCTCTTAGAAACAGTACAGAAGATGGCTGCCACTAGGGTGAAAACTGAACCAGCAAACAAGGAATTGCACCCAATCCTGAAACTGGCCATTTAAGATCTATTAGGTACTGCAATTTTTTTTTTAATTCCCTTATACATTCCCTCCTTTTGATCAAAGATTTCGACAGATTCTTTGGTCAGTTCACTAACCACTATTTTGTAAGAAGGCTTTCTTCTGCACTTACTTTGAGCATATGTTTATTCTAGATGGCTGTTTATTTACACGTCTTTAAGACCTCGGGTACTATGCATGTGAAAAGATTGTTATTGTTAGGTGCCATTGAGTCAGCTCTAACTTACTAGTGACTCCATATACAACAGAACGAACTCCTGCCTGGTACTTCTTTCAAGACAGATTTGTCTTATCTTCTGGCAGTCCACGGCACATTGAATATTGTTCACCAGCACCCTAATACAAAGTTGTCAATTCTTCTTCCTTATTTACCGTTCAACAGTCACATGCATATGAGGTGACTGAAAATATTAGTCTGGGTCAAGTGCACCCAAGGCCTCAATGTGACATCCCCAATTCTTAACACTTCATAAAGATCATTTGCAACAGATTTGTCCAAATGCAACGCATCATTTGCTTTCCTGACTGCTGCCTTCAGGGGCACTGTCTTAGTCATCTAGTGCTGCTACAACAGAAATACCACAAGTGGATGGCTTTAACAAAGAGAAATTTATTTCTTCACAGTAAAGTAGGCTAAAAGTCCAAATTCAGGGCATCAGCTCCAGGGAAGGTTTCTCTCTAACGGCCTTCTCATCAATGTTCCCCTAGACTAGGAGCTTCTCCGCACAGGGACCCCAGGTCCGAAGGACACGCTCTGCTCCTGGCACTGTTTTCTCGGTGGTATGAGGTCCCCCTGTCTCTCTGCTCACTTCTCTCTTTTATATCCCAAGAGATTGCCTCAGGACACAATCCAATCTCATAGATTGAGTCCTGCCTTACCAACACAACTGCCACCCATCCTCCCTCATTAACATCATAGAGGCAGGATTTACAACATATAGGCAAATCACACAATACCAGCAATCATGGCCCAGCCAAATTGACACACACATTTTGGGGGGACATAATTCAATCCATGACAGGCGCTGACCGTGGAGTCAAGAAAAATGAAATCAAGCTATAAACAGCAGTAGAACATTATGAAAAGGTAGCTTGGCACTACTTGACATCTTCACCATGTCATAGCTTTAGCCTCTTCTGTGGTTTTATTACTCGAGGGTTAGTGCAGGGTAGACCACATTACAGGAATAACCTGACATCTGATGGCTTATTCACAAGGAGTGGGCTAGAATCCGTCTGAAAGATAAGTACTATCAATGTACATTATTCTTTTCACAGGCATTAGATGGGTGTTTTGGGTAACAGCATTTGTCAAAAGTTTCATGCAACATTTAACAATCCCTATGATTATTACAATGACTATGAGTATTATTAATTCGGTTGACAGTTTAGACTTAATCCATGATCCAACACCTGAAGGCAACCAGCTGAAAATATCAAAAAAGGGGAGTCTGAGGGTAGAGGTCTATGAAGCCAAGTAGCCTTCTAGCAAATTAGTTTAATATCTGTTCCATCCTCTCCTAAATTGTTAATCCAGGTGCAGCAAGAGGTGTTAGCTATAGCACAGACCCCTCCTTGCTGGGCTAACAGGGAATCTAGGGCAATTCGATGATCTGAAACTACTTTGTCAAGTGAGTTCAATGATTGATTTCTCTTGACTAGTCATAGCATTGGCAACATCATCTCCTATCCCTTTCCATGGTTTGGGAGATGTTACAGATGGCATGTCCTAAATCTCCCACTCCATACCAAGGGAAGAATACACTCAAAAAACTAACCTAAACCAGGGAACTCCTTTAAGGGATTCCCTCCGTCTCTCTCCCTTGCTCATCTCTTGACCGTTTTTCTCTTCTCCTTTCTAATAGTTTCAAGTGGTCGGTCCCATATAGACTCAGTGTAAGAATGGATGTCTAAATGGATTCCCATAAGGCCTATGGTACACTAACTTGTCATGTTCCAACCATCCAAACAGTATAAAGCCTAGGTATAGGACCCATTATTTGGATTCGAATGAGCAAAGGTGGAGTATCTTGATCCTCCACATAAGAATACATATCCATGTGGGGCATGTGTTTTGCCAGTCCTGATGCCTTTACCTGGGAGAGGGATGGTTTGATTCGTCTATTCAAGCCATTCTTTGTCAAGGAGTTGTTGCAAGTAGGCAGTCGTCCTAACCTTAGCCAATTCCACATTTGGGCACAAAAAGACCTTTTTCCTTGTAGACATGCTGTTACATTTCCTGAAAAAGCCACGTTCTCGTATCTGGGAGGGGCATTATATGAAATTAAGGGCTCATTTTTTTACAATCTGAAGAGATCAAGGGTATTTTGGAACACTCTGTAACTCTAAGCTGAGTCAGATTGAAATATGGGACTTGGGGTTGAATTGGTATCTCAGGAGGATGCCACAGTTTCACATGTATGGCTAACCTAGAGGTGATGTTGAAATTGTTGATAGTAGGGGGAACAAAGCTATAATTCAGTATGGGAGCAGCTAATAGATCTGAGTTCTCATGTACAGTTTTGAGTAAAGGATGATAGATCCAGAATTCAGTCAGATTTGTGGTTGTGCATTTACCTGAGTGAGTTTAACAAAGGCATTCTCATGCCAAGAGTTAATGGGAACTGTGATGAACATCAGTATGGGAAGAAAGTTTAAGAAGTGCTTCATAGTGGAGAAATACAACTGATAAGAAATAAACAAAGGCTACCATCATACAAATAATAGTGATGACAAAGTAAACTATTCTCTAAAATTGGTGTTATAAAAAGGTTTGGATTAAGGGGAAGACAAAATATTAAAACAAGGAATAATACACCACAGCTGGAGTCCAATGACAATAAGTTCGAGTTTATAACACAAACAGCAATTTCAAAAGCAAAAGTTATAATTTCAAATTAAGCAAAAATGACTATAATGGTCAGAAGACGGCACTACAAGTGAGTTAGATCCTTAAAACCATTAAAATACAACTAAGAATTTGATCCCAGTGACTAAGAAAAATTCCAAAAGAGCTAAAGCCTTCATTTAAACAATTTATTTCGCAGATACCAATTTGCATAACGTAATCACCAAACTACCAGGATATAATTCCACAATCATGCACAACAGCTAATAATATGAAAATATCAAAAATGATAAAGAAAAAAGGCAACCAGTCCTACTTTCACTGCAGGCTGCATAGACAGTTTCAGGTCAGGTACAGAGATCTCAGGAAAGCAGTCTACCCAGCTGTCATCCACTTCTTATTAGGCAATTTAGACATTTCTTGCTTTTGATTATCAAAAGCCTAGAACATTGAACTGAAGATTTACAATACTGAAACAAATCAGATTGAATTCAATTTGAAACCGGGCAAGCTGCCCAATAGGAGAGGGCCATTGGCTGTCCAGGGATAATTTCATGAGGAGTCAATTTGTGAGATCCAAATGGAGAAGTTCTTAAATTTAAAAAGACCAGAGGCTGCACCTTAGTCCAAGGCGATTATAAAGATTTGGAAAGTTTGGCTAGTTTTTATCAGACCATTATTTCTTTCAACTAGACTAGAGGATTGAGGGTGATAAGGACAATGAAGTCTTTGAAAAATGAGCAATATTTTACGTATTTCCTTAATTATTTGCCCAGTAAAATGGGTGCCTCAGTCACTACAAAGGACCCTTGGGGCTCCTCAAGTGGGAATAATGTTCTCAAGAAGTGTCTTAGACACAAACGTGGCAGTAGCTCGACAACTGGGGAAAGCATCTACCCAGTGAGAAAATCTACAGATCGTTGCTAGTACAAACTTGTAACCACTTTAGGGGGTAAGTTGGATAAAATAAATCCACCATTCCAGCATTGGTCCTGACAGCGAGGGAAGTCTCCCAGGTGGAGCTTTATAAGGTTTACCTGAATTAATTGAGAGCAAATGGAACATTGGGAAAGCCACTTGTTCAGTGGCTTCATAAAAATGTCCCCACCGGTGTTTCTTTAAAATCTCTATCATCTTATCTCTTCCCAAATGAGTATTCATGTGCAATGACTCCAGTACAGGGGCTTGCAGGGATTTAGGGAGAACTAAGTTCTCGTTGGGTCCCATCCATGTGCTAAAGGTGAGGCATTGGAAGCAACAGTGTTTCTTCCATTTTTCAACCTTATCATGTGGAGCTGGTTTTTGATGTTCAAATAAATCCTTTAAGGCAATTCTTCCAGGCCTAGGATTCTCTACAAGCATGTTAAAAGGTTGTTCATCGTCTGAAACAGTCCCCCAATGTCAGGGAACCATACATAACTGTTGAAAGCTTGTGAGGAGCATTTACAGGATTGAAACAAGGGGGCGGGGGGCGTGATCTTTAAAACTATGGAAAAAAAACAAGTCTACAGCGACAGAAAAATCTCTCCACCAATGGGATTCTAAAGCCCTGATTAGTTCATCTGTCATTACTCCCATATTAGCATGCCAGTAATTTCTAACCGTAGGAACATGTACCCATTCTGGCAAGATGAGTTATTAGGCCCAATCCACCATCCAGTGGTTGGATCTTGATGACAGCAGGCCTGTTCAGAATATGCTTACAGATGTAGGTAGCTTTGCAGGGCGGGGAGTAGCGGCCAAGGTACAACTTTCCTACTGTCTCCTTTCCTTCTGCCGCCCCTCATGGCAACAGTTTCCATCTGGAGCATGTAGGAGCTGCTGACGCGGATTCTCTCTCCGTTACCGGGTAAGAAACCCCAGGTTCTTAATCGGCATGACTCATATTGGCTAATAAACGGGAGACTGAAGTGGGAGAACAAGAAAGGTACCTTTACTTGTTGTACAAGGAAAACGGAGTCAGTCGGAGCTACTGCTGCCAAGACTGCTTGCTAAGGGCGGGCAGGCAGGTTACTTTTAAAGGGGTTTACAAGTAGGGCGTTCCTACAAGTTGCATCAGCGACATTCTTAAATCATACTACGCAGGTGCAATGGGGTTTACGTATAACGTCCAAGCAAAAGCAGGATTCAAATGCAATGCTGAGGGGGCTTGGGGAGCCCAGCAAACGAAAGGATTTTGCAATACAATACTGTAGGGGAGGAAGCCAGGTAAATAGTACAGCACTGTTGGGGGTTTTGTCTCATCAAGCAGAAAATCCGGTTGGGAGGCGGGACAAAGTGAGGGTGAATTTGTTTAGTCGGATTAACACATTTGTTCAATTATATTAAGTGCCAGGCCATGTTTATAAGATTCAGTTAAAATTTTACATTCTGGGGTTAACTTGTGATTACGAGCTATGGCAGCTAACCAAAAGTGAGCAGTGCAAATCCACCAGCCGCTCCTTGGAAACCATATGGGGCAGTTCTACTCTATCCTATAGGGACGCTATGAGTTGGAATCGACTCCACAGCAATGGTTTGGGTTTTGGTTTTTAATGACTAATCATGTTGAGCATCTTCTCATGTGTTTATTGGCCATTTGTATATCTTCTTTGGAAAAATGTCTAAGTATTTTCATTTTTTAATTGGGTTGTTTCTCTTTTTGTTGTTGAGTGGTAGAAGTTCTTTATGTATTCTGGATACTAGTCCCTTAACAGATGTACGATTGCAAATATTTTCTCCCATTCTGTAGGTGTCTTGATAGTATCATTTGCCACACAAAAATTTTTTAATTTTGGTGTAGTCCTATTTATTTATTTTGTGACTTGTGCTTTTGGTGTGTTCACTGTTAAAAGACATACTTAGTAATTTAATATTTAAATATTATAAGAAAGCATGTTTTCCATTTTGAGTTTGGGAAACTCATTAAAGTTAAATGACCCCTGAGCCAAGTGAAATAGGAAAATGATTAGGAATCTTGCTTCTTCTGAATACTTCTGTATCACACAAGTGTATTTTGATACAATATCTAGCACATAGTGGGTATTCAAGAAATGTAGGATAAATTAATGATTGTATATTTATTTGCTGAGTAGTGATATTATGAAGATTACTATGCCACAATATTTTGTTCACCATAAATTCCACATTCTAACTTTCTCAATGGTTTAACATTTTACAATCTCTGACATTTGAATTTTCTGACATAGAATTGATTTTTAAAGATGTTTCACTAATAAGCCAAGAAATACATGGATGTTTCTATGTGGAAACTCCACTCCCTTCTTCTTCGTCAACTGTAAAGTGCTTTTTCTGCAAATATACTGTAATTTTGTAGAATCACAAAAATTAGAGATAAGGCCTCTTTGGCCATATAATGTACTTCTCAGTGACTTTTTACAGGATTGATCCCGCTAATACATTTGTAGTGCCTTTTACAGTTGTGTTTTAACCCAGTTAAGTTTTGGCCTTTCTATCACTTCCCTTAGGGAAAGCTTTACCACAGTGTCATAAGTAAGACTGTGTTGGAGTTGCTCCTGTTACGTAGCCCATATTTTCATTGTTTCACTCAGATTCTTCCAATTGAGCATTACATTATGCCATTTGGACCATGCCTCCCTTGGGAACTTTGAAGTAGAATGGCCTTGGACAAAAGTTCTTAGAATTACCTGTAAGTGAGCAAAAATCCTTTCTAATACCAGTGGCAGTTAAAGGAGAAAACTAGAGATATAATCTAAACCATGAGACTGCAAATAAAAGTAAACGTCGAGCAGGTTTTGTTATTTTATAAAGAGAACGGAGTTTTTTCTTTTTTCCATTTGGAAATTTAAAAAAAAAAAGGTTTCTAGTCAATTAGTGGTTAAGAGCTTGGCTGCTAACCAAAAGGTCAGTAGTTTGAATCCACCAGCTGCTCCTTGGAAACCCTATGGGCAGTTCCACTCTGTCCTATAGGGTTGCTATGAGTCAGAATCGACTCGACAGCAATGGGTTTGGTTTTAGTTTTAATCAGTTAAAAGACATTTCTGAAGGTGAAGACTAGACCTTATAATCTTCTAGGATATCTTTTATGCAAGTGGCACACCAGAGAGAGCTCACTGAATCAAAATTTATCTTCCTTATGGTTCATCTTCCTTTAGATCTACAAAGCTACCTACATCTGTAAGCATATTCTGTTTCCCTGCTGCCATCAAAGGCCAATCCTTCGTGTGGACTTTGGATTCCTTCCTCTCTCACTTTATTACGGACTTTGGTTCAGCATTCATCTCCTCTCCTGGACAATCAGTCTTTTCCTCCCCACTGGGTAAATAGCTGGTCTGTGAGCATCTTAAACCCCTACCTTGACCCCACATCCCCCTTAGGCTACACCCCTTTCTTTTCTTCCCTTGAGAGCAAGACTTCTTAAAAGAGTTGTCTGTACTTATTATTCCAACACCTTCCCTTACTTCCCAATCCAATCCAGTTTAGCCTCTGTCCATAACATTCTAGGAAAATTCTCTTGTCAAGGTCACCAACATCCTCCATTGGGACAAGACCAGTTCACAATTCTTTTTTTCTTTTTTTTTAATTGTGCTTTAAGTGAAAGTTTACAGCTCAACTTATTTTCTCATACAAACACTTCTACACACATTGTTATGTGACCCTGGTTGTTATCCCTACAATGTGACCACACATTCCTCCTTTCCACCTTGGATTTCCTGTGTCCATTCAACCAGCTCCTATCCCTTTCTGCTTTCTCATCTCGCCTCTGGACAAGAGCTGCCCATTAGGTCTTGTGTATTCACTTGAACTAAGAAGCACACTCTTTACAAGTATCATTTTTTGTCTTACAGTCTAGTCTATTCTTCGTTGAAGAGTTGGCTTCAGGAATGGTTTTAGTTCTGGGTTAACAGAGTCTAGCGGCCATGTCTTCTGGGGTTCCTCTAGTTTTAGCCAGACCATTAAGTCTGGTCTTTTTACTAGAATTTGAGTTCTGCGCCCCACTTTTCTCCTGCTCCGTCAGGGACTCTCTGTTGTCTTCTCTGTCAGGGTGGTCATTGGTGGTAGCTGGGCACCATCTAGTTCTTCTCGTCTCAGGCTGATAAGAGTCTCTAGTTTATGTGGCCCTTTTATCTTTTGGGCTAATATTTTCCTTGTGCCTTTTGTGTTCTTCATTCTTCTTTGCTCCAGGTGGGTTGGGACAAATTGATGCACCTTAGATGGCCGCTCACTAGCTTTTAAGACCACAGACGCCACTCACCAAAGTGGGATGCAGAAAATTTTCTTATTTCTTCCCTTGCAAAAATTTATACATACATTGTTATGTGACTCTAATTTCTCTCCCCATACTGTGACAGCACACCCTTCCTTTCCACCCGATTGCCCGTATCCATTCAACCAGCTCCTAACCCTCTCTGCCTTCCCATCTCACCTCTGGACAGAAGCTGCCCGTTTAGTCTCTTGTATCTACTTCAGCTAAGAGGCACACTCCTCACGAGCATCACTTTATGTCCCACAGTCCAGTCCAATCCTTGTCTGAAGAGTTGGCCTCGGAAATTGTTTTAGTTCTGGCCTGATAGAGAATCCAGGGGCCATGCTTACTGGGGTTCCTCCAGTCTCAGATCATTAAGTCTGGTCTTCTTACTAGAATTTGAGTTCTGCACCCCACTTTCTCCTGCTCCATCCGGGACTCCCTGTTGTGTTCCCTGTCAGGGCGGTCATTGGTGGTAGCTGGGCACCATCTAGGTCTGGTCTCAGGCTGATGAAGTCACTGGTTTATGTGGCCCTTTCTGTCTCTTGGGCTAATACCTTCCTTGTGTCTTTGGTGCTCTTCATTCTCCTTTACTATAGGTGGTTGGGACGAATTGATGCATCTCAGATGGCCGCTCGCTAGCTTTTAAGACCCCAGACGCCACTCACCAAAGTGGGGTGCAGAATATTTTCTTAAAAAACTTCGTTATGGCAATTGACCTAGATGTCCCCTGAAACCATGGTCCCCAGACCCATGCTTCTGCTACACTGTCCCTCAAAGTGGTTGTGTTGAGGAAACTCCTCAGCTTTTGGTTTAGTCCAGTGGTGCTGATTCCCCCTTTATTGTGTGTTGTCCTTCCCTTCACCTAAGATAATTCTTGTCTACTATCTAGTTAGTGAATTCCCCTCTCCCTCCCTTACCACCCTCGTAACCATCAAAGAATGTTTTCTTCTGTGTTTAAACTTTTTCTTGAGTTCTCATAATAGTGGTCTCATACAATATTTGTCCTTTTGCGATTAATTTCACTCAGCTTAATGCCTTTCAGATTCATCCATGTTATGACAAGTTTCGAAGATTCCTCATTGTTCCTTATCATTGCATAGTATTCCATTGTGTGAATATACCGTAATTTGTTTATCCATTCATCTATTGATGGGCGCCTATGTTGTTTCCATTTTTTGCTATTGTGAACAGTGCTGCAGTGAACATAGGTGTGCATATATCTATTGGTGTGACGGCTCTTATTTCTCTAGGATATATTCCAAGGTGTGGGATTGATGGATCGTATGGTACTTCTATTTCTAGCTTTTTAAGGAAGTGTCAAATCGATTTCCAAAGTGCTTGTACCATTTTACATTCCCACCAGCAGTATATAAGTGTTCCAGTCTCTGCACAATCTCTCCAACATTTGTTATTTTGTGTTTTTTGGATTAATGCTAGCCTTGTTGGGGTAAGATAGTATCTCGTTGTAGATTTGATTTGCATTTCTATAATGGCTAATGATCATGAGATTTTTCTTCATGTATCTGTTAGCTGCCTGAGTATCTTCTTTGGTGAAGTGCCTGTTCATATTCTTTACTCACTTTTTAATTGGGTTATTTGCCTTTTTGTTGTTGAAGTTTTGCGGTATCTTGTAGATTTTAGCCATGAGACGCTGATTGGATTTGTGGTAGCCAAAATTTTTTTCTCAGTCTTTAGGTTGTCTTTTTACTCTTGTGGTGAAGTCTTTTGATGAGCATAAGTGTTTGATTTTTAGGAGCTCCTAGTTATCTAGTTTCTCTTCTGGTGTTTGTGCGTTGTTAGTAATGTTTTGTATTCTGTTTATGCCATGTATTAAGGCTCCTAGCATAGTCCCTATTTTTTCTTCCATGATCTTTATCCTTTTTTTATTTTATATTTAAGTTTTTGATCGATTTTGAGTTCATTTTTGTACATGGTGTGAGGTATGGGTCTTGTTTCAGTTTTTTGCAGATGGAGCTCCAGGTCTGCCAGCACCATTTGTTAAAGAGACTGTCTTTTCCCCAGCTAACGGACTTCGGGCCTTTGTCAAATATCAGCTGCTCATAGGTGGATGAATTTATGTCTGAATTTTCAATTCTGTTCCATTGGTCTATATATCTGTTGTTGTACTAGTACCAGGCTGTTTTGACTACCGTGGTGGTATAATAGGTTCTACAATAAGGTAGTATGAGGCCTCCCACTTTGTCCTTCTTAAGTAATGCTTTAATTATCTGGGGCCTATTCCCTTTCTATATGAAGTTGGTGATTTGTTTCTCCATCTCATTAAAAAATGCAGTTGGAATTTGGATTGGGATTGTATTGTATTTGTAGATTGCTTTGGGTAGAATTGACATTTTCACAATGTTGAGTCTTCCTATCCATGAAATTCTGCTCTAATTCTTATTATTTCCTTTCTTCTGGCGCCTGAGGGCTTCTTTTGCTGCTCTCTTTCTACTAGTTCCAGCTGTCGTGTTAATGTTTTGATTATGGCCCTTTCTTCTCTCTGGATGTGTGCATTTATTGCTATAAACTGACCTCTGAGCACTGCTTTTGCTGTGTCCCAAAGGTTCTGGTCGGATGTGTTTTCATTCTCGATTGATTTTATGAACTTCTTTATTCCATCCTTAATTTCTTCTATAACCTAGTAGTTTCTGAGCGTGGTGTTGTTCAGTTTCCATTGTATGGTTTTTTTCCTTGCTTTTTCTGTTATTGATTTCTACTTTTATGGCTTTATGGTCAGAAAAATGCTTTGTAATATTTCAGTGCTTTGGATTCTGTTAAGGCTTGCTTTATGGCCTAATATGTGGTCTATTCTGGTGAATGTTCCATGTGCATTGGAAAAGAAAGTATACTTGGCTGCTGTTGGGTGGAGGGTTCGGTATATGTCCATGAGATCAAGTTGGTTGATTGTAGCATTTAGATCTTCTATGTCTTTACTGAGCTTTTTTCTGGATGTTCTGTCCTTCTCTGAAAGTGGTGTGTTGAAATCTCCTACTACTATTGTGGAGTTGTCTCTCTTTCCAATGCTGTTAGTTTTTTTTATGTATTTTAGAGCCCTGTCATTGGGTGCATAAATATTTATTATAGTTATGTCCTCCTGGTGTACTGATCCTTTAATCATTATATAGTGTCCTTCCTTATCCTTTTGTGGTAGATTTTACTTTAAAGTCTATTTTGTCAGAATTAATATTGCCACTTTTGATCTTTTTTGAGTGTTGTTTGCTTGATATATTTTTTTCTCATCCTTTGAGTTTTAGTTTGTGTCTAAGGTGTGTCTCTTTTAGGCAGCATATAGATGGATCAAGTTTTTTTAATCCATTCTGCCACTCTTTGTCTCTTTATTGGTGCATTTAGTCCATTTACATTCAGCGTAATTATTGATAGGTATGAGTTTAGTGCTGTCATTTTTGATGTCTTTTTGTGTGTGTTGTTGACAGTTTTGTTGTTCCACTTAATTTTCTGTGCTGTTTTTCTTCATGTATTTTCTCTTCATCTTTTTCATTGTTGTTGATTTTGTATTTTCCAAGTCTTTATATTTTTCTTGTTTTTTATTTTCATGCATACGACTTCGTGGTACCTTAATATTTACCCCTATTTTTCTAAGTTTAAACCAGTCTTTTATTTTTTTATATCACCTTGCCTTCCTCTCCGTATGAAAAAATCTATGTCTACCCTTTTTAAGGCCCTCTTTTTTGTTTTTAATATTGTCATCTTTTACATATTGACATCTCTGTTTCCCTATTTTCAGTGTCTTAGCTTTTATTTATTTTTGTGACTTCCTTATCTGGGTTGATATCTGGTTGCTTTGTCCTGTGTTCTAGTCTTGGATTGTTATCTGATGTTACTGATTTTCTAACTGGAGAACTCCCTTTAGTATTTCTCATAATTTTGGTTTGGTTTTTGCAAATTCCCTAAACTTCTCTTTATCTGGAAATGCCCTAATTTCACCATCATATTTAAGAGACAGTTTTGCTGGATATCTAATTCTTGGCTGGCAGTTTTTTTCCTTCAAGGCTTTATATATGTCATCCCACTGCCTTCTTCCCTGCATGGTTTCTGCTGAGTAGTCTGAGCTTATTCTTATCGACTCTCCTTTGAAGATGACTTTTTGTTTATCCCTAGCCACTCTTAAAATTCTCTCTTTAGCTTTGGTTTTGGCAAGTTTGATTATAATGTGTCTTGGTGACTTTCTTTTGGGATCTACCTTATGTAGGGTTTGATGAGCATGTTGGATAGATATCTTCTCATCTTTCATGATATCTTGGAGGTTTTTTGCCAAAAAGTCTTCAACAATTCTCTCTGTATTTTCTGTTATCCCCCGTTCTGGTACTCCAATCACTCGTAGGAATCTCTTGATGGAGTCCCACACAATTCTTACGGTTTCCTCATTTCATTTTTTAAAACCCTTTAATCTGATTTTTCTTCAAATAAGTTGGTGTCAAGTGTTTTGTCTCCAATCTCACTAATTCTCACTTCCATTGCCTCAGTTCTGCTCTCATGACTTTCTATTGTGTTGTCTAATTCAGAAATTTTATTGTTAATCTTCTGTTTTTCTGATTGCTGTCTATGGATACTTGCAGCCTGTTAAATTTGTCATTATGCTCTTCTCTAATCTTTTTGATTTCCTCTATTGTGTGTTCTGCATTTTGCTTTATTTCCTTCCTAATTTCTTGAAGAGTTCTATATATTAATCTTTTGTATTCTTCCTCTTGTAATTCCAAGAAATTCTCTTCCTCCAGAAAATTCCTTCTTTATTTTGGGAGCTTGCTGAAGCCATCATGATTTGCCTCTTTATGTGATTTGATATTGACTGTTATCTTCGAGCCATCAATAAGTTATATTTATTTTATGCTTGCTTACTGTGTCCTAGCTTCTTGTTTTGTTTTTAGGTGCCCAAATAGGTAGTTCGTGTGAGCTAGTCCAATCACCAGTGCCCCTGATGCTCCAACATCCTGCCACTGAGTGGCCTGACCTGCCACTAAGTATGTGAGCCCTGGAGTCTGCCCACTCCTCCTGAATTGATTCAACTCGGGTGTCCACGTAGTCGGCCACCAACTGTGTGGTGTAGGCTCTCACCTACAGTCCTAGACAGGCATTGGTGATTGGTGTAGGCACAGGCATCTGGCTGCAGCAGGGGGTCACATGCTGAGCAAGGCAGGGGACCGACGGCCCCCCCTGAGTGTCCAGGAGGAAAGCATGTCTCTGTTCCCTAAGGCGCTTAGGTGGATGGGTTTTGCAGCTAGACTATGAGCACCCAATGCTGTTGGCTGTAAGGACTAGGGGTCACCACTTATTCTTGGGCCTTGTCACAGGTGGCTAGGTGGCATGGATCGAGCCACTAGTCCTCAGTCCCCTGATTTGGGTAGGTGAGGACCCTGCTTAATGAGCAGAGCAGTGTCAAATGTCACGAACCTGCCACTTCACCATATAGCTGATACAGTTGAAGTTAGGCTTCAGGTATATACCCTGTTGTACTGTGGTAATGAGAGCTTATGCTGTTGAAATGGGCCTACACAGGTCTATGCAGAGGTGAAAGGCATTCAGAGTCCATGGACCCCTTATGCCTGTGCCTAAGCAAAGGAGCTGTGCCTACCCTGAGTTCCTGGTTTAGGAGATCCAGCAGATTATTTTTCCTGTTTGTTAATTTGTTCCCTCTCCAAGGCTGGGATAATGGCTAAGGGTGCATGATGGGTCCTACTTCTGGCCCAGAGGACTCAGCAGTCGCTGAAGTTGGCCCAGGACCTGGTGCAGAGTTGGGAGGGGGCAGGTAAATGGGAGAGAGGTTTTTCCCAAAGGAGGTTTTTTTTGATCCGCACCATAGGTCAGATGCATGTATCTTTTGCTGATTCAGCACCGCTTTTCACTGGTTCTGGAGGCGTGAGTAGACTCTCCGCTGCTCAGTCTCTCCGGATGTGGAAAATGCCTCCCAAGCACCGTTGCTTGCCTTATTGCGCACGCCAGACTATCTGTTCTGAAGGGCTGCTTCTGAACTGTCTCTCCCTCCCCCTGCCACTCAGTCCGATTCCTAAACTTTGCCTTTGATGTTCAGGGTTCCTAGATTGTCATATATAATTGATTCACTTGTTTTTTCAGGTCTTTGTTGTAAGAGGGACTGCAGGAAGCATCTGACTACTCCGCCATCTTGGTCCTGACTCTCTCCTCCATAGGGTTTTCAATGGCTGATTTTTCAGAAGTAGATTGCCTGGCATTTTGTACTGAGGTAGCTCTGGTAGAGTTGAACCTCCAACCTTCCAGTTAGCACCCAAGTGGGTTAACCATTTGCACCAAGTAGCTCACATGATGGAGTGATTATTTTGTGCCCAATTAGTTTGCAAAATCCTTTAGCACATTATCTCATTTAGTCTTCATCACAATCCTGTGGAAGGTGCACTATTTTTTCACTTGCAAATGAAAAAATAGAAGTTTAGCAATTCCCCAAGGCTGCAGAGTGGTGATTCAAACCCAGATCTGACAAGACTATGTGTTTTCACACCTATGCATTTTTGCCTCACTGTACCTGAGAACTAGGTAAGATCCAGGAAAACAAAATTAGAGCACTTAACTTAAAGTTGAATACAGGTAGTCTTTGATTACAAAGGCAGTGAAGATATTTGGATTCTATTTTGACAAATCTCACATTCTTCTGACAGTAAAGCCAAAGTAAGGAACTTGCTATCACAGCAACGCAATATGAAACTACAAAGAAAATACAACTATGCGTGTTTAGATTAGTTGGATTTAGATTACTTGGTTGTAAGAGGAAGTATTCGAATTGGGCACATGCTTCTCCAGCGTATCCAGGAGCTCTGTCCAACCAGAGCTTAGAAGCATGGAAGTACCCTTGCTGTGATGATACTCAAAAGGATTCTCATATGCCACTTCATTTTCTTTCTTTTTCTCTTTCTTCTTATCTCTAGGAAATGTTCTGTGAAGGCCGACTTTGCAAACAGATGTTCCAGACAGCCTGACTGGTACCCAACAACAGAGTCCACTTGTGTCTACAGCTTACTGCTGAATAATTTTCCAGAATGAACAGATGTTAATCTATCCTGCCTTGGTGATGGGACCTTGTGATCTAGGAGATTTCACATAACCTATACCAGAAGCCATTCGGAGTGCAGGGAAATGGCTCAACTTCAATAAAACCGTCCAAATGATTCTGACTCTATTCTTTCTAAATTTAGTGTAGTGCATTATTTCCAGAAATACAAGAAAGACTTGTAGGTGCACCGGGGCCATGCCAATGAATGGTATGTAATTCATGCCTTCAAGGTCCAGTGAGTAAGATGCACCAAACAATTGGAATAGTGGTGAAAAGTACTGGCAGCTGTGAAGGCCCACAGGAGGGGCAAACTTGACTTTTGGGGGTGGGTGAGTGGTGGCATTGATGGCATCCAGGGTAGTGGAGGTGACCTTTAATCCAAGATCTGAAGCATAGAGAGGAGTTAACCAAGGGCAGGAACAACTGAGAAGCCTTCTGGGAGAAGGCCTAGGGGTAAGTTGGAGGGATATGTCTTTGAAGAACTGAAAAGATCACTTTAGCTGGAGCATAAGGGAGTGGGAAGTGGGGAGAGATGACAGAAGAGACTGGAGTGATAGGCAGGGGCCCTGTCATGAAGGACCTGGAATGTGAGGTTAAAGAGTTAAAATTTTGTCCCAAAAGTAATAGGAAGATGGTGGTGGGTATTACACAGGGGATCTGCATGATCAGACTTGCTCACAGAAAGGAACTCTGACTGCAGAGGGAAGAAACTGCTGTAGGCAGGGGATGCCATTTGGGAGGCAGTTTAGAAAGCCCTGGTAGAAATCTAAGTGTGAGATTTTGTTGGTCAGGAGCACCTGGAGCCTGGATCTCAAATAAGGGGAAAAGACTTCTGTGGTTGCAGGGGTTGGATAGAAATGGCAAATTATTGAGGAAGCTGACTCCATAGTCCAAGATGATGGGTGAGCTGTAGGGATGATGGAAGGGAGAAGAGTTGAGGAAGATGCCCTGTTCCTGGTTTTGCCAGCTGTAGGGAGGATGAAGCTCATCAGTGATAAAAGTAAACTGAGAGGAGGAGGGAAGTGGGGTTGAGGCTTTATATTTTGAGGTAGCCGTGAGTCCCTGTGTGGTGCAAACAGTTAAAACACACTCGGATGCTAACCAAAAGGTTTGGAGATTCCAGTCTACCCAGAGATGCCTTGGAAGAGAGTCTGGTAGTCTGCTTCCAAAAAGTCACCCTTTGAAAATCTTCACAGTTCTACTCTGACACACATGGGGTTACCATGAGTTGGAGTCAACTCAGTGACAAATGGTTTTGGTGCCCAGCCAGAGCAGGGCTGTTCAGGAGACCATTGGATAGAGGGGTCTGGAGACATGCAGAAGCTGTCAGGCACATAAGATGTTGAGGCTATGCACATGAATGAGATGATCTAGAATATTGTGTCTAAGGTAAAAGGAGGTACAAAACCTACAAAGAAAGGGTAACCAGAGGGTTGGAGAAACAAGGGTAGCACTAGGGGAACCAAGAGGAGAAAATTTTAGAACAAGGGAGTGTTCAACACTTGCTGAGATGCTGGAACTCAAGGCAAGGCTGAAGGACTTTGCCACTATGGTGAGTGTAGTTTCAGTAGCACACCTGGTGCTGGAGTTGGCACGTGGAGGGTTATGGAGTGAATTAGGTGAGGACCACCACCTGTCTGTCAGTTTGTCCTACTGTGATGGCTTCAGTGTTACTGTGATGCTGGAAGCTATGTCACCAGTATTTCAGATACCACCAGGGTTACCAATGGTGGACAGGTTTCAGCAGAGCTTCCAGATTAAGACAGACTAGTAAGAAGGGCCTGGTTATCTACTTCTGAAAAAGATTAGCCAATGAAAATCTTGTGGCTCACAATGACACTTTATCAGGAAGGACCAATCCCTGGAGAAGGCTATCATGCTTGGTAAAGAAGAAGGTCAGCAAAAAAAGAAGAAGCCCCTCAAACAGTTGGACTGACACAATGGCTGCAATAATGGGCTCAAACATACCTACTATTCTGAGGATGGCTTAGGACTTGGCAACGTTTTGTTCTGTTGTACATGGGGCTGCTATGAGTCAGGCTGCCATGCGGCCCTGGTGGTGCAGTATTTAAGGGTTTGACTACTAACCAAAAGGTTGGCAGTTTGAATCCATCAGCCACTCCTTGGAAATCCTGTGGGGCAGTTCTACTCTGTCCTATTGGGTCACTGTGAGTCGGAATCAACTTGACAAAGGTTTTTTTTTTTAAACTATGAGTAGGAGCTGACTCCACAGCACCTAACAACAACAGATGTGATGAGGTGCAGACAATGAGCAGAAGAAACAGGGTAGTAGTTTCAGCAAGTCAGCAAGACTATGGTCAATTTGAAGGACCACAGAGTCTATACTGGATAAGAAAGTTCAGAAAGGTCTGTGTTAATTTATTGAGTACTTACTATGGGCTAGGTGCTAAGCTGAGCTTTAGGGATACTAGAACAGCAAAGGAAAGGTCCATGCCTTTAAGGAACTTACAGTTTTGTAATGATGACAGAATCAAACAGGAAATTAAAGCCTTTGTATCAGATGTAAGTCTTGGTTCAAGTAACAGAAATCAACTTGTTGGTTTGACCTTAGACGCTATGACATTAGAGCCAGGAAAAGTTGGAAGATGGTTGTAGCCCCAATTGGCTAATGTGGATCCACCCAACAGAATATGCAATATTTTCAGGATAGAATCACACAGCAAATGATTAGTTGAGGTTGCAGACCTCCAACAGATTTGAGAATTATGTAATACATAATCAGGTAGTCCCTGACTTAGGATGTATTTGAGTTACAACAAACCGCACTGACCATTCTTTTTTTTTTTTGACATCTTATCATTAGTAATATGTACTACGTACAATGTTGCAGTGTGTAATTTGCTGAGGTTATCCTCAGATGTAATGTTTCCAACCCCCAAAGACAAAGATTGGCTTTATAAAGATACTGATAATAAAAGGCAATAATAATGAAAACTAAAACAAACAAAACAAAACAAAACAAAAAAACAGGTATTCAACTTACAGCAGAAATGACTTGCGACCGAGTAGTTGTAACCGAACCCTGTCGTAAGTTGGGGACTACCTGTATGTAACAGTTCCCTGGGTGGTGCAAACAGTTAAGTCCTCGACTACTGTCTTAGTCTGGGTTCTCTAGAGAAGCAAAAACCAGTAATACATATAAACATATATATGTAAAGAGAGAAATTTATATCAAGGAAATGGCTCGTGTGGTTGTAGAGGCTGGAATGTCCCAAGGCCGAGGATCAGGATAGAGGCTTCTCCTGATTCACTTAGTGGCAGGGGCTGGCAAACCCTAGATCGGCAGGTCAGAGAGCAGGGTTCTTTCTCACAGGCTGCAAAGATCGATGAATCCCAAGATTGGCAGGCAAGGCTGTAAGAAGCCGCTAGCTCAAGTCTCAGGAACCAGAGGTCAGACTAACAAGAGCCAGCTGCTGGATCCTGGATGGGCAAAAAGCCCTCAAGCCTTGCCAGACTATCCACTTATATTCAATGCAGGCCACACGCCCGAGGAAACTCCCTTTCAACTGATTGGCTACTCACAGCAGATCCCATCATGGAGGTGATCACATAACATCAAATCTCATTATGGAAGTTACCACATCATATGACTGCCAACCACTGAGAAACACGGCCCAATCAAGTTGACACACAACCTTAACCATCACAACTACTAAAAAAAATTTGGTGATTTGAACATATCCAGAGGTGCCTCAGAAGAAAGGTCCAGTGGGGTCTCCATGAGTTGGAATTGACTCAATGGCAACTAGTTGACTGGTTGAACCGGAAACAAGGGTTGTGGCCTGTGAGACCACCACTTTTTGGAAGTCTCCTTTTCCCTAACGTAACAGTCATTGCTTTGAGGCAATTGGAAACGATAGACTTTAATAGACTCTGGTGGGAAGGCAAAATTTTATCAGCACTTATTAATTATCCAAATATAAAGGACACCCCCCTCCCATCCCAAGAACTGTGCTAATCCCTGGAATTTAGCAATGAACAAAACTAAAAATTTATCCCCTCATGAACCTTGCATTTCAATGGGAGGTGATAGACAACAAACCTCAGTAAAAGATACAGCAGGTAAGAGCTAAGAAGAAAAATCAGGGAAGAGGGTAGGGAAGGCAGGATGTTGGTGGTGCTTTTTTAAGTAAGACAGGGAAGGCCTCAGAAAATGTGACATTTAGGCGGAGTCTTAAGGCGAGGAACAAGCTTTGTGGATGGCTATGGGAAGAGGTCTGAGGGAAAGGAACAAGTGCAAAGGCCTTGAGGTGAGGGCAAGTGATGTGCTGGAACAGCAGTAGGGAGGCCAGTGAGCAAGGCAGAGAGGAAGAGGAAATGAAGCTTGCCCTTTGTTTGGTAGCAGCAGGGAGTTTTGAGCAAGCCTGGACGGCTATCTTATCTGCTAAGACTGCATGCAGCTTTGCAGCCCCTGGTAGTACCAACTTCACTTTAGGGTATAGAAGCAGTTGACGTTTTTTCAATCCTTAAAGGCTCCAAGTTACAGAAAAACTTAGATTGCAAGTCACAGGAATACAGTGTCTCTCTTGCACAACTTTGTCCTCTGCAGGCTAACCAGCTGCAGCTAATGCTGCAGGCTCTGGTTTGTCTTGCTCTCCCAGGACTTGACTGAAAGTAGCAAGAAGCAACCAGCAACATTTATCTGCCTTTCTTGTGCAAAAGTTGTTAGCTGCTGCTGAGTCACCCTGGACTCATGGGTACCCCACGTCTGATCCCCATGATGGGTTGTGGATTAGACTGTTGTGATGCATAGGGTTTTCACTGACAAATTTTCAGACGTAGATCACCAGGTCTTTCTTCCCAGTCTGTCTTAGACTGGAAGCTCTGCTGAAACCTGCTCAACATTATAGTAACACGCATGGATGGGTGGTTGCTGTGTATGAGGTGCATCGCAGGGAATCGAACACCGGTCTCCCACATGGAAGGCAAGAATCCTACCACTGAACCACCAAGCCGTCTGTGCAAACTATAGTTCAAAAAAGAAAACAACAATAACAAAAAAAAAAAACCCCAAACCCTTTACCGTCGAGTGGATTCCGACTCACAGAGACCCTACAGGCCAGACTACAACGGCCCCATAGGGTTTCCAAGGAGCACCTGGTGGATTCGAACTACCAACCTTTGGGTGAGCAGCCGAACTCTTAACCACTACACCACCAGAGTTTCCAAACTATAGTTCAGGCTAAGCAAATAGTTAAGGAAGGAAAAGTCTTATTTATGGAAGACTGCCAACTAATAGATGCAGAAGGAGAAATATTTAGAAGATCACCATTTTTGAACGAAATTGGAACCAAACCCATTGCCATCCCCTCTTAACCACTTGGCAGTGATCACCAGAAGCTCCTTTCTCCTCTTCCCCCTTCCTTCTCTCATGACTTCCCAAGATTTTTCTTTTGAAAACTTTTCCCTTTAACTAGCCCACAGAATCAAGGTGGGGGAGTTGTTTTTTTAGTTTTAACCTTCGTTCTTTTGCTTCTGCAGATATCTGTTTCTTCAGGCATTAAACAAAAACTTTGAAGTGTTAGAAAATAAACAGGACAATGTGGCTTCATACCTAGACCCCTCTTTTAGTTCTGCAAGGACAAGGTTGACATATAGCTTCATGTCGGGCCTATTCTGGCTCAGGCTATGAAGTGTTGATGACACAGGCCACCACGAGGGAGATGCCCAACCAGAAGGGCAGCGTGCATTTTTCTGGACCACTCTGGGCAGCAGCTGCTAGGCGTCCCTCCTAGGAATGGGGCCAGTCGCAGGGTTTTTTTGCGCGGCCCGAGTGCCCTGCGATCTTTGGTACTTGGGAGGGGGGCTGCAATTAAGCCCCTGAAGTCAAAAAGTTACTGCAGAGCCCAAGTGGCCAGGGGAGGAAGGGCTCCCTCTGAGGAACTGGCCGCCTGGGGAAGACGCGATCCAATGGGGTCGAGAGCTCAGCTGGCAGATGCCTCCTGACCTGGCTGTGCCTGCCTGGGGAACAGGGGGAGGCTCCGCGGGGAGAGGGCCTTTATCTGGAAGGACGAGGAGTTGTCCAGGGTGGGCCTTTTCCAGGCTGCGGGAAAGGCGTGCGCTGCAGGGCATGGCATCGCAGGGAAACTGGGAGAACTCCGTGCGTCTGGAACATGGGGGAGGGGGCATCTGTGTTACCGCAATAACGCGGATTGGAGCCACCTGCCGCAATAGCCAATTCTGAGACCGGGTGAGGTGAGCAGCAAGAGGTTTACTGTATATCTATATATAGGAGACAGAGGGGAATAGATTACTCCAAAAAACCCATCTCCCCCACTGGAGATTGGCTGAAGGCTTTCATAGGGACAGGATTATGGGTCTTAGAAGCTTGTGTTAGTTTCCCTTGAGGTGGTCATGTCTCAGATGAGTTAATCTACTGGTATTCTTGGGGGTAATCTGGTGACATCCTTGGGGATTATCTGGCGACATCCTGGTTTTTCTTGTCACAAAATGGGTGCTTTGTTTGGTTTTCATCCTTAGATCATTATCACTTGTTTTCTACCCTCCAAGGAGAAACATCGGTTACTCTTAAACCTTTGTAAAGACTGGAGAAACAAGATCATAAGACAATGTGGCAGTTAGCAATGGGGAGTAAATAATAGTGAACCAGGCCTGTGCAGCCTCTTCCATCTGGAGGGTTTGCAGTTGGGTGATTGGGGCCTGGCGGTGACTCATCCCCTGTAGCTCAGGCCTGGGTGGAGGAGCTGGAGGCGCGGACGCACGCCCCCTTGTGGACTAGTCCCACAGCCTCCTCTCTCCGAGGCACCTGCAGAAGGAGGGAGGGCCTTTCCTCAAGCTTCAACAGGAGGGAAGGAGGAAAGCCAGAATGGGCGTGGATGCAGAGACTTGTGCAGACTTGGTTATTCATCTCTATATGTTGTTTTCCACGTTTGCATCCCTGGGACTAGTACCTGGTGGACCCCCTTCACCAGTGTTTGCTGAGTGGGCTTCCATCTAGCTGAGTGTGATAAAACGTGTCTAATCGCAGCTGTAGTGAGGCATTGGTGGTTTAGTAGTAGAATTCTTGCCTTCCACTTGGGAGACTCAGGTTTGATTCCTAGCCAATGCACTTCATGGGTCACCACCATCCTTCTGTCAGTGGAGGCTTGTGCATTGCTGTGATGCTGAACAGGTTTCAAGAGAGCTTCCAGACTAAGATGGACTAGGAAGAAAGGCCTGGCCTCCTATTTCCAAAAAAAAAAAAAAAAAATCAGCCAATGAAAGCCCTATGGATCACAATGGTCTAATCCACAATCCATCATGGTGTTGATACGGGACCAGCCAGCGTTTCCTTCTGTTGTGTGTGGGGTCACCATGAGGAGGGGCCCAACTTGATAGCCAACAGCAATCTCTGGTATGGTGAACTATGGTGAAGCTGGCCTTCTCCACCAAGAATATCCAAATGCTATATGTGATGGGAAAAGTGACTGACATTGGAGGTTCTGTGCAGAGGATTCACTATGAAGTTGATGAGGCTTAGGCCTCAGAATCCCTCACTTGTACAAGCCTGTGCTAGACCCTGGGAGGAGCCCTTGTAAGGCCTTCTAAAACTGTAAAGTGTTAAGACTTCTGTCTCTTTCCACTCCCACTTGTCCTCCGTTGGTTAGCTTAGAGTAGCTAAAGGCATTTTGGGGGAAGCTGAGTTGGAATATGATGGCTTAACTTGAATTTGGAAATGAATGAGGAAATATATGTGCAGGGTTCCTTTGTCATTTCAAAATGCAAGAGACTATCTTTACCACTGTCCACAATTGTTAATTATTAGAAGCATTTTACCACTATTGCCTACACTGTATTCAACTCAGCAAACATTTGTTGAGGTCCACTCTGTATAACTAGGTCCTGGGATTATGAAACAAAAGCCATAAAAAGAATGAGTGATGATATCAGCAGAGAGTATTTTGACACTGAGAAGTGAATTGTAACAAAACATTTTTCTTAGATCATACCAAAAGGATTAATTCGTTAAGAGGAGACATTTGGAATAGAAGCAGTGAATAGCCTCTGTAATTGTTTGATAATCCAGTTAATGAAAGGGAATGAATCAAAAGATCAAAATTTCTGTGGATTTACATAGAATACTGACATCGTTGGAGTTAATAGAAAACATAACACAGTACTACGACAGCAAAGCCAGCTAGTAAATTTGTGTCATCAATTCAAAGAGTATTATTGTTAATCACAGCATAAGAAAACTTGAAACATCCTGAAATCTTACAGTTCATCTCTGAAACCTCATAGATATCCACAAACGTAAAAACAGTCCTAAAATTGTACAGGTTCCTACCAACAATAAGTTGTGAAACTGAAAGAAACTTTCCTAAACTATCAGTAATAAAAAGGAAACGCTTATCAGCTGTGCTAGAGAAAAGATTCGTTTAATTTTTGTTGTTCTTGTTCGGTGTGGTGGAGTTGGTTCTGACTCATAGCGACCCTAGGTACAACAGAATGAAACACTGCCAGGTCCTTCACCATCCTCATGATTGTTGTTATGCTCAAATCCATTGTTGCAGCCACTCTGTCAGTTCATCTCGTTTAAGGTCTTCCTCTTTTTTGCTGACCCTTTACTTTACCACGCATGATGTCCTTCTCCAGGGACTGATTCCTCCTGATAACATGTCCAAAGTATGTGAGACGAAGTAATGCCATCCTTGACTCTAAGGAGCAATCCGGCTGTATTTCTTCCAAGACCGATTTGTTGGTTCTTTATTTTTTTTTCTTCGTGTACTTTAGATGAAGGTTTATAGAGCAAATTAGTTTCTCATTAAACAATTAATGTACTTATTGTTTTGTGACATTGGTTGCCAACTCTCCTCTTCTTGACCTTGGGTTCCCCATTACCAGTTTTCCTGTCCCTCCTGCCTTCTCCTCCTTGTCCCTGGGCTGGTGTGCCCATTTAGTCTCGTTTTGTTTTATGGGCCTGTCTAAACTTTGGCTGAAGGTTGAACCTCAGGAGTGACTTCAGTACTGAGTTAGAAGGGTGTCTGGGGTCCCTACTCTTGGGGTTTCTCCAGTCTCTGTCAGACGAGTAAGTCTGGTCTTTTCTTGTGCGTTAGAATTTTGTTGTACAGTTTTTCTCTAGGTCTGTCCAGGACCCTCTATTGTGATCCCTGTCAGAATAGTCAGTTGTGGTAGCCGGGTACCATCTAGTTGTGCTGGACTCAGTCTGGTGGAGGCTGTGGTAGTTGTGATCCATTAGTCCTTTGAACTAATCTTTCCTCTGTGTCTTTGGTTTTCTTCATTCTCCCTTGCTCCAGATGAGGTGGGACCAGTGAAGTATCTTAGATGGCTGCTCACAAGCTTTTAAGACCCCAGATGTTACTCACCGACGTAGGATGTAGAACATTTTCTTTATAAACTATGTTATGCCAGTTAAGCTAGATGACCCCTGAGATCAGAGTCCCCAGCACTCAGCCCAGTAATTTGGTCTCTCAGGGAGTTTGGATGTGTCCATGGAGCTTCCATGATCTTGCCTTGGTCAAGTTGTGCTGGCTTCCCCAATAGAGTTTACTGTCTTACCTTCACCAAAATTACCACTTATCTATTGTCTGGTTAATGTTTCTCCCTCCCCATCCCTCCCCTCCCTCTTGTTGATATTGTTAAGTGCCCTTGAGTCGACTCCAACTGATAGCGACCCTATGTACAACAGAACAAAACACTGCCCAGTCTTGTGCCATCCTCACAATTGCTGTTATGCTTAAGCCCATTGCTGCAGCTACTGTGTCAATCCATCTCTTTGAGGGTCTTCCTCTTTTTCACTGACCCTCTACTTTACCAAGCATGATGTCCTTCTCCAGGCCCTGGTCCCTCCTGATAACATGTCCGAAGTATGTGAGATGTAGTCTTGCCATCCTTTCTTCTAAGAAGCATTCTGGTTGTACTTCTTCCAAGACAGATTTGTTCATTCTTTTGGCAGTCCATGGTATATTCAATATTCTTTGCCAACACCACAATTCAAAGGTATCAATTCTTCTTCAGTCTTCCTTGTTCATCATCTAGATTTCACATGCATATGAGGCAATTGAAAATACCATGGCTTGGGTCAGGCATACCTTAGTCTTCGAGGTGACATCTTTGCTTTTCAACACTTTAAAGAGGTCTTTTGCAGCAGATTTGCCCAATGCAATACATCTTTTGATTCCTTGACTGCTGCTTCCATGAGCATTAATTGTGGATCCAAATAAAGTGAAATCCTTGACAAATTCAATCTTTTCTCCATTTATCATGATGTTGCTTATTGGTCCAGTTGTGAGGATTTTTGTTTCCTTTATGTTGAGGTGTAATCCATAGTGAAGGCTGTGGTCTTTGATCTTCATCAGTAAGTGCTTCAAGTCCTTTTCACTTTCAGCAAGCAAGGTTGTGTGATCTGTATATCGCAAGTTGCTAATGAGTCTTACTCCGATCTTAATGACTTGTTCTTCTTCATATAGTCCAGGTTCTCGGATTGTTTGCTCAGCATACAGATTGAATAGGTATGGTGAAAGGGTACCACCCTGATGCACACCTTTCCTGACTTTAAACCACCTAGTATCCCCTTGTCCTGTTTGAACGACTGCTCTTGATCCATGTACAGGTTCCTCATGAGCACAATTAAGTGTCCTGGAATTCCCATTCTTCCCAATGTTATCCATAATTTGTTATGATCCACACAGTCCAATGCCTTAGCATAGTCAATAAAACACAGGTAAACATCTGTCTGGTAGTCTCTGCTTTCAGCCAGGATCCATCTGACATCAGAAATGATATCCCTTGTTCCATGTCTTCTTCTGAATCCAGCTTGAGTTTCTGGCAGCTCCCTGTCGATATACTGCTGCAGCCACTTTTGAATGATCTTCAGCAAAGTTTTACCTGCTTGTGATACTAATGATATTGTTTGATAATTTCCATGTTTGCTTCAATCACCTTTCTTGAGAATAGGCATAAGTATGGGTCTCTTCCAGTTGGATGGCCAGGTAGCTGTCTTCCCAATTTCTTGGCATACAGGAGTGAGCACTTTCAGTGCTGCATCGTTTGTTGAAATGTCTCAACTGGTAGTCCATCAGTTCCTGGAGCCTTGTTTTTCAGTTCCTGGAGCCTTGTTTTTCGCCTATGCCTTCAGTGCAGCTTGGACTTCTTCCTTCAGTACCATCAGTTCCTGATTGTATGCTACCTCCTGAAATGGTTGAATGTCGACCAATTCTTTTTGGTATTGTGACTCTATGTATTCCTTCCATCTTTTTTTGATGCTTCCTGCATCATTTAATATTTTCCTTGTAGAATCCTCCAGTATTGCAACTTGAGGTTTGAATTTTTTCTTCAGTTCTTTCAGCTTGAGAAATGCTGAGCATGTTCTTCCCTTTTGGTTTTCTATCTCCATGTCTTTGCACATGTCATTATAATACTTTGCTTTGTCTTCTCGAGCCACCCTTTGAAATCTTCTGTTCAGTTCTTTTACTTCATCATTTCTTCCTTTTGCTTTAGATACTCAACGGTCAAAAGCAGATTTCAGAGTCTCTTCTGACATCCATTTAGGTCTTTTCTTTCTTTCCTGTCTTTTTAGTGACCTCTTGCTTTCTTCATGTATGATGTCCTTGACATCAGTCACAACTTGTCTGATCTTTGGTCATTAGTGTTCAGTATGTCAAATCTATTCTTGAGCTGGTCTCTAAACTCAGGTGGGATATACTCAAGGTCATACTTTGGCTCTCATGGACTTGTTCTAATTTTCTTCAGTTTCAGCTGAACTTTCATATGAGCAATTGATGGCCTGTTCCACGGTTAGCCCCTGGTTTTTCTCTGACTGATGATATCGAGCTTTTCTATTGTCTCTTTCCATAGATATAGTCCATCTGATTCTTGTGTATTCCGTCTGGCGAGGTCCACGTGTATAGTCGCCATTTATGTCGGTGAAAAAAGGTATTTGCAATGAAGAAGTCGTTGGTCTTGCAAAATTCTATCATGCATTCTCCAGCATGGTTTATATCACCAATTCTGAATTACAACGCCAACTCAACTGCCAACTTTGAGAGGTGTCTGAAGTTAAAATGAGGGCATTGATTGGGAAGAAATAGGATCCTGAAACTTGGGATGGGGATATATAGGCAGATAATCAGGAAGCTGGAGATATTGAGCCCCTAAATTCTGTTGAATCACTCCCACTGATAGAACCAGCTCTGTCACTCCCATCTGAAGAGATTAATTCCATGTTTGTCTGCTAAACCACCCTGACCAGTAAAACCATTAGCTCCTCCACTCCCATCTAATGAGATTAGTCCAGCTGCCTCTGAAGAGCCCTCATCTGAGTCATTGCCTGGAGCATCACCTGAGGCAGATGCTTTACAAGACAATGCCGAATGTTCTCAAAACAATTCCACACTACTGATTCTGGCTTCTAGACCTATAACTAGACTTAAGTCCCAGCGAGCCCCAAAAGGTGAAGTACAAAGTGTGACCCAGGAGGAGGTACGCTACACTCCAAAAGAACTACTTGACTTTTCTAATATGTACAGAAACCTGGGGAATATGTGTGGGAATGGCTATTAAGTTGTAGGGTAATGGTGCAAGTGTAACCGTTAAAGGCACAAAGGCCCTCCGGACTCAATGGGTCCTTGTCTTTCTCTTGTAAGAATACACAGAGGAGACGATTTCTGGGGACAGCTCTAACAGGTTTATTTTACTTGTGACAAGTAAAAGGAGTCAGTGGGGCTCATGCCGCTCTAAAATACTGAGTCATAAGGGGGAAGCAAGGCTAGGGCTTATATGGGTTTGGTGGGGACAATAGAGCAATGAATATTCAGTGGGTTTCTTCAAAGGGGCGGGTACTCCTTGCAATGGTACTGCATACTAATTAGGTTGCACATGCATCTGGAATCCAAGATGGAACCCACTAATATTCAAGACAGAGTCCCCTCAGCAGCTCTTGGCATCACTTATTATGGGATATGGGATATGGTGCAGGTGCACTGATCTTCTGTACTACTTCACCCTCTTCGGTGGGCCAAGGGGGATCAAACAGCAGTCACACTTTGTTCTTCTGCTCATGAGGAGCCTGTAAGGGGGCAGGGAGGGACTAGAAAAAAACACTGAGGAAGTAGTAATTCCCGGGTTTGTTTAACTTTATTTTATGTTGACAGGATATGGTTCCTGTTTACCCAACTTCCAGGTGGTAGTCTTTTAACAGCTCTTTTTATTCTGCCAGCACAGTTAACCCTATCTGTCTCACAAGGAACATAAAGATGGATCAGTCTGAGTTTATTGATACGGGTCCACTAAGCACAGATTCTTCATTCAGTGTTTCAGCTCCAGAAGTTAGTAAAGGATCTAATAGTTTATGTGGTTGGGTTGCTGAAGCATGGATAATGTGGTGGCCTACATTAAACCAAGCTGAAGTACCAGACCTGCGCTGGTATACTGTAGAAGAAGGTATCCAATGGCTTAGGGAAATTGGCATGCTAGAGTGGATTTATCAAGTTAGAGCCACAGACTCACACATGGAGTGCCCAGAGGACACATATTTTACCACAAATGTGAGGAACAAATTTGTGAAGGAAGCCCCAGGATCCCTGAAGACTGCCGTGATTGTTATTTTATGTAAATCAGATTGACAGTGGGAACTACCCTAAATGAATTAAGACACCTAACTACAATAGGGCTGATTGGACACCGTGGTAATAGGGGCCAAGTGGCAGCACTCAATCGACAAAGACAAGGTGAGTGTGGTTACAGTAATGGACTGCAAAGTCAAAGCAGTAATCAGAATAGTCTGACTTGTATGGCATTTGCTACTTAGTCATGGTGTCTCTAGGAATGAAATAGATAGGAAATCTACTAAATATTTAGGTGATATGTACAAATGGATGAATTATAGTCAGGTGAACAGAAGTCTAACCCCAATTGTCAGAATAGAGAGTCCCTCAGTCAATTCCCAGACTTGAGCGAATTTAAAGACCCATAACACCTTGAATGAAGGGGAGGTTGGGTCCCCTTGAGGAAGGCCCCCAATACACTGCCAAAAATTTGTACTGCTAATCTCTTTCCCAGTCTTCCCCAAAGGGATCTACAATCTTTTACGAGGGTGACTGTTCATTGGGGGAAAAGAAAATAATCAGACTTTTTGGGATTACTGGATATTGGCTCTGAACTGACACTAATTCCAGAAGACCCCAAACGTCATTGTGGCCCACCGGTCAGAGTAGGGGCATATGAAGGTCAGGTTATTAATGGAGTCTTGGCTCATGTCCATCTCACAGTAGGTCCAGTGGGTTCCCAAACCCATCCTGTAGTGATTTCAGAATGCATAATTGGAATAGATATACTCAACAACTGGCAGAACCCCCACATTGGATCCCTGACAAATAGAGTAAGGGCTATTATGGTAGGAAAAGCCAGGTGGAAGCCATTAGGACTGCCTCTACCTAGGAAAATAGTAAACCAAAAGAAATACTGCTTTCCTGGAGGGAGTGCAGAGATTACTGCCACCATCAAGGACTTGAAGGATGCAGAGGTGGTGATTCCCACCACATTCCCATTCAACTCGCCTATTTGGCCTGTGCAAAAAGCAGACAGATCTTGGAGAATGACAGTAGATTATTGAAAACTTAACTGGGTGGTGACTCCAATTGCAGCTACTGTTCCAGATGTAGTTTCATTGCTTGAGCAAATTAATACATCTCCTGGCATGTGTATGCAGCTACTGATCTGGCTAATGCCTTTTTCTCCATACCTATTTCAAAGGACCATCAGAAGTTTGCTATCAGCTGGCAAGGCCAGCAATACACCTTCACTTGTCAACCTCAGGGCTACATCAACTCTCCAGCTGTATGTCATAATTTAGTCCACAGGGACCTTGATCGCCTTTCCCTTCCACAAGACGTTACACTGGTCCATTACACTGATGACATTATGCTGATTGGACCTAGTAAGGAAGAAGTGTCAATGACTCTGGACTTATTGGTAAAACATTTGCATGCTAGAGAGTGGGAAATTAATCCCAGAAAAATTCAGGCACTTTCTACCTCAGTGAAATTTCTAGGGGCCCAGTGGTGTGGGGCATGTCGAGATATTCCTTCTAAAGTGAAGGATTAGTTGTTGTATCTGGCTCCTCCCACAACTAAAAAGGAGGCACAAAGCTTAGTTGGCCTCTTTGGCTTTTGGAGGCAACATATTCCTCATTTGGGTGTGCTACTCCAGCCTATTTATCAACTGACTCGAAAAGCTGCTAGTTTTGAGTGGGGCCTAGAATAAAAGAAGTCTCTGCAACAAGTTCAGGCTGCTGTGCAAGTTCTGCCACTTGGGTCATATGATTCAGCCAATCTAATGGTGCTTGAAATATCAGTGGCAGATAGAGATGCTGTTTGGAGTCTTTGGCAGGCCCCTCCTGGTGAATCACAGCATAGACCCTTAGGATTTTGGAGCAAAGCCCTGCCATCCTCTACAGATAACTACTCTTTTTTTGAGAAACAGCTTTTGGCTTGTTACTGAACCTTAGTAGAGACTGAACACTTAACCGTGGGCCACCAAGTTACCATGTGGCCTGACCTGCCCATCATGAACTGGGTGTTGTTTGACCCACAGAGTCATAAAGTTGCATGTGTACGGCAGCACTCCATCATTAAATGGAAGTGGTATGTACGAGATCGGGCCTGAGCAGGACCTGAAGGCACAAGTAAGTTGCACGAGGAAGTAGCCCAAATGCCCATGGTCTCCACTCCTGTCACATAACCTTCCATCTCCCAGTCAGCATCTATGGCCTCATGGTGCAGACTTCCTTATGATCAGTTGACTGGAGAAGAGAAAACTCGTGCCTGGTTTACAGATGGTTCTGCGCAATATGCAGGCATCACTTGAAAGTGGACAGCGGCAGCACTATAGCCCCTTTCTGGGACCTTCCTGAAGGACAATGGTGAAGGGAAATCCTCCCAATGAGCAGAATTTTGATTGGTGAACCTGGGTGTTCACTTTGCTTGGAAGTAGAAATGGTTAGGTGTGCAATTGTATACTGATTCATGGGCTGTGGCCAATGGTTTGGCTGGACGGTCAGGGACTTGGGAGGAATATGATTAGAAAATTGGAGACAAGGATTTATGGGGAAGAGGTATGTGGATAGACCTCTCTGAATGGGCCAAAGAAGTGAAGATATTTGTGTTTCATGTGAATGTTCACCAAAGGGTGACCTCAGCAAAGGAGGATTTTCACAATCAAGTGGACAGGATGACACATTCTGTGGAAACAACTCTCTTCTTTCCCCATCTACTCTTGTCATTGCTCACTGAGCTCATGAACAAAGTGACCATGGTGGCAGGGATGGAGGTTATGCATGGGCTCAGAAACATGGACTTCTACTCACCAAGGCTGACTTGGCTACAGCCACTGCTGTGCGCCCAATCTGCCAGCAGCAGAGACCAACACTGAGTCCCCAATGTGGCACCGTCCCTCAAGATGATCAGCCAGCAACCTGGTGTCAAGTTGATTACATTGGACCACTTCCATCATGGAAAGGGCAGAGTTTTGTTCTTACTCTAATAAACATTTACTCTAGATATGGATTTTCCTTTCTTGCACGCAGTGCTTCTGCCAAAACTACCATCTGTGGACTTATGGTATGCCTTATCCAATGTCATGGTATCCCACACAGCATTGCCTCTGATCAAGGTACTCACTTCACAGCAAATGAAGTGCGGCAGTGGGCCCATGCTCGTGGAATTCACTGGTCTGACCATGTTCCTCATCATCCTGAAGCAGCTGGCTTGATAGAATGATGGAATGGCCTCCTACAGACACAATTGCAGAGCCAGCTAGGTGGCAATACCCTGCAGGGTTGGGACAATGTTCTCCAGGAGGCCGTATATGCTCTAAATCAGCATCCAATATATGGTGCTATTTCTCCCATAGCCAGGATTCATGGGTCTAGGAATCAAGGGGTGGAAATGGGAGTGGCACCACTCACTATTACCCCTAGTAACCCACTCGCAAGATTTTTGCTTCCTGTTTCTGCGACCTTATGCTCTGCAGATCTAGAGGTCTTAGTTCCAAAGGGAGGAATGCCCCCATCTGGAGACACATTACTGATTCCATTGAACTGGAAGCTAAGAATGCCACCTGGCCACTTAGGGCTCCTTATGCCCCTGAATCAATAGGCAAAGAAGCGGAGTTACCACACTGGCTGGTGTGATTGATCCTGATTACCAAGAAGAAATTAGATTGATATTACATAATGGAGGTAAAGAAGAGTATGCCTGGAATGCAGGAGATCCCTTAGGACGTCTCTTAGTACTACCATGCCCTGTGATTAAAGACAATGGAAAAACTACAGCAACCCAATTCCGACATGACCACTAATGGCCCAGACCCTTCAGGAATGAAGGTTTGGGTCACCCACTAGGCAAAGAACCACGACCAGCTGAGGTACTTGCTGAGAGCAAAGGGAATATGGAATGGGTGGTGGAAGAAGGTAGTTCTAAATAGCAGTTTTGACCATGTGACCAGTTGCAGAAATGAGGACTGTAATTGTTATATTTCTGCTTTGTATGTGTGTTGTGTCATGTTAAGTGCAAGTATGACTTTATAGTTGTCTTTATTCAGAGATTATGTATGGTTTGAGGAGATGTGTGCAAGTGCCAAGTTGACAAGGGGTGGACTGTGATAGTTAAGGTTGTGTGTCAACTTGGCTAGGCCATGATTCTCAGTGGTTTGGCAGTCATATGATGGCGTGATCACTTCCATGATGAGATTTGATGTTATGTGATCACCTCCATGTTGGGATCTGCTGTGAGTAGCCAGTGAGTTGAAAGGGAGTTTCCTTGGGCATGTGGCCTGCATTGAATATAACTGAAGAGTCTGGAAGGCTCGGTGTCTTTTTGCTCATGCTGGATCTTGCAGCTGGCTCTGTTAATCTGACCTCTGGTTCTTGGGATTTGAGCTAGCAGCTTACCTTTATCTTGCCTGCTGATCTTGGGATTCATCGATCTTCACAGCCTGTGAGCAACAGCCCTTCTCTCTGACCTGCCGATCTTTGGTTTGCCAGCCCCCACAGCTACGTGAAGTCAGGAGAAGCCTCTATCCTGACCCATGGAATTGGGACATTCCAGCCTCTAAAACTGCTTGAGCCATTTCTTTGATATAAATATCTCTCTATATATTTATTTATATGCTTTACTGGTTTTGCTTGTCTAGAGAACCCAGCCTAAGACACACACTAAAGCACTAGAAGATTTTAAACTGACCAGTAAGTTCTCAGCACATGCTAACTCCAAGACTTACACACTGCTTGCCTACTCCTACAGTTCCAACTTGTTGTTGCTTTGTCTCCAGGTGCAATCCCCTGTGTGGCCTTGTGTCCAGGCATGCCTTAGTTTCATCTCTGGCACCTGTGAGTAGTAAATTCTGTTTTCTGACCCTCTTATGTAAGTCTCAATTTCTCCTGCTGCACTTGACAGACCATCCACAATAGCAAGAGACACACTTAGGGTCCAAATTAAGACATGCATTCCATGGCCCACACAGTGTTTTTAAAAAATTAATCTTGAAGAACTTTAGTTAGATCATCCTCCTTTAGATTTGTCACAGGGGCCACCAATTTATGCCATTTCAGCAACTTGGGTTCCTTTCTTGTCTCCTGTAGGCCTTTGCATCTTTGGTCTGTCTCCTCCACAAGGCACAGATTTCAGTAGGGTAAGAATGGTCTCTGTCTTCCACATAACTTTATGTCCTCTATCTTAATATGCCTGGGACATACTGAGGTGCTCCTGAAATCCTTGTCAAATGAAGGATGGCAATGAGTGAACTACCCTTGTCACTATTTTTAATAGCCTTTTTCTTACTTTGACTTTATTTTTAATATCAGATACTATGGGAAGATAAGTATAGTGAAGTACCCATTTGGTGAATATTGCAAAACAAATTTTGAACAGATGGCACAGTATTCTGAACTTTAAAGCAAACTTCCAGCATCTTTTCTACTAATGGACTCATTAAAATGCAAAATCATATGTTTTTATTCTAGAATATTTCGAGAATGTTACAAAAGCATTCATCAGGCCATTCTATTTCTGCCCTCAAGGGAGGCACCTCACTGCCAATGCTCCCAAATCCCCACCATTTTTTAGTCCCAAAATGCTCCAAAATGGATGTTTCTAAAAAGAGTCTGTCCTCACTAATGGCAACACCAAAAAATAAACCAAAATCCCACAGCTGAAAATTTTTATTACATCAAACTTGGCTCTTAGTACAAAACAGGAATTATAAATCTATGCCTATCATTGAAAATAAAGACATAGCACAACAGATCCCTGCATTTTCCATATATTTTATTTTTTATGTTTTTTATCCCAGTATCCCTCAAAATGGGATAGGTTTGAGGCTTTGTATTTATTTTATAATTTTTGAGGTTAAACAAAACCACAGACTTTCCTCTAAAGCCCTAGGCCTCCTCCATTTTGACAGAAAATTAAATTCCAGGTTTTCCTCTCCTACACACCATAGTACATGTTTATTGCCTTGACATTTCCTTATCCCCTCTCTAATGTACACCCCCTCACTCCCCACATCCCCACACACAGAAGTTTTTTTCCCCTCACTTAGTAAAGACTGCAATCTTACTAATAACTCCAAGCATTTCAAAGTTACATAAAGTCAAGATGAAAAACTAAAATCCTTTTTTAAATTTTTGCCTGTACTAAGAGGAAGAGAGAGATCATTTTAAACTTTAAACTTAAGGTTCAAAATAGAAATAAAAAATGGATTATAAACAGTATTTGAAAGAAATGTGGATGGAAAATTTTTCCATAATTCAAATATGAGAATATTTGTTTTGTCATTAAAACAAAGTAAATATCACTGGTTTTTATGAAAGCCCATCATAAATTTGACAGAACTGATATCCAGGGTTTTTTCTTTTTCATCAGTATAATTTCTTATCAAGTATGAAAGCCAAAACATCAGACCACCAGTTTTGTTCTATGTTTGTTTAAGAAGCTGACTGGTTGGACGCAACATGATATATATCCCTGTTTTTCTTCCTCTCCCTTCTACTCATCATATTTTGTTAAATTGATTTGAACACCTAAACCAATGACATTCTGTAACTTCAGCTCTCCACTTAAAAATATCTGCATTGGTCTTTCTATCAACTTATTGGAAAGACAAAGCACACTGTAAAATACATAAATTATGTGCTGCTGTGGCTTTTTTTTTTTCCTGAGAGCAATTTATCTGACAACCTGGTGTCCTCAAATAAAAAGTTTTAACAAAACTCAGAAGTTCTCTGAATTACCCTCACAATGGTTTTTAGTTGGTAAATTGTTCCATCTTTCCGTTAGCTGTCACAGAATATTCAAATCCATTTAACTCAGCCATAATAATAATAGTAGTAGTAGCAGTACTAGTAGTAAATATTACTTATTGAGTGCTTATTTTCTGTCAGGTGTTGTGTTAAGCATTTTAATGTATAATCTCATTTTATCATCCCATTAGTAAAAATACAGATAAAAATTTTTTAAGGAAAAAAAAAATGCCTCACGTGCTTGGAAGTCTATGGGACAGTTGGCTAAAGACATGGCTGTATCCATTCGCTCAATAATATCATCAGGACATTTTCTTTCTCTTTGCTCTACTTCCTCTAAGGTGTTTCATCCTGAGACTATCCTCATGTTATTATGAGGTGAATGCCATCAACTCCATGCTTACATCCTATCAAGGTAACAACCCTAGAGTGTTTCCCCCAACAACCTCAGGAAAAGTCCCAGAATGGATTCTGATTGGCCTTGTGCAGGTCACATGCTAACTGCTGAACCAATCACTGTGGCCAGGGTTCTCTTAGTATCATCCATGGGTCACCAGCCTATCCTCACAGCTAGGAAGTGAGCTCAGCCTCATTAGAACTATTTGGATGAAATTAAAGGGAGGCAACTCCCCTTTGGACAATCATAATATCATTACCAAAAGATGGAGGAAGGGATGGAAGAAAAGCACAACATGTGTAGATAATCTCACACACCTTATGAAGAAGGTACTGTTATATCTCCAACTTCATATAAGAGGAAACCAAAGCTGAGAAGGTGAAGTGACTTGACCAAAATACTTAAAGCTGTGATATTGCATAGTGGAATTTAGACTGTCTAGCTTGAATTTTGAGACACTGCACTATTCAGCCTTCTTGACAATAACAAACCAAACCAAATCCATTGCCGTCAAGGCAATTCTGACTCATAGCGACCAACCTTAAGTAATGATGTATTATGGTATTTGAGGTCTGTTCACAGCCAACTTGCTGCACTCATTGTCTGTCTTAGGCTGAGTTCTCTAGAGAAGCAAAACCAGTAAAGTGTAAAAAAATATATATAGAGAGATTTATATCAAGGAGACTGCTCATGTGGTTGTAGAGGCTGGAGTGGCCCAAGTCCGTGGATCAGGATAGAGGCTTTTCCTGACTCATGTAGCTGCAGGGGCTGGCAAACCCAAGATAAGCAGGTTGGAGAGCAGGGCTCTTGCTCACAGGCTGTGAAGATCTACAAATCCCAAGATCGGAAGATAAGCTGCTAGCTCAAGTCCCAAGAACCAGAGGTCAGACAAACAGGAGACAGTTGGAGGATCCACAGCAGGCAAAGCCAGAACATCCACTTATGTTCGGATGCAGGCTGCACACCCAAGGAAACTCCCTTTCAACTGATTGGCTACTCACAGCAGATCCTATCATGAGGGTGATCACATATAAACACAGAGAATCATGGCCCAGCCAAGTTGACACATAATTCCAAACATCACACTGCCCTTTATCTTAGGAAAAACTAGCTGGATGATGAATATGAAATATGTCCCCTTTTCTGTAATCTTGATCAAAATTATAAAAACAAAACCTTCCAGCCAACCCAACCCAACCCAAGTAGTGATAAATTCCATATTGGATCAATGGTCCATTTTGCCCAACAGCATCTTCAACAACACATTAGGGATGTGATTTGCCCTGATAACAGCAACATGAAACATTTCCTAAGGATTTGAGGTTCTCTTAATTATGGTTCTTTTATCCAAATATATATATATTTTATTTTATTGTGTTTTAAGTGAGAGTGTACAGGGAAAATTAGTTTCTCATTCAAAAATTTATACACAAATTGTTTTGTGACATTGGTTGCAATCCTGCAATGTGTCAGCACTCTCCCCCTTCTCTTTTCACCCTGTGGTTATAATCTCACTTGAACGTGCATTTTCTTTGTTACATTTATGAGCCAGGAGTAGTGTAGGGTGTGTTTTGAGTCATTCTCTTTTGAGATATAAAAGAGATTAAACAAGCAAGCAATACAAGCAGAGTTGGGGGAGGATACATGTCAAACCAGATGATGACTGCCCAGTAACAGAAGCTTAGAAGAGACAAGGACCTTCCTCCAGAGCCTACAGAGAAAGAAAGCCTTCCCCTAGACCTGGCAACCTGAATTGGGGTCTCCTAGCCCCTTAAACTGTGAGAAAAATTAAATTTCTGTGTGTTAAAGCCATTCACTTGTGGTACTTCTGTTATAGCAGCACTAGATAACTAGGACAAACACCATCAACCATATTGACCTAACTGACATTTATTGAACACTCTACCCAACAACAGCGTACAACACATTATTTCTAAGTGCCGTCCAAGAGTTAAAACTCAGACTTGGAAAAGTTCAAATTAAAGAGAGATTTTTTTGAGAGGGGGGAAAAAAAGCAACTTAAATTGGGAGGCAGTGAATTCTATTGGGTAAGACAGACTGCTCCGGTGGGGCACAGAGTGACGTGGGATCATAAAGACAAAAACCACAGGAAGTTGGGGGTACAGCTGAACTCATCTTCATTTGCTGGTGTTGCTGCAGGCAGTCAGGGTGCAGAGAGATACAGCCCAAACCCTTCTGAATGGCTGACATTTAGGCTGGTTAGAACAAAGGTGTGGAAAACTACAAGTATGATAAAGGGGCCAGAAAAACATTTTTCAAGGGGGATCAAGGGGATGTCTTCTGAGAAGCTAGACCACTAGAATCAAATGTTTCCTGGAACAATAAATCATCTAGACACCTGTAGCCCGTGTTAAACTAGGTTATTTCAGTATTGTGATGGTGGGCTTGTTAAAATACAAAAGCAAAGGGTTTGTTGAAGCAACAGAATGATTATAAATGAAAATTGCTAAGTATTCTAATACTCAAGGGGAAAAAAGGGTTTTGATACAGAAAAGCTATAAATTTGTTTTTCTTTAACATAGGCTTATTCTAACCCATAAGCATATTTTTCTATATATTCAAGCTTAACCATAATTTGTTCTCTTTCCTAGAATACCTGTGCTGGCAAGTCATGCAAAAACTACACTTAAAAAAAAAAAAAGGCAAGCATGTCTCTTTGAAATTTTCCACTTTGTCAGTACTCATTAAATATTCAGCAAGACATACCATATGCTGGGTAATAATACAAACTTCAACAACAGAATAGAATGAATGAATGAATAAGAAATATTTTGGTATATTCATCCAATGGAATAAAACACATTGCAAAAAAAGCAAATTACTGCTGTGTGCAACAACATAGATAAAATCTCACAGACATTATGTTGACTCGATGAAGTCAGGCACAATATACTTTATACAGTATTATTCTGATTATATGTAGTTCAGGAATGGGTAAATCTTATCTCTGGCAATAACAGAACACTAGTTACTCTAGGGTGAATATCAGCTGGGAAAAGGGCAGGAGGGAATCTTCTTGTGTGCTGGAAAATTCCCTCTCTTGATCTCAGAGAGGTTAAATAAGTGTATATGCAGATGGAAAAATTCGTCGCGTTGTACACTTAAGATTAGTACACATTATGCACTTTATAACAGTGTGTATATATGAGAAAAAAGTAAAAACTATTTATAGTTGTTATTTTCAAAGGTACTTCACCTTTTACCTACTGGCCCTCCGAATGACTGGTGTCTTCCTGCCTCTCACCGTGAAAAACTCCTCTCTCCAAGGTCCTCTGCACTTGGAGACATATGGCTGGGTTTGCAGTCTGTACCCTGCTTCTAGAGAAAGATACCTGGTATGCAAGAGACGGCAAACCGTGAAACAGAAGCCAAACTAGAGGCTTCAACAATTCTAAAGACCGGGAAATATTTATGAGGAGCAAATTATTTCTCTAAAAAACATGGTAAAATTTTTTCAAACGTCCGAATATGAAAATACCAACTTTCTCTGCTCCCCAAGTGTATCTTTGATTACTGAAATCCGCATTTCAGTTTATATATGCATTTAAGAAAATCTAGGCTTTTCTCTTCAGAGGAAATAAGGACAGCCATAACCAGATCCCAAATACAAAACGAAGCCACTGAATCCCAGGGTCACGAGTTACAGCCCTCTAGGTTTGAGCACGGAACCCCTCTCTTTCTGCACCTAGAGTCCCAGAAACCGGAAGTGGAAGCGTGCGTCTTCGGGTCAGAGGAGTGCTTCGTTGCGCTGGTACTGGGGTTTGAGGTAGATTTTGTGTCTGTCGCCAGTCGGCCTGACACACTACCAGATGATCCCGCAGGCTCCTGCCCTGGGTCTAAGGGCGTTGCTCCCGCTCTCCTGCGCACCCCTGGTCTCTCTGCACTCCTAGACCCTGGAGACTTCTTGTAGCCGGGAGAGCTGCCGCTCTGCGGCTTTGCTGCTTCCCCGGAGATCCCGGCCTACCGCGCCGCAGCTGCTTTCTGGACGGCAAGTAGGTGGGGTGGACCTGTGTCTCTTGGTGCGTTTACAGGTAAAAATCGTGTGAATCCTCGCTAAGCAAAAGTGTGGTTCTCAGACCAGCAGCGTCAGCTTCACCTGGGAGTCTGTGAAAAATGCAGTCTCGGGCCTCATGGATGCCCAGGGTAGTTAGCCTCAATCTAAATGTCCCCCCCCCCACCCCCCCACACAGCCTGCCTTCACCTTGCTACCGTTTGTTCTCTTTCTTTCTTTTTTTTACAATCGCACCTCTTCGGCCTCATCTGCCACCACTCCCTAACATACAGGCACACAACCACAGACACACACGACAGCCATGTAGAGCTCATCGGGCACAATCACTCCTCGGCCCGTATGTATATTTACCATTTATTGAGCTATTTCAAAAGCGTTTGGCACTTTGCTAAGTACTTTATGTACTGCACCTCATTTTATTCACAAAACAACACTGTTAGGTAGGCAGTATTTGTGACATTTTACAAAAGTAATAGTTTTGGAGAAATAAAATAGCTTGCTTGTGGACAAATATGCACTAAGTAGCAGCATCTGAACTCAAATTGAAGTCTGTGTTTACTTCAAGGGGCATATTCTTGGTCACTGTTTCCCTGCCTAAAATGGCTTCTCTTTGTTTTTGTGCTTCATCAGGCAGGACTTTTGTTAAGTATTGCTGGTCATAACAAAAATTAAGATTATGGTGTGCAAATATCCCCCCACCGCCTTTAATGGTTATAGGTATTAAAGACTGATGAAGAATTAAGAAACATGAGTTGGAACTAGTAGGTACATTTAGGACCATATTTATCCCAATTTCAAAGGAAAATATTTAGTAAGAGGCATGTTTTGAGGAATTTCTTTGGCTATAAGGCAGAAATTTTTGTCATGATTGTTCAGAAGCAATACAGCCAATCCTAGTTGGTATGATGTAAAATAGGATGTTGCTGAACAAACTTAATATAGGCGATGAAGGATTTATAGAGATCACACACCCAGTGTGTGTAATCTGTGCTGGATTGATGCTAGTAATTGAACCACAATTTTTGCTACCAAAGAACCACACTTCTTAAAAGGTTGAAGGCTTCTTGGAGCAAAAACCGTGCACATTCCCACCATCAGAACTGTGAATATTAGAAATGAGGGTAAAATGGGCAGCACATATAATGAAACTAATCAGAATAGTTTAGCGATCCTAGAGGGTCAGCTACACTACAGTGTTGCAGGAAGTACCTCATCTTTTGTAATAATTATTTTACAAAGTAAAAGAGTCAAGTGAGGAGTTCCTGGGTGGCAGAAAGGTTAAGATTGCTAGCTGAAAGTTTGGGAGTTTGAACCCACCTGAATTTACCTTTTAAGACAGGCCTGGTGGTCTACAACAGAAAGGTCACAGCACTGAAAACCCTATGGAGCAAATTTAAAGTGTCTAAGTGCCCTGTTTGAGAAAGCACCCGGGAACTCCAATGCTACTGGAGTAATCTCAGTTTTTTTTTTACTTCTTAGAATTATAATTCTTTTTTTTTTTTTTTTTTGGTTATTTTCATGGATTGAATTATGACCCCCCCAAAAATATGTGTATCAATTTGGCTGGGCCATGATTCCCGGTATTGTGTGATTTTCCTATATGTTGTAAATCCTGCCCCTATGATGTTAATGAGGGAGGATGGGTGGCAGTTGTGTTAGTGAGGCAAGAGTCAGTCTATAAGACTGGACTGTGTCCTGAGGCAATCTCTTGATATATAAAGGACAGAAGTGAGCAGAGGGACGGGGACCTCATACCACCAGGCAAGCAGTGCCAGGAGCAGAGCGTGTCCTTTGCACCCGGGGTCCCTGCACGGAGAAACTCCTAGTTCAGGGGATCATTGATGAGAAGGCCGACAGAGAGAGAAAGCCTTCCCCTGGAGCTGACGCCCTGAATTTGGACTTTTAGCCTACTTTACTGTAAAGAAATAAATTTCTCTTTGTTAAAACCATCCACTTGTGGTATTTCTGTTGTAGTAGCACTAGATGAGTGAGACAGTTATGTAAGCAGTGCTGTTTTGTTTCTTTTCCCTTTATATTAATAACAAGGAGATCCAGATCCAGTTACCTTAAAAAATTCATTCTTTACACACTGCAGTTCCTCAAATGTGATTTTATTTTTGTAGGTGGTGGTTGTTAGGTGCCATCGAGTTGCTTCTGACTCATAGTGACCTTACCTACAACAGAACAAAACACTGCCCAGTCCTGCACTACCCTCACAATCATTGTTACGCTTGAGCCCATTGTTGCAGCCACTGTGTCAAGCCATCTCATTGAGGGCCTTTCTCTTTTTCACTGACCCTCTACTTTACCAAGAATCATGTCTTTCTCCAGGGAGTGATCTCTCCTGATAACATATCCAAAGTATGTGAGATGTAGTCTCACCATCCTTGCTTTTAAGGAGCATTCTGGTTGTACTTCTTCCAAGACGGATTTGTTCATTCTTTTGGCAGTTTGTGGTATATTCAATATTCTTCTCCAACACCACAATTCAGAGGCATCAATTCTTTGGTTTTCCTTATTCATCATCCAGCTTTTGGTATTCTGTCAATTCTTGGAGCCTTCAGTGCAGCTTAGACCTCTTCCTTCAGTACCGTTGGCTCCTGATCATATGTTACCTCCTGAAATGTTTGAACATCGATCAATTCTTTTTTTATAGTGACTCTGTATATTCCTTCCATCTTCTTTTGATGCTTCCTGGGTTAATATTTTCCCCATAGAATCGTTCAGTATTGCAATTTGAGGCTTGAATTTTTTCTTTAGTTCTTTCAGCTTGAGAAATGCTGAGCATGTTCTTTCCTTTTGGTTTTCTATCTCCAGGTCTTCGCACATGCCATTATAATACTTTGCTTTGTCTTCTCAAGCTGCCCTTTGAAATTTTCTATTCAGCTCTGTTACTTTATCATTTCTTCCTTTCCCTTTAGCTACTCGACGTTCAAGAGCAAGTTTGAGAGTCTCTTACGACATCCATTTTGGTCTCTTCTTTCTTTCCTGTCTTTTTAATGACCTCTTGCTTTCTTCATGTATGATGTCCTTGATGACATTCCACAGCTCGTCTGGTCTTTGGTCATTAGTGCTTAACATATTAAATCTATTCTTGAGGTGGTCTCTAAATTCAGGTGGGATATAACCAAGGTTGTACTTTGGGTCTCGTGGACTTGTTCTAATTTTCTTCAGTTTCAACTTGAACTTTTATATGAGCAATTAATGGTCTGTTCCACAGTCGGGCCCTGGCCTTGTTTTGACTGATGATATTAAGCTTTTCCATGGTTTCTTTCCACAGATGTAGTCAGTTTGATTCCTGCGTATTCCCTCTGGTGAGGTCCTCGTGTGTAGTCGCCGTTTATGTTGGTGAAAAAAGGTATTTGCAATGAAGAAATCGTTGGTCTTGCAGAATTCTGTCATGCGATCTCCGGCATTGTTTCTATCACCAAGGTCATATTTTCCAACTACTGATTCTTCTTCATTGTTTCCAACTTTTGCATTCCAATCTCCAGTAACTATCAGTGCATCCTGATTGCATGTTTGATCAATTTCAGACTGCAGAAATTGGTAAAAGCCTTCAATTTCTTCATCTTTGGCCCTAGTGGTTGGTGTGTAAATTTGAAAAATAGTCATATTAACTGGTCTTCTTTGTAGGCCTGTGGATATTATGCTATCACTGACAGCGTTGTACTTCAGCATAGATCTTGAAATGTTCTTTTTGATGATGAATGCAGTGCCATTCATCTTCAAGTTGTCATTCCCTGCATAGTAGACCATACGATTGTCTGATTCAGAATGTCCAATACCACTCCATTTCAGCTCACTGATGCCTAGGATATCTTATGTTTTCTAGGTTAGTACAGCCTAAATTTGGCTTTATATCATCGATACACCCACTCTCTTCTCTACATCCCCATAGTACCTAAATTTCTCTCCTTTCACTTGCACACTCAGACCAAGAAACTAAGTTTCTTTTTTTTTAATGGTGTCATTTCATGTTCTTTTTGTGTGTGTGCATGGTAAAATATATTAACAAAACCTTTTCCTATTTCAGCCATTTTTACATGTACAATTCAGTAACACTATTTTCACCAGGTATGCAACCATCACCACTGTGAGTTTCCAAGTTTTTCTGTCACCCTAATCAGAAACTCGATACCTCTTAAGCATCAACTCCCCCCTTTCCTCCCATCTCCCCCTGTTAATCATTTGGTCTGCATACATTTGCTTATTCTAGATATTTCATTTAAATGGGATTGTATAGTATTTGCCCTTTGTGTCTGATTTATTTCATTTAGCATAGTGTTTTCAAGGTTCACCTGTGTCATAGCATTTATGAGAACTTCATTTCTTTTTATGGCTGAATAATATTTCATGTATATGTTGATGGACGTTTGTTTTTTCTTTCTTTCTCTATTTGGTATTATGAATAGTGTTGCAGTGAACATTGGTGTAAAAGTACCTGTTTGCATCTCTGCTTTCAAGCCTTTTGGGTATATATCTGTTGTTGTTAGGTGCTGTCGAGGCAATTTTAGACTCACAGCGACCCCATGTGACAGAGTAGAACTGTGCCATAGGGTTTTCTTGGCTATAATCTTTCTGGAAGCAGATTGCCTGGTCTTTGTCCCACAGAGCCACTGAGTGGGTTTGAACCACTAACCTTTTGGTTAGCATCTGAGTGCTTAACCATTTGCGCTACCAGCACTACTAGAAATGGAAATATCTGGATCATAGGGTAATTGTGTGTTTAACTTTTTGAAGAACAGCCAGACTTTTTCACAGAGGCTGCACCATTTTACAATCCGTCCAGCAGTTTCTCCACGTTTGCCCCAACTCTTGTTATTTTCTGTTTTTCTGATAGCGGCCATCCTAGTAGGGATGAGGTGGTATTTTATGTGGTTTTATTCGCATTTTGCTAATGGCCTATGGCATGGAGCATCTTTTCCTGTGTTTATTGACCTTTGTATATTATCTTTGGTGAAGTGTCTATTTAAGTTTTTACCCATTTTTAAAATGGTTTGTATATTGTTGAGTGGTAGGAGTTCTTTATATATCCTGGATACTAAACCCTTCTGAAATACATGATTCACAAATACAATAAAACCTGGGAAAGCCAGAACTTGTGTTAGGCCCAGCCTGTCAGAGAAGGAAAACAAATATTTTCCACTAAAATGAGCGATAGATAGTAGTTAGACTGCACCCTGTCCAAGGCAGAAAACTTGCAAGACCCGGAAAAACAAGGCATTCCCGTCAAATTCCAGCTGTCACAGGTTTCACTGTATTTTCTCCCATTTCTAGGTTGTCTCTTCACTTTGCTGACAAAGTCCTTTGATGCATAAGAGTTTTAATTTATCTGTACTTTTATTGCTCATACTTTTGGTGTCATATCTAAGAATCCATTGTTGGAAAGTAGTATGTGGACAAAATAAATGTTCTTATTGTTATAGCATTGATAGAAAGTGTTCAGGAATCTTTATAGTTTCTCAAAAGCTTAGGAACTGGTGGTGGCATGGTTTGAGAACGGGAAGAAACGAAGGGAGGGGGAAAAACAATGTTAATTGTGAAAGCAGCAGGAAAACTGCCCATCATGTAATACAATGCTATAAATGAAATGAAAATTTTTTTTAAAAGCACAATAGAAGGGTTTATCTGCACATAATTAAAGATGAATCAGCTACGATGAGCTCATTGACAAAACTTGAAAAATACGTTTTTCCTGAAATTCAACCATGTTAGTATCAAATAACAGTGCGTTTGTTGATCTGTAAGGGACAAAGTTACATAGGTGAAGCCACAGCTTCAACGTTGGACCCCTGACTCCTGAGCCTGGGAGGAAGCCAAAAACCTGTCACTCCCTGCTCACTCAACACTGTTTCCTCCCCACCCTTCTTCCATTTCAGGTCTCAAGTGTGGTGCAGGGAGAGCTAGTCCATTCCAGGCAGCTGGGGACCTAGAGCGACCATCTTGCACATCTGTAAATTGCATGTAAGGATTTCAACTACTCTGACTGGAGTGTGGACCTAACATCATTCCTCTGCTTCCAAACTGCCCAGTGCTCTGCTTCCACTGCTGTCCCTCTTACTGAAGTGACTTATTGGGCTTAGAGATGACATTCCCTTAGACTTCCAGAAGCTGGAGCAAGGAAATGGTAAGTGTCTTACTCATCTAGTGGTACTCTAATAGGAATACCACAAGTGGATGCCTTTAACAAGGAGAAGTTTATTCTCTCACAGTCCAGTAGGCTACAAGTCCAAATTCAGGGTGTCAGCTCCAGGGAACGCTTTCTCTGTCAGCTCTGGAGAAGGGTCCCTATCATCAATCTTCCTTTGGTCTGGGAGCATCTCAGCGCAGGAACCTCAGGTCCAAAGGACACGCTCTGCTCCCAGCACTGCTTTCTTGATGGTATGAGGTTCCTATGTGTCTCTGCTCACTTCTCTCTTTTATATCTCAAAAGAAATTGGATTATGACACTATCTAATCTTGTAAACCTCATCAGCATAACCTCATCACAGTGATAGAATTTACAACACATAAGGAGATCACATATAACCTCATATTTATACAGTTTACAACACATAAGGAAATCACATCAGATTACACAATCATACGATACTGGGAATCATGACCTAGCCAAGTTGCTACACACATTTTTGGGGGGACACAGTTCAATCCATGACAGTAAGTTTTATTGAGAACTGGGTTATTCTTAACATAAATGGGTGAGGGTTGACATGAATTGTTGAGGGTCCAGCTGTGTGTGGCAGGACTGTGGTTTCTCAATGAAGGAAAAAAGGTGGCAGAGGAGGCCAAGGGACTGAGCCCTAGGAGGCATCCTAAGGCCCTGTTCTACTGTTGCTGGGCCCTTCCTCTGTACATATGTGGCTTTTTGAGATTTGAATGTCTGCGGTCACCTTCCTTATGTGACTCTCAGAGCTTGCACCATGGGGTGTTAACATCCCCACCCTGGTCTTTGGTGCTTTGTGTTGAATGACAGTCTCCTGACCAGAGCCTGGGCTGTGGAGCCTGAGATCCAGCCCTCCAGAGCCATCCTTATCCCATCTCTCTTAACAGTTTTCTTGATTTCCCCCAGGCACTCGAGCATTTTCTGTGTAGTTCTAAAACTATAGCTTCATCTCTCAGATTGTGTTATGGGTTAGAAAAGTGCGGGGGGACAGTCTGTAGGTGAAGATCCTGACTGTATATGGGATTCTGGGTGGTGCTCTCCTGGCGTCACCAAAGGTTTGAAGCTGGGGACAGTGAGTCCAGCTGGATCCTGTACCGGGTCTCTAGATCCATTTTTCCCCCTAGTGAGGAATGCTTTTGCCTTGAAGCTTTCAGGTGTTTGGAAAGCATCAATCCCCTCTCTAGGTCCTTGTCTTCTCACCTATGCCTAGAGCTGGCATTTAATCCCTGTAATTTTTGACTGTTCTCCATAACTTTAAATCAGAATCTAAAATTTAATTGTTCTGTTTTGCTAAGCCACTGCTGTCGAGTCAGTCTGACTCATACCAACCCTATAGGATGGAGTAGAACTGCCCCATAATGTTTCCAAAGCTGTAAATCTTTACGGGAGCAGAGTGACACATCTTTCTCCCAAGGAGCGGCTGGTGGGTTCAACCTGCTGACCTTTTGGTTAGCAGCTGAGTGCTTCAACCACTGTGCCACCAGGGCTCCTTTCTCTTTTGCTAGAGAAGTTCAGCATATGAGATGTGTGTATTTAAGTTTTCGGGTTTACAGTTTCCACTGGAAGAAAATTTCTAGATCATTTGGTGTGTTGCTACTGAGAATTTTTCAACTGAATGAATATAAACTTCTCAAACACTGAGGAATGCCTATTTTAACATATAAAAGTTACTCTAAAGCTTAGTTAAATCTTGAGAAGGTTCTTAAATACTCCTGTTACATTTAACAAGTCGTGCCAAAACCCCTAATGCTTTAAATATTTTAGCCATTTTAGAAACATTCTCCTGGCTGAGATGAAATGGATGTACAGACTCTGATATCCCTGATTACTGTGTTTTCAAAGAGCTTTAATTTATACTTTGTGATTCGTACAAGTGTATTCAACTGTTTCATAACATGTCCCAAATAATTAAAGTTTAAATGGTTTTTTATTGTTGTTATTGTGTGTCATCGAGTTGATTCCAACTCATAGCGACCCTGTAGGACAAAGTAGAATTGCTGCATAGTGTTTCCAATGCTGTAATCTACAGAAGCACACTGCCACATCTTTCTCCTATAGAACAGCTGGTGGGTCCAACTGAATTCCTAGTAAAAACACTTAATATCTCATTTGACTTTTATCATTTTTAGAAGTATGATACATATAGCTTATGGAAATTATGTTTTTCCGATAAATAATACTTTCAAAGTTTGAAACTCACTATGAGCTTTAAAAGTATAATTTATGAAGACTTTTTTTGTCCACATCCAGCCCATTCCACTTCCCCCAGCATCCTTTAAATAACCAGCTTTATTACTTTCTGAAGCATCTTGCCAGTGTTTATGTAGAAGCAAGCAAATAGAAATAGAAATTTTTTATTTCCTCTAGTTTGTTACACAAAAGATAGTATGGAATTTACACTTTTTTTTTTAATTGTACGTTAGGTGAAGATTTCAGAAGAAATAGTTTTGCATTAAACAGTACACATATTGTTTTCTGAAATTAGTTAACAACCCCACGACATGTCAACCCTCTCCCTTCTTGACCTTTTTTTTTTTTTTTGGTGAAAATATACATAGCCAAAGATACACCATTTCAAAAATTTCTACACGCACAATTCAGTGACGTTGATTATGTTCTTTCAGTTGTGCTGCTATTTTCACTTTAGATGAAGGTTTACAGAACAAAATAGTTTCTCGTTAAACAGTTAGTACACATGTTGCCCTATGACAATTGTTAAGAACCCCACTACATGTCAACACTGTCCTTACTCAACCTTGGGTTCCCTATCACCAGCTTTCCTGGCCCCTTCTGCCTTCTAGTCCTTTTCCCTGGACTGCTGTGTCTCATTAGTCCCGTTTTGTTTTATGGGGCTGTCCAGTCCCTGGCTGAACGGGTGAACCTTGGAAGTGACTTTATCACTGAGCTAAAAGGGTGTCTGGGGACCATACTCTTGGGGTTTCTCCAGTCTCTTTCAGGCCAGTAAATCTGCTCTTTTTTGTGTGTGTTAGAATTTTGTTCTGCATCCTTCTCCAGCTCTGTCCAGAACCCTCTACTGTGATCCTGGTCAGAGCAGTCAGTGGTGGCAGCCGGGCACCATCTAGCTGTACTGGACTCAGTCTGGTAGAGGCCTTGGTAGCTGTGGTCCATTAGTCCTTTGGACTAATCTTTTCCTTGTATCCTGTTCTTTTCATTCTCCCTTGCTCCTGAAGGGGTGAGACCAGTGGAGTATCTTAGATGGCTGCTCACAGGCTTTTAAGACCCCAGACGCTACTCACCAAGGTAGAATGTAGAACATTGTCTTTATCAACTGTGTTATGTCAAATGAGCTAGATGTTCCCTGAGACCATGGTCCCCAGAGCCCTCTGCCCAGCAATTCAGTCCCTCAGGGAGTTTGGATGTGTCTATGGGGCTTCCATGACCTTTCCTTGTACAAGTTGTGCTAGTTTCCCCAGTTTTGTGTACTGTCTCACCCTTCACCCAAGATACCACTTATCTATTGCCTATTTAGTATTCCCCCCCCACCCCTCCCATCCCTGGTAACCGACAAAGATTGTTACTTTTTGTGTGTGAACTTCTTCATGGGTTTTTACCATAGAGGTCTCATACAATATTTGTCCTTTTGTGATTATTTTTTCCTCATTTTTGTCACTTTTTGCTTCAACTCTTGGATAATTCTGAGTATTAGAGATTTGAATTCCCTATTAGGTAGTTCTAGTGCCTTTTCTTGTACTGTAAAATCATCTGGTATTTTATTTTGGATGCCTACGGGAACCATCCTGTCCTGTTTGTGTAAATGTTTTGATATTGTCTGCCGTCTTCGGGGCATTCAGTGGTTATTTTTCTCATTTATTGATTGTAGATTTGTTTGTTTTGTCATTTTTTGAAAATTTGGCTATGTCTGAGCAGGCGGGCTGTGTGTTCTTTGTTGTTTGTCTGTGGGCATGATACTTTTCATCTCCTTCTCCAATTGGCAGGGTCAGTTGCTCAGATATGGTACAGCTGGGCAGGTCTAGCTGAAGAGGAATTGCTGGGATGGGTTGTTTGTGGCACTACAGCCACCAGGGCAGGTTGGTAATCAGTGCAGGGCAGGTTCCAGTAGGCTGTGCCTGTGCTGCTTGGTGGTGTGATGTTAAGCGCACAGTGCAGGTGGGCAGGATGCAGGGGGGGAGATAGTGATGTGTGGAGCTAAGATGGGTGTGGGAGAGAGGAGAGAGGAACAGGAGCCAAAAACATACGGAGTGCTAGGGGAGCTTGCCTTTGGAATGGAGAGATGAGAGACTATTAAATGGAGAAAAACAAAAAGGGGAAGAAGAAGAAAAAAAGAATGAATAAATAAAAATTAGAAAGGAAAAAGAAAAGCTCCCTGGGATCCCACCAGTGTGGCTATGAGATCTGGGGAAGTTGTTCCCAGGTGTTGAAGTACAGCCTGGCAAGGTATAGAGGTATCACTCAGTGCCAGTTACTCTGCCAAAAAAACAGAAAGAAAAAAAAAAACTCACGAAAAAAGAAATGTTCTCAGGGATCTCTCTGTGAGTCTGCACAAGCTGAGGGGTTAGGTCCCAAGCTGCGCAGCATGCCTGGCCAGAACGGGCTCCCAACTTGAGAAAAGCAAAAGAAAACAATTCAAAAGAAAGAAACAAAAAAGCCCCGGGATCCCACCAGCGTGGCAGCATGGACCGGGAAGCAGTTCCACACGCGAGCGCAGCTCCACAGCCCCTCAGAAAGAAGCAAAGATGGCAGTCGGAGCCAGGTATTTGAGCGAAAGGAGGGGAGGTGGTGAGAGGTAAGGAAGAAATCAAAAGAAGCCGAAAAAAGCAACCCCAGCAGCCAACAAATGGCACTCAGGGAGTCAGCCGGTGTGGGCGGGTGGAATCCAAGCAGCTGGTGCTTCCCAGCCAAGAGACTGTGGCCGCGGGAAGCAGAGGAGGCCGAGTAGGGGTGAAGAAGGGTGGGGGGTGGGAAAGCATATATCGCTAATTACCGGTTTTGTCTCCTGCTGGAAGCTCTGTGAAGCTGCTTTCTCGTAGCCCCTGTTTGCTGGGCTCTGATAGGAGTCCAAGATGGCGGATCTGTGCCACGTTAGCTGATAGAGGACCTCTGCATGTATGTCTCCTGGCTGTCTGTTTTCTGTCAGTTTCTTATTCCATTTGGTGTTTGGCTGAGTTCTTTATGTCTTCATTTGATGTTTAGGGTTCAAGGATTGCTGTTTTCTCTGTTTGGCTTAGTTTTTCGGATCTTTGCTGTGGATGTACGGTGTGGTGCTTCTGCGTAGAGCGCGGTGTTGCTGGAAGTCCTGGTTTTTCCTGGAATTTACTCTTTTTAATGAACAAATTATCCTGGTGATCTTTTCATAACAGTACATAGAGAGCTTAAATCTAAATTCTTATAAAACTCCAGAGTAGTACATACGATTGACTTAGTTTTTTTGTTTGTTTGTTTGGTTTTAACTGTATTGCCATGAATGTACACTTGGATTGTGGCCATTATTTTGTTTTTACAGTGTTTATTTTAGTGAATACAAATATGAATTTATAAGACCCAGGTATCAATAGTTTGTGTATAGTAGCCCGTCTGAACTAAGATAAGTAAAATTAAAATGTCTGAATTAAGTTAAGTAGAATTAAAATAAAGAGGTTTTCACATGACTTTATAAAATTAATATATGAAAATTACTTTTTTGTGTTTTAAATAATGTGTTATTCTTTATATTGTCTGTTATATCATAAACAAGGAGTGCATAAACTTCTGTATAATTTAAATGGTAATCTGAGTTGCTGATAATAAATAGACCTTGATAGTTTTTATGGCCTCCTAGTGTGTCCCACCCTGATCTCATCTTCTCCTGCTGGAGATTGTTACTATTTGTATTTAGAACTTTGTGATTATTAGCAATATTATTACAATTATTATAGCTGCTTCACCTGTCTTAAACTATAAACTCTATAAATTGTTTAGTTTTGCCTCTTTTTAGCTTTCTGTAAATTCAATTATTGCTCTATATGAGTTCTTCAGTAATTGTTTCCTCAGGATGTTTGCTTTGGAGTTTCATACATGTTTGTATCTGTAGCTCTGGTCTGCCCATGTGCTTGTGTATGTATGTTCCCATTGTATGAATGGGGCACAGTTTACCTACCCCTTTTAGGGATTACAGAGCCCTGGTGGCTCAGGGGTTAAGAGCTCGGCTATTAACCAAAAGGTCGGCAATTCAAATCTACCACCTGCTCCTTGGAAACCCTATGGAGCAGTTGTACTCTGTCCTATAAGGTTGTGATGAGTCAGAATTGACTCGATGGCAGCAGGTTTGGTTTGGTTTAGTAGAGATTATAGAATTTGGGTAGTTAAGGTGTAATTTTTGCTCTTGTGAATATTGCTGCTCTTCTATTTATTCTCTTTCCTGGCTCCATGTGCTCCTGAACAATTACTGTGCAATGAGGGAAAATGGCTGAGTTGTAGACCATAGCCATGTTCAAATTTACTAGGAAATACTTACGCATTTTACAACTTTTTATTCTTCAAAAGTATTGATATGTATTTTATTCATTCCATGTCCTTATCTAATTAATTTTTGTTCTTGTAAACAGTGATACCTGTTGCCATAAAGTCTATTCCAACTCGTAGTGACCCTATAGGAAAGAGTAGAACTGCCATATAGGGTTTCCAAAGCTGTAATGTTATGGAAGCAGATTGTCACATCTTTCTCCTGCAGATGGGCTGGTGGATTCGAACCGCCAACCTTTTGGTTTAGCAGCCAAGCACTTAACCTCTGTGCCAGTGGGGCTCTTTATCATGTTTGTTAGTGTTTTCTATTCATTGCCCTTGTTTTCTTTTTGTCTTTCAGTCTTTTTCTACCTTCTCTAGTTTTAGTTGAGCTTTATGTATGATTCTGTATTCTCCCCTTTTGGTACATCAGATTTCCTTTTTTTGTTTTTCTTTTAGTGGTTGCTCTAGAGATTGCAATATACATTTACCACTATCCCAGACCACTTTCAGGGAACACTATGTGACTTCACGGGTAGTACAAGTACCTTATAACTGTATTCCCAATTCCTTCCTCCTGTCTCTGTAACGTTGTTGTTCATTTCCATAAACTGTAATTATGTAATATATTTTTGCTATTATTATTTTCAACAAACTAAATTTTTAGACCAATTAGGAATAAGAAAAAAGATTTTAAGTTACCTTTATTTAATTCATTGTCTAATGCTCTCCCTTTTCTTAAGCATAGATCCAAGTTTCTGAACCATATCATTTTCCTTCTCTCGGAAGAACTACTTTTACGATTTGTAAGGAAGTTCTACTGGTGACCAATTTCGTCCATATTTATCTGGAAATGTCCTTATTTCTCCTTCATTCTTTTTTTAAAAATTTTAATTATAATAAAAATATATATAACAGAACATTTGCCAATTCAACGATTTTTTCATGAATAATTTAATGGGGTGGTGAAAATGGTTAAGCGCTCGACTGCTACTTGAAAGGTTGGAAGTTAGAACCCTCTACAGGCTCCTCGGAGGATAGGCCTGGTGATTTGTTTCCACAGAGTCACAGCTTTGAAAACTATGGAGCAGTTCTTCTGTGCACACACAGGGTCACCATGAATCGTAACTGACTTGATGACAACTGAAGAACAACAGTAATATAGTGACATTATGTTCATCTGCTGTGCAACTGTTATCACTATCTTCCCAATTTATTCCACCACCAGTAACAAACTCAGTACCCCCTATGCAATGAACCCCCTTTTCTCCCTCTTCCCCATCACTGGTAAACACAAATAAGTTTGGTCACTATACATTTGTCTATTTCATATAAGTAGGATTGTACAGTATTTGTCCTTATGTGACTGAATTATTTCACTTAGCATAATGTTTTCAGAGTTCATTTATGTTCTGGCATCTATCAGGACTTCATTTCCCTTCATAGCTAAGACATATTCCGTTGTATGGATATACTGTATTTTGTTCATCTATTCATCTGTTGATGGGTATTCAGGTTGTTTACATATTTTGCCTATTGTGAGTAGTGCTGCAGTGAATATTGGTGTACTGATTCCTGTTTGATTTTCTGCTTTTCTTTTGGGATTTGCCTAGGAATGTGATTGCTGGGTCATATCATAGTTCTGTAATCAACTTTTTGAGGAACTGCCCAAGTTATCCACTGTGGCTGTACCATTTTGCATTCCCATGAGCAGTTGATGATGGTTCCAGTTTCTCCACTTTCCTCTCCTTCCTTTTTGAAGGATAATGTTGCTGGATACAGAATTCTGGTTTAGTCATTTCCCCCCACCCCAACACTAAATATTTCATACCACTGTCTCCTTGCTTGATTTTTTTCTTAATACAAGTCTAATACAATTCTTAACCATGCTGTTCAGTAGGAAGGTGATTTTTCCCTCTTCTGGCTTCTTTCAGTATTTTCTCTTTGATGTACAATTTGAATATGATAGCACTACATCTAAGTGTTTTGGTATTTATCCTGCTTGCTCTTCCCTGAAGTTCCTAAATCTTTGGTTTGTTGTGCATCATTCATTTTCTAAATTTCTCAGCCATTATTAACTCAAATATTCTGTTCGTTTCTACTGTCTTTCCTTTCTGGTGTTCTCAATACATAGATGGCCCATCTTTAGTAATTGTCCCACACTTCTTGGATATTCTGTTCCATTTTTTTCATTCTTTTTTCTCTTTGCATTTCAGCTTTGAGAGTTTCTGTTAACGTATCTTCAAGCTTACAGATTCTTTCCTTGGCCTTGTCCTGTCATTTGATGAGCTTGTTAAAGGCATTCTTCGTTTCTGTTACAGTGTTTTTTGATTTCTAGCATTTCCTTTGATTCCTTTTTTACAGTTTCCATCTCTCTGCTTATATTACCCTGGCATGTTAATTATACTTATTTGGAATTTTTGGTCTGATAATTCCAAAATTGGTGCTGTATCTTAGACAGATTTTGATGCTTGCTGTTTCTTCAAGCTGTATTTTTATCTTTAGTGTGCCTAGTAGTATTTTGTTGAAAGTTGGGAGATTGTGTACTAAGTAAAAGGAAATGAGATGAATAGGTTTTAGTGTGAGGTTTCATGTTTATCTGGCTAGAAGTTAGGTTGTGTCTGCTGTAGGTGTCATTTGCTCTGATGTTCTTGCTTTTTTCATCCCTATTGTGTTTGGGTTTCATAGAAACTTCTTAAATCAGGTCTGAGACTTGGAGTTCTTTCTGTTGTAATCTTGTTATTATATGAGAGCCCTATTGATGCAGCGGTAAAGTGTGGACAAAGGGGAAGCCTGGTATAACCCAATGATTAAATCTTAGTTTTTTAGTGAGCTCATGCCCCTGGCGTGACAGGACAAGTGCTTTTCTGCTTCTCCTCTACCCACTTTGTTGAGATAGGAAGCCTAGATGGGGCTAGAGTCGGGTATTTCATTACTGTAGATCAGTTAGACTCTGGTTAAATAAGTTCCCTTGAGGGCAGGCCTTATCAGAGAGAACAGAATCCTCTGGGAAATTTTAGAAATGGCTGCTTTTCCTCTTCCCCATACTGAAAGGAAGCACAAGGAGATTTTTCTCTGATGGTGACACTGAGGAACTGATAGGGTTCCTGCAGGTAGAACTCATAAAACTATGTGGGTCCCCCTAATATTGGGCCTCCCTGGCATTTTTTGACCCTGAAGTTTGTCCACATTGAGTCTCCAGCAGTTTGTCAATTGCATTTTAAGTTTTCCTATGCTGATACTGATCCTAGAGGTGGTTTCTGCTCCTAGGTGCTCTGGTATGATTCTCTGTAACTGCTTATGTGTCCCTCCAGTTTTGGGGCAGCAATTTACCCTGCGACCTCAATTTTCTTGAGTTCAGTATGTTCAGATATTTTATTTTGAGGGTAGGAGCGATGACTTCCAAGCTCCTCATATATCAGACCAGAAACTGAAGGTCTTCATTTGTGTTTTGTGTCATTAGTATGGGCTTTATTTTCATGTTATTTTCTTCATACTATTCATTTATGCTGCTTTTGTTTTTCCAGTTTCCCAAATTTATATGTTTAGCCTACTGCTAGTGACTTTTTCTTTTCAGTTTATAAGCAATTTGTGTTTTCCTGGGCATGAAGGTCTGTAGAGCCATTTGACTCCTGTGTCTCTGCGTTGGGACTTGAAGTCAATGAGCATGTGAAATGTATATGAGTGTTTGCAAAACATCATGGTCTGTTTCTAAGTTTTTAGAATTGAAAATGTGGTATCTTTTACTCTTACCAAGCCAGGTTTCACTAGGTAATGTTTTCTAAAATGATGATTTTGTTCCCTGCACTAACTTACTAAAGATAAATATGCTTGTGTTACTTGCCGCTTATCTCTTTACTGTGCTGCGTTTTCCGTAGAATGTATTCCCACTTGATACTGTATATATATTTAAATTTATTGTCCACACTGAAAGAACTTACAATCCATGCTCATCTAGATATTTGTCTTGTTCACTACATATCTGCTTTGCAAACATGAAGTAGGTGCTGTGTCAATATTACCTAAATTAATTTTAGTAAATGAAGGTAGCACAGTTAAGAGTCTGAAGGGAGGAAATCTTGTTTGAGACAGGGATTTTGCCAGGAGAAGTAGCTCTGAGTTGTGTGACTGAATAGGATGTTTCCTTTGTCTCCACTTCCTGGTGTCCAGCAGGGCTCTAGATCATCCATGTTGTTATTGGAGAATAATAGCCAGAATAACAAGGCTGTATACATATGAACAGAAATGTGTTTGTCAGGAATTTAGATTTCAAAGACAAATTGACCTGCATTCTGACCCTGGCTCTGCAACGTTCCATGTGGGCAACATTGAGCATGTGATTGATTGATTGTCTCTAACTTTACTCAGCTGTGAACTGTTTTAAGTAATATCTGCTTAGGATAAGACGGAGGTCTCCAGGCTGCAGAAAATTGCGCTGCCTCAAGCAACGTGCTTAGCTCGCCCCACAGCTTTGCATTAGAATCCTGTTTCCTTTGCCTAGCGTGCTCCATAATATCAAAATCCTGGTGATGCATGAAGTTATATGTAAATCCCATTGCACCTGTGTATTATGATTAAGAATGTTGCTGATGTAACTTGTGTGAACTTCCTACTTGTAAAACCTCTTAAAAGTAATCTTTCCCCTCACCCTCACTGAGCAGTCTTGGTGACAGCAGCTCCGACTGTCTTCCTTTCCCTTGTGCAATGAAATAAAGGCTCCTTTCTACTACTCTCCTACCTCAGTCTCTCGTTTATTGGCCAATATGAGTCACACCGAGCAGAACCTAGGACTTCCACCTGGCAACTAGTAGAGTCATGAGATATAAGTGAAGTAGTGTGTTGAAAACTTTACAAATCATAGTTGCTCAATACATGGAACATTTTATAATTACTATACTCGTGCATCACTTAATGTCCATTATACATTCTGTGAAATAGACGTTATGTGATTGGGATGTTGTGTGAAAACAATATTATATACAGACAGTCCCCAGGTTACAACATCTGACTAATGTGCAACCTGTAGTTACAAAGCAACACCTGTAAAGGCTATTATATTGAAAATTTGAATTCCTACAATAGTTGGTAATAAATGGGCACTACTTTGTGATGGGAGCCCTGGTGGTGCAGTGGTTAAGAGCTTTGCTGTTAGTCAAAAGGTCAGCAGTTTGAATCCACCAGCCACTCCTTGGAAACCCTATGGGGGCATTCTACTCTGTCCTATAGGGTCGCTATGAGGCAGAATCCACTCAACGGCAACAGGTTTGGTTTTTGTTTTTGGACTTTGCAAGGTGCATCAAAACGTTATTATTATTGTATTATTATGTTAAAGATATTTTAGTGTCTCTGGAAATGTTTTTTTAATTTTTTTATGCATAGAAGGGTACATCATATATACTAATACAAACATTTGACATCAATTACAAACTGTATATATGTTGTGTATGGAAAGCTGTTGTGTCCGCTATGTCCAATTATGTACGCTATGTCCTGTTTTCTGATCAGGATTTCTGAACTCTATTATAACTTTATGGGATCACGGGCATATATGTGGTTGGATGTTGTCTAAACGGACATTATGTGGTGCATGACTGTATGTTGTATAATGAATGTTATGGTTTTTGATGACTTTAAAATATGTATCTTGCAGTGGAGGAGGCTTTTGGATTTTGGCTCTTGCTCAAAGTTTGTTATGACACCATACTACCAGGATTGGTTAGAAATGACATATACAACTCACTTCACCACTTCCCTTACAAGAGGAGTCTTCTTGTACTCTAAAGCGGCTCTATTTTAGCACCCGAAGTATGGTTTAGCAACCTTTTCTCTTCTCACTACATGAGGAAGCCAATGGATTGGTGCTATTACATTTCACGGAGGTCACTTACCAGAGAATTCCATTGGTCAGGGATCAAGTAGTCATGGTTGTGTACCGTCCAGGGGCTGCAAATAGAGAATTCTGGAGAGAAGCTTCCAGAGGGCTGGTGTATAAGTCTCTTGTTTCCTAGGCTTCACGGGCAATTTAACAGGTAAACTGTCTGTACTTCAGCTTACTTACAAAATTAACTTTTTTAATAAAAATTATATATTAAACATTTGCCAATTCAACAATGTTTATGTGGATAACTTGGTCACATTGATTACAGTTATCATGTGCAGTATTTACAAAATGGGAATTGTAACGTCTTCTCAGTCAGCAAACATAAGGGCATGCTGTTCCTGTTTCTGCAGAGGTAGTGTTGTTTGTCGTCTTACAACATTAGACTGTGTTTAGTGAGGGTGTATGAGTTTGTTGAGGGGAGCAGTGACTAATAATTGGTGTACCGTTGCATCAGGTCTCAAAATTTTAGAATTGTGGGGAGATCTGGATTCTTATGTTTCCTGTCTCACCTGAGCTCTTTTTAACTTTTATTCTCTTTGCGTGTCTCTATGAAAGGAACAGGAGGATAACAAATGAGTTTCTGAAAAGTAGGTGACTGACATGTAAAAATTCATAATTCTCTAAAAGAATATTCTTTTTTTGGAGGTGGGTCTGTCAATGCCTGATCTAGAGTTCAAGAAAATATGACCAGCTCAGGGCCTTGGGTTGCTAGTTTGTGCAGGTCTTTGGTCCTCTTATGGCTGTGAGGGACAAAAGGAAAACTGCCATTCTGCAATGTTTCCTAGTGGTGAGTACCTCATCGTGCCTACACCTTGTGCTTTATGTATTGTTTTCTGGTGGGTCTTATGGAAGGTGTTGTAGTTGTTTATTCACAAGGAAGTAATGATCTGAATTAGAGCATTTCTCTGCTATGTTTTCTAACTCTTCTAGGCCATAGAGAGGAATGAGACTGTAATTGGTTGCAATCAAACTGTGGAGACGTAACATATTTCAGTGTGTTGGTAGTCTGTGAGACAAGATGCAGTGAGAAAGTGAATGTAGTTAATTAAGGGACGACCCTAAGTAGACCTCGGTAGAACACAGAACCTTGTGTCAGGTGCCTATGAATTCTCAGTTCCCCAGTACTGTCAGCCTCACTCTTTGTTCTTGTACATATTGGAGTACATGGTACCTTGCTGATCCAGAATGTGTGGGATGTTTTAGGACTCAGTGGTTGTTGAGGATGTGACCGTGATCTTTAGCCAGGAAGAGTGGGCTTTGCTGGATCTTGTTCAGAGGAAACTCTACAGAGATGTGATGATGGAAACCTTCAGAAACCTGGCCACAGTAGGTAAGAATGGCATTTTTTTTTTTCCTTTAGTGAACAAAAATATTTTACTCATTAACTTTGCTCCAGTATTTGGGTTGAGGAATAGGAATAAATTGTTAAATAAAACAAGCATGGTCCCTTGGTCTGTGGAGCTCACATATCCTACCTTCCTCATGAACATAAAGTTCTGTGTATTAAAGTGAGTTTTCATTTCTCTTGTGATTAGAAGCTCTGAGGCTCTTTAAGTGTTGTAAGTGTAAGCATTGGCCTCAGCAGTCACTTTGGGGCACCGAGAGATTTGTGGTTTGGGACCTTTTAGAGTGTTTTACTGTGTAGCAAGTTTGATGTGATTATTTGCTACAAATATACTCACATTTGTCCACCTTTAGAGTCCCTGAAGAGCAAAGTATTGGCTCAGTGTCAAGGAAATGGTCATTCCTCTGCAGTGTCTTCCCTCATGATATGCATTTCTCCATGAGCACAATGTCAGCCATACCCATTTGTTTTCCCAGAGAAGCAAGGGAAAGATCCAAGGACAGTAGAGATAGGACTTGTTCAGGGCCACTGTGTTGGGAAGTACTAGGAAAGCAAGAATTTTTTAAGGACCAGCCCTGCATGGAGGAAACTACATTTGAATCAGTCAGCTAGAAAACGTCTTTTTTGGGTTGAGGACACACATTCACAGATACCTGAGCTTTTGACTTTGGCAATCCTCTCATACCTATGGTCACAGAGACCTTTTTTGTCTTTTAATGTTTCGTGTCTAGTATCTTTCTACTTAGCTCTCCTAGTTACGTTTGTGTTACCATCACTCTCAATCCTCATGGAAGTATTTCCTGGTAAATTGCTTTTTAACCGTTGCCAAAGTGCTAAATCAGTGAAATGTGGCTAAGTCTTTCTTTGTTCACAGCAGCCTTTTTTTCCCTAATAATTCCATTCTTGTTTCATATTGTGAACCTCAACTTGAATTATTGGGTCAGTCTCTCGAAACCTTAATGATGGAGAAAGGTTATCCAGTGAACATATAATGGTGCAATTCATGAAGAATAACACCTGGTCCTACGTGTTAGGAGAAATCTTCGAATGGCGTGGCAGTAAAGATCAGCATAAAAACCAGGGGAGACATTTGAGGTGAGTGTCATAGAAACAAGAGAAAACAGTGCCTCAGGAGAAAGTCTTATAGTGTCATGACATTAAAATACATACATATATGTTTGTTTATATAGGATTGCTGTGAGTCGGGATCAACTTGACGGCAGCGAGTTTATTCTAATATGTATACATATATATTCATACATGTAAACCTCGCTATAAAATTATGTGTTCAGAGAATGTTCACAGTACACCATTTTCATAAATGTGAGTCAGATATCAAGTATTTGAAACGTTTCACTTGGACACAATTATCAGAAAACTTCATGTTTGAGAAAAACAGTGATAGTAATGATAGTATTTCTGCTGGATGATTGAACCTATGAAACATGAGACAAGTCAGGGCAAACACCATGCATGTTCACTGTGATTAGTAATGGTGAAATGGGAACAAATTTATTTTCAACAGCATGTTGCCTATTTTTAACAGAAATCATACAGTAAAGAACCTCTGTGAAAGTAATGAAGACAATCAGTGTGGGAAAACCTTAAGCTGGATTCAAGATCTTACTGTGATAAAAAGAAATCCTCCAGAAGTAAATGTTTTTGAATTCTGTGAGTGTGGAAAAGCCTTCATGGATCACTCATCACAAAAACATCAGACTAGATCTCACACTGGATGCAATACTTATCAGTATAAGAAGTCTGGAGAAGCCTGCCTTTGTCCCTCTCACCTAACCACTCCTATGAGAACTCTTAATGGAAAGAAATGCCATAAATGTAAGATATGTGGGAAGGACTTCACTTGTGTCTTAGCCCTTAAGAATCTTGTGACAACACTCACTGGTGAGAAATGCTATGAATGTGACAAATGTGGGAAAGATTTCTGTAGTTTCTTATCCTTTTGGATACACGTGAGAAATCATAAGCATGTATGTAAAGAATGTTGTAAAACCTATAGCTGTCCTTCATCCCTCATTTTACATAAAAAGTTTCACAACAGGGATAAGCCTTATGAACATAAGGAATGTAGGAAAGCCTTTAGTGAGACCTTATCCCTCACTCAACACATAAGAACTGACAGTGGAGAGAGACCTTATGAGTGTAAGCAATGTGGGAAAGCCTATAGTCGTTTCTCAGCCCTTACTACACATACAAGAACTCACAGTGGAGAGAAGCCTTATGAATGTAAGGAATGTGGGAAAGCATTTAGTCAGGCTTCATCTCGCACTCAACATATAAGAACTCACAGTGGAGTGAGACCTCATGAATGTAAGGAATGTGGGAAAGCTTTTAGATATTCCTCACACCTCACTAAACATGTAAGAACTCACAGTGGAGAGAGGCCTTATGAATGTAAGGAATGTGGGAAAGCCTTTAGTTGTTCCTCAAACCTCACTTCACATATAAAAACTCACAGTGGAGAAAGGCCATATGAATGTAAGCAGTGTGGGAAAGCCTTTAGTTATCCCTCAGTCCTAACTAGGCATAAAAGAACTCACAGTGGAGAGAAACTTTATGAATGTAAGGAATGTGGGAAAACTTTTAGTTGTTCCTATTACCTCTCTGAACACATAAGAACTCACAATGCAGCGAGGCCTTATGAGTGTAAGCAATGTGGGAAAGCCTTTAGTTGTTCCTCAGCCCTTACTACGCATATAAGAACTCACAGTGGAGAGAGGCCTTATGAGTGCAAGAAATGTGGGAAAACCTTTAGTCGTTCCTATTCCCTCTCTGAACACATAAAAATTCATAGTGGTGAGAGGCCTTATGAGTGTAAGGAATGTGGGAAAGCCTTTAGTTGTTCCTCAGCTCTCACTACACATATAAGAACTCACAGTGGAGAGAGACCTTATGAATGTAAGGAATGTGGGAAAGCCTTTATTCAGCTCTCACACCTCACTGCACATAGAAGGACTCACAGTGGAGAGAGGCCTTATGAATGTAAAGAATGTGGGAAAGCCTTTAGTTGTTCCTCAGCCCTCGTTACACATGTAAGGACTCACAGTGGAGAGAGGCCTTATGAATGTAAGGAATGTGGGAAAGCCTTTAGTTGTTCCTCAGCCCTCATTACACATATAAGGACTCACAGCGGAGAGAGGCCTTATGAATGTAAGGAATGTGGGAAAGCCTTTGTTCAGCTCTCACACCTCACTACACATATAAGGACTCACAGTGCAGAGAGGCCTTATAAATGTAAGGAATGTGGGAAAACCTTTTGGTCTTCCTCACACCTTACTACACATAGAAGAATTCACAGTGGATAGGCCTTATGAGTGTAAGGGAGGTAGGAAAGCCTTTAGTCATTCCTCACACCTCACTTGACATATACAAACTGACAGTGGAGAGACTAGTTTGTCTTAACACTGGAGTGTTTCATCCTTACTGCTATGATTTTAAACAATTTTTTGAAAGTCTGCTATTGAAGAACAAAGTTTCTTGGTGAGTAAGAAAGCAATACTAATTCAAAGAAGGGGTCATTAGAGCTACTTTGTGCCTTTGAGAAAAATGACAGTTTCATTGTAACTGTGGGGCTGTCCTCAGTATTTGTTATTTTCTTAAAGTCTTTGGCTATTACAAGTAAGGCTGCAGAGAATAGCCTTAAGCAAATGTGGTTTTATATTTTAATGTTTTTAATTGATGTTATTTGCATACAGTTAAACACACTGGTCTTGTATATGCTTTGAGTATTTTGTTTTCATATTTAACACATTTTTTTCCATTTTTTCCTATTGTAAAGTTAACTCTTTTACCCTTTATAATTGGTAAGTTTCTCATAGAATGATACTTTGAGACTGCATATATTTTGTTTTTCTTTGTATTTTTGTCCTACAAATTTTGGTATCCATTGATAATTATTATCTATGATTATCATTACTGTGGTGTTTACCAAATGGTCTGTTGTTCCAATCATTTTTGCTACATTTATTAATTGGAATTTTGAAAGTAGTACCTTCTTCTCTCCCTTTTATTAAACTGTTTGTAACAGTATAGACTAATGCATATTACTTTTTTAATTCCCTTTCTTACTCAGATAGTTCCAGATTTGGTTACTGGGAGCTCCCTTAAGTAGGTTCTTTTTAAAAAAAATTCCCATCATAATTTGTACATTCCTTTTACCAGTGTTCAATGCTTACCTTGTCCTTTTCTTGCCTGTGGTCTGGAATCAGACTTTTCTCCAAGAAACCTTGGTTCCTTTTGTTGGAGAATGATATTTAGAAACAAAGATCTGAGCATTTAGGCATGCTTACTGCTACTGGGCCGTCAAAGAAGAAACATCTAGGAAATGTATGTGTATGAGTTTAGATATACAAAAGACTCATATTATCTATTTTTATATGTAGATATATATTTAAAACCACAAGGTGATATCTATATCTCTGATTCTAGTCCACTACAGGGTTCATTTTACTCTTTGTATATTACTCCTTTCTCTAACAGTAATACTTCCGGCTTTCATTACGCACGACATGTATTTGTTGAATCTTAGAATGTACATATTTTCAGAATTGCTAGCTGTAAGTTGAAGCACCTTGCAGAAAGCAGTTTGGCCTTTGTTCAAGGTTCCTAAGAGTCGGACTGCAGCAAAGGCTAATCAGTGAGGGTGGGTAAGATTAGACGGACCACCTGGTAGACTAATATTAACCCCTTGAGGCATAATTTAGCTTATCTTACAGGACTGACCAATAAACGCTTGGAAGTTGGAGTCTTAAGGTAACTTCCCAGTTGCTGACAAACATCCATCCATGTGGAGGGTAGCATGTCCTAGGGACATGGAAACTCTGTGCTGGGACTTTCCCAGAATTCACCACATACATCTCTAAATATGTATTGTTTTTTGTTGTATTAAAATGTCATTATAGGGATGGCCTTTTGTTAATTCTGTGAGTCATTCCAGTAAATTGAACTGAAAGGAGACTCAGAAGTAAGGGGACTGGGTGCCCCTGATCTTGAGTCTGGTATTCTAAGGGGGTTAGAGGGAACCCCCAGACTTCTAGCCACCAGATCAGAAGTTGGAGGTCATTCAGTCTGCTAAACTTTTGCAGCTGGTGTCTGTCTGGCAGTATGAAGGTTGGTATCCTTTTAACTTGTGAGGTCTGGCCTAGCCCCAGGTGGCTAGAGTCAGAGAATCCTGTGTGGATGGCTGGTGTCAGAACTAAACGAGGACAGAAATCTGAGATTTCCATGACACAGTTGGCACATGAAGTGGGATTTTCTATTTTACTTGGCATAGATAGTAAGCAGTTGAAGCCATTAAACTCTACCTAACCTTAAAACTAATGTCTCGACTATTGTATTACAGGATTGGTGGAATATTAATGAGAGTTGGAAAATGGGTTGAAGGAGACTGATGTCTACGTCATAAGAACTCAAATAATTTTTAATGAATAAATATGTGCATACATATAGAGACAATCAGGCATAAACTTCCTCAGTTTCATGTCTCTCCTTACAAGTTTTTGCTCCCACACCCATCCACTCCATACTTTGCTTCTAAGTGAACAATTTGGCAGTCTCATCATCTCTGGGTTCCCTCCCTTCTTTTTTGATCCGTCATACCATCAATCACTTAGTCTCCAGTGTCTTCTGTATGTCCTGTCTCTTATTTGCCCTTAGTATCAATATCAGTATCTTTCCAACCTAATTGGACCCTCTTCTGGCTAGCTTTCACCCTTTTCACAACCCTCATGTTTAAACTCGTTTGAAAAGGTGTTATAGCCACCATGTTCTTGGCTTCAAGCACCAACCCAATCAACTCCCATATGTCCACATCTCAGAGATCTCTGAAGGGAGGAAGAATGAATAGGTGGAGCACAGGGATTTTTAGGGCAATGAAATTATCCCATAGGATATGGTAATGGTGGACACATGACATTATGCATTTGTCAAAACCCATAACACTACAACACAAAGAGTGAACCCTGACGTAATCTTTAGTTCAAAATAATGTATCAATATTGACTTGCTAATTGTAAAAAATACACCACACACCACAGAAATGAAAGATGTTAATAGGAGAAGCACTGTGGGTGTAGGAGCAGGTACAGGAGGACTCTGTACTTTATGTACATTTTTTTCTGTAAACAAACCTCTAAAAATAAAATCTATTTTAAAACAACAAAAATGGTATCCCATTTTTAAGTTTTTACAACAAAGGCTGCACAGTGTTTTGAAGTTACTTGTATTTTGCTTTCTATGAACTTATATTTTGTTTTCTGTGAACTGACTAGACGTAATTTGGTTGTTTTCTATAGTTGAATTTTTAAAATACTGGTAAAATACATGTAATGTAAACTTCCCCATTTTAACCATTGTAAGTGTATAAATTCATTTGTTATATTGTCATTGTATTTTAAAAGTTTTTTATCACTTCAAACAGAAACTATACCCATTAAGCAATAACTCCCCATTTCCCCTTTTCCCCAGCCCCTGATAAGGACTAAAAAACCTTGGTGTCTCTGCATTTGCATATTCTGAACATTTCATATAAATGGAATAATATTTTGTCCTTTGGTGTCTATTTCACTCATAACATCTTCAACGTTCATCCATGTTGTAGTATGTACTAGAACTTCATTTCTCTTTATAATTTAATAATATTCCATCATATATATTGTGTTCTGTTCATGTTTTGATGGGCACATGAGTTGTTATAAATAATATTTCTATGAACATTCATGTGCAAGTATCTGAGTCCCTGTTTTCAGTTCTTTTGGGTATAATACCTAGGAGTGGAATTGCTGGGTCATAGGGTAATTCTATGTGACTTTATATGTTGTAAAAAATAGACATATAACAAAACATTTATGGTGAGGATTACAATAGCCTGAGAAGTAATTCTTTTACTGATGTTCGTGGGAATAACCTTTTGGGGCCATCATAATGTAGTGTAAGGATTTAAATTATGTATGCACTGACCACCAGTGCATCATTGAGACAGCCTAGGCTTTGCACACATCAGAGGCAGGTGCCCAGAGTGATAGGAGATGTGCAAGGCACTGGAGGCCTAGGCTGGAACCTGGCACATGCTAGTTTTTCGTATTGCCCAAAGCAAGTCACTAAAAAAATCAGTTGCTCATCAAGTCAACACTGATTTATGGGGACTGCATGTGTGTCAGAGTAGAACTGTGCTCCATAGGGTTTTCAAGGATGTGTCCTTTCAGAAGCAGATCTCGCCTTTCGAGGCACATCTAGGTGGGTTTGGCCCGCCAACATTTTGGTTAGTACTTCAGCGCTGAACAGATTGCACCACCTAGAGACTCCATGTACATGTAGGTATGTATATATTTGTGTGTGTTTATATATACTTGAGCATTTCTTTGCCCCTCTGGTAGGCTTGTGATCTCTCTGAACCTGTTGCTTGTCTGTTATTGAGAATACAAATTACCTTTTAAAGTAAATGCGAGAATCTAGTAAAGATATATGCAAGTTAAAGGGTTTGAGCATGGCCTGGCACATGATCACGCTCGCTAGGTCATCTACTGTTTAGATTTGGGTGCAGGGCGCTCTCTCTGGCTAACTGGTGTGGAGCTCTTGCTGCAGTGGCTGAGGAAGCTTTGCTTCGTGCTGTGGGTCAGCTGGGCTGGCTCTGCTCTCCATGTTTGCTCAGTAGGCTAGCCAGGGCATGCATTTCTCACTGAAATGCTGGAGGCTTGAGAGAGTAGTGAAAACGCACAAGGTCTCTCAAGTGCTGGGCTCAGAAAGGCACAGTGGCACAAAAGACCACATCAAAGGCCCAGGTACTTTTGACCAAAGCAGACTTCATGGAGTCAAAATCTGTTCTATGAGAATGAATAAGAAGCTCTACTGTATCTGTGGGGCAAACATTTGCGCTCAACTACTAAGCTAAAGGTGGTTCAAACTCAGCCAGCAGCACCAAGGAAAGTGCTCTGCTTTGCTAAAAAGGTCAGCCAAAGAAAGCCAGTGGAGCGGTTCTACTCTGTAACACATGGGGTTGCCATGAGTTGGAGTCGACAACAATGGGTTTGATTATTTTGGTTTATTATGTCTGTACAGGTTCTGCATGAACAGGATTAAATGTTCTGGGATTTCCCAATCTTCACGTTATCCATAATTTGGTATGATCAATGCAGTTAAATGCCTTTGCATACTCAATAAAACACGGGTAAACACCTTTCTGGTATTCTCTGTTTTTAGCGCCAAGATGAATCGGACATAAGCAATGATATCCCTCATTCCACGTTCTCTTCTGAATCTGGCTTGAATGTCTGGCAGTTCCCTATCAGTGTAGTGCTGCAACGATGTTGTGGATTGAATTGTGTCCCCATAAAATACCTGTTAAATAGGCTAGGTCGTGATTCCCAGTATTGTGTGATTGTCCATCATTTTGCCATCTGACGTGATTTTCCTAAGTGTTGTAAATCTTACCTCTATGATGTTGAGATAGGATTAGCAGCAGTTATATTAATGAGGCAGGACTCTATAAGATTAGATTGTGTCTTGAGCCAATCTCTTGAGATATGAGAGATGTGAGCAGAGAGACGGGAACCTCATACCACCAAGAAACAAGAGCCAGGAGAATAGCGCATCCTTTGGACCTGGGGTGCTTGAACTGAGAAGCTCATCAACAAGGGAAGATTGATGACAAGAACCTTCCCCCAGAACCAACAGAGAGAAAGCCTTTTCCTAGAACGGGCACCCTGAATTCAGACTTCTAGCCTAAACTGTAAGAGAATAAATTTCCCTTTGTTAAAGCCATCCACTTGTACTATTTCTGTTATAGCAGCACTAGATGACTAAGACAAACCATTTCGGCAAAATTTTATTTGCCTGTGGTATTGATATTTTTTGATAATATCTGCATTCTATTGGATCATCTTTCTTTGGAATGGGCACAAATATGGATCTCTTCTAGTCAGTTGACCAGGTAGCTGTCTTCCAAATTTCTTGGAGTAGATTAGTGGCTGCTTCCAAAGTTGCATTAGTTTGTTGAATCATCTCAATTGGTAGTCTGTCAATTCCTGATGCCTTGTTTTTCGCCATTGCCTTTAGTGCAGCTTGGACTTCTTTGTTCAGTACCATCAGTTCTAGATCATATGCTACCTTCTGAAATGGTTGAATGTCGACCAGTTCTTTTTGGTAGAGTGATTCTGTATATTCCTTCCATCTTCTTTTGATGCTTCCTGTGTTGCTCAATATTTTCCCTGTAGAATCCTTCAATATTGCAACTTGAGCCTTCAATCTTTTCTTCAATTCTTTCACCTTGAGAAATGCTGAGTGTGTTCTTCCCTTTTGGTTTTCTAACTCCAGGTCTTTGCCCATTTCATTATAATACTTTACATTGTCTTCTCGAGGGACCCTTTGAAATCTGTTCAGGTCTTTTACTTCATCATTTCTTCCTTTTGCTTTAGCTGCTCTACATTCAAAAAAAAAGTTTGAGAGTCTCTTCTGATATCCATTTTGGTCCCTTTTTTTCCCCTTCTGTTTGTTAATTGACCCTTTGCTTTCTTCATGTATGATGTCCTTGATGTAATCTCAAAACTCATCTGGTCTTTGGTGATTAGTGTTCAAATATATTTTTGAGATGGTCTCTAAATTCAGGTGGGATATACTCAAGGTTGTGTTTTTGCTCTTGTAGACTTGTTTTAATTTTCTTCAGCTTCAACTTGAACTTGCATATGAGCAATTGATCTCTTCCACAGTTATCTCCTGGACTTGTTCTGACTGATGATATTGATCTTCTCCATAGTCTCTTTCCACAGATGTAATCAGTTTGATTCCTGTGTGTTCCATCTGGTGATGCCCACATGTATAGTCTTTGTTGTTGTTGTTTTTTATTGTTGTAATTAAATGAAGTTTACATTTCAAGTTAGTCTCCCATACAAAATTTTTTTTACATACATCATTATGAGACCCTAATTGCTCACCCGATTCTGAAACAGCGCACTCCTCCTTTCTGCCCCAGATTCCCCATGACCATTCAACCAGCTCCTAACTCTCTCTGCCTTCCCATCTCACCTCTGGACAGAAGCTGCCCCTTTGGTCTCTTGTATCTACTTGACTAAGAGGCACACTCTTCATGAGTATCACTTTATGTCCCACAGTCCAGTCCAATCCTTGTCTAAAGAGTTGGCCTCAGAAACTGTTTTAGTTCTGGGCTGATAATCCAGGGGCCATGCTTTCCAGGGTTCCTCCACTCTCAGACCATTATGTCTGGTCTTCTTACTAGAATTTGAGTTCTGTACCCCATCCTTCTACTGCTCCATCAGGGACCCTCTGTTTTGTTCCTTGTCAGGACGTTCATTGGTGGTAGCCGGGCACCATCTAGTTCTTCCAGTCTCAGGCTGATGAAGTGTCTGGTTTATGTGGCCCGTTCACTCTCTTGGGCTAATACTTTGTGTCTTTGGTGTTCTTTGTTCTCCTTCACTCCAAGTGGTTGGGACCAATTAATGCATCTTAGATGGCTGCTTGCAAGCTTTTAAGACCCCAGACGCCACTCACCAAAGTAGGATGCAGAACATTTTCTTAATAAGCTTTGTTCTGCCAGTTGACCTAGATGTCCTCTGAAAGCATGGTCCCCAGACACCCCATCCCTGCTACTCTGTCTCTCAAAGTATTTGATTGTATTCAGGAAACTTATTAGCTTTGGTTTAGTCCAGTTGTGCTGACTTCCCCTGTAGTGTGTGCTGTCCTTCCCTCCGCCTAAGATGATTCTTATCTACTATCTAGTTAGTGAATAACACTCACCCTCCCTCACCACCCCTGTAACCATCAAAGAATGTTTTCTTCTGTGTTTAAACCTTTTCTTGATTTCTTATAATAGTGGTCTTACACAGTATTTGCTCTTCTGTGACTAAATTCACTCAACATAATAAGTTCCAGCTTCCACCATGTTATATGATGTTTCACAGCTTCATCGTTCTTTATCGTTGCATAATATTCCATTGTGTGGATATACCATCGTTTGTTTATCAGTTCGTCTGTTGATGGGCACCTAGGTTGCTTCCATTTTTTTTGCTATTGTGAACAGTGCTGCAGTGAACATGGGTGTGCATATATCTATTCGTGTGACAGCTCTTGTTTCTCTAGGATATATGCCAAGGAGCAGGATAGCTGGATTGTATGGTACTTTATTTCTAGCTTTATAAGGAAGTGCCAAATTGATTTCCAAAGTGATTGTACCATTTTACATTCCCACCAACAGTATATAAGTGTATAAGTGTTCCAGCATTTATTATTTTGTGTTTTTTGGATTAATGCTAGCCTTGTTGGAGTGAGATGATATCTCACTGAAGTTTTGATTGCATTTCTCTAATGGCTAATGATCGTGAGCATTTCTTCATGTGTCTGTTACCCGCCTGAATATCTTCTTTGCTGAAATGTCTGTTCATATCCTTTACCCATTTTTTAATTGGGTTATTTGTCATTTTGTTGTCGAGGTTTTGCAGTATCTTATAGATTTTAGAGATTAGACACTGATCGGATTGTGTTGTAGCGAAAAATTTTTTCCCAGTCTGTAGGTTGTCTTTTTACTCTTTTGGTGAAGTCTTTTTATGAGAATAAGTGTTTGATTTTTAGAAGCTCCCAGTTATCTAGTCTCTCTTCTAGTGCTTCTGCATTGTTACTTATGGTTTGTATTGTGTTTATGCCATGTATTAGGGCTCTTAGCTCTTATTTTTTTCTTCCATGGTATTTATTGTTTTTGATTTTATATTTAAGTCTTTGATCCATTTTGAGTGAGTTTTTGTGAATGGTGTGAGGTATGGGTCTTGTTTCGGTGTTTTGAAGATGGATCTCCAGTTCTGCCAGCACCATTTGTTAAAGAGACTGTCTTTTCCCCAATTAATGGACTTTGGGCCTTTGTCAAGTATCAGCTGCTTTTAGGTGGATGAACTTATGTCTGGATTCTCAATTCTGTGCCATTGGTCTATGTATCTGTTGTTGTACCAGGACCAGGCTGTTTTGACTACTATGGCAGTATAGTAGGTTTTACAATCAGGTAGTGTGAGGCCTCACACTTTGTTCTTCTTCTTGAGTAATGCTTTACTTATTCGGGGCCTCTTCCCTTTCCATATGAAGTTGGTGATTTCTTTCTCCATTTCATTGAAAAATGCTGTTGGAATTTGGATCGGGATTGCATTGTATCTGTAGATCGCTTTGGGTAGAATTGACATTTTCACAATGTTGAGTCTTCCTATCCATGAGCAAGATATGTTTTTCCACTTATGCAGGTCTATTTTGGTTTCTTGCAGTAGTGTCTTGTAGTTTTCATCGTATAGGTCTTTTACATCTCTGGTTAGATTTATTCCTAACTATTTTATTTTCTTGAGGGCTATTGTAAATGGTATTGATTTGTTGGTTTCCTCTTCGAGGTTCCCTTTGTTGATGTAGAGGAATCCAACTGACTTTTGTATGTTTATCTTGTATCCTGAAACTTGGCTGAAATCTATTAGTTCCAGTAGTTTTCTTGTGGATTCTTTGGGGTTTTCTATTTATAAGAGCATATCATCTGTAAATAGAGATACTTTGACTTCTTCCCTACCAATTTGGATGCCCTTTATTTCTTTTTCTAGGATAATTGCTCTGGCTAGGACCTCCAGCACAGTGTTGAATAAGAGCAGTGATAAAGGGCATCCTTGTCTGGTTCCCATTCTCACGGAGAATGCTTTCAAAGTCTCTCCATTTAGGATGATTTTGCCTGTTGGCTTTATATAAATGCCTTTAATTATATTGAGGAATTTCTTTTCTATTCCTATTTTGTTGAGTGTTTTTATCATGAATGGGTGTTGGATTTTGTCAAATGCCTTTTCTGCATCAATTGATAAGATCATGTGGTTGTTGTCTTTTATTTATGTGATGTTATATTTGTTGTTTTTCTAATGTTGAACCATCTCTGCATACCTGGTATAAATCCCACTTGATCATGGTGAATTATTTTTTTTGATATGTTGCTGAATTCTATTGGTTAGAATTTTGTTGAGGATTTTTGCTCAAAGTTCACGAGGGTTATTGGTCTGTAATTTTCGTTTTTTTGTGGTGTCTTTACCTCATTTTGGTATCAGGGTTATGCTGGCTTCATAAAATTAGTTTGGGAGTATTCTATCCTTTTCTATGCTCTGAAATACCTTTAGTAGTAGTGGTGTTAACTCTTGTCTGAAGGTTTGGTAGAATTCTCCAGTGAAGCCATCCGGGCCAGGGCTTTTTTTGTTGGGAGTTTTTAAATTACCTTTTCAATCTCTTCTTTTGTTATGGGTTTATTTAGTTGTTCTACCTCTGTTTGTGTTAGTTTAGGTAGGTACTGAGTTTCTAGAAAATTGTCCATTTCTTCTGGGTTTTCAAATTTGTTAGAGTACAATTTTTCATATCATTGTGTTATGATTCTTTTAGTTTCAGTTGGGTCTGTTGTGATATCACCTATCTCATTTCTTGTATGGGTTATCTGCTTCCTCTCCTGTTTTTCTTATGTCACTTTGGCCAATGGTTTATCAATTTTGTTGATCTTTTCAAAGAATCAGCTTTTGGTCTTGTTAACTCTTTCAATTGTTTTTCTATTCTCTATTTCAGTTAATTCTGCTCTAATTATTATTATTTCCTTTCTTCTGGCACCCGAGGGCTTCTTTTGCTGCTCTCTTTCTTCTTGTTCCAGTTGTAGGGTTAATGTTTTGATTATGGCCCTTTCTTCTTTCTGCATGTGTGCATTTATTGCTATAATTTGACTTCTGAGCACTGCTTTTGCTCTCCCAAAAGTTTTGGTAGGTTGTGTTTTCATTCTCGTTTGAGTCTATGAATTTCTTTATTCCATCCTTAATTTCTTCTATAACCCAGTAGTTTTTGAGCAAGGTGTTGTTCAGTTTCCATGCATTTGACTTTTTTTCCTTGCTTTTTCTGTTGTTGATTTCTACTTTTATGGCTTTATGGTCAGAAAAGTTGTTTTGTAATATTTCGATGATTTGGATTATGTTAAGGCTTGCTTTATGGCCTAATATGTGGTCTCTTCTGGAGAATGTTCCATGTCCGTTGGAAAAGAAAATGTAGTTGGCTGCTGTTGGCTGCAGTGTTTGGTATATGTCTATGAGATCAAGTTGGTTGATTGTAGCGTTTAACTCTTCCGTGTCTTTTCTGAGCTTCTTTCTGGATGTTCTGTCCTTCACCCAAAGTGGTGTGTTGAAGTCTCCTACTACTATTGTGAAGCTATCTCTTTTTTCCAGTGCTGTTAGAGTTTATGTATTTTGGAGCCCTGTCATTGGGTGCTTAAATACTTATTATAGTTATGTTCTCCTGGTGTACTGGTCCTTTAGTCATTATATAGTATCCTTCCTTATCTGGATTTTATTTTAAAGTCTATTTTGTCAGAGATTAATATTGCCACTCCTGCTCTTTTTTGAGTGTTGTTTGGTTGATATATTTTTTTCCATCATTTGAGTTTTAGTTTGTGTCTTTAAGTCTAAGGTGTGTCTCTTGTACGCAGGATATAGGTTGATTGTGTTTTTTTGATTGAATCTGCCACTCTCTGTCTCTTTACTGGTGCATTTAGGCCATTTACATTAAGCATAATTATTGATAGGCATGAGTTTAGTGCTGTATTTTGATGTCTTTTTTGTGTTTGTTCACAATTTATTTGTTCCACTTAATTTTCTGTGCTGAGTCGTTTTCCTTTATGTATTTTCATCTTTTTCATTGTTGTTGATTTTGTGTTTGCTGAATCTTTATATTTTTCTAGTTTTTTATTTTGACTTGTAGGATTGTTAGTTTCATTTGTGGTTACCTTAATATTTACCACTATTTCTCTAAGTTTATACCAGCCTTTTACTTCTTTATTTCACCTTGACTTCCTCTCCATATGCAAAATATGTGTCTACATTTTTTAAGTTCCTCTTTTTTGTTTTAATATTGTCATCTTTTACATATTGACATCTCTGTTTCCCTATTTTCAGTGTCTTAGCTTTTATTTATTTTTGTGACTTCCCTATCTGGGTTGATATCTGGTTGCTCTGTCGTGTGTTCTAGTCTTGGGTTGTTATCTTATGTTACTGATTTTCTAACTGGAGGACTCCCTTTAGTATTTCTTGTAATTTTGTTTTGGTTTTTGCAAATTCCCTAAACTTCTGTTTATCTGGAAATGCCCTAATTTCACCATCATATTTGAGAGACAGTTTTGCTGGATATCTAATTCTTGACTGGCAGTTTTTTTCCTTCAAGGCTTTATATATGTCATCCCATTGCCTTCTTCCCTGCATGGTTTCTGTTGAGTAGTCCGAGCTTATTCTTATTGACTCTCCTTTGTAGATGACTTTTCATTTATCCCTAGCCACTCTTAAAATTCTTTATCTTTGGTTTTGGCAGGTTTGATTACAATATGTCTTGGTGATTTTCTTTTTGGATCTACCTTATGTAGGGTTTGATGAGCATGTTGGATAGATATCTTCTCATCTTTCATGATATCTTGGAAGTTTTCTGCCATCAAATCTTCAACAATTCTCTCTGTATTTTCTGTTATCCCCCCTGTTCTGGTACTCTAATCACTCGTAGGTTATTCCTTTTCATAGAGTCCCACATAATTCTTAGGGTTTCTTCATTTTTTAAAATCCTTTTGTGTGATTTTTCTTCAAATAAGTTGGTGTCAAGTGCTTTATCTTCAATCTCACTAATTCTCATTTCCATTGCCTCAATTCTGCTCCTATGACTTTCTATTGTGTTGTATAATTCAAAAATTTATTGTTAATCTTCTGGATTTCTGATTGCTGTCTCTCTATGGATTCTTGCAGCCTGTTAAATTTTTCATTATGCTTTTCTCTAATCTTTTTAATTTCCTCTATTGCATATTCTGCATTTTGCTTAATTTCCTTCCTAATTTCTTGAAGAGTTCTGTATATTAATCTCCTGTATTCTGCCTCCAATAATTCCAAGAAATTCTCTTCCTCTGGAAAATTCCTAGATTCTTTATTTTGGGAGTTTGCCAAAGCCATCATGTTCTGCCTCTTTATGTGATTTGCTATTGACTGTTGTCTCTGAGCCATCAATAAGTTATTATATTTATGTTTGCTTACTGTGTCCTAGCTTCTTGTTTTGATTTTATATGCCCAAATAGGCTGCTCTTATGAGCTAGTTTGATTATTGGCACCTTTGAAGCTCTAATGTCCTGTCACCAGGTGGTTAGATCTGTTACTAGGTATGTGAGCTCAGGAGTTGGCCCACTCCTCCTGTATGGATTCCACTTAGGTGCCCAGGTAGACAGCCACCAAATGAGTGGTGTAGGCTCTTACCTACAGTCCTAGACAGGCATGGGTGATTGGTGTAGGCACAAGCATCTGGCTGCAGCAGGGGGACACACTCTGAGCAAGGCAGGGGGCTGACGGCCGCCAGAGTGTCTAGGAGGAAGGCGTTTCTCTGTTCCCTAGAGTGCGTAGGTGGATGGGTTTTGCAGCTGGAGTATGAGCACCCAGTGCTGTTGGCTGTAAGGACTGGAGGGCATCTCGTATTCTTGGGCCTCTATTGCAGATGGCTAGGCAGCATGTGTGGAGCCACCAGTCCTCAGGCCCCTGTTGTCAGTAGGTGAAGACCCTGCTTAATGGGCAGAGCAGTGTCAAATGTCACGAACCTGCCACCTCACAGCTGAAACTGTTGAAGTTAAACTTCAGGTATATACCTTGTTATACTGTGATAATGAGGGCCTATGCTGTTGAAATGGGCCCACACAAATCTATGCAGGGGGAAAGGCACTCAAAGTCTGCGGATGCTTTATGCCTGTGGCTAGGCAAAGGAGCTGTGCCTACCCTGGGTTCCTGACTTAGGGAGCCAGCAGTTTATTTTTTCCCGTGTTTGTTAATTTGTTCACTTTCTAAGGCCAGGAAAATGGCTCAGGGTATGTGATGGATCCTACTTCCACCCCGGGGACTCTGCAATTGCTGAATCTGGTCCAGGGCCCAGTGCATAGCAGGGAGCTAGGAGATAAATGGGAGAGAGGTTTTTCCCTGAGAGGGTGTTTTTGATCTGCACAGTAGGCCATATGGAAGTACTTATCTTTCACCGATCCAGGGCTTCTTCTCAGTGATTCTGGGTGGCCGAGTAGACCCTCTGGCTCTGGGTCTCTCGGGGTGCAGAAGACGTGCTTCCTGAGCACCGCTGCTTGTGTGCCTCACTGCTCACCCATGAGCTGCTCAGGCCTGAAGGGCTCAGGCTCTCAGCGTGTCAGGTCAGGCAACTGCTCATTGCTTCTGAACCGTCTCTCCCTCCCCTTCCCTCTCAGTCTGGTTCCTCAACTTTGCCTTAGATGTTCAGGGCTCCTAGATTGTCATATATAATTGATTCACTTGTTTTTTTTGGGTCTTTTTTGTAAGACGGTCCACTGGAAGCATCTGACTACTCCGCCATCTTGGCCTCGCCTCCCTGCAACCACTTTTGAATGATCTTCAGCAAAATTTTACTTGCATGTGATATTAATGATATTGTTCAATTATTTCCACATTCTGTTGGATCATCTTTCTTTGAAATAGGCATAAATATGGATCTCTTCCAGTCGGTTTGCCAGGTAGCTGTCTTCCAAATTTCTTGGCATAGACTACTGAGCACTTCCAGCACTGCATCCATTTGTTGGAACATCTCAATTGATATTCCGTCAATTCCTGGAGCTTCGTTTTTTGCCAATGTTTTTACTACCCCTTGAACTTCTTTTCAGTACCATTGGATCTTGATCATATGCTACCTCCTGAAATGATTGAATGTTGACCAATTCTTTTTGGTACAGTGACTCCATGTATTCTCCTTTTGATGCTTCCTGCATTGTTAAGTATTTTGCCCATAGAATCCTTCACTGTTTCTATTCGAAGCTTGAATTTTTTTCTTCAGTTCTGTCAGCTTGAGAAATGCCGGGCGTGTTCTTCCTTTATTGGTTTTCTACTCCAGGTCTTTGTACATGTCATTACGGTACTTTGTTTTCTCAAGCCACCCTTTGGAATCTTCTGTTCAGCTCTTTTACTTTATCAATTTTTCCTTTTGTTTTAGCTACTTGACGTGCAAGAACACGTTTCAGAGCCTCTTCTGACATCCATTTTGGTCTTTTCTTTTTTTTCTTGTCTTTTTAATGACCTTTTGCTTTCTTCATATGTGATGTCCTTGACGTCATCTCACAACTTGTTTGGTCTTTGGTCACTGGAGTTCAGTGTGTCAAATCTGTTCTTGAGATGGTCTCTAAATTCAGGTAGGATATACTCAAGCTTATACTTCGGCTCTCATGGACTTGTTCTAATTTTCTTCAGCTTCAATTTGAACTTGCCTATGAGCCCCTGGCCTTGTTCTGACTGATATTGAACTTTTCCATCATCTCTTTCCACAGATGTATTCGACTTGATTCCTGTGTATTCCATCTGGTGAGGTCCACGTGTATAGTTGCCCTTTATGTTGTTGAAAAAAGGTATGTGCAATGAAGAAGTCACTGGTCTTGCAAAATTCTATCATGCGATCTCCAGCTTAGTTTCCATCACCAGTGCCATATTTTCCAACTACTCATCCTTGTTTGTTTCCAACTTTCATATTCTAATAATCAGTAATTATCAGTGCTTCCTGACTGCATGCTTGATCAATTTCAGACTGTAGAAGCTGGTAAAAATCTTCAGTATCTTCATCGTTTGCCATAGTGGTTGGTGCATAAATTTGAATAATAGTCATATTAAGTTGTCTTCTTCATAGCCGTATGGATATTATCCTATCACCGACAGCGCTGTACTTCAGGATAGATCTTGAAATATTCCTTTTGACGATGAATGCAATGCCATTTGTCTTCAAGTTGTCATTCCTGGAGTATTATACCATATGATTGTCTGATTTAAAATGGCTAATACCAGTCCATTTCAGCTCACTGTCGTAGTCATCTAGTGCTGCTATAACAGAAATACCACAACTGGGTGGTTTTAATGAAGAGAAGTTTACTTCCTCACAGTTAAAGTAGGGTAAAAGTCCAAATTCAGGGCGTCAGCTCCAGGGAAAGTCTTTTTCTCTCTGTCGGCCTTCTTCTCTTCAGTGTTCCCCCGGACTAGGAGCTTCTCTGTGCAGGGACCCTGGTCCAAAGGACGCGTTCTGCTCCCGGCACTGCTTTCTTGATGGTATGAGGTCGCCCTGTCTCACTGCTCACTTCTGTCTTTTATCTCTCAAGACATTGCCTCAGGATACAATCCAGTATTGTAGACTGAGTCCTGCCTTATGCAACTGCCGTCCATCCTCCCTCATTAACATCATAGAGGCAGAATTTACAACTTATAGGAAAACCACACAATACCAGGAATCATGGCCCAGCCAAATTGATACACACATTTTTTGGGGGACATAATTCAACCCATGACACTCACTAATGTCTAGGATATTGATATTTAAGCATTCCATTTCATTTTTGACAATTTCCAGTTTTCCTAGATTCATACTTTATACATTCCGCTTTCCAATTATTAATGGATGTTTGCAGCTGTTTCTTCTCATTTTGAGTTTTGCCACATCAGCAAATGAAGCTTGACTCCATCCAGGTCACTAAAATAGACTCTGCTTTGAGGAGGCAGCTTTTCCCCAGTCGTCTTTTGAGTGCCTTCCAGCATGAGGAGCTCATCTCTATAAGGACTATATTAGAAAACGTTCTGCTGCTATTCATAAGGTTTTACTGGCTAATTTTTTTCGGAAGCAGACTGCCAGGTCCTTCTTCCTAGTCTGTCTTAGCCCAGAAGCTCAGCTGAAACCTGTCCACCATGGGTGACTGCTGGTATTTGAATACCAGTAGCACAGCTTCCAGCATCACAGCAACACGCAAGCCCCCACAGTATAACAAACTGACTGACATGTGGGGGAGCAAGTCACTAGGCTATGTTAATTCACTATCTGGTGAGTGGAGTCACTAACTCACATAGCACAGAGTGTATACAGACAGGAAGAGGTGAAGAATGGTGCCCACTTTTGCTTACATCCAACTGCTTTCATCACTCTTGTTCCCATATGTAGGGACGCTCACCAGATGCCATTCCCAGCCCCTCTCCACCTCCCAATCATCCTTCCCCAGGATGGCAAATGGCTGCTATTACGTTTAGGTCAAAAGAGACCAGGCATGTCAGCCTTGCCCCTTCCCCTCACCTCTCCTTGGGCCCTTCCTGCGTGTAGGGAGCCTGTGGTCCTTTCAGATGTCCTTCCACCTTTCTGGGGACTGGTCATTTCATACATCTACATCACAAATAAATGATGCCAATCCCAAGAGCCCAGGTGCAGCTTCTCTGGTTCTAGGCATGCGAGGTGAACATATTCACCTTGGGGTCCTTTGTCATTTACCAGCAGTTCAGCCTATGTCTTTTCCCTCTGATACCCTAGGTTCCATGCAGCTCAGATGCAAACCTGTTTCCCCTCTATTACCCCTGGTTTCCTTTCAGCTTAGGAGTGACTCCACCCAGGGCCAGTGACACCTCCAGGGCTCTCTGTTTAAGGAGTGAATGCCTCCACGTGTTCTGTGCTCCTGGCTCCCCCTCACGCTACTCCTGGCACTGTCCCCCCAACCCAGCTATGCTCCTTGATTAGATTTCCTCCCTCTTCTTGCCCCAGTTCTCCACCTCAGGCCTTTTCCTTTGGGTCTCTCTTTTGGGTATATATGATTGGTCTTATGGTTGTATGATTTGTAGGACTGGTTTCATGTTTGTAGTTTCCTTCTACCCATTCCATGTTCTCTTTTCCCTCAGCAAAGACCTCGACTTGTCATGCTTCCTTCCCTGATGGGGAGACTCAAAGCTTCATTCCATTAGGGTCCCCCTGAGTTATCTAGTGCTGCTATAACAGTGATACCACAAGTGGGTGTCTTTAACAGAAATGTATTTTACAGTTTAGGAGGCTAAAAGTCTAAATTCAGTGTGGTGGTCCTAGGGGAAGGCTTTCTTTGTTGACTCTGGAGAAAGGTCCTTGTCTCTTCAGCTTCTGCTTCCTGGTTCCTTTAAGAGCTCCATGTGTTTTGGCATCTATCATACCCCATCTCTGCTCCTAGCTTGCATTTAATCTCTTTTATATCTCAAAAGAAATTAACTCAAGATACACTCTATATTAATCCTCCCTCATTAACATAAAAGATGGCCCATTCCCAAATAGGATTATAACCACAGACATAATGGTTAGGATTTACAAAACATATTTTTGGAGGACATAATTCAATCCATAACAGGGTCTATGCCATTTTAATTCCTCCCTATATTGAGCTCTTATACTTTTTAAAAAACATCTGATAGAATATGGGAACACTAAGAAGCAGCCTAGTGGACCTCCTGCAATCCATACATACGACTGTAGCAATCCCATATCCCCTTGACAGCCAGGATCAATCACTCCCACCAAAACAATAATCACCTTTATTGGCTCTTGGTTGACTGACATGAGGAGCCCAGAATTTTCAGGAAGCAGTTTCAGCTCCTAAGTTATTGGAGCCAAAAATCAACGAGGACCTATAACTCTCTTTCCAAGAAAAATGAACAACTAGGTTAAATGTTCGAAGCTCTTCCCCCTGGGAGAATTTCCCTTAATCACTGTCCTTCAGAATCATCCCTAAATGGACTGTAGTGCTACAGTTGTCCACTTTTGGGTAGTGCCAGCACATCAAGCAAAACAATGTGTAAACTGACGCAAGTAGCCTCTTCCGGAGTCAACTAGTCACAGGGAACTCCTTATGAAGACAGAAGTGCAGATTGAGAGACAACAGGAAATGCACTAGAAGGGTCATGGGAATCTTACTCGTGAGTTACTTGTGCGTTCAGAGCCTACTTGAGCCCAATTTCATATAGATCACTCCTACTTGATGATGGAATGCTGCTGTGCACGCCCAACATTGTGACTTGATGGGTCAGACAATACCCAATTCATGATGGATTATTGTTAGTTGCCCTCTAGTCAGCTCCAACTCATAGCGACCCTATGTACAACAGAACAAAGCACTGCCTAGTCCTGCACCATCCTCACAATCATTGCTATGTTTGAGCCCATTGTTGCAGCCACTGTGTCACTCCATCTCCTTGAGGGTCTTCCTCTTTTTTGCTGACCCTCTACCAAGTATGATGTCATTCTCTAGGGACTGGTCCCTCCTAATAACTTGTCCAAAGTATGTGAGACAGTGTCTCACCATTCTTGCTTTTTAGGATCATTCTGGCTATTCTTCTTCCAAGACAGATTTGTTCATTCTTCTGGGACTCCATGGTATATTCAACATTCTTCACCAACACAGTAATTCAAATGCATCAATTCTTCTGTTTTCCTTATTCACAGTCCAGCTTTCGCATGCATATGAGGCAATTGAAAACACCATGGCTTGGTTCAGGTGCACCTCTGTCCTCAAAATGACATCTTTGCTTTTGGACACTTTAAAGAGTCTTTTGCAGTAGATTTGCCCAATGCAATGCATCCTTTCATTTCTTGAATGCTGCTTCCATGGGCATTGATTGTGGATCCAAGTAAATGAAATCCTTGACAACTTCAAACTTTTCTCCATTTATCATGATGTTGCTTATTGGTCCAGTTGTGAGGATTTGTGTTTTCTTTATGTTGAGGTGTAATCCATACTGAAGGCTGTACAGGCTTTGCTCTTAATCAGTAAGTGCTTCGAGTCCTCTTCACTTTCAGCAAGCAAGGTTGTCATCTGCATATTGCAGGTTGTTATTGAGTCTTCCTCCAATCCTGATGGCACATTCTTCTTCATATAGGCCAGCTTCTCAGATTATTTGCTCAGCATACAGATTGAATAAGTATGGTAAAAGGATACAACCCTGACACACACCTTTCTTGATTTTAAATTATGCGGTATCCCCTTGTTCTGTTCCAACGACTGCCTCTTGGTCTATGTACAGGTTCCTCATGAGCACAATTAAGTGTTCTGGAATTCCTATTCTCTGCAATGTTACCCATAATTTGTTATGATCCACACAGTCTCATGTCTTTGCATAGTCAATAAAACGCAAGTAAACGTCTTTCTGGTAGTCTCTGCTTTCAGCCAAGATCCATCTAACATCAGCCATTATATATATTCCTCATTCTGTATCTTCTGAATCTGGCTTGAATTTCTGGCAGTTCCCTTTTGATGTACTGCTGGAACCACGATCAAGCATTGAGTCTTTACTAGGGTTCCAGAGCAAGCCAGACACTTCCTCAGAAGGAGAAGAGATATCTGCAGAAGGAAACATGGCTTAGTTCCTTGATCCTAAAGTTATGTTCTGTGATTCACCTGCCAAAGTCTCCATCGAGCATCCCTGTCTGACATGTCAAGCACCATCACGTCTGGTGAATCCTCTGGCAGAAGTTGCAGAGCAGCTTGCCTGCAGCTTAGACTCATGTCAGAGCCTTCTCTTGTTCTGGGCTCCACTCAAAACTGGTAGTCGTTAGAGTTACTGAGAAAATGCATCAGCATAGCAGGCCCAAATGAGGTACATGTTGTCTTCAAAACCCAAATAGGCCCAGTAGGTTTGGTGCCTCTTTCTAATAGGAGGTGGTAGGAGGGAACAGATGCAACGACTTATCCTTCACATTGGAAAGGACGTATCACCATAATCCAGATCCTGGACTCCTAGAAATTTCACTAAGGTAGCAGACCTATGGATTTCTAGGGAGTTTATTTCCACCAACTGGTACACATGTGTGTTACCAAAGTAACTAGAACTGTTGCTACTTCCTGATTACCCTGTCCAAGTCAGCATAAAACCATCGATATCACAGTGGACCAGCATGACTTAAAATGGAGAAATGATCAGTCTCTGCAGAGGAAAACAGTGACAGAGTGCTGGAGAGTTTATATATCCCTGAGAAAGGACAAGGAAGCTGTTTTGGTCCTGCCAGCTAAAAGCAAATACTTTCTCTTGGTCTTTACTAACACAAATAGAGAATAAAACATTTATGAGATTAATAGCTGTGTACCAGGTGCCAAGGATTGTGCTGGTTTGCTCTAGCAATGAAAAGACAGGTGGGACAGCAGACAAATTGGAGTGACCACCTGGTTAAGTAGTTAAAATACACTTTCCTTTGCTAGCATCTATCTGTTTTTTGTATACATAAGTAACTGAGCAATTCATACTTTAAAGAAGAAGAAATTGGGGTTAAGATCACATATTTACTAAGTGCCTGTCTTAGTTATCTAGTGCTGCTGGAACAGAAATACCACAAGTGGATGGCTTTAACAAAGATAAATTTATTCTCTCACAGTCTAGTAGGCTACAAGTCCAAACTCAAGCCATCAGCTCCAGGGGAAGGCTTTCTTTCTCTGTTAGCCTTCTCATCAATGTTCCCCAGGACTAACAGCTTCTCCGCACAGGGACCCCGGATCCAAAGGACACGCTTTACTCCCGGTGCTGCTTTCTTGGTGGTTATGAGGTTCCCAACTCTCTGCCTGCTTCCCTTTCCTTTCATCTCTTGTAAGAGAAAAGGTGGTGCAGGCCGCACCCCAGGGAAACTCCCTTTACATTGGATCAGGGATGTGACCTTAGGGTGTTACAGTCACACTCTAATCTTCTTTATCATAAAATTACAATCACAAAATGGAGGACAACCATACAATACCGGGAATCATGGCCCAGCCAAATTGATACACATATTTTTTGGGAGACATAATTCAATCCATGACAGTGCCTGAGCAGGATTCACACCAGCTCATCGTCAGTGCACCTTCAAACTTTTGTGGATCTGTAAGCCCATCAAATCTCCACCCACAAGTCTAGACTTGCAGATTCATTGATAGTAATTAGTTTCACTTGTTGGTATAGAAATTTTTAAAAATTTGTCCTCCCCCAAATATTATTTCAGTTGTAAGGTAGGTACCATGATTAAGGCCCAACCCTTCCACTGCAGTATTTAAAAGATTTCTGGTGGAGTTCAGATATTTACTCACTCTCTTGATGACACTTTGGTAATTTATCAATTCCTAAGGAGTGTTCCAGGGATGAGGTGGGGAGGGTTCTGTCTCGTGCTGCAGTCCCCAGTCTCAGCTCAGAGAATACAACAAATAAATATTTCTTTTGTTATTTTTCTTTTTTTGTGTGTGTGTTTGTTTGTTTAAATTAGGGTTGTTTAACGATTCCCTTTGGGTGATAATTAAGATCTCTCTGGGTCAGTGTGAATATTTGGCTGGAGGGTTGCCAGCTTGGCATTGCTCAGAGACATGATAAGGAACTGAAATAATGCTGGGGACTTGTGCACTGAAAGATGTAGAAATAGTGGAGACATCTGAGAAGTAGAAAAAAAAATCAGCCTCATCTTATCACCATTCATTGACTAAGGTGTCCCTGGGTGGCACAAATGGTTACACGCTTGGCTATTCTCGTGGATTGTATCGTGTCCCCCCAAAATATGTGTGAATTTGGCTAGGCCATGATTCCCAGTATTGTGTGGTTGTCCTCAATTTTGTGATCTGATGTAATTTTCCTATGTGTTGTAAATCCTAATCTCTGCCTGTGGTTGATGAGGCAAGATTAGGCTATGTTAAAGAGGGTTAGGATGGGATGCAACACCCTTACTCAGGTCACAGACCTGATCCGATGTAAGGAGAGTTTCCCTGGGGTGTGGCCTGCATAAAGTTTTATCTTACGAGAGAGAAAAGGAGAGAGAAGCGAACAGAGAGATAAGGACCTCATTAACACCAAGAAATAAGAGCCAGGAGCAGAATATGTCCTTTGGACCCAGGGTCCCTGCCCTAAGAAGCTCCTAGACCAGGGAAAGATTGACAAGTACCTTCCCCCAGAGCCAACAGAGAGAGAAAGTTTCCCCTGGAGCTGGTGCCCTAAATTCGGACTTCTAGCCTCCTAGACTGTGAGAGAGTAAATGTATCTTTATTAAAGCCATACACTTGTGGTATTTCTGTTATAGCAGTGCTAGATAACTAAAACAGCTACTAACTGAAAGGTTGGCAGTTTGAATCCACCCAGAGACATCTCAGAAGAAAGGCCTGGTGATTACTCTGAAAAATCACAGACATTACAAAAAAAAAAAAAAGACAAACAGGAAGGAATTTTACATATATTAAGTCTATAATCCACATAAGAGTATAGCTAGCACTACCTCTACTATATAGGGGAAGATATTAAGAACCAGAATGGGTCAGTTGTCTGTCAAATACAAACAAATTCCAAAAGTTTTGCATTTAGTATCATTTAGAAAGTCTTCTACCATTTTATATAACAATTCTTCACTTTTGTTTTATGTAGCACTTTATCTTTTGTGAATTGTTGGCTTATTGCCTTTGCTCACTTTTCTCTTGGGGTGTTCAGTCTTTAAGATGTCTTAACACTGTAAAGATATCACTCCTTTTGTCTTTTGGATAAATATATTTTTTCTTTTAATAGTTTTTCTGTGCATCAAGGGAATATAACCAGGGTTAGAGTGCTGCCAGAACCAAGGAAGCTTTATCACAGTCTCTCAGCATCTGAGTTTATATATTTCCCCCCATGTCCATTACATTGCTATCTCTTTGTTTATTGAGCAGATTTTTACGTTTTTTTAAACACAGGGTAGAAAATGACCATATCAAAATAAGCCCAAGTTTGCACATCCATGCGAGGTTTCCCAACTGGAATATCTGGACACAATTTCTGTATTCTTCAGGGGAAAGATAATCTGATGTTGTAAGCTTGTGGTGGGTCCAATCTTGGTCTAACCTATATGGTTGGAGATGAGGAGAGCATGGCATTAACAGAGACTCACGAGGCTATAGTATGCTCTGTGTGTGTGAGCACTATGTTCAGCATGAGTGGGTTTCAGAGAAAGGGAACCTGGGTTCATATATTCATAAGGATGCCTCCTATAATACAGAAGCCCAAATGAGAACAAATGGAAATAAGGAGAGGACTCAACTGAATTCATGGGACCCCTTGGTAACCAAATTAATCAAGTGCAAGAGGTACAACCAGTGGGTGAGGGACAACCTGCATCTTGAAGTTTCAGCAGCTGCAAGACCACCTTGTTCTTCAACATTCTGTAACACCAACTCTTAACACTCTCCTTGCACATTCCTCTGACCACACTGGCTTCCTTGATGACCTTGAACATCTGAAACAAGCCCCTTAGTCACTTTGCACTGTCTGTTCCCTCTGTGGCACACACTTCCCCAGATAGCTTCATGTCTCCCGCACTCTCATCCTTGAGGCCTCTGTTCACATGTCGCCTTGTCTGCTGATCTTGCGTGAACACCCAGTAAAAAATAGCAACCCCTATTCACTCTCTCCTTTTTACCTGCTTTCTTTTTCTTCAGAGCACTTGTCATCATTTGGTATGTTACATGATTATGTTATTTGGTTGTATTCTGCCTCCATCATTGGCTTCTAGGGACTTCTGTTTTTCAGCACTATATACCCATTGCCTAGACAGTGCCTGGTACATAGCACTCAATATATATTCCTCAGATGAATTTCTCATAGAAACCATAGAACACATAAGTGCTTGAAGGAAGGGCTGAGGGGGGGGCAGGAATTCACTCATCAGAAATGGCCAAGGGATTCCCTAAAGATGACCAGATCCACAAACAAAATAGAGAATATTATTAATTCATCTACTGCAGAATATACGCTATCCCATCACTGCGAGGTTAGTAATCTCTGTGTGGAAAGTAATCATGCTCTTTTTCTCTTTCATGGTATTCACTACAACAACATGGAACCAGAAAATGATAAATGAATTTCAGACTTTCTTCTTCTGGCGTTCTCATTGGAACCAGAATTGCAACCCTTCCTATTCGGGCCCTTCTTGTCCATGTACCCAGTCACCTTCACTGGGAACCTGATCATCATCCCAGGTATCATCTCAGAGACTTACCTCCACACAGATGTACTTCTTCCTCTTCAGGCTGTCCTTTGGTGGCATAAGTTTCAACACCACTATCCTAAAGATGCTGCTAAACATCCAGACACAGAGACAAGTCATAACTTATGAAGGTTGCCTCAGTCAGATGTACTTTTTATGCTTCTGACCATGATGGCTTATGACAGGTTCATGGCTATCTGTCACTTCCTGCATTACATGGTCATCATGAACCCTTGGCTCTTCTGGCTGCAAAATTTACTTGTCAGATACATCTCTTTAATACTGGTGTCTACACAGAAGATAGATTTATAGAAATGGATTAACTTAATACGGATAGAGTCAGAGATGACTTTAAATATGATGGAATAGAGTTCTAAGTCATAGACTCTTACTGTGGAAAATATTTCTTTTTGATGATGTAAATCTATGAACTGAAGGAGGGAAGTTTGATGTTCATGAGTAAAGGAGTTTACTCAATGGGGTGAAGGACTAAGTTGCATGTTCTATATTATTTTATTAAATTAAATTATGTTCCCTATGGTTTTCTCTATTTCCTTAGCAGGAGCTTTCCTCCCTTAGGTCTGATCTTTGCTCTGTCTTGCCATTCTCACCTGTTTATTATTTCTTATTATTTAATTGGAAGCATGCTTACCATCTTTTACATATTTAAAACTTTTATTTAAATATACTATTCATGGATAAAAGTACATTATAGTCATCTTGATATTTTCACAAATTGAATACCAGTGTATAACCAGCCATCTAAACTCCTGCACCTGTGCTAAATTCTAGATACACCCCCGTCAATCCAGAATAACCACTATCCTAACTCTAACACCACAGATTAGTTTTGATTGTTCTTGTACTTCATAGAAAAGAGTCATATACACCCACTCCTCACTTATCGATGTGGTTACATTCCAAAGACCAGCTCATTATGTGAAAATCGGCATTATTTGAAAAATCACATAACCGCCAAATTACATTACAAAAACCAAAAAATCAAATCCGTTGTCGAGTCAGTTTTGACTCATAGTGACCCTATAGGACAGAGTAGAACCACCTTTTCGTTAGCAGCCGAACTTTTAACCTCTGCTCCACAAGGGCTCCTACATCATTACATAACTGCCAGATTGCATCACTGAGTAACTGCCAATCCACTGAGAATCATGGCCTAGCCAAGGTGACACATAACCTTAACCATCACAGCTAGCATTGCACTCGCCTTGCACCTCAGTGTTCGTTACTGCCAGATCTAAGTCGTTAATGTGCAAAATAGTAGATTTCTTACTATTGAAGTAAATGTGAACTGTCGGATAATGAGATAGGTGATAAGCAAGGAGTAGTTGTAGTATATATTATATACTGTCTAGCTTAGTTCAATGCATAAATCCATATTACTGGATTTGGTTGTAGATCAACCATTCTCATTGCTGTATAGTATTGTATTGTGTGAATACTCCTCACTTTATGCATCCCATTTACTGTTGATAGGAACTGGGGTAGTTTCCTTTTAAGAACTATGACCAGTAAGGTTGTAGGGAGCATCCTGGAACATGTCTTTGGTGAATATGTCTATGATGGGAGATAGAGAAGAAGCTGACTGTTGCAGGCAAAATATAAAGAAAATTGTAGAGAATGGAGGATCTAGCTGATAAGGAAAAGTCACCCTTAGCATTGAATTTGTGAATGAGCAAAGCACAAAACAGAAATTGAGAGAATGGGATGGAGTAAATGCAAAAACCCCACTCAGAGCTAGAGACTTGAATGGAACAGAGTTCTTAGTGAATGGATTTTTCCTCTCTATAGTTCCTCTGTCTTCTGGGAGTTACTGTTCACCAAAGCACTCCCTCCCTCCATATCCCTTGGTCAGTGTTTCTCAATCTCTCTTTCTTTATTGCCCCAAAGGAGCTTTTTTAGACATTATTTTTATAAGAAGTATCCTCCTATTCAATTTCTCAGAACTGTTTTTATACAGTATCTTTTGCATCTATTAAGATGATTTTTTGTTTGTTTTGACTCGTGCTCTACTAGACAGAACCAACTGAAATAAAAAGCATCATAACAGAGTACTATGAAAAACTATACTCCAACAAATTTGAAAACCTAGAGAAAATGGACAAATTTCTAGAAACACACTACCTACCTAAACTAACACAAACTGAAGTTGAAAATCTGAACAGACCAATAACGAGAAGAGATTGAAAAGATAACAAAAAAAAACTCCCAACCAAAAAAAAAGCTCTTCAGAGAAGAGCTTACACCAGTACTACTCAAACTATTTCAGATCACAGTAAAAGGGATACTTCCAAATTCATTCTATGGAACCAGGATAACCCTGATACCAAAACCAGGCAAAGATGTCACACAAAAAAGAAAATTGTGGACCAATATCTCTCATGAATATAGATGCAAAAATTCTCAACAAAATTCTAGCCAATACAATTCAGCATCATAAAAAAAAACAAAAAACAAAACAAAAAAAAAACCACTACCAAGTGGGATTCATACCAGGTATGCAAGGATGGTTCAACATTAGAAAATCAATCAACATGATCCACCACATAAAAAAAGAAAAGAATCACATGATCATCTAAATTGATGCAGAAAAGGCATTCGACAAAGTCCAACACCTATTCCTGATAAAAACTCACAATAAAATAGGTATAGAGGGGAAATTCCTCAAAATAATAAAGAGCGTTTATACAAAACCAACAGCCAACATCATTATTAATGGAGAGAGGCTGAAAACATTCCTCTTGAGAACAGGAACAAGACAAGATGCCCTTTGTCACCACTCCTATTTAACATTGTGCTGGAAGTCTTAGCTAAAGCAATCAGGCAAGAAAAAGAAAGGGCATCCAAATTGGTAAGGAGGAAGTAAGAATGTCCCTACTTGTGGATGCTATGATACTATGCATAGAAAACCAAAAAGACCCCACGAGAAATCTACTGAAACTAATAGAAAGATTCAGCAGAGTAGCAGGATACAAGCTAAATATACAAAGATCAGTTGGATTCCTATACACCAATAAAGAAAACTATGAAAAGAAAATCAGGAAAGAATTACAATTTATAATAGCCCCTAAAAAAAAAAAAAAAAAAACCACTTAGGAATAAATCTAACCAGGGATGTAAAAGACCTGTACAAAGAAAACTACAAAACACTACTCTGAGAAACAAAAAGAGATCTACATAAATGGAAAAGCATGCCATGCTCATGTATAGGTAGACTTAACATTGTGAAAATGTCAGTGCTACCCAAAACAATCTACAAATACAATGCAATCCCGATCCAAATACCAACAGCATTTTTCAACAAGATGGAAAAACTAATCATTAACTTTATATGGAAAGGAAAGAGGCCCTGGATAAGTAAAGCACTATTGAAGAAGAAGAATAAAGTAGGAAGACTCACACTACCTGACCTCAGAACCTACAGGACCTACTATACAGCTACCATAGTCAAAACAGCCTGGTACTGGTATGACAGACACATTGACCCATGGAACATAATTGAGAAACAAGATGTAAATCCATCCCCCACTGTCACCTGATTTTCTACAAAAGCCCAAGATCCAACAAAGAAGAATAAGACAGTCTTTTTAACAAATGGTACTGGCGAAACTGGATGTCCATCTGCAAAAAAAAAGAAAAAATGAAACACAACCCATACCTCACACCATACACAAAAACTAATTCAAAATGGATCAAAGACCTAAATATAAAACAAACAACACCATAGAAGAAAAAATAGTCAACACTAGAGACCCTAATACACGGCCAAAAAAAAAAAAAAAAGATACAAACCATAACTAACAATACACAAACACCAGAAAATAAGCTAGATGACTGGGATCTTCTAAAAATTAAATACTTATGCTCATCAAGACTTTACCAAAAAAGTAAAAAGAGAACTTACAGACTGGGGAAAAAAATTTGGTTATGACAAATCTGACAAAGGTCTAATCCCTAAAATCTACAGAAAAATCCAACACCTCTACAACAAAAAGACAAATAATTCAGTTATAAAGTGGATGAAGGATATGAACAGACACTTCACTGAAGAAGACATTCAGATGGCTAATGACTCATGAGGAAATGCAATCACTAGCCATTAGAGAAATGCCAATCAAAACCACAATAAGATACCATCTCACCCCTACATTAGTAGCACAAATAAAAAGAAACAGATAACAAATGTTGAAGATGCTGCAGGGAGATTGGAACTCTGAAGCACTTCTGTGAATGCAAAATGGTACAACCATTTTGGAAAACGATAGGTTCTTCCTTACAAAATTAGAAATAGAAATACCATATGATCCAGCAATCCTACTCCTAAGAATATATCCTAGAGAAATAAGAGCCATCACACAAAGAGACATATGCACACCCATGTTCACTGAAGCATTATTCACAATAGAAAAAGATGGAAACAACCTAAGTGCCCATCAACAGATGAATGGATAAACAAACTTTGGTGCATACACACAATGGAATACTACACAACAATAAAGAACAATGATGAATCTACAAAACATCTCATAGCATAAATGAATCTAGAAGGCATGATCAGTGAAATAAGTCAATCACAAAAGGACAAATATTGTATGAGACCACTATTATAAAAACTCATAAAAAGGTTTACACACTAAAAGAAACAATCTTTGATGGTTACGAGGGGGTGGAAAGTTAGAGAGGGAAAAATTCTAAACAGACAATAGATAAGTGGTAACTTTGATGAAAGGTAAGATAGTACACAATACTGGGGAAGCCAGCACAACTTGACCAAGAGAAGGTCATGGAAGCTCCATAGACTTATCCAAACTCCCCGAGGGACTGAATTACTGGGCTGAGGGCTGGGGACTATGGTACCAGGGGACATTTAGCTCAGTTGGCATAGCATAGTTTATAAAGAAAATGTTCTGGAGGCAGGGCCAAGATGGCGGAGCAGTCAGTCGCTTCCAGTGGTCCCTCTTACACCAAAGACCTGAAAAAACAAGTGAATCGAATATATATGACAATCTAGGAGCCCTGAATATCAAAGGCAAAGTTGAAGAATTGGACTGAGTGGCAGGGGAAGGGAGAGACAGTTCAGAAGTAGCAACGAGTTGCCAGACCTAACCTGGCAGGAGCCTGAGCCCTTCAGACCAGATCAGCTTGTGGTGTGCAGTGAGGCAGGCAAGCATAGGTGCTTGGAGATGTTTTCAACATCAGGGGAGACCCAGTGGCAGAGAGTCTACTCGGCAATCCGGAACCAGTGAGAAGCACCCCTCGATCAGCAAAAAAAGTACTTGCATCTAGCCTACCACGTGGATCAAAAACACCCCCCCCCCCTTAGGGAAAAACCTCTCTCCCATTTACCTCCCCACTCCCTGCTCTGCACTGGATCTGGGACCGGCTTCAGTAATTGCCACGTCCCCTGGGCCAGAAGTAGGACCCGTCACGAGCCCTGAGCCATTCTCCCGGCCTTGGAGAGTGAACAAATTCACAAACAGGAGAAAATAATCAGCCAGCTCCCCTAAGCCAGGAAGTTAGGGTAGGCACAGCTCCTTTGCCTAGGCACAGGCATAAGGGGTCCACGGACTTTGAGTGCCTTTCCCCTGCATAGACTTGTGTGGGCCCACTTCAACAGCGTAGGCCCTCATTACCACAGTACAACAGGTAAATACCTGGAGTCTAACTTCAACTGTTTCAGCTGTAAAGTGGCAGGTTCCTGACATTTGACACTGCTCTGCCTATTAAGCAGGGTCTTCACCTACCCACATCAGGGGACTGAGGACTAGTGGCTCCATCCATGCCACCTAGCCACCTGTGACGAGGCCCAAGAATAAGTGATGACCCCTAGTCCTTACAGCCAACAGCATTGGGTGCTCATAGTCTAGCTGCAAAACCCATCCACCTAAGCGCCTTAGGGAACAGAGACATGCTTTCCTCCTGGACACTCAGGGGAGGCCGTCGGTCCACTGCCTTGCTCAGCGTGTGACCCCCTGCTGCAGCCAGATGCCTGTGCCTACACCAATCACCCATGCCTGTCTAGGACTGTAGGTGAGAGCCTACACCACACACTTGGTGGCCGACTACATGGACACCCGAGTTGAATCAATTCAGGAGGAGTGGGCAGACTCCAGGGCTCACATACTCAGTGGCAGGTCAGGCCACTCGGTGGCAGGATGTTGGAGCATCAGGGACACTGGTGATTGGACTAGCTCACACGAGTTGCCTATTTGGGCATCTAAAAACAAAACAAGAAGCTAGGACACAGTAAGCAAGCATAAAATAAATATAACTTATTGATGGCTCGAAGATAACAGTCAATATCAAATCACATAAAGAGGCAAACCATGATGGCTTCAGCAAGCTCCCAAAATAAAGAAGGAATTTTCTGGAGGAAGAGAATTTCTTGGAATTACAAGAGGAAGAATACAAAAGATTAATATATAGAACTCTTCAAGAAATTAGGAAGGAAATAAAGCAAAATGCAGAACACACAATAGAGGAAATCAAAAAGATTAGAGAAGAGCATAATGACAAATTTAACAGGCTGCAAGAATCCATAGACAGCAATCAGAAAAACAGAAGATTAACAATAAAATTTCTGAATTAGACAACACAATAGAAAGTCATGAGAGCAGAACTGAGGCAATGGAAGTGAGAATTAGTGAGATTGGAGACAAAGCACTTGACACCAACTTATTTGAAGAAAAATCAGATTAAAGGGTTTTAAAAAATGAAATGAGGAAACCGTAAGAATTATGTGGGACTCCATCAAGAGATTCCTACGAGTGATTGGAGTACCAGAACGGGGGATAACAGAAAATACAGAGAGAATTGTTGAAGACTTTTTGGCAAAAAACCTCCAAGATATCATGAAAGATGAGAAGATATCTATCCAACATGCTCATCAAACCCTACATAAGGTAGATCCCAAAAGAAAGTCACCAAGACACATTATAATCAAACTTGCCAAAACCAAAGCTAAAGAGAGAATTTTAAGAGTGGCTAGGGATAAACAAAAAGTCATCTTCAAAGGAGAGTCGATAAGAATAAGCTCAGACTACTCAGCAGAAACCATGCAGGGAAGAAGGCAGTGGGATGACATATATAAAGCCTTGAAGGAAAAAAACTGCCAGCCAAGAATTAGATATCCAGCAAAACTGTCTCTTAAATATGATGGTGAAATTAGGGCATTTCCAGATAAAGAGAAGTTTAGGGAATTTGCAAAAACCAAACCAAAATTATGAGAAATACTAAAGGGAGTTCTCCAGTTAGAAAATCAGTAACATCAGATAACAATCCAAGACTAGAACACAGGACAAAGCAACCAGATATCAACCCAGATAAGGAAGTCACAAAAATAAATAAAAGCTAAGACACTGAAAATAGGGAAACAGAGATGTCAATATGTAAAAGATGACAATATTAAAAACAAAAAAGAGGGCCTTAAAAAGGGTAGACATAGATTTTTTCATACGGAGAGGAAGGCAAGGTGATATAAAAAAATAAAAGACTGGTTTAAACTTAGAAAAATAGGGGTAAATATTAAGGTACCACGAAGTCGTATGCATGAAAATAAAAAACAAGAAAAATATAAAGACTTGGAAAATACAAAATCAACAACAATGAAAAAGATGAAGAGAAAATACATGAAGAAAAACAGCACAGAAAATTAAGTGGAACAACAAAACTGTCAACAACACACACAAAAAGACATCAAAAATGACAGCACTAAACTCATACCTATCAATAATTACGCTGAATGTAAATGGACTAAATGCACCAATAAAGAGACAAAGATGGCAGAATGGATTAAAAAAACTTGATCCATCTATATGCTGCCTAAAAGAGACACACCTTAGACACAAACTAAAACTCAAAGGATGAGAAAAAAATATATCAAGCAAACAACACTCAAAAAAGATCAAAAGTGGCAATATTAATTCTGACAAAATAGACTTTAAAGTAAAATCTACCACAAAAGGATAAGGAAGGACACTATATAATGATTAAAGGATCAGTACACCAGGAGGACATAACTATAATAAATATTTATGCACCCAATGACAGGGCTCTAAAATACATAAAAAAAACTAACAGCATTGGAAAGAGAGACAACTCCACAATAGTAGTAGGAGATTTCAACACACCACTTTCAGAGAAGGACAGAACATCCAGAAAAAAGCTCAGTAAAGACATAGAAGATCTAAATGCTACAATCAACCAACTTGATCTCATGGACATATACCGAACCCTCCACCCAACAGCAGCCAAGTATACTTTCTTTTCCAATGCACATGGAACATTCACCAGAATAGACCACATATTAGGCCATAAAGCAAGCCTTAACAGAATCCAAAGCACTGAAATATTACAAAGCATTTTTCTGACCATAAAGCCATAAAAGTAGAAATCAATAACAGAAAAAGCAAGGAAAAAAACCATACAATGGAAACTGAACAACACCACGCTCAGAAACTACTAGGTTATAGAAGAAATTAAGGATGGAATAAAGAAGTTCATAAAATCAATCGAGAATGAAAACACATCCGACCAGAACCTTTGGGACACAGCAAAAGCAGTGCTCAGAGGTCAGTTTATAGCAATAAATGCACACATCCAGAGAGAAGAAAGGGCCATAATCAAAACATTAACACGACAGCTGGAACTAGTAGAAAGAGAGCAGCAAAAGAAGCCCTCAGGCGCCAGAAGAAAGGAAATAATAAGAATTAGAGCAGAATTTCATAGATAGGAAGACTCAACATTGTGAAAATGTCAATTCTACCCAAAGCAATCTACAAATACAATACAATCCCAATCCAAATTCCAACTGCATTTTTTAATGAGATGGAGAAACAAATCACCAACTTCATATAGAAAGGGAATAGGCCCCAGATAATTAAAGCATTACTTAAGAAGGACAAAGTGGGAGGCCTCATACTACCTTATTGTAGAACCTATTATACCACCACGGTAGTCAAAACAGCCTGGTACTAGTACAACAACAGATATATAGACCAATGGAACAGAATTGAAAATTCAGACATAAATTCATCCACCTATGAGCAGCTGATATTTGACAAAGGCCCGAAGTCCGTTAGCTGGGGAAAAGACAGTCTCTTTAACAAATGGTGCTGGCAGACCTGGAGCTCCATCTGCAAAAAACTGAAACAAGACCCATACCTCACACCATGTACAAAAATGAACTCAAAATCGATCAAAAACTTAAATATAAAATAAAAAAAGGATAAAGATCATGGAAGAAAAAATAGGGACTATTCTAGGAGCCTTAATACATGGCATAAACAGAATACAAAACATTACTAACAACGCACAAACACCAGAAGAGAAACTAGATAACTAGGAGCTCCTAAAAATCAAACACTTATGCTCATCAAAAGACTTCACCAAAAGAGTGAAAAGACAACCTAAAGACTGAGAAAAAAATTTTGGCTACCACAAATCCAATCAGCGTCTCATGGCTAAAATCTACAAGATACCGCAAAACTTCAACAACAAAAAGGCAAATAACCCAATTAAAAAGTGAGTAAAGAATATGAATAGGCACTTCACCAAAGAAGATACTCAGGCAGCTAACAGATACATGAAGAAAAATCTCATGATCATTAGCCATTATAGAAATGCAAATCAAATCTACAACGAGATACTATCTTACCCCAACAAGGCTAGCATTAATCCAAAAAACACAAAATAACAAATGTTGGAGAGATTGTGCAGAGACTGGAACACTTATATACTGCTGGTGGGAATGCAAAATGGTACAAGCACTTTGGAAATCGATTTGGCACTTCCTTAAAAAGCTAGAAATAGAAGTACCATACGATCCATCAATCCCACACCTTGGAATATATCCTAGAGAAACAAGAGCCGTCACACCAATAGATATATGCACACCTATGTTCACTGCAGCACTGTTCACAATAGCAAAAAATGGAAACAACATAGGCGCCCATCAATAGATGAATGGATAAACAAATTACGGTATATTCACACAATGGAATACTATGCAATGATAAGGAACAATGAGGAATCTTCGAAACTTGTCATAACATGGATGAATCTGAAAGGCATTAAGCTGAGTGAAATTAATCGCAAAAGGACAAATATTGTATGAGACCACTATTATGAGAACTCAAGAAAAAGTTTAAACACAGAAGAAAACATTCTTTGATGGTTACGAGGGTGGTAAGGGAGGGAGAGGGGAATTCACTAACTAGATAGTAGACAAGAATTATCTTAGGTGAAGGGAAGGACAACACACAATAAAGGGGGAATCAGCACCACTGGACTAAACCAAAAGCTGAGGAGTTTCCTCAACACAACCACTTTGAGGGACAGTGTAGCAGAAGCATGGGTCTGGGGACCATGGTTTCAGGGGACATCTAGGTCAATTGCCATAACGAAGTTTTTTAAGAAAATATTCTGCACCCCACTTTGGTGAGTGGCGTCTGGGGTCTTAAAAGCTAGCGAGCGGCCATCTGAGATGCATCAATTCGTCCCAACCACCTATAGTAAAGGAGAATGAAGAGCACCAAAGACACAAGGAAGGTATTAGCCCAAGAGACAGAAAGGGCCACATAAACCAGTGACTTCATCAGCCTGAGACCAGACCTAGATGGTGCCCAGCTACCACCAATGACCGCCCTGACAGGGAACACAACAGGGAGTCCCGGATGGAGCAGGAGAAAGTGGGGTGCAGAACTCAAATTCTAGTAAGAAGACCAGACTTAATGATCTGAGACTGGAGGAACCCCAGTAAGCATGGCCCCTGGATTCTCTATCAGGCCAGAACTAAAACAATTTCCGAGGCCAACTCTTCAGACAAGGATTGGACTGGACTGTGGGACATAAAGTGATGCTCGTGAGGAGTGTGCCTCTTAGCTGAAGTAGATACAAGAGACTAAACGGGCAGCTTCTGTCCAGAGGTGAGATGGGAAGGCAGAGAGGGTTAGGAGCTGGTTGAATGGATACGGGCAATCGGGTGGAAAGGAAGGGTGTGCTGTCACAGTATGGGGAGAGAAATTAGAGTCACATAACAATGTATGTATAAATTTTTGCAAGGGAAGAAATAAGAAAATTTTCTGCATCCCACTTTGGTGAGTGGCGTCTGTGGTCTTAAAAGCTAGTGAGCGGCCATCTAAGGTGCATCAATTTGTCCCAACCCACCTGGAGCAAAGAAGAATGAAGAACACAAAAGGCACAAGGAAAATATTAGCCCAAAAGATAAAAGGGCCACATAAACTAGAGACTCTTATCAGCCTGAGACGAGAAGAACTAGATGGTGCCCAGCTACCACCAATGACCACCCTGACAGAGAAGACAACAGAGAGTCCCTGACGGAGCAGGAGAAAAGTGGGGCGCAGAACTCAAATTCTAGTAAAAAGACCAGACTTAATGGTCTGGCTAAAACTAGAGGAACCCCAGAAGACATGGCCGCTAGACTCTGTTAACCCAGAACTAAAACCATTCCTGAAGCCAACTCTTCAACGAAGAATAGACTAGACTGTAAGACAAAAAATGATACTTGTAAAGAGTGTGCTTCTTAGTTCAAGTGAATACACAAGACCTAATGGGCAGCTCTTGTCCAGAGGCGAGATGAGAAAGCAGAAAGGGATAGGAGCTGGTTGAATGGACACAGGAAATCCAAGGTGGAAAGGAGGAATGTGTGGTCACATTGTAGGGATAACAACCAGGGTCACATAACAATGTGTGTAGAAGTGTTTGTATGAGAAAATAAGTTGAGCTGTAAACTTTCACTTAAAGCACAATTAAAAAAAAAGAAAAAAAGAATTGTGAACTGGTCTTGTCCCAATGGAGGATGTTGGTGACCTTGACAAGAGAATTTTCCTAGAATGTTATGGACAGAGGCTAAACTGGATTGGATTGGGAAGTAAGGGAAGGTGTTGGAATAATAAGTACAGACAACTCTTTTAAGAAGTCTTGCTCTCAAGGGAAGAAAAGAAAGGGGTGTAGCCTAAGGGGGATGTGGGGTCAAGGTAGGGGTTTAAGATGCTCACAGACCAGCTATTTACCCAGTGGGGAGGAAAAGACTGATTGTCCAGGAGAGGAGATGAATGCTGAACCAAAGTCCGTAATAAAGTGAGAGAGGAAGGAATCCAAAGTCCACACGAAGGATTGGCCTTTGATGGCAGCAGGGAAACAGAATATGCTTACAGATGTAGGTAGCTTTGTAGATCTAAAGGAAGATGAACCATAAGGAAGATAAATTTTGATTCAGTGAGCTCTCTCTGGTGTGCCACTTGCATAAAAGATATCCTAGAAGATTATAAGGTCTAGTCTTCACCTTCAGAAATGTCTTTTAACTGATTAAAACTAAAACCAAACCCATTGCTGTCGAGTCGATTCTGACTCATAGCAACCCTATAGGACAGAGTGGAACTGCCCATAGGGTTTCCAAGGAGCAGCTGGTGGATTCAAACTACTGACCTTTTGGTTAGCAGCCAAGCTCTTAACCACTAATTGACTAGAAACCTTTTTTTTTTTAAATTTCCAAATGGAAAAAAGAAAAAACTCCGTTCTCTTTATAAAATAACAAAACCTGCTCGACGTTTACTTTTATTTGCAGTCTCATGGTTTAGATTATATCTCTAGTTTTCTCCTTTAACTGCCACTGGTATTAGAAAGGATTTTTGCTCACTTACAGGTAATTCTAAGAACTTTTGTCCAAGGCCATTCTACTTCAAAGTTCCCAAGGGAGGCATGGTCCAAATGGCATAATGTAATGCTCAATTGGAAGAATCTGAGTGAAACAATGAAAATATGGGCTACGTAACAGGAGCAACTCCAACACAGTCTTACTTATGACACTGTGGTAAAGCTTTCCCTAAGGGAAGTGATAGAAAGGCCAAAACTTAACTGGGTTAAAACACAACTGTAAAAGGCACTACAAATGTATTAGCGGGATCAATCCTGTAAAAAGTCACTGAGAAGTACATTATATGGCCAAAGAGGCCTTATCTCTAATTTTTGTGATTCTACAAAATTACAGTATATTTGCAGAAAAAGCACTTTACAGTTGACGAAGAAGAAGGGAGTGGAGTTTCCACATAGAAACATCCATGTATTTCTTGGCTTATTAGTGAAACATCTTTAAAAATCAATTCTATGTCAGAAAATTCAAATGTCAGAGATTGTAAAATGTTAAACCATTGAGAAAGTTAGAATGTGGAATTTATGGTGAACAAAATATTGTGGCATAGTAATCTTCATAATATCACTACTCAGCAAATAAATATACAATCATTAATTTATCCTACATTTCTTGAATACCCACTATGTGCTAGATATTGTATCAAAATACACTTGTGTGATACAGAAGTATTCAGAAGAAGCAAGATTCCTAATCATTTTCCTATTTCACTTGGCTCAGGGGTCATTTAACTTTAATGAGTTTCCCAAACTCAAAATGGAAAACATGCTTTCTTATAATATTTAAATATTAAATTACTAAGTATGTCTTTTAACAGTGAACACACCAAAAGCACAAGTCACAAAATAAATAAATAGGACTACACCAAAATTAAAAAATTTTTGTGTGGCAAATGATACTATCAAGACACCTACAGAATGGGAGAAAATATTTGCAGTCGTACATCTGTTAAGGGACTAGTATCCAGAATACATAAAGAACTTCTACCACTCAACAACAAAAAGAGAAACAACCCAATTAAAAAATGAAAATACTTAGACATTTTTCCAAAGAAGATATACAAATGGCCAATAAACACATGAGAAGATGCTCAACATGATTAGTCATTAAAAACCAAAACCCAAACCATTGCTGTGGAGTCGATTCCAACTCATAGCGTCCCTATAGGATAGAGTAGAACTGCCCCATATGGTTTCCAAGGAGCGGCTGGTGGATTTGCACTGCTCACTTTTGGTTAGCTGCCATAGCTCGTAATCACAAGTTAACCCCAGAATGTAAAATTTTAACTGAATCTTATAAACATGGCCTGGCACTTAATATAATTGAACAAATGTGTTAATCCGACTAAACAAATTCACCCTCACTTTGTCCCGCCTCCCAACTGGATTTTCTGCTTGATGAGACAAAACCCCCAACAGTGCTGTACTATTTACCTGGCTTCCTCCCCTACAGTATTGTATTGCAAAATCCTTTCGTTTGCTGGGCTCCCCAAGCCCCCTCAGCATTGCATTTGAATCCTGCTTTTGCTTGGACGTTATACGTAAACCCCATTGCACCTGCGTAGTATGATTTAAGAATGTCGCTGATGCAACTTGTAGGAACGCCCTACTTGTAAACCCCTTTAAAAGTAACCTGCCTGCCCGCCCTTAGCAAGCAGTCTTGGCAGCAGTAGCTCCGACTGACTCCGTTTTCCTTGTACAACAAGTAAAGGTACCTTTCTTGTTCTCCCACTTCAGTCTCCCGTTTATTAGCCAATATGAGTCATGCCGATTAAGAACCTGGGGTTTCTTACCCGGTAACGGAGAGAGAATCCGCGTCAGCAGCTCCTACATGCTCCAGATGGAAACTGTTGCCATGAGGGGCGGCAGAAGGAAAGGAGACAGTAGGAAAGTTGTACCTTGGCCGCTACTCCCCGCCCTGCAAAGCTACCTACATCTGTAAGCATATTCTGAACAGGCCTGCTGTCATCAAGATCCAACCACTGGATGGTGGATTGGGCCTAATAACTCATCTTGCCAGAATGGGTACATGTTCCTACGGTTAGAAATTACTGGCATGCTAATATGGGAGTAATGACAGATGAACTAATCAGGGCTTTAGAATCCCATTGGTGGAGAGATTTTTCTGTCGCTGTAGACTTGTTTTTTTTCCATAGTTTTAAAGATCACGCCCCCCGCCCCCTTGTTTCAATCCTGTAAATGCTCCTCACAAGCTTTCAACAGTTATGTATGGTTCCCTGACATTGGGGGACTGTTTCAGACGATGAACAACCTTTTAACATGCTTGTAGAGAATCCTAGGCCTGGAAGAATTGCCTTAAAGGATTTATTTGAACATCAAAAACCAGCTCCACATGATAAGGTTGAAAAATGGAAGAAACACCGTTGCTTCCAATGCCTCACCTTTAGCACATGGATGGGACCCAACGAGAACTTAGTTCTCCCTAAATCCCTGCAAGCCCCTGTACTGGAGTCATTGCACATGAATACTCATTTGGGAAGAGATAAGATGATAGAGATTTTAAAGAAACACCGGTGGGGACATTTTTATGAAGCCACTGAACAAGTGGCTTTCCCAATGTTCCATTTGCTCTCAATTAATTCAGGTAAACCTTATAAAGCTCCACCTGGGAGACTTCCCTCGCTGTCAGGACCAATGCTGGAATGGTGGATTTATTTTATCCAACTTACCCCCTAAAGTGGTTACAAGTTTGTACTAGCAACGATCTGTAGATTTTCTCACTGGGTAGATGCTTTCCCCAGTTGTCGAGCTACTGCCACGTTTGTGTCTAAGACACTTCTTGAGAACATTATTCCCACTTGAGGAGCCCCAAGGGTCCTTTGTAGTGACTGAGGCACCCATTTTACTGGGCAAATAATTAAGGAAATACGTAAAATATTGCTCATTTTTCAAAGACTTCATTGTCCTTATCACCCTCAATCCTCTAGTCTAGTTGAAAGAAATAATGGTCTGATAAAAACTAGCCAAACTTTCCAAATCTTTATAATCGCCTTGGACTAAGGTGCAGCCTCTGGTCTTTTTAAATTTAAGAACTTCTCCATTTGGATCTCACAAATTGACTCCTCATGAAATTATCCCTGGACAGCCAATGGCCCTCTCCTATTGGGCAGCTTGCCCGGTTTCAAATTGAATTCAATCTGATTTGTTTCAGTATTGTAAATCTTCAGTTCAATGTTCTAGGCTTTTGATAATCAAAAGCAAGAAATGTCTAAATTGCCTAATAAGAAGTGGATGACAGCTGGGTAGACTGCTTTCCTGAGATCTCTGTACCTGACCTGAAACTGTCTATGCAGCCTGCAGTGAAAGTAGGACTGGTTGCCTTTTTTCTTTATCATTTTTGATATTTTCATATTATTAGCTGTTGTGCATGATTGTGGAATTATATCCTGGTAGTTTGGTGATTACGTTATGCAAATTGGTATCTGCGAAATAAATTGTTTAAATGAAGGCTTTAGCTCTTTTGGAATTTTTCTTAGTCACTGGGATCAAATTCTTAGTTGTATTTTAATGGTTTTAAGGATCTAACTCACTTGTAGTGCCGTCTTCTGACCATTATAGTCATTTTTGCTTAATTTGAAATTATAACTTTTGCTTTTGAAATTGCTGTTTGTGTTATAAACTCGAACTTATTGTCATTGGACTCCAGCTGTGGTGTATTATTCCTTGTTTTAATATTTTGTCTTCCCCTTAATCCAAACCTTTTTATAACACCAATTTTAGAGAATAGTTTACTTTGTCATCACTATTATTTGTATGATGGTAGCCTTTGTTTATTTCTTATCAGTTGTATTTCTCCACTATGAAGCACTTCTTAAACTTTCTTCCCATACTGATGTTCATCACAGTTCCCATTAACTCTTGGCATGAGAATGCCTTTGTTAAACTCACTCAGGTAAATGCACAACCACAAATCTGACTGAATTCTGGATCTATCATCCTTTACTCAAAACTGTACATGAGAACTCAGATCTATTAGCTGCTCCCATACTGAATTATAGCTTTGTTCCCCCTACTATCAACAATTTCAACATCACCTCTAGGTTAGCCATACATGTGAAACTGTGGCATCCTCCTGAGATACCAATTCAACCCCAAGTCCCATATTTCAATCTGACTCAGCTTAGAGTTACAGAGTGTTCCAAAATACCCTTGATCTCTTCAGATTGTAAAAAAATGAGCCCTTAATTTCATATAATGCCCCTCCCAGATACGAGAACGTGGCTTTTTCAGGAAATGTAACAGCATGTCTACAAGGAAAAAGGTCTTTTTGTGCCCAAATGTGGAATTGGCTAAGGTTAGGACGACTGCCTACTTGCAACAACTCCTTGACAAAGAATGGCTTGAATAGACGAATCAAACCATCCCTCTCCCAGGTAAAGGCATCAGGACTGGCAAAACACATGCCCCACATGGATATGTATTCTTATGTGGAGGATCAAGATACTCCACCTTTGCTCATTCGAATCCAAATAATGGGTCCTATACCTAGGCTTTATACTGTTTGGATGGTTGGAACATGACAAGTTAGTGTACCATAGGCCTTATGGGAATCCATTTAGACATCCATTCTTACACTGAGTCTATATGGGACCGACCACTTGAAACTATTAGAAAGGAGAAGAGAAAAACGGTCAAGAGATGAGCAAGGGAGAGAGACGGAGGGAATCCCTTAAAGGAGTTCCCTGGTTTAGGTTAGTTTTTTGAGTGTATTCTTCCCTTGGTATGGAGTGGGAGATTTAGGACATGCCATCTGTAACATCTCCCAAACCATGGAAAGGGATAGGAGATGATGTTGCCAATGCTATGACTAGTCAAGAGAAATCAATCATTGAACTCACTTGACAAAGTAGTTTCAGATCATCGAATTGCCCTAGATTCCCTGTTAGCCCAGCAAGGAGGGGTCTGTGCTATAGCTAACACCTCTTGCTGCACCTGGATTAACAATTTAGGAGAGGATGGAACAGATATTAAACTAATTTGCTAGAAGGCTACTTGGCTTCATAGACCTCTACCCTCAGACTCCCCTTTTTTGATATTTTCAGCTGGTTGCCTTCAGGTGTTGGATCATGGATTAAGTCTAAACTGTCAACCGAATTAATAATACTCATAGTCATTGTAATAATCATAGGGATTGTTAAATGTTGCATGAAACTTTTGACAAATGCTGTTACCCAAAACACCCATCTAATGCCTGTGAAAAGAATAATGTACATTGATAGTACTTATCTTTCAGACGGATTCTAGCCCACTCCTTGTGAATAAGCCATCAGATGTCAGGTTATTCCTGTAATGTGGTCTACCCTGCACTAACCCTCGAGTAATAAAACCACAGAAGAGGCTAAAGCTATGACATGGTGAAGATGTCAAGTAGTGCCAAGCTACCTTTTCATAATGTTCTACTGCTGTTTATAGCTTGATTTCATTTTTCTTGACTCCACGGTCAGCGCCTGTCATGGATTGAATTATGTCCCCCCAAAATGTGTGTGTCAATTTGGCTGGGCCATGATTGCTGGTATTGTGTGATTTGCCTATATGTTGTAAATCCTGCCTCTATGATGTTAATGAGGGAGGATGGGTGGCAGTTGTGTTGGTAAGGCAGGACTCAATCTATGAGATTGGATTGTGTCCTGAGGCAATCTCTTGGGATATAAAAGAGAGAAGTGAGCAGAGAGACAGGGGGACCTCATACCACCGAGAAAACAGTGCCAGGAGCAGAGCGTGTCCTTCGGACCTGGGGTCCCTGTGCGGAGAAGCTCCTAGTCTAGGGGAACATTGATGAGAAGGCCGTTAGAGAGAAACCTTCCCTGGAGCTGATGCCCTGAATTTGGACTTTTAGCCTACTTTACTGTGAAGAAATAAATTTCTCTTTGTTAAAGCCATCCACTTGTGGTATTTCTGTTGTAGCAGCACTAGATGACTAAGACAGTGCCCCTGAAGGCAGCAGTCAGGAAAGCAAATGATGCGTTGCATTTGGACAAATCTGTTGCAAATGATCTTTATGAAGTGTTAAGAATTGGGGATGTCACATTGAGGCCTTGGGTGCACTTGACCCAGACTAATATTTTCAGTCACCTCATATGCATGTGACTGTTGAACGGTAAATAAGGAAGAAGAATTGACAACTTTGTATTAGGGTGCTGGTGAACAATATTCAATGTGCCGTGGACTGCCAGAAGATAAGACAAATCTGTCTTGAAAGAAGTACCAGGCAGGAGTTCGTTCTGTTGTATATGGAGTCACTAGTAAGTTAGAGCTGACTCAATGGCACCTAACAATAACAATCTTTTCACATGCATAGTACCCGAGGTCTTAAAGACGTGTAAATAAACAGCCATCTAGAATAAACATATGCTCAAAGTAAGTGCAGAAGAAAGCCTTCTTACAAAATAGTGGTTAGTGAACTGACCAAAGAATCTGTCGAAATCTTTGATCAAAAGGAGGGAATGTATAAGGGAATTAAAAAAAAAATTGCAGTACCTAATAGATCTTAAATGGCCAGTTTCAGGATTGGGTGCAATTCCTTGTTTGCTGGTTCAGTTTTCACCCTAGTGGCAGCCATCTTCTGTACTGTTTCTAAGAGAGGCATGTCCGGTAATGATGACATAACTACACTGTGACCCCTCCCTGTCACATACTCATGTAATTGCCACACTATACCCAATCTAAGAAAGAGATGTATACCCTTTTAAGCCAATCACCTTACAAAGGTTTGCAAAGGAGGTCCTTCTTACAAATTCTGGCTACAGGAATCCTTGCTTCACAAGTTTCCACCACTGGAAGCCCTGTCTTAAAATGATTCTACCAATTGAGTAATATCTTTTGGTGATCTAAGCTTGTACATACAAATCAAGTAATGTATTTCATATCCATTGTTTCCCCTCCTATGAAACGTTACTGCTGAGTTGCCATTTTGAATTACTGGATTCCACTGCATGGAGTTCAGTCTATTCCCAGCTTGAGCTATCTCTTTTCTTTCAATAAATCTCTCAATTTTACATTAATCAGAGTACAGATGGTTACTCTATGACACCACGACATGCACAGACCTGCTTTCGGTCCAAATTAAAACATGCATTCCATGGCCCACAAATTCTTTTTTAAAAAATTAATTTTGAAGATCTTTAGTTAGATCATCCTCTTTTAGGTTTGTCACAGGGGCCACAAATTTACGCCATTTCACCAACTGAAGTCCCTTCCCTGTCTCCTGTAGGCTTTTGCTCTTTGGCCTGTTTCCCCCACAAAGCACAAGCTGCAGGAGGATGAGGATGGTCCCTGCCTTCCACGTTACTTTATGCCCTCTGTCTTAATATGCCTGGGACACACTGAGGTGCTCCTGAAATCCTTGTCAAAAAAAGGATGACAATGAGTGAACTGCCTTTGTCACCAGTATTAGTAGCCTTTTTCTTACTTTGACTTTATTTTTAATATCAGATATGATAGGGAGATAAGTGTAGTGAATTACTCACTTGGTGAATATTTCAAAACAATTTTTGAACAAATAGCACAACAGTCTGAACTTTAAACAAACTTCCACTGTCTTTTCTACTAATGGACTCATTAAAATGTAAAATGATATGTTTATACTCTAGAACATTTGAAGAACATTACATTCATCAGGCCACTCTATTTCTGCCCTCAAGGGAGGCACCTCACTGCCAACGCTCCCAATTCCCTACCATTTTTTAATTCCAAAATGTTCCAAAATGGATGTTTCTAAAAAGAATCTGCCATCACTGATGGCAACACCAAAAAATAAACCCAAATCCCATGGCTAAAAATTCTTATTACATCAAACACGGCTCTTATTTCAAAACAGAAATTATCAATTTATGCCTATCATTAAAAATAAAGATATAGCACAAGAGTCCTGTATTTTCTGTATATTTTATTTCATTTTTTTAATCCCAGTATCCCTCAAATGGCATAGGTTTGAGGCTTCGTATTTATTTTATAACTTTTGAGGTTAAGAAAAACACAGACTTTCCTTTAAAGCCCGGGATCTCCTCTATTTTCACAGAAAGTTAAATTCCAGGTTCTCCTCTCCTACATACCATTGTACACGTTTAGTACCTTGAAATTTCCTTTTTCCTTCTCTAATACACATACACACACACCCAGGTTTCCCCCTTCCCCTCACTTGGTAAAGACTGCAATCTTACTAATAGCTGTAAGCATTTCAAAGTTACATAAAATCAAGATAAAAAACTAAAACCCTTTTTTAAATTTTCACCTCTAGTAAGAGAGACAGAAAAAGAGAGATCAGTTTAAACGTTAAACATAAGGTTCAAAATAGAAATAAAAAATGGACTATAAATAGTCTTTGAAAGAAAAGTGGATGGAAAATTTTTCCATAACCCAAATATTAAGAATATTCATTTTGTTGTTAAAGTAAATACCACTGGTGTTCATGAAAGTCCATCATAAATTTGACAGAACTGATATCCAGGGTTTTTTCTTTTTCATCAGTATAATGTCTCATCAAGTAACCAAAACGTCAGACTACAAGTTTTTTGTTCTACATTTGTTCAAGAAGCTGACTGGTTGGATGCAACATGATATATATTCTTATTTTCATTCTGCCTTTTACTCATTGTACTTTGTTAAATTGATTTGAACACCAAAAGCATTCTGTAACTTCAGCTCTCCACTTAAAAATAGCTGCATTGGTCTTTCTATCAACTCATTGGAGAGACAAATCACATTGTTTATAGAAGACACAAATTATATTCTGCTGTGGCTCTTTTCCCCCAAGAGCAATTTGTCCAATAACCCGATGTCCTCAAATAAAAAGTTTTAACAAAACTAAAAAGTTCTCTGAATTACCCTCAAAATGGTTTTCAGATGGTAAATTGTTCCGTCATTCCATTAGATGTCACAGAAAATCCAAATCCATTTAACTCAGCCATAACAATAATAGTAGTAGTAGTAGATCTTATTTATTGAGCACTTATTTTCTGTCAGGTGTTCTGTTAAGCATTTTAAATGCATAATCTCGTTTTGCCATCCCAATAACCCAAAATTAGTTATTTTAGTCATCTAGTGCTGCTATAACAGAAATACCACAACTGGACGGGTTTAACAAAGAGAAATTTATTTCCTCACAGTAAAGTAGGCTGGAAGTCCAAATTCAGGGCGTCAGCTCCGGGGAAGGCTTTCTCTCTCTGTCGGCTCTGGACGAAGGTCCTTCTCGTCAGTCTTCCCTGGACTAGGAGCTTCTCCACGTAGGAACCCTGGGTCCAAAGGAAACATTCTGCTCCTGGCACTGCCTTCTTGGAGGTATGAGGTCCTCAACTCTCTGCTCTCTTGTAAGATAAAAGGTGGTGCAGGCCACACCCCAGGGAAACTCCCTTTATATTGGATCAGGGATGTGACCTAAGCAAGGATGTTACATCCCACCTTAATCCTCTTTAACATAATCTAATCTTGCCTCATTAACCACAGGCAGAGATTAGGATTTATTTACAACACATAGGAAAATTATATCAATCACAAAATGGAGGATAACCACACAATACTGGGAATCATGGCCTAACCAAGTTGACACATATTTTGGGTGGACATAATTCAACCCATGATATTATTTAAGAATTTTTTGGTTGCAATTAGTAAAAATACAGATCAAAAATTTTTAAGTATTAAAAAAAAAGGCTCATATACTTAGAAGTTTTGGGGATAGCTGGCTGAAGTCATGGCTGTATCTACCAGCTCAACAATATCATTGGGACATTTTCTTTCTCTCTGCTCTACTTCCCTCTAAGGTGCTTCATCCTGAGACTATCCTCATGCTATTATGAGGTGAATGCCATGCTTAAATCCTATTAAGGTAACAACCCTAGAGGGGTTCCTCAGCAACTTCAGCAAAAGTCACAGAATGGATTCTGATTGGCCTTGTGCTGGTCACATGCTAACTGCTGAACCAATCACTGTGGACAGGGGTCTCTTAGTACCATGCATGGGTCACCCGCCTATCCTGACAGCTGGGAAGTGGGGTCAGCCTTATTAGAACTATTTGGATCAAAGTAAAGGAGAGGCAACTCCCCAAAGGACAATTACAATATCATTACCAAAGGAAGGAGGAAGGGATGAAAGAAAAGCACAATCCGTGTAGATAATCTCACACACCCTGTGGAGAAGGTACTGTTATATCTCCAATATCATAAGAGGTAACTGAAGCTGAGGGAGGTAAAGTGACTTGCAAAGGCTGTTACATGGCAGAGCTGAAATTTAGTCTGCTGTCATGGATTGAATTGTGTCCCCCAAAAATATGTGTATCGATTTGGCGAGGCCATGATTCCCAGTATTGTATGATTGTCCACCATTTTGTCATCTGATATGATTTTCCTGTGTTGTAAATCCTAACACTATGATGTTAATGAGATGGATTAGTGGCAGTTATGTTGATGAGATCTACAAGATTTATATTATGTCTTGAGAATCTCTTTTGAGATATAAAGGAGGGAAGTGAGCAGAGAGACAGGGGGACCTCATACCACCAAGAAAGCAGCACCAGGAGCAGAGTGTGTCCTTTGGACCTGAGGTTCCTGCACAGAGAAGCTCCTAAGCCAAGGGAAGCTGGATGACACAGACCTTCCTCCAGAGCCGACAGAGAAAGCCTTTTCCTGGAGCTGACACCCTGAATTTGAACTTACAGCCTATTAGACTGTGAGAGAATAAATTTCTCTTTGTTAAAGTCATCCACTTGTGGTATTTCTGTTATAGCAGCACTAGATGACTAAGACAACTGCCTAGTTTGAATTTTTGAAACATTGCACTATTAAGCTTTCTTGACAATAAGAAACCCACTGCCATAGAGTCAATTCTGATTCATAGCAACCAACCTTAGGTAATGGTGTACCATGGTGTTTGTGCTCTCTTCGAGGCCAACTTGCCTCACTGCTCTTTATCACAGGAAAAGTTAGCAGGATGATAAATATGTAAATTGTCCTCTTTTTTGTAATCCTGATCAAAATTATAAAAACAATACCATCCAGCAAACCAAACTCAAGAAGTGATAAATTCTATATTGGATCAAAGGTCCATTTTACCCAATAGCATGTTCAACTATACATTGGGGATGTGATTTGCCCGATTATATTAACATGAAAGAACACTTCCCAAGCATTTGAGGGTCCCTTATAGGGTCGCTATGAGTCGGAATTGACTCCACGGCAAAGGGTTTTACTCATGTCCCTTTGAACACTCATTTCACTTGTGAGACTTGCTTACTGTGAGTTCAGTGTTTCCCCAGTTTATAAATTGTGTGTTATGTGCTTCAATAAAACCTCTGATTCATTTACATTGCACATGACTTATTTAGCAATTAAGCCGCTTCGGCAGTTTATATGAAAAAAAGTAAAAACTGTTTATAATTGTCATTTTCAAAGGTACTTCACCTTTTACCTACTGGCCCTCAGAATGACTGGTATCTTCTGGCCTCTCACCCTGCAGAACTCCTCTCTCCAGGGTCCTCAGCACTTGGAGAGATCTGGCTGGATTTGCAGTCTGTACCCTGCTCCTAGGGAAAGATACCTTATAAGGAAGAGACGACAAACCATGAAACAAAAGCGAAACTAGAGACTTCAACAACTCTAAAGATGGGGAAATATTTACAAGGAGCAAACAAATTATTTCTCTAAAGAACATGATAAAAATTTTTCAAACGGCCAAATAGGAAAATACCAACTTTCTCTGCTCCCCAAGGCTATCTTTGATTACTGAAATCCGCGTTCCAGTTCATATGCGCTTTTAAGAAAACTTGGACTTCTCTCTATAATGGGGATTAGGGCAGCAGTTACCAGATCCCCAGTACAAGGGGAGCCACTGAACCCCGGAGACACAAGTTACAGCCCTCTAGCGTCGCGCACGGAACATCCCCCCCCCCCCCCCCGAAACCGGAAGTGGAAGTGTGCGGCCTCGGGTCGGAAACCCGGTTTCGTCGCACTGGTACTCTGGTGTAAGAGAGGTTTTGTTTCTGTCGCCTGCTGGCCTGACCCACTACCAGGAGACAACGCAAGCTCCTGTCCCGGAGTCTAAGGGCGTTGCTCCCTCTTGTCTGCGCACGCCTGATCTTTCCGCCCTCCCAGAGCCGGGGGACTTATTTTAGCCGGAAGAACCGCAGCCGCGGCAGTTTTACCTCTTCCTGCGAGGTCCCGGCAGTCCGCGCTGCAGCCGCTTTCTGGACAGCCAAGTGGGTGGGGTTGACCTATGTCTTTTGGTGCATTAAGAGGTAAAAAATCGTGTGAATCCTCGCTAAGCAAACGTGTGATTCTTAGAGCGGTAGCGTCAGCTTCATCTGGGAGTTTGTGAAACATGCAGTCATGGGCGTCACGGATGCCTAGGGTAGTTAGCCTCACCTCAGTCCAGATGCCCTCCTGCCACCCGTTCCAGTCTCCGCTAACCCTGCTTCCCTTTGTCAGCTTCTGCAGTACTCTTTGGCCTCATCCGCCACCAGTCTCTGACAGACACTTTGGCACACACGCTAGTCACGTTGAGCTCCTCGTCAGGCCTCAATCACCCCTCGGCCTGTAGTTATACTTTTATTGAGCTATTTCAGAAGGGCTTGGCATATGCTAAGTATATACTGCACCTCATTTTATTAAAGAAAACAACACTGTGAGGTAGAGAGTATTTGCGGTGTTTTACAAAAGTGGTAGCTCTGGAAAAATAAGATAGTTTGCCACGGGCAAATATCTAGTGAGTGGCGGTGTCTGAACGCAATTTGAAGTCTGTTCTTACTTGAAGGGGCATATTCTTGATCACAGTTTCCCTGTCTAAAATGGCTTCTCTTCGTTTTCTGTGCCTCATCAGGCAGGACTTTTGTTGAGTATTGCTGGTCATACAAAAATTAAGATTATGGTGAGGAATACACCCACCCCCCTTTAATGGTTGTAGGTATTTAAGACAGATGAAGAGTTAAGAAACATGATTTGGAACTAGTACATACATTGAGGACCATATTTATCCCAATTTCAGGAGGAAAATACTTAGAGACATGTTTCAAGGAATTTCTTTGGCTGTAGGGCAGAAATTTCCGTCATGATTGTGTGAGAAACAATATGGCCAGTCCTCGTGGGTCTAATGTAAAATGTGATGTTGCTGAACAAGCTTAATATAGGCAATGAGGGATTTGTAGAGATCACACACTTCTTAAAAGGTTGAAGGCTTCTTGGAGCAAAAACTGTGCATATTCCCAGTGTCAGAACAGTGAATATTAGGAATGAGGGCAAAATGGGAGAAATGCGTAATAAAACTAATCAGAATATTTCAACAGATCCTAGAGGGTCAGCCACACTACGGTGTTGCAGAAAGTACCTCATCTTTTGTAATAATTATTTTACACAGTAAAAGAGTCAAGTAGGGAGTCCCCGGGTGGCGGAAAGGTTAAGATTACTAGCTGAAAGTTTGGGGGTTTGAACCTACCCAGATGCACCTTGGAAGACAGGCCTGGCATCTGTTACCGAAAGGTCATGGCATTGAAAACCCTATGGAGCAAATTTAAAGTGTCTAAATTTAAGTGTCCTGTTTGAGAAATCATTGGGAACTACAGTGCTATTAGCATGATCTCTTTTTCCACTACTTAGAATTACAGTTCATGTGATTTTTGTTGTTATTGTTATGGAAGCAGTCTTTTTTTCTTCTTCTTCTTGTTTCTTCATATTGACAACAAGGTGATCCAGAGCCAATTACCTTAAAAAGTTCATTCTTTACACACCGCAGTTCCTCAAAAGTGAATTTATTTCTCTAGGTTAGTACAGCCTAAGGTTGGCATTAAATCGTTGAAATACCCACTTTCTTCTTTATGTCCCCACATTATCTAAATTTTCCTCCTTTCAGCGAGGGAGAATGGAGAAAACCAAAGACGTAAGAAAAAGGTTAGTCAAAAGGACTGATAGACCACAACTACCGCAGCCTCCACCAGACTGAGTCCCGCACAACTAGATAGTGCCTGGCTACCACCACTGATTGCTCTGATCGGGATCACAGTAGAGGGTCCTGGACAGACCTGGATAAAAATGTAAAACTAAATTCAAACTCACAAAAAAGGATCAGACAGACTTTACTGGTCTGACAGAAGCTGGAGATACCCTGAGAGCACAGGCCCTGGGCACCCTTTTAACTCAGTAGTGAGGTCACTCCTGAGGTTCACCCTTCAGCCAAAGATTAGACAGGCCCATAAAACAAACAATAATACAATTAGCTCAACCATGTATACAAGACTAAATGGGCACACCAGCCCAGGGGCATGGATGAGAAGGCAGGAGGGGGCAGGAAAGCTGTACGAATGGAAATGAGGAACCCAGGGTCCAGAAGGAGAGAGCGTTGACATGTTGAGGAGTTGGCAACCAATGTCACAAAACAATATATGTTTCAATTGTTTAATGAGAAACTAATTTGTTCTGTAAACCTTCATCTAAAACACAATTAAAAATAAATCTTCCTCCCTTCACTCACACACTCAGACCAAGAAACTAAGTTTCTTTTTTTTTTTTAAATGTCATTTCATGCTATTTTGTGTGTGTGTGGTAAAATATATATAACAAAACCTTTTCGTATTTCAACCATTTTTACACGTACAATTCAGTAACATTAATTACTTTCACCATGTTATGCAACCATCACCACTGTCAGTTTCACAGTTTTTAAATCAACCTTAGCAGAAACTCCTGTGCCTCCTAAGCATTAACCCCTCTCCTCCCACCCATCTGCCCCTGGTAACCGTTTGGTCTCTATACATTTGCCTATTCTAGATATTTCATTTAAATGGGATGGTACAATATTTGTCCTTTTGTGTCTGATTTGTTTCACTTAGCCTAATGTTTTCAGGGTTCATCCATGTCATAGTATTTATGAGCACTTCTTTTTATGACTGAAAAATATTCCATTTTGTTTATCCATGCATCTGTTGGTGGACATTTGTTTTTTTCCCCCACTTTTTAGCTATTATGAATAGTGTTGTGGTGAACATTGGTGTAAAAGTACCTGTTTGCATCCCTGCTTTCACGCCTTTTAAGTATATATCTGTTGTTGTTAGGTGCTGTCCAGGCAATTTTAGGCTCATAGAGACCCCATGTCACAGAGTAGAACTGGGTGATAGGGTTTTCTTACCTGTAATCTTTATGGAAGAAGATTGCCAGATCTCTCTCCTGCAAAGCTGCCGGGTGGGTTTGAACCGCCAACCTTTTGGTTATTAGCCGAGTGCTTATCCATTTGTGCCACCAGCGCCCCAAGAAATGAAAATATCTGGCTCATAGGGTAATTGTATGTTTAACTTTTTGAAGACCCGCCAAACTTTTCCGGAGAGGCTGCACCATTTTACAGTCGCACTAGCAATTTCTCCACATTCTCCCTGACTCTTGTTGTTTTCTGTTTTTCTGATAGTAGCCATCCTAGTAAGGATGTGGTGGTGTCTCACGTAGTTTTGATTTGCATTTTGCTAATGACTACTGGTGTCCAGCACCTTTTCATATATTTATTGACCGTTTGTATATCATATTTGGTAAAATGTCTATTTAAGTCTTTTGCCCATTTTTAAAATGGTTTGTCTATATGTTGTTTAGTGGTAGGTTGTTGTTGTTAGGTGCCATCGAGTGAATTCCAACTCATAGCGAACCTATGTACAACAGAACGAAACACCGGCCAGTCCTATACCATCCTCACAATTGTTGCTGTGTTTGAGCCAACTTTTGCAGACACTGTGTCACTCCATCTCGTTGAGAGTCTTCCTCTTTGTCTCTGACCCTCTACTTTACCATGCATGATGTCCTTCTCTGGGGCCTTGTCCTTCTTGATAACATGTCCAAAGTATGTGAGACGAAGTCTCGCCATCCTTGCTTCTAATGGGCATTCTGGCTGCACTTCCTTCAAGACAGATTTGTTTGTTCTTCTGGAAGTACGTGGTATGTTCAATATTCTTTGCCAATACTGTAATTTAAAAGCATCAGTTATTCTTCAGTCTTCCTTATTCATTGTTCAGCTTTCACATGCATATGAGGCAATTGAATATGTCCTGGCCTGGGTCAGGGACACCTTAGTCTTCAAGGTGACATCTTTGCTTTTCAACAGTTTAAAGAGGTCTTTTGCAGCAGATTTGCCCAATGCAATGCATTAATTTTTTTAAAATTGTGCTTTAGGGTGAGGTTAAAGCTCAAGTTAATTTCTCATACGAAAATTTATATGCATATTATTATGTGACCCTAGTTGCAATCCCTATAATGTGACAGCACACTCCCCCTTTCCACCCTGGTTTGCCATGTCCATTCCATCAGCTCCTATCCTTTTCTGCCTTCTAATCTGCCTCTGCACAGGAGATGCTCATTTAGTCTCGAGTACCTACTTGAACTAAGAATCATACTCTTTATGAGAATTATTTTATGTTTTACTCTAATCTTTGAAGAATTGGCTTTGGGAATGGTTTTAGCTCTGGGTTAACAGAGAGTCCAGGGGCCATGTCTTCAGGGGTTCCTCTAGTCTCAGACCATTAAGTCTGGTCTTATGTGAATTTGAGTTCTGCACACTTTTCTCCTGCTCCGTCAGGGACACTCTATTATGTTCCCTGTCAGGGTAGTCACTGGTGGTAGCCAGGCACCATCTAGTTCTTCTGGTCTCAGGCTGATGGAGTCTCTTGTTTAAGTGGCCCTTTTGTTTCTTGGGCTAATATTTTCCTTGTGTGTTTGGTGTTCTTCATTCTCCTGTGCTCCATGTGGCTTGAGAACAATTGATACATCTTAGATGGCCCCTCACAAGATTTTAAGAACCAGGACACCACTTAACCAAAGTGGGATGCAGAACATTTCTTTAATAAATTTTGTTATGCCACTTGACCTAGATGTCCCCTGAAACCATGGTCCCCAGACCCCCACCGCTGCTACTCTGTCCTTCAAAGTGTTTTGTTGTGTTCAGGAAACTTCTTAGCTTCTGGTTTTATTCAGTTGGGCTGACTTCCCCTGTCTTGTGTGTTGTCCTTCCCTTCATCTAATTCTTGTCTACTGTCTAGTTAGTGAATACCCCACTACCTCCCTTCCCACCCTCATAACCATCAAAAAATGTTTTCTTCTGTGTTTAAACTTTTTCTTGAGGTCTTATAATGGTGGTCTCATACAATATTTGTCCTTTTGTGACTGACTAATTTCACTCAGCATAATGCCTTCCAGATTCATCCATGTTATGAGATGTTTCCCGGATTCATCATTGTTCTTCATCATTGCGTAGTATTTCATTGTGTGAATATACCATAATTTGTTTATCCGTTTGTCTGTTGATGGGCATCTAGGTTCTTTCCATCTTTTTGCTATTGTGAACAGTGCTACAATGAACATAGGTGTGCATATATCTATTTGTGTGATGGCTTTTATTTCTCTAGGATATATTCCATAGAGTGGAATTGCTGGATTGTATGACACTTCTATTTCTAGCTTTTTAAGGAAGCGCCAAATCGATTTCCAAAGTGGTTGTACCATTTTACATTGCCACCAGCAGTGTATAAGTGTTCAGTCTCTCCACCATTTATTACTTTGTGTTTTTTTTTGGATTAATGCTAGCCTACTTGAGGTGAGGTGGTATCTCATTGTAGATTTGATTTGCATTTCTCTAATGGCTAGTGATCGTGAGCATTCCCTCATGTATCCATTAGCCACCTGAATGTCTTCTTTGGTGAAGTGCCTGTTCATATGTTTTGCCCATTTTTTAACTGGGTTATTTGCCTTTTCGTTGTTGAAGTTTTGCAGTGTCTTGTAGATTTTAGAGATTAGACGCTGATCGGATTTGTCAGAGCCAAATTTTTTTTTTCTCAGTCTGTAGATTGTCTTTTGACTCTTTTGGTAAAATCTTTTGATGAGCATAAGTGTTTGATTTTTAGTAGCACCCAGTTATCTAGTTTCTCTTCTAGTGTTTGTGCATTGTTAGTTATGTTTTGTATTCTGTTTATGCCATGTATTAGTTCTCTTAGCATTATCCATATTGTTTCTTTCATGATCTTTATCGTTTTAGATTTTACAGTTAGGTCTTTGATCCATTGTGAGTTAGTTTTTGTACTTGGTGTGAGGTATGGGTCTTGTTTCAGTTTTTTACAGATGGATATCCAGTTCTGCCAGCACCATTTGCTAAAGAGACTGTCTTTTCCCCCAATTAATGGACTTGGAGCCTTTGTCAAATATCAGCTGTTCATAGGTGGATGAATTTATGTCTGGATTCTCAGTTCTCTTCCATTGGTCTATGTATCTGTTGTTGTACCAGTACCAGGCTGTTTTGACAACCGTGGTGGTATAATAGGTTCTAAAATCAGGTAGTGTGAGGTCTCACACTTTGTTCTTCTTCAGTAAAGCTTTACTTACCCAGGGCCTCTTCCCTTTCCATATGAAGTTGGTGATTTGTTTCTCCATCTCTTTAAAAAATGCCATGGGAATTTGGATTGGGATTGCATTGTATCTGTAAATCGCTGTGGGTAGAATAGACATTTTCACAATGTTTAGTCTTCCTATTCATGAGCAAGGTATGTTTTTCCACTTATGCAGGTCTCTTTTGTTTTCTTGCAGTAGTGTCTGGTAGTTTTTATTGTATACGTCTTTTGTGTCTCTGGTTAGATTTATTCCTGAGTATTTTATCGTCTTGGGGGCTGTTGTAAGTTGTATTGATTTGGTGATTTCATCTTTGAAGTTCTCTTTGTTGGTGTAGAGGAAGACAACTGATTTCTGTATGTTTATCTTGTATCCTGAAACTTTGCTGAAATCTTCTATTAGTTCCAGTAGTTTTCTTGTGGATTCTTTGGGGTTTTCTGTGTATAAGATCATATCATCTGCAAATAGAGAGACTTTGACTTCTTCCCTACCAATTTGGATGCCCTTTATTTTTCTAGCCTAATTGCTCTGGCTAGGACCTCCAGCACAATGTTGAATAAGAGTGGTGATAAAGAGCATCCTTGTCTGGTTCCCATTCTCAAGAGGAATGCTTTCAAAGTCTCTCCATTTAGGATGATGTTGGCTGTTGGCTTTGTATAAATGTCTTTAATTATATTGAGGAATTTCCTTTCTATTCCTATTTTGTTGAGAGTTTTTATCATGAACGGGTGTTGGACTTTGTCAAATGCCTTTTCTGCATCGATTGATAAGATCATGTCGTTCTTTTGTTTTATTAATGTGATGGATTACATTGTTTTTCTAATGTTGAACCATCCCTGCATACCTGGTATAAATCCCACTTGATCATGGTGAATTATTTTTTTGATATGTTGCTGAATTCTGTTGGATAGAATTTTGTTGAGGATTTCTGCGTCAATGTTCATGAGGGATATTGGTCTGTAATTTTCTTTTTTTTGTGGTGTCTTTGCTTGGTTTTGGTATCACAGCTATGCTGGCTTGATAGAATGAGTTTGGGAGTATTCCATCCTTTTCTATGCCCTGAAATACCTTTAGTAGTAGTACTGTTAACTCTTGCCTGAAAGTCCAGTGAAGCCATCTGGGCCAGGGTTTTCTTTGTTGGGAGTTTTTAAATTACCTTTTCAATCTCTTCTTTTGTTATGGGTTTATTTAATTATTCTACCTCTGTTTGTGTTAGTTTGGGTAGGTTGTTAGTTTTTAGTAAGTTGTTCATTTCCTCTAGGGTTTCAAATTTGTTAGAGTGCAGTTTTTCATAGTATTCTGTTATGATCCTTTTAATTTCAGTTGGGCTTGTTGTAATATCACCCATCTCATTTCTTATAAGGGTTATTTGCTTCCTCCCCTGTTTTTCTTATGTCACTTTGGCCAATGGGTTATCAATTTTGTTGCTCTTTTCAAAGAACCAGCTTTTGGTCTTGTTAACTCTTTTGATTGTTTTTCTATTCTCTAGTTCATTTAATTCTGTTCTAATTCTTATTATTTCCTTTCTTCTGGCGCCCGAGGGCTTCCTTCGCTGCTTTCTCTCTACTTGTTCCAGTTGTAGGGTTAATGTTTTGATTTTGGCCCTTTCTTCTTTTTGGATGTGGGTATTTATTGCCATAAACTGACCTCTGAGTGCTGCTTTTCCTTTCTCCCTAAGATTCTGGTAGAATATGTTTTTATTCTCATTTGATTCATAAATTGCTTTCTTCCATCCTTAATTTCTTCTATAACCCAGTAATTTTTGAGCAAGGTTTTGTTCAGTTTCCACGTGTTTGATTTTGTTTTTTTTCTGTTATTGATTTCCACTTCTGTGGCTTTATGGTCAGTAAAGATGCTTTGTAATATTTCGATGCTTTGGATTTTGTTAAGGCTTGCTTTATGGCCTAATATGTGGTCTGTTCTGGAGAATGGTCCATGTGCTGTTGGCTGGAGTGTTCGTTATATGTATAAGATCAAGTTGGTTAATCGTAGCATTTAGATCTTCTGTGTGTTTATTGAACTTCTTTCTGGATGTTCTGTCCTTTACTGAAAGTGATGTGTTGAAGTCTCCTATTACTATTGTGGAGCTGTCTATCTCTGTTTTCAATGCTGTTAGAGTTTGTTTTATGTATTTTGGAGCCCTGTCGTTGGGTGTGTAATTATTTATTATAGTTATGTCCTGGTGTATTGGCTCTTTAATCATTATGTAGTATCCTTCCTTATCCTTTGTGGTGGATTTTACTTTAAAGTCTATTTTGTCAAGAGATTAATATTGTCACTCGTGCTCTTTTTTGACTGTTGTTTGCTTGATATATTTTTTCCATCCTTTGAGTTTTAGTTTGTGTCTTTAAGGTGTGTCTCTTATAGGCAGCATGTAGACAGATTGTGTTTTTTAATCCAGTCTGCCACTGTCTGTGTCTTCATTGATGCATTTAGTCCATTTACATTTGGCATAATTATTGGTTTGTATGAGCTTAGTGCTGTCATTTTTATGTGTTTTTTGTGTTTTCATTAGTTTCTTTTTTCCACTTAATTATCTGTGCTGAGTTGGTTTTATTTATGTATTTTTTTTCATCTTTTTCATTGTTGATTTTGTATTTACTGAGTCTTTATATTTTTCTTGTTTTTTTATTTTCACGTGTAGGATTGTTAGTTTGCTTGGTGATTACCTTAATATTTACCCGTTTTTCTAAGTTTAAACCAGTCTTTTATTTTTTTATATCGCCTTGCCTTCCTCTCCATATGAAAAATCTATGTGTACATTTTTTAAGTCCCTCTTTTTTGTTTTAATATTACCATCTACATATTGACAATTCCGTTTCCCTATTTTGAGTGTTAAAGCTCTGATCTATTTTTGTGACCTTCCTATCTGGGTTGATATCTGGTTGCTCTGTTCTGTGTTCTAGTCTTGGGTTGTTATCTGATGTTACTGATTTTTTAACCAGAGAACTCCCTTTAGTATTTTTTTGTAATTTTCGTTTGGTTTTTGCAAATTCCCTAAGCTTCTGTTTATTTGGAAGTGCCCTAATTTCACCATTGTATTTGAAAGATAGTTTTGCTGGCTGTATAATTCTTGGTTGGCAATTTTTTTTTCCTTCAGGGCTTTATATGTGTCATCCCATTGCTTTCTGTCCTGCATGGTTTCTGCTGAGTAGCCTGAACTTATTCTTATTGACTCTCCTTTGTTGATGACTTTTCATTTTTACCTAGCCACTGTTAAAATTCTCTCTTTATCTTTGGTTTTGGCTAGTTTGATTATAGTGTGTCTTGGTGACTTTGTTTTGGGATCTACCTTATGTGGGGTTTGATGAGCATCTTGGATAGATATCTTGTCATCTTTCATGATATCAGGGAAGTTTTCTGCCAACAAATTTTCAACAATTCTCTCTATTTTCTGTTATCCCCCTGTTCTGTTACTCGAATCACTTGTAGGTTGTTCCTCTTGATAGAATCTCACATAATTATTAGGATTTCTTCATTTTTTAAAATCCTTTTATCTGATTCTTTCTCAAATAAGTTGGTGTAAGTGCTTTATTTTCAGTCTCACTAATTCTGACTTCAATTGCCTCGATTCTCCTATGGCTTTCTATTGAGTTGTCTAATTCTGAAATTTTATTGTTAGCCTTCTGGATTTCTGGTTGCTGTCTCTCTATGGATTCTGTCTTGCTGGGTGGCGCAGTGCAGCTCATCAGGAAGGGACAGAGACAGTGCAAGGCCTAGGTGGGAGGAAGAATAGGAAAGATAAAGAAAAATAAAACATATGATGTTTAGGGAGCTAGTCAGTGACAGTAGTGCAGACCCAGGGAGGTTGTGTGCCGGTGACTCTCTAGCCGAGCTGTGTAGCACGGCCCTTTGAGAAGAGGCAGGTGTGGTGCATAGGGCTAGGTAGACGAGAAAAAGGAAATGAAGGAGGGGAGAGAGAAGGAAGAAACAGAAAAAAAAAAAAAAAAAGAACAAAGCAAAGAAACTAAAATACTCTGCTAAGGGACCCAGCTGGTGGGGTAGTACAGATCTGGGGAGGCCACGTGCCGGTGGGTATCTAGCCAGGTGGTGCGGTAGGGCCCTTTGAGAAGGAACAGGGACAGTTCATGGGGCTAGTTGGGTGGAAGACAGGAGAGAGAGAGAAATAAAACAGAAAAACAAAAATATGGTGCTGAGTGAGCTGGCCGGTGGGGGCAGCACAGACCCAGGGAGGCAGTGTGCTGATAGCTTACTAGCCAACTGGTGCAGGACAGCCCATCCAGAAGGGGTGGGGATGGCACATGGGGCTAGGTGGATGGGAGAAAGGAAAAAAAGGAAGGAACAGAGAGAGAAGAAACAAATACAAATGAAGAAACAAAAATATGGTGCGGAAGGAGCTGGCTGGTGGGGGTGGCACAGACCCGAGGAGGCTGCGTGCCAGTGGTGCTGTAGATGAGTGGTACAACACTGGCCATCGAGAAGGGGTGGGGGCAGCACACAGGGCTAGGTGGGTAGGAGAAAGGAAAGGAAGGGAAAGAGAAGAAAATGAGAAAAAAAAAATGACACTGAGGGACCTTGCCAGTGGGGGCAGCACAGAACCAGGGAGGCCATGCTGGTAGCTCTCTATCCAAGCGGTGTGGCACAGCCTGTCAGGAAGGGGCAGGGACAGCACACGGGGCTAGCTGGGTGGGAGAAAGGAAAGGAAGGAAGGGAGAAAGAGAGAGAAGAAACAGAAAAAAAATGACACTGAGGGACCTGGCCGGTGGGAGCAATACAAAACCAAGGAAGTTGTGCCAGTGCTGTAGCTGAACAGCATGGCACAGTCCATCAAGAAGGTGCAGGGATGGCAGACGGGCCTAGCTGGGTGGGAGAAAGGAAGGTAGAAGAAACAAAAGCCAAAAAAACAATAACGACAGCAATAACAAAAGGCACTGAAGGATCCAGCCGGTGGGGGCAGGGCGGACCCAGGTGGCAGTGAGCTCGTGTCTTTCTGGCTGAGCAACCATGGCCCGTTGGAAAGCGTTGGAGGCCACGTAGAGGGAAGAAAGATGAGTGGGAAAGTGTGTATCCCTGGTTACTGAGTGCTCTGTTTCCTGTTGGGAGCTCCATGAAGTTGCCTTCCTGTACTCCCTGTCTGCGTTCCTTGGTGGCTGTAGTCCAAGATGGTGAATCCATAGCGTGTTAGCTGGTAGGGGACCTCCACTCCATAGCTCTCCTTGTTCTCTGTCAGTTTCTTATTCCACTCGGTGCTTGATCAGGTTCTTTATCCCTTCATTTGTTGCTTAGGTTTCCCAGATTGACGTCTGTATCTGTTTTAGTTTTTCAGGTCTTTGCTTCAGAGGAAATAGCATGATCCTTCTGTCTATGGTGCCATATTGGCTCCGCCTCTCTGACATTTTGATTGGGATTGCATTGAATATATAAGTACCATCGGGAAGAACTGACATCTTAACAATATTGACTTTTCCCATGTATGAACATGGAATACCTTTCCTTTTATTTAGACCTTTGAATTTTTTCATCAGAGTTTTGTAGTTTTTCTCATATGTCTCTTTTGCATATTTTCAGATTTATACTTTTTCATGTTTGCTGTTGTTACCATTGTAAATACTGTTGTGTTTTTAATTTCATACTGCAATTGTTCTTTACTGGCATATGGGAAAGCAGTTGACTTTTGTATAATAGCTTTTTATCTTGCAACTTTGGTGTGATCGATTATTAGTTTCATGAGTGTTTTTCTTGATTTATTGGAATTTCCTATATAGACAGTCATTTCATCTGCAAAGACAGGTTATTTGTCCTCAACAGTCTGTATACTTCTTTTGTTTTATTGCATTACCTAGCACTTCTAGTACAGTGTTGAATAGGTGTGGTGAGTGGGAACATCCTTGCCTTGTTCCTGATCTTAGCAGGAAAGCATCTGGTTTCTTGTCAATAATTACAATGTTGACTGTAGTTTTTTTGTAGATTTTTTTTATCAAGCTGAGGACATTTCTTTTCCTAGTTTGCTGAGAAGTTTTATTGTGAATGGGTGTTGGCTTTTGTCAAGTGCTTACTCTACATCTATTGATATGTTCATAGGATTTTTCTTGTTTAGCCTGTTGATGTGATGGATTACATCAATTGATTTTCCATTGTCGAACCTGTCTTGCATACCTAAAATAAATCCCACTTAGGGTGTATAATTCTTCTTATGCATTATTGGATTTAATTTCCTAATTTTTTGTTGGGGAGTTTTACATCTATGTTCATGAGAAATATTGATCTGTAGTTTTTGTTTCTTGTAATACTGTGATGGAAATCCTGGTGGTGTAGTGGTTAAGAGCTGCGGCTGCTAACAAAAAAGGTTTGAATCCACCAGGTGCTCCTTGGAAACCCTATGGGGCAGTTCTACTCAGTTCTGACTCAACGGCAATGGGTGTTTTTCAATATTATAATATCTTTTATTGGTTTTGGCATTTGGGTGATACTGGCCTCATAAAGTTAGTTTGCAAGTATTTGCTTCTATTTTTTGGCTAGAGAATTTGGTATATTTTCTTGATTAAATGTTTGGTAGAGTTCATGAGGAAACCCATCTGAGCCAGGTGCTTTCTGCTTTTGGATGTTTTTACTCATCGATTTAATTATTTAGAGAATATAGGCCTATTTAGATGATCTCTTTCTTCTGTGTACCCTTTGTTAAATTGTGCCTCACAAGGAATTGGTCCATTTCATCTAGGTTATCAAGTTTGTGGGCGTACAGTTGTTCATAGTATTCCTTTTGTTGTTATTAGGTGTCATCGAGTTATGTCTAGTAGCAACCCTGTGTACAACGGAACGAAACACTGCCACGTTTTGTGCCATCCTCACAATTGTAGCTACGTTTGAGTCCATTGTTGCAGCCACTGTGTCAGTCCATCTTGTTGAGGGTCTTCCTCTTTTTTCACTGACCCTCTGTTTTACCAAGCATGATGTCCTTCTCCACGGACTGGTCCCTTCTGACAACATGTCCAAAGTATGTGAGACCAAGTTTCAGCATCCTTGCTTCTAGGGAGCATTCTGGCTGTTCTTCTTCCAAGACAGATTTGTTCGTTCTTCTGACAGTCCATGGTATATTCTGTATTCTTTGCCAACATCATAATTCAAGGCATCAATTCTTCTTCAGTCTTCCTTGTTCATTGTCCAGCTTCCACGTGCATATGAGGCGATTGAAAACACCATGGCCTGGGTCAGGTGCACCTTAGTCTTCAAGGTGACATCTTTGCTTTTTAACACTTTGAAGAGGTCTTTTGCAGCAGATTTGTCCAAAGCAATGCATCTTTTGATTTCTTGACTGCTGCTTCCATGGGTGTTGATTGCGGATCCAAGTAAAATGAAATCTTTGGCAATTTCATTCTTTTCTCCATTTATCATGATGTTGCTTATTGGTCCAGCTGTGAGAGTTTTTGTTTTATGTTGAGGTGTAATCTATACTTAAGGCTGTGGTCTTTGGTGTTCGTCAGTAAGTGGTTCAAGTCTTTTCACTTTCAGCAAGCAAGGATGTGTCATCTGCGTATCGCAGATTGTTAATGAGTCTTTCTCCAATCCTGATGCCCCGTTCTTCTTCATGTAGTATAGCTTCTCGAATTATTTGCTCAGCATACAGATTGAATAAGAATAGTGAAAGGATACAACCCTGATGTACACCTTTCTTGAGTTTAAACTATATAGTATCCCTTTGTTTTGTTTGAATGATGGCCTCTTGGTCCAAGTGCCGGTTATTCATGAGCACAATTAAGGGTTCAGGAATTCCCATTCTTTGCAAAGTTATCCATAATTTGTTATGACCTACACAGTCGAATGCCTTTGCATAGTCAGTAAAACACGGGTAAACATCTTTCTGGTATTCTCTGTTTTCTGCCATGATACATCTGACATCAGCAGTGACATCCCTTTTTCCAAGTCCTCTTGTGAATCCAGCTTGAATTTCTGGCAGTTCCCCGTCGATGTACTGCTGTAACCGCTTTTGAATGCCCTTCTGCAAAATTTTACATGTGTGATATTAATAATATTTGAGAATATCCGCATTCTATTGAATCTCTTTATTTTGAATGGATACAAATATGGATCTCTTCCAGTTGGTTGAACAGGTAGCTATCTTGCAAATTTCTTGGCATAGATGAGTGAGCGCTTCCAGCACTGCATGCATTTGTTGAAACATCTCAATTGGTATTCTGTCAATTCCTGGAGACTTGTTTTCTGCCAGTGCCTTCAGTGCAGTTTATACCTTTTGCTTTAGTACCATCAATTCTTGATCATATTCTGCCTCCTTAAGTGGTTGAATGTCGACCAATTCTTTTTGATCCAGTGACTCTGTGTACTCCTTCCATCTTCTTTTGATGCTTCCTGGGTCGTTGAATATTTTCCCTGTAGAATCCTTCAATATTGAAACTCGAGGCTTGATGTTTTTCTTCAGTTCTTTCAGCTTGAGAAATGCCACGGGTGTTCTTCCCTTTTGGTTATCTATCTCTAGGTCTTTCCACATTTCATTATAATACTTTATTTTGTGTTCTCGAGCTGCCCTTTGGAATCTTCCATTCACCTCTTTTACTTCGTCATTTTTTCCTTTCACCTTAGCTGCTCTATGTTCACGAGCAACTTTCAGAGTCTCATATCCATTTCGGTCTTTTCTTTCCTGTCTTTTTAATGATCTCTTTTTTTTTCATGTGTAATATCCTCAATGTCACTCCACAACTCATCTTGTCTTTGGACGTTAGTGTTCAATGCGTCAAGTCTATTCTTGAGGTCGTCTCTAAATTCAGGTGCGATATTCTCAAGGTCATTCTTTGGCTCTCGTGGACTTATTTTCTTCAACTTCAACTTGAACTTGCATATGAGCAATTGATAGTGTGTTCCACAGTTGATCCCTGGCCTTTTTCTGACTGATGATATTGAACTTTTCCATCGTCTGCACACCTGTAGTCGATTTGATTCCTGTGTATTCCATCTGGCTAGGTCCATGTGTATAGTTGCCATTTATTTTGTTGGAAAAAAGTATTTACAATGAAGAAATTGATCTTGCAAAATTCTATCATGCGATCTCCGGCATCTTTTCTATCACCAAGGCCATATTTTCCGACTACCAATCTTTCTTCTTTGTTTCCAACTTTTGAATTCCAGTCGCCAGTAATTATCAATGCATCTTGATTGCATGTTTCATCAATTACAGACTGCAGAAGTCGGTAAAATCTTCAGTTTTTTTGTCTTTAGCCTTAGTGGTTGGTGCATAAATTCAAGTAATAATCATATTAACTGGTCTTTCTTGCAGGCCTATGGATGTTATCCTATCATGACAGCTTTGTACTTCAGGATAGATCTTGAAATGTTCTTTTTGATGATGAACACGATGCCATTCCTCTTCAATTTGTCATTCTCAGCATAGTAGACCATATGATTGTCTGATTCAGAATGGCCAGTACCAGTCCATTTCAGCTCACTAATGCCTAGGATATCGATCTTTATGCATTTCATTTCATTTTTCGATGACTTTCAATTTTTCTAGATTCATTCTTCTTACATTCCACATTCAGATTATTAATGGGTGTCTGCAGCAGTTTCTTCTGATTTTGAGCTGTGCCATATCAGCAAATGAAGGTCCCAAAAACTTGACTCCATCCATGTCATTAAGGTTGACTCTACTTTGAGGAGGTAGCTCTTCCCCAGTTGTATTTTGAGTGCCTTCCAACTGAGGGGCTCATCTTCCAGCACTATATCAGGCAGTGTTCCACTGCTATTCATAAGGTTTTCACTAGCCAAGGATAATATTCCTTTAGTATCCTTTAATGTCTATGAGATCAGTAATAATGATCTCTCTTTCACTTTGATAGTAGTCATTTGTGTCTTCTCTGTTATCAATTTCTATAATTTTTTTTCAAAGATTCAGTTTTTTGGTTTTGGTGACTTTATTGATTTCCTGTTTTCATTCTCGTTGATTTGTTCTCTTATTATTTCTTTTCTTCTCATTACTTTGGATTTAATTGGCCTTTTTTTTTCTTGTTTTGTAAGATGGAATCCTAGGCTATTAATATTAGATCTCTCTTCTCTCCTAATATGTGCATTCAGTGCTGTAAATTTTTCTCTCAGTATGGCTTTCTTTGTATCCAACAAATTTTGATAAGTTGTATTTTCATTTTTACTTAGTTTAAAATATTTTGTAATTTCTTTTGAGACTTCTTTGTCCCATTTGTTATTTAGAAGTATATTGTTTAATCTCCATGCATGTTGGAATTTTCCAGCTATCTTTCTTTTTTTCGCTTTCTAGTTTAATTCTTTTGTGATCTGAACACATACTTTGTTTGATTTCTAATCTTCTAAATTTGTTAAGGTGTATTTTACGGTCCAGAATGTGGTCTACCTTCGTGAATGTTCCCTGTGATCTTGAGAAGACTGTGTATTGTGTTGTTTTGGGATGACATGTTGTATAAAGTCAATTAGATCCAGTTGATTGATAGTGTTGTTAGTTCAACTATGGCCTTTCTGGTTTTCTGCCGTTGGCTATGTCACTTACTAATTGAGGGGTGTTGAAGTCTCTAACTATAATAGTAGATTCGTTTATTTCTCCTTAGGGGTGCCCTGGTGGCAGAGTGGTTCAATGCTTGGCTACTAACAGGTAGTCTTTGTTAGTTGGTGTATGTAGACCATTGATGTTCAAAGGGATTATTAATATAGTGTCATGTACTGCATAATTTCTGATGGGGGAACAGCTGACCGCATATATGGCCGTGCTCCCATCAGGTTATAGCAGAGTTCAGAAATCCCCATCAGAGAACGGGACGTCATGGACATAACCTCAAAAACAAAGAAAAAAATCTTCCAAGTTGTTAAACGATCAGCTCCACTGAAGGCTATAAAGCTAATGAAAATGCAAGAGGGACCTATATCAGATATGGAGAAATTGCTAATGGATCGAGGACCAAACACAAAAGCAAATCCCTCAGCCCGTTGACGATCACTGCTAAAGCACAAAGTTATTTCAGATGCTTTGGAAAAAAAAAAGCATAACAGGACTACGATAAGGAGTTTAGTCTGGTTCTGGGTGGTTCCAGCACTTCAAACGTGCTGCATAATGTGAGAGAGAGTGGTGAATCTGCTAGTGCTAATGTGAAGGCAGCAGAATTTGTTGAAACTTCAGATAAAATAGGTGTTCACACGACATCCAATTCACATAACATCCTATTTTACAGAATGTATCGTGAACGTTAAGTGACACGTGACTGTAATTGCATTAATAGTTTTTTCGTGTTGTGTACCGTCAAGTCAGTTCCAACTCAGGGACTCTATAGGACAGAATAGAAGTGCCCCATGGGGTTTCTAAGGCTGTATATAATTGTTGTTAGGAGCCGTTGAGTCAGTTCTGACTCATAGCAACCCCAAGTACGACACAACAAAACACTGCCTGGTCCTGTGCCATCCTCACAGTTGTCGTTGCAGCCACTGTGTCAATGTATCTCCTTGAGGGTCTTCCTCTTTTTAATCATAGTCCAGCTTTCACATGCATCGGTGGCGATTGCAAACACCCTGCCTTGGGTCAGGGGTCAGGGGTCAGGTGCACTTTAGTCCTTAAAGTGACATCTTTGCTTTTTAACACTTTCAAGAGGTTTTTTGCAGCAGAATTGCCCAATGCAGTGAGTCGTTTGATTTCTTGACTGCTGAAGGCTGTGATCTTTGGCCTTCATCAGTAAGTGCTTCAAGTCCTCTTCACTTTCTGTAAGCAAAGTTGTGTCACTTGTATATTGCCGGTTTTTAAATGAGTCTTCCGCCTATCCTGATGCCACATTCTTCTTCATAGAGTCTTCTCGGATTACTTGCTCAGTATACGGTTCAAATAAGTATGGTGAAAGGATACAACCCTGATGCACACCTTTCTTGACTTTAAACCATGCAGTTTCCCCTTGTTCTTTTCGAATGACTGCCTCTTGGTCTATGTACAGGTTCCTCATGAGCACAATTAAGTGTTCTGGAATTCCCATTTGTCTTACTTATCTCGTGCTGCTATAACAGAAATACCACAAGTGGATGGCCTTAACAAAGAGAAAATTTATTTTCTCACAGTCTAGGAGACTAGAAGTCTGAATTCAGGGTGCTAGCTTCAGGGGAAGGCTTTCTGTCTCTGTCAGCTCTGGAGGAATATCGTTGTCATCAATCTTTCTTGGGTCAAGGAACTTCTCTGCACAGGAAACCAGGGTTCAAAGGACACGCTCTTCTCCTGGCACTACTTTCTTGGTGGTGTGAGGTTCCCCTATCTCTCTGCTCGCTTCTGTCTTTTATGTCTCAAAAAGAAATTGACTTAAGACACAATCTAATCTTAAAGATTGAGTTGTGCCTCATTAACATAACTGCCACTAATCCCATCTCATTAATATCATATAGATAGGATTTATAACACATAGGAAAATCACATCAGATGACAAAAAGGGTGGACAATCACACAGTACTGGGACTCATAGCCGAGTCAAGTTGACACACATTTTTGGAGAACACAATTCAATCCATTACACTATTCTTCACAATGTTATCCATAATTTGTTATGATCCATACAATCAAATGTCTTTTCATAGTTAATAAAACACAGGTAAACATATTTTGGGTATTCTCTGCTTTCAGACAGGATCCGTCTGACATCAGCAGTGATATCTCTTGATGCACATTATCTTTGAATCCGACTTGAATTTCTGACAGTTCCCTGTTGATTTACTGTTGCAACCGCTTTTGAATGATCTTCAGCAAAATTTTACTTGTGTGTGATATTAATGATATTGTTCAATAATTTCCACATTCTGTTGGATCACCTTTCTTTGGAATGGGTACAAATATGAATCTCTTCCAATTGGTTGGCCAGGTAACTTGTCTTTCAAATTTCTTTGTATAGACAAGTGAAAACTTTTAGTGCTGCAGCCATGTGTTGAAACATCTCAACTGGTATTCCCTCAATTCCTGGTGCCTTATTTTTTTTACCAATGTCTTCAGTGCAGATTGGACCTCTTCTTTCAGTACCATGGGTTATTAATAATATGCTATCTCCAATCTTCCTAGATTCATATTTCGCACATTGTACGTTCTGATTATTAATGGATGTTTGCAGCTGCTTCTTGTCATTTTGAGTCATGCCACATCAGCAAATGAAGGTCCTGAAAGCTTGACTCCATCCACATCATTAAGGTCAACTCTACTTTGAGGAGGCAGCTTTTCCCCAGTTATATTTTGAGTGCCTCCCAACCTATCATGGTTATCTAATGGTGCTATATCAGAAATACCACAATTGGATGGCTTTAACAAAGAGAAATTTATTCTCAGTCTAGTAGACTACAAGTCCGAATTCAGGACATCAGCTCCAGGGGAAGGGTTTCTCTGTCGACTCTGGAGGAAGGTCCGTGTCATCAATCTTCCCTTGACCTAGGAGCTCCTCCGTGCCAGAACCTCAGGTCCAAAGGACACACTCTGCTCCCAGCACTGCTTGGTGGTACGAGGTCCTCCTATCTCTCTGCTCAGTTCTCTCTTTTATATCTCAAAAGAGATTGGCTTAAGACACTAATCTTGTAGATCTCATCAGTGTAACTGCTGCTAATCGATCTCATTACATATGAGTGATAGGGTTTACAACACATAGGGAAATCACATCAGATGACAAAACGCTGGGAATACAATATTAAGAATCATGACGTAGCCAAGTTGACGTATTTTGGGGACACACAATTCAATCCACTACACAACCCGAGGGGCTCATCTTCCAGCACTATATCAGGCAGTGTTCCATTGCTGTTCATAAAGTTTTCACTGGCCAGTGTTTTCAGAAGTAGACCGCCAGGTTCTTCTTCCTAGTCTCTTAGTCTGGAAGCTTAGCTGAAACCTGTCCACCAAGGATGATCCCGCTAGTATTTTAAATTCCACTGGCTAAGTGTCTAGTATCACAGTAACATGTAAGCCACTACAGTATGAGAAACTGACAGACATGTGGTGGCAGTATATAATGTATATACATAAATACGTATAATTCACTACCCAGACTTAAAGAACCTACAATCCATGTTCACCTGATTATTTGTTTTGTTCACCGCTGTATCTGATTTGGTAACATGAAGTATGCTCTGTGTCAGTATTACCTAAGTTAATTTTAATACATGAAGGTAGCCGCAGTTACGAGCCTGAAGGGAGGAAGTCTCATGTGAGGCATAGGGCTTTGCTTGGAGAAGTAGCTTCATGTTCTGTGAATTGATTAGGATATTTCCTTTGTCTCCTCTTCCTAGTATTCAGCAAGGTTCTAGAACATCCATGGTGTTATTGGAGAATAAGCAAAAACCAAAACCTACTGCCATCAAGTCGATTCTGACTCATAGCGAATAACAGCCAGAATAACAACAAAACTGTTTTCATGTTAACAGAAATGTAGTTGTCAGGAATTTAGGCTTCAGAGAAATTGACCTGCATTCTGACCCTGGCTCAACAACTTTCCATGTGGGAAATACTGAACGTGATTGAGTAATTGTCTCTAACTTTACTCAGTTGTGAACTGTTTGAAATAATATCTCCTTAGGAGAGTTATGAGATATAAATGAGCTAGTGTAGTGAAAACTTTTTGCAAAACCTTTCACAAATTGTAGTTGCTCAGTACGTGGAACATTTTAGCATTACTACAGTCATACATCACTTAGTGTCCATGATACATTCTGTGAAAGAGGACGTTATGTGATTTGGATGTAGTGCAAATACCATATACACAAGCAGTGCTCGGGTTACAAATGTCCAACCTACGTACAACCTGTAGTTACAAAGCACCCCCGTAAAGCCTATTGCAGTAGTCCCGCCTTACTATTTCGCTTTCTGCGGTTTCAGTTACCCTCAGTCAGCTACTGTCCGAAAATACTAAATGGAAAATTCCAGAAATAAACAATTCATAAGTTTTAAATTGCACACCATTCTCAGTAATGTAATGAAATCTCGCATCATTCCCCTACGTCCTGCACAGGACGTGAATCATCCTTTTGTCTGGTGTATCCATGCTGTATATACTACCCACGTGTCAGTCACTTAGTAGTCATCTCGGTTTTCAGATCGACTGTCATGGTATCACAGTGCTTGTTTCAAGTAACCCTTACTTTACTTAATAATGGCTCCAAAGTGCAAGAGTAGTGATGCTGGCAATTCGGATATGCCAAAGAGAAGCCATAAAGTGTTCTCAGCTTACTAAGGAAAGAAAAAAAAATCATATCATCTCACATCATTACAAGAAGGGTGATTACAGTACAATAAGATATTTTGAGAGAGACCACATTCACATAACTTTTATTATGGTATATTGTTATAATTGTTCTGTTTTATATTATTGTTAATTTCTTACTGTGCCTAATTTATAAATTAAACGTTGTGTTAAGTATGTATATAAAGGAAAAATCATAGTATATATAGGAATCGGCACTATCTGCGGTTTTGGGCATCCACTGGGGGGTGTTGGAATGTACGCCTCGTGGATACTTTTATATATTAAAAGTTCAGTTGACATACAATGGTTCATAATAACAAATGGGTGCTACTTTGCGACGTGCATCAACACATTATTATGTTAAACATGTTTCAGTGTATCTGGAAACGTTTCATGTTTTTTATGTATAGAAAGGTACACTATATATATTAAGACAAACATTTGACTAAGGGACATTAGATACAAACCATATTTAGCTGTTGTATACAAGAGACATGAGATGCACATGTTGCTGCGGGAAGCTCTTATGTTCCCTACGTCCAGTTACGTACTCTGTGTCCTGCTCTCCAATCAGGATTTCTGAACTCAATTATAACTTTATGGGACTACGGACATATATGTGGTCGAAAGTTGCCCAAACGTTCGTTATGCCACACATGACTGTATATTGTATAATGAACGTTAGGGTTTTTGATAACTTTAAAATAATGTAACCTGGCCCACTACAATAGAGGAGACTTTCGAATATTGGCTGTAGCTGAAAGTTTGTTGTGACAGCATCATACCAGGATGTATTAGAGATGACAGACAGCTCGTTTCACCACTTGGCTGACAAGAAGAGTCCTCTTAACTCTAAAGCTGATCTGTTTAGCACCCAGAGTGTAGTTCCACAGCCTTTTCTCTCCTCACTATATGAGGAAGCCTATGGATTGCTGCTATTACATTTCACAGAGGTCACTCTTACAGACCAGGGAATTCCATTTGTCAGGGTTCAGGTAGTCATGGTTGTGTGCCTTCCAGGAGCTGCAAATTTGAGATTTTTGAGTGGAGCCTCTAGAAGCCTGATGTGTAAGTCTTTGTTTCCTAAGCCTCATGTGTAGTTTAACAAGTAAACCGTCTGCAATTCAGCTTACTTACAAAGTTAATTATTTTGTGGTAAAAATTATATATAACAAAACATTTCCCAGTTCAACAGTGTTTACATGTATAACTTGGTCACGTTGATTATGTTTATCATGTTGTGCAGTCATTAGAAAATGAAAATTGTAATCTCTTCTCAGCAAACATAAGGGCATGCAGTTCGTGTGTCTGCAGAGGTAGTATCCTTTGTCATCTTACTACATCGGACTGTGTTTGAGTGACGGTTATGAGTTTATGTTTACTGAGTGGAGCAGTCATTAATAATTGGTGTACAATTGCATCAGTTCTCAAAATTTGAAAATTATGGGGAGATCTGGTTTCTTATGTTTCCTGTCTCACCTGAGAACGTAGTTTTATTGCCTTTGCCTGTCTCTATGAAAGGGACAGAGAGGATGGCAGAACAACTGAGTTTTTGAAAAATAGGTGACTGACAATTCTCCAAATAGGTGACACAATTCTCCAAAAGAATATTCTTTTTTCAGCAAGTGGACTTGTCACCCCCTGATCTGTAAGAGTTCAAGAAAATATGACCAGCTCAGGGCCTTAGGCTGCCAGTTTGTTTATGCAGGCCTTGGTCCTTTTATGACTGTGAGGGACAAAAGGAAAAACTGCCACTCTCAGTGTTTCCCGGTTGTTAATACCTCATCCTGCCTTCACCCTGTGCTTTATTTTTTGTTGAGTGTTCTTGTTGGTCCTATGGGAGGAGGTGTGATTGTTCACAAGAAAATGATGATTTGAATTAGAGCTTTTCTCTAATTTCTGCTATGTTTTCTAACTGTTCTAGACCATAAAGAGAGAAATAAGACTGTAATTGGTTGCAGTCAAACTGGTGAGATTGCCTGTTTCATTGTGTTGGTCGTCTGTGAGACAGGATGAAATCAGTGAGGAAGTAAATATAGTTAGTGAAGGGACAAGGCTGATGCCTATATACCCTAGAGTAGACCTTGGTAGAACACAGAACCTTTTGTCAAATCCCTATGAATTCCAGTTCCCCAGGACTGTCAGCCTCACCCTTCGTTCTTATACACTTTGGAGTACATGGGACCTTGCTGATTCAGAATTTGTGGGATGTTTTAGGACACAGTGGTCCTCGAGGATGTGGCTGTGGTCTTTAGCCAGGAGGAGTGGGCTTTGCTGGATCTTGCTGAGAGGAAACTCTACCAAGAAGTGATGATGAAACCTTCAGAAACCTGGCCTCAGTAGGTAAGAATGGCATCTTTTTAAAAAATTTGTTTATTCCTTTAGTGAACAAAATATTTTACTAATTGACTTTGCTCCAGTGTTTGGGCTAAGGAATGGGAATAAATTATTAAATAAAATAGGCGTGGACCCTTGGTCTGTGGAACTCACATATTCTGACTTTCTCATGAATGTAAAGCTCTATGTGTTAAAGTGAGTTTTCATTTCTCTTATGATTGAAAGCTCTGAGGCTCTAAGGGTTGTAAGTGTAAGCATTGACTTCAGGGGTCACTTTGGGGCACTGAGAGATTTGTGGTTTGGGGCCTTGTAGAGAGTTCTACTATGTTTATTACAAGTTTGACATGATTATTTGCTGCAGATAAACTCACACCTGTCCATCTTCAGAGACCCTGAAGAGCTAAGTATTGGCTCAGTGTCAAGGAAATGGTTATTGCTCTGAACTGTATTCCCTCATATTATGTATTTCTCCATGAGTACCATGTCATCTATACCCAGCTGTTTTCCCAGAGAAGCAAGGAAAAGATCTGAGGACAGTGGAGGAGTCATCCAGGGCCACTGTGTTGGGAAGCACCAGGAAAGCAAGAATTTTTTGAAGGACCAACCCTGCATGGGGGGAATTACATTTGAATCAGTTGGCTAAAACAACTCTGTCTCTGTCATGTTAAAGACACAGCTTCACAGATGCCTCAGCTTTTCTGACTTTAGAAATTCTCTCACACCTTTTTACTTAGCTCTCCTAACTACATCTATTTATGTCACCATCACTCTCGATCCTCGTGGAAGTATTTCTTAGTAAATTGCTTTTAAACCTTTGTCAAAGTGCTAAATCAGTGAAATGTGGCTAAGACTTTCCTTATTCATATCAGCTTTTTTCCCCTAATAATTCCTTCCCTTTCTTTTTTCCGTACTGTGAACCTCAACTTAAATTATTGGGTCAGTCTCTCAAAGCCTTAATGATGGAGAAAAGTTATCCAGTGAACATATAATGGTATGATTCATAAAGAATAACACCTGGTCCTCTATGTTAGGAGAAATCTCTGAATCCCATGGCAATAAAGATCACCATAAACACCAAGGGAGACATTTGAGGTGAGTGTCATTCAAACAAAAGAAAACAATGCCTCAAGAGAAAGTGCTAAGGTGTCATGACATTAAAATACACACATATATATTTGTGTCTATATACTAACGTATACCCATGTATGTGTGGGTGTATGTATACTAATATATATACATATACCGTTAGGTGCTGTCCCGTCGCTTCTGACTCTCAGTGACCCTGTGTACAACAGAACAAAACACTGCCTGGTCCTGTGCCATCCTCACAATCATTGTTATGCTTGAGCCCGTTGTAGACACTGTATCTGTCTTGTTGAGGGTCTTCCTCTTTTTCGCTGACCCTCTACTCTACCAAGCATGATGTCCTCCTGGGACTGGTCCCTCCTGATAACATTTCCAAAGTATGTGAGACCAATTCTCACCATCCTTGCTTCTAATTGAGCATTCTGGCTGTACTTCTTCCAAGACAGACTTGTTCGTTGTTGTGACAGTCCACCGTATACTCAGTATTCTTCGCCAACACCATAATTCAAAGGCATCAATTCTTATTCCGTCTTTCTTATTCACTGTCCAGCTTTCACTTGCACATGAGGCGATTGACTACACCATGGCTTTGGTCAGGTGCACCTTAGTCCTTAAAGTGACACCCTTTTTAACATTTCAAAGACATCTTTTGCTGCAGTTTTGCCCACTGAAACGCCTCACTTGATTTCTTGACTGCTGCTTCCATGGGTTTTGATTGTGGATTCAAGTGAATTGACATCCTTCACAACTTCAGTCGTTTCTTTTCTGTTTATCATGATGTTGCTTATTGGTCCTCTTGTGAGGATTTTTGTTTTCTTTATGTGGAGGTGTATTCCATACTAAAGGCTGTGGTCTTTGATCTTCAAGTCCTCTTCACTTTCAGCAAGCAAGGTTGTGTCGTCTGCATAAAGCACGTTGTTAATGAGTCTTTTTCCAATTCTGATGTCCCGTTCTTCTTCATATAGTCTAGCTTCTCAGATTATCTGCTCAGCATACAGATTGAATAAGTATGGTGAAAGGATACAACCCTGGTGCACACCTTTTCTCATTGTAAACCGTGTGGTATCCCTTTGTTCTGTTCAAACGACTGCCTCTTGGTCTAAGTGCTGGTTCCTCATGAGCACAATTAAGTGTTCTGGAATTCCCATTCTTTGCAATGTTATCTATAATTTGTTATGATCCACACAGTCATATGCCTTAGTATAGTCAATAAAACACAGGTAAACATTTTTCTGGTATTCTCTGCTTTCAGCCAGGATCCATCTGACATCAGCAGTGATATCCCTTGATCCACATCCTCTTCTGAATCCGGCTTGAATTTCTGGCAGTTCCCTGTTGATGTACTACTGCAACAGCTTTTGAATGATATTCAGCAAAATTTTACTTGTGTGTATGATATTGATATTGTTCAATAATTTCTGCATTCTGTTGGATCACCTGTCTTTGGAATGGGTACAAATACGGATCTCTTCCAGTCGGTTGGCTAGGTAGCTGTCTTTCAAATTTCTTCACACATGGTGTTTTCAGACGCCTCATATGCATGTGAAAGCTGGACAAGTGAGCACTTCCAGTGCTACATCCTTTTGTTGAAATATCTCAATTGATATTCCATTAATTCCTGGATCCTTGTTTTTCGCTAATGACTTCAGTGCAGCTTGGACTTCTTCCTTCAACACCATTGGTTCTTGATCATATGCTGCCTCCTGAATTGGTTGAATGTCGACAAATTCTTTTTGGTACAGTGAGTCAGTGTATTTCTTCCTTTTTTTTTTTTTAATGTTTGCTGCGTCATTTAGTATATTCCCCATAGAATCCTTCAATAATTGCAATTCGAGGCTTGAATTTGTTCTTCAGTTCTAAGCTTGAGAAATGCCGAACATGTTCTTCCCTTTTGGTTTTCTATCTCCAGGTTTTTGCACATCTCATTATAATACTTTGTTTTCTTAAGCTGCCCTTTGAAATCTTCTATTCATCTCTTTTACTTCATTTCTTTCTTTCACTTTGGCTGCTCTGCATTCAAGAGCAACTTTCAGAATCTCTTCTTATATCCATTTTGTTCTTTTCTTTCCTGTTTTTTTAATGTCCTCTTTCTTCATGTATGATGCCCATGATGTCATTCCACAACTTGTCTGGTCTTCGGTCATTAGTGTTTAGTGCATCAAATGTGTTCGTGAGTTGGTCTCTAAATTCAGATAGGATATACTCAAGGTTATTCTTTGGCTCTCATGGACTTGTTCTCATTTTCTTCAGCTTCAGCTTGAACTTGCATATGAGCAATTGATGATGTGTTACACAGTCGTCTCCTGGCCTTTTTCTGACTGATGATATTGAACTTTTCCATCATCTCTTTCTACTTATGTGGTCAATTTGATTCCTGTGTATTTCATCTGGTGAGGTCTACACGTATATTCACTGTTTATGTTGTCGAAAAAATGTATTTGCAACGAAGAAATCATTAGTCTTGCAAAATTTTATCGTGGGATCTCCAGTGTTTCTGTTAATTACCAAGGCCACGTTTTTCAACTGCCAGTCCTCCTTCTTTGTTTCCAACTTTCTCATTCCATTCACCAGTAATTATCAATGCATCTTGATGGCATGTTTGATCAATTTCAGGCTGCAGAAGTTGGTAAAAATCTTCAATTTCTTCATCTTTGAACTTAGTGGTTGGTGCATGAATTTGAATAATAAACCCTCACCCATTGCCATTGAGTGGATTCCAACTCAAAGTGACCCTGTAGGACAGAGTAGAACCACCCCATAACGTTTCCAAAGAGCAGCTGGTGGATTCAAACTGCTAACTTTCTGGTTAGCGGCCGTAGCTCTTAACCTCTGTGCCACCGGGACTCCAAATTTGAATAATAGTCGTATTAACTGCTCTTACTTGTAGGCAAAGAAGACAGACTAGGAAGAAGGACTTGATGGTATACTTCTGAAAAGAATTAGCCAATGAAATCTTATGAATAGCAGCAGAACATTTTCTAATGAAGTAATGGAAGATGAGGCCCTCAGGTTGGAAGGCACTCAAAAGACAACTGGGGAAGAGCTGCCTCCTCAAAGTAGAGTCTACCTTAGTGACATGGATGGAGTGAAGCTTTTGGGACCTTCATTTGCTGATGTGGTACAACGCAAAATGAGAAGAAACAGCTGCAAACGTCCATTAATAATCAGAACCTGGAATGTACGAAGTATGAATGTAGGAAAACTGAATTGTCGAAAACGAAATGCATAAATATTAGTATTCTAGGCATTAATGAGTTGAAATGGACTGGTATTGGCCATTTTGAATCGGACAGTCATATGGTCTACTATGCCAGGAATGACAGCTTGAAGAGGAAAGATATTGCATTCATTGTCAAAAAGAACATTTCAAGATCTATCCTGAAGTACAGTGCTATCACTGATAGCATAATATCCATACGCCTACAAGAACGACCAGTTAATACGACTGTTACTCAAATTTACGCACCAACCACTAAAGCCAAAGATGAAGAAATTGAAGATTTTTTACCAACTACTGCAGTCTGAAATTGATAGAACCTGCAATCAAGATGCATTGATAATTGCTGGTGACTGGAATGCAAAAGTTGGAAATAAAAAGGATCATTAGTTGGAAAATACGGCCTTGGTGGTAGAAATGATGCTAGAGAGCGCATGATGGAATTTTGGAAGAACAAGGACTTATTCATTGCAAATAGCTTTTTTCAACAAACAAAACAGCAGCTGTACGCATAGACCTCACCAGATGAAACACACGGGAATCAAATTGACTACATCTGTGGAAAAAGATGATGGAAAAGCTCAATACCATTGGTCAGAACAAGGCCCGGGGCCGACTGCTGAAGAGACCATCATCTGCTCATATGCAAGTTCAAATTGAAGCTGAAGAAAATTAGAACAAGTCCATGAGAGCCAAAGTACAACCTTAAGTATATCCTACATGAATTTAGAGACCATCTCAAGAATAGCTTTGACACACTGAACTCTGATGACCAAAAACCAGGCCAATTGTGGAATGACATCAAGGACCTCATACATGAAGAAACCAAGAGGTCATTAAAAAGTCAGGAAAGAATGAAAAGACCAAAATGGATGTCAGAAGAGACTCTGAAAGTTGCTCTTCAGTGTAGAGTAGTTAAAGCGAAAGGAAGAAATGATGAAGAGCTAAACAGAAGATTTCAGAGGGTGGCTTGAGAAGACAAAGTATCATGACATGCACAAAGACATGGAAATAGAAAACCAAAAAAAACACGCTCGACGTTTCTCAAGCTGAAAAAATTGGAGAAAAAGTTCAAGCTTCAATTTGCAATACTGAAGGAGTCTATAATGATGCAGGAAGCATCAAAAGATGGAAGGAATACACAGTCTCTATACCCAAAAGAATTGGTCAATGGTCAATGTTCAATGATTTCAGAAGACAGCATATGATCAGGAAGTGATGGTACTGAGGAAGAGGTCCAATCTACACTTAAGGTATTGATGAAAAAGAAGGCTTCAGGAGTTGACAGAGTATCTATTGAGATGTTTCAGCAAACCAATGCAGCACTGGAAGTGCTCAGTCTATGCCAGTAAATTTGGAAGACAGCTACTTGGACAAATGACTGGATGAGATCCATATTTGTACCCATTCTGAAGAAAGGTGATGCAACCGAATGTGGAAATTATCCAACAATATCATTAATATCACACACAAGTAAAATCTTACTGAAGATTATTCAAAAGTGGCTGCAGCAGTACATCAACAGGGAACTGGCAGACATTCAAGCTGAATTCAGAAGAGTATGTGGAACTAGGGATCATTGCTGATGTCAGATGGATCCTGGCTGAAAGGAGAGAATACCAGAAAGATGTATACATGTGTTTTGACTATGCAGAGGCATTCAACTGTGTGGATAACAAATTATGAATAACATTATGAAGAATGGGAATTGCAGAACACTTAATTGTGCTTATGAAGAATCTGTACATAGACCAAGAGACAGTAGTTCAGACATAACAAGGGGATACTATGTGGTTTAAAATGAGGAAAGGTGTGCACCAGGGTTGTATCGTTTCACCATAGTTATTCAATCTGTATGCTGAGCAAATAGAGAAGCTGGACTAAATGAAGAAGAATGGGGCATCATGATTGGAGGAAGACTCATTAACAACCCCGTTATGCAGATGGCACAACCTTGCTCGCTGAAAGTGAAGAGGACTTGAAGCACTTACTGATGAAGATCAAAGACCACAGCCTTCAGTATGGATTACACCTTAACATAAAGAAAACAAAAATCCTCACAACTGGACCAACAAGCAACATTATAAATGGAGAAAAGACTGCAGTTGTCAAGGATTTCATTTTACTTGAATCCACAGTCAACACCCATGGAAACAGCAGTCAGGAAATCAAGTGACACGTTGCATTGGGCAAATCTGCAAAAGTCCTCTTTAAAATGTTAAAAAATAAAGATGTCACTTTGAAGACTGAGGTGCACACGACCCAAGCCATGGTGTTTTGAATCGCCTCATATGCATGCCAAAGCTGGGCTATGAATAAGGAAGACCAAAGAATTAATGCATTTGAATTATGGTGTTGATGAACAGTATTGAATACACCATGGACCGCCAAAAGAATGAACAAATCTTTCTTGGAAGAATCACAGCCAGAATGTTCCTTAGAAACAAAGATGGTCAGACTTCGTCTCACATACTTTGAACATGTTATCAGGAGAGATCAGTCCCCGCCCCAGAGAGGTACATCATGCTTGGTAAAGTAGAGGGTCAGTGAAAAAGAGGAACACCCTCATCGATGTGGATTGACACAGTGGGTGCAACAGTGCACTAAAGCGTAACAACGATTATGAAGATGGCGCAGGACTGGGAAGTGTTTCGTTCTGTAGCACATAGGGTCGCTATGAGTAACCGACTCTATGATACCTAACAATAACAACATTGCCTAGGATATTGATGTTTATGAATTCCACTTCATTTTTGACAGTTTCCAATTTTCTTAGGTTCATAATTCTTTCATTTCACGTTCCTATTATTAATGGATGTTTACAGCTATTCTCATTTTGAGTCATGCCACATCAGCAAATGAAGGTCCCGAAAGCTTGACTCCATCCACATCATTAAGGTCGACTCCACTTTGAGCAGGCTGCTCTTCCCCAGCCATATTTTGAGTGCCTTCCAACCTGAGCGGCTCATCTTCTGGCGCTGTATCAATGTTGCTGTGCTTTTTATAAGGTTTTCACTGGCTTATTTTTTTCAGAAGTAGACCATCAGGTCCTTGTTTCTAGTCTGTTTTAGGAGCTGAGCTGAAACCTGTCCCCCATGGGTGACCCTGCTAGTATTTGAATACTAGTGGCACAGCTTCCAGCGTCACAGCAACATGCAAGCCCCACAGTACAACTGACAGGTGGAGTATACATATATATATGAACCTAACTGTAAGATTGTTTTAGAGGATGTTCACGATACAATATTTTTATAAATGTAAATCAGATATCTAGTATTTGTAACATATATCACTTGGATACAGTTATCACAAAGCCTCATATTTTAGATAAACAGTGACAGTAACGGTACTATTTCTGCTAGATGATTTAATCTATGAAACATTAGACGAGTTAGTGCAAAAACCATGCATGTTCACTGTATTTAGTAATGGTGAAATGGGAACAATTTTATTTCCAACAGCATGTTGCCTATTTTTTAACAGAAGCCATACAATAGAGAACCTCTGTGAACATAATGAAGATAATTAGCGTGGGAAGACCTTAAGCTGGATTCCAAATCTTACTGTGCTTAAAAGAAATTCTCCAGAAGTAAATCCGTTTGAATGCTGTGAGTGTGGAAAAGCCTTCATGGATCACTCATTATTTAACCATCATAGGAGATCTCGCACTGGATGTAATTACTTGTCAGTGTAAGGAATGTGGAGAAACCTGGAGTTGTCTTTGTCACCTAACCACTCCTATGAGAACTCTTAATGGAACAAAACACCATAAATGTGAGGTATGCAGAAAGGATTTCATTTGTATCTCAACCCTTAAGAATCCTGTGACAACATTCACTGGGGAGAAATGCTATGAATGTGGGAAAGATTTGTGTAGTTTCTCATCTTTTTGGACACGTGAGAGGTCATAAGCTTGTGTGTAAAGAATGTTGTAAAGCCTGTCCTTCTTCATTTTGCATAAAAAATTTCATAAGAGAAGTCTTACAAATGTAAGCAATGTGGGAAAGCCTTTAGGTACTCATCACACCTCACTACACATATAAGAACTCACAATGGACAGAAGCCTTACAAGTGTAAGGAATGTGGGAAAGCATTTAGTCCTCATCCCTCACTACACATATAAAAACAGTGGAGTAAGACCTTATAAATGTAAGGAATGTGGGAAAGCCTTTAAGTGTTCATTACACCTCAGTAATCATAAAAGAACTCATAGTGGAGAGAAAGCTTATGAATGTAAGGAATGTGAGAAAACCTATAGTTAGGCCTCACACCTCTACATATAAGAACTCACAGTGGAGAGAGGCCTAATGAATGTAAGGAATGTGGGAAAGCATTTAGTCATTCCTCATCCCTCACTACACATGTAAGAACTCATAGTGGAGTGAGGCCTTATAAATGTAAGGAATGTAGTAAAACCTTTACGTGTTCCTCACATCTCTCTCTACATATAAGAACTCACAGTGGAGAGAACGCCTATGAATGTAAAGAATGGGGTAAAGCAATGAATGTAAAGAATGGGGAAAGCATTTAGTCCTCAGCCCTCACTACACATAGAAGAACTCACAGTGGAGAGGGGCCCTATGAGTGTAAAGAATGTGGTAAAGCCTTTAATCAGGCATCAAACCTCACTACACATATAAGAACTCACAGTGAAGAGAAACCTTATGAATGCAAGGAATGTGGGAAAGCCTTCAGGGACTCAGCCCTCACTCAACATATAAAGACGGTGGAGAGAGGCCTTATGAACGTAAGCAGTGGCAGTGTGGAAAAGCCTTTAGCCAGGCCTCACACCTCACTACACATATAAGAACTCACAGTGAAGAGAAACCTTATGAATGCAAGGAATGTGGGAAAGCCTTCAGGGACTCAGCCCTCACTCAACATATAAAGACGGTGGAGAGAAGCCTTATAAATGTAAGCAGTGGCAGTGTGGAAAAGCCTTTAGTCAGGCCTCACACCTCACTACACATATAAGAATTCACAGTGGAGAGAGACCTTATGAATGTAAGGAATGTGGGAAAGCCTTTAGGGACTCCTCAGCCCTCAACATATAAGAACTCACAGCAAAGAGAGGTCTTATGAATGTAAGCAATGTAGAAAAGCCTTTAGTCAGGTCTCAGCCCTCACTGTACATGTAAGAACTTACAGTGGAGAGAGGCCTTACGAATGTAAGGAATGTGGGAAAGGTTTCAGTTGTTCATCATTACTAATTAATCATTTAAGAATTCACAGTGGAGAGATGCCTTTTGACTGTAGGCAAGTCTCAAACCTCGCTATATGTATGAGAACTCACAGTGGAGAGGGGCCTTATGAATGTAAGGAATGTGGGAAGACCTTTAAGTATTCCTCATATGTTACTAGACATAGAAGAACCCACAGTGGAGAGGCCTTATAAATGCAAGGAATGTGGTAAAGACTTTAGTTGTTCTCCACACCTTACTGGACATATAACAACCCTCAGTGGAGAGACTGCTGTATGTGAAAAGTGGGAATTTTTATCCTTACTGCTTTAATTTCAAACAGCCAGTTTCTGAAAGTCTACAATTAAATAACGAAGTTTCTCAGTGAGTAAGAAAGTAATACTAACTCAAAGAAGGGGTCATTAGAGCTAATTTGTGCCTTTGGGAAAAATGACAGTCTCATTGTAAGTGCAGGTCTTTTCTCATCAGTGTTTGTTAGTTTCTCAGTCCAAGCTAAATTTTACCTTAATGTGTTTATTACAAGTCAGGCTGCATGAAATAGCCTTGAATAAATGTCTTTTTATATTTTTTAATGTTTTTATTGATGTTATTTTGCATTCAATTAAAAACGCTGATCTTGAAATTGGTTTGAGTTTTTTCATATTTAATGTACTTCCATTCTTTCCCATTGTAAAGTTAATGGTTTTACTGTTTATAATTAGTACGTTTTTCAGAGGGCTGTGCAGATATTCTGTTTTTCGTCATACTGTGGCCTACTAATTTTGGTATCCATTAATAATTATTATCTATACTTATTATTACTGTGGTGTTTACCAAATGATACTTTCTGGTCCAATCATTTCTGTTATGTTTATTAATTAGAATTCTGTACAAAATACCTTTCCCTTCTCTCCCCTTTATTTATTAAATTTATTACTGAATTATTAAATTGTTTATGACAGTATAGGCTGTATTACTTTTTTTGCTCAAATTGTCCCAGTTAATAATATATTAATATTGATTTGTCAGTTTATAACAAATATACCACACACCACAAGAGTACAAAATGTTAACTATAGGATAAACACTGTGTGAGACAGGAGTCTTCTTTATGCACAATTTTTCTGTAAACAGACTTCTCTAAAAAATGAAGTGTATTTAAAAACCATAAAAAATATGGTATCTTTTTTTGCTTTCATTTTGGTTTTTATGCGAAAGGCTGTACAGTCTTTCAAAGTTACTTATGTTTTGTATTCTGTGAACTAACTAGACATCATTTCTATTGTGTTTGTTTTTTACAATTAAGTTTTAAAAATATTGTGGCAAAATGCAGTTAACATAAACTTTGCCATTTTAACCATCTTCACTGTACAAGTGTATTAGTTACATTTATAGTGTTGTGCACCCATCACCCGTATCTATTTCAAGAAAATGTTAACACTACAAACAGAAACTCTGTACCCATTAAGCAGTAACTCCCCTTTAACACCCCTCCCGTCCTGTGGCGCTGGTAACCACTAGTAAACCTTGGTCTCTATGCATTTTCCTATTCTGGACGTTTTATATGAAGGGAATCAAGCTATTTGTCCATTGGTGTCTGGCTTATTTCACTAGTCAAAACATCTTCAAGGTTCATCCATGTTGTGGCATGTAGCAGAACTTCATTTCTCTTTAGGGTTGAATAATATTCTATTGTGTATATATATATATATATATATATATATATATATATATATATATATATATATATATGTATATATGTATATATAATATTTTGTTTATTCATGTTTTGATGAGCACTTGGGTTTTCACGTTTTTCTATTCTGAAGAATATTTTTGTGAATAACACCCTTTTAACTCAGTACTGAAGTCACTCCTGAAGCTCACCCTTCAGCTAAAGATTAGACAGGCCCATACAATGAACAGTGATACACGTAGCTCAACCACGTATATGAAATTAAATGAGCACACCAGCCCAGGGGCAAGGTCAAGAAGGCAGGAGGGGACAGGAAAACTGGACGAATGGAAATGGGGAACCCAAAGTCGAGAAGGGGAGAGAGTTTACATGTCATGGGGTTGGCAACCAATGTCACAAAACAGTATGTGTATTGTTTAATGAGAAACTAATTTGCTCTGTAAACCTGCATCTAAAGCACAATTAAAGAACAAAAACTGAAAAAAATTATATGACTATTCATGTACAGATATGTTTCAGTTCCTATTTTCAATTCTTTTGAGTATATACCTAGGAGTGGAATTGCTGGGTCATAGGATAATTCTATGTGACTTTGTGGTTTAATTGTTGTAAAAATATATATATATATATATGTTGAAAAAATATATAATTTAAAAATATGTAAATATATTTTTGATATATTTAGATACACTTAAAAAACAAAAGATTAGTACTCAGGGTTACAATAGCCTGAGAAGTAATTCTTTTACTCATGTCCCTGGAAATATCACTTTGGGTGCACCACAACATAGTGTAAGGATTTAAATTATAGCAGCACTGACCACCAGTGCATTATTGGGGCAGGCCGGGCTATTCACATGGCAGAGACGGGTGGTTAGATTGAGAGGAGACATGTAAAGCCCTGGAGACCTATTCTGGGACCTGGCATATGCTAGTTTTTCCTATTGCCCAAAGCAAGTCACTAAAAAAAGCATTTGCCCATCAAGTCTAATCTGACTCATGGCAATCCCATGTGTGTCAGAGTAGGACTGTGCTCCATAATGTGTTCAATGGCTGGTTTTTCAGAAGTTGACTGGCAGACTTTTCTTTTGAAGTGCCTCTTGGTGGATGTCTTAGTTATCTAGTGCTACTATAATGCAGATACCACAAGTGGATGGGTTTAACAAGCAGAAATTTATTTTCTCATAGTTTAGGAAGGTAGAAGTCTGAATTCAGGGTACCAGCTCTAAGGGAAGGCTTTCTGTCAGTTCTGGGGGAAAGTCCTTGTCTCTTTTCAACATCTGTGGGCCCGACATTCCTTGGAGATCTCCATGTATCTTTGCATCAATCTTCCCCTAGGTCTAGGAGTTTCTCAACACAGGGACCCCTGGTCCAAACAACATGCTGCTCTGCTACCAGATCTTTTTTGGTAATAGTGAGGTCCCTCTCTCTGCTCACATCTGTCTTCATTTATTCTTTTAAGATGAAAGGTGTGACTGAAGCAAGTGTGTGACTTGAGTAAGGTGATGACTTAAGTAAATGTGGTGACTCAAGATGCACCCTACCCTAAGCCTGCCTAAGTATCACATCATGATTTATAACACAAAATGGAGGCTAAGTACTACCTCACATCACAAAATGGAGGACAACCACACAAAACTGACAGTCATGACCTAGCCAAGTTGACATATTTTTGAGGGATACAGTTCAGTCCATAACATTTCATCCTTTGCCTTTCCTTCATTGTCCAATCACATGTTCATTACTTAATTTTAAAGCCTCACCAGAAGAACATTTAATGTCCACTTTTCTAGCAACGTGTCGTGGATTGAATTGTGTCCCCAAAAAATATCTGTCAACTTGGCTGGGTCGTGATTCCCAGTATTGTATGATTGTGTACCATTTTGTAATCTGATGTGATTCCCTTATGTGTTGTAAACTGTATCACTATGATGTAATAAGATAGATTAGCAGCAGTTACACTGATGGGTCTACAAGATTAGGTAGTGTATTAAGCCAGCCTCTTTTGAGATATAAAAGAGAGAAGTGAGCAGAGAGACATGGGAACTTCATACCACCAAGAAAGCAGTGCCAGGAGCAGAGCATGTCCTTTGGACCTGAGGTTCCTGTGCTGAGACACTCCTAGACCAAGGGAAGACTGATGACAAGGACCTTCCGCTGGAGCCGACAGAAACAGAAGGCCTTTCCCTGGAGCTGATGCCCTGAATTTGGACTTCTAGCCTACTAGACTGAGAGAATAAATTCCTCTTTGTTAAAGCTATCCACTTCTGGTATCTCTGTTACAGCAGCACTAGATGACTAAGACAGTACTGTTCTGGCAACATATGTATTCTCTGAGATGATACAAAGTTTCTCTATAGCTTTCCTCACTTCCTTCTTAGCCATCGTCAGAATCACCTTTGATGTCCATAATTATACTAACAGTCTCTTCAAGGTAATCTAGGCTTTTACTATTAGGCACCTTAAATCTCTCCCGGCCTCTACCCATTGCCCAATTCCAAAATTGCTTCCACATTTTAGGTGTCTGTTAGAAAAGCACCCTACTCTTTTGGTACCAAATTCTGTCTTAGTTGTATAATGCTGTTATAACAGAAATAAATACCACAAGTGGATGAGTTTAACAAACAGAAATTCTCTCACAGGAGGGTAGAAGTCTGAATTCAGGACACCAGCTCTAGGGGATGGCTTTCTGTCGGCTCTGGGGGAATTTCCTTGTCTTCTATCAATATCTGTAGGTCCAGCCTCCTTGGATATTTCCATGTGTCTTGGCATCAGTATTCCCCTGGTTATAGGAAGTTCTCAGCACAGGGATCCCAGGTCCAAATGATATGCTTCACTCCTGTCTCTTCTTTCTTGGTGATAGGTCCCTTCTCTCTGCTTCTCTGTCCTTTTATCTCTTGCAAGATAAAAGGTGTGATGCAAGCACAGTTGTGACTTGAGTAAGAATGGTGACTTAAGTGAGGGTGGTGACTCAAGATGCATCCCACCCTAATCCTGCCTCATTAACACATAGAGGTCAGTATTTATAACACAAAATGGAAGGTAATTACATCAGATCACAAAATGGAGGACAACCACACAATACTGGGAATCATGGCCTAGCCAAGCTGACACAAATTTTGGGGAGACACAATTCAACCCATGACAGTGGACTTGAACTGCCAACCTTACAATTAGTAACAAAGCTAATTAACTGTTGACTCCACTCAGAGACTCCAAACAAGTCACTAAACCCATTCCCGTGTAGTCCATTCCGACTCATAGTGACCCTATAGGACAAAGTAGAACTGCCCCATAGGGTTTCCAAAGCTGTAGATATTTACAGAACCAGATTGCCACATCTTTCTCCTGTGGAGCTGCTGATGGGTTCAAACCACTGACCTTTTTGTTGGCAGCCGAGTGCTTAACTATTGTGCCACCAGGGCTCCTTCTAAGCAAGTCTCTAGGCTATGCTAATTCACCATCTGGTGGATGAAGTCACAAACTCATGTAGCACAGAGTGTGGATTACAGACATGGGAGATGTAAAGAATGTGCACTTCTTCTCACAGCCACCTGCTTTCATCACTCTCACGTCCCCATGTGGAGAGACCCCCACCAGGTGCCACTCCTGGTCCCACTCTACCTCCCAGTCACCCCTCCCTAGGATGGAGAATGGCTCCTCTTACACTTAGGTCAAAGGGACCAGACATACCAGCCTGGCCCCTTCCCTTCACCTCCCCTTGGGCTCTACCTGCCTGTACGGAGTCTGTGGTCCTTTCAGCCATGGCCTTGGCCTGAAGGTGCCCAGCTGTGTTGAGTACGGGTAACTATGTGAACCTACATCGTGAGTAAATTATGCCAAGCCCAAGAGCCCAGATGCAGCTTCTCTGTGGTTCCAGGCAGCCCAGGTGAGCCTGTTCCCCTTGGGGTCCTCTGTCATTTACCACCAGTTCAGCCTTTGTCTTTTCCCTCCGATGCCCTCGATTCTAATTCCATGCAGTTCAGATGCAAACCTGTTTCCCCTCCATCTTGGTTTCCTTTCAGCTCAGGGAAGACCTCACCCAGGGCTTGGACTGGGTTGATCCCAGTGATGCCTCCAGGGTGCTCAATTTAAGGAGTGAACGCCTCCCTATATTCTGGGTGTCTTGCCCCCACCTCCTGCTCCCAGAACTGGAGCAATATGCCTTAATGAGTCTTCCTCTCTCTTCCTGCTCCAGTTCTCCACCTCAGGCCTTTCACTTTGGATTTCACCCGTGGGGAACCCTCATTTATATGACTGGTCTCATTTTTGTACCTTCTACTACCCATTCCATGTTCTCTTTTTGCTTAGCAAACACCTCAAGTAGTCATGCTTCTTTCCCTGAGGAGACCCCAAATTACTTCCATGAGGGCCTGTCTTAGTCATCTAGTGCTGCTATAACCAAAATATCACAAGTGGATGGCTTTAACAAATTTATTTTCTCACAGTTTAGGAGGCTAGAAACCCAAATTCAGGGTGCTGGCTCTAGGGGAAGTCTTTTTCTCTCTATCGGCTCTGGGGGAAGGTCCTTCTCTCTTCAGCTTATTCCTGGTTCCTTGGAGATCTCTATGTGTCTTAGCATGAATCTTCCCCCATCTATGCTCACTGCATTGCTTGTTTAAGCTCTCTTGTATCTCAAAAGGGATTGACTCAAGATACTGCCTACACGATTCCTGCGTCATGAACATAACAAAGACAACACTTTCCTAAATGGGATTATAACCACAGGCATAGAGTTAGGACTTACAACACATATTTTGGGGGGAAACAATTCCATCCACAACATTCCACCTTGTGTTGTTGTTAGGTGCCATCAAGTCAGTTCTGACTTACAGCGACCCTATGTACAACAGAACGGAACACTGCCCTGTCCTGCACCATCCTTACAATTGTTATGCTTAAGCCCATTGTTACAACCACTGTGTCAATCCATCTCATTGAGGGTCTTACTCTTTTTCACTGACTCTCTACTTTAACAAGCATTATGTCCTTCTCCAGGGACTGATCCCTTCTGACAACATGTCCAAAGTATGTGAGACATAGTCTTGCCACACGTCTAAGGAGCATTTTGGTTGTACTTCTTCCAAGAGAGATTTTTTCCTTCTTTTGGCAGTCTATAGTATATTCAATATTCTTCTCCAACACCACAATTCATAGGTGTAAATTCTTCGGTCTTCTTTATTTCCTCATCCAGCTTTCACATGCATAGGAGGCAATTGAAAACACCATGGCTTGGGTCATGGTGTTTTAGTCTTCAAGGTGACATCTTTGCTCTTCAGCACTTTTAAAGAGATCTTTTGCAGCATCTTTGCCCAATGCAACACATTGTTTGATTCCTGACTGCTGCTTCAATAGGTGTTAATTGTGGATCCAAGTAAAATGAAATCCTTGACAACTGCAGTCTTTTCCCTGTTTAGCATAATGTTGCTTATTGGTCCAGTTGTGAGGATTTTTGTTTTCTTTATGTTGACATGTAGTCTATACCGAAGGCTGTAGTCTTTGATCTTCATCAGTAAGTGCTTCAAGTCCTCTTCACTTTCAGCAAGCCAAGTTGTGTCATCAGCATAACGCAGGTTGCTAATGAGTCTTCCTCCAGTCCTGATGCCACATTCGTCTTCATATAGTCCAGCTTCTCAGATTATTTGTTCAGCATACAGTTTCAGTAGGTATAGTGAAAGGATACAACCCTGAGGCACACTTCTCCTGAGTTTAAACCACGCAGTACCCCCTTGTTCTGTTCGAACAACTCCTTCTTGATCTACGTATAAGTTCCTCATGAGCCCAATTAATTGTTCTGGAATTCCCATTCTTCGCAATGTTATCCATAATTTGTAACAATGCACACAGTCAAATGCCTTTGCATAGTCAACAAAACACAGGATAGCATCTTTCTGGTGTTCTCTGCTTTCAGCCAGGATCCATCTGACATCAGCAGTGTTATTCCTGGTTCTGCTTCCTCTTCTGAATCTGGCTTGAATTTCTCACAGTTCCCTGTCACAGTTCCCAGCCACTTTTGAATGATCTTCAGCAAAATTTTGCTTGCATGTGATATTAATAATATTGTTCGATAATTTCCACATTTGTTTGGATCACGTTTCTTAGGAATAGGCATAAATATGGATCTCTTCCAGTCGGTTGGCCAGGTAGCTGTCTTCCAAATTTCTTGGCATAGACGACTGATAACTTCTAGTGCTGCATCTGTTTGTTGAAACATCTCAATTGGTATTCCATCAATTCCTGAAGCCTTGTTTTTCACCTATGCCTTCAGTGCAGCTGGACTTCTTCCTTCTGTACCATTGGTTCCTGCTCATATGGTACCTCCTGAAATGGTTGAACATCCACCAATTCTTTTTGGTATAGTGACTCTGTGTCTTCCTTCCATCTTTTGATGCTTCCTGAGTCGTTTAATATTTTCCCCATAGAATCCCTCAATATTGCAACTCGAGGCTTGAATATTTTCTTCAGTTCTTCAGCTTGAGAAATGCAGAGCGTGTTCTTCCCTTTTGGTTTTCCATCTCCAAGTCTTTGCACTTGTCGTTATAATACTTTATTTTTTCTTCTCGAGCTGCCCTTTGAAATCTTCTTTTCAACTCTTTTATTTCATCATTTCTTCCTTTCGCTTTAGCTGCTCAATATTCAAGAGCAACTTTCAGAATCTCTTCTGACATCCATTTGGGTCTTTTCTTTCATTCCTATCTTTTTAATGACTTCTTGCTTCATGTATGATGTCCTTGATGTCATTCCACAGCTCGTCTGGTCTTCAGTCATTAGTGTTCAATGCATCAGATTTGTTCTTGAGATGGTCTCTAAATTCAGGTGTGATATACTTAAGGTTGTTCTTCGGCTTTCGTGGACTTGTTCTAATTTTCTTCAGTTTCAGCTTGAACTTGCATATGAGCAATTGATGGTCTGTTCTGCAGTCGGCCCCTGGCCTTATTCTGACTGATGATATTGAGCTTTTCCATAGTCTCTTCCCTCAGATATAGTCGATTTGATTCCTGCGTATTCCATCTGGTGAGGTCCACATATATAGTCACCATTTATGTTGGTGAAAAAAGGTATTTGCAATGAAGAAGTTGTTGGTCTTACAAAATTCTATTATGCAATCTCCGGCATCATTTCTATCACCAAGACCATGTTTTCCACCCACCGATCCTTCTTCTTTGTTTCCAACTTTCCCATTCCAATCTCCAATAATTATCAGTGCATCCTGATTGCATATTCAATCAATTTCAGACTGCAGAAATTGGTAAAAATCTTCAATCTCTTCCTCTTTGGCCTTAGTTGTTGGTGCGTAAATCTGAATAAGAGTCGTATTAACTGGTCTTCCTAGTAGGCGTACGGATATTATCCTATCATTGAAAGCGTTATACTTGAGGATAGATCTTGAAATGTTCTTTTTGACAATGAATGAAACGCCACTCCTCTTCAAGTTGTTTCCGGTATAGTAAACCATATGATTGTCCGATTCAAAATGACCAATACCAGTCCATTCCAGCTCACTAATGCCTAGGATATCAATGTTTATGCATTCCATTTCATTGTTGATGACTTGCAATTTTCCTAGATTCACACTTCATACATTCCACATTCCGATTATTAATGGATGTTTGCAGCTGTTTCTTCTCATTTTGAGCCATGCCACATCAGGAAATGAAGGTCCTGAAAGCTTGACTCCATCCACGTCATTAAGGTTGACTCTGCTTGGAGGAGGCCGCTCTTCCTCAGTCGTCTTTTGAGTGACTTCCAACCTGAGGGGCTCATCACCCGACACTATATCAAACAATGTTCTTGTGCTATTCATAAGGTTTTCACTAGCTTAATTTTTTCAGAAGTAGACTGCTGAGTCCTTCTTCCTAGTCTGTCTTAGGCTGGAAGCTCAGCTGAAACCTGTCCACCATAGGTGACCCTGCTGGTATTTGAATACCAGTGGCATAGCTTCCAGCATCATAACAACTTGCAAGCCCCCACAATACAACAAAATGACATACATGGTGGTTCCATCTTGTGGCCCCCCAAAAAATTAATGTTGTTGCCACATGTAAAACATATTCACCCCATTATATCATGTCAAAAGTCTTAAATCAACTCCAAGTCCAAAATCTCATCTTCGGAATCATCTAAATCAAATAAGGGTGAGACTTTAGGTGTATTCTATCCTGGGACAAAATTCGTCTTCATCTGTGAACCTGTGAAATCTAGACTACAAGTTATCTGTTTTCAAAGTGAATGGTGTAACAGGCACAAGGTTAACATTTCCATTAAAAATGGGAGAAATTGGGGAGATAGAAAGGATAGCAGGCACCAAGCAAGTCCAAAACACAGCAGAACAATTTATGTTAGCTCTCAATGCTTGAAAATAATCCTTTGTTCTCTCAGACTATCTGGACAATGGCTCAACTCTCCAGACTCTGGGTGTGGGCTGTGCCCTCTGAATTCTGAGTGGAGGCCCCATGGCCCAGGGCTTCAGCTCTGCCTTCCAAGCTCACTGGGGTGGCACCTTTGCTCCTTCAGCTTTGAGCAGCCCCATTCTCCTAGTCCCTCTGGGGGATGACCCCAACCCCTCGGCCATTGCATGCCCTGTTCTGACCTTGGGCATGGGAGCCCCACACCCTCAGCTTTGAGCAGCTGCCCCATCCCCCTGGCACACTCTAATGGCAGCCCCACACTCTAGAACCAAGTTTTCAAAGATCTGGCTCTTTGAAACCTAGGAGTCTGCCACCCCACCCTTTGAGATCCAGGAGACTGTGGCCCCACCCTTTGAAACCTAGAAGGCCCTGCTTCCCATGCTCCTTCCAACAGTTCTGTTCATCTCCAAACAGTTCCAGAGATAGTCCTTTTCTTTTCTTGGGGGACAACAGATGTAGCTCCTTTGTCCTGCTTCCTGCCTGTAGAATTCAAAGAGGCTGACAGTGTTGTTTCCTTTTGTTCTTTGTCCCCTTCAGTCTAAGCTGATGGGTTTTCTGCTGTGATAGTTGGTTAGATCCGTCAGTCACAGGCTTAATCTCTTTAACAAAAGATTGTGTAGTCATGTCCTTGGTGAACATTCTAGGATATGTGTCCTTAGTTTGTACAACAGAATTTTCCAAATTTTTATGTTCTGTTTTCATTTTGCATAGTTCATTTTTAAGTCCATCTCTTTCCTCTCACATTATACTAGATAAGCAGCAAAGATAAACCACATAGGAACTTTAAAGTCTTGCTTAGAAATCTCCTCAGCCAGATATCTATATTCATCATTTAACACGTTCTACCTTACAGTCAGCATTTGAACCTAATCCAGACAAGTTCTTTGCCACTGCATAAAAAACATTGTCCTTTCTCCATTGTCCAGTCACATAAAAGAATCATTTTCTGTCAAAGCCTCAGCAGGAGCACATTTAACGTCCACATTTCTATCAGCATTCTGTTGCTGGTGCCATATGTATTCTCTAAGACAAGAGAGACTTTATAGCTCTCCTCGAGTCCTTCTGAGCCCTTACCAGAATTGCCTTTCATGTCCATAATTCTACCAACAGTCTCTTCAAGACAATCTAGGCTTTTACCGTTAGAAACCTTAAGGTTCTTCTAGCCCTCACCCATGACCCAATTCCAAAATCACTTCCACATTGTAGGTATTTGTTAGAGCAGCACCCCAACTTCTTGGTACCAAATTCTGTCTTAGTTACGTAGTGCTGCTATAACAGAAATACCACAGTGGTTGGCTTTAACAAACAGAAATTTATTTTCTCACAGTTTAAGAGGCTAGATGTCCGAATTCAGGGTGCCAGCTCTAGGGGAAGGCTTTCTCTCTCTGTTGGTTCTGAAGGAAGGCCCTTGTCTGTTCAGCTTCTGCTTCCTGGTTCCTTGATCTCCATGTGTCTTGGCATCTATTTTTCCTCATCTCTGCTTATAGTTTGTGTTTCATCTCTTTTATATCTCAAAAGAGATTGACTAAAGATATACCCTACACTAATCCTTCCTCATTAACATAACAAAGACAACCCATTCCCAAAATGGGATTTTAACCACATGCATAGAGTTTAAGATTTACAACACATATTTTGGGTGGACACAATTCAATCCATAACAGGGTATATGCCATTTTTAGTGATCCCTATATTGAGCTTTTATACTTCTTTTTAAAAACATTTATCATAGAATATAGGAACACCAAGAAACAGCCCAGTGGATCTCCTGTGGTGCATACATACTACTCCTGTAGCAATCTCATATCTCTTTGACAGCCAGGATCAATCACTCCCACCAGAACAATAATCATCTTCATTAGCTGTTGATTGACACGAGGAGCCTAAAGTGTCCAGAAAACAGTTTCAACTTATAAGTTATTGGAGCCACAGATCAATGAGGACCTATAACTCTCTTTCCAGGAAAAAGGAACATCCAAGTTAATTGTTCAATGCTCTTCCCTTTGGGAGAATTTCCCTTAATCACTGTCCTTCAGAACCATCCCTAAATGGACTGTAGTGCTACAGTTATTCACTTTTGGGTGGTGCCAGCATATCATGCAGCACTGGCCCAAATAGCCTCTTTCTCAGTCAACAACTAGTCACAAGGAACTCCCCATGAAGACACAGGTGCAGATTGAGAGATAAGAGGCAACACAGTAAAAGTAGGGTTCATGGGAATCTTGCTCATGTGACTTGTGTCTTCAGAATGTACTTGAGCACAATTTCATACAGACCACTCCCACTTGATGGAGTGCTTCTGTGCACACCCAACATGTGCTTGATGGGTCAGACAACACCCAATTCTTGATGGGTAATTCAGGTCACATACAACTGGGAGGACCATGATCAAGCATTCAGTCTCTATTAGGGTCCCAGAGCAAGCCAGACACTGTTCTTCAAAAGGAGAAGAGTTACCTGCAGAGGATGGCATGGCTTAGGTCCTTGATCTTAAAGGTCTGTTGTGTGATTCACCTGTCAAAGGCTTCATCAAGCATCCTTATCTGTCACAGACATGTCAAACACCGTCGCATCTGGTGGGTCCTACGGCACAAGTTGCAGAGCAGCTTGCCTGCAGCTGAGACCCATGTCAGAGACTTCTCTTGTTCTGGGCTCCACTCAAAACTGGTAGTAGTTAGGGTTCCTGAGAAAATGGGTCAGCATAACATGCCCAAATGAGGCACTTGTCTCCAAAATCCAAAGAGGTTCACTTGGTTTGGTGCCTCCTTCTGGTAAGAGGTGGTAGGAGGGAACACATGCAACAACTTGTTCTTCACATTGGAAAAGACATATCACCATGATCCAGACCCTGGACTCCAAGAAATTTCACTAAGGTAGCAGGCCGATGAATTTCTGAGGGGTTTATTTCCACCCACTGGTACACATGTGTCTTACCACGGTGGCTAGAACTGTTGCTACTTCCTGATTACCCATCCAAGTCAGCATAACTCCATCAATATCACAGTGAACCAGCATGATGTGAAACGAAGAAATGGCCAGTCCCTGCAGAGGAAAACAGTGACAGAATCCTGGAGAGCTTATATATCCCTGAGAAAGGACAGGAAAGCTGATTTGGTCCTGCCAGCTAAAAGCAAACATTTTCTTTTGGTCTTTACTAACACAAATAGAGAATAAACTATAGACCAGATTAACAGCTGCACAACAGGTGCCAAGGATTGTGTTGATTTGCTCCAGCAATGAAAGGACAGCTGGGACAGCAGATAAATTGGAGTGACCACCTGTTTAAAGTGGAGGGTCAGTGAAAAAGAGGAAGACCCTCAACGAGATGGATTGACACAGTGGCTGCAACAATGGGTTCAAGCATAACAAGGATCATGAGAATGGCACAGGACTGGACAGTGTTTCGTTCTGTTGTACATAAGGTTGGTATGAGTCAGAACTGACTTGACAGCACCTAACAACAGCAACCTGTTTAAGTAGTCAAAACCCACTGTCTTCCGACAAGATCCATCAGTCTTTTGCATACATAAGTAATTGAGCAATTCATACTTTAAAGAAGAAGAAATTGGGGTTAAGATCACATATTTAGTAAATGCCTGAGCAGGATTCTCACCAGCGTGTCTAGTTCCAAAGTCTAAGCTCATCTTCACTGAACGTTCATAGTTTCATGGCTTTGTAAACCCATCAAGTCTCCACCCACAAGTCTACACCAGCAGATTCGTTGATAGGAATTAGTTTCACTTTCTGGTTAAGAATTTTTTAAAAATTCACCCTCCCCCAAATATTATCTCAATTGTAAGTTAGGTACCATGATTAAGACCCAATCCTTCCACTTCAGTATTTAAAAGATTTCTGGTGGAGTTCAAACCGTTGCTCACTCTATGGATGACAGTTTGGTAAGGGATCAGTTCCTAATGGGTGTTTCAGGGATGGGGTGGGGGTGGGGTTCCTGTAGTGCCTGAGTCCTTCGGGCTGCCACCGATCTGACCCAGAGGAGGGGAGTTGGTGCAGGAAGTGGGTGGCCGCAGCTCCCACTCTCAGCTCAGGGAGTGCAACAAGTACATATTTCTTTTTTTTTTAAATTTAAATTAAGGTTGTTTAACAGTTCCTTTTGGGTGATAATTAATATCTCTGGGTCAATATCGGGCTAGAATGTTGCCATCCTGGGATTGCTGGGAGGGATAATAAGGAACTGAAATAAGGCCGAGAACTTGTGCACTGAGATGAGTGGAAATAAGGGAGACATTTGAGAAGTAGGAGAAAAATCAGCCTCGTCTCATCACCGTTCATTGAGGAGTTTCTGGGTGGCTCAAAGCCTAAATGGTTGAGTACTTGGCTACTAACTGAAAGGATGGCAGTTTGAATCCACCCAGAAGCACCTGAGAAGAAAAGACTGGTGGTCTACTTCTGTAAGATCACAGCCATTATTTAAAAAAAAAAAAAAAAAAGAATAAAAACCATTCATGGACAAACAGGAAGTGATTTTGCTAAGCCTTTACATATATTAAGTCTGTTAATCACATAGAAGGATGGTGTCTTACTCATCTAGTGCCACTATAACAGAAATACCACAAGTGGCTGGTTTTAATGAAGAAAAGTTGATTTCTTCACAGTTAAAGTAGGCTAAAAGTCCAAATTCAGGGCGTCAGCTCCAGGGGAAAGCTTTCTCTCTCCCTTGGCCTTCTCATCAGTGTTCCCCCAGACTAGGAGCTTCTCGGCGCAGGGACCTTGGTCCAAAGGACGTGCTCTGCTCCTGGCACTGTTTTCTTGATGGTGTGAGGTCCCCAACTCTCTGCTTGCTTCCCTTTCTTTTTATCTCTTGAGAGATAAAAGGTTGTGCAGGCCACACCCCAGGGTAAAGGTGGTGTTACAATCCCACCCTAATTCTCTTTAACATAAAATTACAATCACAAAATGGAGGCCAACCACACAATTCTGGGAATCATGGCCCAGCCAAATTGATACATTTTTGGGGGACGTAATTCAAACCATGATAGATGGATAGCACTATTCCTACTATATGTTTGTTGTTAAGTGCCCTTGAGATGCTTCCGAGTCATAGCGACCCTGTGTACAACAGAATGAAACACTGCCCAGTCGTGCACCATCCTCATGAACATTGTTATGTTTGAGCCCACTCTTGCAGCCACTGTGTCAATCCATCTCATTAGGGATCTTCCTTTTTTTCCCCTCACCCTCTACCAAGCATGATGTCCTTCTCCAGGGATTGGTCCCCCCTGATAACATGTCCAAAGTACGTGAGACAAAGTCTCGTCATTCTTGCTTCCAAGGAGCATTCTAACTGTACTTCTTCCAAGACAGACTTGTTCACTCTTCTTACAGTCCATGGTACATTCAATATTCTTCGCCAAGACCATAATTCAAAAATGTCAATTCTTCTTCCGTCTTCCTTATTCATTGTCCAGCTTTCGCATGCATATGAGGTGATTGAAAATACCTTGGTTTGGGTCAGGCATAGCTTAATCCTCAAAGTGACATCTATGCTTTTAACACCTTTAAAGTGTCTTTAAAAGGTCTTTTGCAGCAGATTTGCCCAATACAATATGTCGTTTGATTTCTTGACTGCTGCTTCCATGAGTATTGACTGGGGATCCAAGTAAAATGAAATCCTTGACAACTTCAATCTTTTCTCTGTTTATCATGATGTTGCTTATTGATCCAGTTGTGAGGATTTTTGTTTTCTTTATGTTGAGGTGCATCCATAGTGAAGGCTGTAGTCTTTGATCTTCATCAGTAAGTGCTTCAAGTTCTCTTCATTTTCAGCAAACAAGATTGTGTCATCTGCATATCGAAGGTTGTTAATGAGTCTTCCTCCAATCCTGATGCTGCATTCTTCACATAGTCCAGCTTCTCTGATTATTTGCTCATCATACAGATTGAAGAAGTATGGTGAAAGGGTACAACCCTGGTGCACACCTTTCCTGATTTTAAACCACACGGTATCCCTTTGTTCTGTTTGAATGACTGCCTCTTGGTCTATGTACAGTTTCCTCATGAGCACAATTAAGTGTTCTGGAATTCCCATTATTTGCAATGTTATCCATAATTTGTTACAATCCACACAGTCGAATGTCTTTACATATTCAATAAAACACAGGTAAACATCTTTCTGTGTACTATCTGCTTTCAGCCAACATCCATCTGACATCAGCAATGATATCCCTCGTTCCACGACCTCTTCTGAATCCAGCTTGAACTTCTGGTAGTTCCTTGTCAATGTACTTGTAAAAACGTCATGAGATGGGCATCTGACCTCCTGTAACTTCACAAGGGGGAAGGCGAACCAAGATCGACAGCCCAATGCTGATTCCCATGAAGCAGGTGTCAGATCTGCCTTCTCTCTCTGCCATATTTACCAATTCTGATGCCAACTGTCCCTCCCATGGCACTCTCTACTTCTCTGCTAGGTTCGATAATTCATTGCAATGGCCACACAGAACTCACAGAGAATACTCACAATTATGGAGTTTATTAGGGAAGTAACAGGTTACAGTTCAGGTTCAGGGATACTCAAGATATAGTTCTTCCATCAGGACAGCCTCTTCCCAGCACTGCCACAGGCACCCCTCTTTCTGACCCCTCAGTCCCTGCCTTGTTCAGGTAAGTGTCACAAAGCTGTTTTAGCCCCTGCCAGTAGGTGCCCAGAGGCACCCCTCTCCACCAGTAAGCCTCAGCCCAAAAGCACTCAGCTCTAGCTCTGTAGATTGGCAAAGCAAGCTCCACCAATTGCCCAAGGGGCATCCTACTCAACCAGCAAGACTCCTGCCCAAAGGCACTCAGCTTTCTGGCTTCAAGGGCCAGGAAGCCCACCACGCCATCTCTTGCTAGTCTCTACTGCTGCTGTTTCTCTGCCAATGCTTCTCACCATCTTCAGTCTTACAACTCTCTCTCTCTCTCTTTCTTGGTTCCAGGATCTTCTCACCACAGGTACAGGTTTATCCCTCATTTGGGTGTGCTACTCCAGTGTATTTATCAAGTGAATCAAGTGACTCAATAATCTGCTAGATTTGAGTTGGGCCCAGAACAAGAGAAGGCTCTGCAACAGGTTCAGTCTGCCATGGAAGCGGCTCTGCCTCTAGGACCATATGATCTGACAGATCCAATGGTGCTGAAATATCAGTGGCAGATAGAGATGCTCTTTGGTGTCTTTGGCAGGCCCCTATTGATGAATCACAGTGCTAACCCTTACAATTTTAGAGCAAAGCCTTGCCATCTTCTGCAGATAACTACTCTCCTTTTGAGAAACAGCTTTTGAACTGGGTGTTGTCTGACCCACAGAGCCATAAAGTTGGACGCACACAGAGCACTCCATCATTAAGTGGAAGTGATATATATGAGATTGGCCCCAGGAGGACCTGAAGGCACAAGTAATTTGCACGAGGAAGTGGAACAAATGCCTATGGTCTTCACTCCTATTACATTACTTTTCATCTCCTAGTCTGCACCTATGTCTTCAAGGGCAGTTCCTTATGATCAGATGACTGAGGAAGAGAAAACCCGTTCCTGGTTTATAGATGGTTCTGCACAATATGCAGGCACCACTCGAAAGTGGACAGCAGTAGCACTACAACCCCTTTCTGGGACCTCCCTGAAGAACAGTGGTGAAGGGATATCATTCCAATGGACAGAACTTCGAGCAGTTCTCCTGGTTGTTCAGTTTGATTGGAAGGAGATATGGCTACATGTGTGATTATATACTGGTTCATGGGCTGTGGCCAATGGTTAGGCTGGATGGTCAGAGACTTGGAAGGAACATGATTGGTATAGGAGACAAGGAGGTAAGGGGTAGAGGGATGTGGAAAGACTTCTCTGAATGGGACAAAGAAGTGAAGATATTTGTGTTTCCTGTGAATGCTCACAAAGTGTGTACTCGTCAGAGGAAGATTTTAACAATCAAGCAGCTAAGATGTTGTGTTCTGTGGAAAAAAGTCATCCTCTTTCCCTGCTCACTCTCATCATTGCCCAATGGGCTCATGGACAAAGTGGCTATGGTGGCAGGGATGGAGGTTATGCATGGGCTCAGCAACTTGGATTGCCACTCACCAAAGCTGACTTGGCTATAGCCACTGCTGAGTGCCCAATCTGCCACTAAGAGAGACCAACACCGAGTTCCCGATATGGCACCATCCCTTGAGGTGATCAGCCAGCATCATGGTGGCAGGTTGATTACATTCGGACAGCTTACATCATGGAAACAGCAATATTCTGTTCTTACTGTAATAGACACTTACTTTTGATATGGATTTGCCTTCCCTGCATGCAATGCTTCTTACAAAATGACCATCTAGGAACTTCAGAATGCCTTATCCACCGTCATGGTATCCTGTATCCCATACAACATTGCCTCAGATCAAGGGACACACTTTACAGCAAATGAAGTGTAGAATGGCCCATGCACATGGAATTCACTGGCCTTCCATATTCCCCATCGTCTTGAAGCAGCTGGCTTGACAGAACGATGGAATGGCCTTCTAAAGACACAATTACAGTGCCAGCTAGATGGCAATACCTTGCAGGGTTGGGGCAATGTTCTCCAAGAGGCTCTATATACTCTAGAACAGTTTTCCAATACATGGTGCTGTTTCTTCCATAGCCAGGATTCATGTCCAGGAATCAAGGGGTGAAAATGGGAGTGACACAACTCCCTATTACCCTGAGTGACCCACTGGTAAAATTTTTGCTTCTTGTCCCCACAACCCTATTCTCTGTGGGCCTAGGGATCTTAGTTCCAAAGGGAGGAATGCTCCCACCTGGAGACACATCACTGATTCCACTGAACTGGGAGTTAAGAATGCCACCTGGCCACTTTGGTCTCCTTGTGCCTCTGGATCACCAGGCAAAGAAGGGAGTTAGCATATTGGAGAGTGTGATTGATCCTATTACCAAGGGGAAATCGGACTGATATTACATAATGGAGGTAAAGAAGAGTATGTCTGGAATGCAGGAGATCCCTTAGGGTGTCTCTTAGTACTACCATGCCCTGTGATTATATTCAATGGAAAACTACTGCAACCCAATTCCAATATGACTGCTAATGGCCCAGACCCTTCAGGATTGAAAGTTCGGGTGACCCCACAAGGCAAAGAACCACAACCAGCTGTGGTATTTGCTGAGGGCAAAGGAAATACCGAATGGGTGGTGGAAGAAGTTAGTTCTCAATACCAGTTACGACCACGTGACCAATTGCAGAGATGAGGACTGTAATTATTATATTTCTTCCTTGTATGTGTGCATCAAATATTTTTGTTTTCTTCACTTCTAAAATATAAGATGTAAACACGGCTAGTGCATTCATGGTTGTAAGCATGTTAGTTACATCATGTTAGTCGCAAGTATGACTTTATAATTGTCTTTATACAGAGATTATGTATGGTTTAAGGAGATGTGTGTAGATGCCAAGATGACAAGGGATGGACTGTGATTGTTAAGGTTATGTGTCGGCTGGGCAATGATTCTCAGTTGTTTGGCAGTTATGATGTAGTTTGACAGTCGTATAATGATGTAATCACTTCCATGATGAGACCTGCTATCATGTTGTCTCTTTCATGAGGAGATCTGCTATGAGTAGCCAATCAGTTGAAAGCGAGTTTCCTAGGGGTTGTGGCCTGCTTCCAACATCTGTGGACTTTCTGGCAAAGCTCGCTGGCTTTTGCTCTGCTCTGAATCCTGCATTTAGCTCATCAGCATCTGATCTCCATTTTTTGGGACTTCAGCCAGCAGCCTGCATCTTTCCTGCCAATCTTAGATTCATCAACCTTCACAGCTGTGAGCCATCAGCCTGCTGTCTGACCTGTGGATCTTGGGTTCATCAGCCCATGCAGCTCCATGAGTCAGGAGAAGCCTCCAGTCTGATGCCTAATGTCTAACCCATGGACTGGGGACTTCTCTAATGGGCAACTTTGACTTAAGGACACCTATCAGCTTGGCTAAAAACTTTCTTAGAACTGCTCTGCAGTGTGAAATTCTTTCTACTCAACCCTCATTCCTTCCCCTTCATCTTTTGCTCATACCAGACCTGCATTATGGTCTTAAGTCTCTCCCTGCTTTCTCCTTTATCCATTACAAGCGTTTCCCCCAATAAACTCTTTTTTAAATAAGAAACATGATTTCAAAGTTTAATTGTTTAAATTTTCTGACACTTACTAGTCTTTTTTCCCCCAATAAGTTCAGTAGTCTTTTTATCCCCAATAAATTCTTGCATGCTGTTTTAATTATCTAGTGCTTCTATAATAGAAGCTTTAACAAACAGAAATTTATTTTCTCATAGTTTAGAAGGCTAGAAGTTCACATTCAGGGTGTCAGCTCTAGGTGAAGTTTTTCTCTCTGTGTCGGCTCTGAAAGAAAGTCTCTGTCTCTTCTGAGCTTCTGCTTCTGGCCAATCTTCATGTGGCTTGGCTTGTATCTTCCCCCATCTCGGTTCTGCTTGCTCGTTTAATCTCTTTTATTTTTCAAAAGAGATTGACTCAAGATAAACCCTACACTAATCATACTTCATTAACATAACAAAGACAACCCATTCCCAAATAGGATTATAACCACAGGCACATTAGGATTTACAATACATATTTTGGAGGGACATAATTCAATTCATTACACATGCCAAATTCTATCCTGGTGTCTGCTTCGTGGAGAACCCACATAAACACACTTGTTGTATTCTCAGTTTGTAGAACAGTGCTTAAGATGCAAAGTGTTTAAGAAATATTTGATTAATGAATTAGTGCATGAATGAGGAAGTGACATTTGAGCTAAGATCTGAAGAATAAGGAGAAACCAGCTATGCAAAAGAGCTAGGAGAAGAGTTTTTCAGCAAAGGAAACACTAAGTGCCAAGATCTTAAGGAGGGAAAGAGCTTGGAAGGACGAAGGCCAGTGACATTGAAGCAGAGAACAGGAGGGTGGTATAAGGTGAGGCGAGAGAAGCAGAGGTGGCCAAATCCCCTAGGGCCTTATAGGTTTTATAAGGAGTTTGGGTTTTATTCAATTAAAATGGAAAGTCACTGAGGGATTTTGAACAGGTGAATGACATGGTCTGATTTATGATTTAAGAAGGTCACTCTGTTTTCTGAAGAGTAGATTGAAGAAGGACATAAGTGAAACAGTTCTGGTGAAGTAGCTTAGATAAGAGATGGTAGATTGAATTCAAGAGTTGCAGGGGAGTGGGAAAGGAGAGAATAATAGGCTCATGAAGATTTGGAGTAGAACAGAATACAATTTGCTGAAAGACTGCATGAAAGAAAGGAAGATTCTAAGGTTTGGGGGCAATTGGATGACTAGTAATGATTTATGGAGGCGAAGTGTCTATTAGGCAGCCCAGGACGATGATCAATTGGGCAGTTGGACACATATGTCTGGAACTCAGGGAAGCGATCCTGGCTAGAGATATATACTTGGCAGTCAGCATCTATATATGCTCTTTATAACCATGGGACTAGATGAGATCACTAGGGAAGATATGTTCATGACAGAAAGACGAGGGCTTAACACAGCTCTCTATCATATTTAATAGTTGCAGCTCCATAACGTTTAAAAATTGGGCAGAGATGGCAGCAAATGAACCCCAGAAAGAACTTCCAGTGAGGTAAGAAAAAAACCAGGAGAGTATGGCCTTATGGAAGCCAAAGTAGGATAAAGTGTTTCAAGAATGTTTGATGGTACTGAATGCAGTTGAAAAGGCTAGTAAGAATTGGACACAGAAATGTGAACTGATCTTGGCCCAGTGGAGGATGTTGGTGACCTTGACTAGAGAATTTTCTTAGAACTGTATGGATAGAGACTAAACTGGAGTAGATTGGGGAGTGGGGGAAGGCATGGGAATAATATGTACAGACAACTCTTTTGAGAAGTCTTGCTCTCAAGGGTAGCAAAGAAAGCGGGCATAGCCTGGGGGGAATGTAGGGTCAATGTAGGGATTTAAGGTGTTCTCAAACCAGGAATGTACCCAGCGAGGAGGAAGAAACTGAAGGTCAAGAAGAAGGGATAAATGTTAAACTGAAGTCCAGGATAAAATGAGAGAGGAAGGAATCCAAAGTCTACATGAAGGGATGGCCTTTGACGGCAACAGGAAACAGAATATGCTTACAGATGTTGGTAGCTGTTTTGGATTGAATCATGTCCCCCCAAAATGTCTGTCAACTTAGCTAGGCCATGATTCCCAGTATTGGGTGGTTGTCCACCATTTTGTGATCTGATGTGATTTTCCTGTGTGTTGTAAATACTACCTCTATTATGTTAATGAGGCAGGATTAAAGGCAGTTATGGTAATGAGGCAGGACTCAATCTACAGGATTAGGTTGTATGTTGAGTCAATCTCTTCTGAGATATAAAAGAGAATCTGAGCAGAGAAGAAAGGGACTTCATGCCACTAAGGAAGAAGTGCCGGGAGCAGAGCACATCATCTGGACCCAGAGTTCCTGCACTGAGAACCTCCTAGACCAGGGGGAGATTGATGACAAGGACTTTCCCCCAGAACCGACAGAAAGAGAAAGCATTCCCTGGGAGCTGGTGCCCTCAGTTTGGACTTCTAGCCTCCTAGACTATGTGAGAATAAATTTCTGTTTATTAAAGCCATCCACTTGTGGTATTTCTCTTAAAGCAACACTAGATAACTAAGACGTAGCTTTGTAGATCTAAAGGAAGATGAGCCTTCAGAAAGACAAATTTTGATCCAGTGCACTCTCTATATTCTGACACTTGAAGACTAGACTTCTAGACTTTGCCTTCACAAATGTCTTTCAATTGACAAGAAAGCTTTTTCTTTCTCTTTTCAAATGGGAAAAAAAAAGCTCCATTCTCTTTATAAAATAACAAAAGCTGCTCAGAGTTTACTTTTAGTTTTGGTCTCACTATTTTGATTGTATCTCTGGTTTTCTCCTTTAACTGCCACAGGTATTAAAAAGAATTTTTACTCACTTGCAGGTAATTCTAACAACTTTTGTTGAAGGCCATGCTTCTTGGTAGTTCCCAAGGGAGGTATAGTCCAAAAGGGATAATGTAATGCTCAACTGGAATAATATGAGTGAAACAATGAAAATGTGGACTAAATATCAGGAACAATTCCAAAACACTGTAACTTATGACACTGTGTGAAAGCTTCCCCTAAGGGAAGTGATAGAAAGGCCATCTCTTAGGTTAAAACACAACTGTAAATGGCACTACAAAAATATTAGAGGGATCAATCCTGTAAGAAGCTCCTGAGAAGTATATTTCATGGCCAAAGAGGCTTTATCTCTAATTTTTGTGATTCTACAAAATTACATTATATTTGCAGAAAAAGCACTTTGGAGTTGAAGAAAAAGAAGAGAGTCGAGTTGCCACGTAAAAACATTCATGTATTTCCTGGCTTTAAAATAGTGAATCATCTTCAAAAATTAATTCTATGTTAGAAAATCCAAATGTCAGAGATTTTAAAAGGTTAAACAATTGACAATGTTAAATAGAACATGAAATTTATGGTGAACAAAATATTGTGGCATAGTAATATTCACTATTATGAAAGAAAGAAAAGACCAAAATGACTGTCAGAAGAGATTCTGAAACTTTCTCTTGAAGGTAGATTAGCTAAAGTGAATGAAAGAAATGATGAAGTAAACGAGCTGAACTGAAGATTTCAAAGTGTGGCTCAAGAAGACAAAGTAGAGTATTATAATGAAATGTGCAAAAACCTGGAGTTGAAAATCAAAAGGGATGAACACACTTGGCATTTCTCAAGCTGAAAGAACTGAAGAGAAAACGCAAGCCTCGAGTTGCAATATTGAGGGATTGAATGGGCAAATACTGAACAACGCAGGAAGCATCAAAAGAATATAGAGAGTCACTGTACCAAAAAGAATTGGCCAAAGTTCAACCATTTCAGTAGGTTGCATATGATCAAGAACCAATGGTATTGAAGGAAGAAGTCCAAGCTGCACTGAAGGGATTGGCGAAAAACAAGGCTCCAGAAATTGACGGTATATCAATCGAGGTGTTTCAACAAGCGGATGCAGCACTGTAAGTGTTCACTCATGTATACCAAAAAATTTGGAAGACAGCTACCTGACCAACTGACTGGAAGGTAATTCATATATTTGTGCCCATTCCAAAGAAAGTGATCCAACAGAATGCAGAAATTATTGAGCAATACCATTAATATCACATGCAAATAAAATTTTGCTGAATGTAATGCAAAAACTGTTGTAGTAGTACAACCACAGGGAACTTCCAGAAAAGCAAGCCAGATTCAGAAGAGGATATGCAATGAGGGATGTCATTGCTGAAGTCAGATGGATCCTGGCTGAAAGCAGAGAATATCAGAAAGGTGTTCACCTGTGTTTTATTGACTATGCAAAGGCATTCAACTGTGTGGATCATTACAAATTATGGATAACATTGTGAAGAATGGGAATTCCAGAACACTTAATTGTGCTCATGTAGAACCTGTACATAGATCAAGAGGCAGTTGTTCCAACAGAACAAGTGGATACTCAGTGGTTTAAAATTGGGAAAGGTGTGCATTAGGGTTGTATCTTTTCACCATAATTCTTCGATCTGTATGCTGAGCAAATATTTGAGAAGCTGGACTATATAAAAAAGAACATGGCATCAGGATTGGAGGAAGACTCAGATGACACTTTGCTTGCTGAAAGCAAAGAGGACTTGAGGCACTTACTGATGAATATCAAAGACAACAGCCTTCAGTATGGATTAAACCTCAACAGAAAGAAAACAAAAATCCTCACAAATGGACCAATAAGCAACATCAAGATAAACGGAGAAAAGATGAAAAGACTGAAGTTGTCAAGGATTTCATTTTACTTGAATCCACAATCCATGCCCATGGAAGCAGCAGTTAAGATATCAAAGGACGTATTGCATTGGGCAGATCCATAGTCGCTGTTTATGTTGGTGAAAAGAAGTATTTGCAATGAAGAAGTCATTGGTCTTGCAAAATTCTATCATGCAATGTCTGGCATCGTATCTATCACTGGCGACATATTTTTCAGCTATGATCCTTCTTCTTTGTTTCCAGCTTTTGAATTCAAATCAGTAATTATCAGTGCATCCTGATTGCACGTTGGATCAATTTCAGACTGCAGAAGTTGGTAAAAATCTTCAATTTCTTCATATTTGGCCTTAGTAGTTGGTGCATAAATTTGAATAATAGTCTCATTAACTGGTCTTCCTTGTAGGCCTATGGATATTATCCTATCACTGACAGCATTGTACTTAAAGATAGATCTTGAAATATTCTTTTTGATGATGATGCAACACCATTCCTTTTCAAGTTTCATTCCTGGCATAGTAGACCATATGATTTTCCAATTCAAAATGGCCAATACCAGTCCATTTCAGCTCACTAATGGCTAAGATATTGATGTTTATGCATTCTGTTTCATTTTTGATGATTTTCAATTTTCCTAGATTCATACTTTGTACATTCCATGTTCCGATTATTAATGGATGTTTGCAGCTGTTTCTTCTCATTTTGAGTCGTGCCACATCAGCAAATGAAGGTCCCAAAAGCTTGACTCCATCCATATCATTAAGGTCGACTCTACTTTGAGGCGGTAGCTCTTCCCCAGTCGTATTTTGAGTGCCTTCCAACCTGGGGGGCTCATCTTCCAGCACTATATCAGTGTGCTGCTGCTTTTCATAAGGTTGTCACAGGCTAATTCTTTTCAGAAGCATACCGCCAGGTCCTTCTTCCTAGTCTGTCTTAGTCTGGAAGCTCAGCTGAAACCTGTCTGCCATGGGTGACCCTGCTGGTATTTGCATACTGGTGTTGAAATGCAAAGATATCACCTTGAAGACGAAGGTGTGCCTGACCCAAGCCATGGTGTTTTCAATCACCACATATGCATATGAAAGATGATCGATGAATAAGAAAGACCAAAGAATTGACATCCTTGAATTGTGGTGTTTGAGAAGAATATTGAATACATCATGGACTGCCAAAAGAATGAACGAATCTCTTTTGGAAAAAGTACAACCAGAATTCTCCTTAGAAGCAAGGATGGTGAGACTACTTCTCACATACTTTGGACATGTTATCAGGAGGCGTCAGTCCCTGGAGAAGGACATCATGCTTGGTAAAGTAGAGGGTCAGCGAAAAAGAGGAAGACCCTCAATGAGATGGATTGACACAGTGGCTGCAGCAATGGGCTTAAGCACAACAACGATTGTGAGCATAGCGCAGGACCGGGCAGTGTTTCGTTCTGTAGTACATAAGGTCACTATGAGTCGGAACTGACTCGACGACACCTAACAACAAAAACAACAGTGACTCATGAGGATCCCTGGTGTGGTAGTGGTTAAGACCTCAGCTGCTAACCAAAAGGTTGGCAGTTCGGATTCTCCTTGGAAACCCTATGGGGAATTTCTACCCTGTCCTATAGCGTCACTTCGAGTCAGAATCAACACGACGGCAATGGGTTAGTGACTCATGAAGCTGAATATCTTTTCATGTGCTTGTTGGCCACTTAAATATCCTCTTTGGTGATATATTGTTCAAGTCCTTTGCCTGTTTTTTGGCTGGGTTGTTTATCTTTTTGTTGTTAAGTTGTAGAAGTTTTTTAAAAAAACATATTTTGCGTATTATATCCTTATCAGATATATGGTTCTTGAAAACTTTCTCCCAGTTAGTAGGTTGTCTTCACTTTGTTGATTAAGTCATTTGATGAACAAAAGTATTTAATTTTTATTTTTATCTATTTTGTCTTTTGCTGCTTATAATTTTGTTTTCATATCTGATAATCCATCACTAAAAACAGGTCCTGCAGCCTCACCCCTATAACATACCATGAGGGACAGTTTTATTCCCAGTGAATTTTTTTTATTACAAAATTCCTTACTATAATAGAGTCACTATATCAAAAAGAATTGGTCGACATTGAATAACTTCAGGAGGTAGCATATGATCAGGAACCCATGGTACTGAAGGAAGAGGTCCAAGCTGCACTGAAGGCATTGGCGAAAAACAAGGCTCCAAGAACTGACGGTATACTGATTGAGATGTTTCAACAAGCAGATGCAGCACTAGAAGGGCTCATTCGTATATGCCAAGAAATTTGGAAGACAGCTACCTGGACAACTGACTGGAAGAGATCCACATTTATACCTATTCCAAAGAAAGGTGATCTGATGGAATTCGGAAATTACAGAACAATATCATTAATATCACATGCAAGTAAAATTTTACTGAAGATCATTCAAAAGTGGTTGCAGCAGTACGTTGTTTTTGTTAGGTGTCGTCAAGTAGGTTCCGACTCATAGCGACCCTATGCACCACAGAATGAAACACTGCCCAGTCCTGTGTCATGCTCACAATCCTTGTTATGCTTGATCCCATTGCTACAGCCACTGTATCAATCCATCTCGTTGAGTGTCTTCCTCTTTTTCGCTGACCCTGTACTTTATGAAGCATGATGTCCTTCCCCAGGGATTGATCCCTCCTGACAACATGTCCAAAATGTGGAAGACGTAGTCTCACCATCCTTGCTTCTAAGGAGAATTCTGGTTGCACTTCTTCCAAGACAGATTTGTTTGTTCTTTTGGCAGTCCATTGTATATTCAATATTCTTCACCAATGCCAGAATTCAAAGGCGGCGTAAATTCTTCTTCGGTTTTCCTTATTCATCGTCCAGCTTTCACATGCATATGATGTGTTTGAAAATACCATGGCTTGGGTCAGGCGCACCTTAGTCTTCAAGGTGACATCTTTGCTTTTTAACACGTAAAAGGGGTCTTTTGCAGAAGATTTGCCCAGTGCAATGCGTCTTTTGATTTCCTGACTGCTGCTTCCATGGGTGTTGATTGTGGATCCAAGTAAAATGAAATCCTTGACAACTTCAATCTTTTCTCTGTTTCTCATGATGTTGCTTATTGGTCCAGTTGTGAGGATTTTTGTTTTCTTTATATTGAGGTGTAATCCATAATGAAAGCTGTAGTCTTTGATCTTCACCAGTAAGTGCTTCCAGTCCTCTTCACTTTCAGCAAGCAATATTGTGTCATCTGCATATAGAAAGTTGTTAATGAGTCTTCCTCCAATCCTAATGCCACTTTCTTCTTCATATAGTCCAGCTTTTCAGATTATTTGCTTAGCATACAGATTAAATAGGTACGGTGAAAGGATGCAACCCTGACGCATACGTTTCCTGACTTTAAACGACGCAGCAATATATTGACAGGGAAGGGCCATAAATTCAAGCTGGATTCAGAAGAGGACACGGAACTGGGGATATCATTGTTGATGTCAGATGGATCCTGGCTGAAAACAAAGAATATCAAAAAGATGTTTACCTGAGTATTATTGACTACACAAAGACATTCCACTGTGTGGATCATGACAAATTATGGGTAACATGGGGAAGAAAGGGAATTCCAGAACACTTAATTGTACTCATGAGGAACCTGTACATAGATCAAGAGCAGTCATTCGAACAGAACAAGGGTATACTGCGTGGTTTAAAGTCAGGAAATGTGAGCATCAGAGTTGTATCCTTTAACCATACTTCTTCAATCTGTATGCTGAGCGAATAATCCAAGTAACTGGACTACATGAAGACGAACAGGACATCAGGATTGGAGGAAGACTCATAAACAACCTGCGTTATGCAGATGATACAACCTTGTTTCCTGAAAGTGAAGAGGGCTGGAAGCAATTACGGATGAAAAACAAAGACAACAGGCTTCAGTATGGATTGTACCTCAACATAAAGATAACAATAATCCTCACAACTGGACCAGTAAGCAACATCATGATAAACAGAGAAAAGATTGAAGTTGTCAATGATTTCATTTTACTTGAATCCACAATCAACATCCATGGAAGCAGCAGTCAGGAAATCAAAAGACGCATTGCATTGGACAAATCTTCTGCAAAAGACCTCTTTTAGTGTTAAAAAGCAAAGAAGTCACTTTAAGGACTAAGGTGTGCCTGACTGAAGCCATAGTGTTTTCAATTGCTTCATTTGCATGTGAAAACTGGACAATGTATGAGGAAGACCAAAGAAGAATTGATGCCTTTGAATTACGGAGTTGGCAAAAAATATTGAATATACCATGGACTGCCAAAAGGATGAACAAATCTGTCTTGAAAGAAATAAAGCCAGAATGCTCCTTAGAAGCAAAGATGGTGAGACTACGTGTCACATACTTTTTTTAAAAAAATTTTTATTGTGGTTTAAATGAAAGTTTACAGTTGAAGTTAGTTTCTCATAAAAAATTCACACACATATAGTTATGTGACACTAGTTGCTCGTCTCCGGACAGGAGCCGCCCATTTAGTCTCGTGTATCTACTTGAGCTAACAAGCACACTCCTCACAAGTATCATTTATGTTCCATAGTCCAGTCTAATCTTTGTCTGAAGAGTTGGCCTCAGGAATGGTTTCAGATTTGGGCTAACAGAGATTCCATGGGGCCATGTCTTCCAGGGTCCCTCCAGTCTCAGTCAAACCATTAAGTTTTTTGTTTTGTTTTTGGCTAGAATTTGAGTTCTGTGCCCCACTTTTGTCCTGCTCCATCAGGGACTCTCTGTTGTGTTCCCTGTCAGGGCGGTCATTGGTGGTAGCTGGGCACCATCTAGTTCTTCTGGTTTCAGTCTGATGGAGTCTCTGGTTTATGTGACCTTTTCCGTCTCTTGGGTTAATATTTTCCTTGTGTCCATGATGTTCTTCATTCTCCTTTGCTCCAGGTGGGTTGGGACCAATTGATGCATCTTAGATGGCCACTCACTAGCTTTTAAGACCCCAGATGCCACTCACCATAGTAGGATGCAGAACATTTTCTTAATAATTTTATTATGCCAATTGACCTAGATGTCCCCTGAAACCATGGGCCCAGGCCCTTGCCACTGCTACTCTGTACCTCAAAGTGTTTGGTTGTATTCAGGAAACTTCTTAGCCTTTGGTTTAGTCCAGTTGTGCTGAATTCCCCAGTAGTGTGTGTTGTCCTTCCCTTCATCTAAGATAATTCTTGTCTACTATCTAGTTAATGAATATCCCCTCACTCCTTCCCTACCCTCGTAACAATCAAGGAATGTTTTCTTCTGTGTTTAAACATTTCTAGAGTTTTTATAATAGTGGTCTTATACATGTTTTTCCTTCTGTGACTAATTTCACTCAGCATAATGCCTTCCAGATTCCTCCATGTTGTGTTTCACGGATTCATCGTTCTTTATTGTTGTGTAGTATTCCATTATGTGAATACACCATAACTTGTTTATCCATTCATCTGTTGATGGGCACCTAGGTTGTTTCCATCTTTTTGCTGTCATGAATAGTGCTGCAACGAACATGGGTATGCATATATCTATTCATGTGACAGCTCTTATTTCTATAGGATATATTCCAAGGAACGGGATTGCTGGATCATATGGTACTTCGATTTCTAGCTTTTTTTCCCTTTTTTTAAATTGTAGTTCAAATGAAGTTTACATTTCAAGTTAGTCTCCCATACAAAATTTTACACATACGTTGTTATGTGACACTAATTGCTACCCCATTCTGCGACAGCACACTCCTCCTTTCCGCTCTTGGTTCCCCATGTCCATTCTGTTTCTAGATTTTTAGGGAATCGCCAAATCGGTTTCCAAAGTGGTTGTACCATTTTACATTCCCACCAACTGTGTATAAATATTCCAATCTCTCCACAACCTCTCCACATTTATTATTTGGTGTTTTTTGGATTAATGCCAGCCTTGTTGGGGTGAGATGGTATCTCATTGTAGATTTCATTTGCATTTCTATAATGGCTTATGATAGTGGACATTTCCTCATGTGTCTATTAGCCCCCTGATTGTCTTCTTTGGTGAAGGGCCTATTCATATTGTTTGCCCATTGTCATGGTTTGAATTCTGTCCCCCCAAAAATATGTATATCAGTTTGGCTGGACCATGATTCTTGGTACTGTGTGATTTTTCTGTATGTTGTAAACCTGCCTCTATGATGTTAATGAGGGAGGATGGGTGGCAGTTGTGTTAGTAAGGCAGGACCTGATCTACAAGACTGGATTGTGTCCTGAGGCAATCTCTTGAGATATGAAAGACAGAAGTGAGCAGTAAGGCAGGGGGACCTCATACCATCAAGAATGCAGTGTCGGGAGCAGAGCGCGTCTTTTGGACCGTGGTCCCTGCGCAGAGAAGCTCCTAGTCCGGGGGAACTCTGAAGAGAAGAAGGCCGACAGAGAGAAAAAGCCTTCCCCTGGAGCTGACGCCCTGAATTTGGACTTTTAGCCTACTTTGACTACGAGGAAATAAACTTCTCTTCATTAAAACCATCCACTTGTGGTATTTCTGTTGTAGCAGCACTAGATGACTAAGACACCCATTTTTTAATTGGGTTATTTGTCTTTTTGTTGTTGAGGTTTTGCAGTATCTTGTAGATTTTAGAGATTAAACGCTGATTGGAGTTGTCGTGGCCAAAATTTTTTTTCCCAGTTTGTATGTTGTCTTCTTACTGTTTTGGTGAAGTCTTTTGATGGGCATAAATGTTTGATTTTTAGGAGCTCCCATTTATCCAATTTCTCCTCTAGTGTTTGTGCATTGTTACTTATGATTTGTATTCTGTTTATGCCATGTATTAGGGCTCCTAGTGTTGTCCCCATTTTGTCTTCCATGATCATTATTGTTTTAGATTTTGTGTCTAGGTCTTTGATCCATTTTGAGGTCGTTTTTGTGCATGGTGTGAGGTATGGGTCTTGTTCGAGTTTTTGGCAGATAGATATCCGGTTATGCCAGCACCATTTGTTAAAGAGACTGTCTTTTCCCCAATTATCTGACTTTGGGCCTTTGTCAAATATCAGCTGCTCATAGGTGAATGAATTTATGTCTGGATTCTCAATTCTGTTCCATTGGTCTATGTATCTGTTGTACAAGTAACAGGCTGTTTTGACTATAGTGGCAGTATAATATGTTCTAAAATCAGGTAGTGTGAGGTCTCCTACTTTGTTCTCCTTCTTCAGTAATGCTTTACTTATCCAAGGCCTCTTCCCTTTTCATATGAAATTGGTGATTTATTTTTTCATCTCATTAAGAAATGACATTGGAATTTGGATCGGGATTGTATTGTATCTGTAGATCGCTTTGGGTAGAACTGACATTTTCACAATGTTGAGTCTTCCTATACCATGAGTAAGGTATGTTTTTCCACTTATGCAGGTCTCTTTTGGTTTCTTGCAGTAGTGTCTTGTAGTTTTCATTGTATAGGTCTTTTACGTTTCTGGTTAGATTTATTCATAAGTATTTTATCTTCTTGGGGGCTTTTGTAAATGGTATTGATTTGGTGATTTCCTCTTTGAAATTTAATCTGTTGGTGTAGAGAAATCCAACTGAGTTTTGTATGTTTATCTTGTATCCTGATACTTTGCTGAAATCTTCTATTAGTTCTAGCAGTTTTCTTGTGGATTCTTAAGGGTTTTCTGTGTATAAGATCATATCATCTGCAAATAGAGATACTTTTACTTCTTCCTTACCAATTTGGATGCCCTTTATTTCTTTTTCTAGTCTAATTGCTCTGGCTAGGACCTCCAGCACACTGTTGAATAAGAGTGTTGATAAACGGCATCCTTATCTGGTTCCGGTTCTCAGGGGGAATGCTTTCAGACTCTCTCCATTTAGAAAGATGTTGGCTATTGGCTTTGTATAATTGCCCTTAATTACATTGAGTAATTCCTTTTCTATTCTTATTTTACTGAGAGTTTTTATCATGAATTGGTGTTGGATTTTGTCAAATGCTTTTATGCATCAATTGATAAGATCATTTGATTCTTATCTTTTGTTTTATTTATGGATTACATTGATTGTTTTTCTAATATTGAACCATACCTGCACACCTGGTGTAAGTCCCACTTCATTGTGGTGAATTTTTTTTTTTTTTTTTTGATATGTTGTTGAATACTATTGGCTAGAATTTTGTTGAGGATTTTTTTGTCTATGTTCATGGGGGATATTGGTCTGTAATTTTCTTTTTTTGTGGTGGTGTTACCTGACTTCGGTATCAGGGTTATACTGGCTTCATAGAAGGAGTTTGAGAGTATTCCATCCTTCTCTATGCTCTGAAATACCTTTAGTAGTAGTGGTGCTAACTCTTTTCTGAAGGTTTGGTAGAATTCTCCAGTGAAACCATCAGGGCCAAGGCTTCTTTTTGTAGGTAGTTTTTAAAACACCTTTTCAGTCTCTTCTTTTGTTATAGGTTTATTTAGTTCTACCTCTGTGTTGGTTTCAGTAGGTAGTGAGTTTCTAGAAATCTATTTCCTCTAAGTTTTGTTAGAGTAAAATTTTTCATAGTATTGTGTTATGATTCTTTTAATTTCAGTTGGGTCTGTTGTGATATAACCTATCTCATTTCTTATTTGTGTTATTTGCTTCCTCTTCTGTTTTTCTTTTGTCAGTTTGGCTAATGGTTCATCGATTTTGTTGATCTTTTCAAAGAACCAGCTTTTGGTCTTCTTAACTCTTTCAATTGTTTTTCTCTTCTGTATTTCATTTAATTCTGCTTTAATTCTCATTATTTCCTTTCTTCTGGCACCCAAGTGCTTCTTTTGCTGCTCTCTTTCTACTTGTTCAAGTTGTAGAGTTAATGTTTTGATTTTGGCCCTTTCTTCTTTTATTTATTGCTACAAACTGACCTCAGAATGCTGCTTTTGCTGCGTCCCATAGGTTCTGGAAGGATATGTTTTCATTCTCGTTTGCTTCTGTGAATTTCCTTATTCCATCCTTAATTTCTTCTATAACCTAGTAGTTTTTGAGCAAGGCGTTGTTCAGTTTCCATGTGTTTGATTTGTTTTCCTTGCTTTTTCTCTTATTTATTTCTACTTTTATGGCTTTATGGTCAGAAAAGATGCTTTGTAATATTTCGTTGCTTTGGATTCTGTTAAGTCTTGCTTTATGGCCTAATGTGTGGTCTATTCTGCAGAATGTTCTATGTGCATTGGAAAAGAAAGTAGACTTGGATGCTGTTGAGTGGAGTGTTCGGTATATGTCTATGAGATCAAGTTGGTTGATTGTGGCATTTAGATCTTCCGTATCTCTATTGAGCTTCTTTCTGGATGTTCTGTCCTTCACTGAAAGTGGTGTGTTGAAGTCTCCTACTATTATTGTGAGCTGTCTGTCTCTCTTTTCCATGCTTTTAGAGTTTATTTTCTGTATTTTGGAGCACTGTCATTGGGTGCATAAATATTTATTATGGTTATGTCCTCCTGGTGTATTGACCATTTAATCATTATATAGTGTCCTTCCTTATCCTTTGTGGTGGATTTTACTTTAAAGTCTATTTTGTCAGAGATTATTGCCACTCTTCCTGTTTTTTGAGTGTTGTTTTTTTATGTATTTTTGCCACCCTTTGAATTTTAGTTTGTGTTTAAGTCTAAGATGTGTCTCTTGTAGGCAGCATATAGACAGATCATGTTTTTTTAATCCATTCTGCCACTCTCTGTCTCTTTATTAGTGTATTTAGTCCATTTACATTCAGTGTAATTATTGATAGACATGAGTTTATTGCTGTCATTTTTATGTCTTTTTTAGTGCTGTTGACAGTTTCTTGGTTCCACTTAATTTCCTGTGCTGAGTCGTTTTTCTTTATGTATTTTCTTTTCATCTTTTTCATTGTTGTTGATTTTTGTATTTGCTGAGTCTTTATACTTTTCTTGTTTTTTATTTTTATGTATAGGATTGTTAGTTTCTTTTGTGGTTAGCTTAATATTTACCCCTATTAAACCACTCTTACATTTCTTTATATCACCTTGACTTCCTCTCCATATGAAAAATCTATGTCTACATTTTTTAGACCCTCTATTTTGTTTTAATACTGTCATCTTTTACATATTGACATCTGTTTCCCTATTTTCAGTGTTTTAGCTTTGATTTATCTTTGTGACTTCCCTATCTGGGTTGATACGTAGTTGCTCTGTCCTGTGTTCTAGGCTTGGGTTATTATTTGGTGTTACTGATTTTCTAACTGGAGGAATCCCTTCAGTATTTCTTGTAATTTTGGTTTGGTTTTTGCAAGTTCCCTAAGCTTCTGTTTATCTGGAAATGCCCTAGTTTTGCCATCATATTTGAGAGACAGTTTTGCTGGCTATATCATTCTTGGCTGGCAATGTTTTTTCCTTCAGGATTTATATATGTCATCCCATTGCCTTCTTCCCTGCATGGTTTCTGTGAGTAGTCCGAGTTCAGTCTTTTTTTTTTTTTTAATATTTTATTGTACTTCAGGTGAAGGCTTACAGAACAAATAGTTTCTCATGAAACAGTAGTACACATGATGTTTTATGACATTGGTTAGCAACCCCACAACCTATTAACCCTCTAACTTCTCAACCTTTCTTTTTTTGGTGAAAATACACATAGCCAAAGATACACTGTTTCAAAAATTTCTGCATGCACTGTTCAGTGACATTGACTATGCTCTTCCAATTGTGCTGTTATTCTCACTTAAGATGAAGGCTTACAGAACAAAATAGTTTCTCATTTAACAGTTACTACAAATGTTGCCCTTTGAAAACGATTAACAATCTCACAACACATCAACAATGTCCTTACTCAACCTTGTGTTCCCTATCACCAGCTTCCTTGTCCCCTTGTGCCTTCTGGCCCTTGTCACTGGCCTACTGTACCTCATTAGTCCCATTTGGTTTTACGGGACTGTCCACTTCCAGGCTGAACGGTGAACCTCAGAGATAACTTCACCACTGAGCTAAAAGGGTGTCTGGGGGCCATACTCTCGGGGTTTCTCCAGTCTCCTTTAGGGCAGTACATCTGGTCTTTTTTTTGTGAGTTAGAATTATGTTCTACATCCTTCTCCAGCTCTGCCCAGAACTCTCTGTTGTAATCCTGGTCAGAGCAGTCAGTGGTGATAGCCGGGCACCATCTAGCTGTACTGGACTCAGTCCAGTGGAGGCCTTGGTAGCTGTGGACAATCAGTCCTTCAGACTAATCTTTTCCTTGTATCCTGTTCTCTTCATTCTCCCTTGCTCACGAAGGGATGAGACCAGTGGAGTATCTTAGATGGCCGCTCACAGGCTTTTAAGACCCCAGACACTAGTCACCAAGGTAGAATGTAGAACATTGCCTTTATAAGCTGTGTCATGCCAATTGAGCTAGATGTTCCCTGAGACCATCGTCCCCACAGCCCTCCGCCCAGCAATTCAGTCCCTCAGGGAGTTTGGATGTGTCTATGAGGCTTCCAAGCCCTTTCCTTGTAAAAGTTGTGCTAGTTTCCCCTGTATTGTGTACTGTCTCACCCTTCACCAAAGATACCACTTATGTATTGCCTATTTAGTATTTCCCCCCACCCCTCCCATCCCTGGTAACCAACAAAGATTGTTACATTTTGTGTGTGAACTTTTTCATGGGTTTTTACAATAGAGGTCTCATACAATATTTGTCCTTTTGTGATTGATTTATTTCATTCAGCATAATGCCCTCCAGTTTCATCCATGTTATGAGATGCTTCACAGATTCATTGTTGTTCTTTCTCATTGCATAGTACTCCATTGTGTGTATGTACCATAGTTTGTTTATCCATTCATCTGTTGATGGGCATCTAGGTTGTTTCCATCGTTTTGCTATTGTGAACAATGCTGCCATGAACATAGGTGTGCATATGTCTATTCGAGTGACGACTCTTATTTCTCTAGGATATATTCCTAGGAGTGGAATTGCTGGATCAAATGGTATGTCTATTTCTAGCTTTCTGAGGAAGCGCCATATCATTTTCCAAAATGGTTTTGCATTTTGCATTCCCACCAGCCGAGTTTAGTCTTATTGACTGTCCTTTATAGGTGACTTTTCATTTTTCCTTAGCTGCTTTTAAAATTCTCTATCCTTGGTTTTGGCAAGTTTGATTATAATATGTCTTGGTGACTTTCTTTTGGGATCTACCTTATGTTGGGTTAGATGAGCATCTAGGATAGATATCTTGTCATCTTTCTTGATATCAGGGAAGTTTTCTGCCAACAAATCTTCAGCAATTCTCTTTGTATTTTCTATTATCCCCTTCTGCTCTAGTACTCCAATCATTTGTAGGTTATTCCTCTTGATAGAGTCCCACATATTTCTTAGAGTTTCATTTTTAAAAATTCTTTTATCTGATTTTTTTCTCAAATAAGCTGGTGTCAAGAGCTTTATCTTCAGTCTCACTAATTCTGACTTCCATTTCCTCAATTCTGCTCCTATGACTTTCTATTGAGTTGTCTAATTCTGAAATTTTACTGTTAATCTTCTGGATTTCTGATTGCTCTCTCTCTATGCATTCTTGCAGCCTGTAAAATTTGTCATTATGCTCTTATCTAATCTTTTTAAGTTCTTCTATTCCTTTGTCTGTATGTTCCTTGGATTGTTCTGCATTTTGACTGATCTCCCTCCTGATATCTTGAAGAGTTCTGTATATTAATCTTTTGTATTCTTCTTCTGGTAATTCTCTTCCTCCAGAAAATTTCTTGATTCTTTATTTTGGGAGCTTGCTGAAGTCATCATGTTCTGCCTCTTTATGTATTTGATATTGACTGTTGTCTCTGGTCCATCAATAAGTTATTACATTTACTTATTTTATGTTTGCTTACTGTGTCCTAGCTTCTTGTTTTGTGTTGTTTTGATATGCCCAAATAGGCTGATTTTGTGAGCTACTTTGATTATTGGCGCCTTTGAAGCTTTAACGTCCTGTCACCGGGTGGTCAGATCTGTTACTAGGTATGTGAGCTCAGGAGTCTGTTTACCTTTCTTGTATGGATTCAGCTCAGGTGGCCAGGTAGTCAGTCACCAAGTGTGTGGCATAGGCTCTCACCTACAGTCCTAGACAGGCAGGGGTGATTGGTATAGGCACAGGTATCTGTAGCAAGGGGTCATGCACTGAGCAGGGCTGACGGCTGCCCCTGAGAGGAAAGTGTATCCCTGTTCCCTAGAGCGCATAGGTGGGTGGGTTTTGCAGCCAGACTATGAGCACCTAATGCTGTTGGCTGTGAGGACGGGGAGGCATCACTTATTCTAGGATTTCTGTTATGAGTGGCTAGGTGGCATGGTTGGAGCCACCAGTCCTCAGGCCCCTGATGTGGGTAGATGAGGACCCTGCTTAACGGGCAGAGCAGTGTCAAATGTCATGAACCTGCCACTTCACTATATAGCTGATACAGTTGAAGTTAGGCTTCAAGTATATACCCTGTTGTACTGTGGTAATGAGAGCTTATGCTGTTGAAATGGGCCTACACAGGTCTATTCTGGGATGAAAGGCATTCAAAGTCCATGGACCCCTTATGCCTGTGCCTAGGCAAAGAAACTGTGCTACCCTGAGTTCCCGACTTAGTGGAGTGGGCAGATTTATTTTTCTGTTTTTTAATTTGTTCCCTCTCCAAGGCCAGGAGAATGGTTCAGGGCACATGATGGGTCCTACTTCCCGCCCAGGGGACTTGGTAATTGTTGAAGCCAGCTCAGGACACAGTGCAAAGCAGGGAGGGTGCAGGTAAATTGGAGAGAGGTTTTTCCCGAAGGGGGTGTTTTTTGATCTGCGCGGTCAGTCAGACACAGGTACTTATCTTTTACCGATTGAGCGCTGCTTTTCACTGGTTCTGGAGGCCTGAGTAGACTGTTGCTCGGTCTCTCCCGATGTGGAAAACACCTCCAGAGAGCCGCTGCTTGCCTCACTGCACACACCAGCCAATGCAGCCTGAAGGGTGCCAGCTCCTGCTGGCTCAGATCTGGCAACTCCTCCCTGCTTCAGAACTGTCTCTCCCTCCCCCTGCCACTCAGTCAAATTTTTCAACTTTGACTTTGGTGTTCAGAGCTCCTAAATTGTCATATATAATCGAGTCACTTGTTTTTTCAGGTCTTTGTTCTAAGAGGGACCACAGGAAGTATCTGACTACCCTGCCATCTTGTCCCTGCCTCCCCATCTCACATAGTTTTCACAGGTTATCAGGAGGGATGAGTCCCTGGAAAAGGACATTGTCATGGATTGAATCATGTTCCCCCAAAAAATGCATGTATCAATTTGGCTGAGCCATGATTCCCAGTATTGTATGATTGTCTACCATTTTATCATCTGATGTGATTTCCCTGTGTGTTGTATACTCTATCACTATGAGGTAACAAGATGGATTAGTGGCAGTTATACTGATGAGGTCTACAAGATTAGTGTCTTAAGCCAATCTTTTTTGAGATATAAAAGAGAAGCGAGCAGAGACACAAGGGGACCTCATACCACCAAGAAAGCAGTGCCGGGAGCAGAGTGTGTCCTTTGGACCTGAGGTTCCCGTACTGAGATACTCCCAGACCAAGGGAAGACTGATGACAAGGACCTTCCTCCAGAGCCAACAGAGAATAGAAGAGAAAGCCTTCCCCTGGAGCTGACATCCTGAATATGGACTTGTAGCCTACTGGACTGAGAGTAAATTTCTCTTTGTTAAAGCCATCCACTTCCAGTATTTCTGTTAGAGCAGCACTAGATGACTAAGACAGACTCATGCTTGGTAAAGACGAGGATCAGCAAAAAAGAGGAAGACCCTCAACGAGATGGAATGACACAGTGGCTGGAACAACGGGCTCAAACACAGGAACAATTGTGAGGATTGCACAAGACTGGGCAGCATTTCATTCTGTTGTCCTTAGGGTCACTATGAGTCAGAACCGACTCGACGGCACCTGACAACTACATAATAGAATCACTGATGCTCTTTATCCCCCGGGTATTATTCAAGATATAAAATTAATAAGATCCTGAATTAATATTGAATAGAAGAAAATAGTACTTTTATACTGTAAAAATAAGTTCAAATGTAAGAATCACCACAAAGCCAATTCCTATGAGGTAGAGGCCAAATATATCCCAGGTTTCCAGGCTGGATTCTCCAAGCTGCTATACCACTCCATCTCTTGACACCGGTCATTCTCCCTCCCCTCGGCGCTGTTCCTGCTCCCATTTGCATTAGGCAATTTGCTGCAATGTCTCACAGAGCTCAGGAACTGTATTTACAGTTAAGTGGCTTATTAAGGAAGTAAAAGGGTACAACTCAGGATCAGGATCAACATACTAGAACTCAAGATCAGAATCAGGAAGCATGTAAGCAAAGTTTCTGTTCTTCAGTGCGAGACACCTCTCTCAACCATTCAGGCCTCCTCTCAGTCCCTTGAGGACAGGCTCCTATCAGATCCCTCAGGACAGGTTCCTCTGGGTTCCCTGAAGACAGTCTCCTCTAGGACCTCTCAGGACAGGCTCCTCTTAACCCCTCAGTACAGTCTTCTCTTTGTAATCCAGTGGGGGTGGGTCCTGTCCTGTGTGACTCTCAAGTCAGTTGAGAGATACCAGGCCTTTGAGGAAGAGAAAGACTTTATTGCAAGCTGGTCAAGAAAGGAGTTTGGAATCTAAGTCAAATCAAGCTTCCTGAGGCTGGGGATTTCAGAGTATTATAGTGTTCGGGATAGGGAAGTTATACATGATTCATGAAGTTTCTGAGAAATAGGTAGGCAATTCCAGGAACTAATTAACATGTATGGGGATGTGGCATCATGGAGGCTAGGAAAGGTGTTTTTCGGGTTGTGGCACATGAAGTTCATCTAAGGACAGCTTTGTGGCTTATTGCACATGTCTGAATGGAGGGAGAGCAGTGAAGTGGCCTTGGGCTGCTACACAGTTCCTTTTCAGGAACTAGGTGACCACAGATCTGGGGTGTGACAGAGGGGTAATAGTTTAGCTCTGTCGGTTACATTTTGACCCCCTTAGGACAGGCTTCTCTTGACCCTGCTATCACCACCAACTCTACTACTGGGCCCAGAATGTTTATTATTTTTGTCCAGGTTGATTGACAGTTCCTGAGTAAGCTGTAATAAACTTGTGGTTTGATCATTTTTGTCTGGTCTTTGGCTTTTCCCACACTAAAGCACTAGAAACTTCTAAACTGACCAATAAGTCCTCAGTGCATGCTAGCTCCAAGACCTACACCCTGCTTGTCATACATAAGCCCTCTCCTAAAGTTCCAACTTGTTGCTTTGTCCCCAGGAGCAATCCCCTGTGTGACCCTGTGTTGAGGTGTGCCTTAGTTTCCTCTCTGACATCTGTAAGTAGTAAATTCTATTTGTTTTCTGGCCTTCTTACATGAGTCTGAGTTTCTCCTGCCTCACTTGACAGACCATCCACAATAGCAAGATTGGGTCCAAACTAAGAAATGCATTCCATGGACCACACAGTATTTTTTAAAAAACAAATCCTGAAAAATTTTAGATTATCCTCTTTTAGGTTTGTCACAGGGCCACCAATTCATGCCATTTCACCAACTTAGGGCCCTTTCCTGTTTCCTGTAGACTGTTGCATCTTTGGCCTGTCTCCTCCACAATGCAGAAGCTTCAGCAGGGTAAGGATGATCCTTGTCCTCCACATCACTTTATGCCCTCTATTTTAATATGCCTGGAACATATTAACAACTACAAGAAAAAAAAAACTGCCAAACCTGCTGACATAGAGTCGATTCCGACTCATTTTGACCCTTGTCTTAGTCATCTAGTGCTGCTACAACAGAAATACCACAAGTGGATGGTTTAATGAAGAGAAGTTTATTTCCTCATAGTCAAAGTAGGCTAAAAGTCCAAATTCAGGGCGTCAGCTCCAGGGGAAGGCTTTTTCTCTCTGTCGGCCTTCTTCTCTTCAGTGTTCCCCTGGACTAGGAGCTTCTCTGCGCAGGGACCCCGGTCCAAACGACGCGCTCTGCTCCCGGCACTGCTTTCTTGATGGTATGAGGTCCCCCTGTCTCTCTGCTCACTTCTGTCTTTTATATCTTAAGACATTGCCTCAGGATACAATCCAATCTTGTAGACTAAGTCCTGCCTTACTAACACAACTGCCACCCAACCTCCCTCATTAACATCATAGAGGCAGGATTTACAGCATATAGGAAAACCACACAATACCAGGAATCATGGCCTGGCCAAATTGACACACACATTTTTGGGGGGACATAATTCAAACTATGACAACCCTATAGGACAGAGTAGAACTGCTCCATAGCGTTTCCAAGGAGAAGCTGGTGGATTCCAACTGCCTACCTTTTGGTTAGCAGCCCAACGCTTAACCACTGCACCAGCAGGGCTTCAAAGTGCCCCTGAAATCCTTGTCAAATGAAGGATGGCAATGAGTGAACTTCCCTTGTCGCCATTAGTAGCCTTTTACATATTTTGACTTTATTTTTAATGTCAGACACTATGGGGAAGTAAATATAGTGAAGTACCCATTTGGTGAATATTTCAAAACAAATTTTAAACCAACAGTGCAAGATTCTGAACTTTAAAGCTTATTCCCACCCTCTTTTCTACTAATGGACTCATTAAAATGTAAGATCATGTGATGACAGACCATTTTAAGAAGTTACAAAAACATTCATCAGGCCATTCTATTTCTGCCCTCAAGGGAGGCATCTCACTGCCATTGCTTCTAATTTCCCACCCTTTTTCAATCCCAAGATGCTCCAGAGTGGATGTTTCTAAAAGGAGTCTGTCCTCACTGATCGCAACAGCAAAAAATAAACCCAAATCACACTTAAAAATTCATATTACATCACCTATGGTTCTTAGTACAAAACAGAAATTATAAATTTATGCCTATTATAAAAAATAAAGATACAGCACAATGTTGTTTGGGGCCATGGAGTTGATTCCAACTCATAGTGACACAATATGATAGAGTAGAACTTCCCAACAGGGTTCCTGGCTGAAATCTTTAGGAAGCGTATTGCAAGGTCTTTCTCTCGCATAGCTGCTGGGTGGGTTTGAACACTCCACCAGGTAGCAGTTGAGCACTTAGCCATTGCTCCAACAGAGATCCCTACATAGAACAATAGGTCCCTGTATTTTCCAGTATTTCTATTTTTTATGTTTTATATCCCAATATCCTTCAAAATGGCATAGGTTTGAAGCTTTGTAATTATAATTTTTGAGTTTAAGAAAACCACAGACTTTCCGCTAAAGCCCTAGGTCTCCTCCATGTTGACAGAAAATTAAATTCTAAGTTCTCCTTTCCTACACACCATTGTACATGTTTATTGCCTGAAACTTCCTTATCGCTTCTCTAATGCACGCACGTACACACACACACACACACACACACACACACACACAGGTTTTTGTTTTTTCCTCCCTTGGTAACTACTTCAATCTTATAGCTCTAAACATTTCAAAGTTATATAAACTTTAGATGAAAACACTAAAATCCTTTTTTAAATTTTCACCTATACTAAGAGAGACTGAGAGAGACAGATGAAGAGCGAGATCAGTTTAAACTTTAAACATAAGCTTCCAAATAGAAATGAAAAATGGACTATAAATAGTATTTGAAAGAAATGTAGATGGAAAATTTTTGCATAACTCAAATACTAAGAATATTTGTTTTGTCGTTAAAACAAACTAAACTTTTAAAGTTCATCATAAATTTGACAGAACTGATGTCCAGAGTTTTTTTTTTTCCATCGGTATAATGTCTCATCAAGTATGAAAACCAAAACGTCAGACCACAAGTTTTGTTCTATGTTTGTTCAAGAAGCTGACTGGTTAGATGCAACATGATATATATCCCTATTTTTTTCCACTGTCTTCTACTCATCATACTTTGTTAAATTCATCTGAACACCAAAAGCAATGACCTTCTGTAACTTCAGCTTTCCACTTGAAAATATCTGTATTGGTCTTTCCGTCAACTCATTGGAAAGACAAATCACCTTATCTATAAAAGACACAAATCATGTGCTACTGTGGCTTTTTTTTTTCTGAGAGCAATTTGTCCAACAACCTGGTGTTCTCAAATAAAAAGTTTTAACAAAACTCAAAAGTTCTCTGAATTACCCTCACAATGGTTTTCAGATGGTAAATTGTTCCGTCTTTCCGTTACATGTCAAAGAAAATCCAAATCAATTTGACTCAGCACTAATAATAATAGATAATATTTATCGACCTATTCTCCATTAGATATTGCCCTAAGCATTTTAAATGTATAATCTCATTTTATAATCCCAATAACCCAAAATAAGTGAAGACATTTTTGGTTGCAATTAGTAAAAATACAGGTCAAAAAACTTTAAAAATAAAAAAATTGGCTTATACGCTTGGAAGTCTTTGGGACAGCTGGCTAAAGACATGGCTGTATCCACGGGCTCAACATTATCATCAGGACACTTTCTTTCTCTCTGCTCTACTTCCCTCTAAGGTGCTTCGTCCTAAGGCTATCTTCATGCTATTATGAGGTGAATGCCATCAACTGTATGCTTACATCCTATCAAGGTAACAACTCTAGAGAGGTTCCCCCAACAACCTCAGCAAAAGTCCCAGAATGGATTCTGATTAGCCTTGTGTAGGTCACATGCTAACTGCTGAATAAATCACTGTGACCAGTGTTCTCTTAGTACCATGCATGGGTCACCAGCCTATCCTTACACCTGGGAAGTGACATCAGCCTTATTAAAACTATTTGGACCAAACTAAAGGAGAGTCAACTCCCCAAAGAAAAATCACAGTATCATTACCAAAAGAAGGAGGAAAGCATAAAAGAAAAACATAACACATGTAGATAATCACACAATCCTATGGAAAAGGTACTGTTATGTCTCCAATTTCATATAAGAGGAATCTGAGGATGAAGAGATGAAGTGATTTGACAAAATAAGTCATGGCCAATACATGGCAGAGCTTGAATTTAGACTCTCAAATTTAAACTTTGAGACACTGCACTATTCAGCCTTCTTGAAAATAACAACGTTGGCTAATAGTGTATTACGGTATTTGAGCTCTCTTCATAGCCACCTTGCCTCACTGCCTGTCTTAGTTATCTAGTGCTGCTATAACAGAAATACCACAAACGGATGGCTTTAACAGATTTATCCTCTCACAGTCTAGGAGGCTTGAAGTGCAAATTCAGGGCGTCAGCACCAAAGGAAGCCCTTCTGTCTGTGTCAGCTCTGGAGGAAGGTCTAGGAGCTTCTCAGCCCAGGAACCTTGGGTCTAAAGGACATGCTCTGTTGCCGGCATTACTTTCTTGGTGCTATGAAGTCCCCGTTTCTCTGCTCAGTTCTCTGTTTTATCTCTCAAAAGACATTGACTTAAAATAAACCTAATCTTGTAGATTGAGTCCTGCCTCATCACATAACTGCCTCTAATCCTGCCTCATTAACATCATAGAGGTCTGATTTACAACGCATAGAAAATCACATCAGATGACAAAATGGTGGACAATCCCATAATGCTGGGAATCATGGCCTAGCTAAGTTGACTCACATTTTTGGGGGATACAATTCAATCCATAACACTCCCCTTTATCATAGGAAAAGTTAGCAGTATGATGAATATGTAGTATGTCCCCTTTTCTGTAATCTTGATCAAAATTATAAAAACAAAACCTTCCAGCAAACCAAACCCAAGTAGTAATAAATTCCATATTGGATCAATGGTCCATTTTGCCCAATAGCATCTTCAACAATACATTGGGGATGTGATTTGCCCTGACTATAATATTAACATGAAACATTTCCCAAGCATTTAAGGTTCTCTTAATTATGGCTCCATTATCCAATATATATTTTCTAATTTTATTATATTTTAGGTTAAAATGTACAGGGCAAATTAGTTTATCATTCAAAAATTTATATACAAATAATTTTGTGACATTGGTTGCAGTCCCTGCAATGTGTCAGCACTCTTCCATTTTCCATATCCACCCTGTGGTTATAATCCCTTTTGAGAATGGGTTTTCTTTGTAATGTTAGTGAGGCAGGATTAGTGTAGGGTGTGTTTTGAGTCAATCTTTTTTGAGATATAAAAGAGATTAAATAAGCAGAGATAGGGGAAGATACATGCCAAGCCACGTGAATATTGCCAAGGAGCAGAAGCTCAGAAGAGACAAGGAACTTCCTCCAGAGCCTACAGAGAGAGAAAGCTTTCCCCTAGAGCTAGCGACTTTAATTCAGACTTCTAGCATCCTAACCTGTGAGAAAATTTCTGTTTGTTAAAGCCACCCACGTGTGGTACTTCTGTTATAGCAGCACTAGATAACTAAGACAAACACCATCAACTATCTTGAATTAAATGACATTTATTGAACACTGTACCCAACAACAGTGTAAGGCATTATTTTTAAGTGCTGTCCAAGAGTAAAACTCAGACTCTGATAATTTCAAATTAAAGACAGATATTTGGAGAGGAAAAAACGCAACTTAAGTTGGGGAGAAAGTGAATTCTACTGGGTAAGATAGACTGCTCCGCTGGGGCACAAAGTGACAAGGGTTCATAAAGACAAAAACTGCCAGCAGCTGTGGGTTCAGCTAAACCCATCTTCATTGACAGGCATTGCTGCAGCAGGCAGCAGATGCGAAACTGAATTCATCTTCATTGGCTGGCATTGCCACAGTCAACCAGGGTGCAAGGAGGTACAGCTAAAACACTTCTGATTAGCTACCGTTTAGGCTGGTGTCTTAGTTACCTAGTGCTGCTATAACAGAGAAACCACAAATGGGTAGCTTTAACAAAGAAATTTATTCACTCACAGTTTAGGTTAAAAGTTTGAATTCAGGGTGGCAGCTCTAGAGAAAGGCTCTCTCTTTCTGTTGGCTCTGGGGGAAAGTCCTTGTCATCAATTTTCCCCTGGTCTAGGAGCTTCATAGCTCAGGGATCCTGGGTCCAAAGGATGCATGCACTCCTGGCTCTTCTTACTTGGTGGTAATGAAGTCTGTGTCTCTACTTGCTTCTTTCTTCTTTTATCTTTTGTAAGATAAAAGGTGATGCAGGCCACACCACAGGGAAGCTCTTTACATCACATCAGGGCTGTGGCATGAGTAGGGGTGTTCCATCCCACTATAATCCTCTTTAACATAACCTAACCTTGCCGCATTAACCACAGGCAGAGATTAGGACTTACAACACATGGGAAAATCACATCAGCTCACAAAATGGTGGATAATCACACAATATAGGGAAACATGGCCTAGCCAAGTTGACACACATTTTTTGGGGACACAACTCAATTCATAACAGCTGGTTAGAACAAAGGTGTGGAAAATTACAAGTATGATAAGGGGATCAGATAAACATTTATCAAGGGACGAGGGGGTATCTTCTGAGAATTGGCCAACTACTGGAGTCACATGTTTCCTGAAACAATAAATCATTTAGACACCTGCAGCCTGTGTTAAACTAGGTTATTTCAACATTGTGATGGTGGGCTCTGTTAAAATATAAAAGCAAAGGGTTTGTTGAAGCAATAGAATGATTATAAATGAAAAATGCTAAGTACTCTAATATTCAAGGGGAGAAAAAGTATTTTGAAACAGAAAAGTTATAAATCTGTCTTTATTTAACATAAGCTTATTCTAACCATAAGCATATTTTTCTACATATTCGAGCTTCACCATAATTTATTCTCTTTCCTAGAACACCTGCCCAGGCAAGCAAACAAAAACTACACTTTAAAAAACAGAGGGCAAGCATGTCTCTTAAAATTTCCCACTCTCTCATATACAAAAGCTAAAGTAAAGGTCAAGCATATATGGGTCAAGATAGAGTCACTCTTGCTCCCTTCACATGAGTCCAGGCTAGGCCAAGAGCACGGTTTTGGGTGGTTCTCTCTGTCAGGGGTCATTAAATATTCAGCAAGATAGACCATATGCTGGGTTATAACACAAATTTTAACTACAGAATAAAATAAATGAATACGAAAAATTGTGGTATATTCATCCACTGGAATAAAACAAATCAACAACAACAAAAATAACAAATTACTGCTATATGCAACAACATAGATGAAATTTCACAGACATCACATCAACGACATGAAGTTAGACACAGTATACTTCATATAGTATTATTTCTGATTTTATGAAGTCCAAGAATGGGAAAATCTTATCTCTGGCGGTAACAGTCAGAACACTGGTTACTCTAGGGTGAATATTAACTGGGAAAAGGGCAGGAGAGAATCTTCTTGTGTGCTGGAAGATTTCCCTAACTTGATCTCAGAAAGGTTAAATGAGTGTATTACCAGATGTAAAAATTCATCACGTAGTACACTTAAGATTAGTATACATTATGCACTTTATCACGTGTGTATATATGAGAAAAAACTAAAAACTGTTTATAGTCGTCATTTTAAAAAGTACTTCACCTTTTACCTACTGGCCCTCAAAACTACTGGTATCTTCCTGCCTCTACCCCTGGAGAATTCCTCTTTCCAGGGTCCTCAGCACTTGGAGAGATCAGGCTGTTTGCAGTCGGTACCTTGCTCCTAGGGAAAGATACCTGATACGCAAGAGACGACAAACCGTGAAAAGCAGCCAACCTAGAGACTTCCAACAGTTCTAAAGATGGGGACATATTTATTAGGAGCAAACAAATTATTTCTCTAAAGAACATGGTAAAACTTTTTCAAACAGCAAAATACGCAAATACCAACCTTCTCTGCTCTCCAAGTGTATCTTTGAGTACTGAAATCCTCGTTTCAGTTCACATACACATTTGAGAAAACCTAGGTTTCTCTCTACAGAGGAAATGAGGACAGCCGTGACCGGATCCCAAACACAAGGGTGAGCTGCTCAACCTCACGGTCACGAGTTACAGCCCTGTAGGTTCCGCACGGAGCCCTTCCCCTGAGGCACCAGGCTTCCCAGAAACCGGAAGCAGAAGTGTGCCTTTTCGGGTTGGCAACCGTGTCGCACTCCTACTCTGAGGTGAGGTAGGTTTTTGCCTCTGTCGCCAGTCACTCTGACCCACCACCAACTGACCCCGCAGGCTCCTGTACAGGAGCGTAAGGGCGTTTCGCCTGCTGACCTGCGCCCTCCTGGTCTGTCCGCCTTCCCAGAGTCTGGGGACTTCCTCTAGTTGGGAAAGCCGCATCCGCCACTTCCTGAGTACCAGTTCACCAGGCCGTAGCTGCTTTCTGGACGGCCACGTGGGTGGGGTGGACTGGTGTCTCCTGGTGCATTAACAGGTAAAAATCGTGTGGAACTTCACTAAGCAAAAGTGTGGTTCTCAAATCAGCAGCATCAGAGTCACTATCGTCATGGATGCCCGGGACATGCCCAGGATAGTTAGCCTGAGTCTAAATGCCCCGCTGCCACCCCCTCCAGTGTCCGCTCATCATGATCCCCGTTGTTTTTTTGTTTTTTGTTTTTTTAATTGTACTTTAGTTGAAGGTTTATAGAACAAATCGTTTCTCATTAAACAGTACACATATTTTATGGCAATGGTTAACAACCCCACGACATGTCAACACTGTACCTTCTCAACCGTGGGTTCCCTATTACCAGCTTTCCTGTCCCCTCCAGCCTTCTAGTCCTTGTCCCTGGACTGTTGTGGCCCATTGGTCTCGTTCTGTTTTACGGGGCTGTCTGATCTTTGGCTGAATGGTGAACCTCGGGAGTGACTTCATTACTGAGCTAAAAGAGTGTCTGGGGGCCATACTCGGGGTTTCTGCAGTCTCTGTCAGGCCAGTAAGTCTGGTCTTTTTTTGTGAATTAGAATTTTGTTCTAAATTTTTCTCCAGCTCTGTCCAGGACTTAGAATTTTGTTCTACATTTTTCTCCAGCTCTGTCTGGGACCCTCTGTTGTGATCCCAGTCAGAGCAGTCGGTGGTAGACAGGCACCATCTGGTTGTACTGGACTCAGTCTGCTGGATGCCGTGGTAGTTGTGATCCATTAGTCCTTTGGACTAATCTTTTCCTTGTATCTTGTTTTCTTCATTTTCCCTTGCTCCTGAAGGGATGAGACCAGTGGAGTATCTTAGATGGCTGCTCACAGGCTTTTAAGAACCCAGACACTACTCACCAAGGTAGAATATAGAACAGTTTCTTTGTAAAGTGTGTTATGCCAATTGAGCTAGATGTTCCTCGAGACCATGGTCCCCACAGCCCTCCGCCCAGCAATTCGGTCCCTCAGGGAGTTTGGATGTGTCTATGGGGCGTCCATGACCTTTCCTTGTACAAGATGTGCTGGCTTCCCCAGTATTGTGTACTGTCTTACCCTTCACCAAAGTTACCACTTAATCTATTGTCTATTTAGTATTTCCCCTGCCACCTCTCCCATCCCTGGTAACCAAAAAGGATTGTTTCTTTTTGTGTGTAAACTTTTACATGAGTTTTTACATTAGAGGTCTCATACGATATTTGTCCTTTTGTGATTGACTTATTTCACTCAGCATAATGTCCTCTAGTTTCATCCATGTTATGAGATGCTTCACAGATTCATCATTGTTCTTTATCATTGCATAATACTCCATTCTGTGTATGTACCATAGTTTGTTTATCCATTCATCTGTTGATGGACATCTAAGTTGTTTCCGTCTTTTTGCTGTTGTGAACAATGCTGCGGTGAACACGGGTATGCATATGTCTATTAGTGTGATGGCTCTTATTTCTCCAGGATATATTCCTAGGAGAGGGATTGCTGGATCATATGGTATTTCTATTTCTAGCTTTCTAAAGAAGCGTAATATCATTTTCCAAAGTAGTTGTATCATTTTGCATTCCCACCAGCAGTGCATAAGAGTTCCAATCTCCCTGCAACCTCTCCAACATTTATTTCCATTGTTTTGATTTGTGCCAATAAGGCCGAGGTGAGAAGGTATCTCATTGTAGTTTTGATTTGCATTTCTCTAATGGCTAGTGATCACGAGCATTTCCTCATGTGTCTGTTGGCCACTTGCATGTCTTTGGTGAAGTGTCTGTTCATTTCCTTTGCCCATTTTTGAATTGGATTATTTGTTTTTTTGTTATAGAGGTGTTGGATTTTCTTGTAGATTTTAGAGATTAGACTTGTCTGACTTGTAATGTCCAAAAATTTTTGCAAGTCTGTAGGTTCTCTTTTTACTCTTTTGGTGAAGACTTTTGATGAGCATAAGTGTTCAATTTTTAGAAGATCCCAGTTATCTAGCTTATCTTCTGGAGTTTGTGTGTTGTTGGTTATGGTTTGTATCCTGTTAATGCCATGTATTAGGGTGTCTAGTGTTGATCCTGTTTTTTCTTCTATGAACTTTATAGTTTTTGGCTTTATATTTAGGTCTTTGACCCATTTTGAATTAGTTTTTGTATATGGTGTGATGTATGGGTCCTGTTTCATTTTTTTTGCAGATGGACATCCAGTTTTGCCAGAAATATTTGTTAAAAAGACTGTCTTTTCCCCATTTGATGGACTTTGGGCCCTTGTTGAAGATCAGGTGACTGTAGGTAGATGGATTTACATCCAGGTTCTCAATTCTGTTCCATTGGTCAACGTATCTGTCGTTGTACCAGTACCAGGCTGTTTTGACTACTGTAGCTTATAGTAGGTTCTGAGGTCAAGTAGTGAAAGTCCTCCTACTTTATTCTTCTTCTTCAGTAGTGCTTTAATTATCCGGGGCTTCTTCCCTTCCCAGATAAAGTTAATGATTAGTTTTTCCATCTCTTGAAAGAATGTTGTTGGTATTTGATTCAGGATTGCATTGTATTTGTAGATTGCTTTAGGCAGAATTGTCATTTTCACAGTGTTGAGTCTACCTATCCATGAGCATGGTTTGTTTTTCCATTTATGTAGATCCCTTTGGGTTTTTTCAGTAATAGTTTGTAGTTTTCTTTGTATAGGTCATTTACATCCCTGGTTAGATTTATTCCTAAGTATTTTATTTTTTTAGGCACTATTATAAATGATACTGTTTTCCTGATGTCCTTTTCATCGTTCTCTTTATTGGTGTATAGGAATCCAATTGATTTTTGTATGTTTATCTTGTATCTTGCTACTCTGCTGCATCTTTGTATTAGTTTCAGTAGTTTTCTCCTGGAGTCTTCGGGGTTTTCTATGTATAGTATCGTATCATCTGCCAACAGGGACAGTTTAACTTCTTCATTACCAGTTTGGATGCCCTTTATTTCTTTTTTTGCCTTATTGCTCTAGCTAGGACTTTTAGCACAATGTTAAATAGGAGTGGTGATAAAGGGCATCTTTGTCTTGTTCCTCTTCTCAAGAGGAATAATTTCAGCCTCTCTCCATTAAGAATGATGTTGGCCATTAGTTTTGCATAGATGCCGTTTATTATATTGAGAAATTTCACTTATATACCTATTTTATTGAGTTTTTATCAGGAATGGGTGTTGGACTTTTTTGAATGCTTGTTCTGCATCAGTTGAGATCACGTGATTCTTTTCTTTCCTTTTGTTTATGTGGTGGATTACATTGATGGATTTTCTAATGTTGAACCATCCTTGCATACCTGGTATAAATCCTATTTCGTCGTGGTGTATTATGTTTTTGATAAGATGCTGAATTCTGCTGGCTAGAATTTTTGCATCTAGATTCATGAGAGCTATTGGTCTGTAATTTTCTTTTCTTGCGGCGTCTTTGCCTGGTTTTGGTATCAGGGTTATGCTGGCTTCATAGAACGAATTTGGAAGTGTTGCTTCCTTTTCTAAGTGTTCTGAAATAGTTTGAGTAGTACCAATGGAAGCTATTCTCTGAATGGTAGAATTCTCCTGTGAAGCCATCTGGGCCAGGGCTTTTTTTTTTTTAGGAGTTTTTTTAATTACCATTTCAGTCTCTTCTCTTTTTATGGGTCTGTTCAGATTTTCAAAAGTTTGGGTAGGTAGTGTGTTTCTAGAAATTTATCCATTTCCTCTAGGTTTTCAAATTTGTTGGAGTATAGTTTTTCGTAATAGTCTGTTATGATCATTTTTATTTCAGCTGGGTCTGTTGTAATGTCCCCCATTTCATTTCTTATTTGGGTTATTTGCAGCCTCTCCTGTTTTTCTTTTGTCAGTCTGGCCAGTGGTTTGTGGATTTTGTTGATCCTTTGAAAGAACGAACTTTTGGTTTTGTTGATTCTGTTGTTTTTCTATTCTCTATTTCATTTATTTCTGCTCTGATCTTTACTATCTCCTTTTTTCTGGTGGCTGTGGACCTTATTGCTGTTCTCTATTTGTTCTAGTTCTGTAGTTAATGTTTTGATTTTGTCCCTTCTTTTTTGATGTGTGCATGTATTGTTATAAATTGTTCTCTGAGGACTGCCTTTGCTCTGTCCCAAAGGTTTTGGTATGATGTGTTTTCATTCTCGTTTGTTTCTAGGAATGTTTTGATTCCATGTCTGATTTCTTCTATTACTCAGTGGTTTGTAAGCAGAGTGTTATTCAGTTTCCATGTAGTTGATTTTTTTCCTTGCTCTGTCTGTTGTTAATTTCTACCCTGATGGTGTTGTAGTCAGACAAGATACTTTGTATTATCTCAAGGTTGAGGATTGCTCTGTGGCCCTATACGTGGTCTATTCTGGAGAACATTCCAAGTGCATTGGAAAAGAATGTGTAGTTTGCAGCTGTTGGGTGTAGTGTTCTATATGTGTCTGTGAGGTCAAGTTGGCTGATTGTACCTTTTAGGTCTTTTGTACCTTTGTTGAGTTTCTTTCTAGATGTTCTGTCTTTTACTGAGAGTAGTGTTTTGAAGTCTCTTACTATTATTGTGGTACTGTCAGTCTCTCTTTTCATTGCTGTTAGAGTTTATTTTATGTATTTTGGAGCCCTGTCATCAGGTGCATAGATGTTTATTATGGTTATGTCTTCATGATGGATCATCCCCTTAATCATTATATAGCGTCCTTTTTGTCTTTTATGATTGATTTTGTTTTAAGGTCTATTTTATCTGAGATTAGTATTGGCGCTGCATTCTTTTTTGGTAGCTGTTTGCTTGATACATTTTTTTCCGTCCTTTGATTTTTTAGTAAGTTTTTACATCTTTGTTTCTAAGGTGTGTTTCTTGTAGACAGCATATTGATGGATCCTGTGTTTTTTTAATCCATTCTGTCACTCTCCTTTTTATGGGCACAGTTAGTCCATTTACATTTAGTGTGATTATTGATAGGCGTAGGTTTACTGCTGTCATTTTGTAGTGCTTTTTTTTGTAGTGCTGATGTTTTCTTTGTTCCTTTTATTTTTCTTTGCTGAATTCCTTTTGTGGATTTTTTCTCATTTCTTTTATTTTTGTAGGTTTTGTTTTTTACTGAGACTTTATGTTTTTTTTCTTTATTTTGATGAGTAGGTTTGTTAACTTTCTTTGTGGTTACCTTGAAATTTACACTTATCTTCCTAGTTTTGAACAGTCTATTATTACTTGGTATCACCTTGCCTTCTTCTGCATTAGAAGGTTCTATACCTACACCGTTTTTTCCCTTTTAGTATTCTGATGTTGTCATTTACAGATTAACCTCTCTTGTTCCCTGTTGTAATTCTTTTGGTTTTGGATAGCTCTTGAGAGTTAATTTCCTAGGTTGGTATCTTGCTGGTACAATCCTGCATCCTAGATTCAGCCTGTGGTCTGATGTTTGTTCTCAGATCGAAGGACTCCCTTTATTAATTCTTACAAGTTTGGTTTGGTTTTTACATAGTCCCTTAATTTCTGTTTATCTGGAAATGTCCTAATTTCACCAGCATTTTTTTCCTAAAGCAAACAAAGTTTTATTCAGCATATATTCAAAGGGATTAAAGTGGGAAATGGGCATGCTGCCAGAGCCATGTCTCCCTGAGTCCAAGGAAATATCACAGAACAGACAAAAGTCGGAAAACGGACAAGCATGCTGCCACAGCCATGTCTGTCCGAGTCCAAAGAATATTGCAGAAAAGGCAAGAATGGTAAAATGGACAAGCATGTTGCCACAGCCATGTCTGCCCGAGTCCAAAGAACCATTACAGAGCCATCAGTATATATTAACATTAGAAATAGACAAAACCATTGAAAGCTTTACCTTTTCAGATTGGCTAGAAACTGTGATCATACATTTTCATTTGTCTTTCTGAGCAATCATTGGTATAGGTTTTGGTCATGATGGTCAGGAGAATCTTCACTGGTCCAACAAATTGCTATTCTCTAAATGCTAATAGAGAAAGATAAGAATAGAAAGTCTTTTGTGTTCTGTTTGATTGGCTTTTTGTGAAAGTTTCCCTAAAAGATACTTTCCAAGATTATTTTAGCTATTGTCTTTATACCTCAGGGCCCAGTTGATGTGTGCTTGTGAGTCCTCATGAGCCCAGCTCCAGGTGGGTCAAGTTCTCTATGCTCAACGAGAGAGAATAATAACTCCGTATTATTTCCTAAATCATTCCCTCCTTTTGATCGGAGATTGGAGATGACACATCGATGATCAATACCTGGACTTAGTCAAGTGCCTAGATGGTTACCATCAAATTTGAACGAGAGTTTTGCAAGATGTATTATTCTTGGCTGGCAGTTTTTTTTCTTTCAAGGTTTTATATATGGCATCCCGTTGCCTTCTTGCCTGAAGGGTTTCTGGCAAATAATCCGAGCTTAGTCTTATTGTTTCTCCTCTGTTTGTGACTTTTTGTTTTTCTCAAGTTGCTCTCAGGATTCTTTGTCCTTGGTTTTAGCGAGTGTAATTATGATATGCCTTGGTGATTTTCTTTTGGGGTCTGTCCTATATGGGGTTCATTGGGTCTCTTGCATGGTCAGCTTTTCATTTTTCTTGATATTGGGGAAGTTTTCTGTCAGCAATTCTTCAATGATCCTGTCTGTGTTTTCTGTTTTCTCTCCCTGTTCTGGAACTCCAGTCACTCGCAGATTTTTGCTTTTGATTGTATCCGACATAATTCTCAGGGTTTCTTCATTTTTCTTTGTTCTTTTTTTCTAATTTTTCCCCAGAGTTGTGTCCAACTGTTTGTCTTCAGTTTTACTGATCTGTATTTCATCTTCTCAAACTTGCTCCTCAGCCCTTTTATGATACTGTCAATTTTTTTTTTTTTTAATATATATTTTATTGTACTTCAGGTGAAAGCTTACAGAGCAAATAGTTTCTCATGAAATAGTAGTACACATGTTGTTTTTTTTGACATTGGTTAACAACCCCACAACGTATTAAGCCTCTAAATTCTCAACCTTTTTTTTTGATGAAAATTACAGATGGCCAAAGATACACCGTTTCAAAATTTTCTACATTCACAGTTCAGTGACATTGACTACGCTCTTCCAACTGTGCTGTTATTCTCACTTAAGATGAAGGCTTACAGAACAAAATAGTTTTTCATTTAACAGTTACTACACATGTTGCCCTATGATAATGGTTAACAATCTCACAGCACATCAAGAATATCCTTACTCCACCTTGTGTTCCCTATCACCAGGGGGCTTCCTTGTCCCCTTCTGTCTTCTGGACCTTGTCAGTGGACTATTGTACCTCTTTAGTCTCATTTGTTTATTTATTTATTTATTTATTTATTTATTTTTATTTTATTTAAACACCATTTCAAAACTTTTTACTTACACATTTAAGTGATATTGACTATGCTCTTCCAATTGTGCTGCCATTCTCGCCCAAGATGAAGGCTTACAGGACAAAACAGCCTCCCATTTAATAGTTACTACAAATGTTGCCCTATAGCAGTGGTCAACAATCTCACAATACATCGACAGTGTCCTTATTCAATTTGTGTTCCTTATCATCAGTTTCCTACTCTCCCTCTGCCTTCTGGCCCTTGTCACCGGACTCCTGTACATCGTTAGTCCCATTTAGTTTTACTGGGGTGTCCATTCCCAGGCTTAACATCGAACCTTGAAGTTAACTTCCCCTCTGAGCTGAAAGGGTGTCTGGGGGCCACACTCTCGAGGTTTCTCTAGTATTCTTTAGGCCAGTATATCTGGTCTTCTTTTTTTTTTTTTTTTTGGGAGTTAAAATTATGCTCTACATCCTACTCCAGCTCTGCCCAGAACCCTCTGTTGTGATCCTGGTCAGAGGAGTCATTGGTGGTAGCCGGGCACCATCCAGCCGTACTGGGCTCAGTCCCGTGGAGGCCTTGGTAGCTGTGGACCATTAGTCCTTCGGACTAATCTTTTCCTTGTATCCTGTTCTCTTCGTTCTCCCTTGTTCCCGAAGGGATGAGATCAGTGGAGTATCTTAGATGGCCGCTCATAGGCTTTTAAGACCCCAGACACTACTCACCAAGGTAGAATGTAGAGCATTATCTTTATAAGTAGTGTCATGCCAATTGAGCTAGATGTTCCCCGAGATCATGGTCCCCAGAGCCCTCCATCCAACAACTCAGTCCCTCGGGGGGTTTGGATGTATCTATAGGGCCTCCATGACCTTTCCTTGTGCAGGTTGTGTTAGTTTCCCCTGTACTATGTACTATCTCATCTCTCACCCAAGTTACCACTTACCTATTACCTATTTAGTATCCCCCCTGCTCCCATCCCTGGTAACCAACAAGGATTGTTACATTTTGCATGTGAATTTTTTCATGGGTTTTTACAATAGAGGTCTCATACAATATTTGTCCTTTTGTGATTGACTTATTTCACTCAGCATGATGTCCTCCAGTTTCATCCATGTTATGAGATGGTTCACCGATTCATTGTTCTTTCTCGTTGCATAGTACTCCATTGTGTGTATGTACCATAGTTTGTGTATCCATTCGTCTGTTGGTGGACATCGAGGTTGTTTCCATCGTTTTGCTATTGTGAATAATGCTGCCATGAACATAGGTGTGCATATGTCTATTCGAGTGATGACTCTTATTTCTCTAGGATATATTCCTAGGAGTGGGATTGCTGGATCGAATGGTATGTCTATTTCTAGCTTTCTGAGGAAACGCCATATCATTTTCCAAAATGGCTGTATCATTTTGCATTCCCACCAGCAGTGTATAAGAGTTCCCGTCTCCCCGCAGCCCCTCCAACATTTGTTATTTCCAGTGTTTTTGATTCGTGCCAGTAATGCCGGGGTGAGATGGTATCTCATTGTGGTTTTAATTTGCATTTCTCTAATGGCTAGTGATCGCGAGCATTTCCTCATGTGTCTGTTGGCCATTTGAATGTCTTCCTTGGTGAAGTGTCTGTTCATTTCCTTTGCCCATTTTTTGATAGGATTGGTTGTCTTTTTGTTGTAGAGGTGTTGGATTTTCTTGTAGATTATGGAGATTAGACCTTTGTCTGACTTGTACTGTCCAAAAATTTTTTCCCAGTCTGTAGGTTCTCTTTTAACTCTTTTGGTGAAATCTTTTGAAGAGCATAGATGTTTGATTTTTAGAAGATCCCAATTATCTAGTTTATCTGTTGGGTTTTTTGTGTTGATGTTTATGGTTTGTATCCTGTTAATGCCATGTATTAAGGTCTGAAGTGTTGGTCCTATTTTTTCTTCTATGATACTGTCAATTTTTGAAATCTTGTTGTTTATCTTTTGGATTTGTAGTAGTTGTTTTTTGTATGATTTCTAGTTTTGAATTTATTATAACGTTCTGTTTTTGTATTATTGAATTCTTCCTTTTTTTCTCTGTATTTTCCATGAATTTGTCTGCCTTTTCCATGAATTTGTCAATTTTTTCTTCATTTTTGTCTGCTTTTTGCTTCAACTCCTGGATAATTCTGAATATTAGGGATTTGAATTCCCTGTCTTCTACAGGAAAGTCATCTGGTGTTTCATTTTGGACAGCTACTGGAACCATCCTGTCCTGTTTTTGTAAATGTTTTGATATTGTTTGTTGTCTTTGGGGCATTAAGCAGTTATTTTCTTTGTTTATTGATTGTAGATTTGTTTTGTTATTTGTTTTATTTAGTTAATGTCTGAGCATGCGGGCTGTGCGTTCTTTGTTGTTTGCTTGTCAGTGGCATGATGCTTTTCACCTCGTTCTCCAATGGGCAGGGTCAGTCGCTTAGGTGTGGTACAGTAGGCCAGGTCCAGCTGAAGGGGAGTTGCTGGGATAGGTTTTGGCATGTACTAGGGCCAACAGGGTGGGCCAGAAATCAGTGCAGGGTGGGTTCCTGTAGGCCATGCCTGTGCTTCTTGGGGGTGTAATGTTCAGCAATGGTGCAGGTAGGCAGGAAGGAGGGGGAGGATGGTGATGTGTGCCAAGATGGGTACAGGAAAGAGGAGAGAGAGAGAAACAGCCAAAAACATACAAACAAAAATCGGTGCTAAGGGAGCTTGCTGTTGGAGTGGAGAGATGTGAGACTGAGAAATAGAGAAAAACAAAAAGAACAAGGGTCAAAGAATAAATAAAAGAAAGAAGCCCCCAAGGATCCACCAGTGTGGCTGCGATGACTGGAGAAGTTGCTCCCAGACCATTAAGTACAGCCTGGCTAGAAGGGGTAGAGATGTCACACCGCGCCGGGTATTCAGGAGACAGGAAGAGAAGGTAAGTACAGAAAGACGAGAAACTGAGAAATGAAGAAAGACAAAAAGGGAAAAAGAAAACAAAAATAAACAAGAAATGCCTCCGCCCCCCAGGGATCCCACTCTGTGGCTGTGCAGACTGAGGGAATAGCTCCCAAGCCACACAGTACTGTCTGGTTATTCTCCCAAGCTGAGAAAAGAAAAAGGAAACAAACACCCCTGGGGATCCCACCAGCATGGCGGCACAGGCCGGGAAGCAATCTCACAATCGAGCGGTATTTTGCAGCCTTTCAGGAAGAAGCAAAGATGGCACACGGAGCCAGGTATTTGAGAAAAAGGAAGGGGAGGTGATGAGAGGTATGGAAGAAATCAAAAGAAGCGGAGAAAAGCAGAACCAGCAGCCAACAGATGGCATTCAGGGAGCTGACCAGTGCAGGCAGTTGGAATCCAAGTGGCACCAGGGTGAAGCCAGTGCTTCCCAGCCAAGAGACTGTGGCTGCAGGAAGGAGAGGAGGCCAAGTAGGGGTGAAGAAGGGTGAGGGGGTGGGAAAGTATATATCACTGGTTACTAGTTGTTCTGTCTCTGGCTGGAAGCTCCGTGAAGCTGCTTTCTCATACCTCTGTTCGCCAATCTCTGATAGGAGTCCAAGATGGCAGATCTGTGCTGCGTTAGCTGATAGGGGACGTCTGCATGTATCTCTCCTCACTCTCTGTTCTCTGTTAGTTTCTTATTCCATTCAGTGTTTGGCTGAGTTCTTTATCTCTTCATTTGATGCTTAGCGTTTCAGGATTGACGTTTGTCTCTGTTTGACTGATTTTTCAGATCTTTGCTGTGGAGTGATGGCGTGGTCTTCTGTCTATACCACCATGTTGCCTGGAAGTCTTCTGGTTTTTTTCTTTTTTTTACAATCCTGCCTCTTCACCGCATCTTCCACTACTCCCTAACACAGTTGTGCTTGGACACGCACACACCCACAGTCACACACTACAGTCAGGTTGAGCTCATCAGGCTTCAGTCACCTCTCGGCCTGTTTGTATCTTTACCATTTATTGAGGGATTTTAGAAAGGCTTGACATTTGAATTAAAGTTAATTAAAACTAAAACAAAAAGTACAGTTCCTTAGTTGCATTAGTCATGTGTTCAATGCTAAATAACCACATGGGGCTAGTGGCTACCATATTGGACTGTGGAGAAACAGAACATGGTGCTGGTCAAGAATATATACAACTAGTAATAATCTATGTGTGTCCTCAATGAGCAGTGTCATATACCAAAAAGAACAAGAAAACAAAATACATAGTGTTTGCCAGTAGATTTATATTCTAACATGGGAGACAGTTTTAAATAAATAATGAAAAACCAGGGACACCGGATACCTATAGTAAAAGGACCTAACCCAAGAGTCCAGTTGTTAGGTGCCATCAAGTCGGTTTTGATTCATACTGACCCCATGCACACAGAACAAAACACTGCCCAGTCCTGTGCCATCCTCTAAATCATTGTTAATTTGAGCCCATTGTTGTAGCCACTGCCTCAGTCCATCTCATTGAGGGCCTTCCTTTTTTCACTGACACTCTACTTGACCAAGCATGATGTCTTTCTCCAGGGACTGGTCCCTCTTGATAACATGTCGAAAATATATGAGACAAAGCCCTGCCATCCTCGCTTCCAAGGAGCAATCTGGCTGTATTTCTTCCAAGACAGATTTGTTTGTTCTGGCTGTGCATGGGGTATTCAGTATTCTTTGCCATCACCATAATTCAAAAGCATCAGTTCTTTGGTCTTCCTTATTCATTGTTTAGCTTTCACATACATATTTGATAACTGAAAATATCATGGCTTGGTTCAGGCGCACCTTAGTCCTCAAAGTGACATCTTTGTAAGTCTTTAAAGGGTTCTTTTGCAGATTTGCTCATTGCAATGCGCCGTTTGATTTCCTGACTGCTGCTTCTGTAGGCGTTGATTGTGGGTCCAAGTAAAATGAAATCCTTGACAATGTCGATCTTTCCTGCATTTACCATGATGTTGTGTATTGGTCCACTTGTGAGGATTTTTGTTTTCTTTATGTTGAGGTGCTATCCATATTGAAGGCTGTAGTCTTTGATTTTCATCAGTATGTGCTTCAAGGTGTCTTCACTTTCAGCAAGCAAGGTTGTGTCATCTGCACATTGTTAGTCTTTCCCCAGTCCTGATGCCACGTTTTTCTTCATATAGCCCAGCTTCTCGGATTGTTTGCTCAGCATACAGATTGAATAAGTATAATGAAAGGCTACAACCCTTACACACACTTTCCTTGATTTGAAACCATGCAGTATCCCCTTGCTGTGGTCTACATACAGGTTCAGCATGAGCACAATTAAGCATTCTGGAATTTCCATTCTTTGCAGTGTTATTTATAACTTGTTATGATCCACACAGTCAAATGCCTTTGCATAGTCAAAAACACAGGTAAACATATGTCTGGTGTTCTTTCCTTTCAGCCAAGATCCATCTGACATCAGCAATGATATCCCTCATTCCAAGTCCTCTTCAGAATCTGGCTTGAATTTCTGGCAGTTCCTTGTTGATGTAGTGCTACAACCACTTTTGAATGATCTTCAGCAAAATTTTACTTGCATGTGATATTAACATTGTTCAATAATTTTTGCATTCTGTTGGATCACCTTTGGAATGGGCACAAATATGAATCTTTTCTGGTCAGTTGGCCAAGTAACTGTGTTCCAAATTTCTTGGCATAGACGAGTGAGAGCACCTCCAGTGCTGCATCCCTTTGTTGAAACATCTCAATTGGTATTGTCAGTTCCTGAAGCCTTGTCTTTTGCTGGTGCCTCCAGTGCAGCTTCCTTCAATACCTTTGGTTCTTGATCATATTCTACTTCCTGAAATGTTTGAACATTGACCAATTCTTTTTGGTACCGTGATTCTGTGTATTCCTTCCATCTGCTTTTGATGCTTCCTACGTCATTCAATATTATGCCCATAGAATCCTTCAGAATTGCAACTTGAGGGTTGAATTTCTTCTTTAGTTCTTTTAGCTTGAGAAATGCCAAATGTGTTCTTCCCTTTTGGTTGTCTAACTCCAGGTCTTTGCAGGTTAAACTGCTTGAAAAGGAAAATTATTTAGGTGAAGATTCAGAAAATTCATTTCATTTAGCTACATGCATGGTTGTGTAGGGCTGATAGCATGTGTTGTGGGTGAGGGTGGAAGTGTATTTCAGATGGGAAAAAATGAGTAAATCCTTGAGGCAGCAGAGAACCCAGTATCATCCATTGCTTGATGAAAGTCAGAGTTGATTGAAGCAGAGAAAACAAAGCGTGGGTGAAGTGGGGGTGGTTGAGCCACATTGGAGGAGGCAATGGCAATGGTTGTTTAGAAACATGCTGACTACTCTGAGCTTTTTGAAGGCCAGTGGACAGCCACTGATGAGCATTAAGCATTTCCTGTACTGCAAATAGATTTTAGAAATGACAACAATGACTGAATGACATCACGCAGGAGCTTGTTATGAACAAGTTAAGGAAGACTGAGGAGGCCTAGACATGAGATTGGTTGTGGATCAGGAAGAAATAGTGCAGTGATATAATGTAAATGTAGATGGTTCAAAGGGCATTTGCTTATACAATGCTCATTCCTTGAATTACAGGCTATAGATCAGTGAATGCTTCTCATACTTGAATATCAATGTGGATAACCCAGTAATCTGATGAAATGCCGATTTTGATTCAGTAATTCTGGGGGATGGGGTTGGAGATTCTACATGCTGAAGAAGCTCCTCTTTTATGCTGGAAATAATAAGTATAGAAATAAGGGTGTGAATCAAAATTAGAGATGGCTATTAGAGTAAATAATAAAAGGAAGGATAATTTATAAAGGGAAGACACTGGTGTAAAGATTATGCGAGAGAGAGAACACTTACACTGTTAGCAAGAAATGAAAGAATAGGAATGAATTTGGAGGGGAAGCAGGGCGGAAAGAAACAGGAACAGAGGCGGCAGGTGCCTCCGCAGAGAAAACAATTTGCTGATTTACTTGTTGATCGATTTATTACAAGGTCAAAAGACAAAGTATTCAGGAATCCTGCCAGATTTCTTAAAAGCTTAGGAACTGGTGGTGTCATAGTTTGAGAACCAAGGCGTGGGTGGACTCAAGGGAGAGAAAGAAATGTTAATTGTGAAAACAAGAAAACTATCTGATCACATTACAAGGGTATAAATGAAGCGAAATTTTTTTTTAAAAGCACAATAGAAGGGTTTTAACTGCACATAATTAAAAATGAATGAAACGTGATGCGTTCATTGACAAAACTTGAAAAGTATGTTCTTCTTGAAAAATCACCCACGTTAATATCAAATAACAGTGCACTCGTTGATCTATCAGAGACAAAGTTACATAGGTGAACGTACAACTTCAACATTGGACCCCTGAGTCACTGGAGGAAATCAGGTTCAAGTTTTCCAGCCTGGCCAGGCCTGGTTGCTTCTCATGCTCTGGGATGGGTAAATTCCTCCATCTGTGATGTTATTGCCAGAAAGAAGTGGCCCTTGGAGCTGCATGAAGAATGTAGATGTGTGCTCTGGAAGGATGGAATCTGTTCTGCCTTAAGTGAAAATGCCCTCTGGGTGGAGCATTGGCCTGAGCCTGGGTGGAAGCCAAAAACCTGTCACTTTGTCATTCCCTTCTTACTCAACACTGTTTCCTCCCTCCCTTCTTCCATTTCAGGTCTCAAGTGTGGTGCAGGTAGAACTTGTCCAGTCCAGGCAGCTGGGGACCTAGGGGGACCATCTTGCATATCTGTAAATCACAAGTAGGATTTTCAGCTGCTCTGACTGGGGTGTAGACCAAATATCACTCATCTGCTTCCAGACTGCCCAGTGCTCTGCTTCCGCTCCCATCCCGCTTACTAAAGTGACTTATTGGGCTTAGAGACGACATTCCCTTAGACTTCCAGAAGCTGGAGCAAGGAAATGGTGAGTTCACTGAGAACTGGGTTATTCTTACCATAAGTGGGTGAGGCTTGACATGAATTGTTGGGGGACCGGCTGTGTGCTGCGGCACTGTGGTTTCTCAATGAAGAATAAAGGTGGCAGAGGAAGCCAAGAGACTGAGCCCTAAGAGGCATCCTAAGGCCCTGCTCCACTATTGCTGGGCCATTTCTCAATACATATGTGGTTTTTCAAGATTTGAATGACTGAGGTCACCTTCCTTATGTGATTCTCAGAGCTGGTACCTTGGGGTGTTAACATTCCCCACCCTGAGCTTTGGTGCTCTGTATTGAATGACAGAGTCTCCTGACCAGAGCCTGAAGGTGGACCAGCTCTGGGTGTAGAGGCTGAGACTCAGCCCTCCAGAGCCACCCTTGTCCCATCTCTCTTAACAGCTTTCTTGACTCCCTCAGGAACTGGAGCATTTTCTGTGCAGTTCTAAAACTACAGCTCCACCTCTCACATTCTGTTATGAGTTAGAAGAAGGGGAAGAGAGTTCATAGGTGAAAGCCCTGTTTATGGGATCCTAGGTGTTGGTGCTCTCCTGACGTCACCAAAGGTATGAAGCTGAGGACAGTAAGTCCAGCAGAATCCTGTGTGAGGTCTCCAGGCCCATTTTTCTCCCCAGTGGGGAATGCTTTTGCTTTGAGGCTTTCAGGTGCGTGGAAAGCATGAATCACCAGTCTAGGTCCTTGTCTTCTCACGTATGCCTAGAACTGGTATTTAATCCCTATAATTTTTGACTGTTCTCCATAGTTGTGAATTAGAATCTAAAATTTAATGGTTCTCTTTTGCCAACCCACTGCCATTGAGTTGATTTCAACTCATAGCAACCCTGTAGGACGGAGTAGAACCCCATAGGGTTTCCAAGGCTGTAAATCTTCACGAGAGCAGACTGCCACATCTTTTTCCTGCAGAGTGACTGGTGGGTTCAAACTGCTGACCTTTCAGTTAGCAGCCAAGCGCTTTAACCACAGCACCACGAGGGCTCCTTTCTTTTTTGCTAGAGAAGCTCAACATGAGCTGTGTATGTGTAAGTTCTTGGGTTTACAATTTACACTGAAAGAAAATGTCTAGCTCATTTAGTGTGTTTCTACTGATAATTTTTCCATTTAATGGATTTAAACTTCTCCAACACTGAGGAATGCCTATTTTAAAATGTAGAAGTTATTCTAAAGCTTAGTTAAATCTTGAGAAGGTTCTCAAATACTCCTATTACATTTAACAGGTCATGCCAGAACCCCTAATGTGTTAAATATTTTAGCCATTTTAGAAACATTCTCCTAGGTGAGATAAAATGGATGTACAGACTCTGATATCCCTGATTACTGTGTTTTGAAGGAGAGCTGTAATTTGTACATTGCGATTTGTACAAGTGTATTCTACTGTTCAAGTAACAGTTGAGTCTTAAATGATTAAAGTTGGAAATGGTTTATTATTGTTGTTCTGTGCCATCGAGTGGATTCCGACTCATAGCAACCCTGATTCCGGCTCATAGCGACCCTATAGGACAGAGTGGAACTACCCATAGGGTTACCAAGGCCGTAATCTTTACGGAAGCAGACACCCACATATTTCTTCCATGGAGCAGCAGGTGGGTTCAAACGTGAATTCCTAGTAAAAAGACTTAATATCTCATTTGACTTTTATCATTTTTAAAAGTACAATACATATAGTTTATTGGGATTATGTTTTTCCAACAGATAATACCTTCAAATTTTGAAACTCATAGTGAACTTTAAGAGTATACTTTATGAAGACTTTTTCCTATTTTTGTCCACATCCAGCCCATCCCTCTTCCCCCAGCATGCTTTAAGTAACCAGCTTTATTACTTTCGGAAGCATCTTGTCAGTGTTTATGTAGAAGCTAGCAAATAGGAGTAGAAATTTTTTATTTCCCCTAGTTTGTTACACAAAAGATAGTATAGAATTTACAGTTACATATAAGTGGGATCATACAGTATTTGTCCTGTTATGACTAACTTATTTCACTCAGCGTAATGTTTTCAAAATTCATCCATGTTCTAGCATCTGTCAGCACTTCATTTTTATTTATAGCTAAAGCAGTATTCCTTTGTATGGATGTACTATATTTTGTTCAGCCATTCATTTGCTGATAGGCATTTAGGTTGTTTCCATATTTTGTCTATTGTGAATAGTGCTGTAGTGAACATTGGTATATAGATTTCTGTTCCATTTTCTGCTTTTAATTTTTTTGGTATTTGCCTAGGAGTGCAATTGCTGGGTTGTATCATAGATCTGTAGTCAAATTTTTTGAAGAACTGCCAGTCTTTTCCACAGCCTACCATTTTGCATTCCCACGAGCAATTGATAATGGTTCCAGTTTTTCCACATTCTTGCCAACACTTGTTATTTTCCATTTTTTCTCCTTCCCTTTTGAAGGATAATTTTGCTAATACAGAATTCTAGTTTATTCTTCCCCGCCCCCAAACACTAAATATTTCATTCTACTCTCTCCTTGCTTACATGGTTCTTAAGACAAGTTTGATGTAATTCTTTCCAGGGTCTTCAGTAGGAAAGTGATTTTTTCCCCCTTCTGGCTTCTTTCAGTATTTTTTTCTTTGATTTTATGCAATTTGAATATGATACCACCAGATGTAGTGTTTTTGTATTTATCCTGCTTGGTGTTCCCTGAACTTCCTGAATCTTTGGCTTCGTGTGCATCATTAACTTTGTAAATTTCTCAGTCATATTACCTCAACTATTTCTTTTGTTCATTTCTGATGTCTTTCCTTTCTGATGTTGTCAATACATGGATGGCCCACCTTTAGTAATTGTCCCGCACATCTTGGATATTCTGTTCCATCTGTTTCATTCTTTTTCTCTTTGCATTTCGGCTTTGAGAGTTTCTATTAACATATCTTCCAGCTCACAGATTTTTTCCTTGGCTTACCCTGTCATTTGATGAGCTTGTTAAAGGCATTCTTCATTTATTTTACAGTGTGTTTTGATTTCTAGCATTTCCTTTGGTTTCTTTGTTACAATTTCCATCTCTCCGCTTATATTACCCCTGGAATGTTATAGTTGTTTGGAATTCTTGATCTGATAATTCCAAAATCTATTCTCTATCTTAGACTGATTTTGATGCTTGCTCTGTCTCTTCAAGCTACGTTTTTGTTTTTAGTGTGCCTAGTAATTTTTTGTTGAAAATCAGAGATTATTTATTAAGTAAAAGGAAATGAGGTAAATAAATAGGCCTTTAGTATAAGGTTTTATCTTTATTTGGCTAGCAGTTACACTGTGTTTGCTGTTTGCTGTATTTGTCAGTTGCTCTGATGTTCTTTTTTCTTCCCTGTTGTGTATGCATTTCGTAGAGACTTCTTAAATCGGGTGTGAGACTTGGAGTTCTTTCTTTTGTAATCCCATTATTACATAAGAGCCTTGCTGATGTAGTGGTAAGGTGTGGTCAAAGGGGAGGCCTGATAGAGTCCAATGACTAAGTCTCAGTCTTTTAGTGAGCCTGTGCCCCTGGGCAGTGACCGTACAAATGTTGTTGTTTCCCCCCTCACCCACTTTGGTGAGATGGGAAGCCTAAAAGGGGCTAGAGTTGGGTATTTCACTACTGCAGATCAGTTAGACTCTGGTTAAATAAGTTCCCTTGAGGGCAGGCCTTATCAGAGAGAACAGAATCCTCTAGGAAATTTTCAAAATGGCTGCTTTTCCTCTTCCCCCTAGTGGAAGGAAGCCCAAAGTTTTCTCTTATGGTCACACTGAGGACCTGATAAGATTCTTGCAGGCAGAACTGATAAAACTCTGTGGATCCTCCTAATATTGGGCATCCCTGGCATTTTTAACCCTGAAGTTTGTCCACATCAAGCCTACAGCAATTCATCAATTGCATTTTAAGTTTTCCTGTGCTGACCTAGAGGTGTTTTCTACCCTTAAGTTTTTGCTCTGGTGATTCTCTGTAGCTGCTTATGTATCCCTCCAGGTTTAGGGCAACAGTTTACTCTGAAAAAACAGACCTCAATTTTCTGAGTTCAGTGTGTTCAGATATTTTCTTGTAAGGGATGAGATTGATGACTTCTAAGCCCCTTATATAGCTGACCAGAAACTGCAAATCTTTATTTGTGTTTTGTGACATTACTATGGTCTCTATTTGCATGTTATTTTCTTTATACTATACATTTATGCTGCTTTTGTTTTTCCAGTTTCCCAAATTTATATGTTTAGCCTACTGCTAACCTTTTCTTACAAGCAATGTATCTTCCCTTTCCAGAGCATGAAGGTCAGTAGAGCCCTTTGCCTTTTGTGCCCCTTCGTTGGGACTTGTTGAAGTCAATGAGCTTGTGAAATGTATGAATGTTTGCATAAACATGATAACCTGCTTCCAAGTTTTTATAATTGAAAGTGTGATCTGTTTTTACCAAGCCAGGTTTCATTTCATTAGCTAATGTTTTCTATAATGATTATTTTGCTCCCTACACTTACTTACTAAAGATAAATATGCTTGTGTTACTTGCTGCTTATCCCCTTACTGTGTTGCATTTTCCATAGAACATATCACCACTTGACATTTTATTTATAAATACACCTTTTCAAACTTATCAATTTTCTCATCCAGCTTTTCGCATTTACAGTAGTAAAAAATCCACTATCCCATTTTGCACATAAACAGTGTACATCTGACAGTAATGAACACCAAAGTGCAAGGCAAGAGTGACACTGGCAGTGATGGTTAAGTTATGTGTCAACTTGGCTGGACCATGATCCTCAGTGGTTTGGCAGTTATGTAATGATGCAATTTGCCAGTTATGTAATGATGTAATCTGGCAGTTATGTAATGATATTATTTAACTTATGTAATGTTTTAATTTGCTGTTATGTAATGGTGTAGTCATCCTTCATTTTGTGATCTGATGTGGTAGTCTCCATTTTCACATAATGATGATTTCGCATTGTGACCTCGTCTTTGGAACCTAACCATATGGATAAGTGAAGGGAGGTTGTGTGTGTGCATGTGTGTGTATATATATATATACGTGTGTGTGCGTGTATGTGTATATATATATACATGTATATATATGTGTGTGTGTGTATATATATATATGTGGTGTATATATATATTTAAAATTACTGTCCACACTCAAAGAACTTCTGGTCCACGTTCATTTGTATATTTCTGTTTTGTTCACTACTGTATCTGTTGCTAACATGAAGTAGGCTGTGTGTCAATATTACCTAAATTAATTTTAATAAATGAAGTAGCCACATTTAAGAATCTGATGGAAAGAAGTCTTGTCTGAGGTATAGTACTTTCCCAGGTGAAGTAGCTCTGTTTAGTGTGAATTATTTAGGATGCCTCCTTTGTCTCCTCTCCCTAGTATTCAGCAGGGCTCTAGATAACCCATGGTGTTATTGGAAAGTAACAGCCAGAATAACAACAAAACTGTTTATATATGAACAGAAATGTAGTTGTCAGGAATTAAGCTTCAGTGACAAATTGACCTGCATTCTGACCCTGGCGCAGCAACATTCCATGTGGGCAACATTGAGCATGTGATTGATTGTCTCTAACTTTACTCAGCTATGAACTGTTTCAAGTAATATCTGTTTTAGAGAGTCATGAGATATAAATAAGCTAGTGTGTTGAAAACTTTTTGCAAAACCTTTCACAAATTGTAGTTGCTCGATACATGGAACATTTTACGTTTTTACAGCCATGTGTCACTTAACGTCCATGATACATTCTGTGAAATAAGAGGTTATGTGATTGGGATGTTGTGCAAACACCATATTATACACAGGCAGTCCTCAGGTTATGAACATCCGACCTGCATACAACCCATAGCAGTGAAGCAACCCATGTAAAGCCTATTACGTTACTTCCCAGTTATTGTGGTTTTGCTTTCCATGGTTTCAGTTATCCGTGGTTAACCATGGTCTGAAAATATTAAATGGAAAATTCTGAAGTAAATAAAAGTTTTCAATTTCATACTGAGTAGCATGATGAAGTCTCGTGCCATCTCCTTCCATCCCACCCAGGAAGTGAATCATCCCTTTGTCCAGTGTATCCACACTGTATACACTACCTACCTGTTAGTCACTTAGTAGCCATCTTGGTTATCAGAGTGGCTCTTGTGGTAGCACAGTGCTTGTGTTCAAGTAACCCTTATTTTACTTAATAATGGCCCCAAAGCACAAGAGTAATGATGCTGGCAATTTGGATATGCCAAAGAAAATCTGTAAAGTGCTTCCTTTAAGTGAAATGGTGGTTCTCGACTTACTAAGGAAAGAAAAAAAAAACATATCATCTGACATCATCACAAGAAAAAGGGTGAGTACAGTACAATAAAATATTTTGAGACCACATTTACATAACTTTTATTATGGTATATTGTTATAATTGTTCTATTATATACTAGTTGTTGGTAATTTCTTACTGTCTTAATTTATAAATTAAACTTCATCATAGCTGTGTGTATATATCTGCATACATGTATCTGTATCTAAATATATTTACACTGCTCCCTGGTAGTGCAGTAGTTAAGAGCTGGGCTGCTAACCAAAAGGTCAGCAGTTTGAATTGACCAGCCACTGCTGGGAAACCCTTTGGGGCTGTTCTACTCTGTCCTATAAGATCCCTATGCATGGAAATTGACTTGATGGTAGCAGATTTGGTTTTTAATATTTTGGTCTTATGTATGTATAGGAAAAAACATAGTACGTACAGGGTTTGGTATTATGCAGTTTCAGGCATCCACTGGGGGTCTTGGAATATATCCCCTGCAGGTAAGGGTGGACTACTGTATATTAAAAATTCGAGGTACATACAATGGTTCTTAACAACATATGTGCACTACTTTACCACACTTATCAAAGCATTATTATTATTACTGTATTATGTTAACCATGTTTTAGTATATCTGAAAGTGTTTCTTTAATGTTTTTTTATGCATAGAAGGGTGCTCTATATATACTAAGACGAACATTTGACTAGCATTAGATACAAACTGTACCTAGCTGTTATATACAAGAGACATGTGATACATGTGTGCAGGAAGCTGTTGTGTTGGCTACGACTGGTTACATATGCTATTTTCTGTTCTCTGTTCAGGATTTCTGAACCCTAATATAACCTTATGGGACCACGGATGTGTATGTGGCCAGATGTTGCCCAAACAGATGTTATGCAGCGGCGCATGACTGTATATCATATAATGAACATTAGGGTTTTTTGATGAATTTAAAATACGTAACCTGGCCCACTGCAGTGGAGGAAACTTTTGGATTTTGGCTATAGCTCAAAGTTTGTTGTGACATCATTATATCAGGGTTGATTAGCGATGACATAGACAGCTTACTTCACCACTTCCCTGAGAAATGGGGTCTTCTTACTCTAAAGCTGTTCTATTTTAGCACTCAAGTGTAGTTCAGCATCCTTTTCTCTATGCACTACAGAGGAAGCCAATGGATTGGTGCTATTATATTTCACAGAGATCACTCCTACAGACCAGGGAATTCCATTGGTCAGCATTCTGGAGTCATGGTTGTGTGCCTTTCAGGGGCTGCAAAAGTGAGAGAATTTTGAAAGCTAGTATGTAATTCTATGTTTCCTTGGCTTCACAGGCAATTTAACAGGTAGATTATCTGTACTTCAGCTTACTTACAAAATTATTTGTGGTAAACAGTTTATATAACAAAACATTTGTCAATTCAGCAATGCTTACATGTATAACTTGGTCACATTGATTACATTTATCATGTTACACAGTCATTACAAAATAGGAATTGTAACCTTTTCTCAGTTAGCAAACTTCAGGGCATGCTGTTCTTATTTCTGCAGACATAGTGCTCTTTGTCATTTTGTGACATTGGACTGTGTTTATGTGAGGCTGTATGAGTTTATTGAGGGGAGCAGCCACTAACACTTGGTTCACAGTCACATCAGGTCTTGAAATTTAGGAATTGTGGGGAGATCTGAGTTTATATGTTTCCTGTCTCACCTGAGCTTTTTCTTTAAACATTTATTCTCTCTGCCTATCTCTATGAAAGGGACAAATAGAATGACAGAACGACTGAGTTTTTGACTAATGGGTGACTGATGTAAAAATTCATAATTCTCCAAAAGAATATTCTTTTTTCAGCAGGTGGAATTGTCATTACCTGACCCCCTAGAATTCAATAAAATATGACTAGCTCAGGGCCTTAGCTTGCCAGTTTATTTATGCAGGCCCTTGGTCCTCCCATGGCTGTTAGAGGCAAAAGGAAATAACTGCCATTCTGCACTGTTTCCCAGTGGTGAATACCTCATCCTGTACTTTGTTTCATTGAGTATTTTGGTGGGTCTTAATTGAAAGAAATGTAATTGTTTGTTCACAAGAAAGCAGTGATCTGAATTAGAGCATTTCTGTAATTGCTACTATGTTTTTTAACTGGTGTAATTGATCGCAGTCAAACTGTGGTGAGATTACCTATTTCAGCGTGTTGGTTGTCTGTGAGACAGGATAAAATCAGTGAGGAAGTAAGTGTAATTAGTGAAAGGACGAGGCTAATGCTTATGCTGTAGGGTATACCTTGGTAGAACACAGAAACCTGTGTCAAATCCCGAAGAATTCTCAGTTCTTCAGGACTGTCAGCCTCACCTTTTCTTCTTGTACACATTGGAGTACATGGGACCTTGCTGATCTAGAATTTGTGGGATGTTTTAGGACTCAGTGGTCATTGAGGATGTGGCTGTGGTCTTTAGCCAGGAGGAGTGGGCTTTGCTTGATCTTGCTCAGAGGAAACTCTACAGAGATGTGATGATGGAAACCTTTAGAAACCTGGCCTCCATAGGTAAGAATAGCTTCTTTTTTTTTTTTTTTTTTTTTTTAATTATTCCTTTAGTGAACAAAAGTATTTTACTCATTGACTTTGTTCCAGTGTTTGGGCTAAGGAATGGGAATAAATTTTTAAATAAAATAGGCATGTCCCCTTGGTCTGTGGAACTCACATATTCTAGCTTCCCCATGAACATAAAGCTTTATGTATTAAAGTGAATTTTCACTTCTCTTGTGATTAAAAGCTCTGAGGCCCTTTAATTGTAAGTATAAGCATTAGCTTCAGGGGTCACTTCAGGGCACTGTCTTAGTCATCTAGTGCTGCTATAACAAAAATACCACAAGTGGATGACTTTAACAAAGATAAATTTATTTTCTCACAGTCTGGTAGGCTACAAGTCCAAATTGAGGCCACTGGCTCCAAGGGAAGGCCTTCTTTCTCTGTCAGCTCCAGAGGAAGGTCCTTGTCATCAGTCTTCCCTTGGTCTGGGAGCATCTCAGTGCAGGAACCTCAGGTTTAAAGGACGTGCTCTGCTCCCAGTACTGCTTTCTTGGTCTTACGAGGTCCCCATGTGTCTCTGCTCGCTTTTCTCTTTTGTATCTCAAAAGAGATTGCCTTAGACACTAATCTTGTAGATATCATCAGCATAACTGCCGCTAATCCATCTTATTACATCATAGTGTTAGAGTTTACAACACACAGAGAGATCAGATCAGATGATAAAATGGTAGACAATCATACAATACTGGAAATCATGACCTAACCAAGTTGCCAAAGTGCTAAAACAGTGAAATGTGGCTAAGTCTTTCCTTGTTCACATCAGCTTTTTTCCCCCTAATAATTCCTTTTTGTTTTATATTGTGAACCTCTACTTGAATTATTGGGTCAGTTTCTCGAAATCTTAATGATGAACAAAAGTTATCCAGTGAACAAATAATGGCGCGATTCATGAAGAATAACACCTGGTCCTCAATGTTAGGAGAAGTCTCCAAATCACATGGCTATAAAGATCAGCATAAAAACCAGGGGAGACATTTGAGGTGAGTGTCATAGAAACGAAAAAACAGTGCCTCAGGAGAAAGAATTAAGGTGTCATGATGTAAAAATAAACACACAGATTAAAAAAAAAATCCATTGCCAGTGTGTTGATTCTGACTCATAGCTAGTCTATAGGATAGGATAGTACTGACTCATAGGGTTTCCAAGGAGCAGCTGATGGATTTGAACTGTCGATCATTTAGTTATCAGCTGAGCCTTTAACCACTGTACCAGCAGGGCTCAAATATATATTTATGTATACATAGCAATATGTATGTGTGCGTGTATACTAACGTGTATATATATATATAATAGAGCCCTGCTGGTGCAGTGGTTACGAGCTCAGCTGATAACCAAAAGGTCGGCAGTTTGAATCTACCTGCCACTCCTTGGAAACCCTATGGGACAGTTTTACTCTGTCCTATAGGGTCACTATGAGTTGTAATTGACAACGTGTTTGGTTTTGGTTTATATGTTTATGTATATAAACTTAGCTGTAAAATTATGTGGTCAGAGAATGTTCAGAATATGTTTCATAAATGTAAGTCAGGTATCAAGTATTTGAAATGTTTTTCACTTGAACACAATTATCAGAAAGCCTCACATTTTTTAAAAGCAGTGAGTAATGGTAGTATTTCTGCTAGATTGTTTAAACTATGAAACATGAGAAGTCAGGACAAAAATCATGCACTTTCACTGTGTTTAGTAGTGATGAAATGGGAACAAATTTATTTCCACAGTATGCTGCCTATTTTTAACAGAAGTCATGCAGTAGAGAACCTCTGTGAAAGTAATGAAGACAATCAGTGTGGGAAATCCTTCAGCCAGATTCGAAATCTTAGTGCAGTGAAAAGAAATCCTTCAGAAGTAAATGCTTCTAAATGCTGTGAGTGTGGAAATGCCTTCATGAGTCACTCATTACATAACCATCATACCAGATCTCATGCTGGATGCAATACCTGTCAGTGTAAAGAATATGGAAAAGCCTGCAGTTGTGCTTCTCACCTAACCAATCCTGTGAGACCTTTCAGTGGAAAGAAACACCATAAATGTAAGGTATATAAGAAGGACTTCATTTGTGTCTCAACCCTTAAGAGTCCTGTGACAGCACTTACTGGTGAGAAACTATATGAATGTAACAAATGTGGGAAATATTTCTGTAGTTTCTTACCCTTTCGGACACATATAAGAGGTCATGACCGTATATGTAAAGAATGTTGTAAAGCCTGTAGCTGTCCATCATCTCTCATTTTACATAAAAAATTTCGTAACAGAGATAAGCCTTATGAATGTAAGGAATATGAGAAAGGCTTTAATCAGTCATCACCCCTCACTACACATATAAGAACAAACAATGGGCAGAGGCCTTATGAATGTAAGGAATGTGGGAAAGCATTTAATCGGTCCTCATCCCTCACTCAACATATAAGAACTCACAATGGAGTGAGGCCTTACATATGTAAAGAATGTGGGAAAGCCTTTAGGTGTTCCTCATACCTCACTCGACATGTAAGAACTCACAGTGGAGAGAAGCCTTATGAGTGTAAGCAATGTGGGAAAGCATTTTGTTATTCCTCAGTCCTCGTTAGGCATAAAAGAACTCACAGTGGAGAGAAGCCTTATGAGTGTAAGCAATGTGGGAAAGCATTTTGTTATTCCTCAGTCCTCGTTAGGCATAAAAGAACTCACAGTGGAGAGAAGCCTTATAAGTGTAAGGAATGTGGGAAGGCTTTCAGGTGTTCTTCACACCTTGCTTCACATATAAAAACTCACAGTGGAGAGAGGCCTTATGAATGTAAGCAATGTGGGAAAGCCTTTAGTCAGGCCTCAGGCCTCACTACACATAGAAGAACTCACAGTGGAGAGAGGCCATTTGAATGTAAGGAATGTGGGAAAGCCTTTAGTCAGGCCTCAGGCCTCACTGCACATAGAAGAACTCACAGTGGAGAGAGGCCTTTTGAGTGTAAGGAATGTGGGAAAACCTTCAGTCGTTCCTATAACCTCTCTTTACACATAAGAATTCACAGTGGAGAGAGACCTTTTGAATGTAAGGTATGTGGGAAAGCCCTCAGTTGTTCCTCAGCACTCACTACACATAGAAGAACTCACAGTGGAGAGAGGCCTTATGAATGTAAGGAATGTGGGAAAGCCTTCAGTTGTTCCTCAGCTCTCACTACACATAAAAGAACTCACAGTGGAGAGAGGCCTTATGAATGTAAGCAATGTGGGAAAGCCTTTGTTTGTTCCTCAGCCCTTGCTACACATACAAGAACTCACAGTGGAGAGAGGCCTTATGAATGTAAGGAATGTGGGAAAGGCTTTAATCAGACCTCACACCTTGTTATACATATAAGAACTCACAAAGGAGAAAAACCTTATGAATGTAAAGAATGTGGGAAAGCCTTTAGGTGTTGCTCACAGCTTACTCGACATATACGAACTCACAGTGGAGAGAAGCCTTATGAATGTAAGCAATGTGGGAAAGCCTTTTATTATTCCTCAGTCCTCACTAGGCATAAAAGAACTCACAGTGGAGAGAGCCCTTAAGAATGTGAGGAATGTGGGAAAGGCTTCAGTTCTTCCTCAGCCCTCACTACACATAGAATAACTCACAGTAGAGAGAGGCCTTATTAATATAAGGAATGTGGGAAAGTTTTCAGTAGTTCCTCATTCTTAACTAGTCTTATAAGAATTCCCAGTGGACAGATGCTTATGAATGTAAAGAATGTGGGAAAGTCTTTAGGAAAGCCTCAAATCTTACAAGACATGTAACAACTCACAGTGAGACAGAGACCTTAAGAATATAAGGAATGTGGAAAAACCTTTAGGTGTTTCTCACACCTTACTACACATAGAATAACTCACAGTGGAGAGGCCTTATGAATGTAAGGAATGTGGTAAAGCCTTTAGACATTCTTCACAACTCACTTGACATACAAGGGCTCACGATGGAGAGACTATGTCAAAAGTGGGATGTTTCATCCTAACCGCTATAATCTCAAACAGCAAATTTCTTAAAGAACGAAGTTTCTCAGTGAGTACAAAAGCAGTTATTAACTCAAAGAAGGGGTCATTAGAGCTACTTTGTGCCTTTTGGAGAAATGACACTTTCATTGTAACTGCAGGGCTGTCCTCATCAGTGCTTTTTACTTTTCCAGGCCAAGCTAAATTTTACCTTTCTTAAATTATTTGGCTATTACTCATAGGACTACAACACAGTGAACCCTGATGTAATCTGTGGACTTTAGTTAATGATAATGTATCAATATTGACTTGTCAATTGTAACAATACCACACACCACAAGAATGCAAGATGTTAACCATAGGTGAAACACTGTGGGTGGAGGAGCAGGTGCATGTGGACTCTATGCAAATTTTTATGTAAATAAACATTTCTGAAAATAAAGTATTTTAAAACAAAATGCTGTCCTGTTTTTGTTTTCAGTTTTTGCAACAAAGGCTGCACAATCTTTTGAAGTTATACTTTGTTTTCTGTGGACTAGAGATCGTTTGTTATTGTGTTTGTTTTTTACAATTGAATTTAAAAAATAGTAAAATACATTTAATGTAAACTTTGTTGTTTTAACCATCTTAAGTATACAAATGCATTCACTACATTGACAGTGTTGTGCAACCATCAGCTCCATCTATTTTAAAAAAAACTTTCATCACTCCAAACAGAAACTCTGTGTCCATTAAGCAATAACTTCCCACCCCATGATCCCATGGTAACCATTAATGAACCTTGGTTTCTCTGTATTTGCTTATTCTGGACATTTCATATAAATGGAATCATAAGATTTTGTCCTTTGGTGTCTAATCTGTTTCACTCATCAAAACGCCTTCAAGATTCATGCAGGTTGTAGCATATACCAGAACTTCATTTTTTTAATGGTTGAATAATATTCCGTTGTGTGTGTATAGTATTTTGTTTATTCATGTTTTCATGGGTACTTGTTTTGTTTTCACCTTTCTTCTAAACAATATTTCTACGAACGTTCATGTACAAGTATCTGAGTCTCAGTTCTTTTGGGTTCATACCTAGGTGTAGAGTTGTTGGGTCATAGGATAATTCTATGTGACTTTGTGTTTTATTTGTTGTAAAACATATATATTTAACAAAACATTTCTGCTGAGGTTCACAATAGCCTGAAAAGTAATTTTCTTAATGTTCATGGAAATAGCCCATTGGGGCCAGCACAACTTACTGTAAGGATTTAAATTATGGCAACACCCCACCAGTGCATCACTGAGGCATCCCAGGCTATTCACATGGCAGAAGTGGTGCCCAGAGTAAGAGGAGTCATGCAAGTTCCTGGAGGCCTAGGCTGGGACCTGGCACACCCCAGTTTTTCCTGTTGCTCAAAACAAGTTACTAAAAAAAGCAATTTGCTCATCAAGTTGACACTGACTTATGGGAATCCTGTGCTGTCAGAGTAGAACTGTACTTTTAGGGATTTCAAACTTTGACCTCTCAGAAGCTGATCTCCAGGCCTCTCATTCTGATGCACCTCTGGGTAGGTTCAAACTACCAACCTTTTGGTTAGTAGCTTAGTGCTGAACAGATTGTGCCACTTAGGGACTCCATGTACGTACATGTACTTGTGTATATATATATATCTGTATCCACAAACACAAACACGTTTGATTTGAGTATTTGTCACTGTGGTAGGCTTGTGATCTCTGTCAGTCTCAGTTTCCTTATCTAGTAATGGGAATAAAGATAATCTTTACCTTTTAAAGTAAATGAGAGTATCCAGTAATCATATATGCAACTAAAAGGGTTTGAGTAGGGCCTGGCACATAATCAGTGCTCACTAGGGTATTTACTGTTTAGACCTGTGGGTACAGGGCACTCTCTCTGGCTCACTGATGTGTGTTTTTGAGCTCTTGTTGCAGTGGATGAGGCAGCTCTCCTTCATGCTTTGGGTCAGCTAAGCTGGCTCTGCTCCCCAAGTCTCCTCAGTAGGCTAGCCAGGACATGCACTCTCTGGTTGAAATGGCTGTGGCTTGAGAGAGCAGTGAGAACATCTAAGAACTCTTAAGGACTGGGCTTATAAATACACACTGGCAAAAAGATCTTGTCAAAGGTCTAGATGCCTTTGGTCAAAGCAGGCTACATGGATTCAGAAACTATTCTGTGAGAATAGCAAGCTCTGTTATGTGGGGAAAACATTTGTGCTCAACTACTAACCTAAAGGCAGTTCAAACCTACCCAGCAGCACCAAGGAAGGTAGGTGATCTGCTTCCATGAAGATTACAGCCAAGAAAACCCTCTGGAGCAGTTCTGCTTTGTAACACATAGGGCTGCTGTGTGTCAGTGCGGTATGGATTACTTAATATGGCCCTTGTAGCTATGGTCTTAGAAACCCTGGTGGTGTAGTGGTTAAGAGCTACATCTGCTAACCAAAAGGTTGGCAGTTCGAATCCACCAGTTGCTCCTTGGAAACCCTATGGGGCAGTTCTATTCTGTCCTATAGGGTAGTTATGAGTCAGAATCGACTTGGTGACAATGGGTTTGGTTTTCTGGTTTAGCCATCAGCTTTGTGGCTCACACACAGTGATTTAGTGGGACTATTCAAATAAAGTTTATAGAACCTGTGATGGGGTTTTGTGTCAACTTGGCTAGCCCATGATTCCCAATATTGTATGGTGATCCTCCATTTTATGTGCTATGGATCATGACCTCTACATGTTGATGAGGCAGGATTGGTGTAGGGTGAGTCTTGGGTTGCAGCCTGGCAGGATGGTGTGACTCAAATCCCAAGTTAACACCTTCCCTGGTGTGTGGCCTGCATCTTAAGGTATATGTATGGAAGATCTAGCAGGACTCTCTTTGTATCTGGATCCTGTGACCAGTTTGTGTTCAGTTGACCTCCTATTTTTGGGAATTGAGCCAGAGGACTGCTGTCTGACCTGATTCAGGGATTCACCAGCCTCCAGAGCTCTGTGGGCTGGCAGCTTATTGTCTGGCCTGATTCACTACCTTCTGCAGCCTTGAGCCAGCATCCTATGGTCTGAACTGCTAGTCTGGATTTGTCAGCCCCTGCAGCCATGTGGGTCGGGAGAAGCCTACACCTGTCCCACAGATTTGGGACTTGCCAGCCTCCACAACCACGTGACCCATTTCCTTTATACAGTTCATGAGGTCTGTGAGAAGTTGCAATTAGTGAACCACAAAACGGAAGGGAGAGTAATGAGAGGAACTGGAGTAGTTGATGTTAGAGCTGATGGAGTGCTACAGTAGCTTGGAAAAGTTGGACATTTGGGACTTCTTTAACCTCTATCTCATAGGAACCAGCTTTGTGCTGATCCTTTTAAAAGAAATTGTTTAATTGAGGTTGGAATGGTGGGTTTTGTTGCAGTGGCCTAGACTCACTGAAATATATGTGGTTTTTGAAAAAAGGGGATAAACAGGAGAATGAGAAACTTTTGTTTTCTGGATGGGATTAAAAAAAACACCCATGATTGAAGCAGCTGTTATGTTGCAGTCAGTTACCCGAGGCAAAAGCTTTTCATGGGATTTAGGAGGGGTGTATCTAACTCTTGAGGAATTGGCTAATTGGATGCATGTGAAAATACAGAGTGATAAGGAAAGAGACATACAATTCCTTGGTTTATGTTATCTGTAATAGCTGCAATGGCAGGAAAAAAAGAATGTAGGGGCTGATTTTAGCACTGAACAAGGCCAGATCCAGTCCAGTCGGAGCTACGACCACTAGTCTCAGTGCTAACCCAAGAAGGAAAAATCAAGTCAGAAAAACAGGAAATTCCTCTACAACCATAAGTCACCAAGAAGGTAGTCTGGGAGGGACACGGGCAAAACCAAGAAACTATAGAAACCAAGGGGTATAGTGTAAAGGCGTTGCTTCAATTTGTAGATCAGTATCATCAGCTTTCTGAGGAACTGTTACTAAAATGGATTGTGAGAGCCACTAATTTTGGTGCAGTGTCTTTAGTTTTGAGTGCTGCAGAACAGAAGAGTATGTTTGAGTTGATGCAAGACCCACAACTCACTATGGAACAGTCATAAATGATAATACAAGATCCATTTACACAGCAGGTTAACCCAGAGGGCATGGCCAGCCTGGTGGACTGGATAAAATTTGCAGTGAGATTTGTTTACCCTGAGAAGAGAAACTGCCCCACTTCCCCTCTAAATACCCAGTGGAACACTCCAGAGAAAGCAGCTGATATGCTGCTTATGCAAGCCATGCTGGAATGGCTTTATGGTGACCATGCTATTCATCCAATAATAATGCTCTTTACACAGGTCATGGTAGATATGGTAATCAAGGGAGTCTCTTCTACATTGACAACCCATGTAACCTTGCTGCTATGAAACAAAGCAACAATCCAGGAAGCCTTGTTGGATCTTTTGGCATAATTTCCCTCAATGGGTCTTACAGATGCAAGAAATATGAGGGTAATTCATAGGAGAATGGGAAGAGGCAAGGGGAAAGAATTTACACCAGCAGGACAGGATTTTTAGATGATTACTAAGAAATGGGATGAATATAGCAGACATTGATAGAGACAAAGTTTCTACAGGTGGTTGGGTTGACCAACAGAAATTCCTACTGGTCCCCCAAAGTTAAAGAGGCCTAAACAAGTCTGTCCTATTCACCCCAGCCTGAGGGTATTTAATGATTGGAATTCCCACCTGAGACCATTTAAAGCACAGGCTCAGCTAGTTGATCAAGATAAGGATTGATGAGCAGGCCAAGGTCTTCTGCTGCAGCCCCAAGCAGGAGACCAAAGCCATATATACATGTGTGGATGAAATGCCACAAGGGTGGGAAGAGACCTTCTTGGGGCTCCTAGACACAGAAGCCCAATGTACTGTAATCCCAAAACCAGTCAATAAAATCTTGAAGGGGCTTAAGGTTAGACGGGGGGGATATGGGGATGCAAGAGTTGATGGGACTAAGGTGAACGTTTGGAGGAGAATTGGAAGATTTAAACAGATCTTGCATGAAGTAGTCGTATCTCCCTTACCTAAATGTATTATTGGCATGGATACTTTGTCTAATTGGGGAACACTTCTACCTGATATTGTAAATAGAAGGTATGTAAGTCTGCCTTTAGGCCAGTACTGATTGGATATGCTAAACAGGAACCTTTAGATTTGCCTGAATTCACTCAGGTTGTTAATTTGAAACACTATACAAAACCCAAAGGACAAAAAGAGATTATTGCCTTGATTAAAGACATACTAAAGGCTGGAGTACTGGTGCCAACAAATTTTCTGTATAACAGCCCTGTATGGCCTGTGAAAAGGCAGATGGCTAATGGAGGCTAACAGTACACTATCAAGGCCTAAAGTAGTACCACCTGTGACTTCAGTGGTTCCAGACATGGTATCTATGGTGGAAAAAAGACAGCAGGCTAAAGGAGACTGGTACTCAGTTACTGACCTTGAAAATGCCTTTATCTCCATACCAATCTCAGAAAAGAGCCAGCCACAGCCTGCTTTTACATGGAAAAGATCTCAACTTACTTTCACTACATTGCCACAGGGCTGCCTGAATTCACCAGTTTACTGTCATAGTTTGGTTAGAAGAGACTTGGACTTGGTGCAGACCTCAAGTATAATGATGCATTACATTGGTGATATGTTAATATCAATCACTGAAGAACACGCTAGGGCATATTTGAATACAATAGTGGCCCACATGACCAACAGAGGCTGGTTCATAAATCAGGAAAAATCCAGGGCCCTGCCAAACGGTGAAATTCTTGAGAATAACTTGGGCAGGAGCTGCCACCGTGACATTCCTCAGACAACAAAGAATACATTGTTGTCACTCTCTATCCCCAAGACTAAACAGGAGGCCCAACAGTTTGTTGGTTTATCTGGATTTTGGAGAACATATATTCCATGTCTGGGAATATTGCCACATCCATAAAACCACTTGGAAGAAAACTGCATTCGAATGGGGGCTAGAGAAACAGCAGGCTATGGCTGAATTACAAAAAGAGGTTTCACTTTCCCTGCCTTTATGTCCTTATGATCCACATTCAGACATGATTTTGGAGGTGTCTTCCCATGTGCTTATGCAGACTGGAGCTTATGGCAAAAACCTGAGAATGCTCCCTACAGCAACCACTGGAATTCTGGACTAGAGAGTTTCCAGATGCTGCAGTACAATACATGCCATTTAAAAGGCAATTACTCCCCTGCTATCTGGCATTGACTGAGACTGCCTCAATGACAGAATGACATAAAATTATCATAAGACCTGAAATACCTGTAATGTCTTGGGTGATGTCAGAGAAACACTCTAATAAGGAAGATAGTGCCCACAATAGTTCAATAATAAAATGGAAATGGTGCATACAAGAACAAGCTATGGGGGGAATAAATTCGCAGAGAGGCACCCACTGAGTCCATGAGCAGGTAGCCCCTTTTTCCCATAGGTCTTACCCTGGAACCATGTGAGAAGCTGCCCGAGCACATTGCTACATGGACAGTGCCCTATGAACAACTTTCTGCTGACCAGCAGAAGGCTGCTTTGTTCACAGATGACAGTTTCAGGACAACATGTGATGTGGAAAGCTGCTGCATTAAGACCAGCAGATGGAAAGAATCTGATCGAAGAAGGTACAAACAAGTCAGTTCAATGGCTGAATTGCATGCTGTCTTCCTAGCCATAATGGAAGAATTGTGCAATGGTGAGAGCCCATATATTTGGATTTTTACCAATTCATGGGCAGTGGCCAACGGCTATATGATCAGGCAAATGGGTGATAGAAAATTGGACTATGAAGGGGACACCCGTGTGGGGCATGAACCTATGGAATGTACTCTGGAAACTTCGAGGGTGCATTAGAGTAGGGCATGTCTGTGCTCATCAGGAAAAAAAAACCTCTTCCTGTATTGGAAGGTGATTGGAATCAGCAAGTGAACCTGTGGTACACTCACTTGAGGTGGCAAAATGTGTCCATGAAATGAGCAGACATGGAGGTACTGCAGCGGTGCAGAGATGGGCCTAATCTAGACAAATTTCCCTTGAACCCTCTGAGGCACAAAATGCCAATAAGGACTGCTCTGTCTTCCAACAAAAAGGTTTCAGATGGCTATCTGGCAGATTTCCCAGGGGGAAGACACTGCACATAGCTGGCAAGTTGATTATATTGGATCAATGAGGTGGCACCAGGTGGTTACAAATGGGTCCTCACAGGAATAGACACTTACTCTGGACTGGGCTTTGCATATCCCGTGACAGCTGCAAATGCCAAAAACACCGTTAAGGGATTGGAACACAAGATAGTGTACCAACTTGGGCCACTGAGTTATATTTCATCAGACTAAGGAACACACTTTACAGCCCACAGTGTGCACCAATGGGCCAAGAAGCATCATATTAAGTGAACATACCATGTTATATACCACCTTCTAAGTAATGGTTTGATAGAGAATTGAAATGGGCAATTGAAATATTTGTTATGTAAAACAGGGGAAAGTAAAAGCTGGCCCACACGCCTTAATGACTTTTGCTCACACTCAACGTGAGGGGGGACAAAGGGAGGATTACCACTGGACAGATTCCTACGTTTCTCTGAGGGTCTGAGGAAGAGGGGGTGTGGGAGGATGCTGGTGCCATGGTACAATTCTTCCCCACATCACCTAAAATTGATTTTTTCCTGCCAGATGCAGCAGGGGTGATCTGTAAGCAGGAGACTCTAACCATACTCCTGAACATGTATTCCAGAATTCTCAAGGGCCTGATGGGATAGATTGTACCTTCCCCCCATCTGGCAAAATTGGAGTTGACAGTGAATACTGCCGTATTTCCTAGTGGGAGAAATAGCCCGCTAGTGTTGTACCTATGTAACCCTACCCAACATGAATAGGAGTGAACTGAGGGGGAAGCACTTGCTAGACTGGTCTTGCTACCAGCAATCTGGACTAGCGCAGCAGCTGAACCTGATGTTCTTTCCCAAGGTGGAAAAGTCTGATTAAAAATAAATGACAAATGGAAAGAAAGAAAAATAATAGTTGAAGTTAAAGGAATGAATAAATAGGTTATGCAGCAGGGGAAACCTGACATGCTGATACCTCGAGAGAGACTCAGAGCAAGGGAATAATCTTCTCTCAGTTGAATTATGTCAGAGGCCAGAAAGAGTGAAGATGAGACAAACTGTTGGAGAGCCTGACCAAATCAGGTGGACACCTACAGCAGACCTGAATGGCTAGTATTTGTGTAACTTCACGCTTTTGTCCTACTGAAGGACTAATTGTTAATGACAGTTTTGGACTGGTAAAATGATTGAGAGGTGAAAGTTAATCCTTCAAGGATGAAAGGGTCAATGGCTAGAAGAGCCAGGGTGTGGCCTGCGGTGTAATAAATTACTTAATATGGCACTTCTAGCCATGGTCTTTGTAACTCAGACAGAGTGATCCAGTGGGACTATGCAAATAAGGTATATGGAAGCTGTGATGTTGGGGTATTGTGTGGTTGTCCTCCATTTTATGTGTTGTGGATCCTGACCTCTATGTGTCGATGAGGCAGGATTGGTTATAAGGTGTGTCTTGGGTCACAGCCTTGCGGTAAGGGCATGAGTCAAGCCCCACCATTACTAAAGTTACACTTTTTCTTAGAGTGTGACCTGCATCTAAGATAGATGAGTGTGTCCTGGTGAGGCTCTCTCTCTCTCTCTCTCTGCATTTGAATCCTGTGTCTGGTTCATGATTAACTGACCTCCCCAGAGGCCAGCTGTCTGATCTGCTGATTCTGGAATCCGCTAGCCACCACAGCCCCTTGGGCAGGCGGCCTATCCTGTGACCTGATTCGCCAGCTTCCACAACCTTGTGAGCCAGCAGGCTGTGGTCTGTACTGCCAGTTTGGGTTTGTCAGCCCCTACAGCCATGTGGATCGGGAGAAGCCTACCCCTGATCCATGGATTTGGGACTTGCCAGCCTCCACAACCGTGTGAGCCATTTCCTTTATACAGGTTGTGAGTTTTGTGAGATGTTGCAGCAAATTAGGGAACCCAAAGATGGGAGGGAGAGTACTGAGGAGAAATGGAGTAGTTGATGTTAGAGATAATGGAGTTGTACAGCAGTTTGGAAAAGTTGGACATTTGGGATATCTTTAACCCCCTGCCTCATAGGAACCAGCTTTGTGATGATCATTATAAAAAAAAAAAATTATTTGCTTAGTTGGAGTTGACGGCAATGGGTTTGATCATTTTGGTTTACTATGTATGCTTTACTGGGAGTAGTTATTTATACGATATTCCTTTTGTAGTCCCTGCCAGCTCTATTTGATATAAAGTTTCTGTTGAAAAATCCAGGGATTCATTTTCTCTTTACATCCTGTTAAATGCCATTGGACAAACTGTATGAGATTTCTATGGCTGTGTAAATACTCAGGGATTTAAAACAAGAAGCACTTATTTCTGGGTCAGCAGAGTGGGTTTCCGGTCTTTGCTGGGCCCCCGCATGCATCTGCTTCAGCTGTGGGTCCGGGAGGCAGCTGCATCTCCAGGCTGGGTTTTCTCACTAGGTTGAGGCTCTGCTGGATGCTGGCTGATCTAGGATGGCCACGGATGGGACGACTGGCTCTGCTCCATGAGGTGTCTTGTCTTTCAGCAGGCAGCCCAGGCTGTTCACATGGTGGAGGCAAGTGCCCAGAGTGAGACGAGGCATTCACTGTTTCTTCAGGCCTAGTTGGGAATTTGCACACACTAGTTTTCCCTGTTGATAAAGCAAGTCATTAAAAAGGAGTAGTGCATCAAGTCAAATGTCACTCATGACTATCCCATGTGTGTCAGAGTAGAACTGTGCTCTATAGGATTTTCAATTACTGATTTTTCAGAAGTTGATTGGCAGGTGTTTCTTTTGAGTTATCTAGTGCTGGTATAACAGAATAAATACCACAATTGGATGGCTTTAACAAACAGAAATTTTCTCTCTCACACTTTAGGAGGCTAGAAGTCTGAATTCAGTGTGCCAGCTCTACAGGAAGGCTTTCTCTATCTGTCGGCTCTGGGGGAAGGGCCTTTTCTCCTTTCAACATCTGTGGGCCCTGCGTTCCTTGGAGATGTCCGTGTGTGTTGGCATCAATTTTCCCGTGGGTCTAGAAGGTTCCCAGTGCAGGGAACCTGGGTCCAAAGATCGCACTCCACTCTCGGCTCTTCTTTTTTGTTTATAATGAAGCCCCTCTCCTCTCTGTCTGCTTCTCTCTCCTTTTATCTCTTATAAGATAAAAGTTGTGAATCAAGCAAAGATGTGACTTGAGTAAGGGTGGTGACTTAAGTAAGAGTGATGACTCAAGATGCACCCTACCCTAACCTGCCTCATTATCACCTCATGATTTATAACACACAAAATGGAGGATAATTACCTCAAATCACAAAATGGAGGACAACCACAAAAAACTGGGAATCATAACCTAGCCAAGTTGACACATATTTTGGGGAAACACAATTCATTCCATGACATTCCATCCTTTGCCCCCCAAAAATTCCAAAAATTCATGTCCTTGCTACATGTAAAACATTGACCCCATCATATCCTCCCAAAAGTCTTAAATTGATTCCAAGTCCAAAATATCATCTTCTGAATCATCTAAATCAAATATGAGTGAGAGTTTAGGCATATTCTATCCTGGGGCAAAATTCCTTTTCATCTGTGAACCTATGAAATCTAGACTACAAGTTATCTGTTTCCAAAGCACAATGCTAGAATAGGTTCAAGGTAGACATTTCTATTACAAATAGGAGAAATTGGAGGGAAAGAAGGGATAACAGGGATCTATCTAGCAAGTCGAAAACCTGGCAGAACAAATTACATTAGCTCTCAAGGCTTGAAAACAATCCTCTGTTCTCTGAGACCATCTAGGCAATGGCCCTGCACGCCATACTCTGCATTTTGTCCAAACCCTCTGGATTATAGATGGGAGTCCCTTGGCCCTCGGCTTCAGCCCCACCTTCCAGGCCCACTGGGATGGCAATTCTGCTTCTTCGGATCTGGGCAGCCCAACTCTCCCCGTCCATTGGAGTGGCGACCCCACCTACTTGGCCCGGGCAAGCCCAGCTCTTCTGCCCCCTGGGCACGGCAGACTCACTCCTTCACTCTAGGCAGAAGCCTCAGTCCCCAGCACTTGTGAACGGCAGTCCTACACTCTGGAACCGAGATGGCAAAGATCTATCTCCTCGAAAACTCGGGAGGCAGTGTCTCCACCCTTTGAAACCCAGGAGGCTGTGGTTCCACTCTTTGAAATTGAGGCAGCCCTGCTTCCTGTGCTCCTTCCAACAGCTCTGCCAATCTCCTAGTTTCCCTATGTATGGTCCTCCTCCTTTCTTGGAGGACAACAGACACAGCTCTTCTGGCCTGTTTCCTGCCTGTAGAATTCCAAGAAGCAGACAGGCATTTCTTCCCTTCATTTCTTCTCTGCCCCCTCAGTCCAAGCTGATGGGTTCGCTGCTGTAGTAGTTGACCAGGTCCATCAGTCACAAGTTTAATCTCTTTAACAAAAGTTTGTGGAGCCACGTCCTATGCTAGGACATATGTCCTTAGATTGTACAACAAAATTTTTCAAATCTTTTAAGTTTTGTTTTCATTTTGCACAGTTTATTTTTAAGTCCATCTCTTTCCTCTTGCATTTTACCATAAGTGTGGGGATATGTGCCATAGAAATATGGCTACACCAGTGACAACTTCAGCCCCTCAAAGGCCTCTATGCTGCATAGCATGTTGAGACTTGTCCCCAACATGTTGAGACTTGTCACGACTTGTTTTTCAAAACCTGTTACTGATTGGCTTGTTTACCTGAATTCCTTCTCCCTTGCCCGAAACTTATTGTTATTCACCCAAAGCCCATTGTTCTGTTATTTGCTTCACTGCTTGCTGTATTGACTATAAATAAACTCCTGGGACTGAAGCCAGGGTTGACTCCTCAGAGTGACCCTCCTTGGCCCCACTTTTCTGTTAGAGTTGTTTTTGGCTACTGTCTTCACCACCCCGACAATCGTCGCCACTGCGACAGATGGTGCCCCGTGTGAGGAGACTGTAGACCCCTCGCACTCAATCCCTTCAGGTGGTGAATATCGGACGTCCGATTCAGCCTGGGTTTACAGCCCAAGGGCAGTGGGGTTTTTCCGCGGAGCTCCGAACACTCTCAATTCAGGCTGTTTAAAGGCACAGGCCAAGAGCGATGGGGTTTTTCCATGGGCGGAATTTTCCCGAGCGCTCTCAAATCAGGCTGCTTTAGCCCCAGAGCGGCAGGGCTTTCCTGACCGCTCCTGAGGGATTTCAGGCTTCAGGCCAGGAGCTTTCCTATCATTCTTTCCTTCATTTTCCTTTTCCTCCTTGCTATGGGGAATTCTCTTTCTCCTGAGCAGCATCAACACAAAACCCAGTTGTTGGGATTGTTAAAGGCCTCTAAGCTTAAGGTTTCAGAAGAAGCTCTTACCCAACTTCTGCTTTGAATTGAATCTGCCATTTCCCAACAGGTAGACAACCAACAAGCAGCTGAAGTTATTTGTCTCCAGCTTGCTTATGAAAATGCTAATGCTGACTGTCGGGCTGTTTTAGCTCCCTTAAAGGCACAGAATCTTAATCTAGCTGAAATGATTAGAGCATGTCAAAATGTTGGCACAGAAGCTCATAAGGCACAAGTATTAGCAGCAGCTCTCCGTCCATCCACTGCCACCTGTTTTGGGCACGGTAAACCTGGACATTTTAAGAAAGACTGTCACAGTTTAAAAAACAACAATGCCAACACTAAACTTCCAACCCAAAAGTGTCCCCGTTGTGGTAAAGGCTTTCATTGGGCTAATATATTCTGGGTTTCTCTATGCTACAGCCCTTTCTGGAGAACGTTCTACTCATGCCTGTCATCATTTCACCCAAGCCATTGCAACTATGGGATGTCCCCAAGCCCTTAAAATTGATAATGGGCCTGCATATACTTCTGCTAAATTTCAACAATTTTGTGCCACTTGGAATATTCTTCATACCACTGGCATTCCTTATAACCCTCAAGGGCAAGCCACAATTGAACATGCCCATCATACTCTCAAACAGCTCTTAAATAAACAAAAGGGGGGAGATGACGGGTCTAGACTATTTGACCAAAATGAAAGACTTGCCAAAGCTCTCTTCACTTTTAACTGTTTATCAGTTGCCAAAGATGGTCGTACTGCTGCAGAACAACATTTTATCCCCTCTGACACCCAACTTCGCCCACAGATCCTCTATAAAGATCCTCAAAATCTCTGTGTCTGGCAAGGACCTGTAGAATTACTAACCTGGGGGCAAGGGTATGCAGCTGTTTTGTCTCCCACATGTCCACTTTGGATTCCAGTCTGATTAGTAAAACCATATCATGACCTAGCGACAGCCACCACCCTTCCGATGGGAACCGATGCCATTCTCACACTGGAGTCCGTCCTGTCTTTCTTGGCGGGCAGCGGCACAAGTGGGCGCCCTACTCCCCTTGCAGCTGCCTCGGGCTGGCCAGGCCCCAGCCAGGGCTGTGGGAGCCGGAGGAGCTGGAAGAATGCATGGCCGGAGGAAGGAGCAGCGGCGGGGCTCAGCCTGCTCAGGCTTTGGCACGGCCCGCACTCCATCTCCCGGGGCGCTCTGAGCCCAGTCCCAGGTTGCCGCTGCCCGGGCTCGTCTGCCCGGTCGCCTGGGGTGTCGCCACCCGGGACGGCCCCGCCTGAAGGCTCTGGGTAGGTGAGAGCAGGCTCTGTGCTCCGGCCGCAATTAAAGGTCCCGGACACGCCCCGCGCTGTGGCTCCCCTGCGCGCTGGCACACTCTGCCCTGTGCCTCTGTCCCTTCACTTCTCTGAACTGCCGCCACCACCCCTTCGGTGGCCGCCATCCGACCCGACTCCAGAGCTGCAACTGACACCGGCAACCCTTCCCCCGGGGATGAACACTGAAGTGCCGCCATCCAACCCGAAATCACCCCTTCCCCCGGGGATGGACACTGAACAATGGAGATCTGCAATACCGGTAACATGGGGAGGTCTGAAAGCCCTCTCCTCCAAAGCTGAGTGTATCCTCTCAACTACAGGTGCCCCACTTACACCTGAAAACCTGTTTCTAGCTATGGTTCAGTAATTTGTTGATGAGTAAGTTCCCAATGAAAATTTGTTGCGTGTAAATTCCTCTATATTTTCTGCTTTTTATAGATTAGATGCTTCTGTATAGATAGGTTTCTAATCCAGATGATTCCTTTCCAATTGATAGTGAATTTGTGTAAATCAGTGTTTGATTGTTAAATTTGTTATGATGTGTAATTAATTTCCTAATGAACATTTGTTATGATGTGTAAATTGCCCTTCCTAGTGATTCCCTTCCAAATAACAGTGAAGCTGTGTATATCATTGCTTGTTTGATTGTTGATGAATCTTTGAGCCTTTATAAATTTTTGAGCCTTTAATAATAATAATCTTAGTGAATGTTAAAAGTTAGTGTTTAGCTTACAAAATGAGAGTCAGAGGAAACCCATTGGTCCAGCAATCAGGGTATTGTTAGTACAAAGGATTATAATATCTTTATAAGATCATCCTCTATTGTCTTACACACCTAAAAGGCACATTGAGTCAGCTCACTCTGGCTATGCAATTGATAAGAGCATCGTTCTTACTTTGTAACCTGGTGAAGAACCAGATGGTATCCAGTGGAAAACCAGCACTGTGAGTTTAAAAAGCCTGCCATGGCCACCATCTAGGAGCTCAACTAAGTCCAGGTATTATCACTATGCTACTTCTCCTCCTTAAACATATAGAGTGTGCCCCAGCTGAAGCTGGGCTCACAAGGACTCACTAAGATGCCAGGCCCTGAGGTGTGGAGACAGTAGCTGAGATAATCTTGGATTTTAGCTCATAGAGAAAATTTTACTTTCTCCTAATGGGCATTTGTTTTGTTGGACCAGTGAGAACCCTCCTGATTCTTATTCCATTAACTAAACAAAAGGGGGGAAACGGGATATGTGCCATTGAAATATGGTCACACCAGTGACAACTTCAGCTCCTCAAAGGCCTCTATGCTGCATAGCATGTTGAGACTTGTCCCCAACATGTTGAGATTTGTCACAACTTGTTTTTCCAAACCTGTTACTGATTGGCTTGTTTACCTGAATTCCTTCTCCCTTGCCCGAAACTTATTGTTATTCACCCAAAGCCCATTGTTCTGTTATTTGCTTCACTGCTTGCTGTATTGACTATAAATAAACTCCTGGGACTGAAGCCAGGGTCGACTCCTCAGAGTGACCCTCCTTGGCCCCACTTCTCTGTTAGAGTTGTGTTTGGTTACTGTCTCCGCCGCCCTGACCATCATCGCCGTTGCCACACATAAGTAGCAAGGAGAAACCACATGGCCCCTTCAAGATCTTGCTTAGAAATCTTATCAGTCAGATATCCAAGTTCATCACTTACAAGTTCTACCTTCCACCAAACATTTGGACATAATTCAGACAAGTTCTTTGCCACTGCATAAAAAGCATAGCCCTTCCTTCATTGTCCAATTACATGTTCATCACTTTCTTTTACAGCCTCATCACAAAAGCACATTTAACAGCCACTTTTCTAGCAACATAATGTTGCTGGTGCCATATGTATTCTCTGAAAAGATGGAGACTTTCTCTATAGCTCTCCTCAACTCCTTATGAGCCCTTATCAGAATTACCTTTGACATTCATAATTCTATCAACAGTTTCTTCAAGACAATCTAGAACTCTTAAACCCTTCCAGTGTCTTAAAACTCTTCCAGCCTCTACCCATTTCCCAATTCCAAAACCTCTTCCACATTTTAGGAATATGTTAGAGCAGTACCCCACTGATCTGGTACCAAATTCTGCCTTAGTTTTCTAGTGCTCCTATAACAGAAATACCACAAGTGGGTGGCTTTGACAAGCAGAAATTTATTTCCTCACCGTTTAGGAGGCTAGATGTCCAAATTCAAGTTGCTGTGTCTAGGGAAAGACTTTTTATCTCTGTTGGCTCTGAAGGAAGGTCCTTGTCTGTTCAGCATCTGCTTCTTGGTTCCTTGGAGATCTCCATGGCTCTTGGCATCTATCTTACCCCATCACTGCACCTAGTTTGTGTTTAATTTCTTTTATATTTCAAAACATATTTACTCAAGATACACCCTACACTAATCTGCCTGATTAACATAACTAAGAGAACCCATTCTCAAATGGGATTATAACTACGGTATAGAGGTTAGGATTTACAACACATATTTTAGGGGATGCAATTCTTTCCATAACAAGGCCTAAACCATTTTTAGTCTTCCCTATATTGAGCTCTTCTAGTTTTGTTTTTTAACATTTATCGTACAATATGAGAATACTAAGAAACAGCCTAGTGGACCTTCCATACATACTACTCCTGTAGCAATCTCATATTCCCTTGACAGCCAGGATCATTACTCCCAGCAGAACAATAATCATCTTCATTGGCTGTTGGTTCACAGACATGAGGAGCCCAAAGTGTCTAGGAGGCAGTTCCAGCTTCTTTAAGTCATTTGATCCACAAATCAATGAGGGCCTATAACTCTCTTTCTGGGAAAAAAGAACACCCAGGTTAACTGTTCAAAGCTCTTCCCTTTGGGAGAATTTCCCTTAATCACTGGCCTTCAGAACCATTCCTAAATGGACTGTAGTGCTACAGTTGTCCACTTTTGAGTGGGGGCAGCATATCATGCAGAACCATGTATAAACTGATACAAATAGCTTCTTTGTCAGTTAACTAGTCACAGGGAACTCCCCATGAAGACACAGGTGCAGATTGAGAGACAAGAGGCAATGCAGTAAAAGTAGGGATCATGGGAATCTTGCTCATGTGACTTACTTGTGCCTTCAGAATGTGCTTGAGCCCAATTTCATACATACCACTGCCACTTGATGGAGTGCTGCTGTGCACACCCAATGTTATAACTTGATGTGTCAGACAACACCCAGCTAATGATGCATAGATCAAGTCGTATATAACTGGGAGAACCATGATCAAGCAGTCAGTCTCTATTAGGGTCCCAGAGCAAGCCAGACACTGCTCCTCAAAAGGAGAAGAGTTACCTCCAGAGGATGGCATGGCTTAGCTCCTTGATCCTAAAGGTCTGTTATGTGATTACCTGCCAGCGGCTCCATCAAGCATCCGTATCTGTCACAGACATGTCAAACACCATCGAATCTGGTGGATCCTATGGCACAAGTTGCAGAGCAGCTTGCCTGCAGCTGAGATCTGCGTCAGAGCCTTCTCTCCTTCTGGGCTCCACTCGAAACTGGTAGTCGTTAGGATTACTGGGAAAATTGGTCAGCATAGCATTCCCAAATGAGGTACATGTTGTCTGCAAAATCCAAAGAGGCCCACTAAATTTGGTCCCTCTTTCTGGTAGAAGGTGATACGAGGGACCAGATGCAACAATTTTTCCTTCACATTGGAAGGTTGTATCTCCATGATCCAGACCCTGGACTTCTAGAAATTTCACCAAGTGGCAGACCTGTGGATTTCTAGGGGGGTTATTTCCCACCCACTGGTACACATGTGTGACTTGAACCCACTGGTACCAAGGTGACTAGAACTGTTGCTACTTCCTGATTACCCTGTCCAAGTCAGCAAAATACCATCAAAATCACAGTGGACCAGCATGATGTGAAATGGAGAAATGATCAATCTCTGTGGAGGAAAACAGTGACAGAGGCTTAGAGAGTTTATATATCCCTGACAAAGGACAGGTAAGCTGTTTTGGTTTTGCCAGCCAAAAGCAGGTATCTTCTTTTGGTCTTTACTAACACAAATATAGAATAAAACATTTACCAGATTAATAGCTGCACACCAGGTGCCCAGGGTTGTGCTGATTTTCTCCAGCAATGAAAAGACAGCTGGGGCAGCAGATAAATTGGAGTGACCACCTGGTTAAATAATTGAAACTCACTTTCCTTTACCAAGATCCATCTGTCGTTTGCATACATAAGTAATTGAGCAATTCATATTTTAAAGAAGAAAAAATTGGGGTTACGATCACATATTTAGTAAGTGCCTGAGCAGGATTCACACCAGCTCATCCTCACTGCACCTTCATACTTTTGTGGGTCTGTAAGCCCATCAAGAGTCCACCCACAAGTCTAGACCAGCAGATACATTGATACGAATTATTTTCACTTGTTGGTAGAGTATATTTTAAAATTCACCCTTCCCCAAATATTGTCTCAATTGTAAGGTGGTCGTTAGGTGCTGTCGAGTTTGTTCCGACTCAAGGAGACCCTTAAGTACAACAGAACAAAATACTTCCAGGTCCTGTGCCATCCTCACAATTTTTGCTATGTTTGAGCACATTCTTCTAGCCTCTGTGTCAAAACATCTTTTCGAGGGTTTTCCTCTTTTTCACTGACCCTCTACCTTATTATCCATGAAGTCCTTCTCCAGGGACTGGTCCTTCCTGATAACATGTCCAAAGTACATGAGACAAAGTCTCGCCATCCTCGCTTCCAAGGAACACTCTAGCTGTACTTCTTGGAAGACAGACTTGTTTGTTCTTCTGGAAGTCCATGGTATATTCAATATTCTTCACCAACACCATAATTAAAAGACATCAATTCTTTTTCGGTTTTCTTTATTCATAGTCCAGCTTTTACACGCATTTGAGGCGATTGTAAATATCAAGGCTTGGGTCAGGTTCACCTTAGTCTTCAAAGTGATATCTTTGCTTTTCAACACTTTAAAGATGTTTTTTGCAGCAGATTTGCCAAATGCAATGTCTTTTGATACGTCGTCTAATTTCTTGACTGCTGCTTCCATGGGTGTTGATTGTGAATCCAAGTAAAATGAAATCCTTGACAACTTCAGTATTCTCTCCGTTTATCATGATATTGCTTATTGGTCCAGTTGTGAGGATTTTTGTTTTCTTTATGTTGAGGTGTAATCCAAACTGAAGGCTGCAGTCTTTGATCTTCGTCAGTAAGTACTTCAACTCTTCTTCACTTTCAGCAAGCCAGGTTGTGTCATCTGCATGTCGCAGGTTGTTAATGAGTCTTTCACCAATCCTGATGCAGCGTTCTTCTTCATATAGTCCAACTTCTCGGATTATTTGCTCAGCATACAAATTGAACAAGTATGGTGGAAGGATAGAACCCTGACACACATCTTTCCTGATTTTAAACCATGCAATAGCCCCTTGTTCTGTTGGAAGGACTGCATCTTGGTCTATGTACAGGTTCCTCATGAGCATAATTAAGTGTTCTGAAATTCCCATTCTTTGCAATGTTATCCATAATTTGTTATGATCCACAAAGTCGAATGACTTTGCATAGTCAAGGAAACACAGGTAAACAACTTTCTGGTGTTCTCTGCTTTCAGCCGGAATCCATCTGACACCAGCAATGATATTCCTCATTCCACATCGTCTTGTGTATCGGCTTGAATTTCTGGCAGTTCCCTGTTGTACTGCTGCAACTATTTTTGATTGTGAGATAGTACCACAATCAATACATAATCCTTCCACTACAGTATTTAAAAGATTTCTGGTGCAGTTCAAATAGTTACTCGCTCTCTGGATGACAGTTTGGTAATGGATCAAATCCCTAATGGTGTTCCAAAGATAAGGTGGTAGAGCGTCCCTCTTGTGCCTGAGTCAATTGAAAATACCACGGCTTGGATCAGGTGCACTTTATTCCTCAGAGTGACATCTTTGCTTTTTAACTCTTTAAAGAGATCTTTTGCAGCAGATTTGTCCAATGCAAATTCTATATATTACATATTAATCACTTTAAACTAGTGGCACTTAGTATTTTAAGGTGTTAGGACAAGATGACAACCTACGTAGATTTCATAAACACAGAACCAGGGATTCTGAATTAAAAAGGCAATTATGAGATCTGTAGGGGCAAGTTATTTAAATGAAAGGAAAATACTCAAATTCTGCCTTTATTGGAGGTAATGTTTTTCAAATTGTAATATTGACTCAAACAAAATGAGCTTTCGAGTTTTTGAATTAGTTAGAACTTAGAGTTAACTATGCTTCTTTTTCCTAAATCTATGCAAGGATATTTTTTCAGACTAGAATGTGGGAGATCAGTTTAATGCAAAACAGTTTTCTGACAATCCTCTGTTGAAGCTTTAGATATAGTTTGTTAAAATTCTAAGCACTGAAGTCAAACTTATAGCACTAGAATAGCTATTCAGTATTACAAATATTAAAGAACAAGTCCACAAGAGCCAAAGTACAACCTTGAGTATATATCCCACCTGAATTTAGAGATCATCTCAAGACTAGATTTGATGCATTGAACACTAATGACCAGACGAGTTGTGGAGTGACATCAAGGATGTCATACATGAAGAAAACAAGAGGTCATTACAAAGACAAGAGAGAAAGAAAAGACGTAAATGGATGTCAGAAGAGACTCTGAAACTTGCCCTTGAACATCGAGTAGCTAAAGCAAAAGGAGAAAATGATGAAGTAAAACAACTGAACAGAAGATTTCAAAGGGTGGCTTGAGAAGACAAAGTAAAGTATTATAATGCCATGTGCAAAGAGCTGGGATAGAAAACTAAAAGGAAAGAACACACTCAGCATTTAAGCTGAAAGAATTGAAGAAAAAATTCAAGCCTCAGTTGCAATACTCAAGGATTCTAAGAGGATAATATTAAACAATGCAGGAAGCATCGAAAGAAGATGGAAGGAATACACAGAGTCACTATACACAAAAAAGTTGGTCAACGTTCAACCATTTCAGGAAGCAATGGTACTGAAGGAAGGAGTCCAAGCTGCACTGAAGGCATTGGCAAAAAACAAGTCTCTGGGAACTGACAGAGTATCAGCTGAGATGTTTCAACAAACGGATGCAGTGCTGGAAGTGCCGACTCGTCTATGCCAAGAAACTTGGAAGACAGCTACCTGGCCAACCGACTGGAAGAGATCTATATTTATGCCTATTCCTAAGAAATGTGATTCAACCGAATGTGGAAATTATCGAACAATATCATTAATATCACATGAAAGCAAAATTTTGCTGAAGATCATTCAAAAGCAGCTGCAGCGGTATGTCAACAGGGAACCGCCAGAAATTCAAGCTGGATTTAGTAAAGGATGTGGAACCAGGGATATCGTTGCTGACGTCAGATGGATCCTAGTTGAAAGCAGAGAATACCAGAAAGATGTTTACCTGTGTTTTAGTGACTATGCTAAGGCATTCGACTGTGTGGACCATAACAAATTGTAGTGAACAATGCGGAGAATGGAAATTGCGGAACACTTAATTGTGCTCATGAGGAATCTGTACAGGGATCAAGAGGTAGTAGTTCAAACAGAACAAGGGGATACAGCATGGTTTAAAGTCAGGAAAGGTATATGTCAGGGTTGTATCCTTTCACCATACCTATTCAATCTGTATGCTGAACAAATAATCCAAGAAGCTGGACTATATGAAGCAGAACAGGGCATCGGTATTGGAGGAATACTCATTAACAATGCAGATGACACAAGTTTGTTTGCTGAAAGTGAAGAGGACATGAAACACTTACTGATGAAGATCAAAGACCACAGCCTTCAGTATGGATTACTCCTCAACATGAAGAAAACAATTCCTCACAACTGGACCAATAAGCAACATCCTATTAAATGGAGAAAAGATTGAGGTTGTCAAGGATTTCATTTTACTTGGATCCACAATCAACTCCCATGGAAGCAGCAGTTAAGAAATCAAAAGGTGCATTGCATTGGGCAAATTGGCTGCAAAAAGACCTCTTTAAGTGTTGAAAAGCAAAGAAGTCACCTTGAGGACTAAGATTCTCCTTACCCAAGTCATGGCGTTTTCAATTGCCTCATATGCATGCGAAAGCTGGACAACGAATAAGGAAGACTGAAGAATTAATACCTTTGAATTGTGGTGTTGGCAAAGAATACCGAATATACCATGGACTGCCAAAAGAAAGAACAAATCTGTCTTGGAAGAAGTACAACCAGCATGCTCCTTAGAAGCAAGGATGGCGACACTAAGTCTCACATAGTTTGGACATGTTATTAGGAGGAATCAGTCCCTGGAGGACATCATGCTTGGTAAGGTAGACAAAGAAAAAGAGGAAGATCCTCAACGAGATGGACTGACACAGTGACTGCAACAATGGGCTCATGCATAGCAACAATTGTGAGGATGGTGCAGGACCGGTCAGTGTTTCGTTCTGTTGTGCATAGGGTTGCTATGAGTCAGAACCGACTATACAGCACCTAACAACAACAATACAATTTTTCTTAAAAATTAAGCCAACAATAATCCTGAATAGTACTGATTAACTGGAATATATAAGTTATTTTTTATGCTTTATCATGTGTATCTAAGGAAACACATTCTATTAAGAAAATTATAGACTACACTACTTAGATCTTTAAACTACAAGGCGTAGAAAAAAAACATGGCCTCTTTCAAAAAACAGAAGTGAGGTGAATGCCTGCTAGCTGGGATGATAAGGCTCAAATAAGAACACTCAGCAACACATTTGGTGATGTCCCTCTACCAGCCTCCCTTTTGAGGAGGGAAAATTACTCCCTTCAGACTAGAAAAGAGCATTCAGGAAATGATCCTGCAGCTCCTCAACATAACTCTGATCTCAACCTCTTCTAGCTTCTGCCAAGCTGTAGGGAGAAGTTGATGAGACCTTTGGACCTTTGTTTTGTTTTGTGTTATTTTGGTGAAAATATTCATAACAAAATCTACACCTGTTCAACAATTTTTACACGTACAGTTCATTGACAATGGTTACATTTTTTTAAAATTGTGTCACCGTTCTCACTGTCTCTGTTCCTATTGTTTCACCACCATTAACTTAGACTCCCTACCCCTTAAAATTCTCATCTGTACTTAGAGTTACTGTTGTCATTTTAATCTCATATAGGTAAATCTTCAATAGGGTAAAATGCTCAAGACAGGCATTTTTATTTATTGAGCTAAATTGCTGTTTAGTTTAAAGATGACTTCATGGGATAGTTTTGGCTGAAGGTTTCTACGGTTTTGACATCTGGAGGAGCTAGGCTGGGATTTGGTGGACCCCACAGTGACAAAGGAAGACCCAGGGTGAAATGTTCTAGACGGGGGGAACCATGTGTTAGGTGCCTACAGGTGTTGAACCTCCTACCCGGGTAATCTCCTTTAGTCCCATTATGAACCTGAGAAGGTGAGGGGATACCAATTTGCCCAGAGTCACTGTGCAAGCTGGAATGTAAAGCCAGTTTCTCTTGGCTCCAAGACTCACGTTGCCTCAACATTAAAAACTTTGGGCTAACAGTTAATGCTAACAGTTGAAACTTAGAAAAATATATACAGTGAAACCTATGGAAGCCAGAACCTGTGTAAGGCGAAAACCTGTCAGAGAAGGAAAACTCAAATATTTCCACTAAAATGAGTGAAGAAAAGTGGTAAGAGTACAGCCTGTCAAAGGCAAGAAAACTTGTAAGATCCGAAAAACAATGCAGTCCCTTCGAGTTCCTGCTTTCACAGGTTTCAGTGTATTTGTGTGGACTTCTTTGAAATATTGCCCTAAAGTGTGAATGCTCATATACTTGTATTATTATGCTCATCAGCTGGGATGTCTTTATTCCTTCCCGAATATCTTATTTCCTAGTTATCAAAAATCTAATAGAATGGAAAAGCATGGTTTGACCTAGATCAAAAACCTTGTGAGCACAACAGCCATTTAGACCATTTAGGTTGTAGTAAGTGTGGACCTGGCAGAAATTGACCAGAACTGAAAATAGACTTGGACTTTAAAAGAGCAACCTTCCAGCCATCAATATAGAAAGTGGAAAACTTCACAATATGTAGCATAAATTGTAATTTACTAACCACAAATTACTTCACAGATTTCAAAAGCATTTCTGATGTAGTCATTGTTTACTCTAAAGTTTTTTTTCCAACTTACAGAGTAGGGTTTAAAATAGAGTCAACTGTATTTTAAATTTGATTTGGTCAAAAAGAAAAAGAATACAAAAAAAATTATTTTGTCCTGGATATATTAATAAGATAAATTTTTCAGGAGAAAAACTTGGCGATCTGCTTCTGTAAAGATTACAGCCAAGAAAACCCTATGTGGCAGTTTTATTCTGTCACATGGGGTCTCTTTGAGCTGCAATTGACTCAACAGCACCTAACAACAACAGTCTGAATACTAAGACATCACTAAAAACTAGGGCTTCAAACAAGTTCTTCCCAGTTCATCCATGGCTGAGGAGGTGACACCTGAACAGACCCAAATTTTTAAAATTTGGGTGAGCCGGTAGCATAACTGGAATAGGAAAAATTACTGGTTAAAGCCCTGCTAGAAACTGAATACCCCTCTTAGAAAACAGGGGCATCATACGCATTGCATAGCAACCAAATCTCTTGCCCGTCAGATTCTTCACAGAGTCAAAAACAGTGCTGCCCAATTTAAAGATGGCAGCTGACCACGTCATTTTTAATGTGTGTTGCTCTCCTCAGTCCTGGCAATAATCCAATCCCACACATCAGGCTCCTGAAAGACCTCAGTACGCCTCTTCTGAGTCTACCATAATTTTTCCCATTCCGGTTTCAATTCTGGATCACCCAACTTAAAAAAATTGTCAGCCATGAATGAATGGATTTGAACTGGATCGAAGCCCTTCTAAAAACCAGTAAAGCCTGGATCAATTTGCATTTCAAGCAAATGGTCAAAAAAAAGTTTTTGGTAAGGTAACAACTTTTCTATTATTGTTGAGCCTAGAAATGGATAGGGCTAAGAAGATGCTGAAGGGGTCCTCCACAGTGCTCAGTCAAGTTTTCTAGACTGGAGATAGAAGTGTGAGACATATGGCAGTCTCTGTGTCCAGGCATGGACCAGTAATGTGAAATTTCCCTCCAAAAATGGAGGAGGCCGAGAGATTGAAGAAAGAGGCAGGCAACTCCAGGGTGGCAGCAAAGGCGTTTATTAGGGAGACTTACAGACAGGGTGAGTTCCAGGTGGTCACAGGACCAAAGCAGATCTCTGCACCCTGCAGTGGGAGGGCAGAGGTTCTATAGTGGTGGTGGACAGTAGTGGATACAAGCCAGGGGCTTACATAAAAATAACTCAGCAAACGGTAGTGAACTAGCAGACCACATGAGGGCATTCAGGTTCAACCTCACAAAGTCTGCTTCCCCTTCAATCCACCCCTCGAGGCTGGCTCCTACAATCTGGCACATTCCCCCTCTTGTGTAGTACCATGAGAAACCCTGTTCCCTGACCGCTGGCAACAGATATAGAAGTGGGTTTGGCTAGGTGCCGTGTGGTGCCTGCACATGTACAAGAGACAGAGAAAGTTACTGTGTGCCCAGAACAGGGGGAAGGCTTCTCTGATAAGGAGGAGGAACTAGGAGAGAGAAAGCAACCCAATTCCCTTTCAGAGAATGCTCTGGGCCCAAGGCCTTTACTTAGGCAGCCTGGATGGGAGACTTAGAGGCAGACCATTCCCCCAACAGTCCAACCCCAAATCCCATCAGGATGCCAGAAAAAAAGAAGCAAATCTGTACCAAGTTGTGGTATGCCCATCACCCCTTTTGGATATTGAGCTGCATGTCCATGGTTTGGTGCATAATGGTGGAGGTTATATCTGTGCATCATTTGAGGCCACATTTAATGAGAGTTACTAGTAGGACTTTCCCCAGCAGATTGATCAGGCCTACTTGGAGGACAGATCCCAACCATCCATCTCAGTTGTGGCTTAATCCTAGCCGACCAGATAGATCAAAGGGCTACGTTTGTCCAGTCTTATGTAAGTGTAACATGTCTTGATTCATTTATGTAAAAACAGCATATTTCTCCCAACAAGGCACATTGTATGAACAGTACCCATTTCAGTACAAGTAATACATAATCTCCCTTTGTCAGCACAATTCAACAAGGTATTAGCATTGCCAGACCAGGCTAATTCAGACTTGATATAGACAGTCAATGTACATTGGACCACCTGGTCATATTCTGTAAGTTCTCCATGTCCGGAGTAACATCAAACTCAGTCTTAAAAGTACCATTCTTAGAATCAAACCATCCAGTCCCATGCTGTTTACTTTTTTAACACGCAGAGAGAAATTCTCTTCTAAAGTTGGAGCACTCCCCACAGACAGCTTTTACACTTTACACAATGTTTTCCATGAGTAGTGGAGTCGACCATAGTTATTGATCACATGATCTCATCAGTACACCAGATTACACATTTATTTGGTCCACGAAGAGTCTGCCTTGTCAACAGATCAGCTGGAACAATGTGGGGAGATGACTTGTCATCTCAGTTCAAATGTTGACCGGGCCAAAATTTGATCTTATTTGTAGCTCTAGCAAAAGCCTGTATTATTGGGGCCCATGGATGAGGAGCCTGTCCATCATTGTCAGATAGTCTTGGAAGAAAAAAGAGACATTAACAATTCCCTCCTCCTCTCCCCTATCTCCCGTGGGACTTGAGGCGAGGGTTGATTGGTATAGCCACCAGGCTGTCTGTCCTAGTTTTGAGGCAGTGACCTCTGTGGGAACTCAGATCTTTTGTCAGGAACAGTTGTATACAACAGAAACACATTTTACAGAATAGACAATTTGATCAAACATACAACACAAATGAGAAATGCCGTTGGAGGGAACTTCTGCACTGAGACCCCAGACTGCTTGCCTGAGATGTATAGTTCAGGCTGGGGTTGTCTTCTCCCCTCCCATTAGCTGTTTAAGCCTGTCCATTGAAATGCTCAATTTTCCCTACGGCTTGGGGTTGATATAGCACATAAAGAGTTCATTCAAGATCCAGTGGAAGCCTCTGTATACAATAAGAGGTCCTGATATGATTTACCTGCCAAGAACGCACTGGCCTGTTGTCTAGGGAATCTGTCTCTGGGCAGGTTTTAACCTTGGCCAGGGTCTCGTAAGCAGGTCAGCTTTTCTATGCTGTGTTTTCTGATGACAGTGGCAGCCCATGCGCGTAGGTCCAGTCGAGGATGGTGTGTGAATCTCCATGGGCCGTCCTCTTTTAAATCTAGGAGATTGTTAGTTGCACATCTCTTTGCTCTGGAGCAGAGGATGCTTCAGCCTCTGAAGTCAGTTGACAAGAGCAGTCTGCTTGTGGGTTGTTTTCTTCTTTCAGCATAGGGGCCTTTCTGGTGACCATCTACATAAGTAACAAAAGCTTATCAGGAGGAGAACTGATTTTTTTCTTTTCATCCAGACGTCTCATCTCTATAAGGGCTTACTCTGTATGTCAGTCTGAGGGTTGTCAGTGGCCATATTGAATGCCAGGCTATTATCTATGCCCCACGTCAGTTTTCATGCACCCCACTAAAAATGGCCCTAATGGCAACAATTCCCGCCAGGGCTTGGAGGCAAAAGCTTACAGAAGTGTACAATAATACATCAACATCATCGATACATACAATAAGGGTTTGAAGGGGCCTACAAAGGGACTTATCCATAGCCAGGCTTGGGCAAATGTCTCAATGATGGTGATCTCAGACTTAAAGTTTTCCTCATTTTAGTGTTAGGTGTTACAGAGATCACAGTAACCTGTGTATTGGTATTTAAAAACCCAAGACATACAAGTCTTTTCATTTTCTCATTGAACTTTAATTGTAACATAAGGCCTTTGGCACTCCCTGATGACAGAGGGACCTAGGCTTAATCCTCAGTCTTAATTATTTCTGAAAGTCAGAGGATCTAGGCAAAGCTCGCAGAGCCCTCAGTCATTTGTGGATCCATCCCTGCACCATACCAAGTGCAAGCATCGTTTCAGTCCAGTTGCCTGGTAGCATGGAGGTGGTCCCTTCTTTTTTAGTTTTCCCATAACTATTGCAGCTGTGACTATGTTGCTGCTCTGTTATCTTGGTGGGGAGAGTTATCAGAGAATTCCAGAAAGGGCCACTAAGGCCTCTTCAAGGCCACTCAATAAAAGCTATCTTGAAGGGGGTTTTACTCCTTTCCCCCCCCCCCCACTCTTTTAACTCTTGCATTGCACTGGGTGTTATATGGTGTTCTAGCACCAGGATCTGCTTAGCCCCTCCAACTATCTCTGGTCCCATTGTTGGAGGACTTAGAGCAATGGCTAGGAAATTGTTCCCCTAACCCTTGAATATGCCATCTTTACAAACCTGCAAGTGAGCATTTCTAGTTGCTCATCCTGTTCACGGACATGGCTGCTCAGTACTTCAGTTGTGGCCACACACGACTGCTACACGTCCCTTTCCAACTATAAGTCTTCTGCAAAGTTCTTACGGGTGCTTCACCAGCTAGCTGGGCTTTGGTGGCCAGTCGAACAGCCAAGAGCAGTGTCCATCCCACTGCTGCTACTGCTCTCCTAGCTATTTGTCCACACTTATGAAGGCGCATGTCTGCCCACAACTGGGCTACACCACTTGGCCTTTTTGGTGCATTCATGTACTCACACAGAAGTCCACACACATCAAGCATAGGGATCAGACCTCCCCACATGGAGGTCACTGGCCAACCTGAGAGTTCCCTCACAGAGGCCTCACTCCCACTCTCCATTTACTCCATCCCCTGGCTGGCTCAACAATTGTCCAGGCATGGACTAGAAACATGAAATTTGCCTCCAAAAATGGAGTGCACTGAGAAACTAAAGAAAGAGGTAAGCAACTCCAGGGTGGCATCAAATGAGTTTATTAGGGAGACTTACAGATGATATGAGCCCTGGGAAGCTATAGGACAAGGCAGATCTCTGCTTCCTGCAGCAGATGGCAGAGATTTTATAGTGATGGTGGACAATAATGGCTACAAGCCAGGGAATTACATAAGAACGACTCAGCAAACAGTAGTGACCTAGCAGACCACATGAGGGCGCTTATGTTCAGCGTGGCAAAACCTGTTTCCCCTTCAATATGTCAGGTAGACATGAATTAATTAGTCAACCATATGGAGCTAGGATCAATTCTAGGACAAAGCTATCTGTAATGAAGCACAAAAGTCTCTGAAATGAGGATTTCTGGAACTTTTTTTGCATAATGGGACAAACACTAAATGGAAACCCGTACCACTATGGTTCATGGGAATATTATATGAATTTCCTATGGCTGCCACAAGAAAATACCACAAACTGGTTCATTTTAAATAACAGGAATTTATTGTCTCACAGTTCTGGAAGCTAGAAGTCTGAATTCAAGGAGTCTCTGGGCCATGCTGTCTCTGAAGTCTCTTTAGGGGAACATCCTTTCTTGTCTCCCTCAGCTTCTGCTAGCCCTGGGCATTCCTTGACTTGTAAATGCAGCATAACTCTTTTGCCACATGACCATCTTCCCTCTAACTCTCTGTGTCTCTTCTCTTCTTTCATAGGACACCACTCAGATACGAGTACGACCTACTCTACTCCATTACAACCTCATGTTAACTGATAATATCTCAAAGACCCCATTTCCAAACAAGGTCATGTTCACAGGTACTAGGGGTTAGCACTTCAACATATCTTTTTGAGAGACACTATTCAATTGATAACAGATGTCCAAAGTGATAAGCAAGCATTTCAGTTGTGGGTGTCTGCCAATTAGATCATGTCCAAAAACCAAACACCATTGCCAAGTCTATTCCAACTCATAGTGACCCCATAGGACAGAGTAGAACTGTTCCATAGGATTTCCAAAGCTGTAATTCCTTACAGAAGCAGACTTCTACATCTTTCTCTTACAGACCCACTGGTGGGTTCGAACCACTGACCTTTTGGTTAGCATCTGAGTGCTTAACCACTGCACCACCAGGACTCCTTTAGATCATGTCACTGCTCTAAACCCTCCAGTGCTTCCCATCTTACTTCATCCTACTCCAAGTTAAAGCCCAATGCTCCTTATGTTGCCCCCCCCCCACATCTCATCCATAGCTCCTCTCCTTCCTCTTCATTCTTCTCCAGCCACCCCAGGCTCCTCGTGGTTCCAGGAACACCCAAGCAATCCCTTCTCCAGAGTCCACTGTAATCTCTGCCTGGAACTCTTTCCCCAGAAACCTGCATGGCTCACTTTTTCACCTCCTTCAGAGCTTGGCTAAAAGGTCATCTTTCCATCCTACTGAAAATACCAATCCTTACCTCCAGCTACATAACGAATTCCAGGTCACAAAGCTACTAAAGAACGGGGATGAAAATCCGCTGACTATTCCAAAACTCTTGATCATCTCAGCATTCTGTGTTTCCATATGAGACATATTTAAAAAAATTTCAAAGTGTATAGTATCTACAGGATTGCAGTCGTTCTGTTTTTTAGTTAATATTTTATTTTTGGTTAAAATATGCACAGCAAAACCTGCTCCCATTTAATAGCTTCTAGATAATGATCAGTGAGATTGGTTACATTCTTCACATTGTGTCAATGTTCTCATTATTTCTATTCTAGTTGTTTCACTCTGATTGCCGAGTCTCCTGGGCTGGAAGTAGGACCTGTCACATGCTCTGAGCTATTCTCCTGGCCTTGGAGAGGGAACAAATTAACAAATAGGGGAAAAAATAATCTGGGGGCTCCCCTAAGCCAGGAATTCAGGATAGGCATAGCTCCTTTGCCTAGGCACAGACATAAGGGATCCACGGACTTTGACTGCCCTTCCCCCTGCATAGACTTGTGTGGGCCCATTTCAACAGTGTAGACCCTCATTACCACTGTACAACAGGGTATGTACCTGAAGTCTAACTGCAACTGTTTCAGCTGTGAGGTGACAGGTTCAAGACATTTGATACTGCTCTGCCCATTAAGCAGGGTCTTCACCTACCCACATCAGGGGCCTGAGAATGGGTAGCTCCACACATGCCACCTAGCCACCTGCAACAGGGGCCCAAGAATAAGAGGTGCCCCCAGTCCTTACAGCCAACAGCATTGGGTGCTCATAGTCAGGCTGCAAAGCCCACCCATCTATGCGCTCTAGGGAACAGGGACATGCTTTCCTCCTGGACACTCGGAGGTGGCCATCGGCCCCCTGCCTTGCTCAGCCTGTGTCCCTCTGCTGCAGCCAGATGCTTGTGCCTAAATCAATCACCCATGCCTGTCTAGAACTGTAGGTGAGAGCCTGTACCACACACTTGATAACCAACTACCTGGACACCTGAGCTGAATCCATACAGGAAGAGTGGGCAGACTCCTAAGATTAAATACTTAGTGGCAGGTCAGGCCACCTGGTGGCAGGATGTTGGAGCTTCAAGGGTACCGGTGATCAGGCTAGCTCACACGAGCAGCCTATTTGGGCATATCAAAACCAAACAAGAAACTAGGACACAGTAAGCAAACATAAAATAAGTAAATATAGTAACTTATTGATGTCTCAGAGACAACAGTCAATATCAAATCATATGAAGAGGCAGAACATGATGGCTGAGAAAGCTCCCAAAATAAAGAATCAAGAAATTTTCCAGAGGAAGAGAATTTCTTGGAATTACCAGAGGCAGCATACAAAAGATTAATATACAGAACTCTTCAAGAGATCAGGAAAAACACAGACCAAACAATAGAGGAACTTTAGAAGACTAGAGAAGAGCATAATGACAAATTTAACAGGCTGCAAGAATCCATAGAGAGACAGTAATCAGAAATCCAGAAGATTAACAATAAAATTTCAGAATTAGACAACTCAATAGAAAGTCATAGGAGCAGAACTGAGGCAATGGAAGTCAGAATTAGTGAGACTGAAGATAAAGCACTTGACACCAACTTATCTGAGGAAAAATGAGATAAGGATTTTAAAAGCTGAATAAACCCTAAGAGTTATGTGGGACTCTATCAAGAGGAATAACCTACGAGTGATTGGGGTACCAGATCAGAGGGGGATAACAGAAAATACAGAGAGAATCGTTGAAGATTTGTTGGCAGAAAACTTCCCTGTTACCGTGAAAGATGAGAAGCTATCTATCTAAGATGCTCATCGAACCCCATATAAGGTAGATCTCAAAAGAATGTCACCAATATAATATAATCAAACTTGTCAAAACCAAAGAGAGAATTTTAAGAGCAGCTAGGGATGAACAAAAAGTCATCTACAAAGGAGAGTCACTAAGACTAAGCTTGGACTACTCAGCAGAAACATTGCAGGCCAGAAGGCAATGGGATGACATATATAAAGCCTTGAAGGAAAAAAATTGCCAGGCAAGAATTATATATCCAGCAAAACTCTCTCTCAAATATGATGGCGAAATTAAGACATTTCCAGATAAACAGAAGCTTAGGGAATTTGCAAAAACCAAACCAAAATTACAAGAAATACTGAAGAGAGTCTTCAGGCTAGAAAATCAATAACATCAGATAGCAACCCAAGCCTAGAACACAGGACAGAGCAACCAGATATCAACCCAGATAGGGAAGTCACAAAAATAAATCAAAGCTAAAATACTGAAAATAGGGAAACAGACGTCAATATGGAAAAGATGACAAAATTAAAACAAAAAAGAGGGACTTAAAAAATGTAGACATAGATTTTTCATATGGAGAGGAAGTCAAGGCAATATAAAGAAATAAAAGACTGGTATAAACTTAGAAAAATAAGGGTAAATGTTAAGGTAACCACAAAGGAAACTAACAATCCTACAAGCCAAAATAAAAAACAAGAAAAATATAAAGATTCAGCAAATACAAAATCAACAACAATGAAAAAGAGGAAAAGAAAATACATGAAGAAAAATGACTCAGCACAGAAAATTAAGTGGAAAAAAGAAACTGTGAACAACACACAAAAAAAGACATCAAAATGACAGCACTAAACTCATACCTATCAATAATTACGCTGAATGTAAATGGACTAAATGCACCAATAAAGAGACACAGAGAGGCAGATTGGATAAAAAAACACAATCCGTCTATATGCTGCCTACAAGAGACACACCTTAGACTTAAAGACACAAACCAACTAAAACTCAAAGGAGGGACTTCTGGGCAACATGGAGCTATAGTCAGAAGCACCACGCCATCCCTCCACAGCAGAGATCTGAAAAACGAAGTAAAACAGAGTCACACGTCAGTCCTGAAACCCTAAGCACCAAATGAAGAGATAAAGAACTTGGCCAAGCACCGAATGGAATAAGAGATTGACTGAGAATAGAGAGTGAGGAGAGATGCATGCAGAGGTCCCCATCATTAACGCAGCATGGATCTGCCGTCTTGGACTCCTATCAGGAGTACCCCAGGGGTTATGAGAAAGCAGCATCACAGAGCTTCCAGCAAAAGACAGAACAACAGTAACCAACTATATACACTTCCCCACCCACCATCCTTCTTCACCCCCACTCAGCCTCCTCTGCTTCCTGTGGCCACAGTCTTTTGGCCAGGAAGCACTGGCTTCACCCCAGTGTTGCTTGGATTCCACCTGCCCACACTGGCCAGCTCCCTGAGTGCCATTTGTTGGCTGCTGGCGTTGCTTTTTTCCGCTTCATTAGATTTCTTCCTCACCTCTCACCACCTCCCCCTCCTTTCTCTCAAATACCTGGCTCCGTGGCCATCTTTGCTTCTTCCTGGGGGGCTGCAAGGTGCCGCTCGACTGTAAAACTATTTCCTGGACTGTGCCGCCTCACTGGTGGGACGACCCCTGGGGCTTTTTTGTTTGTTCTGATTTGTTCTGTTTTGATTTGTTTGTTTGATTGTTTTCTTTTTCTTTTCTCAGCTTGGGAAACCCTTCTGGCTGGGCAGTGCCACACGGCTTGGGAGATACTCCCTTACTCTGCACAGATGCACAGTGATATCCCTGGCAGCATTTCTCTTTTCTTGTTTTTTTTTTTTTTCTTTTGTTGTGTTGGGTTTTTTTGTTTCTTTGTTTTGTTTTCTTCTCTCTCTTTTTCCCTTTTTGTTTTTCTCCATTTCCAGTTTCTCGATTTAATTTTTTCTTTACCCTTTTTCTTTCTTTTCTTTTTTTATTTTTGTTTTTCTCCATTTCTCAGTCTCTCATCTCTCCACTCCAATAGCATGCTCCCTTAGCACTCTTTTTTCTTTGTCTATATGTCTTTGGCTCCTGTTCCCTCTCCTCTCTCTCCTCTTTTCCATGCCCATCTTAGCTCCACACATCACAAACTCCCCTCTCCTTCCTGCCTACCTGCACTGTGCACTGAACGTCACGCCCTAAGCAGCACAGGCACAGCCTACCAGAACCTGCCCTGCACTGATTCCCGGCCCAACCTGTTGGCCCTAGTGTGTGCCACAAACAACCCATCCCAGCAACTCCCCTTCAACTGGACCTGCCCTGCCGTAACATACCTGAGAGACTGAACCCGCCCCATTGGAGAAGGAGGTGAAAAGTATTGTGCCACAGACGAGCAAACAACAAAGAATGCACAGCCCAGCTGCTCAGTCATAACCAAATAAAACAAAAAAGCAAGACAAAACAAACAAATCTGCAATCAATAAATGAGGAAAATAACTACTGAATGCCCTGAAGACAGCAGACAATATGAAAACATATACAAAAACAGGACAGGATGGTTCCAGTAGGCATCCAAAATAAAACACCAGATGACTTTCCAGTAGAAGAAAAGGCACTAGAACTACCTGATAGGGAATTCAAATCTCTAATATTCAGAATTATTAAAGAGTTGAAGCAAAAAGAAGACAAAAATGAGGAAAAACCAGACAAATTCATGGAAAAGGCAGACAAATTCATGGAAAATACAGAGAAAAAAATGGAAGAATTCAAGAAAATACAGGAACAAAATGCTAAAATAAATTCACAACTAGAACTCATACAAAAACAACAATTAGAAATCCAAAAGATAAACAACAAGATTTCAGAAATGGACAGTGTCATAGAAGGGCTGAGGAATAGGTTTGAAATGATGGAAGACAGGATCAGCAAAATTGAAGACAAACACTTGGCTATAACTCTGAGGAAAAATCAGAAAAAGGAATGAAGAAAAATAAAACTTTGAGAATTATGTGGGATACAATCTAAAGCAAAAATCTGCTAGTGATGGGAGTTCCACAATGAGGGAGAAAACAGAAAACACAGAGAAGATCATTGAAGAATTACTGACAGAAAACTTCCCCAATATCAAGAAAGGTGAAAAGCTGACCATCCAAGAAGCTTAACGAACCCAGTATAGGATAGACTCCAAAGAAAATCACCATGGCATATCATAATCACTCTCGCTAAAACCAAAGACAAACAAAGAATCCTGAGAGCAGCTCGAGAAAAACAAAAAGTCACATACAGAGGAGAAACAATAAGACTAAGCTCAGATTATTCCACAGAAATCATGCAGGCAAGACGGCAAGGGGATGACATATATAAAACCTTGAAATAAAAAAATTTCCAGCCAAGAATAATATATCCTGCAAAACTCTTGTTCAGATATGATGGTGAAATTAAGTCATTTCCAGATAAAAAGAAATTAAGGAACTATGTAAAAACCAAACGAAACTTACGAGACTATTTAAAGGGAGTCCTTCAATCTGAGAACAAACAACATCAGACCACAAGCTGAATCTAGGACAAAGGATTGTACTAGCCAGACACCAACCTAGGAAATGAACTGTTAAGGACTATCTAAAACTGAAAGAATTACAACAGGGAACCAGAGAGGTTAGTCTATAAATGACAACAGAATCAGAACAATAAAAGAGGGAATAAACGGTAGGTATAGAACCTTCTAATGGAGAGGAAGGCAAGGTGATACCAAGCAATAATAGATTGGTTCAAATCAAGGAAGATAAGGGTAAATTTCAAGGTAACCACAAAGAAAGTTAACAAACCTACTCATCAAAATAACGAAGAAAATGTAAAGTCTCAGTAAAAACAAAACCTACAAAAACAAAAGAAGTGAAAAAAATCCACAAACAAAAGGAATTCAGCACAGGCGAGCGAGAGGAATAAAGAAAACATCAGCACCACAAAAAAAGCCTTACAAAATTACAGCAATAAACTCACACCTATCAGTAATTATACTGAATGTAAATGGCCTAAATGCACCCATAAAGAGATGGACAATGACAGAATGGCTAAAAAAACAGGATCCATCAATATGTTGTCTACCAGAGACCCACCTTAGAAACAAAGATGTAAATTTATTAAAAATCAAAGGATGGGAAAAAATATATCAAGCAAACAGCTACCAAAAAAGAGCAGGTGTGGCAATACTAATCTCAGATAAAATAGACTTTAAAACAAAATCCGCCATAAAAGACAAAGAAGGACACTATATGATGATTAAGGGGATGATCCATCATGAAGACGTAACCATAATAAACATCAACATACCCAACGACAGTGCTCCCAAATACATAAAACAAACTCTAACAACATGGATGAAACTGGAGGACATTATGCTGAGTGAAATAAGTCAATCACAAAAAGATAAATATTGTATGAGATCTCTACTGTAAAAACTCATGTAAAAGTTTACATACAAAAAGGAACAATCTTTGTTGGTTATGAGGGATAGGAGGTGTGAGGGGGAACTAAATAGACGATAGATAAGTGGTAACTTTGGTGAAGGGTAAGACAGTACAAAATACTGGGGAAGCCAGCACCACTTATACAAGGAAAGGTCATGGAAGCTGCATAGACACATCCAAACTCCCTGAGGGACTGAATTGCTGGGCAGAGGGCTGTGGGGACCATGATCTTGGGGAACATCTAGCTCAATTGGCATAACACAGTTTATAAAGGCATTGTTCTACATTCTACCTTGGTGAGTAGCCTCTGGGGTCTTAAAAGCCTGAGAGTGGCCATCTAAGATACTCCACTGGTCTCACCCCTTCGGGAGCAAGGCCGAATGAAGAGAACCGGACACAAGGAAAAGATTAGTCCAAAGGACTAATGGACCACAGCTACCACGGCCTCCACCAGACTGATTCCAGTACAGCTAGATGGTGCCCAACTACCACCACTGACTGCTCTGACCAAGATCACAACAGAGGGTCCTGGACAGAGCTGGAGAAGGATGAAAAACAAAATTCTAACACACACAAAAAAAGACTAGATTTACTGGCCTGATAGACTGGAGAAACCCCAAAAGTATGGCCCCCAGACACCCTTTTGGCTCAGAGGTAATGTCACTCCAGAGGTTCACCGTTCAGCTCGGATTGGACAGCCCCATAAAACAAGACGAGACTAATGAGACACAGCAGTCCAGGGACAAGGACTAGAAGGCAGAAGGGGACAAGAAAGCTGGTGATAGGGAACCCAAGGTTGAGAAGGGACAGTGTTGACATGTCGTGGGATTTTTAACCATTGTCATAAGTCAATAGGTGTACTAACTGTTTAATGAGAAACTATTTGTCCTGTAAACCTTCACATAAGGTACAAAAAAAAAAAAAGAAAAACAAGAATTATCTATGTGAGATCAAATTGACAACAGCAACCCAAAAGGTTTGATGGGAAGCCTAGGGGCCAGTGAGTTGAAGATAATGGTGATGGAATAATTTGGAAAAGGATAGTGAGAATAGCAGCACAACTGGAAGAATGTAATCGATGTCACTGAATTGTACATGTAGAAATTTCTGAAATGATGTACCTTTGGCTATGTATATTTTCACCAAAAAAAAAAAAAAAAAGTCCTCCAGGGTCGAGAAGGGAGAGGGTTGACATGTCATGGGATTGTTAACCAATGTCATAAAACAATATGTGTACTGACTGTTTAATGAGAAACTATTTGTTCTGTAAAACTTCACCTAAAGTACAATAAAAAAAAAATTTTTAAAAAGAAAAAAAATTCAAAGGATGAAAAAATATATCAACCAAACAACACTCAGAAGAGAGCAAGACTGTCGATATTAATCTTTGACAAAATAGACTTTAAAGTACAATCCACCACAAAGGATAAGGAAGGACACTATATAATGATTAAAGGGTCAATACAACAGGGGGACATAACTAACTTACACTTTCTGCCCCCAACCTTCTCACCCACGCTTTAAAATAGCTGTTGTCCATTTGGTCTAATACAGATTATTTTTTATAGAAGAACAAAATACTCAAGGATGACAATCTTTACTTCTTGAGCTAAACCATTAGTTTAAAGGTGACTTCAGGGGATAGTTTCAATTCAAGGTTTGAAGAGTATCTCAGGGCCATAGGCTTGGGGACTCCTCCAGCCTCAATAAGTCCAGTAAGTCTGGATTCTTTAAGAATCAATTGCAGTTGCTGTAGCAGGTTGTTTGTTTTAATTGGGGAGATATATACGTATCCAAAAACAAAACAAACCCCTTTGCCGTCAAGTCCATTCCGACTCATAGCGACCCTAAGACAGAGTAGAACTGCCCCATAGAATTTCCAAGGAGCACCTGGCGGATTCGAACTGCCAACATTTTGGTTAGCAGCTGTAGCTCTTAACCACTACGCCACCAGGGTTTCCATATATGTATATACATATATATATATATGTATAAACAAACCAAAACCAAACTCATTGCCATTGAATGGATTCTGACTCATAACAACCCTATAGGACAAAGTAGAATGGCCCCATAGAATTTCTAAGGAGTGACTGATGGATTCAAACTGTTGACCTTTTGGTTAGCAGCTTGAGCTCTTAACCACTGTGCCACAAGGGCTCTCTCTCTCCTCTCTCTCTCTCTCTATATATATATCCCCAACACATTTGACATTTCAACATTTTTTACATGTACATTTCAGCGATATTAATTCCGTTCATCATGTTGTACAACCATCATCACTATCCATTTTCAAATTTTTCTACCATCCTTTACAGAAACTCAGTGTCCCCTAAGCAATGACTCTCCCTTCCTCCTCCCTCCAGGTTACTTTGTTTTGGTTGAGAAATGTCCAAATGCTGTCTTAATTTGAAGTGTAACTTAATAATGCAGACACAGGTAGAGCTGCTCTAACTGTTGGAGTCCTGAGCACTGCCCACCCCCACCCCCACCCCTTATCGCCTTGTCAGCCTCTGGGGGGATTCCCAGAACTGCCTTGTCCATGCCTGGATTTCACTGTTCCCTGCAGCCAGCCTACTGACACTTTCCTGAAAGCAGTTCAAGTGTTTCAACCAGCCTCCAAATGGAGGTTTTCCTGGATGGCTTTCAGTAGCAAAGCACACTGAAGTTTTAAAAGAAACACTAGTGATTAAATATAATGATTTTTGAGGGCAGCTACCAAGTTCCTAGATTGTGCATCTCAAGTTAAGTGTTGTGACTTTTTAAATAGACTTTATTTTTTAGAACAGTTTTAGGTTTACAGAAAAATTATGCAGAAAGTACAGAGTTCTTTATATCCCCTCTCCTCCCTGCACACTGTCTCTCTTGTTATTAATGTCTTGCAACCCTTGGTACATTTGTTACAATGATGAACCACTATTGATACGTTATTATTAACTAAAGTTCATAGTTTAAATTAGAGATCACTGTCTGTGTTGTACAGTCCTATGGGTTTTGACAAATGCATAATGCCATGTGTCCTGCATTACAGTATCATACAAAATAGGTTCACTGCCCTAGAAATGACCTGTGCTTCACCTATTTATCCCTCACTTCCTCCCCCTAAGCCCCTGGCAACGCTGATCTTTTTTTGTTTGTTAGTTTGTTTATTGTTGTACTTTAAGTGAAAGTTTACATTTCAAGTTAGTCTCTCATACAAAAGTTTATACATACACTGTTATGTGACCCTAATTGCTCTCCCTATACTGTGACAGCACACTCCTCCTTTCCACCTCTGATTTCCCATGTCCATTCAGCCAGCTCCTAAGCCTCTCTCCCTTCTCATCTCACCTCCGGACAGAAGCTATCCATTTAGTCTCGTGTATCTATTTGATCTAAGAAGCACACTCTTCAAGAGTATCATTTTATATCCCACAGTCCAGTCCAATCTTTGCCTGAAGAGTTGGCGTCGGGAATTGTTTTAGTGCTGGGTTGACAGAGAGTCTGGGGACCATGCTTTCTGGGGTTCCTCCCGTCTCAGTCAGACCATTAAGTCTGGTCCTTTTACTAGAATTTGAGGTCTGCACCCCACCTTTCTCATACTCCATCAGGGACTCTCTGTTGTGTTCCTTGTCAGGGCAGTCATTGGTGGTAGCCGAGCACCATCTATTTCTGGTCTCAGGTTGATGAAGTTTCTGGTTTATATGGCCCTTTCTGTCTCTTGGGCTACTACTGTCCTTGTGTCTTTGGTGTTCTTCATTCTCCTTTACTCCAGGTGGTTGGGACCAGTTGGTGCATCTTAGATGGCCGCTTGCTAGCTTTTAAGACCCCAGATGCCACTCACCAAAGTAGGATGCAGAACAGTTTCTTAATAAACTTTGTTATGCCAGTTGACGTAGATGTCCCCTGAAAGCTTGGTCCCCAGACCCTCACCTCTGCTACTCTGTCCGTCAAAGTGTTTGGTTTTATTCAGGAAACTTCTTAGCTTTGGTTTAGTCCAGTTATGCTGACTTCCCCAGTAGTGTGTGCTGCCCTTCCCCTCACCTAAGATAATTCTTGTCTATTATCTAGTTAGTGAATTACCGTCCCCCTCCCTCCCCACACTCGTAACCATCAAAGAATGTTTTCTTCTGTGTTTAAACCTTTTCTTGAGTTCTTATAATAGTGGTCTTATACAATACTTGTCCTTTTGTGACTGACTAAATTCACTCAGCATAATGCCCTCCGGATTCCTCCATGTTACAAGGTGTTTCAAGGATTTATTGTTGTTCTTTATCGTTGTGTAGTATTCCACTATGTGAATACACCATAATTTCTTTATACTTTCTTCCATTGATGTGCACCTAGATTGTTTCTATCTTTTTGCTATTGTGAACAGTGCTGCAATGAACATGGGTGTGCATATATCTATTCGTGTGACATCACTGATCTTTTTTTCTGTCTCTATAGTTTTGCCTTTTCTAGAATGTCATAACATTGGAATCATACACTATTTTTGTGTGTTTTCAAAATTATTTTTAAGGTATTGATTTTGACACTCATAAGATAGCCAAGTAGCTGAAGCCACAGAAGGTGATTGAACAAAATGGGGATTCTTTTACCATCCACACATACAGTGGCCAAAGGTGCTACTTTGTTAAATTTAAAGTTGGAGAAGAATTTGATGAAGATAACAAAGGACTGAATAACAGAAAATGCAAATTTAAAAATTAGAGTAACAGCCTAGACTCCTTTTTTTAAATAATATTTTATTGTGTTTTTAGTTTAGGTTCCCTTTCAACAATTTCTACACAAGTTGTTCAGTGACATTGGTTACATTGTTCACAATGCATAGTCTCATTATTTCCATTCTGGTTGTTTCATTTCTATTAATCTAGTTTCTCTGCCCTCTTACATTCTCATCTTTGTTTTAAAGTAATTGTTGACCATTTGGTCTCTGTCTTGGTCATCTAGTACTGCTATAACAGAAATACCACAAGTGGATGGCTTTAACAAAGAGAAGTTTATTCTCTCACAGTCCAGTAGGCTACAAGTCCAAATTCAGGGCATCAGCTCTGTCAGTTTTGGAGGAAGGTCTGTGTCATCAATCTTCCCTTGGTCTGGGAGCTTCTCTGTGCCGGAACCTCAGGTCCAAAGGACACACTCTGCTTCCGGCACTGCTTTCATGGTAGTATGAGTTTCCCAGGTCTCTCTGCTCACGTCTCCCGTATATCTCAAAAGAGATTGGCTTAAGACATTACCTAATCTTGTAGACCTCATCAATACAACTGCCACTAATCCATTTTATTACATCATAGTGATAGAGTTTACAACACATAGGGAAATCACATCAGAGGATAAAATGGTAGACAATCATACAATATACTAGGAATCATGATCTAGCCAAGTTGACAGATATTTTGGGGGTCAAAATTCAATCCATGACAGTCTCATATAGGCAGTTTTTTTTTTAAAGGAGCACAGTACTTATGGGTGATATTCATTATTTTTTAAGCCAATTTGTTATTTAGTTACAAGGTGACCTTGGGTTAGTTTCGGTTCGAGGTTTGAAGAGTATCTCAGGGCGATAGTCTCAGGAAGTCCTCCAGTCTCAACAAGTCCAGTAGGTCTGGGTTTTTTTTGTTTTTGTTGTTGTCGTCTTGTTTTTTTAGGAGTTTGAGTTTCTGTTCTGCATTTTTCTCCCATTCTATCAGGGTCTATCTATTGTGGTTCTGCTTAGAACAGTAGGTAGTGGTAACGTGGCACCGTAATAACCTAGACTCTTAATTTTGGAAGGTTAACTTGGCACCCTGCTTGGTAATACTCGAGGACCCTGCCAGAGCAAACTAACATTTTTCCTCTCCGTAATGTAGAGCTGGAAACACTGGTGGTGTAGTGGTTAAGTGCTAAGGCTGCTAACCAAAAGGTCAGCAGTTCAAATCCACCAGGCACTCCTTGGAAACTCTATGGAGCAGTTCTCCTCTGTCCTGTAGGGTAGCTATGAGTCAGAGTCGACTCGACGGCAACAGGTTTCAGGTTTTTTGGTAATGCAGATCTGGTGGCACAGTGGTTAAGAGCTCGGCTGCTAACCAAAAGGTTGGCGGTTTGAATCTACCAGCCGCTCCTTGGAAACACTATGCTATAGTTCTACTCTGTCCTATAGGGTTGCTAATGAGTCGGAATCAACTTGAAGGCAACGGGTTTGGGGTTTTTTGGTTTAATGCAGATCTTAGTTACCTGGGATAATGACATACTCATCTGTGTCCAGAAGGGAGAAAAGAAGAACAGAGGCTGGACCCACTGGCACGAAGGAGATGAACTCCACCTGGTAGTTGCCACATTTTGTTCTTATTTTTGATGAGATGATACAATATTAAAGATAACTTTAAACCACAGCCAATAATCCTGCCCTCCTAACTGAACTGTTTTCCACTTTTCATGTTACCTTTCTGATCTCTATCAGGATGTTCTGCCTTTTCATTGAATATGAAAATATTTTCCAGGTTTCTAGTTTCCATGTTGAATTCACCATGCATGTATTGGATGTATATAATAGGGTAGAGATCTTGCTGCATAATTTTCTGTCAGGTTGATGAGTTGTCATTTTAGTAAAATGTTTCCTTAATTTAAGGGTCAGGAAAATTGTTTCAGGAGGTTTTTTTTGTTTTTAAGCTATTGCTTAATTCTTGTACACAGAACGTTTTGCAGCCATTGATTTACTCCTGTAGGATGAATTCCCAGATGGGATCACTGTTGTCAGAGGCATACTCACCATAGCCTCTTGCTACTTTGCTGCCTTCCTCACTTCCAGAAAAGTGTATCTATTTACTTGGCCACCAGCACTGCATGAATGAATAAGTTATAGCACAACCTAGTCAATAATTTTAAAATGTAGTATAGAACAATAAAATTGTATCTCAGAGATTAATTGTGGCTTTTTAAATGAGAATTCCTTCGTGCCATATATATTATAATAAAACCAAACCAGTTGCTTCCAAGTCAATTCTGACTCACGGCGACCCCATGTGTGTCAGAGTAGAACTGTGCTCCATAGGGTTTTCAATGGCTGATTTTTCAGAAGTAGATTATCAGGCTTATTGTTCTGAGGCGCATCTGGGTAGACTTGAACCCCTAGCGTTCCAGTTAGCAGCCAAGTGTGTAAACCATTTGCACCAAATGGCTTGCTTTTATGGTGTGATTATTTTGTGCCCAGTTACTTTGCAAAATCCTTTAAACGCATTATCTCATTCAGTCTTCATCGCAATCCTGCAAAAGGGGAACTACTTTTTCACTTGCAAATGAAAAAAAATAAGAGGTTTAGCGATTCCCCAAGGCTGCAGAGTAGAGATTCAAACCCAAGTCTGACAAGACTATGTGCTCTGAACCCTAAGCCTTTTGCCTCACTGTATGTGAGAGCTAGTTAAGATCCAGAAAAACAAAATTAGAGCACTTAAAGTTGAGTACGGGTAGTCTTTGATTACAAAGGCATTGAAGATATTTGGATTCTATTTTAACAAATCTCACACTCTTCTGAGTAAAACCAAAGGAAGTAACTTGCCATCACCACAATACAATAAGAAACTACAAAGAAAATACAACTATGTCTGAAGATTTAGATTAGTTGGCTGTAAGAGGAAGTATTCAAATTGGGCACATGCTTCTCTGGCATATCCAGGAACTCTGTCCAACCAGACCATAGAAGTGTGGAAGGACAATTACCATGATGATACTCAAGAGGATTCTCACATGCCATTTCATCTTCTTTCTTCTTTTCTTCCTCCTTATCTCTAGGAAATGTTCTGTGAAGGACTACTTTGCAAACAGATGTTCCAGAAAGCTTCATTGGTACCCAACAACAGAGTCCAGTTGTGTCTACAGCTTAATGCTGAATTATTTTCCAGAATGAACAGATGTTAATCTAGCCTGGCTTGGTGATGAGACCTTGTGGTCTAAGAGATTTCATATAGCCTATACCAGAAGCCATTTGGAAAGTGGGGAAATGGCTCAGCTCCAATAAAACTGTCTAAATGACTCTGGCATTTTTTTCTTCTAAATTTAGCATAGCCCATTATTTCAAGAAATACATGAAAGCCTTGTAGGTGCACCAGGGCCATGCCAATAAATGATATGTAATTCATGCCTTCAAGGCCTAGTGAAGAAGATGGACCAGACAAACAACTTGAATAGTAGTGATAAGTACTGGAGGCTATGAAAGCCCACAGGAGGGGCAAACTTGACTTTTGGTGGTGGGCAAGTGGTGGGATTGATGGGGTCTGGAGTAGTGGAGGTGTCCTTTAATCTAAGATCTGAAGCATAGGGAGGTATTAACCAAGTGCAAGAACAACTGGAAAGCCTTCCAGGAGAAGGCCTAGGGGTGAGTTGAAAGGATGTGTGTTTGAAGAACTGAAAAGACACTTTAGCTGGAGCATACAGAGTGGGAGGTGGGGACAGATGACAGAGGAGGCCGGAGCAATAGGCAGGGGCCTATCATGAAGGACCTTGAATGCTACATTAAAGAGTTAAAATTTTGTTCCAAAAGTAATAGGAAGATGGTGATGAGTATTACACAGGGGATCTGCATGACCGGATTTGCTAATAGAAAGGAACTCAAACTACAGAGGCAAGAAAGAGTTATCGGCAGGGGATGCCATTTGGGAGGCAGTTTAGAAAGCCCTGGTGACATTTTAAGAGTGAGATGATGTTAGTCAGGAGTACATGGAGCCTGGATCGCAAATAATGGAACATTATTTGTGTGGTTGCATGGGGCTGGATAGAAATGGCCAATTATTGAGGAAGCTGACTCCATAGTCCAAGGTGGTGGATGAGCTGTAGGGATGATGGAAGGGAGAGGAGTCGAGGAAGGTGCCCTGTTTTCTGGCTTAGGCAGCTGTAGGTAGGATGAAGCCCATCAGTGAGAAAGGCAACCAGAGGGGAGGAGGGAGTTGAGTTGGGACTTTACATTTTAAGGTACGTGTGAGTCCCTAGGTGGTACAAACAGTTAATACACTTGGATGCTAACCTAAAGATTGGAGGTTTGAGTCCACCCAGAGGAGCCTTGGAAGAAAGGCCTGGCAGTCTACTTCCAAAAAGTCGGCTATTAAAAACCCTCACAGTTCTATTCTGACACACATGGGGTTGCCATGAGTTGGAGTAGGCTCAATGACAGCTGGTTTTGATGCCTAGCCAGAGGGTGGCTGTGCAGGAGGCGGTTGGATAGAGGGGTCTGGAGACATGTAGAAGCTGTCAGGCACATCAGATGTTGAAACATGCACATGAATGAAACGATCCAGAATATTGGGTTTGAAGTGAAAGGAGGTACAAAACCTGAGGTTTTGTGACCAAATAGCTGGAGAAACAACGGTAGCACCAGGGGAACCAAAAGAAGAAAATATTTCAAGGACGAGGGAGTGTTTAACACTTGCTAAGATGCTAGAAGTCAAAACAAGGCAAGGCTGAAGGACTTTGTCACTATGGTGAGGGTAGTTTCAGTAGTGTACCTGGTGCTGGAGTCAGCACATGGAGGGTTATGGAGTTAATTAGGTGAGGACCACCACCTGTCTTTCAGTTTGTCCTATTGTAGTGGCTTGAGTGTACTGTGATGCTGGAAGCTACATCATCAGTATTTCAAATACGATCAGGGTCACCAATGATGGACAGGTTTCAGCAGAGCTTCACGAAGACAGACTAGTAAAAAGGACCTTCAGAGAAAGATTAGCCAATGAAAACCTTATGGATGACAATGACACCCTATCAGGAATGACCAATCCCTGGAGAAGGACATCATGCTTGGTAAAGTAGAAGGTGAGTGAAAGAAGAGGAAGCCCCTCAAACAGATGGACTGACACAATGGCTGCAACAGTGGGCTCAAACATACCTACTATTGTGAGGATCCACCATGCATCGGTCACTTTGTCTTACTGTGGTGACTTGGGTATTGCATGATACTGGAAGCTTTGCCACCGATATTTCAAATACCATCTGGGTCACCCTTGGTGGATAGGTTTCAGTGGAGCTTCTGGACTAAGACAGACTAGGAAGAAGGAACTAGCAGTCTACTTCTGAAAAAAATTATCGAGTGAAAACCTCATGAACAGCAGCAGAACATTACGTGATATACTGCTGGAAGATGAGCCCCTCAGGTTGGAAGGCACTAAAAATATGACTAAGGAAGAGCTGCCTCCTCAAAGTAGTCGACCTTAATGACGTGGATGGAGTCAAACTTTTGGAACCTTCATTTGCTGATGTGGTACGACTCAAAATGAGAAGAAACAGCTGCAAATATCCATTAAGAACTGGCAAGTGGAATGTATGAAGTATGCATCTAGGAAAATTGGAAGTCATCCAAAATGAAATGAAACGCATAAAGATCAATATCCTAGGCATTAGTGAGCTGAAATAGACTGATATTGGCCATTCTGAATCAGACTATCATAGGGTCTATGCCGGGAATGACAAATTGAAGAGGAATGCATCGCGTTCATCCTCAAAAAGAACATTTCAAGATGTATCCTGAAGTGCAGTACAACATGACGCATTGCATTGGGCATATCTGCAAAAGATCTCTTTAAAGTATTAAAAAGCAAAGATCACATTGAAGACTAAGGTGCGCCTTACCCAAGCCGTGGTGTTTTCAATCACCTCATACGCATGCAAAAGCTGGACGATGAATAAGAAAGACCGAAGAACTGACGCCTTTGAATTGTGGTGTTGGCGAAGAATACTGAATATACCATGGACTGCCAAAAGAATGAACAAATCTGTCGTGGAAGAAGTACAGCCAGAATGCTTCTTAGCTCCTTAGAAGCAAGGAAGGAGAGACCACGTCTCACATACTTTGGACAAGTTATCAGGAGGGATCAGTCCCTGGAGAAGGACTTTGGGCTTGGTAAAGCAGAGGATCAGCAAAAAAGAAGAAGACCCTCAACGAGATGGATTAACACAGTGGCTGCAACAATGGGCTCAAGCAAAACACGGATTGTGAGGATGGCGGAGGACCGGGCAGTGTTTCGTTCTGTTGTACGTAGGGTTGCTATGAGTCAGAATCGACTCAATGGCACCTAACAGCAAGGAAAACCAGTTAATACAACTATTATTCAAATTTACCCACCAACCACTAAGGCCAAAGATGAAGAAATTGAAGATTTTACCAACTTCTGCAGTCTGAAATTGATCAAACATGTAATCAGTGTGCATTGATAATTACTGGTGATTAGAATGCAAAAGTTGGAAACAAAGAAGAAGGATCAGTAGATGGAAAATATGGCCTTGGTGATAGAAACAATGCTGGAGATTATATGGTAGAATTTTGCAAGACCAACGACTTCTTCATTGCAAATATCTTTTTTCAACATAAACAGTGACTATACACGTGGACATCACCAAATGGAAAACACAGAAATCAAATCGAATACATCTGTGGAAAGAGACGATGGAAAAGCTCAATATCATCAGTCAGAACAAGGACAAGGGCCGACTGTGGACAAGACCATCAATTGCTCGTATGCAAGTTCAAGTTGAAGCTGAAGAAAATTAAAGCAAGTCCACGAGAGCCAAAATATGACCTTGAGTATATCCCACCTAATTTGGAGTCCATCTCAAGAATAGATCTGATGCATTGAACACTAATGACCAAAGATAAGACAAGTTGTGGGAAGACATCAAGGACATCATACATGAAGCAAGCAAAAGATCATTTAAAAAAAAAAAAGGAAAGAAAGAAAAAAAACAAAATGGATGTCAGAAGAGACTCTGAAACTTGCCCTTAAATGTAGAGTAGCTAAAGCGAGTGAAAGAAATGGTAAAGTAAAAGAGCTAAACAGAAGATTTCAAAGGGCAGCTCCAGAAGACAAAGTATTATAATGACATGTGCAAAGACTTGGAGATAGAAAACCAAAAGGGAAGAACATGCTCAGCATTTTTCAAGCTGAAAGAACTGAAGACAAAATTCAAGGCTCGAGATGCAATTTTGAAAGATTCTATGGGAAAAATATTGAATCACACAGGAAGTATCAAAAGAAGATGGAAGGAATACACAGAGTCACTATACCAAAAAAGAATTGGTCAATGTTCAATCATTTCAGGAGGTAAAGTATGACCAAGAACCAATGGTACTGAAGGAAGAAGTCTAAGATACACTGAAAGTATTGGCAAAAAACAAGGCTCTAGGAATTGATGGAATACCAGTTGAGATGTTTCAACAAACACATGGAGCGATGGGGGTGTGCTCTCATCTGTGCCAAGAAATTTGGAAAACAGCTACCTGACCAACTGCCTTAGTCATCTAGAGCTGCTCTAACAGAAATACCACTAGTGAATGGCTTTAACAAAGTGAAATTTATTTTCTCACAGTCTAGTAGGCTACAAGTCCAAATTCAGGGCGTCAGCTCCAGAGGAAGGTTTTCTCTCTCTGTCGGCTCTGGAGGAAGGTCATTGTCGTCATCAATCTTCCCCCGGACTAGGAGCTTCTCTGCGCAGGAACTGCAGGTCCAAAGGACACGCTCTGCTCCCAGCACTGCTTTCTTGGTGGTATGAGGTCGCCCACTTTCTGCTTGCTTCCCGTTCCTTTCATCTCTTGTAAGATAAAACATGGTGCAGGCCACACCCCAGGGAAACTCCCTTTACATTGGATCAGGGATGTGACCTCAGTAAGGGTGTTACAATCCCACCCTAATCCTCTTTAACATAAAAATTACAACCACAAAACGGAAGACAACCACACAATACAGGGAATCATGGCCCAGCCAAATTGATACGCACATTTTTTGGGGGACGTAATTCAATCCATGACACTAACCAACTGGAAAATATCCATATTTGTGCCCAAAGAAAGGTGATCCAACAGAGAGCAGAAAGTTTCGATCATTAATATCACACACAAGTAAAATTGTGCTGAAGATCATTCAAAAGCAGTTGCAGCAGTATATCAGCAGGGAACTGCAAGGAATTCAAACCAGATTCAGAAGAGGTCATGGAACGAGGGATATCATTGCTGATGTCAGATAGATCTTGGCTGAAAGCAGAGAATACCAGAAAGATGTTTACCTGTATTTTATTGACTATACAAAGGCATTCGACTGTGTGAATCATAACAAATTATGGAGAACATTGTGAAGAATGGGAATTCCAGAACACTTAACTGTGCTCACGTGGAACCCATACGTAGACCAAGATGCAGTTGTTCAAACAGAGCAAGGGGAAACTACATGGTTTAAAATCAAGAAGGATGTGTGTCAGGGATGCATCCTTTCACCGTACTTATTGAATCTGTATACTGAGCAAATAATCCAAGAAATTGGACTATGTGAAGAAAAATATGGCATCAGGATGGCTGGAAAACACGTTAACAACCTGCAGTACGCACATGACACAACCTTGCTGGCTGAAAGAAAAGAAGACTTGAAGTACTTGCTGATGAAGATCAAAGACTGCAGCCTTCAGTATGGATTACACCTCAACATATAGGAAAAAAAATCTTCACAACTGGACCAATAAGCAACAACATGATAAACGGAGAAAAAAATGAAGTTGTCAATGATTTCATTTTACTTGGATCCACAATCAACTCTCATGGAAGCAGCAGTCAAGAAATAAGATGACGTATTGTGTTGGGTAAATCTGCTGCAAAAGACCTCTTCTAAGGGTTAAAAAGCAAAGATGTCACTTTGAGAGCTAAGGTGCACCTGACACAGGCGTGATATTTTCAATTGCCTCATATACATGTGAAAGCTGGACAGTGAATAAGGAAGACTGAAGAAGAATTGATGCCTTTGAATTATGATGTTGGTGAAGATTATTGAATATACCATTGACTTGCAGAAGAATGAACAAGTCTGTATTGGAAGAAATACATCCAGAGTGCTCCTTGGAAGTGAAGATGGTGAGACTTTGTCTCACGTACTTTGGACATGTTATCAGAAGGGACCAGTCCCTGGAGAAGGACATAATACTTGGTAAAGTATAGCATCAGTGAAGAAGAAGACCCTTCATGAGATGGATTGACACACTGGCTGCAACAATGGGCTCAAACATAACAACGATTGTGAGGATGGCGCAGGACCAGGCAGTGTTTCATTCTGTTGTACCAGCAACCTGCTGGCAAGTTGATTACATTAGATCACTTCCATCATGGAAAAGGTGGTGTTTTGTCCTTACTGGAATAGACACTTACTCTGGATATGGATTTGCCTTCCCTGCATGCAATGCTTCTGCCAAAACTACCATCTGTGGACTTAGAGAATGCCTTATCCACCGTCATGGTATCCCACACAGCATAGCCTCTGATCAAGGGACTTACTTCACAGCAAATAAAGTGCAGCAGTGGGCCCATGCTCATGGAATTCACTAGCCTTACCATGTTCCCCAACATCCTGAAGCAGCTGGATTGATAGAACGATTGAGTGGCCTCCTAAAGACACAGATAAGGCACCAGCTAGATGGCAATACCCTGCAGGGTTGGGGCAATGTTCTCCAGGAGGCTGTATATACTCTAAACCAGCATCCAGTATATGGTGTTGTTTCTCCCATAGCCAGGATTCATGGATCCAGGAATCAGGGGGTAGAAATGGGAGTGGTACCGCTACTGTTACCCCTAGTGACCAACTCACAAGAGTTTTGTTCCTGTTTCTGCGATCTTATGCTCTGAGGTCTAGAGGTCTTAGTTCCAAAAGGAGGAATGCTCCCACCTGGAGACACATCACTGATTCCATTGAACTGGAAGCTAAGAATGCCACCTGGCCACTTTTAGCTTCTTAAGAAGGGAGTTACCATACTGGCTAGTGTGATTGATCCTGATTACCAAGAGGAAACTGGATTGATATTACATAATGGAGGTAAAGAAGAATATGTCTAGAATGAAAGAGATCCCTTAGGGCATCTCTTAGTATTACCATGCCCTGTGATTAAAGTCAATGGAAAACTACAGCAACCCAATTCCAACATGACTACTAATGGCCCAGACCATTCAGGAATGAAAGTTTGGGTCACCCCATGGGTAAAAACCATGACCAACTGAGGTGCTTGCTGAGGGAAAATGGAATATGGAATAGGTGGTGGAAAAAGGAAGTTCTAAATACCAGTTACGTTCACGTGACCAATTGCAGAAACGAGGACTGTAATTGTTATGAGTATTTCTGCTTTGTATGTGTGCATCAAATATTTTTTGTTTTCTTCACTTATAAAATATAAGATGTAAATGGGACTAGTGCATTTTGAGTTGTATACGTGTTAGTTGTATCATGTTAGATGCAAGTATGACTTTGTAATTGTCTTTATTCAGAGATTATGTATGGTTTGGGGAGATGTGTACAGGTGCCAAGTTGACAAAGGTGGACTGTGATGGTTAAGACTGTGTGTCAGCTTGTCTGGGCCTTGATCCTCAGTGTTTGTACATGATCACCCCCATGATGGGACCTGCTGTGAGTAGCCAATTAGTTGAAAGGGAGTTTCCTTGGGCATGTAGCCTGCATCTGAATATAAGTCACGTTCCGGCTTTTCCCTGCTCTGGATCCTGCAGCTGCCTCCTGTTTGTCTAACCTCTGGTTCTTGGGACTTGAGCTGTCAGTTTATCTACCAGTCTTGGGATTTGTGGATCTTCACAGCCTGTGAACAAGAGTCCTGCTCTCCGACCTGCCTATTTTGGGTTCACCAACCCCTGCAGCTTTCTGAATAAGGAGAAGCCTTGTAGTCTTGCCTGCTGATCTTGGGATTCATCTATCTTCACAGCCTATGAACAAGAGCACTGCTCTCTGACATGCTGATCTTGGGTTCGTCAGCCCCTGCTGCTATGTGAGTCAGGAGAAGCCTCTATCCTGATCCACAGACTTGGGACGTTCCAGCCTCTACAATCACATGACCTGTTTCCTTGATATAAATATATACATATGTATTTATACACTTTACTGGTTTTGCTTCTCTAGAGAACCCAGCCTAAGACAGTTGCTATGAGTGGGAACTGACTTGGTGACACCTAACAATGACAACAAGAACAATTGTGAGGATGTCTCAGGATGCGCCAACATTTTATTCTGTTCTACATGAGGTTGCTATGAGTCTGAGATGAATTGACAGCACCTAACAACAACAGAGGTGAGGAAGCGCAGACAATGAGCGTTTGGCTGAGAAGCATAAGAAACAGGGTAGTAGTTTCAGCAAGTTGACAAGACTGTCAAATTGATGGACCACAGAGTCTATACTGGTTAAGAAAAGGTCTACGTTGATTTATTGAGTACTCACCAAGTGCTAGGTAATAAGCTGGGCTTTAGGGATTCTAGAAGAACAGCAAAGGAAAGGTCTATGCCTTTAAGGAACTTACAGTTTTGTATGCAGGAAACTTCTTAGCTTTGGTTTAGTCTAGTTGTACTGAGTTCTCCTGTAGTGTGTCCTGTCCTTCCCTTCACCTAAGATAATTTTTGTCTATTATCTAGTTAGTGAATAACCCTCACCCTCCCTCCCCACACTCGTAACCACCAAAGAATGTTTTCTTCTGTGTTTAAACCTTTTGTTGAGTTCTTATAATAGTGGTCTTATGCAATATTTATCCTTTTGTGACTGACTAAATTCACTGAGCATAATCCCTTCCAGATTCCTCCATGTTATAAGATATTTCACGGATTCATCATTATTCTTGATCTATTGTGTGAATATACCATAGATTATCCATTTGTCTGCTGATGGGCACCTAGGTTGTTTCCATCTTTTTGCTATCATGAACAGTTCTGCAACGAACATGGGTGTGCATATATCTATTCGTGTGACGGCTCTTATTTCTCTAGGATATATTCCAAGGAGCAGGATTGCTGGATCGTATGGTACTTCTATTTCTAGGCTTTTAAGGAAGCGCCAAATCGATTTCCAAAGTTTTGTACCATTTTACATACCCACCAACAGTGTATAAGTGTTCCAGTCTCTCCACAATCTCTCCAACATTTATTATTTGGTGTTTTTTGGATTAATGCTAGCCTTGTTGGGGTGAGATGGTATCTCATTGTAGTTTTGATTTGCATTGCTCTAATGGCTAATGATCGTGAGCATTTCTTCATGTGTCTGTTAACCACCTGAATGTCTTCTTTGGTGAAGTGCCTGTTCATATCCTTTGCCCATTTTTTAATTGGGTTATTTGTCTTTTTGTTGTTGAGGTTTTGCAGTATCTTGTAGATTTTAGAGATTAGACACTGATCGGATTTGTCGTAGTCAAGAATTTTGTCCGAGTCTATAGGTTGTCTTTTTACTCTTTTGGTGAAGTCTTTGGATGAGCATAAGCGTTTGATTTTTAGGACGTCCCAATTATCTAGTTTCTCTTGTGGTATGTGTGCATTGTTACTTATGGTTCATATTCTGTTTTTGCCATGTATTAGTGCTCCTAGAGTTGCCCCTATTTTTTCTTCCATGATCTTTATCGTTTTTAATTTTATATTTAGGTCTTTGATCTATTTTAAGTTGGTTTTTGCACATAGTGTGAAGTATGAGTCTTGTTTCAGTTTTTTGCAGATGGTCCAGTTATGTCAGCACCATATGTTAACGAGACTGACTTTTCTCTGATTAAAGGACTTTGGGCCTTTGTCAAATATCAGCTGCTCAGAGGTGGATGAATTTATGTCTGGATTTTCAATTCTGTTCCATTGGTCTATACATCTGTTGTACCAGTACTGGGCTGTTTTGACTACCGTGGCAGTATAATAGGTTCTAAAATCAGGTAGTGTGAGGCCTCCCACTTTGTTCTTCTTGAGTAATGCTTTACTTATCCGAGGCCTCTTCTCTTGCCATACGAAGTTGGTGATTTGTTTCTCCGTCTCATTAAAAAATGCCATTGAAATTTGTATCAGGATTGCATTGTATATGTAGGTCACTTCGCGTAGAATTGGCATTTTCACAATGTTGAGTCTACCTATCCATGAGCAAGGTATGTTTTTCCACTTATGCAGGTCTCTTTTGGTTTCCTGAAGTAGTGTCTTGTAGTTTTCATTGTATAGATCTTTTATATCTCTGGTTAGATTTATTCCTAAGTATTTTATCTTCTTGGGGGCTATTGTAAATGGTATTGATTTGTTGATTTCCTCTTTGAAGTTCTCTTTGTTGATGTAGAGGAATTCAAGAATTTTGTATGTTTATCTTGTATCCTGATACTTGCTGAAATCTTCTATTAGTTCTAGTAGTTTTCTTGTGGATTCTTTGGGGTTTTCTGTGTATAAGATCATATCATCTGCAAATAGAGATACTTTGACTTCTTCCTTACCAATTTGGATGCCCTTTATTTCTTTTTCTTGTTTAATTGCTCTGGCTAGTACCTCCAGCACAATGTTGAATAAGAGTGGTGATAAAGGGCATCCTTGTCTGGTTCCCATTCTCAGGGAGAATGCTTTCAAAATCTCTCCATTTAGGATGATGTTGGCTGTTGGCTTTGTATGAATGCCCTTAATTATACTGAGGAATTTCCCTTCTATTCCTATTTTGTTGAGAGTTTTTATCATGAATGGATGTTGAACTTTGTCAAATGCCTTTTCTGCATCGATTGATGAGATCATGTGGTTCTTGTCTTTTGTTTTATTAATGTGATGAATTACATTGATTGTTTTTCTAATGTTGAACCATCCCTGCATACCTGGTATAGATCCCACTTGATCATGGTGTATTATTTTTTTGATATGTTGCTGAATTCTATTGGCTAGAATTTTGTTGAGGATTTTTGCGTCAATGTTCATGAGGGATATTGGTCTGTAATTTTCTTTTCTTGTGGTGTCTTTACCTAGTTTTGGTATCAGGGTTATGCTGGCTTTATAGAATGAGTTTGGGAGTATTCCATCCATTTCTATGCTCTGAAATACCTTTAGTAATAGTGGTGTTAACTCTTCTCTGAAAGTTTGATAGAATTCTCCAGTGAAACCATCTGGGCCAGGGCTTTTTTTTTGTTGGGAGTTTTTAAATTACCTTTTCAATCTCTTCTTTTGTTATAAGCTTATTTAGTTGTTCTACCTCTGTTTATCTTAGTTTAGGTAGGTAATGAGTTTCTAGAAATTTGTCCGTTTCCTCTAGGTTTTCAAATTTGTTGGAGTGCAATTTTTCATAGTATTCTGCTATGATTCTTTTAATTTGAGTTGGGTCTGTTTTGATATCACCCATCTCATTTTTTACACGAGTTATTCTCTTCCTCTCCTCTTTTTCTTTTGTAAGTTTGGCCAGTGGTTTATCAATTTCGTTGATCTTTTCAAAGAGCACGCTTTTGGTCTTGTTAACTCTTTCAATTGTTTTTCTATTCTTTATTTCATTTAATTCTGCTCTAATTCTTATTATTTCCTTTCTTCTCGTGCCCGAGGGCTTCTTTTGCTGCTCTCTTTCTACTTGTTCCAGTTGTAGAGTTAACGTTTTGATTTTGGCCCTTTCCTCTTTTTGGACGTGTGCATTTATTGCTATAAACTGACCTCTTAGCACTGCTTTTGCTGTGTCCCAAAGATTCTTGTTGGATATGTTCTCGTTCTCATTTTATTCTATGAATTTCTTTCTTCTATCCTTAATTTCTTCTATAACCCAGTAGTTTTAGAGCAAGGTGTTGTTCTCTTTCCCTGTGTTTGAGTTTTTTCCTTGCTTTTTCTATTATTGATTCCTACTTTTATGGCTTTATGAACAGAAAAGATGCTTTGTAATATTTTGATGCTTTGGATTCTGTTAAGGCTTCCTTTATGGCCTAATATGTGGTCTACTCTGGAGAATGCTCCATGTGCATTGGAAAAGAAAGTATACTTGGCTGCTGTTGGGTGGAGTGTGGTATATGTCCATAAGAGCAAGTTGGTTGATTGTAGCATTTAGATCTTCTGTGTCTTTACTGAGCTTCTTTCTGGATGTTCTGTCCTTCACAAAAGTTGGGGTGTTGAAGTCGCCTACTACTGTTGTGGAGCTGTCTATCTCTCTTTTCAATGCTGTTAGAATTTGTTTTATGTTATTTTGGAGCCCTGTCATTGGGTGCATAAATATTTATTATAGTTATGTCCTTCTGGTGTATTGATCCTTTAATCATTATACAGTGTCCTTTCTTATCCTTTGTGGTGGATTTTACTTTAAAGTCTATTTTGTCAGAGATTAATATTGCCACTCCTGCTCTTTTTCGAGTGTTGTTTGCTTGATATATTTTTTTCCATCATTTGAGTTTTAGTTGTTTTTGTCTTTAAGTCTAAGGTGTGTCTCTTGTAGGCAGCATATAGATGGATCGTGTTTTTTTTTTTATCCAATCTGCCTGTCTCTGTCTCTTTATTGGTGCATTTATTCCATTTACCTTCAGCATAATTATTGATAGGTATGAGTTTAGTGCTATCATTTTGATGTATTTTTTTGTGTGTTGTTCACAGTTTCTTTTTTCCACTTAATTTTCTGTACTGAGTCGTTTTACTTTATGTATTTTCTTTTCCTCTTTTTCATTGTTGTTGATTTTGTATTTGCTGAATCTTTATATTTTTCTTGTTTTTTATTTTGGCTTGTAGGATTGTTAGTTTCCTTTGTGGTTACCTTAACATTTACCCTTATTTTTCTAAGTTTATACCAGTCTTTTATTTCTTTATATTGCCTTGACTTCCTCTCCATATGAAAAATCTATGTCTACATTTTTTAAGTCCCTCTTTTTTGTTTTAATTTTGTCATCTTTTCCATATTGACGTCTGTTTCCCTATTTTCAGTATTTTAGCTTTGATTTATTTTTCTGACTTCCCTATCTGGGTTGATATCTGGTTGCTCTGTCCTGTGTTCTAGGCTTGGATTGTTATTTGATGTTATTGATTTTCTAACCAGAGGACTCTCTTTAGTATTTCTTGTAATTTTGGTTTGGTTTTTGCAAGTTCCCTAAGCTTCTGTTTATCTGGAAATGTCCTAATTTAGCCATCATATTTGAGAGAGAGTTTTGCTGGATATATGATTCTTGCCTGGCAATTTTTTTCCTTCGAGGCTTTATATATGTCATCCCATTGCCCTCCGGCCTGCAATGTTTCTGCTGAGTAGTCCAAGCTTAGTCTTAGTGACTCTCCTTTGTAGATGACTTTTTGTTCATCCCTAGCCGCTCTTAAAATTCTCTCTTTATCTTTGGTTTTGGCAAGTTTGATTATAATATGTCTTGGTGACTTTCTTTTGAGATCTACCTTATATGGGGTTCGATGAGCATCTTGGATAGATAGCTTCTCATCTTTCATGATATCAGGGAAGTTTTCTGCCAACAAATCTTCAACAATTCTGTTTTTTCTGTTATCCCTGCACCCCCCAGCTCTGGTACTCCAGTCACTTGTACATTATTCCTCTTGATAGAGTCCCATATAATTCTTGGGGTTTCTTCGTTTTTTAAAATCCTTTTATCTGATTTTTCCTCAGATAAGTTGGTGTCAAGTGCTTTCTCTTCAGCCTCACTAATTCTGACTTCCATTGCCTCAATTCTCCTATGACTTTCTATTGAATTGTCTAATTCTGAAATTTTATTGGTAATCTTCTGGATTTCTGATTGCTGTCTCTCTATGGATTCTTGGAGCCTGTTAAATTTGTCATTATGCTCTTCTCTAATCTTCTAAAGTTCCTCTATTGTTTGGTCTGCATTTTTCCTGATCTCTTGAAGAGTTCTGTATATTAATCTTTTGTATTCTGTCTCCAGTAATTCCAAGAAATTCTCTTCCCCTGGAAAATTTCTTGATTCTTTATTTTGGGAGCTTGCTGAAGCCATCATGTTCTGCCACTTTATGTGATTTGATATTGACTGTAGTCTCCGAGGCATCAGTAAGTTATTATACTTACTTATTTTATGTTTGCTTACTGTGTCTTAGTTTCTTGTTTTGTTGTTTTGATATGCCCAAATAGGCTGTTCGTGTGAGCTAGCCTGATCACCGGCACCCCTGAAGCTCCAAAGTCCTGCCACCAGGTGGCCTGATCTGCCACTAAGTATTTAAGCCTAGGAGTCTGCCCACTCCTTCTGGATGGATTCAGCTCAGGTGTCCAGGTAGTCGGCCACCAAGTGTGTGGTGCAGACTTTCACCTACAGTTCTAGACAAGCATGGGTGATTGGTGTAGGTACAGGCATCCGGCTGCAACAGGGGTTCACACACTGAGCAAGACAGAGGGCTGATGGCTGCCCCTGAGTGTCCAGGAGGAAAGTGTATCCGTCTTCCCTAGAGCATGTATGTGGGTGGGCTTTGTAGCCAGACTATGAGCACCCAATTCTATTGGCTGTAAGGACTAGGGGTCACCTCTTATTTTGGGCCCCTGTTGCAGGTGGCTAGGTCGTGTTGCTGGAGCCACCCATTCTCAGGCCCCTGATATGGGTAGGTGAAGACCCTGCTTAATGGGCACAGCAGTGTCAAATATCACGAATCTGCCACTTCACAGCTGAAAGAGTTGAAGTTAGACTTCAGGCATATACCCTGTTGTACTGTGGTAATAAGAGCCTACACTGCTGAAATGGGCCCACACAAGTCTATGCAGGGGGAAAGGTACTCAGTCTGTGGACCCCTTATGTCTGTTCCTAGGCAAAGGAGCTGTACCTACCCTGAGTTCCTGGCTTAGGGGAGCCGATAGATTATTTTTTCCCCTGTTTGTTAGTTTGTTTCCTCTCCAAGGCCAGGAGAATCGCTCAGGTCGTGTGACGAGTCCTACTTCTGACCCTGAGGTCTCGGCAATCGCTGAAGACATCCCGGACCCAGTGCAGAGCAGGGAGCTGGGAGGTAAATTGGAGGGAGGTTTTTCCCAAAGGGTGGTGGTTTTGATCCATGTGGTAGGCCAGATGCAAGTACTTATCTTTCACCAATTGAGGGCTGCTTCTCACTGGTTCTGGATGGCCGAGTAGACCCTCTGCCCCTGGTCTCTCTTGATATGGAAAACACCTCCTGAGCACCGCTGCTTGCCTCACCGTGCATCATGAGCTGATCTGGCCTGAAGGACTCTGGCTCCTGCTGGGTTATGTCTGGAAACTCCTCGCTGCTTCCATATCATCTCTCCCTCCCCTTGCCACTCAGTCCAATTCCTCAACTTTGCCTTTGATGTTCATGACTCCTCAATTGTCATATATAATCGATTCACTTGTTTTTTTTGGTCTTTGTTTTAAGAGGGACCACCAGAAGCATCAGACTACTCTGCCATCTTGGCCCCCAACTTACAGTTTTGTAATGATGACAGAATCAAACAAGAAATTAAAGCCTTTGTATCAGATTTAAGTTATGGTTTCAAATAATAGAAATCAACTTGTTGGTTTGACCTTAGAAGCTGTGACATTAGAACCAGATAAAGTTAGAAGATGGTTGTAGACCCAATTGGTTATTGTGACCCTACCAAAAAGAATATGAAATATTTTCAGGATAGAATCACACAGAAAATGGATTAGTTGAGGTTATAGACCTCAATTAGACTTGAGCATTATATAACACATAGTTAGGTAGTCCCCCACTTATGATGTGTTCAAGTTATGATGAACGGCACTAACTCTTTTTTTAATATATATATCTTGTCTTTAGTAATATGTACTACATACAATGTTGCAGTGTGTAATTTGCTGATGTTATTCTCAGATATAATGTTTTCAATCCCAAAGGACAAATAAAGATTGGATTTATAAAGATACCAATAATAAAAGGCAATAATAATAAAACAAAAAAAATGAGGTATTCGACTTACATCAGAATCCACTCATGACAAAGTAGTTGTTGAAATGGGAAATCCCATCGTAAGTCAGGGAATACTTGTATGAAACAGTTCCCTGGGTGGCGCAAACGGTTAAGTACTTGACTACTAACCAAAAGGTTGGTGGTTCAAACCTACATGGAGGCACCTCGGAAGAAAGACCTATTGATTTCTTCTAAAAGATCACAGCTGTGAAAACCATACGGGGTCATCACGAGTGGAATTGACTCAATGGCAATTGGCTGATTGGTTAAACCTGAATCAAGGGTTGTGGCCTGTAAGACCACCCCTTTTTGGAAATTTCCTTCTCCCTAACATAACAGTCATTGCTTTGAAGCAATTGGTAGCAATAGGCTTTAATAGATTCTGGTGGGAAGGCAAAATTTTATCAGTGTTTATTAATCATCCAAATATAAGGACCTCCCCCCTCCTCCTGCCCTCTCCACATCCCAAGAACTGTGCTAATCCCTGGAATTTAGCAATGAACACAACTAAAAATCCTTCCCTTCATGGACCCTGCATTCTAGTGGGAGGTGATAGACAGTGAACATCAGTAAAAAATATAGCACATCAGATAGTGGTAAGAGCTACGAAGAAAAGCCAGGGAAGAGGGTAGGGGAGGTATGATGTTGGTGGTGTTCTTTTAAGTAAGATGGTTAGGGAAGGCCTCAGAAAAGTGTGGCATTTAGGCAGTCTTAAGGTGAGGAACAAGCTTTGTGGATGGCTGGGGAAAGAGGTCTGAGGGAAAGGAACAACAAGTGCAAAGGCCCTGAGGTGAGCGCTTGGGATGTGCTGGAGGGGTAGTAAGAAGGCAAGTGAGCAAGGCAGAGAGGAAGAAATGAGGTTTGCCCTTTGTTTGGCAGCAGAAGGGGGCTTTGAGAAAGCCTAGACTTCAATTTTATCTGCTAAGACTGCAGCTTTGCAGCCCTTGGAAGTACCAGCTTCACTTTAGGGTATAGAAGCAGTTGATTTTTTTCAATCCTTAAAGGCTCCAAGTTATGGGAAAACTTAGATTGCAGGTCACAAGAATGTCTTTCTTGCACTGCTTTACCCTCTGCAGGCTAACCTTCTACAGGCTAATGCTGCAGGCTCTGGTTTATCTTGCTCTCCCAGGACTTGAACGAAAGCAGCAAGAAGCAACCAGCAACATTTATCTGCCTTTGTTGTGCAAACTATGTTGTTAGCTGCCATTGTGTCACCCCCAACTCATGGTGACTCCAGTCTGATCCCCATGATGAATTATGGATTAGACTGTTCTGATCCATAGGGTTTTCTTTCGCTGATTTTCAGAAATAGATTGCTAGGTCTTTCTCCTGAGCCTGTCTTAGCCTGGAAGCTCTGCTGAAATCTGCTCAACATCATAGCAAAACATACAGACGGGTGTTTGCTGCACATGAGGTGCATTGGCTGGGAATACGAACCTGGATCTCCCACATGGAAGGCAAGGATTCTACCACTGAACCACCAAGCCCTCTGTGCAAACTATACTTCAGGTTAAGCAAATAAATAGTTAAGAAAGGAAAGGTCTTATTTATGGAAGAATGCCAATTAATAGATGCAGAAGGAGAAATATTTATAAGATCACAATTTTTGAACCCTTAATTAAAGAATGGACCTCAGCAATGATCACCAGTAGCTGCTTTCTCTCCACCCCCCCTTCTTCCTCTCATCACTCCACGATTTTTCTTTTGAAATATTTCCCCATTTAACTAGCCCTGAAAATCAAGGTGGCGGAAGGGGGTCATTTTTTAGTTTTAACTTGCATTCTTTTGCCTCTGCAGATACCTGTTTCTTCAGGCATTAAACAAAAACTTTTAAATATTAGAAAATAAACAGAACAATGTGGCTTCATAGCTAGACCCCTCTTAGTTCTTCAAGAACAAGTTGACATACAGCTTCATGTCAACCTTGGGGCCTATTTTGGCTCAGCCTAGGAAGTGTTGATAAAACGGGCCACCACGAGGGTGGTGCTCAACCAGAAGTCGTCCACCAGGGGGAGGGCAGCGTGCATTTTTCTAGGCCGCTCTGGGCAGCAGCTGCTAGGCGTCCCTCCTAGGAATGGGGCCGGTCGGTTGCAGGTGTTTTTTTCTGCGACCTGAGCACCCTGCACTCTTTGGCATGTGGGAGGGGGGCTGCTGTTAAGCTCCTGGAATCACAAAAGTTACTGCAGGGCTCAAGTGGCCTGGGGAGGAAGGGCTCCCTACAACGAGCTGGCCGCCAGGCGAAGACGCGATCCAATGGGCCGAGAGCTCAGCTGAAGACGCTTCCGGATGGGGCTGTGCCTGCCTGGGGAACAGGAGGCCCCGCAGGGAGAGCCTGCCTGGGGAACAGGGGGAGGCTCCGCGGGGAGAGGGCCTTTTGAGTTACATCTGGAAGGACGAGGAGTTGTCCAGGGTGGGCCTTTTCCAGGTTGCGAAAAGGCGTGCGCTGCAGAGCATGGCGTCGTAGGGAAACTGCAAGAACTCGGTGCAGCTGGAACAAGGGGAAGGGGGCTGGAGAGTCGGGGCAGCTGGCGGCTAGAGGGTTTGTAGTTGGGTGACTGGGGCAGCTGGCGGCTAGAGGGTTTGTAGTTGGGTGACTGGGGCCTGGCGATGACTTGTTCCCTGTAGCTCAAGCCTGGGCGGAGGAACTGGAAGCGCGGACACACGCCCCCTTGTGGAGTAGCCCCACAGCCTCCTCTTCCCGAGGCACCTGGGGAAGGAGGAAGGGCCCCTCCTCAAGCATCAACAGGAGGGAAGGAGGAAAGCCATAATGGGCGTGGAGGCAGAGGCGTGTGCAGACTTGGTTATTCATCTCTGTATGTTGTTTTTCACGTTTGCATCCCTGGGACTAGTACAAAGTAGACCCTTTCCAGTTCACCAGTGTCTGCTGAATGGGCTTCCATCTAGCTGATTGTGATAAAATGGATCTAATCCTAGATATAGTGAGGCATTGGTGGTCCAGTGGTAGAATTGTTCCTTCCACTTGGGAGACTCAGGTTTGATTCCCAGCCAATGCACTTCATGGGTCACCACCATCCTGTCTTTCAGTGGAGGCTTGTGCGTTGCTGTGATGCTGGACAGGTTTCTGCAGAGCTTCTAGACTAAGACAGACTAGGAAGAAAGGCCTGGCCACCTACTTCCAAAAAAAAGTCAATGAAAGCTCTATGGATCACAATGGTCTAATCCACAACCCATCATGGGGTTGACATGGGACCAGCCAGCATTTCCTTCTGTTGTGCGTGGAGTCACCATGAGGAGGGGGCCAACTTGACGACAGCCAACAGCAATCTCAGGTATGGTGAACTATGGTGAAGCTGGCTTTCTCCACCAGAAGAAGATCCAAATGATATATCTGGTGGAAAAAGTGGCTGACTTGGAGATTTTGTGCAGAGGATTCACTATGAAACTGATGAGGCTTAAGCTGCAGAATCCCTCACTTGTACAAGCCTGTGCTAGACCCTGGGAGGAGCCCTTGCAAGGCCTTTTCTTCTAAAATTATAAAGTGTTAAGACTGCTGTCTCTCCATTCCCACCTGCCCTCCATTGGTTAGGTTAGAGTAGCTAAAGGCATTTTGGGGAGAGGGGGAATTGGTTTAACTGCAATTTGGAAACAACTGAGGAAATATAATATGTGCAGGGTATCTTTGTCATTTCAAAATGCCAAGAGGCAATCTTCACCAATGTTCAAAATTGTTATTTATTAGAACCATTTTACCACAATTACCTACACTGTATTCAACTCAGACATTTGTAGAGGTTCCCCCTGTATAATTAGGTCCTGGGATTATGAAACAAACGTCATAAAAATTAAAAAAAAGAGGGATAATATCAACAGAAAATATTCTGACATTGAGAAGTGAATTGTAACAAAACATTTTTCTTAGATTATACCAAAAGCAGTAATTCATTAAAGGGAGAAATTTTGAATAGAAGCAATGAATAGACTCCGGAATTGTTTGATAATCCAGTTAATGTAAGAAAGTGAATCAAACGACTTAAATTTCTGGCTGGTTTGCATAGAATACTGACATTGTGGGAGTTAATAGAAAACATAACACAGTACTACGACAGCAAAGCCAGCTAGTGAATTTTTGTCATCAATTCAAAGAGTATTATTGTTAATTATAGCATAAGAAAACTTGAAATGTCCTGAAATCTTATAACTCATCTCTGAAACTTCATACTTATCCACAAATTTAAAAACAGTCCTAAAAATGTACATGTTCTTACCAATAATCAGTTGTGAAACATTCCTAAACTATCAGTAATAGGAAATTTCTGTCAACTCTGCTAGAGGAAAGATTGGTTTAATTTTTTAATCTCCCTAATAAATAATATTACAAAATTATCATATTAACAAGCGAAGAGTATGCTGCAGAAAAAAATTATTATAGATTTTTATACACAGTTAATAACATTGTTATTTTTCTGGATGTGATAATTTCTCTTCTCATTCTAAATATTCACATTTGTGACTAATTTTGTACTCTTTTTTTTTTTGAAGAGGGACACCCCTCCTCCCAATTATTTATGCTTCAGGTACTATAAAACCTAGATCCACTCTGGTATTGATCTAAAATAACAAAGTTAGTCATACTATTTAGTTACTTATTTCCAGAAGAAGCTGCCATTTAACTTTTTAACTATTGGGGTAGATGATGATGAGACTTTTTTTTTTTTAGAATACAAGCTTACTAAATCATATGTTCAGCACATCATCTTGCAATTATATTCAATTATTCTTTTAAAACATGAAATATTTTAAATCTAATATTAATAACTAGGATTGAAAAAATGTTTGGATTTTACTTTGAAGCTGAATATAAAATATAATTTGTTTCAAGTTCGTTAGAAACAAACATTTTACGAGATTATTTACCACAATGTAATGCATATTTCTTGGTTACTTTCCTTACATCCACTCACTCCTTCCCTGCAGCCACGAATTTTTGTGTAGGGATCTATTTGGTTCTGCTGAAGTTAACTCCGTCCCAGCTCCAGGGATGAATCATATGGCCCAGACTAAGTCAATTAGTAAATTTAAAAAAATTTTGGTTGCATATGTGCAGTGTGATGGATCGCGTTTTGTGCGGCCTTTCTCACCATGGTCTTGTAACTCCCACCTAGGTGATTGGGCAGAACTATGTGATAGGGTAATTGTGGCCCACCAGTGGGAGTGGTCAGTTTTGCCATCCTGCCAGGTTTGAAATGAACCACCCCAGAGGCAGAAGAGAGAAGATACCATCACCACCAAGGAAGAACGGCCAGGAGCCAGCAGTTCTTTCGACCCAGGATCCTTGTGCTGAGAAGCTCCTGGAAGCAGGAGACCAAGAGAGAGAGAGAGCTGTAACCCTGAAGATGGTAAGAAGCAGTGGCAGCAGAGACCCAGAAGCAGACACCCAACAGAAGAAACCCAGCAGCAGGAGACAGCGCATTGGGCTTCACAGTTCACAGTGAGAGAAAGCTGAGTGCCTTTGGGGAGAGGCCTAGGGCCAGGGAGAGGCATGCCTCCAGGCAAGGCTGGGAAGAGGCTGACCTGATAGGGGAACCATCTCGAGTGTTCCTGAGCCTGAACTGTAACTCTTACTTCCCTAATAAACCCCATAATCATGAGTATTGTCTGTGAGTTCTGTAGGACCATTGCAATGAATTATCGAACCCAGCAGAGAAGTAAAGAGTGTTCTGAGAGGGACAGTTGGTGTCAGAATTGGTAAAGATGGCAGAGAGAGGCATATCTGATCTCCGCCTCATAGAAATCATCCTTGGGCTGTTGATCTTGATTCTCCTTTCCCTGTGTGAAGTTAAAGGAGGTCAGAAACTGCCTCCAAGCTGTTTTTACAGTATGGCCCAGGTGGTCTAATGTGAGTGGACTTCAGGATCCTGGCTGAGAAGGATGGGAAAAGACAATTTCTCTTCCTTGCAAGGCTTGAATGAGGAAGCATGCCCCATCTTAGTGCCCATCTGAGCACTCTGAAGGGAGCTGGCCAGAGGAGGAAGAAGATCCTGCAGGAAGGAGAGAGAGAGAACCAAAAAGAAACTTCAGTCCACTGTTGAACCACAGAAACAAGCCTAACCTGAAAGTCTACTTCTGGACTTTGTAGTTATGTAACTCAATAAATGCCCTTTATTGTTTAAGCCAGTTTGAGACATGCTTTTCTTTTACTTGCATTGAAGGTGTCCTAACAAAATATAGTATATAATGTGTATATATATATATAAATATATATTTATATTTATAGTAAAAACAGTATAGCCATAAGGAAAACCAAAAATACCAGTTGCCATCGAGTCATTTATGATTCATGGTGATCCCGTGTGTTTCAGAGTAGAACTGCACTCCCTAGGGTTCTTATGGCTGTGACCTTTTGGAAGCAGATTGCCAGACATTTCTTCTGAGACACCTCTGGGTGGGTTTGAACTTACAACCTTAAGGTTACCAGCCCAGCGCTTGACCATTTGCACCAGGCAGGGACCCCCATTGCCCTAGGGAAGTACTTGTGAATTCCCTGTCGTTGTTGTTAGATGCTGTTGAGTCGTTTCCAACTCATAGCGACCCTATGTACGACAGAACAAAACACTGCCTGGCCCTGTGCCATCCTCCCAATTGTTATGCTTGAGCCCATTGTTGCAGCCACTGTGTCAATCCATCTTGCTGAGGGTCTTCCTGTTTTTCACTGACCCTCTACGTTACCAAGCATGATGTCCTTCTCCAGGGACTGGTCCCTCCTGATAACATGTACACAGTATGTGAGACAAAGTCTTGCCATCTTTGCTTCTAAGGAGCATTCTGGCTGTACTTCTTCCAAGGCAAATTTGTTCGTTCTTCTGGCAGTCCAAGGTATATTCAATATTCTTCCTCAACGCTAGAATTCAAAGGCATCAATTCTTCTTTGGTCTTCTTTATTCATTGATTGGCTTTCACATGCATATGAGGCAATTGAAAACACCATCGCTTGCATCAGGCGCACCTTAGTCCTTAAAGGGATATCTTTACTTTTTAATACTGTAAAGAGATCTTTTGCAGCAGATTTGGTCAATGCCATGCATCATTTGATTTCTTGACTGCTACTTCCATGGGCGTTGATTGTGGATCCAAGTAAAATGAAATCCTTGACAAGTTCAATCTTTTCTCCATTTATCATGATGTTGCTTACTGGTCCAGTTGTGAGGATTTTTATTTTATGTGGAGGTGTAATCCATACTGAAGGCTGTAGTCTTTGATCTTCTTCAGTAAGTGCTTCAAGTCTTCACTTTCAGCAAGCAAGGTTGTTATCATCTGCATAACACAGGTTGTTAATGAGTCTTCCTCCAATCCTGATGCCCTGTTCTTCTTCATATAGTCCAGCTTCTCAGATCATTTGCTCAGCATACAGATTGAATAAGTATGGTGAAAAGATACAACCCTGACACACACCCTTGCTGATATTAAAGCGTGCAGTATCACCTTGTTCTGTTCAAAGGACTGTCTCTTGATCCATGCACAGGTTCCGCGTGAGCACAATTAAGTGTTCCAGAATTCCCATTCTTTGTAATGTTATCTGTAATTTGTTATGACCCACACAGTTGAATGCCTGTCATTAGTGGATATAAATTTTGAAAAATAGGCAAGAACTACTTCCAGTTTCTGCTGGATTCTTTTCCTTGGTTGCTATTACTTACTCAGATATTGATAATGAACTCAAAATACAGATGTGTTCTCAATATAGAAACATGGTAAGGAATGCAGATACAACAAAATAATTAAGAGAAGCTCTTCAGGCCAGGCCTTCAACTCTGTGTATGATGCTCTGTTTCTTAGACTGAATGGTGGGTACTTGGGTGTTGTTATATCATTCTTTATATTATTTTGTTGTCTAAAATATTTCATAAGCAAATAAAAAACATCAGGCCTAAGCAATCACACTGTGCCAATAGGAAGACACTCAAAACCTAGTGAAGCATGCAAGGTATAAAAATGGTGTGGTGGCGGCATCTGACGTCTTCCAGCTTCACAAGGAGGAGGGAAAATTAAGATCAACAGCCCAAATCTGATTGCCACATGGCAGAGTTCAGACATACCTCATCTCTTTGCCATCTTTAGCAATTCTGACACCAATCATCCCATCCTTGGCACACTCTACTTCTCTGCTGGGTTCAATAATTCATTGGATTGGCCACACAGAACTCACAGACCATACTCACAATTATGGGGTTTATTAGGGAAGTAATAGGTTATAATTCAGGTTCAGGAATGCACAGGATACAGTTCTTCAATCACGACACCCTCTTCTCAGCCATACGTCAGGCAAGTTTCTCTCTGGCCCTCTGGCCCTTGAACCCCAACCTTTCAGTTACCAGCTGAGTGTGTTCACCGTTTGTGCCACCCAAACCAAAACCCGTTGCCGTTGAGTCCATTCTGACTGACAGTGACCCTATAGGACAGAGTAGAACTGCTCCATAGGGTTTCCAAGGCTAGAAATCTTTACAGAAGCAGACTGCCACATCTTTCTCCCGTGGGTTCAAACCACTGACTTTTCGGTTAGCAGCCGAGGGCTTAACCACTGTGCCACCAAGGCTACTCTTGTTCTCCCCAGGGCTCCTTATTCCATGTCACTGGACGCTGAACTCAGATGAGTTGGCTAGAAGTAAGGCGAGGAAAGAATTAGACCACGGGTGAGGTGAAAGTACAACCCTCCATCTTTGGATACTGTGAGTTATATTTTCCTTCTCAAGACTTCACAAGGCAGCTTCACCCATCATCTAGGCCAGAGCATGACCTCCAGGTCAAGGTGTGCCAGATTCTGGTTTTGACCTGCCAACCAGTGGTAGAATCAACAAAAGGATTAAAGCCCAGTGTTGTGGATTGAATTGTATCCCCCCAAAATACGTTGGAAATCCTAACCTCTATACCTGTGGTAGAAACCCTGGTGATGTAGTGGTTAAGAGCTACAGCTGCTAACCAAAATGTTGGCAGTTCAAATCCACCATGCGCCCCTTGGAAACTGTATAGGGCAGTTCTACTCTGTCCTATAGGGTCGCTATGAGTCGGAATCAACTCGAAGGCAGCGGGTTTGGTTGGGTTTTCTTATACCTGTGGTTATAATGCCATATGGGAATGGGTTTTCTTTGTTATGTTAATGAGGCAGTATTAGTGTAAGGTGTTTCTTAAGTCAATCTCTTCTAAGATATTAAAGAGCAGATTGAGCAAGCAAGCAAGCAGAGATAAGGGAAGCTAGATGCCACATGAGAACTCCAAGGAATTAGGAAACAGAGGCTCAGAAGAGACAAGGGTCTTCCTCCAGAGCCAATGGAGAGAGAAAGCCTTCCAGTAGAGCCGGCACCCTGAATTCAGACTTCCAGCCTCCTAAGCTGTGAGATAATAAATTTCTGTTTGTTAAAGCCACCCACTTGTGGTATTTATGTTACACCAGCACTAGGTAATTAAGACACCCAGATTCAGAAATTTACAAGTAGAGGGTCTCTGTTCTTCTGTTCTTCATAAAGAAACTGCACAGAGTGACTGCCCACATCTCTTAAGTTTTGGTCCTAACACATACTGATCAAAGACATTTCCATGAAATCACTACCAGATGGTGGCCTTTCAGCGCAACCAGCTGGAAAGGCTCATCCTTAGCAAAGACACTCTTTCTAGCAGGTAGCTCCATTATGTGAACACTCTAGGATTACTTAATGGAAAAATAAGAAAGGAAGAGGAATAGGAGGGATAGGAGGAGGAAGAGGAGGAAAAACAGTGTTCCACTTTTGCTTGTAATAAAAATATAATTTCTTGGAAGATCACTTTTATTAAGTTTTTAAAAACAGCTTTATTGAAGTATAATTTGCATGCCATAAAAATCATCCATCGGAAGTGTACAGTTTGATCATTTTAGTAAATTTATACATTTTTGCAACCATCCCAACAATGCAGTTTCAGGGCACATCCATCACTCCAGAAAATTCCCTTGAGCTTATTTACTAATTATTATTATTTTATAGCTTCTTTGTTAGAGTCTTAGACAGTGAAATTCAGTGGACATATTTATAATTAATACTTTTTGTATTTTGTTTGTTTTTGCCAAGGGTAAGAATCTCTACTTTATTTCTCAAAACTTTTTGTAGGATACAATTTTCCCTAATTTTCTTGTCCTCTCTTCATCTGAAAGGTCTTCAGTTCTCCATGGATGAGAGGTTTACTTTTGATCTTTCCTCAAGGTGCTCATTAACATGTAATTACAACTTCTCAGTTCAATATTTTGAGCCCTTTGTAAAATAGTCTTTTAATCAGTAACAGTAAGCAAGCTTTTGGTTTAGGTTGAAAATAACAGGAAAGCTCCCAATCCTTTTCCCTCCATGAAAATGATTTCTGTGAATAGGAGAATCACCAATCATAAAATCACAGTATAAACTTGTTGTCATGATAATGTAGATTTATCTCAACCCTTTAAAAATGTTAGTCTTAGTTTTGAGAGAAACAGACATGGGGTATTATAATGGGAGCAACGCCTAGAATAACGAGCCCTGAGTGTAGGTCAGTCAATAGGCTGAACCCTGTACTCTTGTTATTCACGAGTCTTTTAGACTGGACATTGTGGTTGCCTCCACAACATCCATTTTATCTTACTCCTATTTTTTACTTGCATCGATTGACCACACCCATAGCTCTATGGGTAGGCTCTGATTGGCTTAAAGTTATCATGCTTGACATTTTCCACATTCACGGTGATTAATTCAGGTAAGTATTTGAGCACCTTTGGCCTAATTAGAGGGAAGAATTTTTTTAAAAAAAATAGATTAAGAAACTTTTTATTATGGAAAATTGGAAGGAAAGATTTTTATTTATTAATGGTAAAAAGAGGTTTCGTTCGTCCTCCATCCCAACTCCCCTACTTTTTCTTCAAGTTAGATGGAGCAATACAGTCCTTTAGTAACTAAACCACCTTGACCTGGATTTTGTGTTACCTGCATCATAAGGAGTCCTTATGGACATGCTTTACAACAACACTGCAAAGTAAATATTATCCAAATATTATAGAATAGGAAGATTGAGAAGACTAAAGATTAGAGAATCTAACTGATTTGCTTAAAATCTGATTCCACAGCCCATTTGTTATGGGCTACCCTACCTCTCCTACCTTGTGTAAGTGTGCCTATTTTCCTGCATATTGAATGATGTTGAATATCATCACTAGATTAAAAAATGTATATTGCAAATATTCAATACACAACTTGAACTTTCAAATAAAACACATGAATGTAAATAAACTAATAAAAATGATTGGAAATTGCCAGGGAAAAAGTGGCAATTCTTTTATAATAAAGAGTCTATGTTATTTTGAAGTAAAAGCAAAGGGAAACACATGCTTAGGTGTATCAGGATACATAAACACAAATAATCATAGCAACCTTGTTTGTAATTGCCAAAATCTGGAAACATATGCTCACCAAGATTAAAATAGATAAGTAAATTGTGTCATATTCATACAATGTAATACTTTACAGCAGTGAACATGAATCACCTACATAAGCTAAATACAACATGGACAAATCCTATAATGCTGAACAACAAAAAAGTAAGATACAAAAGAATATGTATAGTATAATTTTATTTATATACAATTCAAAAATAGGGGAGAACTAACTTTTATTGTTTTGGGATGCACATATAGTTGGTAAAATTATGAAAAAAAGCAAAGAAATGATCACCATGAAAGTCAGGATAGTGACCCTTATAGACATAGGGAAAGGGTTGTGATAAGGAAGAGGTGGGGGAGGGGTTTTGGGGATCTGTCAAAGCTGGATTACTTGTCCAAGGTGGGGATTACGCAAGTGCTCACTTTATAATTACTTGTTAAACTAGTAGTAAAGTTTTTGTACGTTGCTGTATGTCTGTTATACTTCATAATTAAACTTTTTTAAAGAAGGAGAGAAGAGGATATCCCCAGAGAAAAAGATAAGAATTAAAAATCTTCAGTTGTTTCTTCTGCTGTTTTATTGTGAGTATAATTTTTCTCAAACACATATCTCTGTGATCAATTCCAGTTGAAATCTGCTTCTCTAAATTATGCAAATTGGAACTGCATTCTGCTACCTCATTTTACATATATGTCAGTTACTCTTATAATAAAGCAAACACGCTATATATACCCAAATTACACCTCAACATAAAGAAAAAAAATCCTCACAGCTGGACCAATAAGCAACATCATGATAAATGGAGAAAATACTGAAGTTCTCAAGGATTTCATTTTATTTGAATCCACAATCAACACCCATGGAAACAGCGGTCAAGGAATCAAATGACAGGGCAGGCAGAGCCAACATGGTGCCCTAGACAGATGCATTATCCTGTCCCTCTGCAGCAAAGATCTGAAAAACTAAGTAAAAAAACAGATACAAAGGTCAATCTTGGAACCCTAAGCATCAAATGAACAGATAAAGAACTAGATCAAACACTGAATGGAAGAAGAAACTGAATGAAAACAGAGAACAAGGAGAGATACAGAGTAGAAATCACCTGCCAACTAACACAGCACAGCTTTGTCATCTTGGAGCACAGCCAGAAATGACCCTGGCAAGGAGTACAGGGAGGCAAATTCAAGGAGCTCCCAACATGAGACAGAGCACCCAGTAACCAGAGAAACATGCTTTCCCACCCCTCACCCTTCTGCCCTGTAAGCCACCCCCAGCCCTTCCTGATGAGCCATGCTGTCTGTACTGCTCAGCTAGAGACCTACCAGCCTATCATCATTCCAGGCCTGCCCTGCCCCCACCCGCCAGTTTCTGCCATGCCATTCTTTCTTTTTCTTTTTACCTTACTTCCTTTTCCTTCTCCCTTCCACATGGCACCTCTACCCTTCTGGCCATGCCACGCCACTCTGCTGTGGGTAAAGAGCCACCAGCCCACTGCCAGTCCAGAGCTCCCCATCTCCAATTGCCGGCTCCCACCTCACCATTTTTTCCCTCTCCTTTAAATTATCCCTCCCGCCTAGTCCTGTACCCCACTTTTTCCCCTTCCTGACAAGCCACATCACACTGCCTTGGCTGAAGAGACATCTGCTAGCCACCAGCCAGGGTCTTCCCTGCCACCACCCATGGGCTCCTGGCAGGCCATTTTTTCTTCTTTCCCTTTCTTCCTTTTCTTTCTCCCTCCCACCTACCCCCATATGACACATCACCTTTTCCACTGGCACTCACGTCCACCTTGCCCCTGCCCGCCAGCCACCATTTTCTTTTCTCTCTTTTATTTTCTTTGTTCTCCCTACCTAGCCCTGTACGCTACCCACCCCTTCCTGTCGGCCCTTGCAGTGCCACCATGGCTAGAGCATCCTCGGCTCAGGCCTGCTGCTGCACAGAGCTCCAAATGCCCCTCCCCTCCCACTACTTGACCAGCTGCTGAACAGAGGGAAACGAGTCCATACCACTCCCTGTCCGACACCCCCGCCTCTCCAGCAATGGGCTGTGAATGCTCCCACACCACTGGACCAACACCAGGAAGCAGACAGCACCCATCCACCTCACCAAATCAGTGTACAGCGACACACCTTAGACACAAAGACATAAATATATTAAAAATCAAAGGATGGAAAAAAATTTATCAAGCAAACAGTCAAACAGTAACCAAAAAAGGCCAGAAGTACCAATACTAATATCAGATAAAATAGACTTTAAGGTAAAATCAACCATAAAAGACAAGGAAGGACATTATATAATGATTAAAGGGACAATCCACCAAGAAGACATAATGTTAATAAATATCTACACACCCAATGACAGGGCACGAAAATATATAAAATGAACTCTAACAGAATTGAAAAGAGAAATAGGCAGTTCCACAACAATAGTAAGATACTTCAACACACCATTCTATGTAATGGACAGAACATCTAGCAAGACACTCAACATAGACACAGAAGATCTAAAGGCTAAAATCAACCAACCTGACCTCATAGATATATATAGAACACTCCACCCAATAGCAGCAAAGTATACATTCTTTTCCAGCACGCATGGAGCATTCTTCAGAATAGACCACATTTTAGGCCACAAAGCAACCCTCAATAAAATCCAAAACATTGAAATAATACAAAGCATCTTTTCTGATCACAATGCCATAAAAGTAGAAATCAGTAACATAAAGAGCAAGGAAAAAAATCAAATACATGGACACTGAATAATACCTTGCTTAAAAACCACTGGGTAATAGAAGAAATCAAAGAGGGAATCAAAAAATTCCTATAATCAAATGAGAATGAAAACACATCATACCAAAACCTTTGGGGCACAGTGAAGGCAGTGGTCAGAGGTCAATTTATAGCAATAAACACACACATCAAAAAAGAAGAACAGGCCAAATCAAAACGTTAGCACTGCGATTTGAACAAATAGAAAGAAAACAGCATTAGAAGTCCATGGCCACCAGAAGAAAGGAAATAATAAAGATTAAAGCAGAAATAAATGAAACAGAGAACAGAAAAACAATAGAAAAAATCAACAAGACCAAAAGTTGGTTCGTTGAAAAGATCAACAAAATTGACAAACCACTGGCCAAACTTACTAAAGAAAAACAGGAGAGGAAGTAAATAACTCAAATCAGAAATGAGATGAGGGGTTGTCACTCAAATAGACATATGCACACCTATGTTCATGGCAACATTGTTCACAATAGCAAAAAGTTGGAAACAACCTAGATGCCCATCAACAGATGAATGGATAAACAAACTATGGTACATAAACACAATGGAGTATTATGCAACAAGAAAGAACAATGATGAATCTGTGAAGCATCTCATAACATGGATGAAAACTTGAGGACATTATGCTAAGTGAAATAAGTCAATCACAAAATGACAAATATTGAATGAGACCTCTATCATAAAAACCCATGAAAAAGTTTACACACAAAAAGTAACAATCTTTGTTGGTTACCAGGGATGGGAGGGATGGGAGGAATGGGGGGAAAATACTATATAGGCAATAGATAAGTGGTATTTTTGGTGAAGGGTGAGACAGTACACAATACTGGGGAAACCAGCACAACTTGTACAAGGAAAGGTCATGGAAGCCCCATAGACACATCCAAACTTCCTGAGGGACTGAACTGCTGGGTGGAGGGCTGTGGGGACCATGGTCTCGGGGCACATCTACTTCAACTGGCATAACACAGTTTATAAAGACAATGTTCTACATTCTACCTTGGTGAGTAGCGTCTGGGGTCTTAAAAGCCTGTGAGCAGCCATCTAAGATACTCCACTGGTCTGATCCCTTCGGGATCAGGGGAGAATGAAGAGAACAGGATACAAGGAAAAGATTAGTCCAAAGGACTAATGGACCACAGCTACCAAGGCCTCCACCAGACTGAGTCCAGTACAGCTAGATGGTGCCTGGCTACCACCACTGACTGCTCTGACCAGGATCACAACAGAGGGTTCTGGACAGAGCTGGAGAAGGATGTAGAACAAAATTCTAACGCACAAAACAAAGACCAGATTTACTGGCCTAAAGGAGACTGGAGAAACCTTGAGAGTATGGCCCCCAGACACCCTTTTGCTCAGTGGTGAAGTCACTTCCGAGTAGGACAGCCCCATAAAACAAAACGAGACTAATGAGGCACAGCAGTCCAGGGACAAGGGCTAGAAGGCAAAAGGGGACAGGAAAGCTGGTGATAGGGAACCCAAGGTTGAGTAACGACAGTGTTGATGTGTTGTGAGGTTGTTAACAATTATCATAGGACAACATGTGTACTAACTGTTTAATGAGAAACTATTTTGTTCTGTAAACTTTCACCTAAAGTGAGAATAGAAGCACAATAGGAAGAGTGTAGTCGATGTCTCTGAACTGTGCATGTAGAAATTTTTGAAATGGTGTATCTTTGGCTATGTATATTTTCACCAAAAAAAAAAAAAGGTCAAGAAGGGAGAGGGTTGACATGTTGTGGGGTTGTTAACCAATGTCATAAAACAATATGTGTACTACTGTTTAATGAGAAAATATTTGTTCTTTAAACCTTCACCTGAAGTACAACAAAAAAATAAAAAATTTAAAAAGAAGAAAAAGAAATGAGATGAGGAACATTACAACAGACCCAACTGAAATAAAAAGGATCATAACAGAATACTATGAAAAACTGTACTCCAACAAATTTGAAAACCTGCAGGAAATGGACAAATTTCTAGAAACACACTACCTACCTAAACTAACATAAACTGAGATAGAATATCTGAACAGACCCATAACAAAAGAAGAGACTGAAGGGGTAATAGCAATAACAATTCAAAAATAAATAAACCTCCCAATAAAAAAAAGACCTGGCCCACATACCTTCACAGGTGAATTCTACCAAACATTCAGAGAAGCGCTCACACCAATACTACTCAAACTATTTCAGAACATAGGAAAGGAAAGAATACTCCCAAATTCACTTTACGATGCCAGCATAAGCCTGATATCAAAGTCAAAAAGGAAAATTACAGACCAATATCTCTCATGAATAGAGATGCAAAAATTCTCAACAAAATTCTAGCCAATAGAATTCAGTATCATATAAAAAAAATAATACACCATGACAAAGTGGGTTTCATACCAGGTACGCAAGAATGTTTCAACATTAGAAAATCGCACCACATAAGTAGAACACAAGAAAAGAATCAAATGATCATCTCAATCAATACAGAAAAGGCATCTGATAAAGTCCAACATCCATTCCTGATAAAAGCTCTCAATAAAATAGGAATAGAAGGGAAATTCCTCAACATAGTAAAGGGCATCTGTACAAAACCAACAGCCAACATCACTCTCAATGGAGAGAGACTGAAAGCACTCCCCCAGAGAACGAGAACAAGAAAAGGATGTCCTTTATCACCACTCCTATTTAACACTGTGCTGGAAGCATTAGTTAGAGCAATGATGCAAGGAAAAAAAAAAAAAAAAAAAGAAGGGCATCCGAATTGGAGAGGAAGAAGTAAAACTATCTCTATTTGCAGAAGATATGATCCTATACATAGAGAACCGCAAAGATTCCGCAAGAAAACTACTGGATCTAAGAGAAAGATTTAGCAGAGCAGCAGGATAAAAGATCAACATACAAAGATCAGTTGGATTCCTATACACCAACAAAGAGAACTTTGAAAAGGAAATCACCAAATCAATACCATTTACAATAGCCCTGAAGAAGTACTTAGGAATAAATCTAACCAGAGATGTAAAAGACCTACACAAAGAAAACTACAAAACACTACTGTAAGAAACCAAAAAAGACTTAACATAAATAGAAAAACATACCATGCTCATGGTTAGGAAGACTCAACATTGTAAAAATATCAATCCTACCCAAAGCTATCTACAGGTATAATGTAATCCCAATCCAAATACCAACAGCATTCTTTATCAGATGGAAAAACTAATCAACAACTTTATAGGGAAAGGGAAGCGGCACCAGATAAGCAAAGCATTATTGAAGAAAAAGAACAAAGTAGGAAGCCTACCACTACCTCATCAAAGAACTTACTATAGTGTTGTTTTTGTTCTTTGGTCACATAGCAACCCTATGTACAACAGAAAGAAACACTGCCCAGTCCTGCACCATTCTCACAATTGCTGTTATGCTTAAGCCCATTGTTGCAGCCACTGTGTCAATCCATCTTGTTGAGGGTCTTTCTCTTTTTCTGATCACCTTCTGCTAAACCAAGCATGGTGTCCTTCTCTAGGGATTGGTCCCTCCTGATAACATGTCCAAAGTATGAGAGATGGGAGGGAGAGCCAATATGGTGCTATAGACAGAAGCACCATGCTGTCCTCCCACAGCAAAGAAAAAAAAACTAAAAACCAAAAAACTAAGTGAAACAGAGACAAATGTCAATCCTGGAACCCTAAGTGTCAAATGAAGAGATAAAAACTCAACCAAGCACAAAATGGAATAAGAAACTGACAGAGAAAGAGAGGGAGGAGAGTTAGGAGTGGCGGTCCCCTATCAGCTAAGGGAGCACGGATCCATCATCTTAGACTCCTGTCAGAGATTTGTGGACAGGGAGTACAGGAAAGCAGATTCATGGAGCTCCCAGTAGGAGTCAAAGCACCCGGTAACCAGCGAGACACACTTTCCCACCCCCCACCCTGCCTCCCCCTGCTCAACCTTCCTGGCAGGCCGATTCGCTGCTTCTTGGCAGGCCAGTCTGCAGCTTCTCAGTGGGCCGATTCCCTGCTTCCCAGAGGGCCGATTCACTGCTTCTCGGCTGGTTGATTCCCGGCTTCCCGGAAGGCCAATTTGCTGCTTCCTGGTAGACCAATCCACTGCTTCCCAGTGGGCTGCGACCAGGGCACTGGAGATGTCAGTACTGTGCTGCATAGATTTGCCTCACCCACACTGGCTGGCTTCTATACTGCCATTTTTTTTTTTTTTTTTTTTTTTGGCTAGTGTTGCTTTTTTCTGCCACTTTTGGTTTGTTCCCTGCCTCTCACCTCCTCCCCATCCTTTCTCTCAAACACCTGACTTGGCGTGCCATCTTTGCTTCTTCCTGACAGGCTGTGAAGTGTCACTCAGCTGGGGAACTGCTTCCCTGGTCAAGTGCCACGCTGCTGGAATTGCTGGGTGCTTTCTTGTTTGTGTGTTTTCTCTTTCTTTTTCCCTTTTTCTTCATTTCTCAGTTTCTCGTCTCTTTCTACTTACCTTCTTTTCCTGTCTCCTGAATACCTGGCACTGTGTATCATCTCTGCCCCTTCTAGCCATGCTGTACTGTGCAGCTTAGGAGCCACTTCCCTGGTCTGCACAGCCACGCCAATGGGATGCCTGGGGGAATTTTTTAAATTTTTATTTATTTTTTTTCCTTTTTGTTTTTCTTCATTTCTCAGTTTCTAGTCTCTCCAATCCAACAGCAAGCTCCCTCAGTACTTTTTTTCTTGCTTCTGTTTCTGTCTCCTCTCTCTCTTCTTTTCCATACCCAATCTAGTTCCACACATCATGACCTTCCCCTTCTCCTCCCTCCTGCCTATCTGCACCATGTGCTGAACATTGCACTTCCAAGCAGCACAGGCCTGATCTACTGGAACCTGCCCTGCACTGACACCTGGCTTACCTTGTCGGCCCCAGTACATGCCGCAAACAACCCATCTCAGCCCCTCCCCTTCAGCTGGACCTGCCCTGTTGCACCATAGCTGAGCAACTGGCCCTGCCCATTGGACAAGGAGGTGAAAAACATCGTGTCCACAGATAAGCAAACAACAGAGAATGCACAGCCCACCTGCTCAGACATAACCAAATAAAACAAAAAAGCAGGACGAAACAAACAAATCCATAATCAATGAATGAAGAAAATATCTACTGCATATCCTGAAGACAGCAGACAATATCAAAACATATTAGAAAAAACAGGACTGGATGGTTCCAGTAGGCATCAAAAATACAACACCAGATTACTTTCCAGTAGAAGAAAAGCACTAGAACTACCTGATGGGGAATTCAAATCTCTAATATTCGGAGCTATCCAAGAGTTGAAGCAAAAAGCAGACAAAAATGAGGAAAAAAATAGACAAATTTGTGGAAAAAGCAGAAATATTCATGGAAAATATAGACAAAAAAATGGAAGAATTCAGGAAAATAATACAGGAACAAAATGCCAAAATAAATTCAAACTAGAAATCATACAAAAACAACAATTAGAAATCCAAAAGATAAACAATAAGATTTCAGAAATGGACAGTGTCATAGGAGGGCTGAGAAACAGGTTTGAAACAATGGAAGACAGGATTAGCGAAATTGAAGATAACTACTTGGATAAAACTTTGAGGAAAAATCAGAAAAAAGAACAAAGAAAAATGAAGAAACCCTGAGAATTATGTTGGATACAATCAAAAACCAAAGTATGAGAGACAAAGTCTCACCGTCCTTGCTTCTAATGGGAATTTGGCTGTACTTCTTCCAAGACAGATTTGTTCATTCTTCTGGCAGTCCACGGTATATTCAATGTTCTTCTCCAACCTCATAATTCAAAGGTGTCAATTCTTCTGTATTCTTTATTCTTTGTCCAGCTTTCACATGCATATAAGGCAACTGAAAACACCATGGTTTGAATTAGCCGGCATCTTAGTCCTTAAACTGACATCTTTGCTTTTTAACACTTTAAAGAGTTCTTTTGTAGCAGATTTGCCCAACACAATACATTGTTTGATTTCTTGACTGTTGCTTTGATTGTGGATCCAAGTAAAATGAAATTTTTTTTTTATTGTGCTTTAGGCAAAAGTTTACAACTCAAGTTAATTTCTCATACAAAAATTTATACACATATTGTTATGTGACATTAGTTGCAATCCCTACAATGTGACAGCACATTCCCCCTTTCTACCCTCGGTTTCTTGTGTCCATTCAACCAGTTCCTGTCCCTTCCTGCCTTCTCATCCTGCCTCCAGACAGGAGCTACCCATCTGGTCTCGTGATCTAATTGAACTAAGAGGCACACTCTTCACGAATATTATATTATGCTTTATAGTCCAGCCTAATCTTTGTCTGAAGAGTGGGCTTCAGGAATGGTTTTAGTTCTGGGTTGACAGAGCATCTGGGGGCCATAGCTTCAGGGGTTCCTCCAGTCTCTGTCCGACCATTAGTCTAGCCTTTTTATGTGAATTTGAGTTCTGCTCCATACTTTTCTCCCGCTCTCTCTGGGATTCTTTGTTGTGTTCCCTGTCAGGGTGGTCACTGATGGTGAAAATGAAATTCTTGACAACTTTTCAAATATTTTCTCCATTTATCATGATGTGGCTTATTGGTCCAGTTGTGAGGATTTTTGTTTTCTTTATGTTGAGGTGTAATCCACACTGAAGGCTGTAGTCTTTGATCTTCATCAGTAAGTGCTTCAAGTTCTCTTCACTTTCAGCAAGCAAGGTTGTGTCATCTGCATAACGCAGGTTGTTAACGAGTCTTCCTCCAATCCTGTTACCACGTCGTTTTTCATATAGTCCAGCTTCTCAGATTATTTGCTCAGCATACAAATTGAACAAGTCTGGTGAAAAGATACAAGACTGATGCACACCTTACCTGACTTTAAACCACACAGTATCCTTTTGTTCCATTTGAACGACTGCGTCTTAGTCTATGAACGGGTTCCACATGAGCACAATTAAGTGTTCTGTAATTCCCATTCTTCACAATGTTACCCATAATTTCTTATGATCCACACAGTCAAATGCCTTTGCAGTCAATAAAACACAGGTAAATATATTTCTGGTATTCTCTGCTTTCAGCCAGACATCAGCAATGATATCCCTTGTTCCATGTCTGTTCTGAATCCAGTCTGAATTTCCGGCAGTTCGATGTACTGCTGCAACTGGTTTTGAATGATCTTCAGCAAAATTTTACTTGTATGTGATATTGATATTGTTCGATAATTTCTGCATTCTGTTGGATCACCTTTCTTTGAAATGGGTTCAAATATGGATCTCTTCTAGTCAGCTGACAGACATACACCAATGAAAGAATTGAGAACCCAGACATAAATCCATCCACCTATGATCAGTTGATTTTAACAAAGGACTAAAGTTCATTAAATGGGGAAAAGACAGTCTTTTTAACAAATTGTGCTGGCAAAACTAGATGTCCATCTGCAAAAAAATGAAACAGGTCCCATACCTCACATCATACACAAAAACTAAACATAAATGGATCAAAGACCTAAATATAAAACCTAAAACAATAAAGATTACGGAAGAAAAATTAGGGACAAGGTTAGGGGCCCTAATACATGGCATAAATTCAATACAAACCATAACTAACAATGCGCAAACACAGAAGATAAACTAGATAACTGGGAGCTCCTGAAAATTAAACACTTATGCTCATCAAAAGACTTCACCAAAAGAGTAAAAAGAGAATCTACAGACTGGGAAAAAATTTTTGGTTATGACATATGAGACAAGGGTCTAATCTCTAAAAATCTATAGAATACTTCAACACCTCAAAACAAAAAGACAAATAATCCAATTTAAAAATAGGCAAAGGATACGAACAGACACTTCACTAAAGAAGACATTCAGGCAGCTAACAGACACATGAGGAAATGCTCGTGATCATTAGCCACTGTTGTTGTTAGGTGCAAATCAAAGCAAATCAAAACTACAATGAGATACCATCTCACCCTAACATTACTGGCTTGAATTAAAACAAAAAAACAGAAAATAACAAATGTTGGAGAGGTTGCAGGGAGATAGGAACTAAACGAATAATTTCTTTTATAAGGATCAGCACAAAGCTGGTTCCTATGAGGTGGAGGTTAAAGATGTCCCAAATGTCCAGCTTTTCCAAACTGCTGTACCACTCCATTATCTCTAACATCAATTCCTCCCTCTCCCCTCAGTACTCTCCCTCCTGTCTTTGAGTTCCCTAATCTGCTTCAATGTCTCACAGAACTCACAGGAAACAGCTCATGTGGTTATGAAGGCTGGCAAGTCCCAAATCCATGGGTCAGGCGTAGGCTTCTCCCGACTCACATGGCTGCAATGGCTGATGAAACCAAACTGGCAGTTCAGACCAAAGACTGCTGGCTCACAGGGCTGCGGAAGCTGGCGAATCAGGTTAGATGATGGAGGCCAGTGAATCCCAGAACTGGCAGGTCAGACAGCAGGCCTCTAGTTCAAGTCCCAAGAACTGGGGGTCGACTGATCATGAACCAGATGCAGGATCTAGATGCAGAGGGAGAGAGCATCACTAGATCGTTCACACATATATCTTAGATGCAGGCAACACTGCAGGGAAGGGCATAACTTGAGTTAAGGATGGGACTTGAATCAGGCCCTTCTGCAAGGCTTTGACCCAAGACACACCCTACACACATCTTCCTCATCAACATGTAGAGGTCAGGATCCAAAACACATAAAATGGAGGACAACCATACAACGCTGAGAATCATGGATTGCCCAAGGTGACACATAACTCCAACAATGATATATTCCATACACCTTATTTGAATAGTCCCACTCAACCACTGTGAGTGAGTCACAAAGACTATAGCTAGAAGGGTCATATAAATAATTCATTACACCACAGGAACTCTTATGCACTGCTGGTGGGAATACAAAATGGTACAACCACTGTGGAAAACGACATGGTGCCTCCTTAAAAAGCTAGAAATAGGAACGCCATACAATCCCATAATCCCACTCCTAGGAATATACTCTAGAGAAATAAGAGCCATCACAGGAATAGACATATGCAAACTTATGTTCATTGCAGCATTATTCACAACAGCAAAAGGATGGAAACAAAACCTTAGTGCCTATCAACAGATGAATGGATAAACAAATTATGGTATATACACACAATGGAATACTACACAACAATAAAGAACAATGATGAATTGGCAAAACATCTCACAACATGGACGAATTTGGACGGCATTATGCTGAGTGAAATAAGTCAATCACAAAAGGACAAATATTGTATGAGACTACTATTATAGAAACTCAAGGTTTCCACACAGAAAAAACAATCTTTGATGGTTACAAGGGAGGGGAAGGGTGGGGATGGGAAATCACCAACCAGATAGTAGACAAGTGTTAACTTTGGTGAAAGAAAAGACAACACACAATATAGGGAAAGTTAGCACAACTTGATCAAGGCAAAGTCATAGATGTTTCTTAGATACATCCAAATACCTCGTGGGACCAAGTTACTGGGGCTGAGGGCTGGGGCCCATGGTCTCAGGGGACATCTAGATCAGTTGGCATAACACAGTTCACAAAGAAAATGTTCCATACCCTACTTTGATAAGTAGCGTCTAGGGTCTTAAAAGCTTGCGAGCAGCCATCTAAAATACATCTACTGGACCCATGACATTCGGAGCAAGGAGAACGAAGAAAACCAAAGACACAGGGAAAATATCAGTCCAAAGGACTAATGGACCACATGAACCACAGCCTCCACCAGCCTGAGCCCAGAACAAATAGACAGTGCCCAGCTACGACTGCTCTGACAGGGATCACAACAGAGGGTTCCAGACAGAGTGGGAGAAAAATGTACAAAAAAATTCAAATTCACAAAAAAAGACCAGACTTACTGGTCTGACAGGACCCTTACCTCACACCATACACAAAAACTAACTCAAAATGGATCAAAGACCTAAATATAAAGTCTAAAATGATAAAAATCATGGAAAAAAAACAAGCATCTGGCTCATTATGACCTGACCTCCATTTTTGGTACTTAAGCCAGTGACCTGCCATATTGCCTGCTAATCTTAGAAGTCGTTGGCCTCTGCAGCCCAAAAGCCAGTAGCCTGCCATCTGACCTGCCAATCTTGGGATCATCAGCCCCTGTAGCTATGTGAGTCAGGAGAAGCCTCCAGCCTGATGCCTGACCCACAGACTTGTGACTTGCCAGCTTCTACAACCACGTGAGCCATATCCTTGAGATAAATCTCTCTATTATATATCCATATATATATGGAGCCCTAGTGGTGCAGTGGTTAAGCATTTGGCTACTAACCAAAAAGTGAGCAGTTCGAATCCACCAGGCACTCCTTGGAAACTCTATGGGGCAGTTCCATTGTGTCCTATAGGGTCACTATGAGTTGGAATCAACTCGACAGCAGTGGGTTTGGTTTTTGGTTTGGTTTTACACACACACACATACATATACACACTTCACCAGTTTTTCTTCTCTAGAGAACCTAGCCTAAGACACCCTCCAAACCACAAGTAATAATCTGTTTAGACTCTGGACTCCTCTAGTACTTTCTGTGAACTTCTTTTATGGCACTTAAAACTTTCTACTATGTATTATGGTTTTGTATGTGTTTTATCACTCTCCTTGACTGTAAATACCTTATGGGCGGGCTAATATCTAGTGTGTCTTGATTCACCAGTTCATCTTTGTATGTCGCATGGTGTCTTGCCCATTATAGGTGTCCAATAAGTGGTTACTGAATGCAAGAAAAAATGAGAGATTGAGTCAGCAGCTCTGGTTTTAGTTCCTGGCTTTGGTGAACACATCTGCCAAGTGCATCAGGAACAACCACAGTCATCAGGCATAACCATATAATCCTATGGATATAAAATCCTTCTCTAAGCAAGAACTCTGAATCCTAACCCCAAGTGAAGGAGCCCTGATGGTACAAAATTTAAGCACTCAGCTGTTAACTAGAAGGTTGGTGGTTCAAACCCACTCAGTGGCTCTGCTGGAGAAAGACCTGGCGATCTGCTTCCATAAAGATTATAGCCCAGAAAACCCTATAGGGCAGTTCTACTCTGTCACCTGAAGTCACTATGAGTCGAAATCAACTCAATGGCACCTAACAACAAGAAGCACAGGGAGTGTCAGAATAGAAAAATTTCAAATAGTTAACATTTCCAGCCTTTAAGTCAATCACAGTGTCAAGGGTGATTACAGTCAAAATTACTTATAGTTGTCAACGAGGCCTATAGAGCAGTAGGCATTCCTGCATCATTTTAAAATCTAGAAAACTGTGACATTAAATCAACAGCAACAGCAATAGCTAGCAAGATGTAGTTCATAGAGTCTTTATATAAGAAAAGAAATGCTGTTATTTTCCTTTCAAGTAGAAACATCCCTTTGCAATTTATAAGAGAAGGTCATAGTTCTTAGAAGGCAAAGGATTCAGAGATGAAGACACCAACAGTATATAGGAGCTAACAGTGCTGCTGTTATTAATTCTCTACTTTTTCCTAAATCTTCAATTTTCTTCTCTCTGCATACTAATAATTTAAGGAGCTCTGGTGGCACAATGGTTAAAGTGCTTGAGTCCTATCTGAAAGGTTGGCAGTTTGGACCCACCAGCTGCTTTGTGGGAGAAATGACCTGGCAATCTGCTTCCATAAAGATTGCAGCATAGAAAACCCTATGGGGCAGTTCTACTCTGTCCTATAGGATCACTGGGAGTCAGAATCCACTTCTTGTCACACAACAACAGCTAATAATTTCCATTAACATACAAGATATGCTATTATTTCTCCCAATCTTAAAAAACAAAAAAACATTTTTATTTCACTACTAGCTTCAGCTACTGTCCCACTTCTCTGCTCTCTTTTGCCACAAAACTTCTTGCGTTATCTATACTTGCATTTTTTTCTTTTCTTTAAATATTAACACTCTTTTAAAAAAAATTTTTTTTTTATTATTTTAGGTGAAAGTTCACACAACAAATTAGGTTCCCACATAACAATTTTTATACAAATTGTTCTTATGACATTGGTTACATTTTTCACAATGTGTCAACATTCTCATTATTTCCATTGTTTGTTCTGTTTCCATTAATCCAGCTTCCCCACCCCTCCTTACCTTCTCATCTTTGTTTTAGGGTAAATGTTGACCGTTTGGTCTCATACAGTTGATTATTTAAGGGAACACAGTACTCACAGGTGATATTGTTTATTTTATAAGCCCATCTATTATTTGGATGAAAAGTGAACACTGAGAGTGGCTTCAGTTCCAAGTTCAAAGGGTATCTTAGGTAGATGGTCTCGGGGGTTCTTCTAGTCCCTGTTGGACCAATAAATCAGGCAGTTTTTAGGAATCTGAATTTTGTTCTACATTATTTTCATATTCTATCTGGTACCTTCTATTGCGCCCCTGGTCAGAATGGTTGGTAGTGGTAGCTAGGCACCATCTAGCTCTTCTGGTCTCTTTATAGTCCTCTAGATGAGGCCATGGTTCATGCAGGCTATGAGTCCTGTGGGCTAGTTTCTTCTTCGAGTCTTTGGTTTCCTTCATTCTCTTTCGTTCCAGATGAGTAGAGGCCAATAATTCTATCTTAGATGGTCACTCACAAGCTTTAAAGACCTCAGACGCTACTCACCAAACTAGGATGTAAAAGATTATTTTTATGAACTGTGTTATGCCAATTAACTGAGTTGTCCCACGAGATCATGGTCCCAAGCCTTCAAACCCAGTAAACCAATCCTACAAGGTGTTTGTTTATGTGTAGGAAGTATCTGTAACTGTGCCCCATATATGCTTTATTACACATACGAATATATATATAGTGCACACAAACGTATATACATATGCCTACAGATACACCCATACATGCAAACCCATATACTCACATGTGCTTTCCTATACACATATATGTATATATAACTACCTATGTAACCATACACGTATTTTTTTGGTTGCTATTACTGTTGTTGCAAAATTGTATATTATAGCATTTACCAAAACTGTCTCTTATTTTTGTGTACTTCTTAGTGTCTCCATTTACCTTGGACAGGTTGTGTAGACTTCACTCATATTGTGTACTGCCTTTCCCATCACCAAAAATAACAAAGGTCTACTATCTAGAAAGCGATTCCCCCTCTTTCCCCTTCCCATCCCTGGTAACCATCAAAAAACATTGTTTTCTGTGTGTATGTCTATTCTTGACTTTTTATAAAAGTGAGACATAGAATATTTGTCCTTTTGTGATTGACTTATTTCACTCAGCATAACGTCCTCCATGTTCATCCATGTTATGTTTGATGGACTCATTATTTATAGTTGTGTAGTGTTCCACTGTATGTATGTAGCACAATTTGTTTATCTATTCTTCCACTGATGGGCCCTTAGGTTGTTCCCATATTTTTGCTATCATGAATAACGCTGCAATGAATATAGGTGTGCATATATCCATTCCCCAAATAAACTCTTGCACGGCTAATTCTATCTTGGTGTCTGCTCCTTGGAGGGCCCACAGAAACACACACGCTGTATCCTCAGCTCCTAGAACAGTGCCTAAGATGGAGAGTGCTTAAGAAATATTTGGTAAATGAATTAGTGCATGACTGCGGGGGTGACCTTTGAGCTAAGACCTGAAGAATAAGAAGAAACCAGCCATGGAAAAAAGCCAGGGGAAGAGTTTTTCAGCAAAGGACACCAAGTACCAAGGTCTCAAGGATGGTAAGAGTTTATCTTATTGAAGAAATAAGGCCAGTGAGATTGAAGTAGAGGAGAAGGGGAGTGTGGTAAAAGGTGACGTAAGAGAAGCAGAGGTGTCCAAATACTATAAGGCCTTATAGGTTATATAAGGAGTCTGGGTTTTATTCAATGAAAATGGAAAGTCACTGAGGGATTTTGAACAGGTGAATGACATGATCTGATATATGATTTAAGAAGGCCACTCTGACTGCTTTCTGAAGAGTAGATTGAAAAGGGACATAAGTGAAACAGGTCCAGGGAAGAAGCTTAGATAAGAGATAATGGTAGCTTGGATTCAAGGGTTGCAGGGGAGTTAGAAAGGAGAGAATAATAGGTTCATGAAGATTTGGAGTAGAACAGAATACAATTTGCTGATAGACTGCATGAGGGAAAGGATGATTCTAAGGTTTTGGGGCAACTGGATGGCTAGGGATGATTTGTGGAGGCAAAGTGTCTATTAGGCAGCCCAGTACAATGATCAGTTAGGCAGTTGGACACATGTCTGGAACAGAGGGAAGAGAAACTAGCTAGAGAGATATACTTGGCAGTCAGCATCTATCTATGCTCATCTATATATGCTCATGGGACTAGATGAGATCACCTATGGAAGGAGTGTTTATGACAGAGATATGAGTGTTTAACACTTAGCCGTCCATAACAGTTAACATTTGAAGCTCTGTATTTAAAAACTGGGTGGAGGTGGTAGAAAATGAACCCCCAAAAGAACTTCCAGTTAGGCATGAAAAAAAAGCAGGAGAGTATGGCCTTATGGAAGCCAATATAGGACAAAGTGTTTGAAAAATGTTTAATGTACTGAATGCTGCTGAGAAAGCCAGTAAGAATTGGACAAAGAAATGTGAACTGGTCCTGGCCCAACAGATGATGTTGGTGACCTCGACAAGAGAATTTTCTTAGAATGGTATAGACAGACTAAACTAGAGTGGATTGGGGAGCAAGGGAAGTGTTGGAATAATAAGTACAGACAACTCTTTTGAGAAGTTTTCCTCTTAAGGGAAGCAAACAAAGGGGGCATAGCCTGAAGGGGATGTGGGGTAAAAGTAGGGGTTTAAGGTGTTCTCAAACCAGGTATGTACCCAGTGGGGAGGAAGAAACTGATGGTCCAGAAGAGGAGATGAATGCTGAACCAAAGTCTGTAAGAAAGTGAGAGAGGAAAGAATCCAAAGTCCACACGAAGGATTGGCCTTTGATGGCAGCAGGGAAACAGAAGATACTTAACAGATGTAGGTAACTTTGCAGAGCTAAAGAAAGGTAAAATATCAGGAAGATAAATTTTAATCTGTGAGCTCTCTCTGTTCTGGCACTTGAATAAAAGCTATCCTAAAAGATTATAAATTCCAGACTTCACTTTAACAAATGTCTTTTAATTGACTAACCCACTGCCACTGAGTTCATTCCAACTTATAGTGACCCTATGAGTAGAACTGCCCAGAGTAGAACTGCCCCATAGAATTTCCAAGGCTGTAAACCTTTACAGAAACAAACTCCCATTACAGAAACAAACTCCCACATATTTCTCCCGCAGAGCAGTTGGTGGGTTCAAATTAACAACTTTTGTTTAGCAACCTTTTAATCGACTAGAAAGCTATGACTAGAAAGCTTTTTTTTTTTTTTAATTTCAAATGGAGAAAAAGAAAAAACCTGCATTCTCTTTATAAAATAACAAAAGCTGACCATAATTTATTTTTATTTCAGTCTCATGGTTTAGATTCTACCTCTGGTTTCCTCCTTTAAGTGCCACTGGTATTAAAAAGGATTTTTGCTCACTTACAGGTAATTCTAAGGATTTTTATTGAAGGCCATGCTGTTTGGTACTTCCCAAGGGTGGCATGGTCCAAAAGGCATAATATAATGCTCAACTGGAAGACTCTGAATAAAACAATGAAAATATGGGCTAAGTACCAGGAACAACTCCAAGACACTATGACACTGGAAAAGCTTCCCCTAAGGGAAGTGATAGAAAGGCCATCACTTAGATGGGTTGAAACACAACTGTAAAAGGCACTAGAAATGTATTAGACAGGGATCAATAGTGTAAAAAGCCCCTGAGAAGTACATTATATGGCCAAAGAGACCTTATCTCTAATTTTTGTGATTCTACAAAATTACATTATATTTGCAGAAAAAGCACTTTGGAATTGAAGAAAAAGAAGGAGCAGAGTTTCCATGTAAAAACATTCATGTATTGCTTGGCTTTAAATTAGTGAAACATCTTTAAAAATCAATTCTATGTCAGAATATCCAAATGTCAGAGATTAAAAAAGGTTAAATAATTGATAAAGTTAGATAGAACACAGAATTTATGGTGAACAAAATATTGTGGCATGGTAATCTTCACAATATCACTATTCAGCAAATAAATATACAATCATTAATGTATCCCGCATTTTCTGAATAGCCACAATATGCTAGATATTGTATCAACATATATTTGTGTGATATGGAAGAATTCAGAAGTAAGATTCCTGATTATTTTCCTATTTAACTTGGCACACAGGTCATTTAACTTCAATGATTTTCTCAACCTCAAAATGGGAAAAATGCTTTCTTATAATATTTAAATATTAAATGATTAAGAATGTCTTTTAAAAGTGAATGCATTATACCAAAAACACAAGTGAGAAAAATAAATAAATGGGACTACTTGGAAATGTAGCGAATGTTGCCAAAGAATAGATTGCCAAAAGAACAAACAAATCTGTCTTGGAAGAAGTACAACCAGAATGCTCCTTAGAAGCAAGGATGATGAGACTATGTCTCACATACTTTGGACATGTTATCAGGAGGGATCAGTCCCTGGAGAGGGACATCATGCTTGGTAAAGTGGAAGGTCAGTGTAAAAGAGGAAGACCCTTGATGAGATGGATTGACACAGTGGCTGCAACAATGGGCTCAAGCATAGCAATCACTGTGAGGATGGCTAAGGACCGGGCAGTGTTTCGTTCTGTTGCATATAGGGTCACTGTGAGTCGGAACTAACTCGATGGCACCTAACAACAACAATAACATTGAAATTAAATTTTTTTGTGCTGTAAATGATACTCTCAAAATATCCACAGAATGGGAGAAAATATTTGCAAATCATGTATCTGATAAGGGACTGATATCCACAATATATAAAGAACTCCTACAACTCAACAACACAAAGAGATACAACCCAATTAAAAAATGGCCAAAAGACTCAACTAGACATTTCTCTAAAGATATACAAATGGCCAATAAGCACATGAAAAGATGCTCAACATCATTGGTCATTAGGGAAATGCAAATCAAAACCACAATGAGGTACCACTTCACACCCACTAGGATGGCTAGGATAAAAAGGATAGACAATAATAAGGGTTAGCAAGAATGTGGAGAAATTGGAACTCTCCTTTCTGGTGGGAATGTAAAATGGTGCAGCCAATTTGGAAAACAGTTTGACAGTACCTCAAAAAGTTAAAGATAGAGTTACCATATGGTGCAGAAATTCTACTCCTAGGTATATACTCTGGAAAAATGAAAATGTATGTCCACAGAAAACTTTTACACAAATATTCCTAGCAGCATTATTTATAATAGCCTGCAGGTGGAAACAACCCAAATATCCATCAACTGATGAATGAATAAATGTCAACTGATGAATGAATAAATGTGATAAATCCATATAAGCAATATTATTCAGCCATAAAAGTAAATGAAATACTAACACATGCTACAACATGAACAAACCTTAAAAACATTATGCTAAGTGAAAGAAGCCAGACACAAGAGGCCACATATTGTGTGATTCCATTCATATGAAATGTCAGAATAGACAAACGTTATAGAGACAGAAAGTAGATTTGTGGTTGCCTGGGACTGGGAGAAAGAGTAGAATGGGGAGTGACTGCTAATGGGTATGGGGGTTTCTGTTTGGGGGTCATGAAATTTCTCTAAATTTAGATTGTGATGATGGTTGCACAACTCTGTCAATACACTAAAACCAGTTCTGTAAGTTTGTCATACTGTAGGGGCTTGCGTGTTGCTGTGATGCTGGTAGCTTTGCCACTGGTATTCAGATACCAGCAGGGTCACCCATGGCAGACACGTTTCAGCTGAGCTTCCAGACTAAGACAGACTAGGAAGAAGGACCCAGCAGTCTACTTCTGAAAAGAATCAGCCAGTGAAAACCTTATGAACAGCAGTGTAACACTATCTGATATAGTGCCAGAAGATGAGCCCCCTAGCTTGGAAGGCACTCAAAAGACGACTGGGAAAGAGCTGCCTCCTCAAAGTAGAGTCGACCTTAATGACGTGGATGGAGTCAAGCTTTCAGGACCTTCATTTGCTGATGTGGCACCACTCAAAATGAGAATAAACAGCTGCAAACATCCATTAGTAATCAGAACATGGAATGTAGGAAGTATGAATCTAGGAAGATTGGAGATTGTCAAAAATGAAATGGAACGCATAAACATCAATATCTTAGGCATTAATGAGCTGAAATGCACTGGTATTGGCCATTTTGAATTGGACAATCATATGGTCTACTATGATGGGAATGACAACTTGAAGAGGAATGACATTGCATTCATCTTCAAAAAGAACATTTCAAAATCTATCCTGAAGTACAACGCTGTCAGTGATAGAATAACATCCATATGCCTACAAAGAAGACCAGTTAATACAACTATTATTCAAATTTATGCACCAACCACTAAGGCAAAAGATGAAGAAACTGAAGATTTTTACCAGCTTCTGCAGCCTGAAACTGATCGAAGCTGCAATCAGGATACATTGATAATTACTGGTGATTGCAATTAGAAAGTTGGAAACAAAGCAGAAGAACGGGTAGCTGGAAAATAAGGCCTTGGTGATAGAAACAATGCTGGAGATCACATGACAGAATTTTGCAAGACCAATGACTTCTTCATTGCAAATACCTTTTGTCACCAACATAAACGGCGACTATACACATGGACCTCACCAGATGGAATACACGGGAATCAAATGAACTACATCTGTGGAAAGAGACAATGGAAAAGCTCAATATCATCAGTCAGAACAAGGCCAGGGGCCGACAACCGAATAGACCATCAATTGCTCATATGAAAGTTCAAGTTGAAACTGAAGAAGTCCACGAGAGCCAAAGTATGACCTTGAGTATATCCCACTTGAATTTAGAGACCATCTCAAGAATAGATTTGATGCATTGAACACTAATGACCAAAGACTAGACAAGTTGTGGAATGACATCAAGGACATCATACAAGAAGCAAGAGATCATTAAAAAGATAGAAAAGAAAAGACCAAAATGGATGTCAAAGAGACTCTGAAACTTGCTCTTGAACACTGAGTGACTAAAGCAAAAGGAAGAAATGATGAAGGAAAAGAACTGAACAGAAGATTTCAAAAGGTGACTCGAGAAGACAAAGTAATATAATGACATGTGCAAAGAGCTGGAGCTAGAAAAACAAAAGGGAAGAACACCCTCTGCATTTCTCAAGCTGAAAGACTGAAGAAAAAATTCAAGCCTCAAGCTGCAATACTGAAGGGTCCCATGGGGAAAATATTAAACAACGTGGGAAGCATCAAAAGAAGATGGAAAGAACACGCAGAGTCATTATACCAAAAAGAATTGGTCGACGTTCAACCATTTCAAGAGGTATCATATGATTAGGAACCAATGGTACTGAAGGAAGAAGTCCAAGCTGCACTGAAGGCATTGTCAAAAAAACAAGGCTCCAGTAATTGATGGAATACCAATTGAGATGTTTCAGCAAACGGATGCAGTGCTGGAAGTGCTCACTCATCTATGCCAACAAAGTTGGAAGACAGCTACCTGGCCAACCAACTGGAAGAGATCCATATTTATGCCTATTCCCAAGAAAGATGATCCAACCAAATGCGGAAATTATCCAACAATATCATTAGTATCACACGCAAGTAAAATTTTGCTGAAGATCATTCAAAAGTGGCAGCAGCATTATATAGACAGGGTACTGCCAGAAATTCAGGCCAGATTCAGAAGAGGACATGGAACCAGGGATATCATTGCTCACATTAGATAGATCCTGACTGAAAGCAGAGAATACCAGAAAGATCTTATCCTGTGTTTTATTGACTATGCAAAGGCATTCGACTGTGTGGATCATAACGAATTATGGATAACATTGCAATGAATGGGAATTCCAGAACACTTAATTGTCCTCATGAGGAACCTGTACATAGATCAAGAGACAGTTGTTTGAACAGAACAAGGGGCTGCATGGTTTAAAGTCAGGAAAGGTGTGCGTCAGGGTTGTATCCTTTCACCATACCTATTCAGTCTGTATGATGGCCTGGACTATATGGAGAAGAACGGGGCATCAGGATTGGAGAAAGACTCATAAACAACCTCCGATAATGCAGATGACACAATCTTGCTTGCTGAAAGTGAAGAGGACTTGAGGCACTTACTGATGAGGATCAAAGACCACAGCCGTCAGTATGGATTACACGTCAACATAAAGAAAACAAAAATCCTCACAACTGGACCAATAAGCAACATCATGATAAACAGAGAAAAGATTGAGGTTGTCAAGGATTTCAATTTACTTGGATCCACAATCAATGCCCATGGAAGCAGCAGTGTCATGGATTGAATTATGTCCCCCTAAAAATGTGTATCAATTTGGCTGGGCTATGATTCCCAGCATTGTGTGGTTGTCCTCCATTTTGTGACTGTAATTTTACGTTAAAGAGGATTAGGGTGGGATTGTAACACCCTTATTAAGGTCACATCCCTGATCCAATGTAAAGGGAGTTTCCTTGGGGTGTGGCCTGCACCACCTTCTATCTTACAAGAGATGAAAGAGAAGCAAACAGAGAGTGGGGGACCTCATACTACCAAGAAAGCAGTGCTGGGAGCAGAGCGTGTCCTTTGGACCTGAGGATCCTGCACTGAGATGTTCCCAGGCCAAGGAAAGACTGATGACAAGGACCTTCCTCCAGAGCCGACAGAGAGAGAAAGCCTTCCCCTGGAGCCGGCATCCTGAATTCGGGCTTCTAGCCTACTGGACTGTGAGAGAATAAACTTCCCTTTGTTAAAGCCGTCCACTTGTGCTATTTCTGTTAGAGCAGTGCTAGATGACTAAGAAAAGCAGTCAAGAAAACAAAAGACACATTGCATTGAGCGAATCTGCTACAAAAGACCTCTTTAAAGTGTTGACTAGCAAAGATGTCACCTTGAAGACTAAGGTGTGCCTGACCCAAGCCATGGTGTTTTTAATCACATCATATGCATGTGAAAGCTAGACAATGAATAAGAAGGACTGAAGAAGAACTGAAGCCTTTGAATTATTTTCTTGGCGAAGAATATTGAATATACCATGGACTACCAAAAGAATGAACAAATCTGTCCTGGAAGAAATACAACCAGAATGCTCCTCAGAAGCAAGGATGGTGAGACTACTTGTTACATACTTTGGACATGTCAGGAGGGGTCAGTCCCTGGAGAAGGGCATCATGTTTGGTGAAATACAGGGTCACTGAAAAAGAGGAAGACCCTTGTCATGGATTGAATTGTGTCCCCCCAAAAATGTGTGTAGCAACTTGGCAAGGTCATGATTCCCAGTATTGTATGATTGTGTTATCTGATGTGACTGCCTTATGTGTTATAAACTCTATCACTATGATGAGATTATATGTGATCTCCTTATATGTTGTAAATTCTGTCACTGTGATGAAGTTATACTGATGAGGTTGACAAGATTAGATAGCGTCTTAATACAATCTCTTTTGAGACATAAAAGAAGCGAGCAGAGACACGTGGGAACCTCACACCACCAAGAAAGCAGTGCTGGGAACAAAGCATGTCCTCGAACCTGAGGTTCCTGCGCAGAGAAACCCCCAGACCAAGGAAAGAGTGATGCATTCCAAGGACCTTTCTCCAGAGCCGACAGAGAAAGCATTCCCCTGGAGGTGACGCCCTGAATTTGGACTTGTAGCCTACTGGACTGTGAGAGAATAAACTTCTCTTTGCTAAAACCATCCACTTGCGGTATTCCTGTTAGAGCAGCACTAGATGACTAAGACAACCCGCAAAGAGATGGATTGACACGGTGGCTGCAACAATGAGCTCAAGCAGAACAATTGTGAACATGGCACAGGGCTGGGCAGTGTTTCGTTCTGTAGTACATAGGGTCGCTATGACTTGGAACTGATTCGACGGCACCTAACAACACAACAACAATTCAATGGGTGAATTGTATAGTATGTGAATTATATCTCCATAACTATGTTTTTAAAAAAGTATTAACATTAATGTCATCCCACATCCAAACTCTGGCTTACACAGAAGAATTCCTTTCCTTGAGAACAGATAATATTCAAAGCCCCCAGTGTCTAATTTTACTCACAAATTCCTTACATATCTAGCACATGCAGCAAACAAATTGTAACTCTTTTAATGCTGAAATGCAATCTTTAAGATAGTCTTTGTAGGTGGCAAAATCTGGAATTTAATGATAATGTTACTTTGAGTGCTCAATTTAGACGTGTATGTTAGAAAACATTTGTATCCTTGTCTGCTTGAAGATGATTTCTCTCTAGTGACTCTAAATATCTTTCTTGTACATGTATGTGCACTTAAAAGATTTTTTATTTTTAACTCTCAACAAAATAGAAATAGAAGGGAAATTCCTCAATATAATTAAGGGCATTTATACAAAGCCAAAAGCCAACATCATCCTAAATGGAGGGACTTTGATTCTCCTTGAGAATGGGAACCAGACAAGGATGCCCTTTATCACCACTCTTATTCAACATTGTGCTGGAGGTCCTAGCCAGAGCAATCAGGCTAGAAAAAGAAATAAAGCACATCCAAATTGGTAGGGGAGAAGTCAAAGTATCTCTATTTGCAGATGATATAATCTTATATGCAAAAAACCCTAAAGAATCTACAAGAAAACTATTGGAACTAATAGAAGATTTCAGCAAAGTATCAGGATACAAGATAAACACACAAAAATCAGCTGGATTCCTTTATACCAACAAAGAGAACCTTGAAGAGGAAATCACCAAATCAATACCATTTACAATGGCCCCAATAAGATAAAACACTTAGAATGAATCTAACCAGAGACATAAAAGACCTATACAATGAAAATTACAAGACACTACTGCAAGGAACCAAAAGAGACCTGCATAAGTGGAAAAACATACCTTGCTCATGGATAGGTTGACTCAACATGGGGAAAATGTCAGTCTACCCAAAGCGATCTACAGATACAATGCAATCCCGATCCAAATTCCACTGGCATTTTTAATGAGATGGAGAAACAAATCACCAACTTCATATGGAAGGGGATGAGGCCCCGAATGAGTAAAGCATTACTCAAGAAGAACAAAGTAGGAGGCCTCACACTACCTGATTTTAGATGCTATTATACTGCCACAGTAGTCAAAACAGCCTGGTACTGATACAACAACAGATACATAGACCAATGGAACAGAATTGAGAATCCAGACATAAGTTCATCCACTTATGAGCAGCTGATACTTGATAAAGGCCCAAAGTCGGTTAATTGGGGAAAAGACAGTCTCTTTAACAAATGATGCTGGCGTAACTGGATATTCATCTGCAAAAAACTGAAACAAGACCCATACCTCACACCATGCACAAAAACTAACTCAAAATGGATCAAAGACTTAAATATAAAATCGAAAATGATAAAGATCATGGAAGAAAAAATAGGGACAACACTAGGAGCCCTAACACATGGCATAAATGCAATACGAACCATAAGTAACAGTGCACAAGCACCAGAAGACAGACCAGATAAATGGGAGCTCCTAAAAATCAAACAATTATGCTCATCAAAAAACTTCACCAAAAGAGTCAAAAGACAACCTACAGACTGGGAAAAAAATTTTGGCTACGACAAATCCGATCAGTGTCTAATCTCTAAAATCTACAAGATACTCCAAAACCTCAACAAGAAGAAGACAAATAACCAAATTAAAAAATGGGCAAAGGATATGAACAGACACTTCACCAAAGAAGATATTCAGGCGGCTAACAGACACAAGAAGAAACGGTCACGATCATTAGCCATTAGAGAAATGCAAATCAAAACTACAATGAGATATCATATCACCCCAACAAGGCCAGCATTAATCCAAAAAACACAAAATAATAAATGCTGGAGAGGTTGTGGAGAGACTGGAACACTTATACACTGTTGGTGAGAATGTAAAATGGTACAACCACTTTGGAAATCGATTTGGCGCTTCCTTAAAAACCTAGAAATAGAAGTACCATACTTGCCAGCTATCCCACTCCTTGGAATATATCCTAGAGAAATAAGAGATGTCACACGAATAGATATATGCACACCCATCTTCACTGCAGCACTGTTCACAACAGCAAAAAGATGGAAACAACCTAGGTGCCCATCAACGAGAATAGATGAACAAATCATGGTATATCTACACAATGTAATACTACGCAATGATAAAGAACAATGATGAAGCTGTGAAACATATAACATTGAGGAAGCTGGAGGTCATTATGCTGAGTGAATTCAGTCAGTCACAGAAGGACAAATATTGTATAAGACCACTATTATAAGAACTCAAGAAAAGATTTAAACACAGAAGAAAACATTCTTTGATGGTTACAAAGGTGGGGAGGGAGGGTGAGGGTTATTTACCAACTAGATAGTAGATAAGAATTATCTTAAGTGAAGGGAAGGACAGTACTCATTACAGGGGAAGTCAGCACAACTGGACTAAACCAAAGCTAAGACGTTTCCTGAATACAATCAAACACTTTGAGGGACAGAGTAGCCGAGGAACGGGATAAACATACAAAAATCAGTTGGACCATGTTTTCAGGGGACATTTAAGTCAATTGGCAAAAGAAAGCTTATTAAGAAAATGTTCTGCATCCTACTTTGGTGAGTGGCATCTGGGGTCTTAAAAGCTTGCAAGTGACCATCTAAGATGCACCAATTGGTCCCAACCACCTGGAGTAAAGGAGAATGAAGAACACCAAAGACACAAGGAAAGTAGCAGCCCAAGAGACAGAAAAAGGCCACATAAACCAGAGACTTCATCAGCCTGAGACCAGAAGAACTAGGTGGTGTCTGGCTACCACCAACGACCGCCCTGACAGGGAACACAACAGACAGTCCCTGATGGAGCAGGAGACAGGTGGGGTGCAGAACTCAAATTCTAGTAAGAAGACCAGACTTAATGGTCTAACTGACACTGGAGGTGCCCTGGAAAGCACGGACCCCCTGGATTCTCTATCAGTCCAGAGCTAAAACAATTTCCAAAGCCAACTCTACAGACATGGATTGGACTGGACTGTGGGACATAAAGTGATACTCATGAGGTGTGTGCCTCTTAGCTCAAGCAGATACAAGAGACTAAATGGGCAGCTTCTGTCTGGAGGTGAGATGGGAAGGCATAGAGGGCTAGGAGCTGGTTGAAAGGACATGGGGAATCGAATCAGGTGGAAAGGAGTGTGCTGTCACAGTATGTGGAGAGCAATTAGAGTCACATAATAGTGTATGTATAAATTTTTGTAGGGGAAGAAATAAAAAAATAAAAGATTTTTGATTTTTGTCTTTGATTTATATTTTCAAAAGTTTTTACCATCACTTTTTAACACATAAAAACAAAAAGCAGAAACTCTCTCTTTAAAAGGCCAAAGTAAAATAGAATTAATTGAAGTTCTACTTATGTTAGATTTTTCTTCCAATTGGGCTTTCCTTGAGGAGGTGGAAGATTTAGAAAGAGATTCTTCAGAAGATGAGCGAGCGGTTAATATGTTAGATAATACTCTCCCCAGAAAGGAGACGTTTTCCTTCATTTGGTTTAGAGGGCTGCGGAGGAGAGCTGATACGTTTGTCACTAAAAAGCAAAAGTGACTGAGAACAACGAAGGCGCTGCGGGAACCCGGTGACGTCCGTCCCCTCAGACAGATCTTCCTCGTGTCTGTTCCGGCGTTGTCCCTCTACTGCCGCCACCTGCGGCCTCCTCCATCGCCAGTCCGGGCGACGCTCCGGGCAAGCCCATCCCTCTCCCTCCCCTCGGGAGCCTACCTTGGCCGGGCCGCGGAGACCGCCACCCCAGCGCCGTCGCCATAGCATCACGCCGCCCCGCCCCCCCGCCGCGCAGCCCCGCCCGCCCACGGTGTCTCTCGCCCCTGCCCCCCGGCCCGCACTGTTGCGGGGGAAGGGGCGGAGGCGGGGGCGGGGAGGGGGCGCCGAGGAGAGGAAATCGGCGGCGCGACGCCTGCGGCCTATTGGCTGCTACGTCCAGGAACCAGAAGCCCCGCCTCCCTGGTGGGGGTCACGTGATCCCTTTCAAAGATGGCCGCCCTGTTGTTTTGATGAATAATACTTGGTGGGGAGAGGGGGTAAGAGTAGGGGTGGAGGGGTAGGAGGATTTACTCTTCCAGCGAGAGGCATCGCGAATCTCGTCCTCCCCCTCCCCCTACCCGGGCTCCGGCGCGGAGGCGGGGCGTGGCCGGCCTCCTTTGGGAGGGGAGGGGCTTTCCTCTTCAGTGCTGGGCTCTGTCTGGGCGACTGTGGGGTCGTCTTGCCTCGGGGCACCCACTCAGCAGTCGAACAGTTCCCGCCAGGGGCAAAAGGTAGAAAGGAGAGCAGGATCTACTGGAGGAAGCGCAGCCGCCGCGCCACCACCTCGAAGACCTAGCAAGCTCGGAGCACGAGACGAGCTGGAGACTGAGCTCCTTAGTCTGGACAACCTAGGAAGCAGAGGGTAGTAAGTGGCGCCTTAAGATAACCCTGTAGCAGAAGCAGTGGCGGCCAGAAGAGGCTGCTCAGGGCAGAAGCAGCTGTAAGAGGCTCTGGGGCGATTGGAGTGACTGAAGCCAAGGCAGATCAGTGCCTCTCGTGTTCTTATTTTTTAACCTCTGACTATGCAATTCTGAAACCTCCCCCATTCGGGGGACTAGACAGCCCGATAGACACCTTCCACTCTCTTTTCCTCCCTCCCTGCTCTCGAGAACAGAAGGATCTTTCCTTAACGTCTTTCATCATTAAGAGGAAAGCGATGGAGGAGCTGAGCGCTGATGAGGTGAGGAGGTTGGGGGACACATTGGGGGACTAGTTGGCAACTCTTTGGCGCTATGGACAAAGATGATATTGCGCCAGTAGAGCCTGGCCTTTGGGCTTGGGGACGGAATGGAGATGACATTTTCAAAGAATAAAATGACTCCCTAAGAGATTCTCGTTTTATTCTCCCTTCGTTTATTTCTCCATTCTGAACTCCATTTGCTTCTTTTCGACTCTTATAGGGTATGAAGAAGAGGAGAGCATCTTGAGGTGTTCATTCTTTTCCTCAGGGTATTCAAGCAAGAAGGGCTAGATTTACATCAAGTTAAATAACACACACTTTACTGCAGGGATTTAAAGAATAATTTTGGATGGAATCAGAGTGATGGTGGGTGTATGTTTTAAAGGACGTGTTTGAAATCCCAAGTATGCGTGGCGGTAAGTTGTATAAGTTGATTAAATACACCTTTGTGTTTGAGGATGGCCTACGGACAGATTTCTCTGATATTTAACAAAATATCTATTTTCTCAACAGTTTAGAGAATTCTAATTAAATTCCAGTAATTTAAGAGACCACAACAGACTTCTGGCATACTTTGCTTTCTTTCTACCTTTCCCTAGTTCTTATCTCTTTCAAACTTGTTTTTGCTGTAGCAGAGACTACACAGGAAGCAAATGGAAGTAAATGACTTTGTAGATTCCCCTGTTCTCATCTCTGAAAGGAGTCACACAGATCCCCTTCTTGATGTTTTAAAGATTGTCTAATAAGATTGTCATAAAGACCGCGGCAATAAGGGTACAATGAATTTCCTGTGATTATACCGACTTTTCCCTTCCTTTTTACAAATTGAGCTTCCCTTTCAGGACCCCTGCTGGCCTCACCCTCTTCAACTGACCTCCTCATTTCTTCCACTGGTCATATAAAACTTCTCTAAAGTATTATGAAAGCAGTCATCATCAGGTTGGTTGTACTGTGAGACTTCCATGCTCTAGTTTTAGCTACAGAATAGTCAGTGTGTTTACTTAGGGACTAAAATTCTCCAGGGATAGGGCATACAAGTGGTGGGTTAAGGGGTCAGATGGGAAAGGAAGCATATTATTTTGTTGACTGTGATACCTGACTGTTTGGAAAGTCAAGATTGCCCATTCTCTGTTACTGATTTTGCTTTCCTCGAATACATCAGGAATGTAATCTTAAATTAGAAGAGTATTAAAACAGCTTCTTTCAGTCAGGTAGGAACTATCAAGAGATTCCCTTTGAGGGCACTTTGTTTTATGTAGTTTTAAAAAATGCCTGTCCTCCCTTTTATTCCTTTAGTATTAATTTTAATGGGTCATTTCTTTTAAGGCAAAGAGTTTGTTTTTTACTGGTCTTTTTCTCCCAGAAATTATTTTTTTCTTAATGATCTCTAAATTGTTCCTGGTTTTGAGGTTTTTAGATGAATTTTCACCAAGAAATTATTTTCATACCAATACAGAGTATAGACCGGTTAAAGGTGATACATCTGAAATATGTTTCTTCACTTTATTCAGTCCCTGAGGAAGGTGTAACTTTTTTGTTACCATATAAGGAACAAATGTAACCTTTTGCAGAGGAGATACAAGAAACATTTTTCAAGGTCAACAGAATATTAAAGTAAATATGAAAAGTTAAATTCACTAATGTAAGATCATTATGAAATTATCTTCAACAGATTAGCCTGTACAAAAGGGATAGTTTAATAGCAGGTAATTTTGCTTTGAGCAAAATTTAGAACAAGTAGTTTTTTTGGAAAATCTCTTTAGAGGTTTTTTATTTTTTAATCCAATTTCTTTATTTCTGGGATTAGGTGAGCAATTCTCAACAGAGACATTCCAAAGCTTTTTTTGCCTTTGTGTTGTTACTCTGTCGGGGGAAACTTTTGTCACACACATATAATGTGCCATTGATTTTGTTAGAAAATAACGCATTTTCATTATTGAATTCAAACAAAAATGTCAGGGTTAAAACAGGCAAGACAGTGATTTTTCAATCTGAATTAGGAAATTAGGTGAGGCAGAATTTCATATTTTAATGAAATTAAAATGTATGAGGATACAGTCCATGAAAAACAAAGGCTGGAATAACCAGATGAGTAGCTTTAGAAAATTTTACTTTACGGGCACTTTTGGGGCCCTGTTGTAAATCACCTTAAATTCATGTACTTTTCTTCTCTTGTGCTGTACAAGAGAAAAAAGAAGTGAAGTACTTGATTAACTTTATAGCTGTTACTGTCTATATAGTGCACTATAGTGAATCCATTGCTCTATAGAGCAGATCCGTGACTAAGTTCATTCTCTTCAGGAACCTACATTCCAAGGCATCATTATTTACATTACATTCATTCTGTAGCTTACTCACATCTTGTTTTTCATAGACCAAGATGATGTCTGTGAGTAGGGCAGGTATTTTAAACTTTTTTCAGCAGAGGTGATGAGATTGCGTTGAAATGATTTGCTTTTTTTTTGGCTAAATCTTTATGACCCACTTCATCTGCAAGATGGCTGGCTGGGATTCAGGGTGTGGTCATGGTTTTAGAAGAGTGTTAGGTGTTCCATCCCTGTCCCCCATGCAGATTACGGGGAGTTGACCTGTGACCTTGGACTTTGTAAGCAGTGGTCTGTAAGTGGAATAGGACTAAAATTTATCAACAGCCTTAGAAGCTTGCTTTGTGCCAGGCACTTTATAGCCATTGTCTTATTTGATAAAACAGTGTAATCAGACAGATGCTACATCCTTATTTTATAGGTGAGGAAACTGTGATTTAGGTTAAGTCATTTGTCCACAGTGACCTGGCTTAGAAGTGGCAGAGTTGGAATTGAAACCCAGTCTCCTAACTCTAAAGTACATTTTACTACATTTTGCTGCTTAACAAGTGGCCATAAATTCACCACAGCTTCTATATAAGTATCCTACTACCATTGACCCGTGCTGCTTGAAATGCATAGTTTTCCTGTAGAAGTGTTGTTTTGTATGAATACATTCATGAAGGGATCAGGTTTATTGTCTGTCATTTTGGTACTGACTCTCATCTGCTACCCACCCCCCCAAAAAAAATTGTTCATTCAACAAGCAATTTTTTTAAAAAGCAGAGGCTTTGTTCCCCTCATCAATACGTTAGGTAGGTTGAAGGAAATATAATCCTTTTTCTTAAATTAAAATTTAATTGGGACGAGCGAGATAGATAGGAATCCAGCAATTAAATTACAGTGTCCTAAGTGCTATTGTGGAAGCACGCACAAGACACCAAGGAAAACACCTGGTGGGAAGTGTCTCAATAAAGACTTTCAAGAAGTGACCCTTGTGCTGAGTAGTAGTTGCCAGGTTAAGGGTCCTTGGAACTGGCTGTTAGGCTGTGGAGCTCAGGAAATGGCAAGAAGTAGTGTGATTGGAACACAAGATTTTGCCTTGGGGAGTGGTGGCAGATGAAGCAGGCGCCAGATCTTGGAGGGCTTTCAAAAATGCTTCAGGAGTTAGAAGTTTCTCTGTAAAGCTGTTAGAAGCTTTTGAAGGGTTTTAAGGGATCAGAAAGTTGACTGACAAGGGAGGAGAGAGTGGCTTGGAAGAAGGGCTGCAGGCAGGGAGACAGAAGGCTTTTGCCATCTAGGAGTGAGGGCACCAAAACCCAAAACCAAACCCATGGCCATTGAGTCGATTCTGACTCATAGCAACCCTATAGGACAGAGTAGAACTGCCCCATAGAGTTTCCAAGGAGCACCTGGTGGATTTGAACTGCCGACAGCAGCTGAACTCTTAACCGCTACGCCACCAGGGTTTCCAGGAGTTAGGCGAGAGAGTCCAAACCCAGACAGTGGCAATGGGAATGGAGGGGGAGCAGACAGACACCAGTAATATCAAGGATCTGTGTTAACCTAGTTCTAATGATCAGCTTGATGTGAAGACGATGGGGGAGGAGAAAGGACAAAGATGATTGCTCAGTTCTAACTTGGGAGATGGATTGGGAGTGGGATAAGGCATTCCATATGGGGAGCAGATTTTAGAGAAAGCAGGTGAGTTTAGTTTTGGACCACTGACTGAGGAGTCAACATGGAGACCCCCACCCTGGCCTTTCTACTCTAGCATCGCCATCCCTTTGACATTTTCTGTCTTTGTAGTAGGCCCCAGGACCTAAGCTGGTGCTTTCTAACCAGGGATTCTTTTTCCTCAAGCCTGGTAGGATGTGGATATAGCCTCACCGGCCCCTTCTCCACTCCTGTTCACTTTAGAAAAGAGACAGAGGATGATGATAATATTAGCTGACATTTATTGAACTTTTAATATGTGTTCAGCACTTAGTTTGCTTAGCAAAATTATTTTTGTTGTTATTCCCATTTTACAGATGAGAAAATTGAGACTAATAGAAATCAAGTAATTTTTGGAAAGGCACACAAATAGTGATAGAACCTGGATTCTAATTTAATTATGACCCCAGAGTTCTTTTTTTAAAAGATATTTTATTTATTTTGTTGTTGAGAATATACACAGCAAAAACAGACTCCAATTCAACAGTTTCTACATGTACAATTCAGTGACGTTGATGACATTCTTTGAGTTATGCAACCATTCTCACCCTCCTTTTCTGAAATTCTCCCCCATTAACATAAACTCACTGGCCCCTACGGTTCCTGTCTAATCTTTTGAGTTACTGTTGTCACTTTGATCCCATATAGATAGATCTTAAAAGTAGGGTTTTGAACCTGTTGGTTCCAGTTCGAACCCCTGCTGATAATTTGCAGTCCTAACAGATTTGCAGGCGATGCTGATAACTGCTGGTTAGTGACCCCAGAATTCTTAATCCTGCTGCTAAACCACCTGTAAAATAGAAATAACCTGAACAAGTTGTAATGTTTACAGTGTTCTTATTGTCCCTTTTGAGATGGGAATTGGAAGCTCTAGTGGACTTTTAAGGAGACCTGGTGGCGCAACAGATAAGCACTCACCTGCTAACTGAAGGATCTGCAGCTCAGACCCACCCAGTGGCTCCCCAAGAGAAAGACTTGTCTATCTATTCCTGTAAAGATTACAGCCTAGGAAACCCTATGGGGCAGTTCCACTCTGTCATATAGATTTGCTGTTAGTTGAAATCAACTTGACGGCACACAACAGCATATCATCATCATTATCATCAACAGTAGACTTTTATTCTCTAGTTGTTATTCTGAGAGTGGAGCTCATCTTGTAGAGGAAGAAGGCCAGGGAGACTCCTGATGACGGGCCCTTGGGTCTTTAGGTCTTTGCTCTGCACAGAGTGCATTTTCTCACAAGTTCCCTGTAGTATAGGTGGAGATGCCTTCCTGTCAGCAGTTCATTCATCCCTATTTACTGTTTCCTTGCTGTGTGTCAGACACTGTATGAGTCCTGCTCGCATGGAACCTCCTCCTAGTGAGAGGAGACAAATGATAAACAAAAATGTACACCTAAGATGTCATTTGGTAATAAGTACTATGAAGAAAAACAAGTAGACTAAAGGGATGGAGAGCAGTAGGGGTTTGGGGTGTGTGTGCAATTTTAGGAGGTGGCTTTTGAGTAGACTTAAAGAATTGAGAGGAAGCAAGCCATGTAGCCATCTGGGGAAAGAGTTTTCCCATGTACAGGGAATGTCAAGTAGTGAAGGCCTTCAGGTGGATACCTTCATGACCTGCTGCAGGAACAGCAAGGAAGCCAAGTATGGTTGGAGCCTGGTCAGCAAGGGGCTCAGTGGCAGGAGATGAAGCCATACATTCTTTCAGCAAATATTTACTGAGTGTTTATAGCTATATTTCAATCAATTCTGAGATGTCCATTCTCCCTTCCCCCTCCCCCCCACATTTTAACATCTTTGAAATTGAAATGCTTCTTATAATGGATATAGTGGTGTCATCACTACTGGCCAGGTGGCAGTTGTGACATGTCGTAATTTCCTGTTTGTGTGCGAACCTAGTCATACCTGTTCATATTATTGTCCCTTCAGTTGAGTTAAGTGCTTCTGTTAGGTGCTGTCAAGGCCATTTTTCGACTCATAGCGACTCCGTGTGACAAAGTAGAACTTCCCAGTGGGTTTTAGGCTATAATCTTTCTGGAAGCAGATCACCAGGTCTTTTTCCCTGCTTAGCTGCTGGGTGGGTTTGAACTGCCAGCCTTTAGGTTAGCAGTCGAGTGCTTAACAGTTGCGCCACCGGGGCTCCTTGAATTAACTGCTAAAACCTGTTAAAACCCTTTGCCTTCGAGTCAGTTCCAACTTATAGCAAAACTATAGGACAGAGTAGAACTGTCCCATAGGGTTTCCAAGGCGGTAATCTTTACGGAAGCAAACTGCCACATCTTTCTCCAGGGGAGTGGTTTTTGGGTTCGAACTGCTCACCTTTTGGTTAATAGCCAAGAGCTTTAACCACTGAACCACCAGGCCTCCCCGAGTTAAGTGCTGTTGTTGTTGTTAAGTGCCCTTGAGTCAGTTCCTAGTCATAGCGGCCCTAGGCACAACAGAAAGAAACACTGCCCTGTCCACCTTCATCCTCACATGATTGTTGTGAGTTAAGTGCTACAAGTGTTTAATTCAGTTGCCATTGTAAATGCCTTCAAAAAATTACACTTTGATTCAACAGTGAAAGCAAACATTACTTTGTATGCAGAGATGAATGGAAACAGCAGTGGGATGTAAATTTGATACTAGTAAAGAAAATGTTTGTTGGAGATATGACCGCAATTCCATATTTTATTTCAAAGCAACAACCAAGTACATGAGGGGGCTTTAGAAAGGTGGACTGCATAAGTCTATGATGCTGTGTCACCTTTTGTTACTGAAGATGTAGTTAGAAGGATTGCCTTTCACACCCAGGCAATGCAACTAAAGGTCAGAAACATCCCATATTTCTCAGAAAGAAATTGCAAATAATGAGAGGCTAGTGTAAACGAATACTACTCTGTCCCAGTTAATTGTTAAGGCATCTCGCTGTGGTGTAATTGGCAGCATTTTTTTTTTACATTCTTGGTGGTGCAAAAAATAGCGATGCAGCTTACAATCAGTGACATATTTGATGAAATACAGTATATGCTTGGCATTGTTATAAACCACAAGGATGTATCAATGAACAAAACAGACAGAAATCCCTGCCATCATGGGGCTTACATTCTGATTTATATTTTAAAAGAATCCTTCTGGCTGCTGTGAAAATAGATGAAGGGGGAAAGAATAAAAACAGAGAAAAAGGCTGGAAGGCCATCACAGAAGTCCCAGTGGCATGATGTGGGGCCACCAACCAGGGTTAGTGGTGGAGAAAGGTTCAGATACTGGATGGTCAGATGTTTTGTAGGTAGAACCAATAGAATTTGGTGATGGATTGGATGTGGGGGCGTGAGAAAAAGAGCAGAGTCAAGGATGGCTGTATGAGTCAGGTTATTATCAGGTGGACCACTGTAACAGAGAGATGTGAAACAGCAGTTGCTTAAACCAGATAGTTGTTTATTTCTCTCTAAATAGAAGTCTGGGTAAGAGGCCAGTGCTGGTATGGCAGCTTTGTGCTCATTAGGGGCCCAGGCTTCTTCTGTCTTGTTGCACCATCTTCCCTAACATATGGCCTCCATCTTTTGGTCAATTTATGTCTGCATTCTAGCCAGAGAGAAAAAAAAGGCAAAGGGAGGGCATGCTCTTTCCCTTTAGCTTATAATCTGTGTATATCACTTCTGCTCACCTCATGCGCTGTTCAGAACGTCACATGGCCACAACTACCTGCCTCCAAGACTGGGAAATAATCTTTACCGGTGGCTGTGTGTTCAGCTAAAAGTTCTCTTATATCAGAAGGGGAGAACATCCTATGCCCCTCTTTCCATCCCACATCTAAAACACACTCTGCAGCTTCCCAAGGGAGACAACCTCAAGTCAACTTCAGAGTCTAGGATCCCTGGGTGATGTATAGTTCTCTCCACCAGGCATGAATGAGGCTCTTCATGATTCAGGAAACTTTCAATTAAAATATAAGTTATCTGTTAACCCTTTTGTGAACCAATTATTTTCTGCTTTGAAGTTTTTTGTTGGCACCATGTGTTTTCATTAATGGAAGCATGCTGAATCATTGAGTATGTCTTGAATTTTTGGTAGGTAGTATGGATTTCTTTTTCTTGCCCCTTCGCCCAAGCCTACCCTAAGTATTTGGTGGTACATACGAAGTACCACTAATTATACCCTAGAGTCCCCACCGGGGTCTGTTGGTACATATGTGTAACAAAAATTTTCAAAATTTTAGTTTTTCCGACCTAAAATTGAGACATCTCATACAATACTCTATAAAAACAATAATTTGCAGCATACACCCGTTTCGTCGATTTCAGTTATATAGGCCCCTGCCTTGCAGCAGCACACACTGTCAGTGGTACAGCAGCGTCCTGATAAACCTTTAGAGGCAGAAAAAGTCCTTGGCCCCTAGAGGTACCCGTGAGCATAAAAGGGTTAAATTCCTTCCTCCCTCCCCCCCCCCCCCCCTCTTTCAACCTTACTTGGCCCCAGGTAATCAGACTAAGTAAACCTAGATTGTAGACCGTGGACATTCTTTAGGCAGGCCTAGATTCCCTTTTCTCTCTGCATGCATATCAGCAAGCTGTAGCTTGAGTCCATCCTATTCTTGTGGGACTTCTTGCTTAAAATGGCAAGAAGCCAACAAGCACCCAAATTCTGAATTGCCCAACCAGTTCCCCTAGAATTACAGATCATGTTGGAACGCAGGCTGTTTTCTAGGATGTCACAGGTTTTACCAAAAGTTCTGTTGCTGGTCATTAGCTTTCCTCGTGTAATATCTGTGCCTTGCTGACCCCTAAGCCAATGCCATATATTTATATTCTGTTCAGGTCAATTCATTTCCAGATTCTATATATAAGTTAGGATGTTGGTTTGACTGCTGCAGCAAAGAGGGCCAAAATAATAATGGCCTGACCAAAACAGAAGTTAATTTTTCTCTTAAGTAAAGGTGTGGGTAGGTAGTTGAGAGCTGGTTTAGTAACTAGTAAGCCAGACTCATTCTGTTTTGTGCTCTGTCATCCTTAATATGAAACATCTAACTTACAGTCCAAGATGGCTGCCGCACCTCCTGCCAGTATATCTGCATTCCAGTCCTCAAAACGACCCACTGCTGTCGAGTCGATTCCGACTCACAGAGACCCTATAGGACAGAGTAGAACTGCCTCATAGTGTTTCCAAGGCTGTACATCTTTAAGTAAGCAGATTGCAACATCTTTCTCCTGCAGAGCAGCTGGTAGGATCAAACCACCAACCTTTCTTTTAGCAGCCAAGCGCTTTAACCACTGTGCCACCAGGGCTCCTCCAGTTCTCAGGAAGGGATTAAAAGGGTAGGTATGGGCATGCTTCCATCTCTTAAGGGCATGATCAGAAAATTTCACAATATAATTGCTTACATCTCCTTGGCCAGAACTTACCTAGTCACACCTAGATGCAAGGGTGGCCAAATTAGGAGGCAACCAGCTAGCTATCTATAGAGCCTGAGTGGTGCCGGCAGTTTGTGATTGGCTGCTAACCTAAAGATTGACAGTTTGAACCCACCCAGCAACTCTGTGGAAGAAAGCCCTGGCAAACTGCTTCCATAAAGATCATAGGCAAGAAAACCTATCTTCTACTGTATAACACATGGGATCGCCATGAGTTGGAATTGACTCAGTGGCAATGAGTTTGGTTTTATAGGTTCGTGGGTGGCACAAATGGTTTGTGCTTGACTACTGACCGAAGGGTTGCTGGGTCAAACTCACCCAGTGGTGCCACAGAAGAATGGCCTGGAAATCTACTTCTGTAAAGCTTTCAGCCAAGAAAACCATATGGAGCAGTTCTGCTCTGTAACACGTGGGGTCATCATGAGTCAAAATCAATTTGACAGCAACGAGTTTTTGGTTTAGCTATCTCTGCCACAGTGATTTTTAGCCTAACCAGCTGGAAAAATGGAGTTGTCATTTACTGAGTTGGGGAAAATTGAAAGATAAGATATGGAGGGAGAAATTATCTGTTTTGAACATGTTAAGTTTATGTTACCTAGTATTTATCCAGGTGGAGATGTTACATAGGTTATGGATATAGGATTTCAGTTCAGACTAGAGATTGGGGTTGGGGATACAAATCTAGGGAGTTGTCAGGATATGTCAGATCATGAGAATGGACACTGACCTAGGGAGTGAGGTTGGAAGAGAACAGATCAGAAGACTGAGTCTCGAGCCACTCTAACATTTGGAGGTCAGGAGATAAAAGAGGACCCAGAAAAGGAGACTGAGAAGGAATAGCCACTGAGGTAGGAGGAAAGTCAAGAGAGCAGGGAGTCCCAGCAACCAGCAGAAGAAAGTGTTTCATGATGGAGGGAGAATTCTGCTCTGTCAAATGCTGAAAAAGTAAAGGAAGACCAAGAATTGTCAATGGAATTTGGCAAAGTGGAGGTCATTGATGACCTTGATAAGATGGTTTCATTGCAGGGGCGAGGATGTCACCTGCCATAACAAAATACTATCAGCTGGGAGGCTTAAAAGAACAGAAATTTGTTCTTTCACAGTTCTGGAGGCTAGAAGTTCAAAATCAATATGTTGGTTGGGTTGGTTCCTTCTAGAAGTTCTGAGGAAGAAAGAATCTGTTATATGCTTCTCCTAACAATCCTTGGCTTTTCGTGGCTTGGGGCTATATAACTCCAATCTCTCCCTCAGTCTTCACGTTGCCTTTTCCCTTCTGCTTCTCTCTCTTTCTCTTTCTCTTCTTTCTCCTCTACAGACGTCAGTTGTTGGATTTAGTTGTTTTTGTTAGGTGCCGTTGAGTCAATTCCGATTCATAGCGACACCGTGTACAACAGAATGAAACACTGCCCGGTGCTGCGCCATCCTCACAATTGTTATGTTTGAGCCCGTTGTTGCAGCCACTGTGTCAGTCTGTCTCGTTGAGGGTCTTCCTCTTTTTTGCTGACCCTCTACCAAGCTGATGTCCTTCTCCAGGGATTGATCCCTCCTGATAACACATCCAAAGTATGTGAGACGTAGTCTCCCCATTCTTGCTTCTAAGGAGCATTTTGGCTGTACTTCTTCCAAGACAGATTTGTTCATTCTTTTGGCAGTCCATGGTATATTCAATGTTCAGTATTCTTCGCCACTCTAAATCCAGGATGATCTCATCTCAGGATCTTGAATTTAAATACATTTTCACAGATCCCATTTCCAAATAAGGTCACATTCACAGGTACTAGGGACTAGGAATTTGGCATATTTTTTTGGGAGGGACACAGTTCAGCCCACTACAATCTACTGCTGGGACGTAAGCTCCTGGCTGTCTTGTTCACTGCTTTATACCCAGCTCTTAGAACAGGGCTTGGCAAGGAGTTGGCCTACAGTAAATATATGTTGCTTTCATAAATTAATACAACGTGTCTTTTTGTAACTCAGTCTTGTGTAGTAGGCTTTTGCTGTTGCTACATAAGCTGTAGTAGTTACATTAAGGTAGACACTTGATGGAAGAAACCTTATTGTCAGAGTTGTAATTCAGAGTCAGATATACCTGAGTTTTATTTGGGCCAACCAACTAGATAACCTTATGCAAATTACTTAACCTTTCTGAGCCTCAGTTTCTTACTTGTAAAATGGAGTATTGATCCCTATCTGATAGCATTGTTCTTCAGATTAATTACAGTAATAATGTAAAATGCGTAGTACAGTGCCCTGGCAGAGTGGATTCCTGAGAATTATTAGCTTTCTTTTCCTGAGTAAGATTGAACTGTTTACAATTATAATTTTAGTTGGTACCCATATAACATCTAACAAACCCTTTACATGTAATAGTATCAACAACATTAGTAGTAGTATCTTATCTTGTCAGGGTAGTGAATAGGCCCAGGCTTGTGTGAAAGGTTGGGTTGGGATCCTCTTCCTCTTCCACATTATACTTCCTAAAATCTCTTCTTACCTTTGCATGTAATATTGCTAACAGCGTAAATGGAGGTATCCATCTTACGTGAAAGGTTGGGTTGGAATCCTCTTCCCCTAAAATCTCAAGGACTGTCCTTTGTATAAGCCACTCTCTTATCACTTGTCAGGCCTCCTCCCTTTTTTTTTTTTTTTTAAAAAAAAAACCTGGAATGATCAGGTGGCTTCAATGTACTAAGGGGTGAAGGTAGGTAGAGGAGATCTGAAAGGGAGAAAATTATGCAGAAATGGGAACTGAAGAGTCCCAGGAAAAACATGTCACATCAAAACTAAAAAAATATAACTTGAAGTGACTCATTCTACTTAAATCAGATGACTTATTTTGTCCTCTGAAGGGATTTTTCCCCTTCAGGGGGAAAAAAAATCTCTGTGTTGGATGTCATTGTGTTAACTGCTCACCAGCTGCTATATCTTATATCTTGAAGACAGTATTGAGATTGGGAAAAGAGGTATTTTTTGGGATCCTAATATCACGAAGTGCTCGACCTTGACTAGTAGCTTTTTAATTTAGCATTATGAAATATATTGAATACGCATTGTTTCTTTGTTCCCTGTCAGTGTGTGGTATAGATTCCAGATGTCTAATTTAAAAATAAAATAAAACCTGTTGCCTTTGAGTTGATTCTGAATCATGGTAACTCCATGTGTTACAGAGTAGAACTGTGCTCCCTAGGATTTGCTTGACTGTAATCTTTATGGATACAGGTCTCCAGACTTTTCTTCCATGGTGCTCACTGGGTGGGTTTGAACTGCCAACTTTTAGGTTGGTGTTGTTTGTGTTGTTAGGTGCTGTAGAGTCGATTCCAACTCATAGCGACCCTATGTACAACCGAATGAAACACTGCCCCGTCTGCACCATCCTCACGATCTTTGCTGTGCTTGAGCCCCTTGTTGCAGCCACTGTGTCAGTCCATCTTGTTGAGGGTCTTCCTCTTTTTTGCTGACCCTCTACTTTACCAAGCATGATGTCTTTCTCCAAGGACTGGTCCCTCCTGCTAACATGTCTAAAGTATGTGAGATGTAGTCTTGCCATCCTCGCTTCTGGTTGTACTTCTTCCAAGACAGATTTGTTTGTTCTGGCAATCCATGGTATATTCAGTATTCTTCGCCAACACCATAATTCAAAGGCATTAGTTCTTCTTCAGTCTACTTTATTCATTGTGCAGCTTTCCCAAGCGTATGAGGCTATTGAAAATACCATGGCTTGGGTCAGGCGTACCTTAGTCCTCAAAGTGACATCCTTGCTTTTCAACACTTTTAAAGAGGTCTTTTGCAGCAGATTTGCCCAATGTAATACAACATTTGATTTCTTGACTGCTGCTTCCATGGGCGTTGATAGTTGAATGCAAACTATTTACACCACCCAGGGACCTAGATGTTTAATTCCCCGTTGCTGTCAAGTCGGTTCCTACTCCTAGTGACCATATAGGCGAGTAGAACTGCCCCGTAGGGTTTCCAAGGAGCGGCTGGTGAATTAGAACTGCCAACCTTTTGGTTAGCAGCTCCCTGCTTAACCACTGCACCACCAGGGCTCCAGATGTCTAAATGGCGTCATATTTAATTGGTTAAGTTTTCTAACTAGATGAGATGAAGTAGCAATTGGCTTTAAGGGACCTTTTGTGGAACTGAACTCCTAGGATTCCCATGAAACAGCTAGTATTGAGCCCCTTTCATGTGCCAGGCCCTTTTCTAGAATCAGGTTACGATATTTTGTCAGCACTGTGTCTATACTTGTCACCAGGGCCAGCTTCATGAGCATTCAACCTGTGGAGTTAGAAGAGCCCCATGCTTAGCTTAATGCTCTACTGTCAGTGCCTTGAAATTCTTTAGTTTTGAGCAAGGGGCCTTGCATTTTCGTTTTGCACGGGTCCCCGTAAATTCTGCAGCTGGTCCTACTTGTCACTAGACTTTCTCTGTATAGGTGAATATATGTCTAGGGTAGAGTGTGGCTAGATCCTAACATTGTAGAAAACTATATGGAAGCTCACGAAAGGGAAATGCTCATGTTTATAGAGAAAATGTTAGTATGTTTGTAACTATAATGCCATGTCATTAATAGAAGTTCTTGAAATTTTTAAGTCTTATCTGTCTGTAATATTGAATCTTTGGATAAGTTATTGAACTTCCTCAAATTTTTTTTTTTGGGGGGGGTGGGCAGGGGGGAGGTTAGTTATAAAAAAAAGAGCCCTGGTGGCACAGTGGTTAAGTGCTTGGCTGCAAACCAAAAGGTCAGAGGTTCCAGCCCACCAGTGGCTCTGCAGAAGAAAAGACCTGGCAATCCAACCTAGGAAGCCCTATAGGGCAGTTCTGCTCTGTTCTGTAGGGTCACCATGAGTTGGAATGGACTTGATGACACACAACAGTTAAAAAATAGATTCATTATTTTAAAATCAAGATTTTTGACATATAGGCATTTACTTCCTTATTACCTTTTTCACGTTGTCCATCTTTCTCCAATCTTGTTATTTTATTTTATTTTTTTGTACAGTATATATTTAGGTTGTGTTTTTACAGTATAAATATTTGTTTTCATGATATGTGAATTTTTTTCAAAATTGTGTGTTTAAAACTATAATTCACATAAAACCAAAACCAAAAACCCATTGCTGTGGAGTCAGTTCTGACTCATAGCATCCCCATAGGACAGAGTAGAACTGCCCCATAGGGTTTCCTAGGGGCAGCTGGTGGATTCGAACTGCTGACTTTTTGGTTAGCAGCCGTGGCACTTAACCACTGTACCACCAGGGCTCCATAATTCATATAGTGGTTTTTAAAAATGTTTTAAGAAATATTATCAAAAGGCTTGTTTCCTGTAGTATTAGTATTTATCTGTAAATACTTACCTGTGCTGGCCAGTCAGCTTTTATGATTAACTAAAAATAATCACAGACCAATTACCAATTTCCAAAAACAATAAAGAACATTTAATGTTGTTGTTGGTAGGTGCCATCCAGTCTGTTCCAACTCGTAGTGACCCTGTGTACAACAGGCAAAACACTGCCCGGTCCAGCACCATCCTCACAGTGGGCTTATGCTTGAGCTCCTTGTTGCAGCCACTGTGTCAGTCCATCTCGGTGAGGGTCTTCCTCTCTTTCGCTGGCCCTCTGTTTTAGCAAGCATGATGTCCATCTCCAGGGACTGGTCCCTCCTGATAACATGTCCAAAGTTTGCGAGATGAAGTCTCACCATCCTCACTTCTAAGGGACATTCTGGCTGTACTTCTTCCAAGACAGATTTGTATGTTCTTCTGACAGTCCATGATATATTCAATATTCTTCACCAACACCATAATTCAAAGGCATCAGTTCTTCTTCAGTCTTCCTTATTCATTGTTCAGCTTTCAGATGCATATGAGGCAATTGAAAACACTATGGCTTGGGTCAGGTGCACCGTAGTCCTTAAAGTGACATCTTTGCTTTTTAACACTTTAAAGAGATCTTTTGCAGCGGATTTGGCCAATGCAGTGCGTCGTCTGATTTCTTAACTGCTGCTTACATGAGCGTTGATTGTGGATCCAAGTAAAATGAAATCCTTGAGAACTTCCGTCTTTTCTCTGTTTGTCATGATATTGCTTCTTGGTCCAGTTGTGAGGATTTTTGTTTTCTTTATGTTGAGGTATAATCCATGCTGACGGCTGTGGTCTTTGATCTTCATCAGTAGGTGCTTCAAGTCCTCTTCACTTTCAGCAAGCAAGGTTGTGTCATCTGCATTATGCATTATTGCAGGTTGTTAATGAGTCTTCCTCCAGTCCTGATGCCCTGTTCTTCATATAGTCCAGCTTCTCGGATGATTCGCTTAGCATACAGATTGAATAAGTATGGTGAAAGGATACAACCCTGAAGCACACCTTTCTTGACTTTAAACCATACAGTATCCCTGTTCAAACAGCTGCCTCTTGATCTATGTACAGGTTCTTGATGAGGACAATTAAGTGTTCTGGAGTTCCCATTCTTTGCAATATTATCCATAATTTGTTATGATCCACACAGTTGAATGCTTTTGCATAGTCAATAAAACACAGGTAAACATATTTCTGATATTCTCTGCTTTCAGCTGTGTTCCGTCTTACATTAACAATGATATCTCTTGTTCCATGTCCTCTTCTGAATCCAGCTTGAATTTCTGGCAGTTCCCTGTTGATGTACTGCTTGCTGCAGCCGCTTTCGAATGATCTTCAGCAAAATTTTACTTGGGTGTGATATTAGTGATATTGTTCGATAATTTCCACATTTTGTTGGATCACCTTTCTTTGGAATGGGCAGAAATATGGATCTCTTCCAGTTGGTTGGCCAGGTAGCTGTCTTCCAAATTCCTTGACGTAGACGTGAACGCTTCCAGCGCAGCATCTGTTGGTTGAAATATCTCAATTGGTAGTCCGTCAATTCCTGGAGCCTTGTTTTTTGCCAATCTCTTCAGTGCAGCTTGGACCTTTTCCTTCAGTACCGTCAGTACTTAATCATATGCTACCTCCTGAAATGGTTGAAAATCGACCAATTCTTTTTGGTACAGTGACTCTGTGTATTCCTTCCATCTTCTTTTGAAGCATCCTACATCGTTTAGTATTTTCCCCATAGAATCCTTCAGTATTGCAACTCAAGGCTTAGGTTTTTTCTTCAGTTCTTTCAGTTTGAGGAATGCTGAGCACGTTCTTCCCTTTGGGTTTTCTATCTCCGGGTCTTTGCACATTTCATTATAATACTAGAGATGGAAAAATTCTGTATGTATTGATGTCCTATTGGCAAAAACTATTTCTGAGAGGGAAATGAAAATTAATACAAAAATTTTAATAAATTGTACTTTTAGCAACCTTTATAATCTACTCACTACAGTATTTTGTGTGATTTGATTTATAAAATTGTCATGTTTAGAGTATTGAGAGATACAAACATTCAGAAAAAAGTAGGCAGTAACATTTTTTTAAGCCAGGATGAAGTAAAAAGTTAAAATGCTGAAACATTAAAAAAATCTTTTCCTTGCTATATACTACTCTAGGAGCCCTGGTGGTGCAGTGGTTGAGCACTTGGCTACTAACCAAATGGTCAGCAGTCGAACCTACCAATGGCTCAGCAAGAGAAAAGACGTGGTGATCTGCTCCCATGAAGGTTACCAAACCAAAAACAAACCTGTTGCCGTCGAGTCGGATTCTTAGTCATAGCGACCCTGTAGGACAGAGTAGAACTGCCCCACATGGTTTCCAAGGAGCTGCTGGGGGATTTGAACTGCCAACCTTTTGGTTAGCAGCCGAACTCTTAACCACTGTGCCACCAAGGCTCCCCCGTAAAGATTACAGCCTACGAAAACCTATGGGGCAGTTCTGCTCTGTCACGTGGGGTCACTGTGAGCTGGAATCAACTCGACACATAGCAACAACGTACTAATTTAATGCTAAACCTACACTGAGAAAATATTTAAAGCCCCTCTGAACATATTTTAAACATCAGCTGTATAGATATTTACAGTGTCATGAAATTTTTGTTTTAGGAATGTTAGATCTTAGTATCACACACATATACCTTTGTGCCTGGCACGAATTCATCTTTACCTCCGTTAAATATAGACCAGGCATCACTTAAGTGCTGTTACATAAAAAAGGGTGTCACAAATTTTTTATTTCTTCAAAGACATCTTGGGACAGATGGGGGTGGTGGTAATCTACAAAGGCTTTTGTTTGTACTTTTTACAAATGTCCATGTGCTGAAAAAGTTTGATGATTTCTGGTCTAGGGAAATGTGAATCAAGTAGTCTTCTGGTTTGAGATGTTAGGATTAAAATGGCTTGTGAGTGGGAGAATTGTAGTGAGAGCCAAGTAGAAAAAATGCTTGTGAAAGTATCTCACTGGGCACCTCTCCATCTTTTTGATGTTAAAACATACAAGTATGGAAGCATATCCATCCACACTAGAATGAGATACTTCTGTGAAAAGTTTGCCATTTCTGATTTTGCAGAGGTCCTAGTGGCATTGGCTAAGGGATGATGCTTAATCTGTAGGAGAAATTTAAACATGGGTGATTCATACTGGGAATGCTCTGTGTGAGGAAGGAAACCATTATTCTTACCAAGAATTCAGTGGACATAAAGTGGCCAGGAGTCAGTATTTTCCTTCTCTGAAAGAGCCTGCTTTCTCTAACACTGTTGTGCATGTTTGCTGCAATATTTGCTTTGAAGTACTTAGAGTGAATATGAACATAGAACTTTGATAGAGATTAGAGAAAAAGCAAGATCCCTGCCCCAAAGGAATTTACACTTGGGTTTCAGCAATAATTATTTTGTGAATCAAATTAAAAATCCTTTTAAATTTTTTAATGCTGACTTTCATGTGGGGCTTTTAAGTGATCACAGTCAGTTTATTTTATTTCTTCTATTGTTGTAAACATATATAACACAACATTTGCCAATTCAGTATTTTCCAGGTCTACAAATTAGTGTTATCAATTACATTAATCATGTTGGGCAGCCATTACGCTTAGTCAATGCCAATTTTCTCATCACCATGAACAGAAGCTCACTGCTTCCAAAACAGTAGCTCCCCGTCTCCCCCTCACTCCCACCTCTGGTAACCACTAATAAGTCTTGGTCTCTGTACATTTCCCTGTTCTTCCCGTTTCATGTCTGTGAGATCTTACAATATGTGTCATTTTGTGTTTGACTTTCACTCGGTGTAATGTTTTCAAGGTTCCTTCATGTTGTAGCATATATCAGGACTTCATTTCTCTTTCTGGCTGAGTAGTATTCCATTGTATGTATGTACCACATTTTGTTTCTCCATCTCTTGATGGATGTTTAGGTTTTTGTCTGTTATGAATAGTGCTACAATGAACATTGGTGTATATGCGTGCGTCTGTTTGTGTCACTGCTTTCAAGTCCCTTGGGTCTGTACCTAGGAGTGGAATTGCTGGATCATATGGTAGTTCTGTGTTTATTTTTTGAGGAACCATCAAGCTGTTTTCCACAACGACTATACCGTTTTGTATTCCCACCTGCAATGGGAAAGGATTCCAATTTCCTCACATCCTTGCCAACATTTATTATTTTCCTTCTTTTTTTTAACTTAGCCATCCTAGTGGGAGTGAAGTGGTATCTCATTGTGGTTTTGATTTTCCTCTGTCTGATGGCTTTAACATCTTTTCATGTGTTTGTTGACCGTCTGAGTATCCTTTTTGGTGAAATGTCTTTTCAGGTTCTTCGCAGAATCAGTTTTATGGACTAGGTTTTGAAGGAGATGTTTCATAGTCTTGTCTAGGTTCATCTTGTTTTTAACAAGTTGGGTCAGAGATGAGAATGACGCCCACAGCCATCTATTTCTATAACTTGGATGTTTTTGGCAAGGACATAAAATTGCATCTGCAAAAATCTTGGTTTTTTTTTTTTTTTTTTTTAACAGAATACAGTTAAAATTATCCTATTCTGAAGATGTTTATCTGTTATGTAATCTTTGGCAGATTTAGGCTCTTGATTCTTGTAGTTTCTCCTGCTGCTAATTTCACAATTAGCTAACAAATGTGAGATACTGTTCAGTAGCTGTGCTAGATGTTTATATTGTTTGGGGAAAACAGTGTCTGACCCTCAAAGGATGATGGAGATGAGATGGAGAAAACCAGTAGGCTGAAATTATTTTTTTAAAAAAGGCTTTATTATGTGTCAAATGAACACGCTTCATTTGTTAAACAAAATATTTATCAAGTACCCTCTGCATGTCAGACACTGTCATAGGTGTTGGGGGTATAACAGTGAACAAATAAGACCAAGTCACTGCTCTTTTTGAGCTGGAAACGGGTGCAGCTGGCAGTGTGATGCAGATCTAGTCACGCGATAGCTCGTTTTGTGTATAAAACTTTGATGATGGGGAATGGAGGAGCACTTCACTCATCCACTGTTCTTGGTCCCACATCCATTGTCAAGTGAGTGCTTTTATTAATGGCTCTAATACCAAATTTTGATGAGTCTAGAATAAGTCTTTATTACTATATTTATTATTCTAATTTGTAATAGTAATAATAGTATTTTAAGTGACATGGGTGACTCAGGAAAGTACTTTTGGTAATTAGTCAGGCTTTTTGCTTTTGGTTTTTACCCTTCACCAGCTGGCGGAATGTGGTTAAACCAAACCAAACCTATTGCTGTCAAGTTGATTCCGACTCATAGCAACCCTATAGAACAGAGTAGAACTGCCACAAAGGGTTTCCAAGGCTATGTTTACAGAAGCAGGCTGCCACATCATTCTCCCGCAGAGTGGCTGGTGTGTTCAAACCACAGACTTTTCGGTTAGCAGCCAAGTGCTTAAACACTGTGCCATCAGGGCTCCTTAGAAAGTAATTAGTCACACTTAATGTTCTTCATATTTATCAGATGCCAAAAGTAATGATATTAATAATTTCTGTTAGAGTTTATAAAATTCCTTCTTGTAATTAAAAAAAATGCCATCACTACCTGTCATTGGAGAATTTAAGGGCCACAGCTTTTTTTTTTTTCTTTCTTTAAGGAAAAGTAGAGTAGAACTGTGTTCTGTAGGGTTTTCAATGGCTGCGTTTTCAGAAGTAGATTGGCAGGCCTTTGTTCCGAAGCACCTCTGGGTGGACTCAAACCACCAGCCTTTCAGTTAGCAACGGAGTGTATTAACTGTTTGAACCACCCAGGGTGTTTTTAAGAAAATGCAGTTTGCGGTCTGTTCCTAGTGACAGTAAAAACATTTGTTTATCATGGGCTGGGGAGATGTTTAGGCTGGTATGAAGGTGTGAGTGTTCTATCAGCTTATTATGGTAAAAGCAGCAAAGGCTGTAAAAAGTCAAAAGATGGCTAGTTTGAAAATTGTATATTTTGCTGGTAGTCCTAGAACTTTGCCTTTATAAGAATTTTGTGCTGTATTTTTGAGAGATTTATTAAAAAACTGAAGCAATACTCATAGAGGAAGTAAGACTACTTGCTCATCTGCATTCCTTTCCTAGGGAAGGGAAGCATGGTAGGCAATTGAGAGGTATAGGTAAGAGAGATGCTAGAGAAACACCTGGCCCTGCGGCTAAAAGTAGCACTGTCAGATGTAAGGTGACCATGTAATACATCATCCAAACCTCTTCTGAGAGTGAAGGGGGCTTTATTACAATTAGGTGGGAACACAGGAAGTGAACTGGGCTGTTACCAGGAGCCTGTATGTGATAAGTTTGGGCTGGAGGGGAGCATTTGGGTAAAAGTACTAGATATTTTAGGGTTTTGATTTTGGTAGGGGGTTGTCCTAGACACAATCATGATACATTTTGGAGGAAGAAATGTGGAATAGGAATTGGGCTTTTTGTGATTTTTGAGTAAACATTTTTTAAGTTGGATGAGTATCTCAAAAGTGAAGCAGAAAATGATTGGAAACCTCTGAGAATGCAGAAGTGACAATGTTGTTCCACCTTTGTCTCTTTCCAGTCTGCCTTATTTATCCTGTAACATTTCTCAGTTGATTAGGGGGCATGGTCCTTTACTTGTTGATGTGGGCTAGGGGAATCCAGCTTGTTAAGCTGTTAAATTTCTATGTGTTAAAACTTGCATTGCACAATTATGGGAATGTGACCAGTTGTCTGTTCCTCTCTTCTGAGATCTCCCTTTTATGCCTTGCTGTCAGATGAAGGATTTGGGTGCTGTAAATTCTAAAAGTAAATGGACTTCAGGCTCATTAAATTATGAAGCAAAAATAAAAATAGGAAACAGGAGATAGAAGCAAAATCTTTGCTTAGAATCTCATCATCCGAGGATACCCGTAGTACACATTTTGGTATACTTCCTTCTACTATATTTTTCTAGGTTAGCCCTATCCCACAACTAAATCTTCTAACATATGATTTTTTTTCCAGAATCCCAGATTTTTAGAACTTGAAAACATTTCAGAGATCATTCTAACCTACCCTCTTCATTTAAAATATTTTTTTCTGAATACTAATTCAGTAATATTGATTCAGTGAATTCTGTAAGATTCATTGTAGACTTCCAGAATAAAGAATAAAAGGAAAAACAAGACTCACCTGTAATTCTATAATCCAGAGATTATTGTCCTTAGCTGCTGTCGAGTTGGGGACCGACTCATGGCAGTCCCATGCACAATAGAACGAAAGGCTGCCCAGTCCTAGGCCAGTCCCATGATCAGTTATAGGGCGGAATGTTGTGATCCTTAGGGTTTTCACTGGCTGATTTTTGGAAATAGATTGCCAGCCTTTTCTTCCTAGTCTGTCTTAGTCTAGAAGCTCTGCTGAAACCTGTTCAGCATTATAGCAACTCGAAAGCCTCCACTGACAGATTGGTGGTGGCTGAGCATGAAGTTCATTGGCTGGAAATAGAACTTGGGTCTCCTACATGGAAGGCGAGAATTATACTGCTGAACCACCAGTGTCTCATAATCCAGAGACAACCATTGTTAATTTTTTGGTGTCTTCCTTTCCATTATTTTGAGAGGGTATTAGTATTTGACATACTCTGCTGTTTTTTACCTCCGTGCCTCTGCTCTACCTGGAGTCCTCACTTGCTCAGCATTACAAGCCCTTCATCTTTCAAGACTAAACTGAGATGTCACCTTCCCCTGGAATCCTTCCCTCTGACACCCCTCATTCCTACCACACCTACCCAGTTTTGGTATCACTTATGTTGCTAAAACTACTATCTTTGCATTTACCATATTTTATTACAGCAGTCTGTTTTTGTGTCTGCTTCCCTTACTAAATTGACGGCAGAGAATGAGTTACATTCATTTTATATTCCAAAGCCCATTTATATCAGCGCCTGAAACATAGGGGCTTGGTAAAAATTTGTTCAATCAATGACTAAATAATCAGAATCATACTGTATGTAGTTTTATATCCTGCTTTTTCACTTAATGTTACATTATAAGCATTTTCTTGTATACTTACACACTAAGACTCATTTTTCATGGCTACAGATTTTTTCATCATCATGTAGGTGTATCACAATTGATTATTTTTACCCACATGTAGGAAATTGAGTAGTTGTTACTTTTTTTTTTTTTTTTAACTATTATACATGATTTTGTGATAAAGCTTCGTATATAACTCTTTGATTTTCCCTAAGTTTCTAAACACAGAATTACTGAGTCAAAGGATGTGGTCATCTTTAAGGCTTTTTCTACAACATTGCCAGACTACTTTCCAGAAGAGGTTTGGTAGGGCAGTCAGCTCTAGGCACATGAGGTGGGGGGAGGGTAGTGTTTTGGAGTGCTAGCATTTTGACATCATCTCTTTGTGAGCCAATGTCATTTTCTCAAGATCTAGAGATACCAAGGTCCCATTAAACCCGTTGTCTTTGAGTCAATTCTGGCTCATAGCAACCCTATAGGAAGAAGTAGAACTGCCCCATAGGGTTTCCTAGATTGTAATCTTTACAGAAGCAGACTGCCACATCTTTTTCCCACAGAGCAGCTGGTGTGTTCGAACTGCCAACCTTTTGGTTAGCAGCCGAGTGCTTAACCACTATGCCACAAGGGTTTCTTGGATGCCAGGGTAGTACAGTGCATTTGGTGGGGCTCCATCTGTGTTTTGGTTAGAAGTAGGGTGAGAGATAGGCCATGAGGAGAAATGAAGAGAAAAATTAGAAGGAAAATATAATGTAAATGGGCACAGATATCAAGGTGCTATTTTTTCTTTGTATGTTAATTGCATCAGAGAAAGACTACTTTTCTTCTTTCTCTTGCTGTCTATTACTCTTTTTAAAACCACTTACCAATCTTTCCTAATCTAATACTTGATATGATATGCTACAATTTTTGGCCTTTTGTTTAGAAAACTTTTCTTTTTGGCATGCCAGGAATAGTAATAATAGTAGCTAATGTATTCAGCACTTACGACGTGCTAAGCACTTTACCTGGATGATTTTATTTAACTCTATTAAGTGAGGATATGATTACTTTTTCACTTTTTATGTAGATGAGGAAAGTGATACTTGAGAGAAATTGTGTGACAAGGTCACACAGCCATTAAATGGTGGTGGGTTGAGCCCAGTGGGCCTGATACCTTTGGCCAGTGCTCTGCAGGTATGGTCTCTGGAGTCCAGAGATTAAACTTCATTGTATATTAGCCTGCAGCCCAAAGTTAGCTAGGGAGACAAGTCTTTGCTCAGCTTTCCACTCTACTTCAGGCTGTTCCACTCCCCTCTGGGGTTATCAGAAGTTCTCCCCACTTTGCTCTGGCCCTCAAAGGATGCCTCCTTACCAGTCCACACAGGCACCATTGCCTTGTACTCCTCAGAAGAAATAGAAGTCTTCAGGTACTTCTTGAGTACCCCCCCCCCCATTGTTATTGCCTTCTTTCTGTTTTCAGAGGATGAAGCCTGCCTCTTCCTAATAAAAATACTAATTGTGGTCATGGTAAAGGACAAATACTTAGTGAGTGCCAAGCACTGCTCTAAGTGCTTGATTTTTATCGCATGTAATCTAGGGCTAAGGTCTTCATCTGTGTTCCCTCCTATCTCCCCAGTGCCTGGCTCTCTTCATTATCTTTTCAGTCTACCTTTCCTTCTCTACACCTTTTGTTTCAGATAATCTCCAGTTCATTCCTATTGCTAACAACAGTGACAGAATGCCTCCTTTGACCCTGTATTCCCTTCTAGCTGCCACTTTATTCCTTTCCTCACCTTTCATAGAGTAGACTCTTCCCAGAGTCAAGAATAGGTCTCTTATCTACCTTTCCATGTTAACCACTACCACCCTCACATTTTTGGAGGATAGTATCCTTCTTGGAGGCTTTTTTTTTTGTTACTCCACTGAAGCTGCTCTTTCTAAGACCACAGTGACCTCCTGAGTTCCAAATTCCCTGGGCACTTTTCAGAACGTTATTTAACCTTTCTTTGACCTTTGACCTAGGTGGCTACTTCCTTTTTGAGTCTCTTCCTTTGGGAACCATGGCTGTACTCCTTTTTCTTGGTTCCTTTCTTGCTTTTTCATCATCTCCATCATAGACTGCCCTTTCCCTAAATACACCTTAAATGATGATCTTCCTCAGGATTCTATTCTAATTGTCTTCTCATTCCCACCCTCATGGTATATTTGTTGAATTAATAAAGGAATGAATGAATACCCTGTTCTTGGGCATTCATTCATTTATTTTTCAGATATTTATTTAGTGCTTCCTGTAGTCTGTATCAGAATCGACTTGATGGCAATGGTTTGTTTGGTTTTTTTTTTGGTAGTCCATACTCAGTTCTAAGGTACTTGGGATGTGGAGGTGAACTAGGTTGCAAAGTTCTGCCCTAGATACCTAGAGTTATGTATCCTGTTTATACTGATAACATATCTCCCTGAGCATATCTCCTGCCTGAGATCTGGAACCCAATCTCAAGCAGCCCCAGCATGGCTGACTATTAGAGCACATGGCCTCTGAATCTGCTGTGTTTGTATACATAGTCATGCAGTCCTTGGGTGGTGCAAACGATTAATGTGTTTGGCTACTAACCAAAACTTTGGAGATTCAAGTCTACCCAGAGGCACCTTGAAAGAAAGGCCTGGCGATTTACTTCTGAAAAATCAGCCACTGAAAACCCTATGGAACATAGTTCTACTCTGACACACATGGGGTTGCTATGAGGTGGAGTCTGCTCAACGGCAACTGGTTTATGCTTTTGGGCACTTAGTGGTGTCAACAAAAACTCACTGCAGCTCAGTAGTTATCAAGAGTACTGCTGAGAAGGAGGAGACCCAGGAATCAGTGAAGGAGATGGACTGTAGATTAATGGCATCCATGAACTACTACCTCCTCTGTCATGAGACCAGAACTGGATGGTACCCAGTTACCATTACTGGATGTTTTGATCACGGCTATGACAGATGACGGCCTGGTCAAAAGGGAGAAAAATGTAGAATGGAACTTCGTATTATCAAAGATTCCAGACTTGCTGGATCCGCTGAGACTGGAGAAGCCCACAAAACTATTGTCCTGAGATAGTCTTTAAACCTTTAAACTATCCCTTGAAATCATCTTTAGAGTAAACAACAGTTTAGCTCATTAGTAAGGAACATATGCCTTGAGTATTGCGCTCTCTTAAAAGATGATATATATGAGACCAAATTGACAACAGTTAATCTACAGTATAGATGAGATGACTAGGGGAGCAGTGAGTCTAAGTTAAAGGTGGTAAAACAATTTGAGTAGAAATAGCAAGATTGTTGACATAAAGTAAGAAGGTAATCAGTGTCAATGAATTGTACATACAGAAATTGTTGAATGGGTGCATGTTTTGCTTTGTATATTTTCACCATGTGAAAAGGGTGATGGCGTCTGACCTCATCTGACTTCACAAGGGGGTGAAGAGAGAATCAAGATCAGCATTAGCCTAAGGCTGATTTTTATGTGGTGGAGGTCAGACATACCTCCTCTCTCCAACCTTTTTATCAATTCTGACACGAGCCGTGCCTCCCACGGCACTCTACTCCTCTGCTGGGTTTGATAATTCCTTGCAATGGCTACACAGAATTCACAGACTATACTCACAGTTATGGGGTTTATTATGAAAGTCACAGGTTACAATTCAGGATCAGGAACAACTCAGGATACAGTTCTTTGGTGAGGACAGCTTCTTGGCCATTGCTGCCAGGCCCTGTGCTCTCAGCCTGGGCCCTGCCCTTTTAGCCCCTTGGCCCCTCGGGCAACTGCTGCCCTGCTCGGGGCAAGTGTTAAAAGCTCTTTAGCTCCACCAGTAAGTGCCCAGAGGCACCCTACTCCACCAGCAAGCCTCCTGCAGGCAGATGCTTAGCTTTCTCACTCTGTGGGTCAGCACACCCACCATAGCTGCCTCACTCTGTGGGCCAGGAAGCCCACTGTGCTATTTGTGCTGGTTTCCTGGTTCTTCTGCCACCATTTCTCTGCTGCCACTTCTTGCTGTCTCCAGTATTACAGCTCTCTCTCTCTGTCTCTTGGGTCTAGGAGGTTCTCAGCGCAGGAATCTCAGGTCCAAAGGACTTGCTTGCTCCACTCCTGGCTCTTCTTGATGGTAGTGAGGTCCCCTTTTTCACTCTAGGATTGGCTCCCTTTAAGCCTAGTGGAGTTGCAAAACTGGCCAGTCTCCTCATTAGGGTTCCATATACATTATTTGTATAGTCCCACCCCTGCAGGGGTTCCATGCACCTTATTTGCATTATTAGCAGGTTGTCCAATCCCCTTGCTGGGCCATAAGCACCTTATTTGCATAGTACTACCCAGTAATTTTGTGGGAATCACAAAGACCATGGCTAGAAGGGCCATATTAATTCACTGCACCGCACACCAAAAATGAAATAAATATATCTAAAAAGAAGAGTACTATTGAGAACATGTTTTTATGGAGGATTGAGCAAAGGAAATGCAGCCTATGCATTGCCTGAGAGAGTGGTTTTTAATCTTTTTGGATTAGGGACCCCTTTGAATGTTTTGTGGAAACTAGGGGCCTTCAATGGCCTGCATGGGCTCCAGGTTGTGAACCCCTGCTCCAGGTATTCTAAAATCTATCCTTAAATCAAGCCACACTAGTTAAGGTGATGCCTGGTCTTCCTCATTCTGGCTGCTCTAAAATTGCTTTCTCTGAATTATATTTTGTCATTAAGCATCTGCCTGTATTGAAGAACATTGTTGATCATGTCCTAAATGGCTATACATGTATAATGTATACTAATCTCACACCTGGTTTTATCTTATTTTCTATTTACTTCTGCCCTAATTTCCTTATCTAATTGATTTTAAGTTAATTTGATTAAGTTAAATTAAACTAAAAATACTTTCTGTTTTGTTAAATCACTTTAAATCCTTCCAAGAAAATGGTAACCGTAAATAAAACAAATGTCAACAGTCTATAGGGCATTTAATTTATGTATTTTTGCTGGTACTTCATACTTGGTAGTCTAATTATTATACATCTTTTCTTCTTAAAATCTCCTTCTTCTGTAGTCTCAATTTTATGGAATTTTTATCATCCGTGTAGGTGTCCTGGCCTGAAATCTAGACTCTTCACTCTTCCTCACATCTCACTTCCACATAATGGCCAGGTTCTTTTGATTCTGCATATTAAATATATCTGGAATCTGTCACTCCCATGACGTCGCCATTGTGCAGGCTTGCTTTTGTCCTGCCCTAGTGCATTCTCTGCATAGTCGCTGGAGTGATTTGTTTGTTTTATTTTTTAGATTTGTTGTAAAAGATAAATCTCGCACGTAGTCCTCTGCTTACATCCTTCAAAAGTTTTTCCTTGCCTTCATGAAAAAGTTCAGCTTCTTAGTATGGTATTCAGAGCTCCTCATGAGCTTGTCCCAGCCTGTCTTTCTTGCCTTGTATCTCACCATGTCCATATATGCTCATCCTTATCAAACAACCTAGAGTTCCCTAAACACTGTGAGTTCTTACAAGGCCTCTCAGCCTTTGACTTTGTGCTGTCTCTCCCTCATCTGGCTAACTCCTCTTTGTCTTTGAAGAAGAAACTAAATCAGGTAACGCGCACAGCATAAGAATTTATGTGTTGCTAGATTTTTTCAGTTACTCTGGGATGATTCAGTTATGACATTAATAGACAGATGTTGTTGTTGTTATTAGGTGCCATTGAGTCAGTTTTCGACTCATAGTGTGACCCTATGTAGTGTAAGTGAATTTGAATCCCGAAAAACTAATAATGAAAAAAATGAGATGCTACTTTAACCACAGTCAAACTGCTGAAAATGTCTCTGGGGAGTTGAAGTATTTATAAACATACACACAATGTGACAGGACTCTTTTGGCTGTTGGCTAATAGAACAACTTGATTTAGTTTAAGCAGAAAAGGGGATTTATTTTAAGGATACAGCAGTCCCCTTAGTGAACCCAGGCACACAGAGACAGCTGGGTTGCAGGAAGAGACTGGAGCCAGGAGTCCCAATGCCAGGGCTTCCTTTGTCTCTGGTTTCAGCTCATTATAATCATCCCTTACACATGCTCTCCATGGCGTTTTTCTTCCTCACTTCCTCATCCTCACTTGGTAACCCTGGCTAATCCAACTACATGCCTACTACGTGCAGCTTGATCATGACTAGAGAAAAACAAGCCATGCTGCTGGGTTTAATTTTTCTGTCAACTTTTTATTTTGAAAGTTTTCAAATCTCACTTTATCTCTCTCAGTATATAAGAGTGTGTGTGTGTGTGTGTGTGTGTGTGTGTGTGTGTGTGTGTGTGTGTGTGTGTGTGTGTGTGTGTGTGTGTGTGTGTGTACACGTAAACATACATACATATGCATATACCTGTTGGTTTTGGTCAGACTGTTTGAAAGTATAGAGAGCAGTAAAGCAGAGATGGGAAGCAGGAGGTGGTCAGGAAAGGCCTCATTGAGAAGGTGACATTTGAGCAAAGACTCAAAGGAGGAGAGAGAGGGAGGAAGTCAAGCAGTTATCTTGGGATGAACATTCCAGGGTAGACCGAGAACAGGTAACCACTAGCCTCCAGGCATGTGTTGAAGAAAAAGAGACTCTGCGGCACTATACTGTATTGTTCAAATATTCACTGCTCTTCCTGGGGGAAGATTATATTTTCCAGAGCCACTGGCTGTAGACTTGGCCACGTGACATTTCAGCCAATGAAATATGAGCAGAAATGAAGTATGTCACTTCTGAACCAATGTGTAGATTGCCATTCCTCTTTTCCCTCTGCCACGAAAATTAGCAGTGCTTCAGATAGAAGCTACTTGTCATCCTGGGCCTGGGAGGGAAGACAGTAAGGAACAGAGCTATACTTTTCATCTAGATGTTTTTAGGTTTTATAGATATACCAAAAAAAACCAAACCCGTTGCCATCAAGTCGATTCTGACTCATAACGACCCTATAGGACAAAGTAGAACTGCCCCATACGGTTTTTATAGACATAGTAGGAAATAATTATTGTTTTTCTTTTCATCAGAAATTGTGTGAAGGGATAAGAAAGATGGGAAAAAATAGAAATGTATTAATGTATCATTGCTATTTGCATTTATGCATAACTTGCACTAATAGTATACATTGTAATGTAAGTATACCTCCTTTTGAAAGCAGGAGATATCAAAGTGAATTGAAAATACTTTTTTCTTTTTTAAAGATACAGCATTGCTAAGCTGCTTTGTTGTGACCACTCCAGGAAGAGGTAACAGATGCCTCAAACTGAGTTGCAGTCCTTCCTTTGCCTTCTCTCCTCTCCTCATTGTATCTTGTGTGGGCCTTATCATGCTACATTGTAATCATTGATTTTCTTCTGTCTCTGCCCCCAGTGGGCCTACAACTCCTTGAGGGTGGAGATTATGACTCAATTGTCTTATCTTTAACGCATGCTGCAGTGGTTGGTGCAAAGCAGGCATGGAATAAATATTCCAACAAAGGACGGAATTTTCTTGGCAAGCTTATGTTCATAAAATGTCATTTTTGTCTGCTTTATTTACTTACACTTTATATTATACGGTACTTAAGCAGAAAATGAAGTATCAGTGCAATATCTGAAACATCAACATTTTATACATAAATTCATGTATTCGACTAAATAGGTAGCAATCACTGTGTCATCAGAGGAGTATGACTGCCTCTGTCCCCAAGTCACTGCAACTTTTGAAGGAATTTCTGCTGTGATGATGTGGTGTGTGGTTAAGAATGTATACACCAGAGTTCGACTGTCTAGGTTCATATCCACTCTTTTACTTTCTAGCTGTGAGACCTTGAGCAAGTCACTTAACCTGCCTGTTTTCTCATCTGTAAATCTCTTTGTGTTATTAACCAAGTTTATATACCCAAAGCCCTTAGAACAGCACCTGGCATGTGGTAAGCGCTGGCTAAGTGATAATCATAGTATTAGGATTCTTCTTTGGTCTTAGGGTTTCTAGCAGCTCTGGAAGTAGTTGCCAGTGACAACGTGACCTAGACAACTTTATTATCTGGGTACTGAATTCGTTTCCTCCTTGTATTGGAAGTCTTTTTTATTGATGAGGGATATTCCTTTGTATTTGACTCATGGCAGCCCCACGTGTGCAGAGTAGAACTTCTTCATAGGGTTTTCAAGGCTGTGATCTTTCTGCAGCAGATCACCAGGCCTGTCTTGTGAGGCACCTATGGGTGGGTTAGAAATGCCAGTCTTTTGGCTGGTAGTCCAGTGCTTAACCATTTGTGCCACCCACGGTCTCCTAGCTTCCTCTTTGAAGGAGAGAAGGTAATAGGATTGTATTAAGAAGGAAGGAGATGTTTACTTGTGTTTAGTTGAAATCTTTGAAGAAAAATTTAAGTTACTTGTTGCTATAATGTTAAAATTGAAGGAAAAAAGTATTTTTCCATATTTTTGGCCTCATGTATATAGGCTGACGGTGGCAAACTGAGGTTAACATATTCTTTAAAGATGGAGAGCTAAGTGATAAGACTTTTGGAGCTTTTGAGTTAAAATTAATTTAAAATTGTGAATTTTTAAAGGAAATGGGTAAATTTTAGATCACAGAGCTGTAATGTTCAGATTTGAACGCATTTATTTTGAGAGACATTGTTGGGCTTAGATATAGGTAAAATTGTAGTAGCATTTCAGAAGTTTTAGAGATAGCCAGCAATTAAAAAAATAAAACCAATAATAATGATCAAAATAGGTGATACCTCTAGAAGGATATTGCCCCGAAGGCTAAATATTTGAAAATGTTTTTTGTTGTATTTGAATTTAATGTTTTGAGCAGAAAAGTAAGGTACTTTTATAAAAATGACTGTTTACCAAATTCAAAACAATTCTTTATGGATTTTTTTCGCCCCACAAACTGCTAAAAATAAGTGGAACAGTTTGGCCCATCCTGTCTTAGCTTCTTCCTGATGCCGCCACAGTGGCCCTTGCTGTTTTGAACAGTAGCTGTTTTGAATCTATTTTTAGTTAATCAGGAATGTGAGAGTAGGAGATGATACAGCAGGATAGAACAATTTAGGGAAAAGCCCATTTTAATATCATCCATGAACTAAGAACTGAAACAGGAATAAGATTTTATGATTAGTATGTTTGAGTTTGGGCTGTGGTTTGAGCTGTGGTTTAGGACACAAGTCAAGGAATTAAAAGTTCCTTTTTTATGCTTTTGATTTCTCTCTGTGTGACATCAGGGAAAACAAACAAATATATTATTTAAAGGACTTTTGTTTAACTTAAAAGAAATCATACCCATCTTAGGTACTTAATGGAAAAAAGTAGAGTAAGCAAAGAGAAAAAAGTTTAATAATATTTTGGTGTGTGGAGACTATTTTAGTTTGTATCTCGTGTGTTTTGTTTGTTATAAAAATGAGGACACATCTCTTTTTTTAATTAAATGATTTATTTTTTTGTTGTTGAAAATATACCCAGCAAAGTATATACCAATTCAACAATTTCTATATGTACAACTCAGTGACATTGACATTCTTCAAGTTTTGCAGCCATTCTCACTCTCCTTTTCCGAATTGTTGCTCCCCCACTAACATAAAAGTACTGCCCCCTAAGCTTCCTATCTAACCTTTCAAGTTGCTGTTGTCAATCTGATTGAGGTCACATCTCTTAATAGTCAAATTAATTAGACAAGCCTTTATACCTGTGATTGCACAAAGCTGTCCTCTTCGGAGTCTCTTGTCCAGATATTCCCAGGGTCCTCAGGTTGCTGAACCAGTTCACAGCTACCACCATGGTGGAAAGTTGTCAGCCCACCAAAGGGCATTGCCATTTTCTAAGAGTGCTGCTAGTGGGGCTAGGCCAGTATACTGCCCCACTCACTGCTCTTTCTTCTTTCTTCAGTAGATCCTGAAGATGGGAGTCAGACAATCATCCACTGGTTCATGCCATAAACGGACCTGCTTCTATCCCTTAACTCCTCCCCTAAAACCCAAAACCCATTGCCATCAAGTTGATTCCAACTCATAGTGACCCTGTAGGACAGAGGAGAACATAGGGTTTCCAAGGCTGTAAATCTTTTTTTTTTCCAATTGTGCTTTTGATGAAGGTTTACAGAGCAATTTAGTTTCTCATTAAACAGTTAGCTTAATAGTCCACAGTGTATTTCACAAAGTCCTGATTCTTCAGTCTTTTTCTTTCTTTTTTTTTTCCCCACACCAGTGTTTGTGGAGTGGTAGGGTGGAGATTGGAGAATACCAGCACAGTGGAAATCTTTCTTCATGGAAAACTTTCTTCTTTCTTTGAAAACCTGTCTTGCAATGAGTCAGGACTTGCATTCTATGTTTATATCACTGAATAGAACATCTGAATTTAACATCTCAGGCCGAACTTGGCATCTAGATTTAAGGTGACTTCATATTTTTTCCAGGAACAGTAGTATACTCGTTCAAAGGTAGTGATAATACGTAGCAGTTTTTATGTGCGATGCATTTTTCTAGTATTTTCCATTTATTCTTTCATTCATTCACCACATATTTCAGAAGCACCTATGATGTGCCAGGCACTGGTCTAAGCACTGGTCATACATCAGAGAAAAAAACTGAGAAAAATCCCTGCCCCTGAGACACTTGAGTTGGGGAAAGATGAATAAGCAGTGCACAAATAAATATATCCGATACGTACTAGGTGAAATGAGAGCTGTGAAGAAAAATAAAGCAGGGAAGGGGGCAAAGGGTGGTGGTTTCCTCACAACTCTGTAAAGAAGGTACTGTTTTTATCCCCATTGTACAGATTGGGAAGCTGAAGCATAGAGAGGTTAAGTAACTCATCTTAAGCCTACATAGGTAGTAGGTAGTAAAGACTGAAATTAAAATCAAGCATGAGCTCCTAACTTTAGCTGCCTCCAAAGCAATGAGGCTCAAAATTTCAAGTAAATCCTCAAATGATTGTTCCTGTGAAAATACAGTCTTTCTTCAGCAGGCTTCCTATCATATTGGCATGTATTCACAAACACTTTAAAAAATTAAAATATGGCCTTCTTGATTTCAATATCAGGTAGTAAATACAATGTATATACAAGATATTTTAATTTACACTAAATTTAAAAAAAAAAATCAAACCCTCATAAAGAATGTAGCATTTCATTGGTCTTGAAGCATAAATAGAATTTTTTAAGTATTTAAACATACAAAAAAAAAAGTATTTGAAACATGCAAAAGTTTATGTATAGCAAAGGAGGTTATGAAGAAGAATAAGAATAGCCATGACCTCACAACTCATGGGTTTTTTTTTTTGTTTTTTTTTTTTTTTAATTTTGGTTGAAGGTTTACAGAGCAAATTATTTTGTCATTAAACAGTTAATACACATTTTGTGACATTGGTTGCCACCCCCACAACATGTCACTAGTCTCCCCTTCTCGACCTTGGTTTCCCCATTACCAACTTTCCTGTCCCCTCCTGCCTTCTCGTCCTTGCCCCTGGGCTGGTGTGCCCATTTAGTCTCGTTTTGTTTTGTGGGCCTGTCTAATCTTTGGCTGAAGAGTGAACCTCAGGCGTTACTTCAGTACTGAGTTAAAAGGGAATCCGGGGGCCATACTCTTGGCTTTTTCCAGTCTGTCAGACCAGTAAGTCTGGTCTTTTTTATTTTTTTTGCGAGTTAGAATTTTTCTTCAGCTCTGTCCAGGAAATATTGTGATCCCTGTCAGGGCAGTCAGTGGTGGTAGCCGGGTACCATCTAATTGTGCTGGACTCAGTCTAGTGGAGGCTGTGGTAGTTGTGGTCCATCAGTCCTTTGGATTAATCTTTCCCTTGTGTCTTTGGTTTTCTTCATTCTCCCCTTGCTCTAGATGGGGTGAGACCAGTGGAGTATTTAGATGGCCGCTCCTAAGCTTTTAAGACCCCAGATGCTACTCACCAAAGTAGAATGTAGAACATTTTCTTTATAAACTGTGCTATGCCAATTGAGCTAGATGTTCCCCAAGACTATGGTCCCAGTCCTCTGCCCAGTAATTTGGCCCCTCATGGGGTATGGATATGTCTATGGAGCTTCCGTGACCTTGCCTTGGTCAAGTTGTGCTGGCTTCCCCAGTGTTGTGTACTGTCTTTCCCTTCACCAGAGTTACCACTTACCTATTGTCTATTTAGTGTTTTTCCCTCCCAACCCCTCCCCTTCCTTATAACCATCAAAAATTGTTTTTGTGTGTAAACCTTTTCATGAGTTTTTATAATAGTGGTCTCATACAATACTTGCCTTTTTGTGAGTCACTTATTTCACTCAACATAATGCCCTCCAGATTCATCCATGTTGTGAGATGTTTTGCAGATTTCATCATTATTCTTTATTGTTGAGTAGTATTCCATTGTATGTATGCACCATAGTTTGTTTAATCTGTTCATCTGTTGATGGACACTTAGGTTGTTTCCATCTTTTTGTTACTGTGAATAATGCTGCGGTGAACATGGGTGTGTATATGTCAATTCCTGTGATGGCTCTTATTTCTCTAGGATATATTCCTAGGAGTGGGATTGCTGGATCATATGGTATTTCTATTTCTAGCTTTTTAAGGAAATGTCATATCATTTTCCAGAATGGTTATACCATTTTGCATTCCCACCAGCAGTTCTAATCTACTCGTGGCTTCTCCAGCATTTGTTATTTTCTGACTTGATTTGTGCCAGTAATGTCTGGGTGAGATAGTCTCTCATTGTGGTTTTATTTGCATTTCTCTAATGGCTAGTGATTGTGAGCCATTTCCTCATGTGTCTGTTAGCTGCCTGAATGTCTTCTTTAATGAAGTGTCTATTCATATCCTTTGCCTTATTTTTTAACTGGATTATTTGTCTTTTTGTTGTAGGGGTGTTGAATTTTCCTGTAGATTTTAGAGATTAGACCTTTGTTGGATTTGTCATAACCAAAAATTTCTTCCCAGTCTGCAGGTTCTCTTTCTACTCTTTTGGTGAAGTCTTTTGATGAACTTAAGTGTTTAATTTTTAGAAGATCCCAGTTACCTAGCTTATCTTCTGGTGTTTGTGTATTGTTGATTATGGTTTGTATCCTGTTTATGCCGTGTATCAGGGCCTCTAGCGTTGACCCGATTTTTTCTTCTATGATCTTTATTGTTTTTGGTTTTGTATTTAGGTCTTTGATCCATTTTGAATTAGTTTTTGTGTATGATGGGAGGTATGGGTCCTGTTTCATTTTTTTGCAGATGAACATCCAGTTTTGCCAGCACCATTTGTTAAAAAGACTGTCTTTTCCTCATTTGATGGACTTTGGGCCTTTGTCAAAGGTGAGGTGACTGTTAGATGCCGTCAAGTTCGTTCTGACTCATAGCGACCCTATGCACAACAGAATGAAATACTGCCTGGTCCTGCGCCATCCTCAAAATTTTTGCTATGTCATTGCAGCCACTGTGGCAGTCCATCTCATTGAGGGACATCCTCTTTTTTGCTGACCCTGTGCTTCATCAAGCATGATGGCCTTCTCCAGGAACTGATCCCTCCTGATAACATGTCCAAAGTATGTGAGACGTAGTCTCGTCATCCTTGCTTCTGAGGAACATTCTGGTTGTACTTCTTCCAAGACAGGTGACTGTAGGTGGATGAATTTACATCTGGGTTCTCAGTTCGGTTCCATTGGTCAGTGTGTCTGTCGTTGTACTAGTACCAGGCTGTTTTGACTACCATACCTGTATAGCAGGTTCTGAGGTCATGTAGTGTGAGTCCTCCTACATTATTCTTCAATAGTGCTTTACTTGTCCGACACCTCTTCCCTTTCCATATAAGTTACTGATTGGTTTTTCCATCTCTTTAAAGAATGCTATTGGTATTTGGATCAGGATTGCATTGTATTTGTAGATTGCTTTGGGTAGAATTGACATTTTCACGATGTTAAGTCTACCTATCCATGACCATGGTACATTTTTCCATTTATGCAGGTTTCTCTTGGTTTCTTGCAGTAGTGTTTTGTAGTTTTCTTTGTATAGGTCTTTTACATCCCTAGTTAGATTTATTCCTAAGTTTTTTTTTTTTTTTTTTTTTAGGGGATATTATAAGTGGTATTGTTTTCCTGATTTCCTTTTCGTAGTTCTCTTCATTGGCGTATAGGAATACAACTGATTTTTGAATGTTTATCTTGTATCCTGCTTCTTTGCTGACTGTTAGTTCCAGTAGTTTTCTCGTAGAGTCTGTTGGGTTTTCTGTGTATGCTATCATCATCTGCAAACAGGTAGAGTTTTACTTCTTCCTTAACAATTTGAATGCCCTTTCTTTTTCATGCCTTATTGCTGTAGCTGGGACTTCTAGCACAATGTTAAATAAAGTAGTGATAAGGGGCAACCTTGTCTTGTTCCTATTCTCAAGGGGAATGTTTTCAGCCTCTCTACATTAAGAATGATATTGGCTGTTGGTTTTGCATAGATGCCCTTTGCTATGTTGAGCTATTTCCCTTCTATACCTGTTTTATTGAGAGTTTTTATCGGGAATGGGTGTTGAACTTGGTTGAATGCCTTTTCTGTGCCAAATGAGATGATCATGTGATTCTTTTATCTATGTGGCGGATTATGTTGATTGATTTTTCTAATGTTGAACCATCCTTGCATACCTAGTATAAATCCCACTTGGTTGTGGTGTATTATTTTTTTGATATGATGCTGAATTCTTTTGGCTAGAATTTTGTTGAGAATTATTGCATCTATATTCATGAGAGATATTGGTGTGTAATTTTCTTTTTTTGTGGTGTCTTTGACTGGTTTTGATATCAGGGCTATGCTGGCTTCATGGAATGAATTCGGAAGTATCCCTTCATTTTCTGTGTTCTGAAATAGTTTGAGTAGTACTGGTGTAAGCTGTTCTGTGAATGTTTGGTAGAATTCTCCAGTGAAGCCATCTAGAGCAGGACTTTTTTTTGTTGGGAGTTTTTTTTCAACTTTTCACTCTCTTCTCTTGTTATGGGTCTGTTCAGATTTTCAAATTCAGTTTGTATTAGTTTGGATAGGTAGTGTGCTTCTAGAAATTTGTCCATTTCCTCTAGGTTTTCAAATTTGTTAGAGTATAGCTTTTCATAGTCTGTTATGATCCTTTTTATTTCAGTTGGGTCTGTTGTAATGTCCCCCATTTCATTTCTTATTTGGGTTATTTACATCTTCTATTTTTCTTCTGTCAGTTTGGCCAATGGTTTGTCGATTTTGTGGATCCTTTCAAAGAACCAACTTTTGGTTTTGTTGATTCTTTCTATTGTTTTTCCATTCTCTGTTTCTGCTCTGATTTTTTTTTTTTTTTTTTTTTTTGGTAAAATTTTTATTGACATCTAACATAGGTAAAGGGAAGTGCATAAATTATGAGTACACAACTCAGTGAATTTTCAAAAAGTGGATGCGCCTGTGAAGCCAACTTCTAGATTAAAGACAGACCATTACCAGAAGCTGGGAAGCTTGGCTCATGCCTCTCACCCTTCCCACCAAGCATCACCACTATCCTGACTAACATTGTAGTTTAGTTTTTCCTTTGTTTGAACCTTAATAAATAGAATCATGCAGTCCATACTCTTCTGTCTTGCTTCTTTTGCCAGAGAGTCATCCATTTTGTTGAATATAGCACTAGTTCGTTCATTTAATTGCTCTATAGATTCTACTGTAGGAATGTACCACAGTTAATTTATCTTTACCCACATTTCTTTTTTCTAATTGAAAGAAATTTGACATAAATTCACCATTTTAACCATTTTAAATTGTATACAGTTCATTGGCTTTTAGTATATTCAGTGTTGTACAACCATCATGACTATCTAATTCCAGAACATTTTCATCACCCAAAAAAGAAACCTGGTCCTCATTATGTTATTACTCCTCAGTCCCCGCCACCCCCAGCCTCTGGCAATGACTAATCTGTATGGATTTTCCTATTCTGGACATTTCATATGTATGGAATCAATCTACGTGGAAAAAAAACCTTTGTATCTGACTTTTTCACTTATTTTATAATCTTTAGGCTTAATTAGGTACAATTTCTATTAGTTGCTCTTTTTCCTGTGTATTAGCCATAATTTCCTTTTTATTTTTCCATGACTTGCAATTTTTTTAAATTGAAAACTGTGCATTTTTAATATTATAATGTGGCAACTCTGGAAATCAGATTCCCTCCCTGCCCCAGGATTTGCTGTTATTGCAGTTGTTTCTTTTCTTTTCTTTGTTTAAATTGTCCTTTAGGCGAAGGTTTACAGAAGAGATAGTTTCTCATTAAACAGTCAGTACACATATTGTTTTATGACATTGGTTAACAACCCCACGACATGTCAACACTCCCCTTCTCGACTTTTTTTTTTTTGTAAAAATATACATAGCCAAAGATACACCATTTCAAAAATTTCTACATGTACAATTCAGTGACATCGATTACACTCTTCCTATTGTGCTTCTATTCTCACTTTAGATGAAGGTTTACAGAACAAAATAGTTTCTCATTAAACAGTATACATACTGCCCTATGACAATGGTTAACAAACCCACTGCATGTCAACACTGTCGTTACTCAACCTTGGGTTCGCTATCACTGGCTTTCCTGGCCCCTTCTGCCTTCTAGTCCTTGTCCCTAAACTGCTGTGCCTCATTAGTCCCATTTCATTTTATGGGGCTGTCCAATCCCCGGCTGAACGGTGAACCTCAGGAGTGACTTCATCACTGAGCTAAAAGGGTGTCTGGGGGCCATAGTCTCGGGCTTTCTCCAGCACCAATCTTACGGGTAATATCCTTATTTTATCTGCCACTCTGCTATTTTTGCTATTTTACTAAAAGGATCTCATAGAGTAGGCTCTAAGGCCAGGTTTATTATCCCCATTTTCTAACTGAGGAAATAGTGACTTAAAGGAGTTAAATGTGTTACTCAGCATCACAACAAATGCAACTAATCTATGATGGTACCAGCATCCAGATTCCTGACTGATCCTGGGTTTACGTCATTCTAGTAAACCACATTTTTTGCCATATCTTAAATGCAACCCCTCTGGGATCTGTAGTCCATCTGCCCTCACTCTGTACATGTCCTTACTTCTCTTCTTCATCAGAGTGGGCTCCATGAACCATCATTATACTTGCTCCTTTGCATATGCCCTCAACTCCCTTGTCGCTGTCTCTCTCTAACATATTTGCTTTGTGAATCTCCAACTACAGTTATTATTTCAGCTTTCTCCCTGTTCTGCACCTAGACCTATGAAGCTGGTTGTGGCTGGAGAAAAATACACAACCATGGTGATTGGTCATATTGATTTCATTTTGAATTTATGATCACTGTATTTATTTTCCAGGATGGCTGTAGCAAAGTACCACAAACTTGGTGGCTTAAAATAACAGAAATTTATTTTCTCACAATTCTGGAGGCTAGAAGTTTGAAATCAAATGTCATCAGGGCCATGCTCCCTACAAAGCCTGTAGGGGAGAAATCCTTCCTTGCCTCCTCTAGCTTTGGGTAGTCCCAGGTGTTCCTTGACTTGTGGCAGCATAACTCCAGTCTTTTCCTCTGTCTTCACATGACCATCTTCCCTCTGCATCTGTCTTTGTCTCTCTTCTCCTCTTCTTATAAGGACACTGGTCATATTGGATTAGGGCCCATCCTACTCCTGAGTGACCTCATGTTAACTGATTATATCTGCAAAGATGCACTTTCAAAATAAGGTCATGTTTATAGGTACCAAGGATTAAGAATGAACATATCTTCTTGGGAGACACAAATCAACTCATAACAACCTCTAATCTCAAATAGTCATGAACTTAAGACTTAGTGCTGCCTAGCAGTTCTACTTTATTTTCTTAATACTTTCCTTCTCTCACTCTTATAGATGACTATTTTGTATGTTCTCTTCTCTTTAAATTACCAAATTCTCTTTTCATATTCTCCTCTCAACTGATGATCTTGCCTCCTGTTTTACTGAGAAAATAAAGGTAATCAGAAGAAAACATCTGCAAGCTACATTACCCACCTTCTTATGTCTGCACCTGCATTCTCTGCCTTCTTTACTGTGTGTGAACTCTGTGTTCCCAACAGGGCCACCACTCCACATGTGAACAACATCCCTCTTGCCTACTCAAAGACATTGCTCTAGTACTTATCCCTTCTCTCCTCTGTGTCACAAAATTTTCCTGTCAGCATGCCATCATGCTGTACTCTGTTGCATCTCTAAAAAAAACAAAAACATCTTTTGACCCCACTTTCCCCACCTACTTCCCCTGCCGGTTATCTACTCTCTTACATTAAAAATCCTCAGAAGCTAACTCTATACTTCCTGCCTTCACTTCTTTCTGTTCTTTCTTGGAACCATTCCAATCAAACTTTCACTTTCCCCAACTTTACATCAAAATAATTCTGGTCAAGACCCTCAACTAACTCCTCATTTTCAAATCCAGTGGTCAGCTCTTAATCTTCATGTTACTTAACCTCTAAGCAGCATTAACATAGTCAGTCACACTTTCTTGAAAGACTCTGATTGGTTTCTAGGAAGCACTCTCAGATCTTCTGGAGAACTAGACCTAAAGGCCTCCCTACACCTCTTTCTCAGTCTCCTTAATTGAGTTTCCCTCATCTCCCCAACTTCATTTGAAGGTGTGTTTGTAGGGCTGTATCCTCAGACTTCATAATCTCTGTCTATACTCACTACCTACGTGATCTCATCCGTCTCATGGCTTGAAATGCCATCTGGAGGCTAGCAGCTCTCAAATTTTCATCCTAACCTGCACCTCAGATTGTATAGCTACTTGACATATCCACCTGCATGTTTAATAAGCATACGTCTAAAGGAATTTTGATTCCCACCCCGCACCTATTCTTCTTACTGTCTTCTACATCTCAGGAAACTTGATATGTTTAGTTGCTTAGGCCGAAGACCTCAGTGTCATCTTTAGCTCCTCTATTTCTGTTCCACTCTGCATCCAATCCGTCAGCAAATCCAATGAGCTCTACTTTCAAAATGTATCTGAAATTGACCTCTTGCCATGATTTTCACTGCTACCCACCCTGGTCAAAGCCAGTATCAACACTCCCCCAGATTATTGCAATAGCCTTTTAAACAGTCTCCCACCTATTCCCTTTCTCCCCTACAGTTGATTCCCGTAGCAGCCGGAATAATAATTTTAAAATGTAAGTCAGATGATGTTACTTTTCTGTTCAAAACTCCCTGGTGGCTTCCCCAAGCCGAAGCTCTTAAAGTGGCCTTCGTGGCCCGTGTGATATGGCCCATCTTGCCTTTGACCTCATCATTGACTGCTTCTCTCCTCGCTCCAGACTCGCTGATCTTACTGTCTTTGAACATGCCAAGCTCATGCCCACCACACTCCCTGGATATCCCCATGGCTTATTTTCTCCCATCTTTCAGGATTTTTCCAGTTGTCTCCTTACCAAAGAGACAGGCTTTTCATTCCACCTTTTATAAAATCATGATGCCCTCTTCCCATCATGCCCTACTGTCTCTCCCTTTATTTTTCTACATGGCATTCATAACCACCTGGCATCATTTTTATTCACTTGGCTTTTGTCTTTTTAGCCTCCACTAGAATGTGAGCCCCATGAGAGCAGGAAGTCTGACTGTTCAGTTTACCGTAGCACTTGGTGAATGTTTGATGAATGAATGAATGAGTGAATATCTGAAGATGAGTCAGTATCAGAAGTCTGAAATGCTCTCTGGGCTTTGAATATTCCTTTAAACACCCCTGTGTGTGGCTTCAATATTCTTCCTTTCCCCACTTCCTTTATTAATTTTTTCCATCAATCAACATGTATAGAGCTGCTGTATGCCTGACACTGTGCTCAGTGCTGGGGATGCAGCAGTGAACAATATAGTCGTGGTTTTCTCATGGAGCATCTATTCCACTGGGGAAACAGTAAGATAGTAAGAAATAGGTCAGATATTTACAGACCAGGACAAGTGCTTGAAGGATGTGAATAGGGGACTGTTATATAAAATGAGTGTGTAGGGGAGGGCTGTGCTAGATATGGTGGTCAGGAAAGTCCTCCAGGAGGAGGTGACAGTTAAACTGAGAATAGAAGGAAGAGAAAGAACTGGCCATGCCAAGAATTAGGGAATGTGCTCCTTGGCTAAAGAAACTGCAAGTGGCCCAAGGTTTTAATAAAGTTTAAGATGTTCTAGGAACTGTCAGAGGGCCAGTGTGGCTGCAGCCTGAGGTGGAGCATGATGAGTCTGGAGAGGTGTCCAGTGGCTCTGTCGGCCACAGTGAGGACTTTTTTTTATTGCAAGTACAGTAGGAAGCCATTGAAGGATTTAAGCAGGGGAGAGTGATTTGTGTTTTTAAAGAATTACTGTGGTTATTACATGGCAAATGGATTGTAGGGGAAACTATGATAAAATGCTTTCTTCTCACTTAGGGTTGTATTCTCCAGGTAGACAGATTTTTTTTAAATCATGTATTACTGATATTTACATAAACCAAAAGGAAAATATCAGCAAAATAAATAGGTTAAGATATTCCTACAGCTTGTTCCTATTCAGAGTCCAACTCTTGTAACTTACTTCATTCTTGGGATTGTCAGTGGCTAGTGAGCCTGACTCAGTATCATCCTCTGTGCCATCAAAAGGGTCAATGATGCAGAGCTTTTAAAAGATATCCATAAACGAACTAAACCATTATTCTAGCTGCTTTTTTTTTTCCTTCAAGCTGGGTATGTTTTTATTTGCTAAAGCTGGCAACTCTACGTTCAAAAAGATTTGAGCAAAGATTGTTAGAACAAGAAAGGATCATCCATTCCAATTTCCTAATTTTTACAGATGAGAAAACGGATAAGCAGAGACAACCTGGTCTTGCCAAAGGACGCACAGCTAGCTTTGGTCATGCTGGCTACTTTTGATTCTGCTTTGGAAATGTTGCTGAACAATTTGCATTGACCCCTCTGTCTTAGTTGTCTAGTGCTGCTATAACAGAAGTACCACAAGTGGATGGCTTTAACAAAGACAAATGTATTCTCTCACAGTCTAAGAGGCTACAAGTCCGAATTCAAGTTGCCAGCTCCAGGGGAAGGCTTTTTCTCTCTGTTGGCTCTGGGAGAAGGTCCTTGTCATCAATCTTCCCCTGGTCTAGGAGCTTCTCAGTGCAGGAACCTCGAGTCCAAAGGACACATTCTGCCCCCAGCACTGCTTTCTTGGTGGTATGAGGTCCCCCTGTCTCTCTACTCACTTTTTTCTTTTATATCTCGAAAGAGATTGGCCTGACACAACCTAATCTTGTAGACTGAGTCCTGCCTCATTCATATAACTGCCTTTAATCCTGCTTCATTAACATCACAGAGGTAGGATTTACAACACATAGGAAAATCACATCAGTTAAAATGGTAGACAGTCACACTATTCTGGGAATCATGGCCTGGCCAAGTTGACACACATTTTCGGGGGGTACACAATTCAATTCATAACGCTCTCCCTCCTCTCCTCCGCATAGTAGTTTGGTTCCTAGGGGAATAGTTTTGTCCTTCTCTTGTCTCCAGGATTTTCTTTCATGCACGGATCCTATTCTGAAAGCTTTGATCCTAGTACTTTTTATGTTCTCAGGGGCTGGCAGTGATGATAAGACGCCATCGATCATAAATCTGACCAATTATGAGACACAGGTCAATTTCAGAAATATTAAACAATTACTGTATTGCCTTTCCTTTGGCCAGAGGGAGAAGAGATAGAAGTAAATTTTGCACTTCTTCTGCGTAACAGAGAAAACAGGCAATTAGCGTATTGTTAAGAGCTCAGGCCCTCAATTTAAATAGTTTTTTGTGACAATCAATTAGGATGTATTCTTTGAGCCTAAAGTTATATTTCACAGAAGATAACATTACCTTGGAATCTGGAACGTTTCCAACTTTGCAAAGACACTTTCATGGTTACTAAATGCAGGACAGAAAGAGTTACATACAAGGATCAATTTTTAAATGTACAGGTACCTGCTTGTCAATATTCAGACAAGCAGGTAGAATAAGATTTTAATCTCTTAATGTTTCAGCCTCTAACTTTATTACATACATTTTTTTCTAAATGGCTTTACTGTTTTTATTGCAATCTTATGGCATCCTCTCCCCATGGACCTCCCCAGAGTTCCTTTTATTAACACCTGTGAAGGAATGACTTCAGATCTCAAGACAGTGGACATTGTTAGAACTGAGTCAGAAATCTAAAACTTTTAAAGTCTTTAAAGAAAGAAATATGTGCCCTCTGCCTTTATGGGCCAGCGTGGACACAGGGAGATCCATTAGGAAGCTATTGCAGGTCCTGGTGAGAGATAGTGGTGGCCTGGATAGGGATGGTAGCAGAGGGGCTGAGAGGAGAGGGTGGGCTCAGGATACACTTCGAAGGTAGAAATAACAGGACTGGGTGATAAATTGGCTATGCTTGAGGCAATGAGGGGAAGGAAGGAATCAGTTGACACAGACCCTTGGTCTCTGGCTTAAGTAATTGGGTTGGAAACAGCTTGTTGTTGGGTGCTGTCAAGTCAGTACTGACTCGGTGGGCATCTTGACCTGCCCCATAGTGTTTTCTTGGCTGTAATCTTTATGGAAGCAGATTGCCAGGTCTTTCTCCTGCAGAGTCGCTGGTGGGTTCAAATAGACAACCTTTCGGTTAGCGGCTGAGCGCTTGACTGTTGCGCCACCAGAGTTCCTTGGGAACAGGTTGGGGTTGGGAATTTCTGGTCCACTTCTCCCACTATCCCAGTTAAGTGTTCACGAGAGAAACACTTCATTCATTTCTTCCAGTGATTTTTCAGCCCAATACCAATTCTTCCTTAAATGACTCTGATGAAAACTTCATTTTCTCCCGTCTCTGTTCAGTTCAGGTCAGCAAGCATTGAGTGCCTGTTACGGACCAGGTGCTGGGCTAGACTGTAGGGAGAGAAAGATGAGTCAGACAGAGGCAGCATGGTAGAGTACAGTGGTGCTCAGAGGTTTTAGTCTCAGGACTCTTAGACTCATAAAATATTGAGAACCCCAAAGCACTGTCATTTGGGTGGATTGTATCCACTGCTTTTTAACTGTATTAGGAATGAAAACTGAGAACACTTAAAAACATTTTTTGATTCTTCAAAAATAATAATAATAAACATGTTAACATCAATAACATTTTTTATGAAAAATAACTACATTCCCCCCAGAAAAAAAATTAGTAACAAGAGTGGCATTGTTTTCACTTTTGCAAATCTTTTTAATGTCTGGCTCACTTGAAGATAGCTGGATTCTCATATTTACTTCTGTATTGAATCTATTGCACAGGTCATGGTCTCCACTGGACACTTGGGAGATAATGAGAGTGAGAGAGGCATTTAAAAAAAAAAAAAAAAACCCTCATTGCCGTTGAGTAGATTCTGACTCTGTGACTCTGTAGGACAGAGTGGAACTGCCCCATAGGATTTCCAAGGAGTGGCTGGTGGATTCGAACTGCTGACCTTTGGGTTAGCAGCCGAGCTCTTAGACATTGTGCCACCAGGGCTACTGAAAAGGTCATAGGTATTAGTATTATTATGAAAATAGTTTTGGCCTCACAAGTCCATTGAAAGGGTCTTGGGAACCCCCTAGAGATCCTCAGACTGTTGGTGTAGTAGCAAGAGCACAGACACTAGCACCAGACTGTATAAGCTTAAATCCCAGTTCTGTCACTTACTAGTTGGCAAGGTACCTCACCTTTCTGTACCTCGGTCTGCTCATCTATAAAATGGGTATAATATTATTAGTACCTACCTCAGTGGGTTTTTATAAGGATTAAATAAGTAAATATAAAGTACTTAGAACAGTGCTGGAACATAGTAAGTGCTACATAAGTGTTTATTATGTAACTAAAATAAAACCTAACCCCTGCCCTGAAGGAATTTAATCTCGTTAAGGATACAGATGAATAATAATGTCAGAGTTTTGTAGAAGTTCAGTGATAAATGTATTTGCAGCAGGGGCACAGCGAGGGGTTCCTGAGCTTTGGGCTCAAGACCAGGATGCTCTTGTCTGAGAATGTTTAAAAGGAGCAGATTTGCTGCAGTGTTAGAATGACAGAAAGGTTCTGACTTCAGATAAGGTCAGTCCAGTCAGCATTTGTCATAATTTTATTTTTTCATCTTATGCATAATGGAAAGAGTGTGACTGGACTAGTTGGTTTACTTCTTTGCTGCCTACTTAGAGGCAGAAGCCTCAACAAGGTGGTTATGTATCTTCACTGCCTGGAACAGAGCAGGTGGGCAATGAGAGTTTATTAACTGTTTGAATGAATGACTATGAAAATGTAGGGAAAACATTTATGTGATCATTGGGATTTTGTGGTACATGTTTGTAACCACTTTTGACTCTGGAGTTTATAAGGAAGAAGTGACAGATTATATTTTTATTGCAGTTAGCTAAGAAGAACCTAATCATTTTGCTCCTGAGAGTGATAGCAAAATTTGTCTTAGTGTAAGTTTCGTTTCTTTCTCTCATTGTTTTAGTCAATTAGATTGGATATTTAAAATCTCACCTATTTACAATTACCAAGTTATGTAGGTTTACTAAAATAAAAACAAGCTTTATAGTCTTCTAAAGTGTAGGGCCCCTGTTTTTATTGTTGTTAGATGCTGTTGAGTCGGTTCCAACTCATAGCGACCTTATAGGACAGAGTAGAACTGCCCCATAGGGTTTCCAAGGAGCGGCTGGTGGATTTGAACTGCCTACCTTTTGGTTAGTAGCCGAGCTCTTAACCACTATGCCACCAGGGCTCCGAGACTAAGAGTCCCTAGGTGGCACAGATGGCTAAGCACTGGACTACTAACCGAAAGATTGGCAATTCAGACCCACCCAGAGGCACCTTGGAAGTAAAGCCTGGCAGTTTGCTTCCAAAAGGTCACAGCCTTGAAAGCCCTGTGGAGCAGTTCTACTCTGCACAGGTAGGGTCGCCATGAGTCATAATCAACTCGACGGCAACTAACAATAACAACAATATACTTAAAATTAATTATGAATTACAACTCACAATGTCAGTTTAGGAGGTGGGATAAACAGAAATGGTAAAGGAATTAATATACTGGTTTTTAAAAGTGAGGTGGGAGCTTGATGGTATACTGGTACACTGAGTTATCTTTTCAAATGAGTACTTTTTTCTCAAGGCATATTTAGTTGTTCAGCTCCTGGTTAAAAAGAGCCGATTAGTGCTTAGCTGCTAACCAAAAGGTTGATAGTTCAAACCCACCCAGAAAGACCTGATGATGTGTTCCCGTAAAGATTACAGCCTAGAAAACCCTATGGGGCAGTTCTCCTCTGTCGCATGGGGTCACCATGAGTCAGAATTGACTGGAGGGCACCCAACAACAACAAAGCTCTTGATTTGTCTAATGCCTTTCCTTGATCTGTTTGGTTATTGTTAACTTTAATGGTATTATTCTTAGGCAGCATTACGTTTCTGCTGTATAGTTACAGGATGCCCAATCTTCCTTCCATGTTGTAGATTCGACGGAGGCGCCTTGCACGACTTGCTGGTGGACAGACTTCCCAGCCGACCACCCCGCTCACCTCTCCTCAGAGGGAGAACCCTCCAGGACCTCCTATAGCAGCATCAGCCCCAGGCCCCTCCCAGAGTCTCGGACTCAACGTCCATAACATGACCCCAGCTACCTCCCCAATAGGTGCATCAGGTAAGCCTTAGCTTTATACCTGAGATGAGTTTATACTTCTAATCTTAGCTTTCTATTGAATTTATGGTTGTGATATTTCCACAGCCAATTAAAAGGAAGTAGACATCAACTTTTTAAACTACTGCAAGCAGTAGTTTAAGGGTTAAAATCATTGCAGTGTGTTTTGTTAATATTTATTCATTTTGACAATGATGTGTGAAAATTGTTTTCCTCTCTATAACTTTTATCTTTTTTTTTTTCTTCCCAAACATAGGTAAGTCTTATCTCTGATTGCAAGGTGATTAAGACTGAATTTGGTTCTGCTGATTTTTTGAGTTTGGTCAATACTGTTACTTTAAAATAAAATAATCTGAAAATGCAAGGTTAAAATAATGGTCAAAATGGCACGTATTTAATTAGGGACGCCTGTATTTTCATTCTACATTGACACTGAACTTTTTCTCTAAATTTTCAGAGTATAAAATTCAGTTGATGTAATGTTTTATAACTGTTTCATTGACAACTATTTAACTATGGTAAAGATTTATTTCTTCATAATAAATGAGCTCATGGTTGATATTCACGACTATCTTTGTTAGGAAATTATGATACTGACTTATGCTGTATTTTTGGAATAGTTTTCCTTTTTCTAAGTGAACTTTCTATTAAACATAATAATAATAATTACTTAAGACTCTAGTTATGAAAAAGCAGGTGCTAAGAGACCTGCATTAATTATCATGTCATTTAATAATTTGATATATGAGTGTTAATTCTGCAGTTATTTAATGTACTCTGTGTTGGTAAGTCTTCCAGATAATCTTTCTTGATCTAGGATTATTTGTCAGTTGAGAGTATATGCAGAGTTTCTCTTACGGTAACTCCTTTATTAGGCATCAGTGTTAGACTCCTCTCCACATAAATATAAACACTTATAGATAATATTGTTAATTATAAGAGAGAGAGAAGAGGGTCAGGCCAAAACATCACTTAGTAATAACCAGTGCCTGTGTCTGAAGTGTCTCCTTTGTGCATCTTCTTGGAGAACCTGTGGTGGTCTTCTGGTGGGGATGAAGGATTCAGAATTCCAACTGTGACTATTTTTATCTCTTCCTTGGAAACAATAGTGATATTTGTCCACTATGATCAGGCCACACCTAGAATGCTGGAATCTATCCAGGGGAATGCATCAGCAAAGGTCAAGCAGGAGACCCAGGACTCAGCCTGCTCCTGGCAAGATCTTCAACACTCAGAGCCAGTACCATTATCTCTTGGCACCATCAGGGACAATCTCATCATGCCCTTTATCCCTGCTTATGTCAGTCACCAAGTGTCTCCCAGGTCATCATCCCTTATCCCCCAGCCTCTAATCTCTACATGGCTCATTTCATATAACTTCCTGACCCCACCTCCACCCCTCCTCAAATTCTGAAATACTCATGGTCAGTCACCAGCAAAATCCTACTCTGAACGTCCCTTCCCCTCAGTGCTCTCTTTGAGTCTGTGCTCTTCCCCATAGCTGTCTTGTAACACTGTGCCTGGGGGTTGTTGAGTTTGTATCCTCCTTTCCTCCTCATTTCCTCTTCTAGATCATTCTTCCTCCTCCCTAAAGACATCTAGCTTTGAATCTCGAGTCATCAACTATACTCCCCATTCCTCTTCCTTGTTGCAGCTATCCTGTGAACCCTTTACCCTGCCTCATTCTGTTGCCCTGCTTCTCTTTCCAACACCATTTCTGCCTAATTCTTGCTGATTTCAGTATCTACATAAATAAGCCTTCCAGGCCTCTGACCTCTCAGTTTCTTGACGTCCTCTCTTTCAGTGACTTTGTACTTTGCCTGACTTTGGTTACTCACTGCCATGGTCATGCCCTAGACCTTTCAATCTCAATTACTTTCCAACCACCACCCTGGGCTTTCTAGCTCATGCCCTCTAGTGCCCAAATCCAGTAATCCTTCAGCCCCGCACCCCCTTCCCCCGTCTGGAGCTATAATCCATTGATTCTATCACCTTTTCACTTTCCTCATTACATCCCCAGCCCCATCTCCTCACTTCTCCCCTTAGTCTGCTTAAGTTCTATAGTCAGTCACTGTTGTCACTCCCCTCTCTTGTCCCTCTCTCACTGCTGTGTCACCTTGTCTTACTTGCTTGGTTAAACCATGATTCTGGTTAAATTCCATTCCCCACCTGCTCTGTGCCTGCACCTGAGCTGTTGAACAAGGGTAGAGAAAAACTCAGAACCATGCTGCCACTCCCATTTCAAATTTCTGGTCACAAACTCAAGTGGATCCTTAATACTGACAGACAGTGATAGCAAATTTCCCTGTTCACCTTCCCACTCTGCCAGACAGCTGTTTCAATACCTTCTCTTCCTCTCAAATCTGCAACACCTCTTTCCTCATGCACACTCACAGCCTGGCTTCCTATTTCATTGAGAAAACAGATGCACATAGAAGAGAACCTCCATAAGCTCCCATCATCGCATCCATCTGCCTACTTGCACGTGTGCCCAGTTCTTGTCATGTGTGAACTGTTTGCCCCCTCTATGGCTGTCCCTTAGATCCTATCTCCTCTCCCCTACTCAGAGACGTGGCTCCAGCAATCCCTGTCTCTCTCTTTCTTTGTCAGTTTTCCATCTTAACTGGATATTTTACAGTGTATTCACATGCTGTTACTTCTCCCATCACAAGGGAAAAGAAAAAGGGAGCTCTCTTGATCTCATTTCCTCTACCAGCTCCACCCCACATCTTTGCACTGTTTTACAAAAGAACTTCTGGAATGAGTTGCCAGTACTTGCTATCTTTTTATGCCCTTTTACCCTCTGTTGAATCGACCCAGTTGAGCTTTGGGCGAGGCTTCCTGTGGTCTTCTCCCAGTCACTGTCTGATCTGACCTCTCAGCCTCATTTGATATGACTTTCACCCTCTCCTCCTTGACGCACTTACTTCTTTTGACTTCAGAACATCACACTCTCCTGGTTTTCATCCTCTCCCTTTTCCTTTTAGTTCTCTGTGTTATTCCTTTTTATTTCCCTGACTTTTAAATGTTAGAGTGCTAGTGCTCAATATTTAACCTATTCTCTCCATCTGTGTTTATTCTCTTATTGATCTTATCTGGTTTCTTGGCTTTAGTTACTGTCTCTATCTGATGAGTTGTAAATTTATGTTTCCAGCTCAGCCCTGTTCCTGAGCCTCAGACTCATACATCCAGTGACGTACTTGACACCTCCATTTGGATGTCTCATAAACATCTCACAGTTAACATGTCCAGCCTCAAGCTCCTGATGTTTCCTCACATCTCTTCTCCCAGGAGTTCATCACAGTAACTGACAATTCCTTATTTTTAGTTGCTTCATTCTAAAACATTATCTTTCCTCTTTACCTCATACTCTAGATTTAGGGTTGCCGAGTAAAGGGCCAGATAGTAAATATTTTAGGCTTTGCAGGCCATACAATCTCTGTCACAACTCTTCATCTCTATCATCATAGCACAAAAGCAGCCATAGACAATAGATAAATGAATGAGCATGTCGTGATCAATAAAACTTCAGCCCGCAGGCTATAGTTTGTTAACCCTTGTTCTGGATCATCGCAAAGTATGACTAGAACATGGCCTCTTCTCACCACCTCCTTGGCTACCACGCAGGTCCAAGGTACCACTGTCTCTTGCCTGGATTATTGGAGTGTGCTCTTAAGTGGCCTCCCAATGCTTGTCCATGCTTCACTTCAGTCTGTTCTTAGTATAGAGCCAGAGGGGTCCCACTAAAACATATGTGCAAGTAAGACTGTATTACAGCAGTGTTATTGTTTACAGTAGGCTCATTTTATTGCTGCCACAAACTAAGAAAGACTTAGGCCACTCTCTAAATGGCTAGTTCTTGGCAATGCATCTCTATACTGTGAAGTCCTGATTATATTTCTTACATAATTGCTATTATTCGTAATCATAAACAGGTAAATATTATTAGCCGTTCTCTTGGAAGTTTGGAAAAACAAATTTTTATGAATTTATTAAATAAACAGGTTAAATTAAAAAACAAAACAACAATAACAGGAAAAAAAAACCCTCATAAGACAGTTCATGCCAATTCTCTGTTCAAACCGCTCCACTGGCTCCCTGCCCCTCGCAGAGAAAGCCAACTCCTCACCATGACCCTGGGCTGTGTGTGACTGGGCCCTATTATGTCTCTGACCTCCTGACCCATTGCTCTCCTCCTGGCTCGCTCTACTCCAGCCATACTGGAACATTCTAGGTTGTTCCTGGAACATTCCAGGCATGATCCTAATTTGGGGCCATTACACTTGCTGTTTCTTTGCCCAAGAGCCTGTGCCCTAGAAATCTACATGGATATTTTGCTCAACTCTTCACGTTTTTTTCGGACGTCACCTTCTCAGTAAGACCTTCTTTGGCTACCCTGTCTGAAATTGTAGTCCCCATCTGGTGTAGATACTTTTTCTTCACATTTCTTATTGCCAGCTGACATAGCACATATATAACTTGTATATCTTGGTTTTGGCCACTTATCCTACTAGAGTGTAAGTTCATGGGGGCAGGGACTTGTGTCCATTTTGTTCACTGCTGTATCCCTAGTGCCTGGCACATGGTAAGCACTGAATAAATAGCCATTAAATTAATTAACGGATCACACGAGAAAGTGACCAAAACAAAATGAGCATGTGTAGCTTAAAGAAAAGAAATTTCAAAAGGATGTGATAGTTGTCCATTCAAAACAATGTGAGAAGTTACCACAAAGAAGATGGCTTGTGCTTGTTTTCTGTGGTGGTTTTATTATTCACTGAATGTGAAAGAGGGACTTTTGGTTTCAGGATCCAGGAGCGATTTATAACGACACACAGATACTCAGGTGGGCTGCCACCTGTGTTATGGAGCTCCTCCTGCAGGAGCGACTTGACAGTCACTTGGCAGCTTTCTTAGTTGGGATTCTTTCAGTTGCAAGAACCTAAGCAAGGACTGGGGAGCTGTAGGGAGTCTTGCATTTTACTTCTGCCACCTGTTGTCCCAGCTTCTGTCAGTGCCTCCTGCTTCATTCCTCTGTGTTTCTGTGGACCGGTTCTCCTTCTCCCATTCATATGGTGGACAGCATGGCCTCTGCTCACTCCTGTGTTTCTGTGTTAGTCTAGCACCTGCAGACAGATAGTCACATTCCTGTGGCAGCGACTGCTTTCTCTAGTGTGGGGCAGATGATTGTCCTAGACTAGTGTCTTAGTCATCTAGTGCTGCTCTAACCGAAATACCACAAGTGGATGGCTTTAACAAAAAGAAGTTTATTCTCTCACTGTCCAGTAGGCTACAAGTCCAAATTCAGGGCATCAGCTCCAGAAGGCCCTCTCTCTCTATCGGCTCTGGAGGAAGGTACTGGTGATGCATCAGTCTTCTCTTGGGAAGCATCTCTGCACAAGAACTTCAGGTCCAAAGGGCGTGCTTTGCTCCCAGCACTGCTTTCTTGGTGGTGTGAGGTTCCCTTGTGTCTCTGCTCACTTCTCTCTTTTATATCTCAAAAGAGATTGCATTAAAACAGTATCCAGTCTTATAAACCTCATCAGTATAACCTCATCACAGTGATAGAATTTACAACACATAAGGAGATCACATATAATCTCATCATAGTGATAGAGTTTACAATACATAAGGAAATCACATCAGATTACACAATCATAACAATATTGGGAATCATGACCCAGCCAAATTGACAGATATTTTTGGGGGACACAATTCAATCCATGACAACTAGTGACCTGGGCTAGGGGACAGGGCTGCATTATACAAAGGTGGCCACTCCTAACCATTGTGTGTAGGGTGGGAGGAGAGCTGGGAAAAGGAAGGGTAATCATTTGTTAGGTGGACAGTTACCCCAAGAAGCCTCTGGAGTATTAGGAGTTTTAGAGAAGAGGTTTAAACACTGCAAGGGTGAATGTTCTAGATGACCTTTAAAGACACCTTCCAACCTTGAGAGGCCGTGATTCTGGCAGCTCATTACTGTCTTCTGGATTTTAGCAGTCTATGTTCCTGGGTGGCACAGGTGGTTTGCAGTGGGCTACTAACGTAAAGTTGGCAGTTTGAACTCACCCAGTGGTGCCGCAGAAGAAAGGCTTGGATATCTGCTTCTGTAAAGATTGCAGCCAAGAAAATCCTATGGAGCGTTTATACTCGGTAACACATGGGGACACCATGAGTTGGAATTGACTTGATGGCAGTGGAGGTAGATGATAATATATATATGCGTGTATGTGTGATCTAATATAATATAGTCACATATTAGATTATTTTGTACTTAATTATAAGGATCTACATTTAAAATAATATTCAAATGCTTAAAAAAAAATCCCAAGTAGCCACACAGAGCTGGCCTAGACCACTTGTGAGACACAACTGATCCTTTTTTCACCTCTGGCTTAAGGCCTAATCTGAAAGCAGGCAGAGTGGCCTCCTTGGCCTCTTTCTCCTAGGTCCACATGCTGACCCTGGGCCCTAGTGCCTTACCTCTCCAATACTGATGGCAGGAAGAGGCCCAGGAAGACAACCCTGGGAGCAGATCCATCTTCCCTGAGAATAGAGCACTGGCCTTAGCAAGTCCCTGTGGCCTTGCCCACAGCTCTAGGCTGTTTTCCAGCCTTTCCTTCCTAAGACATTGGAAAGGACCTCCCAAAATGAAGACATCCCAGGCCTTTCTGATCACCCTGTAGGAGATTTGTACTTCGAGGAGACAAGCAAAGAGTTTAGAGAATCCAAAGGGAAGCAGGTTGCCAAGTGAGACTTCAGACAGGCCTGTGATGCAGAGATCCCTGCAAGCACCTGTGGTGGACTTAATATGTGTATCTACCCCGTTTACCTGGTCTGCCAGTCTGGGAGTCTGTCCAGCAAAGGAAATAAGCTCCATTTGGCCAGATGAGTTCGTCTTGTGTCGAGGTCAGCTTCTAATGACCACTCTTAGCTTTTCTGAGTCCCTAGGATCCATCTTTATAATGCTACACTTGGTTCAATATCAGTATTAAGCTCAGACATCTGTAGTTTTCAGGATATGCCTTCTTTCCCTCCTTGACAGTTGGGTCTACGTTTTCTTATCTCCAATCTCCTAATCTCTCTCCCAGTCTCTAGACTTTAGAGTTTGTCCTCCTCTACAAGGACTGTTTGTCCCCCTCTACAAGGACTGTTTGTCCTCCTCTACAAGGACTCCCAATAACTCCGTTTCTCTTTTCGTAGCATTTGTCACAATGTGCACTTCCTTGTTTATTTGTTTACTTGTTTATTCTCCCTGTTCCCTTCCCCAAATATAAAATTAAGGCAAGGACCTCATCAGGGTTGTTATCACTTTAACCCCAGGACCATGCTTAGCACATTGTAGGTGCTCTGTAAATATCATAGTTAAATGACTCAATGAGTGCTTTTCGTTAACAGTGTTAGAAGCAAAATAAGAATGGTGTCCTATTTGGAGTGGGCTTTCACTTGCTGGCATGACTCCTTTCACTACCAACAACAACAAAAAAAATAAAACCCGTTTCCATCGAGTCGATTCCAACTCATAGCGACCCTATAGGACAGAGTAGAGCTGCCCCATAGGGTTTCCAAGGAGCGCCTGGTGGATTTGAACTGCCAACCTTTTGGTTAGCAGCTGAGCTCTTAACCACTGCCCGAAGCCTGTTCATTTTCTTCTAAAGTTAAAAAAAAAAAGTTATTACCCAAGTTTCAGACATACAAAAGTGTATCAGTATGACTGTTAACCTTCCCTGCGAACCTTCCCTGCTAGAAGTCCTGGCTCTCCATACTCCTCCATCACTAACAGCAGGTCACTGCTGTCCTGCACATCCTGTTTATCATTCTTAGACATACTTTGTTAGACAGCGTTGTTTTTGCTTACTTTAAAACTTGGTATAGATAGGTAATACTTTTCTTACAGATTATTGCCACTTTTTTTCAACCATCCTAATTATGTTGCATTGAAGTTCTTGCAGCATTTAGTTAGGGCTTACTGCAGGTCAAACATGGGGCTAGGTCCTGGTGTGCAAAGATGAGTAAGACTTAATTTTTTTCCTTGGAAGAGCTTACAGTCCACTTGGAGAGAAAGTTCTCTTTTGTTTCCTTTTTTAAAAAAATCTGTGCTTATTAGATTCCTGGGAGGACAGACTGGTTTTCTTCATTCCTCCCTCTGCCTTTTCCTCTAGATCATTTTGTGATTACATAGTCAGAAATACATTTCTTCAGGGCGTCTTAACCCTCTTCAGTTATTTGGTTTTATAGCCTCTTCTTGGAGCTGTGCTTGTTATCTTCTTTTGTCCCCTTTGATGTTTACCCATCAAACATCTTAGCTATGTCTGACTAAAGCTTTACACTTCCTGACTGTTGTGACCTCTGTGAAGATCTGCTTATTCTTGCTTAAGATTCCCACAGCTAATTCTTTATCACCCAGTTTCATCTTGATAGAATTATTAGGTCTAGTGGAACAGATCCTCTAGTTTCCTCTTCAACTCTCGGAGAGGAGTTCTTAACTTTGGTCATTCCTTGGATCTCTTTAGTAAACTGGTGAGCCTTTGGTTGGCTTCTCAGAATCTGTTTTTAAATGTGTACAAGAAAATACACAGGATTACAAAGGAAACCAATTGTACAGTTATCAAAATATTTTAAAAGATTGTAATACAGTAATTAATGTACTTCTTTATTAATGCTTTAAACAGAAGATCTAGCAGCTAATTCAAATCAAGTTCTCTCTATATCTGTGGACTCCAGGTAAAGAACCTCTGCCCTGGCAGCTGAAATGATCAACAGGACCTTTTTGGAACTTGTAAGAAGCCAAATGATATGTTTGGCCCCTGGCCTAGTTCTGAGGTCTGGGTCGGAAGCACTGAACCTATTTCCTCTGTCTGACTGCTAGTCTTTACTGTACTTAATATTAATTTAGCTTAAATTCCTCTTCATTCAAGTGGTCTCCACCCTACTTACATTCATGCATTTGAATATTTATTAAATGCCTTCTACTTGCCAGACATTGTATTAAGAGCTAAGGATGCAAAGATGAGTAAGTCTCAGGGGCCTTACAGGGCTCACTGTTTAGCATAATGAGACAGACTTGTGAAGAGCTGTAGGTGCTGGTGTGCTGTGTCTGATACTAGGGCCACAAATAGTCACTTCCTCAGTCTCACAGCTGTGGGTTGTTGTTCTGGAGATTTTTCACACAGGAGTTTATCTTACTGAAAATTCTGCCTTTTTCTAACATAGTTATTACTTTTGAAAATCAGGGAACATCTTTTCATATCCCATTATAATAGTTATTCTTACCCCTCCAAATTTGCTTGCTATGTTTTATTATCTGTTTTACATTTTAGCTTATTTTGGTTGTTAGCAATGATTTACTGAACACTGTAAATTCATGTGGCCTTCATTTAATACATAGTTATTTAAGTGCTCCTTTGTATTAGGTTCTGTTCTAGATCTCAAAGCTTATAGTTTAGTGGGAGAAACAAATGATAAGAAAAAAAAAACATGTTATCTGTCAGATGGTGATAAATGCTGTGGAGAAAAATATAGCATCATATTGGAGTAGGTACTGCTGGGAGCGGACATTGCTATTTTAAATAAGAAAGTCAACTGTAGGCCTCATTAAGAAGGTGACACTTTAGCAGATACTTGAACGAATCAAGGGAGCAAACCAAGTGGATATCTGTGGGGAGCTTTTTCTAGGCATAGGGAGCAACAAGTGCAAAGGTCCTGAGGCAGGAATATAGTTGATGATGATTAAGGCAAGGACTGGGATGGAGCAGTTACTTTCAATTTCTCCTCTATTTACATCTCCAGTTTTGAGCCTTTAATGAACATCATTATTGCTTAATAAAGTACATTTGTAGGAATTTCAACAAAATCATCCTTTCATAGTAAATTGTCTTTGGCTAAGAATGCTATCAGAAACAACAATAAAATTATAATCTTTGTCCTATCATTGATTGCTAATCCTATGTTAAAATCCTTATTTTTTTCCTTCAAAGAGAAGCCTTATTGTTTCTAATAAGGGAGAAGGGTCAAGGGTGGTTAAGAAGCTATCTCACAGTCGGGGGCAGAGGCTCCGGCAGGAGCCCCAGGGGCAGGTACTGCAGCTGGGCCCCTGAAAAGGCTCCTGGCCGCAGGAAGCTCCTAGTCGTGCTTGAAACCCTTTGCTTTTTTCCTTGTATATTTTAGTTCTCTGAGTTGTAATTGTGCGCTATGCTGGCTAGGTTGTCGTCATCTCACTGGAGTGGCCTTTTGGCCACCAAAGGAGGATATTTCATTAGTTCTAGGCTCTACTATATATAACAACATTCCTAGGATCGTGCTAATTGCTTTGTAAATCTGGAAAAAGTGCCGATGTCTTATTAATGAGAGATGTGTAGCTCTGGGAATCAGCTTCCTGTTTTGATGTGGGACTGGTTTCCCTTCTCCCCCCACCCCCACCCTCACCCCCTACTTAGGCTCACCTGGTCCTCAGTCTCAGCTATGCTGATAGCTTTATCAGCTGTCTTTATCTGACTCCAGACTACCCACTAGCACTCTGTCCCAGATAGCAGGACATGAAATTTAGGACAGCAGTGCTTTCGTTCTTTTGGTCATGCTTCTAAATATAGCAAAGGCACTATGGGTAGATATTGCGTGTGAGAGTGATTTCCGTAAAATGTAGTCCCTGTCCCTTAGGGAACTTACGACTTAGCAGGGAAGAAATGACATGTAACTTACCTGCTCAAAAACCTTCCTTGTCTCCTTATTTCTAACTATAATCAAGTCCAAGGGCTTTTAAGGCCCTCTGTAATCAGCCTCCACCCGCTTTACGTAACTCAGTGTCCTTCTTTTCAGAGCACTTACTCTGCTCTTGTCCCAGCCATTGTACTTTCCCGAAAACACCCATAACCCTTAGAGATTATGTCACACAAACCATTCTTTGTTTTGAGTGTGTTTGTCTTGTTTTCCTAACTAGATTGAAAACTCTGAAAAAAGCACTCTCATTTTTCTCTTTTCTCTGTTGAGCTCATAGTAGGTATGCCAGAAGTAATTGGCTGGGTTAATGTGAGAGTATGCAAGTGGTTCCTCTTGCCATCTCTTTCCAGTCTCCCAGTTGGAGTCTACTACGGGAGGGAGTTTAAGAAGAAAAAAAAAATGAAGGTTTTGAAATCTTTGGATGCAGAAGGGTTTGTTTACCTTTAATACCTGGAGTCGAATGTTCATACTTTAAGAGCCTTAATATTGAGCCCCAACTAGACTCCAACAAATGGATGCTCATCAGGTTTGACAGGATCAGTCCTGTTAAGTTCACTCTTTTGACCACCACCCCCTTTTCCTTAGCTGAGCAGAAGGTCTCTGCTCCATTCTGCCTCCCCCAGAGACACGAGATTTTTGTGATCCTAAAGAAAGAAAGTAACATTTTGCCTCTGCAGCCCCAGCTCTCTTGATTATGAGCAATTCTGTTAAATGAGGTGACATCTTTTCAGGGCTCCCTCAACAGGGTAGATGAAAGAGACTAGCTCCACACTAACCTGAGAGAAAGCTTTTGTGAAGCCCCCAGAAGGTGTCAAGCATGCAGTGTTATATGGTTCCGTTTCTTCTTTTGTTTATAAATTTCTGTATGTTTTAGGAGGGGGATGCATAAAACACAGTTCTGAATTGTTATTGTAGCCTAGGCAGCATGTTGGTTTTTTTTTAAACTGAATATATCATTTCTGATTGTAATAGCTTCAACTTCAACTTGAAATTGAAGCTGAAGAAAATTAGAACAACTCCACGAGAGCCAAAGTAGGACCTTGAGTATATCCCACCTAAATTTAGAGACCATCTCAAGAATAGATTTGATGCATTTACACTGATGACTGAAGAGCAGAGTTGTGGAATGATATCAAGGACATCATATATGAAGAAAGCAAGAGGTCATTAAAAGGACGGGAAAGAAAGAAAAGACCAAGATGGATGTCAGAAGAGACTCTGAAACTTGAACATCAAGTAGCTAAAGCGAACGGAAGAAATGATGAACTAAAAGAGCTGAACAGAAGATTTCTAAGGGTGGCTCGAGAAGACAAGGGGAAGTATTATAATGACATGTACAGAGTCCTGGTGTTAGAAAACCAAAAGGGAAGAACACGCTCGGCATTTCTCAAGCTGAAAGAACTGAAGAAAAAATTCAAGCCTCGAGTTGCAATAGTGAAGGATTCTATGGGCAAAATACTGAACAATGCAGGAAGCATCAAAAGAAGATGGAGGGAAGACATAGAGTCACTGTGCCAAAAAGAACTGGTCGTTGTTCAACCATTTCAGGAGGTAGCCATATGATCAAGAACCGATAATACTGAAGGAAGAGGTCCAAGCTGCACTGAAGACGTTGGTGAAAAACAAGACTCCAGGAATTGATGGAGTACTAATTGAGATGTTTCAGCAAATGAATGTAGCGCTGGAAGTGCCCACTTGTTTATGCCAAGAAATTTGGAAGACAGATACTTGGACAACCAATTGGAAGAGATCATATTTATGCCTATTCCAAAGAACAGTGATCCAACCGAATGAGGAACTTATCGAACAATATCATTAGTATCACACGCAAGTAAAATTTTGCTGAAGGTCTTTCGATAGTGGTTGCTTCAGTACATCGACAGGAAACTGCCAGAAATTTCAAGCCAGGTTCAGAAGAGGATGTGGAATGAGATATCATTGCTGATGTTAGATGGATCCTGGCTGGAAGCAGAGAATACCAGAAAGATGTTTACCTGTGTTTTATTGACTATGCAAAGGCATTTGACTGTGTGGATCATAACAAATTATGGATAACATTGCAAAGAATGGAAATTCCAGAACACTTAATTGTGCTCACGAGGAAACTGTACATAGACCAAGAGGCAGTTGTTCTAACAGAACAGGATGGTACTGCATGGTTTAAAGTTAGGAAAGGTGTGCATCAGGGCTGTATCCTTTCACTGTACTTATTCAGTCTGTATACTGAGCAAATAATCCAAGAAGCTAGACTATATGAAGAAGAACATGGCATCAGGATTTGAGGACAAAGATGCGCCTGACCCAAGCCAGGGTGTTTTCAGTCACCTCATATGCGTGCAAAAGCTGGGCAATGAATAAGGAAGGCCAAAAAAGAATTGACACCTTTGAACTATGGTGTTGGTGAAGAATATTGAATAAACAATGGGCTGCCAAAAGAACGGACAAATCTGTCTTGCAAGAAGTAAAGCCAGAATGCTCCTTAGAAGCAAGGATGGCGAGGCTTCGTCTCACATACTTTGGACATGCTATCAGGAGGGACCAGTTCCTGGAGAAGGACGTCATGCTTGGTAAAATAGAGAGTCAGCGAAAATGAAGAAGACTCTCAATGAGATGGATCGACACAGTGCTGCAATAGTGGGCTCAAGCATAACGATTGTAAGGATGGCGCAGGACCGGGCAGTGTTTATTTCTGTGTGCATAGGGTCACTATGAGTCAGAACCAACTGGAGGGTGCCTAACAACAACAATTTTAATAGAAATGGAAGGGGGTGTAGATTTTTCTGCTTCAATTCCATCTTTCTGAGGCACCTAGAATTTAAATGACATACCAAGTCACAGAGTTCACTGTAGCATCCTTCCCATTTGATCCTGCAAGTATAAGTTTAGAAAGCATCTCCCAAGCCCTGTTGTATTCAGTAAATGTTAAATACCTACTGTGAAAGATACTATGTTAGTCGTTGTGGGGAGTGGCCCTAGATAGAGATGAGTAAGGTGTCAGGCCTATTTTTAGGAAATTGAAAATCCAGTTATATGCATATATCCTTTTTAGACTACAAGAGTGAAGTAGACTAATTATAATTTACTTGTGTTTGTTTATTGTGGATTTTTTTTTTTAAAGTATCATAAATAGAGAAACATCAGTGGATTAACAGGGATTATAGTTTGTGTGATTATTTGGACGACAGGTGAAAAAAAAGTCATTGAAAACTGGTGAAATAAGTTTACCCCTCTCTCTTACCTAGTACTTAGATATGCTACAAATAAAGTGGACCAGAGCTACTGTTGAGTTAGCAAAGGCTAGTCTGTTCTTTAAGCTCAGGGGTTTGCCCTTATTTCTTGTTCAGTGCTTGTCTGATGTATGCAGGTGTAGTTTATAAACGTTTTCACACTTGTTATTTCATTTGATCTCTACAACAGCCCAGTGAGGTAGGCTGCATAGATACCACTATTATCAGTTTACAGGTAAAAATCTTAAGTGAAGTAGCTTGCTTAAGGTCATATAACTGGAAATCATAGCGTCTTAGGCTGGGTTCTCTAGAGAAGCAAAAGCAGTAAAGCATATAAATACATAGAGAGAGATTTATATTAAGGAAACAGCTCGCGCATTTGTAGAGGCTAGAACGTCCCAAGTCCCTGGATCAGGGTAGAGGCCTCTCCCAATTCACTCAGCCACAGAAGCTGGTAAACCCAAGGTCGGCAGGTCAGAGAGCAGGGCTCTCACTCACAGACTGTGAAGGTTGACAAACTCCAAGATCGTCAGGCAAGACCGCAAGGTTTCTCCTGATTCACATAGCTACAGGGGCTGGTGAACCCAAGATCAGCAGATCGGGGAGCAGGACTGTGAAGATTAGCAAATCCCAGGATTGATAGGTAAACTGCTAGCTCGAGTCCCAAGAACCAGAGGTGAGACAACAAGAGGCAGCTGCTGGGTCCAGAACAAGCCAAAAACCTTGGCAAGGCGAGCAGGAAGGAAGTAGCAGGCGGAGGGTGGAGAGATGAAGGCTGAGGGGACGGTGAGCCACCACAGGCCCCACCCCTACTGGTACCACTCAGCAGATTCCATCATGGGGTGATAACATATCAAGTTTCAAAAGGAAAATGATCACAACATTATACAGCTGCCAAAACTCTGAGAATCATGGCCAAGCCAAGTAGACTGTGACGGTTAAGACAGTGTGTCAACAGGTGCCAAGTTGACATGCAGTCTTAACCATCACAGTCCACCCCTTGTCAACTTGGCATCTGTACAGATTTCTGAAAACCATACATAATCTCTGAATAAAGACAATTACAAAGTCATACTTGCGCCTAACATGATACAACTAACATGCGTACAATCGAAAATGCACTAGCCCCATTTACATCTTATATTTTATAAGTGAAGGAAACAAAAATATTTGATGCATACATATAAAGCAGAACTACTCATATAACAATTACAGTCCCTGTTTCTGCAGCTGGTCACATGGCCATAACTGGTATTTAGAACTACCTTTTTCCACCATCCATTCTGTATTTCCTTTGCCCTCAGCAAGCACCTCCGATGGTCATAGTTCTTTAGTTCTTTGCCTGGTGGGATGAATTTTTAGTCATCTAGTGCTGCTATAACAGAAATACCACAAGTGGATGGCTTTTAACAAAGAGAAATTTATTCTCTCACAGTCTAGTAGGCTACAAGTCCCAATTCAAGGCATCAGCTCCAGGGGAAGGCTTTCTCTGTCTGTTGGCCCTGGAGGAAGGTCCTTGTGGTGCATTAGTCTTCCCTTGGTCTGGTAGCATCTCAGCAAAGGAACCTCAGGTCCAAAGTACGCTCTGTGCTCTAGGCACTGCTTTCATAGTGGTATGAGGTCCCCCACTCTGCTTGCTTCCTTTCCTTTTATCTCTTGTAAGATAAAAGGTGGTGCAGACCACCCCAGGGAAACTCCCTTTACATTGGATTAGGGATGTGACCTTAATAAGGGTGCTACAATCCCACCCTAATCCTCTTTAACATAAAATTACAATCACAAAATGGAGGACAACCACACAATACTGGGAATCATGGCCTACCTAAGTTGACACATATTTTGGGGGGACACAATTCAATCCATAACACATGGTATCAAGGTTCCAGTCTTTTTATAAAATAAACTTTTATTTTGTGATAATTTTAGATTTACAGAATAGTTGCCCTTTGCCCAGTTTCCCCTTAGTCTTAATTGGTGGTATATTTGTCAAAACTAAGAAATTAACGTTGGTGTATGACTATTAACTAGTTTAACATGAGTCACCTTTGGTCTGTGAGAGTTTCTCAGTCTTTTCTTGTTTTTCATGACCTTGACAGTTATGAAGATTAGTGGCTAGGTATTTTGTAGAATTTGCTTTAATTTGCTTTTGTCTGATGTTTTTCTCATAATTTGACTAGGGTTATGGGTTTGGGGGAAGAATACCGCACAGGTGAAGTGCCCTTCCTGCCACATCATGTGGAGATACATGATATCCACATGACATCATTGATGAAAGTAATCTTGATCACTTGATTATGGTATGTTTTTCAGATTTCTCCACTGTAAGTTACTATTTTTCTCTTCCCATGCTCAGTTCTTTGGAACTGATTTACTAATCCAGCCCACAGCAATTAGTTTCACCTCTTGGCAAGGAAAATAACTTGGAATTCTTCTATAAGGAAAATTTGTTTCTTCTCCCCAGTATTTTTTAAATATTTTGTATTTTGGGTTATAATCTAATACTACGGTGTTTATTTTCTTGCACAAATTGTTCCAGCTTTGGCCATTGGGAGCTCTCTGAGGTTGGCTCCTGTGTCCATTTGACATGCCCCATCCTTTTGTTTGCTGAACACTCTCTTACTTTCTGGCTTTGTAAGGTGTTCCAGGCTCATGTTGTATTTCCCCTGCCCGAGCCCTAGAATCAACCATTTCTCCAAGGACCAGTCCAAGTCTTTGACTCCAGGTGCATCATTCTTTTTGTGATACTACACTTAATTTCCCCCATTGACACTAAGGAAAGGAATACATTGTCTCATAAACATGATGATCAAAGCCATTTTCTGTTTTGGGTTGCTGGTTAAAAATGCCAATATTTTAGATGCCGCTGTTTTTCTTTACAGGTTTGGAATTTTATGTTATTGCATTTATTTATAAGAACAAAATGTTTTCACCAGAGAATTATTTGCTGACAAAATATGTCAGTCAACTCTATGGAATAGAATATGTTCATTATAAATAGCTTTGAGAGGTGAGGTTTGGTATTGGCCAAATAAAATACAAGTGTAGTTTGTATTTGCCATGAATTGTAACCCTTTAGCTTAGTTCATTGTGAAGATCTATGTAAATAAGCTTTAGATTTTGATTATTAATAGAATGAATGAGTCCTTGTATAACACTATATTTTTTTAAAAGTAGGCTTTACATATAACTTTGTTTTAGTTAATTTTAGAATGTATAAAACATATAGCTCTGGTTTAAAATAGCTCTAATTGAAGAACTGTTCAACAGTTTGGGGTAGAAGAAATATCAGTATTATGTTAGGAATCAGGAGACTTCTGTTTTAATCTTTGCTCTGCTTCTAATTTGCTGAAGATCCTAAGGGAAGTTCTTAGATTTCATCATCTCAATATTCTTATCTGTAAAAGCAGCGGGATTGAGGTCACCCTTTCCCCCCCCCCTTTTTTAAACAGCTTTATTAAAGTTTTAAGGTCCCTTTTGGCAATTCTGCACTTCTTTTTATACTAGAATTTGGCAAGCCTGTGCGTGCGTGTGTGTGTGTGCATGTGCGCACGCGCGCGTCTGTATAATACTGGAATTGGTCCAGCGTGACAACTTAAAAATAGGCATTTGGTCTGGTTTATACCTGAAGGGAATTTTACAGGAAGTACTACAAGAGTAGGAGGAAAATCTTACAGAAATAAAATCCTTCTGAAGTTCTGGCCTTCCCACACAGAATTCATAAATTACCTTTAACAAGATCTTATCAGTTACAGAAGTTTGGAACACTGCCATCTTGAAAGTTTGTAATTCATGTTTTATTAAGCAGACTTGGTTTTCTCCATCCTTTGATACACACACCTTGTCTTTTGAAGATGTGTTTTTAAATTGATATAGGGATTTCACTCATCTTCTAAAAGAGGATCAGAGGTTATGTCAGTGTTTTAATTCTTTAACATCTGGCTTTAAAGAGATGAAAGAGGGAAAAAAAATTGTATTCCTTGAAACTTGGCTTCCTGACAGTGATTTTTCAAGTTAGGGGTGGGAGAGGGTGAAGACAACAAGAGACAGTGTGTGGGGTTTGAAAACCAAATGACATTTTGTACTGTTGCTTTAATTTGTTCTTAGTTATGAGATTTAATTTACATTGACTTCTAAATAAAGTCAAAGAGAGCATGAGATTTTTAAGTTTAAAAAAGGAATGAGGTCACATGGTATTTAAAAATTTAGGAACACTATTATACAGAATACATTCTGGGGAGAATTGCTCCACTTGACCCAGAATGTAAAGACCACGTGAAAGGTGCAGGAAACAATGAATTCTGAGTGTTTACACAACTGTCTTGATGTCTTACAAAAATATTACAAATGCAGTATATTATACTGTATAGCATATTCTGGTACTATATTACTATAGTTCTCTTGTATATGTGGAGCCCTGGTGGTGGAATGGTTAAGAGCTTAGCTGCTAAGCAAAATGTTGGCAGTTCGAATCCACCATCCGCTCTTTGGAAACACTATGGGGCAGTTCTTCTCTGTCCTGTAGGGTCAGTATGAGTCAGAATCTACTCAGTGGCAGCGGGTAATTGTATATGTAGTATGCTGTAGTATTCTTTGTTACAAATACAGTTTTTCAAACAACTTACTGTAATTGTCGATTTTAGAACTGATTTTCTGGGGAAGAAAGTCTGCTTTTAAATTTTAAAGTCTGCTTAATTGATATCTCATAGAAATTGTTGAACTTTATTATTAATTTTTAAAATGTCAGACCTTTTGTTGTGTTAGGTAAAGCAGTATTCTCCAAAAGACATCATTAATGCTCTACTATTTATTCCTTCAATAAATACTTATTGAGAACTTACTTTGGGTTATTACTTCTGGAATTAATGAATTTCACGTTTTACTGTCTTCTGTAAGCTTATTTCAGAACTCTTACTACCTTAGATACTTTGTGTGTTTTACTCAAATCTATTTAGAATAGTGAAAATTTAGTTTCTCTTTCCTTAATAAGTCCTGCAGAAGTTTTAGTAAATGGGTACATGTTAATACTTATTATCAAGAATGGATAAATGTTTTGTATTAGTCTTTAATAAAGGATAGCAAATTTACTGTCTTGGAATGCTAGGAAGGTTAAAATTTTATCCACTTGGTAGTTGCTTCAGCTACAGCTGGTAACTCAAGTTTATTTGTTTCTTTTTAAAACCATGTGAATCTCATTTTCCCTTCTATAACACAGGTACAGTATTTTTTTTTAAATTACTTGTAAATGCGTGGGTAAAACTTTTTTTTTCTTTTTTGGTGGAGATATATTCATAGAGTTACAGTGATTTTTTATAACTCTATGAAAAACTTGATTATATAGACATTAATGAAGAAATTACTATGAAAAATAATTAGTTCCGATACTAATGATGACACTTCTCTAGACTGTAAGCTCTCTGAGGGCAAGGACAATATCAGGTTTTTTATTTTCCCCAAACTATGACTATCACAGAGAAGATGTTCAATCAACAAATGGATTGATCTACATTGAAGGACGATGGATAATTGAATTTATTTATATTTTTTCAACATTTTGTTATGAAAGTATCTATCATTCAGCAAAGTTGAGAGAATTTTTCAGTGAATACCCATATACTCACCTTCTAGATTCTACCATTAACATTTTACTCTGCTTGCTTTATCGTACGTCTGTCTATCTATCCATCTCTCCATCTGTTCATTAGTCTATCTTATTTTTGGTGCATGGATTTCAGTGGTTTTTCTGGACTACCATGAAAACTAATTTGTATTCAGGGACTACAGTTTGAATTGATAAAACAGAAGGGAATGAGGAGTCGGTTTTAGGTATCAGATGTAGCTCTGTCACTGCCCACATAAAAAATACTCTCATAAATTGTGCTTTCTTGTTAATTTCCTATGATTTTTAACACTATGTCAACATTTAAGGTAATTTTCTGATAGAAGTTCTTTGTTACTGGATATCGTAATGGTGTGAATGCAGATTGTGGATGCTTACAGTTACCATTACAAATAACCTTAGCATTATTTCACCTGGGACTTAACCTTTCATGTATTTTCTGTTTAGGAGTAGCCCATCGAAGCCAGAGCAGTGAAGGAGTCAGTTCTCTCAGCAGCTCGCCCTCTAATAGCCTTGAAACACAATCTCAGTCTCTCTCACGTTCCCAGAGCATGGATATTGATGGTGTCTCTTGTGAGAAGAGGTAAAATGAAGCCAATTTTCCAATAAGCTCTTTGATTTATAGAAAGAGAAAGATCCATTCACTTTAGTTCCTAGTTCAGGGACTATGCCAGCCTAGAGACCCATGCCAGTAGTTAGCAAATTAGAACTAAATTTATTAAATGTAAAGGTCTTTATATTATTCTGAGATATTCTTTATGCCTTTTTTGTGTTAAAAATGTTTTTTATGAAATAATGTACGTAGGTGGTTAAAAAAATTTTTTTTAAGTCCTTATTTTGTAACTATATGTCAATTTCTAAAAGTTTTTCAAAGTTTTACTGCTCAGTGAAATTTAAAAGTTCGGAGGGTTTAGTCATATAAGCCACATACTTAGGAGCTATGTAAAGACCAGGGTAGCCTAGAGCAGTCTCCCTCTGCTCGAGTGTGCCGTGAGTAGATGATAGAGCGCCTGAGATATTGATTCTTTGGACCTTTGGGGAAGTCACAGCTGCAGGGCCATCTCCTCTGTCCTCACTCAGCCCCTACTGTTTACTTCAGTGTGCCAAATACCATTTTCTTAGTGTGTCATGGTGTGAAGAAGCATGGAAAGCACTGGTGTAGAGCTTTAGTATTTGATTAGGTTGGGAGTGAGAAACCAAATCAGAGACATCCCACATAAGGTTAGAATTCAGGAAAGACTACACTCTCAGAGAAAAGGTAAAGTAGGAAAAATCCCACCCCATAGAATAAGAATTTTTACATTCTCATTGCCTGTGTTCTGGACGGGATATTTTTAAAAAGTCAACTCTTGAGATTTCGTGACCACTAGCTGACTGTCATGTGAGTTTAGGACCTAGATTTATATTATCAATATAGTCTGAAAAACCTCAAGGTAAGAATTGTCATATACAATGGACCCAGATCTGTAGTGCCATAGACACCAGCATAGACAAACACAAATCTTCCAAGTCTCCAGAGAATTTTTCCATTGAAAAATTCTAAGAAATAAGAACTCATTGTCAGAAATCACAAAACACACTAGAAAACAAACCACCATGAGCAAGAGTCAGCAGAATCAGTAACAACAGAATTACTCTCCCAAAGACTTCTGAGTTTTGGAATTATTAGATACAGAATATAAAACACAGATGTTTAAATAAAAAAGGAAATTGAAAACATGAATAAGGGCCAAGCAATTGTAAAACCAACCAAACATGTTTGAAAAAAACAAATAGAATTTGTAGAAATAAAACAGATAATAAATGAAATTTAAAACTTGATGTAAAATAGTAGATTAGACATAGCTGAAAAGACAATTAGTAAACTGGAAGATAGATGTGGAGAAATTACCCAGAATGCACTACAAAGGAAAAAAAAAAAGATGAAATATGTTTAGAGATATAAGGGATAGACATTCAATACATGTCTAATAGGAATACCAAAATAAGAAAATAGACTTGAACAGATATTTTCCCCCCACTTATTCCATATTTATATTTCCTCTACCGGTTTGGAAGCCATCGTCAAAAAGATAAATGACTGAAAATTTTTCTAGAGTTTATGAATCCTCAGATTCAAGAAGTCTAGCAAATCCAAAGCAGGATAAACAAAGAGAAATTCATACCTAGGCATTTCATAGTGTAATTTCAGAACACCAGAGACAAAGATCTTTAAAGCAGCCAGAGAGAAAAAATTATCTGCGAAAGAACTACAGTTAGATGTCTCAAATAATGGAAATCAGAGGTTGATGGAATAATAGCTTTGCATGTCGTTGGGAACTGTGTACCCTGTGGAACCATCTTTTAAGAGCAAGAGTGAAATAAAGACTTTTGCGTATTAAAAACAAAAAAACTAAAAAATAGAAACAAGAAAACCTGATAGTCTGCCACCAGAAGATCCTAAATTTTAACAGCTATAGTTTAAGAAGAAGGAAATTATCTCAGGATTAAAGTTTGAGAGGCAAGAAGGACAGATGAGTAAGAAAATCATAAACATGGCAATTCTAAACAGGCACTGTTGGTATAAAGCAATGACAACAGTTTTCAGATAGGGGAAAGGAGTAAAAAATCTAGACAGACCTAAAATCCTGGACAGCAATAGCAGGTAAGCCAAGGGGGAGGTTATTAGAGCAAGCATTTTAAGGTCCTTGTATTGCTTGGGAGAGGGATAAAGAAGACACTGGTTAACTTTTAGATTTTGATTTAAGAGTACTTGTTGAATTTTTAAGGGTAAGCACTGAAAGAGTAGAAACAGTATTGTTACGTCTTCTAAACTAGTAGAAGAAAAATATGGAATGTGGCGTGGGGTGGACTTAGGTTGATTCAAAGAAAAAGGAAAAAGAAACAGATGAGTTAAAAAATGGGACAAATAGCACAAAATAAGATGATAAGAAGAAATAAAAATGTATCAGTAATCACAATAAATGTATAAGAGCAAGCATTCTAGTTAAAAGGCAAAGGTTGGATTAAAAGACACGGATTGGATTAAAAACAGAACAAAACCCAGCTTTATACTGTTTACAGAAGGCATGCCTGAAACATTAGGGCAGAAAATGTTGAAAGTAAAAGAATGGGAAAAGATATACCAGGCAAATATTAAACAAAAGAAAATTGAGATAAACATATTAATAAATTAGACGTTAAGGCACAAATCATTACGAGAAATAGTCACTATGTAACAGTAAACATTTACTTTATCAGTAGAATACAACAGTTTTAATGTATGTGCCCTTAGTAATATAACAACAAAATGTAATAAGAAAAATACTGATAGAACTACAAAAAGAGATTGACATATACATAATCATAATGGCAAGTTTTTACACATCTTTTTCAGCTGTTAATAGATCAAGAAGGACAAACATCAGTAAGCATATAGACAAATTAAACAATACAACTAATAAGCTCGATTGAATTGAAAGATAAAGAACTTCATACCCTGCACTTGGAGAATACACATTCTTTACTAATACTTATGAACCCAAAAAGTTGCACAAATCAGAATTGTACAGATCATGTTTTCTGACTAGTGCAATTAAGTTATAAAACCAATGCAGAAGAAATAACTTTTAAAAACTCTTATACGTTCAGAAATTTTTTTTTAAAAGCATGCTTCTATGTATCCATAAGTCAAAGAAATCATAATAGAGATTTTAAAGTATCAGAACTGCACAATAACAAATATTATCAAAATTTGTCCTCTGAGGAAAATATAAACTTCAAATATATTAGAAAAGAAGAAAAGCTAAAAATTAATGAGCTAAACATACAACCTGAAAAGGTAGTAAAAGAACAACCATATATACTTTACAAAGTAAAAGGAAGAAAACAATAAATGTAGATAGGAAATTAATGAAATGGAAAGCAGATAAATACTAGAGATTATCAACAAAGCCAAAAATTACTTCTTTGAAAAAATGATGCAAATTGATGAATTTTTGGCAAGATTCATCAAGGAAAGAGAAAAGTAGCATAAACATGATAAAATACAAATCAATTCATGATAAAAATCTTAGCAAATGAGGAACAGAAAGAAACATTCTTAAACTGACAGTGTGGCAGAGACAGAGTTCACCAAATATTCCATATGCTACCCCACATTTTGCAGTCTCCTTGCAGCTATATTGGGGCCAAGTGACTAGTTCTGGCCAATATGTGAATGGAAGTGATGTGTCCCTTTTGGGCAAAGGCATTTGAGCCTATGTTACTCCTCCATCCATCTCTTCTCTTGCTCCAGTGACCTTGGAGGCTGTGTATTGCAAATGGCATAGATTAAAGATAGAGTAAGGATGCTTCATTCTCATCAGACTTTGCATAAGCAAGAGATAAATCCTTTAGTGTCAAGCCTCTAAGATTTCAGAGGGTATCTGTTACCACAGCATATATATATTCTGACTACTCTAAAAGACATCTACCAAAAACCACAGCAGTGTTCATACTGAGTGGTGAAAAGCTGGAAGCACTCTCTTTAAAATCAGCAGTAAGAACAAGGATGACTGCTGTATCTGCTTCTATTCAACATGGTGTTCTACCCAGTGTAGTAAAACACAAAATAAGGATTAGAGTGGAAGAAACAAAACAGTTATTATTTAGAGTTGAAATGATTATCTTCATAGTCAGCCCTTATCCAAGTTGTTTATAAGAGGTCTGTATCCAAAATCAGTTACGTTTCTAAAAACACAGTATTTTGTAAGGTACCAGCCACAATTTCTTTGAAAAATAATTGGTACCTAGAAATGTGTTGAAGGAGCCCTGGCAGTTGAGTAGTTACTGTATTTTTACGCAAATAACGCATACCTTCTACGTTTGTTTGCCAACCACTCCTTCCCTCCCATAAAGTATTTTTGTTAGCACGCCGTATCAGTTGGCAAAAAAGGTAGAAGATGTGTGTTATTTGCATAAAAATATGGTAAGTACTCGGCTGCTAACTGAAAGGTTGGTGATTTGAACCCACCAGTGACTCCACAGGAGAAAAGACCTGGCAATCTGTTCCTCTAAAGATTACAACCTATGAAACTCTGTGGGACAGTTATACTCTGTCATATAAGGCCAGTTGAGAATCGACTTGACAGCACACAACAGGACTACATTTACCAAAAGAGTGCAAGACTTTTATGGAGAAAATTATAACAGTTTAATGAACAACCTTAAAGAAGGCCTAAATACTTGGAGAGAGATACCGTGTCCATGGATAGAGAGACTCAATAGCATAATGATGTCATTTCTCCCCAATCTAGAGTCAATGAAATTCTAATCAAAATCCCAATAGGATTTTTAAGGAACCTGATTAAGCTGATTCTTTAGTATGTGTGGAAAAACAAAGGGCCAAGAATAGCCAAGACACTCCTAAAATAGAAGAACAAGGTGAAGGTATTGACCTAGCAGATATCAAGACTTACTGTGAAGTTTTAGCAAGTAAGACAGTGTGGTATTGCCTGAGAGACAGAAAACTTGTCTACTGGAACAGAAATTCAAACCCAGAAATAGATCCACACATATATGAAAATTGGACATAAGACATAGGTGATTTCATGTTAGTGTAAAAAGATGGTCTTTTTCAATAAGAGTTGCTGGGACTATTTATTTAATGTAGGGAAAAATAATATATGTACTTAACCAGTTCTTGTAATATGGTTCTAGTTGCATTTTATATCATTTTAAAACAGTGTGTATAGAAAATCTACTGTAGTGATATTTTTCAAAAGACAGCCCAAGAAAATGACAACTTGAGAAATATATTTGCACATATATGATAGATAAAATGTTAATATCCTAAATATATGAAGAGCTCTTAAAAATTATTAAGAAAAAGGATGAACCTTTATCACTTTGCTTTCCTGACTGATTTTTGACTGATATTTTAAAACTTTTTCCTAATCAGCAGCTATGAGATTGTGTGGTTTATAAAAAGTAGAATACTTATTTGTCCTTTATACTTAAAGCATGTCCCAGGTGGATGTGGATTCAGGAATTGAAAATATGGAAGTTGATGAAAGTGATCGAAGAGAAAAGAGGAGCCTCAGCGATAAGGTTGGTAAGAGATGAAGCCCTTGCTTCAGTTTTAGTACAGGTAATATAAATAAACATGATTTCATGTCTTATCTCTATAAAGTCTGTATTAGAGTGGGCCACACTAAATCAGCAAATCCTACTTAGGTGATTTTTTTTTTAAAAGGAAAAATGAGTAGCCTAATATGCACTTATTGATGAAAATACAATTCAATTCTTTTATATGATAAAATCTTTCAGTTATCTTTATTTCAGGTCTGTGTTTTTATCAGTAAATTTAACTTGTAAAGAGTTAATTCAGAGCTAGTTAGAAAGCTGTTTTCTGTTGGTCTTTTGCTTAAGCAGGCAGTGTTTGGGGAAAATGGATGGGAACTGAAACAAGAATATATAAATCCTGTAGTAAGTAGAATCTTTTGAAAAATGTGAGACCTTCATATTTTATTATCATCTGAGCTTAGTTTCTTATATTTAGAAAAAAGGGACTTTTTGTGCCATGGTTTAGAATGATATAGGTAATTGGATTACTTTTCTGTTCAGTAAGTTATTAGGAATTCTTTAGCAACACATATTGATGATTATTAGAAGTTTGACTGTAGCTTCCTGGTGGCGTGATGCTTTATTTTTATGTAATTCTTTAGTGTTTACAAAGTTCTTTCATATATGTTATTTTGGGGATATTTCTGGAGGAGAATTGGTTTTGTACTTAAAATGTTAACCTGGTCTTTTAGAGTTCAGAAAAGTAAATAAATAGGGTATATATACAGTCATGCATTGCTTAACATCCACGATACATTCCGTGAAATAGGACGTTTTATGATTTGGATGTTGTGCGACCACTATGTTATATACTTAGCATTCGTATACAAGAGTATACATTTTGTGTGCAAGATATGCAATACATTTGTTGCTTGCGGAAAGCTGTTGAGTTCCCTACGTCTGGTTAAGTCCACTACGTCCCATTCTCTGATTGGGATTCGGAACTCTTACTATAACCTTATGGTACCACAGACGTATATGTGGTCAGACATTGTCCAAATGGACATTATGCAGTACATGACTGTGTGTGTGTATCTCCATCCTTTAGTGCTCTTCATCCTTGTTGATTCCTGATAATATCCTTGCTTTTTCATACTCCCCCATAAATTGTATTGTAAGCTCATGAGACTTAGATGCTGCACTGCAGCTATGAAGTCATAGTAGCAGGTTTAGTTTTCCTTAAATCAGTGAGTAAGTACACCTTCTCCTCACTTATTACTATCTCGTCATCCAACATTTTGCATTTATGACAATCATAAATCTACTGTCCTCCTATTTCGTACATTAATGACATACGTCTGCAGTAATGAATGCTGAGGTACAAGGCAAGAGTAATGCTGGCTGTGATAGTTAAGGTTATGTGTCAGCTTGGCTGGGCCATGATTCTCAGTGGTTTGGCAGTTATGTAATGATGTAACTTGGCAGTTATGTAATCCATTTTGTGATCTGATATGGTCATTCTCCATTTTCGCGTAACACCGATTTCACATGACGACCTGGTCTTTGGAACCTAACTATGTCGATAAGTGAGGAGAGGGTGTAGGGGTTTTTTTTGCATTTTTAAAAATCCTCAGTAAATGAATTAAACCAGAATAAGGCATTTCTTTTGAAGTGTCTAACTCATACCTCCTGCCACTTGAAATTAATCCTCACATCTTTTTCCTTACCAGGAGCTTGTGTCGGGTTCTGAGGTGTCTGAAGAACAGGCCTTACAGCTGGTCTGTAAGATCTTCCGTGTCTCCTGGAAAGACCGGGACAGAGATGTCATCTTTCTTTCTTCTCTTTCTGCACAATTTAAGCAGAACCCAAAAGAAGGTAGGAATTGAGCTCAGCAGTCTTACTTCAGAGTATTTAAGAGAAAAAGAACTATAAGATCTTCTGTCGTTCTCTGTTGTCCACATCCTTCTAGCTTTCTTTAAGGATTTTATTTTTAATCACAGGGATACTTCTTGGTGAGGACACTGCTGTTTGGCCACTTTCTTCCCTTTCCACTGAATTTATTGGTGAACTATTTTTTACTTTCATGGTTTCTACTAAAGAAAACTACATAAATAAGTTAACGGTCACCATTGTCCCAGGGTTCAAGTCTTTTCCTTTGAAGTAAGAAGGTGCTGAGAAAGAGCATTAGCTGCTCTTACAAAGTAGGAGTGTAGTGGGTGGTCTCCAGAGATCCTGAGAGAAGTGCTCTGTACAACCCATACCTTATTTAAGTGCCTATCAGGCCATATGTAGACAGAGGAGCAAATGTGTTAACATAATGATCTTTTGCTGTGTTTCCAAGATTTAACAGGCTGTATGCTAAGCCACACTTACGACAGAATGGTAAAACCCTTAAAAGCATACCAGTGAATTATAGGGCACTATTGTTTTTCTTTAACTCTGGTTATAGAGATGAGCTTAGTAACCATGTGTGTCAAAACACTGTAACTTGTTTTTATTCTTCTTGTAAATATTAAGATTCTCAAGTCTGTCTTGCATATATATAAGTGGTAATTTTCAGTAACCAAATCAGATAAGATTTACACTGTTTAGAACTTTTATTTGTTTAGTGATATTTAAGCTGTATCTAAAGACCTGCAGTATATGTGTGTGTATATGTGTGTGTGTGTATAACTATACATATATATACACACATATATATACATACAGAGAGAGAGTGATCTCAGCAGTGACTCATTTTTTTTTTTTATTGTGCTTTAGGTGAAGGTTTACAGAGCAAATTAGTTTCTCATTAAACAATTAATACACGTATTGTTTTATAACATTGGTTGCCAACCCTGTGACGTGTCAGTACTCTCCCCTTCTTGACCTTGGGTTCCCCATTTCCGTTCATCCAGCTTTCCTGTCCCCTCCTTCCTTCTTGTCTTCGCCTCTGCGCTGGTGTGCCCACTTAGTCTCATATACACAGTTAAGCTACGTGTATTATTGTTTGTTTTATAGGCCTGTCTAATCTTTGGCTGAAGGGTGAACCTCAGAAATGACTTCATTACTGAGTTAAAAGGGTGTCCAGGGGCCATACTCTCAGGTTTCTCCAGTCTCTGTCAGGCTAGTATGTCTGGTCTGTTTTTGTGAGTTAGCATTTTGTTCTACATTTTTCTCCAGCTCTGCCCGGGACCCTCTGTTTGATCCCTGTCAGAGCAGTCGGTGGTGGTAGCCAGGCACCATCGAGTTGTGTTGGACTCAGTCTGGTGGAGACTGTGGTAGTTGTGGTCCATTAGTCATTTGGACTAATCCTTCCCTTGTGTCCTTGGTTTCCTTCATTCTCCCTTGCTCCAGATGGGGTGGGACCAGTAGACATGTCTTAGATGGCTGTTCACAAGCTTTTAACACCCCAGACGCTACTCACCAAAGTAGGATGTAGAACATTTTCCTTATAAACCATGAGCTACATGTCCCCCAAGACCATGGTCCCCAGCCCTCAGCCCAGTAACTTGGTCTCTGTGGGAGTTTGAATATGTCTATGAAGCTTCTATGACTTTGCCTTGGTCAAGTTGTGCTGGCTTCCCCAGTAGTGACTCATTTTTTAAAATAAGCTTTTTATTTTGGACTAATTTTAGATGTATAGAAATGTTTCAAAGATAGTGCAGAGTTCCCATATACACCTCACCCAGTTTCCCCTAATGTTAACATCTTACATAACCATGGTATCTTTGTCAAAACTAAGAAATTAAGATTGATACGTAACTGTTAACTAAACTCCAGACTTCATTTGGATTTCACTAACTTTTCCACTAATGTCCCCCCCCCCCCCCCCCCCACTAATGTCCTTTTACTGTTCCAGGATCTAGTCTGAGATACCACATTGAACACCTCTGATTCAGTTTGGCTTGTTCGAGTACCATATGTATGAAGAATCATGTGTAATCTGTTCTGTATTCTCCCTTTCCAACAGTGTTCTCTGATTTTAAGGACTTGATTGGCCAGATTTTAATGGAAGTGCTAATGATGTCCACTCAGACTAGAGATGAAAACCCATTTGCCAGTCTGACAGCAACATCACAGCCAATTGCAGCAGCAGCTCGGTCACCAGACAGAAATCTCATGTTAAATACTGGCTCCAATCCAGGAACAAGCCCCATGTTCTGCAGCATGGGTTCCTTCAATGCCAGCTCTTTGTCTAGGTCAGTGTGGTTCTCTGCACATCTAATTGGTATACAGTAACCATGAAGTAGGTGGGAGGAGGGGAAGTTTATTCATAGGCCCATGTCATGCAGGTTATGGTGTGCTTCAAATTTGGAGGGATGGATTTTGTCATTGGAGGTGGTATTGTCTTTTCCAGATTGATTTCTTTTGGTTTTCCATTGTTAGACTATTGGTAAATTAAATTTTAGAAACAAATGCCTGTATATGGTACATTATTCTTTGGAAATAAGACTTTATCATATGTAAGTATAGCCTCAAGATCAGTACAGAAATTAGATTCTAATTGTTTAGATATATATCTGACACATCTATACACTTGAACTCTTAAAGATATGAAATGTATTATACTGTTCTTCAAAAGCTTGATATTTCCCATTTTAGTTACTTTATCTCAAGTTTTTCCTTCAATTTTCTCTTCTTTCTTCCCTTTCTCAACTAATTTAGCCTCTATGAAACTAGTCCTGCTCCAAGTGCCAGTTTCTGGAGCTCTGTGCCAATGCTGAGTCCATCTCTTGCCTCACCTTCCCGTGCAGCCAGCCAGATGGCTGTGCCTTCCATTTCCCTCAGTCCTCATAGTGCAGCTTCTGGAACTGCTGCAGGGAGCCAGCCTTCCTCTCCGCGGTATCGCCCCTACACTGTCACTCACCCCTCGGGTTCTTCAGCTTCTACCACGCGGTCCTCAGGCATCTCCATTCTGTCTAGCTCACCAAGCCTACACACCCTCGCTAGTAGCCCACAGGCAGTGCCCGCCAACTCTTCCCAACAGAGACCCACCACCATGGGTCCACCTTTAGTGTCCGCCTCCCCCAGTGCCGTGAGCAGACGTCCCTCCTCCCTAAGGATTTCTCCTAGGTATTTATTCAGCAGGAGAGTGTGTGCGTGTTTGCAGTGCAGGCAAAGTTGATTAACGCGGTTTGGAGGAGCTGTTGTGTGACACTGACCTCAGTTACATGGTTTTGTCTATTCTGGGTTATTAACCTGTGTGGCTCACTAGTGTGGTAGGCACCTGTCCTGAGTCCACGCTTCTGCCAGGCTTTGATAACATCCAAACGTATGGGCTGCTGGATTGTGAATTCCTTTCTTCCCTTCCTTCCCCTCAGTCTTTCTTCTTCCTGAAGAGGGGAAAAAGAAAATAAATTAGTTTTTGAAATCTAGTTCACATGTCATTCCTCATTGCAAATGAATTTCAGAGAATACCATCAGTGTTGTATTTGAGAGTTGGGGTTCACGGACCATTCTGGATTGACTTTTGTTGTACTGTTGCCAATGATAGTTGAAATGTAGCGGACCAAAGTGTTGTGAGAATAATCTGCGCTTGGTGTCCATTACCCCTAGTATCTGGGCTGGGGGCAGTGCTCCTGCCTCAATATTTTGATTTTTGCTTATGTGAAATTTCAGCCTCTTAGAAAGAAGTAGTATCTGAATTCCATTAGTCCAGTGTCCCCTTCTCTCAAATGTGCCTTTATATTTCTGTAATTTAGGTGAATTTTTTCCTGCATGTCAGTAGACAACATTTTTAGCTTAAGATTGATTTAAAAGGACAGCAGTTGCAAAAGTTTCCACCCATCTTGTTTTTGCTTTGTTCCCTGATTACCTTTTTTGCTTTTATTGTGGTAGTATGTACGACAATCCTTTCTCCTTCCTCTTCCTCGCACTTTCTGGAGACAGTAGTGATGAAGAAGATGATGATGATGATGATGATGATGATGATGATGATGATGATGATGATGAAGGTGGTGGTGGTGGTGATGATTTTTCTTGTGTCCAGTTTGGGTCCAGGTATCAGAGGAATGGAGTCTTACCTGCATGTGCAGTTGGCGCTTAGGAACTAACTTTTATAAGCCCTGGCTAGGAGTGTGCTTTGAATTCAAACAGGAGAGGGTCAAACGAGGAGGGCTAGAAAGTCAAGATGCAAGAAGCTTGCATGTGTTCAAGTGTTAGGCCCTTGTCATGGGATAAAGTGTCACATAAGAAAATTTTTTATCATAATTGTCTGGTAAGTTTGGAGGAAAACTTAGATATAATATTTACCAAAACAGGTCAGTCATCATTAAATGCATCCACCCTGAGATCTAGAATAAGGAACCCTTCATTTATCTGCTGAGAGATGTTTATGCGAGCTCCCGAATGTGAAAACGTGTACTTGGCAAGGCATGTTTTCTTAAATACAGTTGCATGGTAGCTGCTATTTAAGAATGGCAGAGTGGCTGGAACTTGTGAGAGAGAGAGAGAGAGAGAGAGAGTGTGTGTGTGTGTGTCTCTGTCTGTCTGTTTCAAACGTTGTCTGAGCAATCCACAGAAGAGCGTATATATACTGGTATAACTGCGATTCTCCTTTCACTTCTAACCTTAAATCTAGCCAGACACCTCCTTGACCTCAGTGAATCTATATCCAATTTGCTTAGACAGCCTTTGGAATGGCAGCAGAGGCCAAAACATAGTTCACGATGTTGCTGAATGTTCACCTCTAGGAACCTAGTGAAAAAGACAACTTGGGTTTTCTAGGTGACTTTGAGCGGGAAATATAATAGCACCTTTCTTCTAACCCTCTGACTCATTGTCTTACAATTTTGCTCTTAAATTGGAGTTTCCTTTGGACCAAGTTGGTATTTGTACCCAGCACTGTTCAAAAATAACTCCAGGCTATAAATGGAGATTGCAGTAGGAGTGGGGTGCACTTCATTAAATTTGACAGTGTTCAGAAAAATCTTTAAGAGTATATATAGAGAGAGAGGAGTAGGATACAAGATATATAGAGGAGGATGTTGATACAGGATTGAATATTGATTTAGAAAGGTTGATGTTTGTATGAGGTTGACTATTATATGGCTTTTTCTCAACTGAATTTCCCACAAGTGGAAGTGTCTTTTTCGTGTGGTTAGCATCCCATTGTGTGTTTATAGTAATACAGCAAGTGTTCTTATTAGGAAACAATTTCCATACATGGTAAATGTGCTTTGTTATCTGTTTTACTGCAAACTATCTGTGAGAGAACTGCTCTCTCTTCTCTGGCCTATTTAATTCTTACTTTCCCTGCAAATATTTCAGATTGCATGCTGCTTTTACTAACTCCTCTCTTTCTAGATTTCCTGGCATCCCAGTCTTGCTTCAGATCTAAATGATTCTATACCTAAGAAGAGAAATAAAACTTACTGATTGTATAATAATAATAGCGGCAAGTACTTGTTGAGCATTATGTGCCAGATGCTGTGCCAGCACTCTTCATATTTTATCTCATTTAATTCTCACAGTAGCGTGCCATGCTAGTTAATGTTAAGGAACTGGGGTACAAGGAGCTCAAAGTCACATGTCTAGTAAGTGGCAGAGCCTGGAGTCAAACTCAAGCAGCTCGAATCCAGAACTCGCATTCTTCACCACCATGCTGTGCTGCCTCTGGCTTTCCCATTTTTGCCCATTGGTATTTGGTGTTGTCCTTGTTCTTTACTGAATCCCTGGATGGCGTGAATGGTTATGTGCTCAGCTACTAGCCAAAAAGCTGGTGTTCAAACTCACCAGAAGCACCTCAGAAGAAAAGCCTGGCAATCTGCTTCCGAAAGGCCACAGGCTTGAAAACTCTGTGGAGCACAGTTCTACTCTGACACACATGGGGTCTTCATGAGTCAAAATTGACTCAACAGCAGCTGGTTTTTTGTTATTGTTGTTGTTGTTCCTTACTAGTTATTTCACTACCAAGCATCTACACATCTACTCAGCTCCTTGGCAAGGAAGTACCAGCATTTTGCTCCTTAATGACAAAGTCCCATGCCAGTCAGTTGGCATGTTTTTGTTGGCTGTTATTATGACATCTGATCTATGTAGATCCTAGCAATTTATAGATTCTGAATAGATATCAAAAAGAATGTAGAAGTATGGGTAAAGATACGTAACATATACAGGAAATCCCTGGGTTATGAAAGAAATCCATTCCTAACTGTGTCCTTAAGTCTTTAAGTCAAATTTGTAGGTAAGTCAGAACAGGTGCATATGGTTCTTATTTAGCCTTACTTTAGTGCGAGAAAAGGCTCCAAAGCCTTTTCAGTATTTTAAAAGCTACCCATGCAGCAAGTGAAAGTGATTGTGATGAAGAATGTTGCAAGTAGGGGTTGGTTCAGTAGTTTCAAAATGAGGGTAAATTTATAACATTAAAGGGCAAGTACTTAAGTTGGACGTTCATAACCTGGGGACTGCCTGTAACTGATTAAACAAATAGAGGAACTTGTGAATCCAAGTAGGGTCAGAACCAAGAAAAAGTAGCAAAACTCTGTTAATTTGAGCTGATCAACAAAGAAATAATTTTTCTTTCCTTTTTTCTAATTGATCTTCCTAGAATTTTGTTTACTCTGAAATAACCAGTTTTAACACCAACTTTTTGCCTGGGAAGATTACTCTTGAAGAAGAAAGAGTAAATCAACAGGGGTTGAATCTGTCTCCTGTTTGTAAGGGGTTGGAATTAATGTCAGTCTTTTTGAAAGTAGTTGGGATAAACATTGTCATATTAGTTATTTATAGTGATGATGATAAGGATTATTTTAAGAAAGAGAAAACATTCCTCCTTTAATTTTTTTTAGTCCTCTGTGAAAACAGCTATGTGAATTATAAGGAACTACTTCTTGGTGGAGTGGAAGTGAGCTAAAATGAGAGGATTATCTTGTAATAAAGATGCTATAGGAGTTATTCTGAGGAAGCTTTTTCTAATCCTTTCCTAGAAAGTTGATGACTAGAAAGAAAGTTTTTTGTTTTTTTTTTAACTGCTTAGATATTTCAGTGAAGGAGGTCAAATACTGAATGTCATGAGCCTGTGTGAACTGAGAAAGGGAAAATTAGTGACAGTGAGGAACTTCGATATTCACCCTCCTATTTCTGTTGTGCTGGTCATCTCTACTTGAAGAGGAAGCATGGAAATAGTTGAAAAGAAATCTTTCCATCATGTCTGTACCCAAAACCCTCCAGGGATTTCCCTTCTCACATGGAGTAAAATCCAAAGCCCCTCACCAAGACCCTGCATCTCATGCACACGCATGCACACATGCACGCATGCATGTACACATGCTACTCCTCTGCAACCTCATTTCCATCCTATATACCCTAGACTCCTACTCTTTGACCTCACCCAGCGTATGCCTTCCTGCTTTAGGTCTTTGCACCTGTTCTCTGTCTTTGTACCACTCTAACCCCAGATGGCTGCATGGCCAGCTTCCTTACTTCCTTCAGGTGTACATGCAAATACCATCTGATCAGAGGGTTTTTCCCTTGACCCCATTGTATAAAACACCTAGAGACACAGACACACATACACACTTAACTTCCCTCTCTGTCACCTGTACTCTGCTTTTGTTTTTCGTTGTAGCACTTGTATATTGATTTATTTTTGACTGTCTTCCCTTCTAGAATGTAATTGCCATAAGAGCAAGATCTTCATCAATTTGGTTCAGTGCAGTACCTGGAACACAGGAGGCACACTGTACATATTTAGTGAATGAAGTTACATTGCTTAAACCTACACAACTCTGACGTTGCCTTGCATTGAGGAAATACAAAACACCTAATTCACAGAGTTAGTAAATGGCAGGGTGATTATTCACATTTTAAAAGAAACCCTAATGGAATCCCCTTAAAAAGCAAGTTTCCTTGGTGCATTTAAAATGGGATTCAGTTTGCTACATGTATAAATCCCCAGGAATATTTTCATTGTGTTTCCAGAAGGATTTAGCTGTATTTCTCCTATGTGAAATAATTACATCCATAAAATTGGACTACTCATGTAGTTATCAGAAAATGGTTCACACATTCTCCCAAAAGGAAGTATAATTTTTTTTGGGTGCTCTTGGAACTTAAATATTTCCAAGAGTTTAGAGTGCCTCAGTTGTAAAAGTATCATTAACTTTGTATGTTTTTTTTTTTTTTTTTTTTTTTTTTTGGAGGAAAAATAAGAAATATTACTTTAAACATTAAACATCTTTATTGATAGTATCATAAATTTATGCATATAATTATACACCAATTTCTTTTTCAGTATCATATTCAAAATTTGAGTCCAGCCCTTTCACTTCAAATCTGAAGATCCTTGTAAATCAATCTCAACCATTGACTTTATGCATAATATTCGGGAGACTATCCACTCTTCATACTTGTGATACTGTTCTACTTAGCCTCTTTAGGATTGAGCTCATGAATGTGAAATATATTGAAGAATGCTGGGGTTTACTATGCATTTCCTATTTGGTAAAACTTTGTTTTATTTTTTTCCCCTCTCTTCTTGAAGTCAGCAGGAAGTGATATCTGGTGCCCGGCTGATGCTCACCAAAATCCATCAACCTCTTTTAGCTTCAAAAATTCTGTAGTATATTCTGGGTACCTCTCATTGCATTGCCTGTAATGAGACAAGCAGTCTTCCACATACATTGTCACTATTCATGTCTTAATGAAGTATTTGTGAAGACATTCCAAGTGACAGCAAGTTAAAATCAAACAGAATGTGCTAAGAATAGACCCTAATTTCAGTGGCAATTTCATGAGCCAACACCATCCAGACCTGCCCTGTTCACACAAACGTTTGCACACATCAGACGAGTTCCATGCAGCTGGCAAGGACCTGTCGACATCAGATTTAAGAGGATTTTCATTTCAGAAATGGAAAAATGAAATGTAAGAAATGCGTGGTTTAGTATCAAGGAAACAGACTTTAAAATTGTCATTTTAACCATAAGAAGGATCTATTTTCATTGTCATCTGAGAGACCTGCTCAAAGGAAAATGACAATTAATTGTGTAGGTACAGCCCAGTATTAGCAGAGTTTATCTTTAAGATAAGCAGTGAATGTGGTCACTGAGTCACTAAGCATCAAAAAGAATGGGGGAGGGTATACGGCAGATAGCTTGAAAGTAACTAATTGCTGCAGGTAAAGACAAATGTCTCTTTTCTCCCCTTTCTGCTTTTGGGGATTCACCCCACTTACATTTGTTGGTTGGTTTTTCTGTTTCATTATTATGTATGTTTTTCTTGTGCTGTATTACAGTACTTACCTTTCTGTTTCATATCCATGAACAGATACCATCCTGTGATTAATTAAGTTTACCAAAAAACTTGTTATAAAAACACAAGAATTGATTGCTTTTGTTTTGGAGGGTTCCCCACTTGTCTGGTCATCTTTGTCAAGACTTCTGCTGAGGAGCTTTGTGGGTGGCTCAGGTACCTGCTCAGTCAGCTGATTGGCTACCATGTACCTTTGAGTGTATCTCAGTCTCCTCCTTCCCTCTTATGAGACCTATATACTAAAAACCCACTGCCGTCGAGTTGATTCTGACTCATGGTGGCCTATGCATTACCGAGTAGAACTGCTCCATAGGGTTTTCTAAGTTGTAATCTTTACAGAAGCAGATCGCCAGGACTTTCTTCTGAGGCATCTCTGAGTGGATATGAATCACCACCCTTTCATGTAACAGCTGAGTTTGCATCACCTAGGGACCCCAGGCCTATCTACTAGATTGTAGGAATTCAAATTTACTAGACTGACTGTGGGCTGAAAGCTGTCAATTTAAAACTGGCATCATTTTATCCTCCTTAGTGAAATACTTTTAATATCATAGTTTCATTCCTAGGTCACTTATGTATATTTTCCTCAAATTCCAAGATCAGTTTTGTATACATTCCTAAACTGCTGTTAAATGTCTGCTGTCTATCTGTATAACATTGTTATTATCTCAATTCCTTTTGGTCCTTTTAATTCCTTGCCTTTAATTGTCTGTCCCCCAGGTTGAAGCAGGGATGTGTCTCTCGGGTTCCTGATAGTCCTCTTAATCCCTTGTCGTCTTTGATACCTAATTTTTTTTTTTTTTTTTTTTGATAAGTTGGTATTTTCTCATTTCCTCTTCATTTCAAAATGCCTTGCCTCCTCCTGTGCCATGATTAAGCTCTTCATATGTTTTGTGTATATCAAATCAATTTGTTAGTTAATATCATATTTGGTATATGACTTATGATGATTGATCTTAACTTTAATTTCCTTACATCTAACCCTTATGAGTGTGTTTGGTTTTTGTCTCAGATAATAATTATAACTAATAATAACAGTACCTTACATTGTGTCCTGCTTATATCTTACAAATCACTTCTGCATTATTTCATTTAAGCCTCACTGAAGATGAGATAGAGGTGTTCTAGGTTCATGTAACAAGTAAACAATAAGACTAGAAGTCTAGATGTTCCTAGTCTAAGATTGTTCTTTTGTTTTGACTGTACTACGTTGCCCTTTTAGCTAAAGGGTTTAGAAAATTTTGTTTGGTAGCAAATATTTTCATGTCTCCTTCTAACTGGACAGTTTTCCTAAGCTCTAGTCCTATTGACAGATGCTGGATAAAGGCTTTTTAAAATTTTATTGTGGTAAATATTTATGGAACAAATTGTTTGCCTGGATAAAGGCTTTTGAGATCTATGCTAGACATCATTAGGTTAAAGAGATATTTTGTTAATACCTTATAACTTTATTCCTAAAGAGTTTGACTATAGCAATAGCCTAGTCGGCTTTAAGCTACAAATCTGCCTGAGTGACTGTGGTCAGTTTTGATTAAGGCCTGTGATAGCTCTTCATATGCATCATACTTGGTAGCAGTTCTTAGTCTTTCTGGGTTTATTTATAAGTCACCATTCCCAATAAGATGTGGTATTGGGTTTCTGGTCATATTTGCTTTTTAGGTCCATAAAATGTCCTCCAAAAAGTATTGTTGTTGCACTTGGAACAAAATAAGCAATCAGCTCCAATTTTGGCTGCATGGGTGTTTGTGCTTGGTTGTGGATGCAGGGACCTAACAGGCTTTCTGCTGTAGAAATGCAAACTCTGTCAAAAAGAAATAATCAAGAAGAGATAAGAATCATTAATTTTTTTTTCCTTCTCGTCTTTTCCTTCCAAAGTTTGGGAGCCTCTGGTGGGGTGAGTACTTGGGATTCCTACAGTGACCATTTCACCATTGAAACTTGCAAGGAGACAGATATGCTGAACTACCTCATAGAGTGCTTTGACCGAATTGGAATAGAGGAAAAAAAAGCACCAAAGGTAATATGTAATAGATTCTTTTTTTTTTTTTTTTTCAAGCTGATTATTTGTTTGATAACTAATCTTTTTCCCCCCTGAGACCTGAGGAGCATTCTTTCATTTATTTAATCAGTAAATAGTTATTGCACGTCAACTATGTGCCAGGAACTGTACTAGGAGCTTGGATGTATCAGTGGACAAAACAGACAAAGATCCCTGCCCTGGTGGACTCACATCCTAGTGGAGGGAAGAACTGGCAGGGCCAAGATGTAAACCCAGGTTGCCTAGCTTCAGTCTTCTGTTTTAACCATCACACTGTAGCTCAGTGCCATGAACAGCTTACATGGCCCTGATCATATCTAATAGCCTGTCATAATCATCATAATAATAACCAACATTTGTGGAGCACTTATAAAATGCCAAGCTCTGTACAAGGTCTACATGAACTCAAATTCTCAGTCATTCAGTCAGCCCGGTATAACCCAGTGTAAGACAGGTATTATCTTTTCCATTGTATGAATAAGAGGATGAACCTCAGAAAGATTAAGTAATTTGTCCAGAATAACACAAATAATAAATTCCAAAGCTGGGATTAAACCCAGGAGGCTATACTTTATTCACTATTTCATACCAACTCTCTTCATTATTTTCTCCTTATATTCCTATTTCATTTTCTGCTTCTAGTTTTACATTAGAAATTAATCCAGTTGGCCGCCTGTTCATTTCATATTTGTGAAGGGCCTCCGTGGGTTTCTTGCACTGAACCCTAGCAGAAACAGAGAATGGTAGCCACATCTCTGAGGTTCCTGAGTGGCCACCTCAAATTTCTGCTGCTTTCTTCTCTGACCGTATATTCCAGTGGAAACAGCATACTTGGGTGATAGTTGCTCCAGTTTTTTCATTGTAATAAAGGAAGAGGAAAAAAGCATGCCTTTTTCTAGGAATCTGTTTGTTCTGATGGTTGTCAGTTTTCAACAATTTAGGACTCTTTTGTTTATTTTCTGTAGTCCTTACCTCCAACTGTCTTTTTCAGATGTGCAGCCAGCCAGCTGTCAGCCAGCTTCTGAGCAACATCCGCTCACAGTGCATTTCCCATACTGCATTAGTACTACAAGGTTCCCTAACACAACCAAGGTATGAAGAACCATTAGATGCTTGGTGTTAGCAGAGAGGGGATTGTTTCCAGCAGTGGGCATCAGGCTGTCAAGCCATTTTGCAGCGCCTAGAATAACTCATCTCCTCACCTGTAATAAAATGGAAGCATTTGACCAGATAATCTGTCAGGTCCCATTCCTTCTCTAAAATACTATAAAAGTGATTATTTTTAATTCCAGCACTATTTTCCTCTTCATCTCCTAAAGTAATGCAAAACGTATTTTGAAAGAATTTAAAGTGAGTTCAAATTAATTATGTTTTAAGAGTTTTTCGTGCGTTGTTGAGATATGTAGACATCAAGGCAGAAAATTAGGAATTTCATTTAAGAGCAACTGCTTGAAATCAGAGAAGCTATTTGATAAAACGTGCAGATTACCACTTTCCGTGTATCACACAGGCAGTTTTTGTTATTTAGTAATAAATAGTGGAGGAATGGATAATAAAGAAATCACCCAAAGTGCTACATTGTTTCCTTGTTTCTGGGCGTCCCATGAAGATTTCAAATTTAATAAAGAAAAATGTTTGTATGTTTTGTTTCTTTTCCACAAAAATATCTGAAGGAAAAATGACAAAGTTGCAAAAGTTACTTATGCTGGGTTTTTTTAATATTATTTTCTGTAGTTTAACCATTTATTTTTTAAGCTTTTTGAAGAGAAGGAAAATGATACACATGTCCCAAAAACTTAAAAAATGTTCCAAGACTAAATGTTTAAAAAGTCGTTAACCCTTGCTAGTCTTTTTTCAAATTGGATGAGGCGTCAATAAATAAGTAAAAGAAACATATAATGCTTTGTTTTTTTAATGCTTCCTTTTTAAAGGCTGTATGTAGGAAAAGATGGACTCTTTGAAACTTCCTGTCTATAGTCTCTCATTAAAAATGCCAGAAAATGGTTACTACTGATAAGAGGGGTAATCTTTTGCCTAAAATTGTTGTGCAAAATATTTGGGAGTTTTAAAGACTGACTTTTGAGTGGACAGTTGCTGCTAAAGTCACATTTCATAGGCTTTTGTTGTTACTTGGTAGCGAGTTGACTTCATCACAGCCCTTGGTTTTCATGTGTCCACAGGTCCATGCAGCAGCCGTCCTTCTTGGTGCCATATATGCTGTGTAGGAATCTCCCATATGGCTTCATTCAAGAGCTGGTGAGAACAACGCACCAGGATGAAGAAGTGTTCAAGCAGGTACGGTTTTGTGAGTTTACTAATGCAGCTTTTGCCTAAGAGCTTCTAGGCTGTTGCTGATTTCTAAATACACCATACGTTGATAACTTCTCTGTCCCTGAATTGGAACACGTATGTGTTATTTGCTCAGAGAGAAGACGTATCTGAGGTTCCTTTCTTGAGGCAGTCAGATTGATAGCTGCATGTTCAAATCATTTGCCTATCTCAGCTTACCAGTCAAGCATCAAGTATTTTAAGCAGTGTCTGTGCTGGGTGCTTTAGTTGACAAGAAGAAATACAAGGCCCGGTTCCTGATTTCAAGGGGTTTATAACACATGAGTACCAGGAGATAGCATAAGGCATGATGGGAATTTGCCGGATGAGTCTCTGGGTTTATAAAAAGAAAATAAATTAACTATCAAATTTGTGCAGAGGGGGTCTGCACAGCATACACAACTTTTATCTTCTCACCACTAAACTAGAAATGTTATCTCCTGTCTCACAAATTCCTTTGTCCATTTGCTTTTTATACATTATTTTGATGCCTCTTGTGTCAAGTCAAGTGAAAATGCAGGTATGAGATATTTAATAATAAAGTTTCTTACTTATTCTTGAAGGTTTCCTCCAAGGGGAAATTTTGGCATTACATTTGGATTACTGTTTTATAGCCCAGTGTTGAAAGTAGGCACTTAGTTACAGAAACTTTCACACAAGCTATTTCCTGTGATGAAGAGATTTTTATAAAATTTTCTTACACTTTGCCGTATCATCGTTTGTTTGTGTGTGTGTGTGTGTGTGATTAGAATAACTGAGGCAATAGCAAGTGTGGTTGCTTTTATCTGTTTTTATACCTGATAATATTTTAATATTTGTATTAATTTTAAGACCTTTGAATTCTCCGGAATTTTGTTTTCAGTAGTCTTCAAAATATCTGTAAAAGAAGAATCCAGGAGTAAAAATTCCAGTTAGTCTTGTGTATACTCTGTACCTGAAATTCACCCACTGCTTATCTTAGATGAATGGTCTTGTTGACTTATAGGAATATTTAAGGGAGCATAGTGGGCCTTTCTTTTATAGAAACGTAAGTGAACTCTGATGAAAATGAATAATTATTTTGGAAGGTTTAAGTGATATGCTAGATTATATGTGTAATGTACATTAATTAGAATATTTTTTCTATTAAAAGGTACATCATTTGAGGAAGCCAGAGTACCTTTAACTATATGAAAGCAGCCCAGTTTTTTTTTTTTAAACACCATTTCAGAACTTTTTACTTAGACATTTAAGTGACATTGACTATGCTCTTCCAATTGTGCTGCCATTCTCGCCCAAGATGAAGGCTTACAGGACAAAATAGCCTCCCATTTAACAGTTACTACAAACGTTGCCCTATAACAGTGGTTAACAATCTCACAACACATCAACAGTATCCTTACTCAACTTGTGTTCCTTATCATCAGCTTCCTACTCCCCCTCTGCCTTCTGGCCCTTGTCACTGGACTCCTGTACCTCGTTAGTCTCATTTAGTTTTACTGGGCTGTCCACTCCCAGACAGCCCAGTTTTTTTTATCGGCTGAAAGGAGTGTATTATGCCTGATTTATTCATGAAGAAGCATACAGGCAGGTTAGGAAATGACCTGTTTATTTTTAATTGCAGAGTTCTGACTCCTCTTCTGCCACTCAGTCTTGAATGCTCGTTTGTCTTTTATTATGTTTTACTACGGAGCTGGTATGCTGAAAAATGGCATTTTAGCCTTTTGTCTAAAAAAGCTAAAGTGTGGCAAATTTGTATTATTAAATCTTTTTACTGAAATTTCAGTCTCCTTTCTTTTAATATTTGAGAAATATTCACATAGAAATTAATAATAACTAGAATTTAGAATTGGAAGTGAATACTTATATTTTATCAGTGCTGGGAGATACTCATTTGAAAATAAGTATTTAAAATATGTAGACCTTATAAATAGTATAATGTTTGACTATTTGAAATATATTACAGTTGGCAGTATTTTGTCTATTTATTATAAATTAAACCCTACTTGCAAGAGAGGCTAACTCTATTAGAAAGAGTAAAGATGTTTTATACTATTCCTAAAGAAAATGTTTAGAGATTTTTCTGGATGACCAATAATGAAATTTACTTTTGGTGATTGTGGAGCTTTTGTTTGGTTTTTTTTTCCCTCAGCTGCAGTTTTGGCATTCCCCACCCCCACACCTGAGTGTTACTTCTACATTTTTAGCTAGTTTGTGAAAGCTCATTATTTCTACCCTGATTGTCAGACTTGCAAAACTAGAATGATCTCTTCCAGAGCTTTCATATCTTAAGACACTACACAGATACCTTGTCATCCAGGGCCCCTTTTTTGTACTGTGCTTTTTAAATGATGAGTGTTCAATACAGTGGGATAAAATGAGCAGGAAAGGGATTTGTTCAAATTTTTTAATGGCTTTTAGAACACTCCCTTTACAATTTGTTGGATTTCAGATTGTCAGCTGTTGTTTACGTCATTTTCTACTTCATGTTATTAGTTTTGAATCCCAACCAACTCCCTGGCCTAAATGTGTTGATCAGTGAGTGCATTATGAAATTTGAGGATAAGCTATGCTGAGCCAATCTTGCATGTGTTCATGTGTCACAATATTAATGGTAAACTCTATAACTAAATTTAAGTGCCCTCAAGCTCCAGTAACTGGTGATTGTATTAATTACATTCTGAAGGTTAGGCATTCTAACTAAATTTTTCTTTTTCCATTTCAACATTTACCAGCTATCTCTTTGGCCTGCCTAATTAAGGTTTAATTATTGATAGAGCTTAGAAGATATTAGAATATTTAGCCTTGTTTCTTTACAGATTACTTTATAGGTGCTTAGAGCCCTGGTGGCACAGTGGTTAAGAGCTCAGCTGCTAATCAAAAGGTCAGCAGTTCGAATCCACCAGCTGCTCCTTGGAAATCCTATAGTACAGTTCTCCTCTATCCTATAGGGTCACTATGAGTCAGAGTCAACTTGACGGCAACAGGTTTGGTTTGGGTTTTGGTTTGCAGGTTTGCTTGACAATCGCAAACATTTTAGTTGCTGAGATGTGCACAGTTTAGTTGATGAGACCAAGTGAAATCCCTGGAGGGCCCTTCAGTAGGCTCTAAATGTGTGAGTTTCAATTGAGTTACTGCAAGTGCTACCTAAGGATGGTTTTCTCAGAGTATTAGGGTTCACCAAAATTCCTTTACGTCTAGAGAATTCCACTGCATTATTTCATGGTCGACCTTGTCAAGGACATCTCCACGCTATGTGACTGGATTCTGTTGTTAGATGCTGTTGAGTCGATTTTCCAGTCATAGGGACCCAGTGTGACAGAGTAGGACTGCCCCTTGGGGTTTTTTAGGCTGTAATTTTTACGGGAGCAGGTCGCCAGGTCTTTTCTCCCATGGAGCCACTGGGTGGGTTCGAACCTCCAGCCTTTCAGTTAGCAACCAAGTAACGATTGCACCACCAGGGCTCTTTCAGCTGGGTTCTAGACTCCTTCATGTGCAGAAGAGCTTTTCTATGGGGAAGGAGTGGGCATGACTGGGCATTCAGAGTCAGCACTTTATTTGACATGCTTCTTACGCTTGAAATTTCTTACACTTAAATTTTGTTTTGTTTTGTTTTGTTTTTGTTTGTCTTATAGATCTTTATCCCCATTTTACAAGGCCTGGCGCTTGCTGCCAAAGAGTGCTCCCTCGATAGTGACTACTTTAAATACCCCCTCATGGTAAAACTTCGTATTTTTTTAACCTGTTTAATGGATGCTTTTCTTGCAGATTATTTTAACATACACTTTTCTTTCAGGTCCATGATCCACCTTGTTTTCAAATTTAAAACATGAAATCTTTGTGTTGGCCATGCAGAGTGTTTGCTGTGCAGTGAGATGCATCAGTGAAGACAGTTAGCAGCCCGGTACATATCCCACCTACCCAGTCCTAGACAGGAGTAGTGATGCGGTTACTGACATGTACTTCGCCATACTGGATAGCTTATGAGAAAGATCTTTATTGGTGGTGCACTTCTGATTTTCCTAGTCATGAGCATACCATATTTGGAATGAAAATTTTTTATTTAACAAAAAAAAAACTATAAATGCAAATAAAAAGGCAGAGTTATAATAAGGAAAACAATACAATTTTATTTTTTATGGAGTGACTGTCTGCAGAAAATCTCAGAGTAACTCTCTTGGTCATCTTCCCAATTTCCTGAGGCTGTGTACCTCATCTTCAGGCTTTGCTTGGAAAACTCAGATCTACTTTGCTCTTTAAGACACTTAGAGCAACATAAATTGTGGACAGAACTTTCAGCTAAGTTCTCACAGTGGGATTTGACTGTCGTGAAAATACTGGAACCAGAATGAAAATAAGATGCGCTTCTCTTCCCTGAATTTGCTTCAAGTATTACTGAATACTTTTCATTCTAGAAGTATCAAGGAAGAAATATCAAAATATGAAATTAACTCCCTTTATGTATCTACAACCTTGTGTAAATTGAAGCCTTGGTTAAATTGATGTATTTTGCTGCATTTGTTTCTTTTACTCATTCTACTGAGTTTATTCTGTTTGCTCATTAAAGTACTTACTGAGGCTATATTATGTGCCAGGCACTGGGAACACAGGGACTAAGGAGACAAGACTCCTTTCCTCAACTTGCTCGTAATCTACTGCAGAAACTCAAACCACAGTGGAACATTTAGATAATTACACTACAATAAATGCTAAAACAGAGGTGCACCCAAAAGCTACATTTATCTATTTAAAAAATACTAAAGCTGATAACACGAAGAGGCTAAATGTTAAAGACTGTGCTGGGAAATTAAACAGTGTGATGGGAATTCTTACTTTTAAGAATAATTTTGAATGGCTTTATGCCTGGACTCTTTCCACTGTGCATGTTATTGAGGTTCCTAGTAAAATTCTCTTAATCCTTATTCAGTGTCTGTGGCAGAGAAAAGGAAGTGGGATAATGTGAGTATTTGATTTCAGTGATGAAATATTTTAATGAACACTAATTACCATTATATTATGTAATTACCCATGCATGGAATGGCTGGCTTTTTGGTTGTGGTTTAAATAAGCTTGATGTCTCAGTGAGGAGCTTTTAGTGTCAGATATCAACAAAATGTCCTTCTTGGTCAAAAGACAAAGGCCTCCATTGTGGTAGACCATAGTTTTATTTTGTACCATTATTGATTCTTGTACAATAATGAGAGTGCAGCGAGAAAGAGGGTATAATAATGAGAAACAGGAAGAGGAAGAAGGTTGGAGCTGAAATCAGATAGAATAGTAGATTCAAGCTTTGCTGTACATTGGAGCCACCGGAGGATCTTAAATAATACCGATTTCTGGCTCCCACCCCCTGGATATTATGATTTAAATCTTGGGGTGAAGGTAGGGGGCTGAGGGTGGGAGTGGCCTGGCAGTGTGGTTTTTAAAGGCTTCCCAAGTGATCCTAATGTGCACTAGGCAGTGACAACTTTTGCTTCTCTGCAGAAGCTCTCTGAGCTTCAGGGGCTCCTCCAAGATGTGTCAGTGCCTAAATGCATCAGCCCAGACCTTCCTGCAACTGGTTTAACAACTTTTATATATCTGTCCACATTACGGAGAGTATCAATTCACTGTTAAAATATCGTGTTTGATTGTATCGCCACGACCAGGTCAAGTGTTAAATTGTGTTTATGTCCCTAAGAAGTATTCTTTGTAATTCTCTAATATGAGAATGATTGGGGCTCCAAAGGAAAATGCTGGATTTCTAAAAAATACTGGAAGATCTTCTTATGTTTAAAATCAGGTTATTGTTTTACATGTGTTCTGAATTTGACAGCTTATAAATCGTAATTATTTATAGTCATGTTTAGCACTGGCAGCACTAGCTGTCTAAAGTATATGAAGTAAATCTCTTTTTTGACATGGGAAGATGTTAAATGAAACAAAGCACTTTTGGTAAAAATATGTACATTTATCTCTGTGTGTATATGCACAAACAGATGTCTAGAAAGCTGTTAACCAAAGTACCAATAGACATTATCTCTGGGAGTAATGTTTATGACTGATTTTTATTTTATATCCTGATTTTTCTGAAGTTTTTTACCATGTACATTTATTAGTTTATTAATCTGTAAAGGCAGTAAAGCTGTTACCATTTTGGAGGGATTGCATATGTATTTATAGCAGCATTTAAAGCTGTTCCTTGATGTTATACATGGCAGGCAATGTAAGATGAAATGCATTTAAATGGCTCTTTCTGATTTGATTTCTAGGCATTAGGTGAGCTCTGTGAAACCAAGTTTGGGAAGACACATCCTGTGTGCAATTTGGTAAGTGCCTATTGGCTTGCACATTTTCAGTGAACGTATCATAACTCAGAAGGTGTTCCTTAGGTAACATTATCCAAGTAACTTCTCTTGAAGGACATTTTGAATTTTCCCTTAGCTGTAGATAGCATGTCTGTTAAATTGTTGTGGCATACCCTATTTCTTGGAGTGAATGTGTTTATTTTCTTTTGTGATGTTTTTGGATAAGTCGTGTACAATTAGGATAACAAGTCCTACAGGGAAAATTTACTTGAGTTTTTTGGTAGTATAAAAATACTACTGTGAAGTTCATCAAAGAATATTTAGAAACATAAAAAAAGAATTTTTAAATATTTTGTAAAAATGAAGAGAAATTGACTTTTCTTCTATCTGAGGTGAGGAAATACCAGCAGGCATCCTAATATATTTGTGTGCCTTGTATTTTCAAGTAAATGTTAGCCATTGTGCTAGTGTTTAAGAATGAGCTGAACAGATTGCTGTTGAGAATTCTGTTTACTAAATCTTTACCATTCTTGCCTTTTTAGCAACTTGATTTGCCTCTTTCATTTTTTGCATAGGTTGCTTCCTTGCCATTGTGGTTGCCTAAATCCTTAAGCCCTGGTGCGGGGCGGGAGCTGCAGAGACTGTCTTATCTGGGAGCTTTCTTTAGTTTTTCTGTCTTTGCAGAAGATGATGTAAGTACAGTGGCCATTTGCACTTTGCTGCTCCTGTGTGCAGATTTCTTCCTAAGTGTACATTATATGTTGATTGAATTTCTTCCTTCTCTTTCCAGGCTAAAGTGGTTGAAAAATATTTCTCAGGGCCTGCCATTACCCTGGAAAACACTCGCGTGGTTAGCCAATCACTGCAGCATTACTTGGAGTTGGGAAGGGTAGGTGTACAGAAAATGAATCCGAAGGGTGAATAAAAGATAAGCTATATAAAATAACCTGTGTCTTGAATAATAACTGCAGCAGCAATGATACGCTGCCCTGTGTATGTAGTATCATTGGGGTAGGTCCTGAGTATAGTTGCCATTCTCTCTCCAGCTAGTCCTTAGGCATTTAAATTGTAGGGTGAGCGAACACTGTTAGTTTGCACACACCCCTTGCTGATTTGCTTGTCCTAAATGTAGATTAGTATGCCTTCGGGTCTAAAACTTAAAAGCAGAGAAATTACAGGCTTCGGTAGTTAGGTAATTTTGATCATGGAAAGGAAATAACAAAGGCTATTTTATTAAACTCTTAACTGCTTACCTCCTCTACTCCTACTCCATATTCTGCCCTCACACGCTTTTATGCTAATTATCTTGACACTGTTGAATGTGAACATTTCTCATATTCCCCTGGTAGTCAGGTTCTCCAGGAATGAGTGGAAGTGGGAGAGGGAGAAAGTGGGAAGGACGCTAACTGTTCTTGAAGTCAAAAAGGATTCATGTTTAAAATAAAGTGTTTCTTTTTTTTTTCCCCACCTTTTTCTTTTTGTTAAAATAAATTGCAGCAAGAGCTTTTCAAGATTCTGCATAGTATTTTGTTAAACGGTGAGACCCGGGAAGCCGCTCTTAGTTACATGGCAGCTATCGTCAATGCCAATATGAAGAAAGCACAGATGCAGGTAGGATTCCTAAGGACCACTTGTATTTATTCTTTAATTTCATTCCTTCAACTCATATTTATTCAGTACCTACCAGGCATAGTCCTAGAAATTGGGAATAGAGTGATAAACGAGGCAGTCTTCCTGCTTTTTTTGGAGTTTGTGTTCTAGTGGGGCAAGACAGAGGATAAATGATAGACATATAAATAAATTTTTCATAATAAAATCTATAAAATAAATAAAGCAAGGTAAAGGAATTGAGAGCAACCATGGAGTGGCCAGAAGGAAAGTATGGGAATGATTTTTGATAGGCTAGCAGGGAAGGCCTCTCTGAGGAGATGGCATTTGATTAGAGACCTGACTGATAAGAAAAGCCAGCTGTTGCAAGGCTGAGAAAAAAGCATTTTAGACACCGGTAAGGTCCTAAAGTGGGAATGAGCTAGGTTTGGTGGAAGCCCAGCATACAGGACTTTGTGGCTGGAAGATAGTTTACAGGAAGGAAAGCGGCAGGTTATGGGGCCAGAAGGGATGGGCAAGGGTTCCATCAGGTTGGGATTATGTTGTGAGAATGTTATTTTATTCTAACTGTAATGGGGAAGCCCTTGGAAGATTCTTCAGCAAGGAAGTCACAAGATCTGCTGTGTAAAGAATGAACTAAAGCAGAGGGAAGGGGCAGGAGCCAACCCAAGGAGGCCAGTTACAAAGTTACAAGTGCATTAGTGCCAGTGAGAGAGACTGATGGCTTGCACCACTTTGCTGGAGTAAACGAGTTGCCATCGAGTTGATTCCAACTCACAGCAACCCCATGTGTGTTAGAGCAGAACTGCTCTGTAAGATTTTCGGTGGCTGATTTTTCTAAGGTAGATCACCAGGCCTTTTTTCCAAAGCACCTCTGCGTGGACTTGGACCTCTAACCTTTCAGTTAGCAGCCAAGTGAGTTAACTGTTTACACCACCCAGGGATTCCTTTGTTAGAGTAGAAAGGTTAAAAGGACATTGTTCCTATATATACTAGTAAATAATAAATGAATGATGCAACACTTCTACTCAAAAGCAAAAAAAAAAAGGTATAGGGAAGTGATTAAGAGCGTGGACCTGCTATCAGACCTTTTGAATTTCCAGATGTGGTTCCACCATTTACTAAGTGTGACCTTAGACAGTAACTTCTCTATGCTTCTGTTTCCTCATCTATTAAATGAGGATAGTAATAGTACCTAACTCATGGAGTACTACATGTAAAGCTCTTAAATTAGTGCCTAGTACATAGTGAACACTCAGTCGGTGTTTTATAATAGCAATATTATAGTTGCTAGTCTGTTATTAATGCAGGATTATGACTAATGCTGTAGGCTACAGAAACCATTAGTGAAATGGTAAACTAGTTGTTCTGATGCTCTTGAGGGGAAATGAAGAGAAAGGAAACATTTCTTGTGTTTCCACTTACTAATTTTGAGACTCTTGGGCGAATCAGTTAAATTCTCTGAACCTTAGTTTCTTCGACTGTAAAGTTGAAATAGCAATATCAGTGACCTCTGAGGGTTATTATGAAAGTTCAGAGTGAGAGAATATGTAAAATGCTTCGCATATAATTAATACTCAACAAATAGCAGCCATTAGGATGACAGTGGTGACAAGGTGTGTGTCCTCTCATTGCCTTAAGATATGGTCATGTTTGAGTGTTCTGTCTGCTTTCATATAAAATTGTACCAAAATATTATATTCAAATCAGTATTTTAAATGCTTTTTTTTTTTTCCTTATTTCACAGACAGATGATAGATTGGTATCTACAGATGGATTTATGCTCAATTTCCTTTGGGTGCTGCAGCAACTAAGTACAAAGATCAAGTTAGAGACAGTTGATCCCACGTATATATTCCACCCAAGGTGTAGAATTACTCTTCCAAATGACGAGACACGAGTGAATGCAACTATGGAGGATGTGAACGACTGGCTGACTGAACTCTGTGAGTGATATGTTGGTTATTAGGTCATTGAAACACTACCCGTTCATTTGGATGCTAGTGATTCCTTACACACTGTTACTACATCTCCTTAAAATGAATTTTTGACAGAGATACACAATAAAAGTTCATACATTTAAAAAGATTTTATTTGGATTCGCCCAAAACAAATAGATATGTAGAACAAATGGAAAGAAACACACTGTTTAGAGTTTTAAAAAAAGATATTATAAGGATAATAGCAGTGAATTAGTTATTATATAGATTTTATGTATACCAATTAAAATTCTCATAAAATAGTTCATAGATTTTGATGTATTTATGGTGTAAAAATATAAATATTTTGGAAGTGTTATGATTGGTGATTTTTTCCTCTCCATATTATAGAACATGTTACTTAGTGACAGACATCAAAACCATAGGTCTTTTTTTTTTAATATTATAAAATTATTTATGGATTAGGATAGAGATTTCATGCTTACCTGGCAGTGGCGGCACTGTGATCAGATGGACAGAAAATACTTAAACTAAGATAATATTTAAGTGTAAAAACTGAGTATCTGACAAACAATAAAATCAGTATTTGATGTCATTTAAATAAGTGACTGTTGGTATGATCTTGGAGTCATATGTTGTAAATTCCAGAACAGTCAAAGGGTTAAACTTTTTTTTTTTTTTTTTAAATCTAATAAGAAAATGTGAGAAGACGAAAGAATTTGACCCAGTTCTGAAGGGGAGAGAAATTTATAATGATTCGAGAAATGAAGTATATTATCAAAGACAGTATGCATTTGTTTTGATACGTAAACACATCTTTTGTAGAGTGAGTCTAAATAAATATGTAAAATAAAAGAATGGGGGAATATATGAGTCACATACTTAGTAAAAGCATGCCATTCAAAATATAGAACTGCTATAAATGTATAAGGCCAAAACTAAATTCTACCAAGAGATTTCTTTTGCTTGGGAAAAATTATAAATAGTATATGTCATATGAAATAAAATACACTTGTAGGGGAAAAATATATATACCCATAGGAATTAAATACAAATTCAAAGAAATTCAGGTTGTCAATGTATTTCTATAAATTAATCAAAAACAGAATGATAAATATTTATATGAGATACTAACTTGAATTGTAAACTTTCACTTAAAGTACAATATTAAAAAAAGTTAAAAAATAATAAAAATAAAATGTAAGTTTATGAAGAAATAGATGGCAGTTAATCATTTATTTAATCTATCTAAAATGAATTCTGGTGATTTAGAACAAAAATTATAATTCTGTCATTCTCAATAATTCTAACTTTCAGAATATATCCCGAGGGGTGAGGGGAGACAAAAAGCAAAAAGTAATTTTTGTATGTGGATGCTCCCAGCAGTGCTATTTATAATAGTGAAAAATTAGAAATGCAAACGTGCCCAACAGTAGAGAAATAGTTATACAATCTGTAATGCATTAACATAATCTAATACTATTTAGAGATTTAAAGTGATGTTTGTGTACTGTGTTGAAAAAGGGAAATTGTTATATGGCATACATCAAGAAGACACATCACAAACACTGTTGATGTACATCTATGTGAGCATTTAAACAGATGAGGCAGAATACGTGGTGATTCAGTGGTGCTCACAGGAGTTCTAGTTCTCTTATAACATTACTTAAGTTTCTAATTTTCAAAAAAGTGTTCTTAAGCACCTTGAAAATTCAAATGTATAATTTTCTATTCTGAATTATGCCTTTTCTCTGATTTAGTCTGGTAATAGATTTTATTTAGGAGATTATGTTATTTTTCCTAGATGGTGATCAGCCTCCATTTTCTGAGCCGAAATTCCCTACGGAATGCTTCTTTCTCACCCTGCATGCCCACCACCTCTCTATTCTGCCGAGTTGCCGTCGCTATATCCGAAGACTCCGGGCCATCAGGGAGCTCAATAGGTATGTGCCATGATTCCCTGTCCTAGATTGCCTGATTTACCACTTGTTCTCATGAGCAAGCAGTTCCATGGTAATGTTAGATTTGAATGTGAGAATTACATATGTTACAGTGCACCATATGCCTCCACCACCAAGCCCATGCTCCTCAATTGGCCAGAGTTCATTACCTGATGAAGTGACCCCAACCTTGATTTCTTAGCATTCTGAACACTTGGTATCCCTCCCTGTATGTGATTACTGTAGAATTCCATTAACTTTTTCCATTGGGCAAGGCATTGCCAGGGAGCACTTTAAAAGATCCCTAGGTACCAGACATACCTCTCCCTCCCTCAACTGTGAGAGAGTAACCCTCACCAACATGTAACTCCTTTTTTTGCCTGTTGTCCTGTGGCATAAGGAGTTCAGTATGGCCAGATGGTGGCCTCAGTTTCCAAATCCTTGGCACCATTGTTGTATTTCTTAATCTAAGTATTTTTTTCCCATGTACCAGCACCTCCAAACAAAAGTTGCAGGAAACAGAAGGGAAAGATTTTTTTGAACAGGGTATCTGGAGTAATAATAGAGTGGTCACTTCTGCCATTTGCTTCAGGACCTGTGTAGTCTGCTTTTGAGAGAAGCTGTGTCGTATCTCTATCTTCAACAGCCTGTAATTTGGCATTCCCAACCTCACAAAGTGTTGTCTTTTGGACTGTTCTTTGAAGCCAACCACTTTTGGATGATGGTGTAAAATCTCTGAATCCTGAGCCCATTACCTCTCTTCTCTCTCTCTTTATCATTGTAAAAATAGAGGTAACGCAATATTTGCCAATTCAGCGTTTTTCACGTGTCCAGTTCAGTGACACCAATTACATCAATCATGTTGTGCAAACATTGCCGGTATACATTGCCAGATTTTCCATCACCGTAAACAGAAACTCCTTTTGCTGTCGTGGAAGTCCCTTGAACAAGAGCAGTGTTGACAAAAACACTTAAGATGGTGACTAAGGCATTTAATGAATCTATAAATGGTATCACTGGCAGAAGCATGGTAGTCGGGCAAGGAAATCCACATCTAGAATAAATGCTCAGTCCACTGAGGACAAATTATCCCTTCCAGGATGGCAGCTGTTCAATGTCTGCATGACTGTTGTGTACCTCCTTCAGTGGCAGTCCTTTGACAAGGATTCACATGAAGCATGAAATTCTCATTCTCTGGACCTATTCTCAAAGCACATTTATCTTCCCCAGTTTTTGTCATTCAAAATGTCTGACCACCTGGTTAAATTGTTAGCTACTGCCATGAATTATTATTGTAAATTTGCACATCAGGCCATCTCTCCTGACCGTAACAGTCCACTGACAACTGAAAATAGCCAAGCATAAAGAGCCACCTGTAAATATTGCTTCTCTAGTTAGTCAGTTGTAGGAAACTGCCCTTGAGATCATGGGAGCAGGTTAAGGGAGGGTTGGCAGTGCTGTTAGGATTTACCAGAGCTGTATCCCATATGTACTTTTGTTTTTTGCTTGGCACAACTGAATTATGTCTTGTTCAATCAGACACTTCCAGTTCAGAGAGAGCTCAGGTTGCTTGTTCACCTGATGCCCACGGGTCAGCCTTCAGTTACTACTAGGACCCAATAACAAACCAAACACTGTTTCTGAAAAGAGAATAGTTACTTGCCAGCCTAGCATGGCTTTGCTGTAAAACCCTAGGGGACTCCACTGTGAATCTTATCAAGGGTACCCACAGGCTCCTAATTAGCAACAAGCACTTAAAGCACCATTGGATCCCTTGGATCATAAAGACCGAGTGACAGAGCTGCTTGCACTGCAGATGGGATCAGCTTCAGAACCTTCTATTGTTATGAACCTCACTAAAAGCTGGACAATGAATAAGGAAGAATGAAGGCGAATTGATGCCTTTAAGTTATGGTGTTGGTGAAGAATATTGAATATACCATGGACTGCCAGAAAAACAAACAAATCTGTCTTGGAAGAAGTACAGCCAGAATGCTCCTTAGAAGTGAGGATGACAAGACTTTACCTCACGTACTTTGGACATGTTATCATAAAGGACCAGTCCCTGGAGGAAGGACATCATGCTTGGTAAGCTAGAGGGTCAGCAAAAAAGAGGAAGACTCTCAACGAGACGGATTGACACAGTGGCTGCAACAATGGGCTCAAACATAACAACGGTTGTGAGGATAGCACAGGACCGGGCAGTGTTTCATTCTGTTGTACATAGGGTCACTATGAGTCAGAACTGACTCAACAGCACCTAACAACAAAAGCTGTCAGCCTTCTGAATTACTCAGGAAATTGGTTAAAGTAGCACAGCCAAATTTAGAATCTGTTGCCTCCAAAATCTGAGTCTGAACAAGTTTTGTGCTTTTTGTTTAGTAATACAATGTGCTAGGGATATCAACTATTTTTTTTCTTTGGATGGAGTTCCAGACCACTGGACCCTCAAGCTTTTGAGGTGGAAGTTACCTGAATTTGCATGTGATTTCTCTCTCAGTCTGTGACTTGCATTTATCTTACCAAGACATAAAGGATATCTACTACTTGTTATTCAACAGATCCGATCGGCAAGGTGCCATCAATATGGATCAGGACTTACGTCCTTTGGTAGGTGACACAACTGCAACCTCTCCGAAGTCGATTATGGCACAGCGCCAGAGAGATGAGAAAATCCCAAAACAAGACTGAAGCTGTATTGCCAGTGCTGCTAGGTGAAAGCAAATCGCTTCTGATGTTCTCTGTCTGCGGGGATAGAGAAAAACACATTTGTCAGCTTAATATTTGCATACCAGGGGCCAGAAGCTGTGTTGTTTGCCTGAGTAAAATGACCACATTTGGAACAGCTGTGCAAATTTAGAGTCAGTACTGATAAAGTAATTTATTGTCATTATTCAAGACTCGTCAATCTTACGTATCGTTTAAATAGGACAGTGAAGTAGGAATGCAGTGGGGACTACCCACCCTGCATTTTTCAAACCCACAGTTCCTCCAGGGATGCATTATTATTTTGTTTGTTTGTTTTTGGTTTACTATTGATGCAGTGGCTAAGCACTCAACTGCTTATTGAGAGGTTGGCAGTTCAAACCCACCCAGTGGCTCTGTGGGAAAAAAGACCTAGCAATCTGCTCCTATAAAGTTAACAGCCTAGGAAACCTATGGGGCAATTCAGTTCCGTCTTATAAGGTTGCTGTGAGTCCGAATCAGCTCAACGACAATGGGTTACATGTTTACAGATTTTATTGCTTGCCACTCCTTTTTACATTTCAGACTTTCCTTTCTTTGGTTCACCATCATATTGTGAAATTCATCCATATTTTTGTATGTAGTAGTAATTTGTTCATTTTTTATTCCTGTAAAGAGTATTCCTTTGTATAAAGATCCTATAATTTAATTACCCTTTCTATCAGTGATGGACAGCTGAATTATTTGCAGTTTTGGGCTCTTGTGAGTAAAGTTGTGGTGAACATTCTTGTTTATACCATTTGATGCATGTGCTGTGCTTTAGTAGACACTATCAAATAATTTTCGAATTTACTCTCTCCATCCATAGTATATGGAGAGCAGTATATGGAGAGCTCTTATTGTTCCGCAGCGGTTTCTGTCTTTTTTGTTTAGCCATTTTGATGGATATATAGGGAATCTCATTGTGAGTTAATGTGTATTTTCCTGATGACTAATAAAGTTGAGCACCTTTTCATTTGTTTTTCAGCCACTTGTATATCTTCTTTTGTGAAGTACCTCTTCCAGTCTTTTGCCCCTTTGTCTTTTGGGTTGTCTGCTATTTTCTCATTATTTTGTAGGCAATTCTTATATATTTTAGATTAAGTTCTTTTGGCTCTAAGTAGCATCTTTCGATAAAGCAGACGATCTTAATGTTAACGTAGTTCACATCACCAGTCTTTTCCTTTATGATTCCTGCTTTACATTCTGGTTAAGGCATCTTTATCTACCCCTACATCATGAAGATATTTTCCTGTTGTCTTCCAGAAGTTTTATTGTCATACTTTTATTGAGAACTTTCTGTTTAGCTCTACAGTCTACCTGGATTTGATTTTTGTTTATGATATGCAGTAAGAGACAAGATTCATTAAGGTTATCCAGTTAACTTGGTCCCATTTACTGAGATCATACTTTTCCTACAGCAGTGGCACTTTAATTGTAAATCAGCTGACTGTATGTGGTACTATTTCTGAAATATATCCTGTTCCACTGGGTACTTGTCCATCTTTCGCCCATTCCACATTATCTTATGAAACTTTCTAATAGAGTCTGATAACTGGTAATGAAAAGTCCTCTTAACTTTGTTCTTCAAGACTGTCTTTGCTCTTCTTGGTATATCCCTTCATTATTTATGTCTTCTTTAATTTCTCTCAGTAATGTTTTGAAATTTTCTGTGTACAAATTTTGCATAACTTTCAATACATTTATTCCAAGATACTTGATTTTTGTTGTTGTTGCTGATGTTTGCTGCTAGCATATAGAAATACAATTGATTTTTGTATATTGACCTTGTATCTAGCTACCTTGCTAAAATCAGTTATTCTAGTACTAATACTCTGTAGACCCTTTAGGATTTTCTTCTAGTTACCATATTTTTACACAAATAACACGTACCTTCTACGTTTGTTTGGCAACCATGCCTCCCACCACCAACCCCAAGGTATTTTCGTAAGTGCACTATGCAACATGTAAAAAAAAATTGGCATAGTGGGGCTTACAAAAATACCCCTCACGGGGCTCTGGGGACCATGGTCTCGGGGAACATCTAGCTCAATTGGCATGACACTACTTATAAAGATAACGCTCTGCATTCTACCTTGGTGAGTAGTGTCTGGGGTCTTAAAAGCCTGTGAGCGGCCATCTAAGATACTACACTGGTCTCATCCCTTCGGGAGCAAGGGAGAATGAAGAGAACAGGATACAACAAAAAGATTGGTCCAAAGGACTAATTGACCACAGCTACCAAGACCTCCACCGAACTGAGTCCAGTGCAGCTGGATGGTGCCCGGCTGCCACTGCTGACTGCTCTGACCGGGATCACAACAGAGGGTTCTGGGCAGAGCTGGAGAAGGATGTAGAGCATAATTCTGGCTCCCAAGAAAAAAGGACCAGATTTACTGGCCTAAAGGAGACTGGAGAAACCTCAAGAGTGTGGCCCCCAGACGCCCTTTCAGCTCAGAGGTGAAGTTACCTTCGAGGTTGACTGTTCAGCCTGGGAGTGGACAGCCCAGTAAAACTAAATGAGACTAACGAGGTACAGGAGTCCAGTGACAAGGGCCAGAAGGCAGAGGGGGAGTAGGAAGCTGATGATAAGGAACACAAGTTGAGTAAGGATACTGTTGATGTGTTGTGAGATTGTTAACCACTGTTATAGGGCAACATTTGTAGTAACTGTGAAATGGGAGGCTATTTTGTCCTGTAAGCCTTCATCTTGGGCGAGAATGGCAGCACAATTGGAAGAGCATAGTCAATGTCACTTAAATGTGTAAATAAAAAGTTTTGAAATGGTGTATCTTTGGCTATGTGTATTTTCACCAAAAAAAAAAAACACTGAGAATTCAGAGGGTTAAAATGTTGTGGGGTTGTTAACCAAAGTTATAAAACAGCATGTGTACTACTGTTACATGAGAAACTGTTTGTTCTGTAAGCCTTCACCTGAAGTACAATAAAATATTAAAAAAAAAAAAAAAATACCCCTCACGGGGAAGGTGCCATTGGCAAGCAAATGTAGAAGGCACATGCCATTTGCATAAAATACAGTAATCATGTTGTCTGCAAATGATGACAGTTATCTTGTTTCTTTCCTATCCTTATACTTCCTTTTTTTCATAACCTTACTGCACAAATTCTAGTGCAATGTTGAATAGAAATAACCTTCTTGCATTGAGTTACCAGTGTTCCATCCTCTAATGCTAAGTGGCTCTTCACTGCTTTCAAAACAGCCTAGTCAAAGAACTGCTCCCAGAAGCCCATTTTCTTGAGGGCCAGTCACTGGTAGCCTCTTCTGGTGCCAGTAACCATATTGATCATTACCTATTGCTGCTGTAACAAATTACCACAAACTTAGTGACTTAAAACAGCATAAACGAGTATCTTACAGTTCTGGAGGTCAGAAGTTCTAAATCAAAGCTGTATTTCTTCGGGAGGCTTTAGGAGAAAACCTATTTTCTTGCTTTTTCCAGCCTTTGCCAATCGCCTATATTTCTTGGCTCGTGCCCCTTCCTCCATCTGCACAGCCAGACCATAGCTTCTTCAAATCTCTCTCTCTCTGACTTCTGTTTGTGTTGTCACGTCTCCTTCTCTCGCTGTGACTCTCCTGCCTCTCTTTTCCTTAAAAAGACTCTTGTGATTACATTGGGCCTACCTAAACAATCAAGATTCTTAACTTGATCATACCTGCAAAGTCCCTTTTGCCATGGAAGATAACATGTTCACAAAAAAACCAAAATTAAACCCATTACTGTCAAGTCGACTCCAACTCATAGTGACCCTATAGGACAGAGTAGAACTGTCTCATAGGGTTTCCAAGGCTGTAAATCTTTATGGAAACAGATTGTTACATCTTTCTCCTCTGGAGTGGCTGGTGGACACTTTAATCACTGTGCCACCATGTTCACAGATTCTGAGAATTCTGGCATAGACATTCTTGGGAGCCATTATTCTGTGTACCATAGTCATGTTTCAATTGTAGACAAAAGAATTCACTTGAGCTGGGATAGGCAGAAAGGAGATTATTTATTATAAGTACTGTTTGGCTTGTTGAATCGTTGAAATGGCTGGAAAAGAAGACTGCCAGAGCTATCCTTTGTACCAGGCTTGGCAAAGAAGCTGCTTCAGGGTTCAGCCTGACAATAGAACATCTGTCACAGCTTCAGCCCAAACCCCTTCACCACTGTGTTTGCAGAAGAACCATGTGGCTGTCCCTTCACAGTATTCACTTCTGTCTTCAGCTAGGTGGTGTGCAGAAATGCCCTCAGCAAGAGAGTCTGGGAAGTGTTTTTTTAAATTTGTCAACGTCTAGTTTCTGACACAATGTCATAAGAGAAAGGGGTTGAAATAGTGTTAAGTGAGCTAGCCTTAAAAATACATAGCATGTAGAGTGACCAGGGAAGACTTTACCTTGCCTGTATGTGATATTTGAGCAGACACTTGAAGGAAGCGAAGGAACAAGCCACAAAGATAATCTCAGAGAAGAGAATTCCAAGCAGAGGAAACAATTATAGAGGAAAAACAGAAATGCCGTTTTTTTAAGTAGCTTTTTGCTTTGGGTAAATGAGTAGGCACGGTAACCTTGAATTTTCGTGAGAGACTTCTTTTTCTCCAGAAAAACAAATAAGAGAACAATGTACTTCCTTTCTAAAAGGATCACTGTATTTCCTCAAATCTAAGGTGCTGTCTTAGTCATCTAGTGCTGCTGCAACAGAAATACCACAAGTGGATGGCTTTACAAAGAGAAGTTTATTCTCTCACAATCCAGTAGGCTACAAGTCCAAATTCAGGGCATCAGCTCCAGGAGAAGGCTCTCTCTCTCTCTCTCTCTCTCTCTGTTGGCTCTGGAGAAGGGTCCTTGTGATACATCAGTCTTTCCTTGGTCTGGGAGCTTCTTTGCACAGGAACCTCAGGTGGCACTGCTTTCTAGGTGGTATGAGGTTCCCACGTGTCTCTGCTGGCTTCTCTCTTTTGTATCTCAAAAGAGATTGGATTAAGACACTATCTAATCTTGTAAACCTTGTCAGCATAACTTCATCACAGTGATAGAATTTACAACACATGAGGAAATCACATCAGATTACACAATCATACAACACTGGGAATCATGACCCAGCCAAGCTGACAGATATTTTTGGAGGACACAACTCAATCGATGACAGGTGCGATCAAGGAGCCCTGGTAGCACAACCATTAAGTGCTCGGCTGCTGACTGAAAGACTGGTGATTTGAACCCACCCAGGGGGCTCCTTGGGAGGAAGACCTGGTGATCTGCCTCTGTAAAGATTATGGCCTAGAAAACCCTATGGAGCAGTTCTGCTCTGCCACATGGGGTTGCTATGAGTTGAAATCAGCTCAGCAGCACCTAACAACAACAAGGTGCCATCAGTTTTAAGACACATCATCTTTTAGGAACCAATAAGGAAGACAAATGCTACCAGTTAAACCATAATTGCCATGGGTTTTAAAATATATCCTGATTTTAAAAATGTTAAGAGGTAGGGAGAAAAAGGTGTGTCTTAGAGTCAATCAGATGGTCAAGATGAGTAGATAAGATGGATCTGTGTGTTTTTGGTCATTTAACTGTTAGTCTTTCATTCCAGAACTGTGGAAGATCTGAAAAATAATGAAAGCCAATGGAAAGATTCCCCACTGGCAACTAGACATCGCGAAATGCTGAAACGCTGCAAAACTCAGCTTAAGGTTTGTATAGTTAATTGGAATAATTATAGAGCAGCCTCATAATAGTAATTTCCCCACCAAAATATGTATCTTGAGTGAATAGTTCAGTATCCTTACTTTTTCTTTTATCATTTTTCTTCCCCACCCTCAGGATAAAATAATGCATTTTAAAACTCATTGATACTTTCCATGTATCTATATGTAATTATTTAAGTCTCAGGTCAGAATATGTAAATGTAACGGGTTAATGCCAGTGATAGGTATGAATTCTTATTAGCTTTGTTGTCCTCAGTTTAATATCACTCCCTCTTGCAAGACCTACCCCCCACCCCCAACTCACTCACTCACTCCAATGTGTCTAGCCATGTATTTTCATGATATTTGACACAGGGATTTGTGATTATGGGAAAGCCTCTTTCCTTTGCCCCTCATTCTTCATTTTTAATTTAAAATGATCCATCACATAGAATCTAATTCTAGGTGGGAGGATTTCTGGTTATGACACATTATAGCTAAAAATAAATGCTGGCTGAAGTTGTACGAGGAAAGAATAGATAACACATTTATGCATTTGTCTTATGTTTAAATTATAAAAGCTGAATGTTAGTTGCTCATGCTTTCTGTTGCTAGTAAGACAGTATGTGGACATTTTACCTGACACTATGTTCTGGTACAAGTTAAGGTCTAAGTTTAATTTATTAATAGACAAGACCTCATCAAGATCCAAGCTTTTGCCCAAGGGCGGCTCTTAAGTAATGAAGCTGGGATTCACACTCAGATTTGTCTGGCTTCCTTCCACTAACCATCCCTGACTCCCAAAGACTCCCTCCCTGCTAGCCCCCTCCCCCAAGTCAAGTTACTTAACTGTAACAGTAATAACCTTTTCAAGCACTAACAGTGCTAGGCTTCGTACTCAGTGGTTTGCGTGGCATACCTTTTTATTTTTCTCAGACAAAAGAAAGATCTTGAGACATGACCAGCTTCCCACAGCTAGTTGGAAATGGAGCTCTAGAAGCCCTAGAACCTAGATTTCCCAGCTCCTGGTTCCATTCCCTGCCTGGTAACACTGCAGGTTACTTAGCTGTGACTGATCTATTGGGGGTCCATACCTACTTCTGCAGAAACTGGTACGGTGCAAGGCCTGTGCTGATGCTGGCTTACTTGACGAGAGTTTCCTGAGAAGATGTCTGAATTTCTACGGCCTTCTCATTCAGCTGCTGCTCCGCATCCTGGACCCTGCCTATCCTGAGTGAGTGTGCTCTTTCCTCTTGTCCTCATCTCTAGTCTTCTGGGCCGAGGTGTCTTTACTGTTCTTCAAAGTTGATAACTAAAACCAAAACCCTCCGTTTATCAAGATTTCCCTTCTCCATTTCTTTAGTACGTTTCTGTAGACTCTGAAGTTAGTGTATAATTAGTAAGAAGTATTTTCCCTGAACGTCAGCACCTCTATTTTCATTTTGACATAGTACTTTTTAAAAAATGGTTATAAAATCTTTGACTGATAGAAAAGAAAATCTATAAATTGGAAGCTGAAAGCTGAAGATCTCAGGGTATTAGACCCTCCTGAGCTCGGGGTGCAGGAAAACACCCAGCTAATTCAGAGAGGGAGCTAAGAACATTGTTGATCTCTTTGTCATCAGTTGGGCATCTCCTTCAGGCAGCCATTCTTCTTATGAAGTCTCTGGGTCATTGATGTTGGTGATATTGACCCAAGCCCTCTGCAGGTGTAGAAAATGTTATTTAAAATACTTGTGTAGCTCTGTTGTCTCCAATAGTTTGAGTTACACAAAATGATCGATATGACCTTTTTACCTTCTTTGAATTTTAGTGCATTAAACTTAACAATGTTAAGGAAATCAAGAAAAGGAAAAGCATTTCACACACAGTTTCATCACCCTAGCATACCCACTGTGTTCTTTATTCTTTGTTCATTTCTGGTTGTGGCTTCTTCGCCTATGTATTATTTCCATGTAGTTATAGCATGAGGTTTTTCCCCAAGTAGAATACTTATTTGTAGTGTAGGATAATATTCCTTATAGTTTGATGTGCCAGGATCAACTTTTGCTTTTTAAAATTGTGCTTTTTATTTTTCTTCTTTGACAGTATAACACTGCCTTTAAATTCAGATGTCCCCAAGGTATTTGCAGCATTGCCTGAGTTTTATGTAGAAGATGTTGCTGAATTTTTATTTTTTATTGTACAGTAAGTGCCTTTAAAATATTACATAATTGTCCCAATGTGCTTTTATGTATGATGTGTACATGATATTATGAACTATATTACAAGCCTTGATTTTATGCCTAACATTTTGTGTAACTGCTTTAACTGAATGCTGCCTCCAGAATGGAAAAATAAATCCAACTATGGCAAGAAGCCAATTCCAATAATATCTCGAAGACAGCAATAAAATTAATGTTGATAATAATGTACTCTGTGAAAATTGAATTGAATTTCTAATAGTTGTGTATGTGTTTCTGGGAAACAGAAGGCGCGGGCAGTTTATAAATATCTGAGTGAACAGCCAAAGGCCAGAAATAACCCACATCAATATTCTGTACCAAAATTTTTCTGAAGTTTGTACCAAAATTAGAGAAAGCTTATAAGGAGACAGTTTGAGTTTTAAAATTGTTATTTCCAGGTTTTTGTTTTTTGTTTTTTTTTAGGGCAATTAACTCCATCAAATGTTTTCTTAAAAGATGTTTTGGTAGTGAAGATCTTTTGTGAAATTTATGTGACTTAGTCATAGCTTTGGTTTATTTTTTTTAAATCTAGTAAGTTAATATAATACACTACAGCCAGTATAAGCATTGGGGTTGGAATCTGTCTAGTTATAAAGTAAGTGATCAATTTAAACTCAGATCTTAAAGCAAATTCAGTATCCTTGCTCCTGAACCTATTCTTCTTGTGTTCACCTCCTGACTTAATGAGATCAGCATTCAGCCAAGTTCAGTCTCTCAGAGATTTCTTCTCTTACTCTTCTCACCTCTCTTCAGATACTCTCCTCAGGTGCTTTATGAGCCCTGCACTCAGGATATTGTGATGTTCCTTGTTGTGATGTTATGCAACCAGAACTACATCCGAAATCCATACTTGGTGGCCAAACTTGTAGAAGTCATGTTTATGACCAATCCTGCTGTTCAGCCACGAACCCAGAAGTTTTTTGAAATGATTGAGAACCACCCTCTCTCCACTAAGTTGTTGGTACCATCCCTGATGAAGTTTTATACAGGTAGGTTGCTGTGTATGCGGGTGACACATGGCAGGCTGAGTTAGGCCAGCCTGTCTAAAGCCAGTGGACAAAGTTACTCTAAACCTGTTACCTAATATCCTGGCATCTGCTTTGACATCTGCTTTAGTATAACCTACTAACCCACTACCAGCAGTGAGTTCTGTTGGTTTTTTCTCCCCTGAGTAGTAGAACTATTACTAGTCTCTTATGATTCATCAGTATCCATTGAAAGTTGGATAGTTATTATTGAGATCCAATTGGTTTCAGCAGCACAAGTTGGTATTTTTATCTGAGTGAAATTATCTGGTTCATTTTAGCTTTTAGCCTACAACATTAGTTCTAACCAGAGTTTCCAAACTGTGGGTAAAACAGAGAGCATGTTAAAAATGATTACTTATTTTTGGACCCCACTCAAACCAGTGAAACCAGAATCTCTTGGAGACTCTGAAAGTGTTTGCTCATTCACTTGCTGAACATGTGTTTATTGAGTGCCTACTATTTGCCAGGCACTGTTCTAGGTCCTAGGTTACACTTGTGAACGAAACTGAGAGCTCTGTTAGAAGCCCTCCTTTTATGGTCAGGTTTTATTCCACATTTGATTTTTAATTTAGCTTTTGAACTACAAATGTGTTTTCATAAAGTTGATTACCTCTGAGACCTGTTAACCTGTCCTCTAGCAAAGGCACATGATTGTACTCATGGAACGTGTTCTTACTAGTCTGTATATTCCTCAAAGAAAGGAAGTGTGTCTTGTCTGTCTTCTTCCATTGAACCTAGCATGTTCTGGGTGCTCAGTAAATATTGATGGCATTTAATAGAGTGTACTCACCATGTATTACCAGAACTCTTGTAAGAAGCCCTCGGCTGCCTGGAATATAGTCCCTCACTGTTCACAGCAGCAGTGGCTGGATTGAGGATTCCTACTACTGCTCATTTTGGTCTGGTGCTGTCATCCCTCTCTTCCCTTCTGAGGGTCCCAGTGATTTGTCTCCCTGCTTTCCCCTTCGTCACTGTTATTTTGCGGCATCTAATAAGAGTTTCAAGGAGCCATGGTGGCACAATGGTTAAGCACCTGGCTGCAGACTGAAAGGTTAATGGTTCGAACCCATCAGTCACTCTATGGGAGAAACAACCTGGCAGTCTGCTCCCTTAAAGATTATAGCCTAGGGGAGGAACAACTCAGAAAAGGAGGGTGAGAATGGTTGCACAGTTCGAAGAATGTAATCAGTGTCACTGAACTGTATATGTAGAAATAGTTGAATTCGTCTATATTTTGCTGTGTATATTCTCAACAACAAGAACAAAAAGATTACAGCCTAGGAAACTCTATGGGGCAGTTCTGCTCAGCCCTGTAAGGTCACTATGAGTTAGAATTGACTCGATGGCACACAACAACAACAAGAGTTTCTCCCCTTCCTCAGCCTGCCCATATCTTCTTAAACCTAAAGCAAGTCCACAGCACTTTGAAGTGTTGTTAGCATCTTTAGTTAAGCAACAGCAGAGAACACTCCAGGGCAAAAGGCTCCCTTTTGTCTCCCCAGGCCTTCTTTTTCATCCTTTAGCCTTGATAGGGGCAGACTGTGGATCACAGCTTTACAAATGGAGCATCACACATTTCAGGGCAGGACTTAGCACAGTATCTTGCACAAATCAGATTTAGTTATGCTGAAGATAATTCTTCATTTCTTAAAAGAACAGTGAGGTACCATTTTTCACCTATCAAATTTATTTTTTAAATGCTGACACAGTAGTTGTAGAGAGACAAAGTAACCTGCAAGAACCTATTTAATCTGTTCTATAGCCAGTGTACAAAATTAGCGCTGTGAAACTTTCATGAAAATGAGAATTGATAAAGCTTTTCTGGCAGTCCACAATGAAAGCCTTAAAAATGTTTATATCAGCCAAGGTTTAGTTAAGAAAGCGGAAACATACCTATTATTTTGAGACAGAGAATTTAATATAGGAAAGTGGTCGAGTAGGTATCAGAAGACTGAAAAGGCAAAAATAGAACATTGGGGTAACACAGATTATAGCTGTAGGAAGCAGCCATCGTCTGTCCCTAGGGCTGCTGGACAGAGAGGAGAGTCTGAGGTTATTAGAACCTAGCAGCTCAAAAGAGGGCTTCCCAGAGGTGGGACCCAGACCTCTGAGGAAGGGACTCCAGTGACTGGTGCTGGTGTCTCTGAGGGGCTGTGAGGTTGCTAGTTCTGGGAGTGCGGAACAAAACTGGAAACCGGAGCCAACTGCTACCACCAGGATGAAGAGCCGTTGCCAACAGAAACAGTGAGCAGCCTGAAGAACCAAGTCCCTTCTCCTCCAGTTTTCCAATTCCCCTGCCGTGCTCCCTGTTGGAGAACGTAATAGAGCTCCAGCTGACAAAGAAAAGATGTGATTTACAGAGTCCCAGCCCCAGCATCACAAAACAGTAAAAAGGGCAGGTTTGGAGCTGAGAGACAATAACAAAATAACCAGGATACTCTTTTACATATAAATTTAATTTCTACTAATTTATTCTAGGGAAATAATTATAAATATAGGTAAAGGTTTAACTATAATGATATTCGCTGTAGCATTAATTACTGTACATTGTAGTGAAAATATTACAGACAACCTATACTTATGGATAAGTTAAATAAATTACAGTCTATCCATACGGTGAGCCTAGGTGAGCCATGAAAAACAGTGTCATGTTGTGTGCATTAAGTGGGTAAATAACAAATTTTTTAAATGCCAAGTAATGAAACAGTATGTAAAGCACACACATGTATAGTGGAAAAACATATGGAAGGATATATACCAATATATTAACAGTGAGTTGGCTATTTTTGAATGGTAGATTTATGGATAGCTTTCTTTTTCTTTTTAAATTACCTAAACTTTTAAATTTTTCTACAGTAAGCATGTATTATTAGTATGAATGTGTGTGTGTGTGTGTATGTATAAATTAAATGAATCTTGTACCCAGTTAGTGACCTGGGCCTGTCATTGTGGCTTTGGGATTAAGTGTGTATGCATATGTGCTCACGTACACACATGTATGGAGGAACAGAAACAGGGCCAGGCCGCTTGCCTGGTGGAGCCCCACTGGTAATGATCCAGGAGGTGGCGAGCAGGTGCTGTTCTCTCTTTCCTCTTTGCCATGGAGCATTGTGCCCTCTGGCCCTGGATAGATGATACTTGTACTAATAATAGCCACCACTTACTGAGTACTTACTAATCCTTTCACTTAATCCTCACAGCAGTCCTAAAAATGAGTGCTATAAATATCTCCATTTTACAAATGAGGAAACCGAAGCTTAGAGGGGTCAAGAAGCTTGCTGAAGGTCAGCAGCCAGTGAGTGGCAGACCAGAAGCCTCAGCAGTTGGACTTTATCATAGGTGCTCCTGATTGCTGTGCTGGTCTTCTTGCAGTTAACAAGAGGCTGGAGAGGGTCCGGCCCAGAACTCCATGTGGAAAAGGGGAACTGACCAGACAGTCCCAAAGCCCTTGGAAGAACTGAGGGGGACTAGGAATTGGCCAGAACTAAAAAGGTTACCCTGCTGTGGGGCATCACGGGTGCTCTCCCAAGTGTCCATGAGCCCCATGTCCAAGACCCACTGGTCTAGGTCCTGCGTTCTGAACATGTCTGACTCTTAGAGCCATAGGTATGTGAATTAGAGTCACTGTGGGCAAGATAGAGATATATGGAACAAACTCTGTGTTACATACCACCACAGTGACAGTATTCTAGCATAGAAAATGCTTAACCTCAAATTTTAAGCTCAAGAATAGTTTCAAAATAAAAATAATTTATATCACAGCAGCCAGTTCTTTAAAGAACAGCTCCCAGTAGTGCTTGGGGCTACTTAGAGCTTGGAAGAACATTGATAACCTAGACTTATTTCATCAAGACTCTTCTTTTTACCAAAACTGATCTGAATCAGCAAGGCCAGCGTTAGCAGAAATGGATTCAATCACAAATTCAGCAAATATTTATGAAGTACCTATTGTGTGTGAGCACTGTTTTCAATGCTAAGGCACGGTGATAAAGTTGTCGAAATCTCTGCCTTGCTGAATCAGACATTATAGTTGGTAGACAAATGCTGAACAAATACTTAACATACTTCCAGATTGTGAGTGTGGGAGGAGGGCATGGATCTCTTTTAAGCAGGGCAGTCAGGGAAGGTCTCTGAAGAGATGGCCTTCGTGTAACATCAGAAATGAGCAAAAGATTGAACCATAGGATTCTGTTAGGCCACAATGTGGCAAGCAAAGGAACAGTAAGTGGAAAGGCCTTGAAGTACAGACAAGCTTAATGAATTCAAGGAGCAGTGAAGAGACCCGAAGGGCTGGAGCACAGTGAGCAAGGGGGTTTAGAAGGGGTAAGGGGAAGCCAGCAGGGGTCCAGTTCATTTAAGGCCTTTTAGAACTAGTACTTGTAAATTAGAACTTGGGCGTATGCAGTTTTGAGGGAACATTAGAAGTAGGAAAAAAAGTGTTGTGAAGGAGCCCTCATGGCACAGTGGTTAAACATTCAGCTGCTCACCGAAAGGTCAGTGGTTCAAACCCACCAACTGCTCCACAGGAGAAAGATTACAGCCACTATGAGTTGGAATGGAATCAACGGCAACAAGTTTGGTTTGGGTATTATATTAAAAATAGTTATTTAACTTCAACTATATTCAGGACACAGTATGGGCAATTTTAGATGATATAAAGGGTGTTGCTTTGGGCTCTGCTTAAATCAGCTCTCCACACTTTATTTAGTTCACCCTTTTATACAATTAATAAAATGACACTTAGTTCATCTTAAAAGAAGGTTGACTTAATATATATAACTGCTTTCAGATCTTTGTATGGTAGGTGTTATTTACCTTATTCCTTTCTTTGTAAATAACTTTCTATTTTAGTCATAAAAATGAGTTCACTGAAAAAAAAATTGGAAATTCTAGAAGATAGCCAGGAGAAAATAAAAATCCATGATAATCTCTGTTAACTCAGGATCTTTGTTAACGTTTTGCTCTATATACTTCCAACTTTATGTATGTGTGTGTGTGTGTAGGATTATGCCCCCCCCAACTGTATAATGTTTTATAACTTGTAGTTTTCACTTAATATATCACACATTTTTTGTGTGTTTTCTGTTGGGTATTTAGATTATTTATATTTGTTCTAATATAAATGGTACTTTAGTGAGTACCCTTGAAGATCTGTCTTTGAATATGCCTACATGTGTTTTCTTGAGTAGAATTGATAGGTCAGAGGAATAAGCATATTTATGGCTTATGGTACCTTTTGCAAAATTACCTTTAGAATAATCGTATCACCATCGTTCCCACCAGCATTTATTAGTGTGCCTATTACCTCAAATCTTCACCTACTCTCAGTATTGCCATTTTTGTAATGTCTGCCAGTTTGACAGTTGAAAAATAGTATCTTTTGTTAATTTACTTTTTTACATTTTTCTTAAGCCTTAGACTTTACCTAATAGTTTTTCCTCTTCTTAAGATTTGTCATGAATTCAGTAATTTCTCATGCTTAAACTGTTTGTCATTTGGATAGACAAGTTTACTCTTTGTTCCATTTTAATAGGTGTAGGGATATTGATAATAAGTAAAGCTGGTTGATGAGTACATGGGGATTCACTATACTTTTCTTTCCTTCTGTACACGTTTGGAAATGTCCGTAGTACAAAAGTTTTTAGAATAATAAAGACACATTTAATAGACACATGGCCCTTGATAAAGTTCAACTCAATTTTTTTCCACTCAAGGATGCTCATTTGAAGTGTCTGTATGTCTATAAACACGTAACTTGAAATTGAGGGAGGTATGCAATTCAGCTCTCAGTCATTGATAAGGTGATGCTACCTGATGATGCAAAGTGACTTCTCAGCCCAGTTCCTTTTGGTATTGTGTCACTGCCAGACCTGCATTGTAAAATTTTTATCTTTAAAACCAACTCATAAATTCTCTCCTGCCTTACGTGCCAGATATAGTTGAAATTTTATCAGGCCTCTGATTTTGCAGATTTATATTCACTTGATAACGTTGTAACAGCAGTGACTGCTTTTAGAAAGACAAGAAGGTGCATATCCTCCAGTCTCTTTGTTTTTCTTCTTTAGATGTTGAGCATACCGGAGCCACCAGCGAGTTCTATGACAAGTTCACAATTCGCTATCACATTAGCACCATTTTCAAAAGCCTTTGGCAAAACATAGCTCACCATGGCACCTTTATGGAGGAGTTCAAGTGAGTATTGGGCCCCTAATGTCACAGCTTGCTCTCTTACAAATCTCTGGTAGGATTGTGGCTTAAAAGCTTTCACACCTAGGTTCTTGTTGATTGTGTTTATTTGGTCTCAGCCTTCTTTTAAGTTATCCAGATGGTACTGATAAATGTGGGCAGGGTTATCTAAATGTCTGTGCTTGCAAGATATTGCTGAACTTTAGATTTGCCAAGATTCTTCAGGGATGGTATACGTAAAGAAAGAATCTATAAATATTCTGAAATGATGTGTTAAGTGTTTTTTCATGTTTCTGTGATTACAGTGAATATGAAGTTGCCAGAATGACTGAAATGAGATCTTATAGTGCTCTTAAATAGTACCTCAAACCTTAGAGTTAGAAATGTTAGAGGGACTTTAGATTTAGAAGCTGTTAAGTTAGGGTTGTCATTTGAAAATGCTATTCTTTATAGTAAGGCCCTAAACTTTGATCAAGCACTTTTCATACACCTACCTGAAATTTCAATGACCCCTGAAACCTGGATGTTAGTAACTCCCTTTGCATATTCCATCAGTGCTTTAAAAAAAAAAAAAAAATTGATGAAAATGTTGAACTCTTTGAGTTATTCTTCACAAGAAATTTTATCCCTCTACTTGGGTCTTTTTTTTTTTTTTTTGATGTCCATATATTTCCTATTTTTTATTTATTTATTTAAATTTTTTTTATTATTGTAATTAAATGAAGTTTACATTTCAAGTTATTCTCCCATACAGAATTTTTTTTTTTTTTAACATACATTGTTAGAGACCCCAACCGCTCACCCCATTCTGCGACAGCACACTCTTCCCCTCTGCCCCTGATTCCCCATGAACATTCAACCAGCTCCTGACTCTCTCTGCCTTCCCCTCTCACCTCTGGACAGAAGCCGTCCCTTTGGTCTCTTGTACCTACTTGTCTAAGAGGCACATTCTTCACAAGTATCACTTTATGTCCCACAGTCCAATCCACTCCCTGTCTGAAGAGTTGGCCTCGGAAATTGTTTTAGTTCTAAGGTGATGGAGAGACCAGGGGCTATGCCTTCCGGGGTGCCTTCAGTCTTAGTCAGACCATTAAGTCTGGTCTTCTTACTAGAATTTGAGTTCTGCATCCCATCATTCTATTGCTCTATCAGGGACCCTCTGTTGTGTTCCCTATCAGGATGTTCATTGGTGGTAGCCGGGCACCATCTAGTTCTTCTGATCTCAGGCTGATGAAGTCTCTGGTTTATGTGGCCCATTCTGTCTCTTGGGCCAGTTCTTTCCATGTGTCTTTGGTGTTCTTCGTTCTCCTTTACTCCGAGTGGTCTCCTTTACTCCAATTGATGCATCTTAGATGGCTGCTTGCAAGCTTTTAAGACCCCAGATGCCACTCACCAAAGTAGGATGCAGAACATTTTCTTAATAAGGTTTGTTATGCCTATTGACATAGATGTCCCCTGGAAGCATGGTCCCCAGACCCTACATCCCTGCTACTCTGTCTCTCAAAGTATTTGATGGTATTGAGGAAACTTCTTAGCTTTGGTTTAGTCCAGTTGTGCTGGCTTCCCCTGTAGTGTGTGCTGTCCTTCCTTCACCTAAGATGATTCTTATCTACTATCTAGTTAGTGAATAACCCTCACCCTCCCTCCCCGCCCCCGTAACCATCAAAGAATGTTTTCTTCTGTGTTTAAACCTTTTCTTGAGTTCTTAAAATAGTGGTCTTATACAGTATTTGTCCTTCTGTGACTGACTAAATTTACTCAGCATAGTAAGTTCTAGCTTCCACCAAGTTATACGATGTTTCACAGCTTCATCATTGTTCTTTATCGTTGTGTAATATTCCATTGTGTGGATATGCCATAGTTTGTTTATCCATTCGTCCATCGATGGGCACTTAAGTTGCTTCCATCTTTTGGCTATTGTGAACAGTGCTGCAATGAACATGGGCGTGCATATATCTATTCGTGTGATGGCTCTTGTTTCTCTAGGATATATTCCTAGGAGCGGGCTAGCTGGATCGTATGGTACTTCTATTTCTAGCTTTATAAGGAAGCGCCAAATTGATTTCCAAAGTGGTTGTACCATTTTACGTTCCTGCCAAAAGGGTATAAGTGTTCCAATCTCTCCACAACCTCTCCAGCATTTATTATTTTGTTTTTTTGGATTAATGCTAGCCTTGTTGGGGTGAGATGATATCTCATTGTAGTTTTGATCTGCATTTCTCTGATGGCTAATGATCGTGAGCATTTCTTTGTGTGTCTGTTAGCTGCCTGAATATCTTATTTGGTGAAGTGCCTGTTCATATCCTTTGCCCATTTTTTAGTTGGGTTATCTGTCTTTTTGCTGTTGAGGTTTTGGAGTGTCTTGTAGATTTTAGAGATTAAATGCTGATCGAATTTCTCATAGCCAAAAATTTTTCCCAGTCTGTAGGTCTTTTTACTCTTTTGGTGAAATCTTTGGATAAGTATAAGTGTTTGATTTTTAGGAGCTCCCATTTATCTAGTCTCTCTTCTGGTGCTTGTGCATTGTTACTTATGGTTTGTATTGTGTTTATGCCATGTATTAGGGCTCCTAGCATTGTCCGTATTTTTTCTTCCATGATCTTCATCGCTTTCAATTTTATGTTTAAGTCTTTGATCCATTTTGAGTTAGTTTTTGTACATGGTGTGAGATATGGGTCTTGTTTCAGTTTTTTGCATATAGATATCCAATTATGCCACCACCATTTGTTAAAGAGACTGTCTTTACCCCAATTAATAGACTTTGAGCCTTTGTCAAATATTAGCTGCTCAAGCCATCTAAGACTCCACTGGTCTCATCCCTTTGGGAGCAAGGGAGAATGAGAAAACAGGATACAAGGAAAAGGTTAGTCCAAAGGACTAATGGACCACAGCTAACAAGGCCTCCACCAGACTGAGTCCAGTACAGTTAGATGGTGCCCGGCTACCACCACTGACTGCTCTGACCAGGATCACAACAGAGGGTTCTGGACAGAGCTGGAGAAGGATGTAGAACAAAATTCTAACACATAAAAAAAAGACCAGATTTACTGGCCTAAAGGAGACTGGAGAAACCACGAGAGTATGGCCTCCAGGCACCCTTTTAGCTCAGTGGTGAAGTTATCTCCAAGGTTCAGTGTTCAGCCTGGGAGTGGACAGCCCCGTAAAACCAAATGAGACTAATGAGGTACAGTAGTCCAGTGACAAGGGCCAGAAGGCAGAAGGGGACAAGGAAGCTGGTGATAGGGAACCCAAGGTTGAGTAGAGATATTGTTGATGTGTTGTGAGATCGTTAACCATTGTCATAGGGCAACATTTGTAGTAACTGTTAAATGAGAAACTATTTTGTTCTGTAAGCCTTCATCTAAAGTGAGAAAAGCAGCACAACTGGAAGAGCATAGTTGATGTCACTGAACTGTGCATATAGAGATTTTTAAAATGGTGTATCTTTGGCTATGTGTATTTTCACCAAAAAAAAAGGTTGAGAAGTTAGAGGGTTGACATGTTGTGGGGTTGTTAACCAGTGTCATAAAACAATATGTGTACTACTGTTTCATGAGAAACTGTTTGTTCTGTAAGCCTTCACCTGAAGTACAATAAAAAAAAAAAAAAGGTCGAGAAAGGAGAGGGTTGACATGTTGTGGGGTTGTTAACCAATGTCATAAAACAATATGTGTACTACTGTTTCATGAGGAACTATTTCTTCTGTAAGCCTTCACCTGAAGTACAATTTAAAAAATTAATTAATTAATTTATATATATATTTTAGCTGCTCATAGGTTGATGAGCTTATATCTGGATTCTCAACTCTGTTCCATTGATCTATGTATCTGTTATACCAGTACCAGGCTGTCTTGACTACTGTGGCAGTATAATAGGTCCTAAAATCAGGTAGTGTAAGGCCTCCCACTTTGTTCTTCTTCTTGAGTAGTGCTTTATTTATCCAGGGCCTCTTCCCTTTCCATATGAAGTTGGTGATTTGTTTCTCCATCTCATTAAAACATGCTGCTGAAATTTGGATCGGGATTGCATTGTATCTGTAGATTGCTTTGGGTAGAATTGACATTTTCACTGTGTTGAGTCTTCCTATCCATGAGCAAGGTATGTTTTTCCACTGAGCAGGTATCTTTTAGTTTCTGCAGTAGTGTCTTGTAGTTTTCTCTGTACAGATCTTGTACATCTCTGGTTAGATTTATTCCTAAGTATTGTATCTTTTTGGGGGCTATTGTTAATGGTATTGATTTGGTGATTTCCTCTTCAGGGTTCTCTTTGTTGGTGTAAAGGAATCCAGTTGATTTTTGTATGTTTATCTTGTATCCTCAAACTTTGCTGAAATCTTCTATTAGTTCCAGTAGTTTTCTTGTGGATTCCTTGGGGTTTTCCATGTATAAGATCATATTATCTGCGAATGGAGACACTTTGAGTTCTTCCCTACCTATTTGGATGCGCTTTATTTCTTTTTCTTGCCTAACTGCTCTGGCTAGGACCTCCAGCACAATGTTGAATAATAGTGGTGATAAAGGGCATCCTTGTCTGGTTCCTATTCTCAAGGGGAATGCTTTCAAAGTCTCTCCATTCAGGATGATGTTAACTATTGGTTTTGTATAAATGCCCTTAATTATACTGAGGAATTTCCCTTCTATTCCTTTTTTTTTTTTTTGAGAGTTTTTTATCATGAATGGGTGTTGGACTTTGTCGAATGCCTTTTCTGCATCGATTGATAAGAACATCTGGTTCTTTTGTTTTATTTATGTGATGGATTATGTTGATTGTTTTTCTAATGTTGAACTATCCCTGCGTACCTGGTATAAATCCCACTTGGTCGTGGTGAATTATTTTTTTGATATGTTGCTAAATTCTGTTGGCTAAAATTTTGTTGAGGATTTTTGCATCAATGTTCATGAGGGGCATCGGTCTGTAATTTTCTATTTTTGTGGTGTCTTTACCTGGTTTTGGTATCAGGGTTATGCTGGCTTCATAGAATGAGTTTGGGAGTATTCCATCCGTTTCTATGCTCTGAAATACCTTTAGTAGAAGTGGTGTCAACTCTCCTCTGAAAGTTTGGTAGAATTCTCCAGTGAAGCCATCCGGGCCAGGGCTTTTTTTTTGTTGTTGGCAGTTTTTTAATAACCTTCTCAATCTCTTCTTTTGTTATGGGTTTATTTAGTTGTTCTACCTCTGTTTGTGTTAATTTAGGTAGGTAGTGAGTTTCTAGAAATTTGTCCATTTCCTCTAGGTTTTCAAATTTGTCAGAGTACAGTTCTTCATAGTATTCTGTTATGATTCTTTTCATTTCAGTTGGGTCTGTTGTGATATCACCCATCTCATTTCTTATACGGGTTATCTGCTTCCTCTCCTGTTTTTCTTTTGTCAGTTTGGCCAATGGTTTATCAATTTTGTTGATCTTTTCAAAGAACCAGCTTTTGGACTTGTTAACTCTTTCAGTTGTTTTTCTATTTTCTATTTCATTTAATTCTGCTCTAATTCTTACTATTTTCTTCCTTCTGGCACCTGCAGGCTTCTTTTGCTGCTCTTTTTCTACTTGTTCCAGTTGTAGGGTTAATGCTTTGATTATGAGCCTGTCTTGTTTTTGGATGTGTGCATTTATTGCTATAAACTGACCTCTGAGCACTACTTTTGCTGTGTCCCAAAGGTTCTGGTAGGATGTGTTTTCATTGTCGTTTGAGTCTGTGAATTTCTTTATTCCATCCTTAATTTCTTCTATAACCCAGTAGTTTTTGAGCAAAGTGTTGTTCAGTTTCCGTGTGTTTGATTTTTTTTCCTTGCTTTTTGTGTTGTTGATTTCCACTTTTATGGCTTTATGGTCAGAAAAGATGCTTTGTAGTATTTCAATGTTTTGGATTTTGTTAAGGCTTGCTTTATGGCCTAATATGTGGTCTCTTCTGGAGAGTGTTCCATGTACGTTGGAAAAGAAAGTATACTTGGCTGCTGTTGGGTGCAGAGTTCGGTATATGTCTGTGAGATCAAGTTGGTTGATTGTAGCATTTAGCTCTTCAGTGTCTTTGTTGAGCTTCTTTCTGGATGTTCTGTCCTTCCCCAAAAGTGGCGTGTTGAAGTCTCCTACTACTATTGTGGAGCTGTCTATCTCTCTCTTCAGAGCTGTTAGAGTTTGTTTTATATATTTTGGAGCCCTGTTGTTGGGTGCATAAATATTTATTATAGTTATGTCCTCCTGGTGTATTGACCCTTTAATCATTATATAGTGCCCTTCCTTATCCTTTATGGTGGATTTTACTTTAAAGTCTGTTTTGTCAGAGATTAATATTGCCACTCCTGCTCTTTTTTGAGTGTTGTTTGCTTGATATATTTTTTTCCATCCTTTGAGTTTTAGCCTGTTTGTGTCTTTAAGTCTAAGGTGCGTCTCTTGTAGGCAGCATATAGATGGATCATGCTTTTTTAATCCAATCTGCCACTCTCCGTCTCTTTACTGCTGCATTAAGTCCGTTTACATTCAGTGTAATTATTGATAGGTATGAGTTTAGTGCTGTCATCCTGATATCTCTTTTTGTATGTGGTTCACAGTTTCTTTGTTCTCAATTTTCTGTGCTGAGTCGTTTTTGTCTATGTATTTTTTTTTTTTTTTCATCTTTTTCTTTGTTGTAGATTTTGTGTTTGCTGGGTCTTTATGTTTTTCTACTTTTTTATTTTGATTTGTAGGATTGTTAGATTCCTTTATGGTTACCTTAATATTTACCCCTAATTTTCTAAGTTTATACCAGTCTTTGATTACTTTATATCGCCTTAACTTCCCCTCCATATAGAAAATCAATGTCTCTATTTTTTAAGTCCCTCTTTTTTTGTTTTAATATTATCCTTTTTTTTTTACATATTAATATCTGTTTCCCTATTTTCAATGTTTTAGCTTTAATGTAATTTCGATTTCCATATCTGAGTCAATATCTGGTTGCTCTGCCCTGTGTTCTAGTCTTGCATTGTTAGCTGGTGTTGTTGATTATCTAACCATAGGACTCCCTTTAGTATTTCTTGTAATTTTGGTTTGGTTTTTGCAAATTCCCTGAGCTTCTGTTTATCTGGAAATGCCCTAATTTTACCATCATATTTGAGAGAGAGTTTTGCTGGATATATAACTCTTGGCTGACAGTTATTTTCCTTTAAGGCTTTAAATATGTCATCCCATTGCCTTCTAGCCTGCATGGTTTCTGCTGAGTAGTCTGAGCTTATTCTAATTGACTCTCCTTTGTAGATGACTTTTCTTTTATCCCTAGCTGCTCTTAAAATTCTCTCTTTATCTTTGGTTTTGGTAAGTTTGATTATAATATGTCTTGGTGACTTTCTTTTGGGATCTACCTTATGTGGGGTTTGATGAGCATCTTGGATAGATATCTTCTCATCTTTGATGATATCAGGGAAGTTTTCTGTCAACAAATCTTCAACAATTTTCTCTGTATTTTCTGTTATCCCCCCCGTTCCGGTACTCCGATCACTCATAGGTTATTTCTCTTGATAGAGTCCCACATGACTCTTAGAGTTTCTTCATTCTTTTTAATTCTTTTATCTGATTTTTCCTCAGATAAGTTGGCATCAAAGAGCTTTATGTTCAATGTCACTACTTCTAACTTCTTCTGCCTCAATTCTGCTGCTGTGACTTTCTATTGAGTTGTCTAATTCTGAAATTTTATTGTTAATCTTCTGGATTTCCGATTGCTGTCTCTCTATGGATTCTTGCAGCCTATTAAATTTGGCATTATGTTTTTGAATAACTTTTTTAAGTTCCGCTATTACTGTGTCTGTATGTTGCCTGGCTATTTCTGCATTCTGTAGAATTTTCTTTCTTATTTCTAGAAGAGTTCTGTATATTAATCTTTTGTATTCTGCCTCTGGTAATTCCAAGAAGTGTTCTTCCTCCAGAGAATTTATTGATTCTTTATTATGGGGGCTTGCTGAAGCCATCATGGACTGCCTGTTTATGTGACTTGACACTGACTGTTGTCTCCAAGCCATCAATAATTTATTATAATTTTATTTTATGTTTGCTTCGTGAGACCTAGCTTCTTATTTTGTTTTGTTTTGATATGCCCAAATCGGCTGCTTGTGTGCACTAGTTTGATTTTTGACACCTTTTAATCTCTAATGTCCTGTCACCAGGTAGGTAGTTCTGTAACTAAGTATGTGCACCCCGGAGTCCGTTGAATTTTCCTATATGGGATCAGCTCAGGTGTGCAGGCAGTCAGTCACCAAGTGTGTGATGCAGACTCTCACCCCCAGTCCTAGAGAGGCATGGGTGATTGGTGCAGGCACTGGACTCTGGCAGTGGTAGGGGATCATGCACTGAGCCATGCAGGGGGCTGACGGGTACCCCTGGGAGTCTGAAAGAAAAGCGTATCCCTATTCTCTAGGGTGAATAGGTAGGTGAGTTTGGCAGCTGGGCTAAGAGCACCTTACTATGTTGGCTGTAAAGACTCGAGGGCACCACTTTTTCTTGAACTCCTGTAGCAGGTGACTAGGCACCTTAGGAGCTACCACCAGTCCTCAGGATCCTGCTGCAGATCGATAAAAGTGCCTGCTTGAGGGGCAGGGCTGTTTCGAGGGAAATCTGCCCGTTCACAGCTGAAGCAGTTGAAGTTAAACTTCAGATATTTTCTCTGTTGTACTGTGGCAGTGAGGGCTAACGCTGTTGAGATGGGTCCCTACAAGTCTATACAGGGGTGCAAGGCACTCAGACTCTGCGGATCCCTGATTTCTGTGGCCAGCAAAGGAGCTGTGCCAACCCTGTGTTCCTGGCCTAGGGGAGCCAGCAGCTTGTTTGTTCCCTCTCCAAGGCCAGGAGAATGGGTCAGGGCACCTTTTGGGATCTACTTTCGGCCCAGTGGACTCCCAGTTCAGAGCAGGGGGGAGGAGGTAAAAGGAAGAGAGGTTTTTTCCCAAATCCGGTGCAGAGCACAGAGGTAGGAGGTAAAAGGGAGAGAGGTTTTTCCCAAATGGGCTTTTTTTTTTTTTCAATCGCCACGAAAGGGTGCACGCATGTACTTATCCTAGCCTCTTGGGAGCTGCTCTTCACTGGTTCGGAGTGTCCAAGCAGAATCTCTGCTGCCGGGTCTCTCTCAGTGTGGAAACTGCTTCTCGAGCGTGCGCACAGCACAGCTGTCTGCCTGCTTCACGGCGGCACGACGTGGCGGTGTCTCTGCAGTTTCGCCACCACGGCTCTAGCACTCCTCACCCCTTCCCAAATGGTCTTCCTCTCCCATATGACTCAGATGGATTTCTTAACCTTGCCATGTTCAAGGCTGCCATATGTTCACTTAGAATCAAATCACTTGTTTTTCCAGGTCTTTGTTGTAAGAGGGATATAGGAAGTGTCTAACTACTCCGCCATGTTGACCATGCTTCTCACCCTTTGGTCTTTGATTGAGTCTTGCTGTCACTTGTTAACGGAGTTCCTGGTTAATGTGTATTATTAATGGAGTAACCATTACTAGATAGCTTTCTATGGAATAAATTCCTTAACTCCTTGTTTCCATGAACTGCTGTATGGTCAGTATTATGTTCCAGGAAAATCCTGGGATGCGCTTAGGAGACCAGGCAGGCTCACAGCTTGACCTGCATAGTGTAATTGGGAGGGCTTATCCTGCACTTTTACTGTTCCTGAAACTGAGGCCTCCTGCCTTGTTCATGGGAAATACTATTCCTCAGGGTGGGCTTGCCACCCCCTAATTACACAGGCATCGATCCTGAAGTGTAGTCTTCTTCTCTCCACTAGTCTGACAGTTACAGAGTCTCTTAAGGGAGGTAGGCCAAGCTGTCTCGGTTCACCAGCGAGGCCCTCTGTTGTAACGTGATCAAATGGACAGTTCCTTAGATTGGAAGCTGCAGTTCTATAAACTAATATTCTGCTTCATCAATATTACCAGTTTTACTTTTTCTTCAGTGTGCCTTTCTTTACAATGTGGAATAACGGTATCAGTAGTCTCTTGTCTCTTGTGTGGGTAATTACTTGTGCTTTCTTTGTATCTTGGTGAGTTTAACCATATTTCTAGTCTGGAACAGTGTTTTGTCTACTTAAAAACATTCAGGGAATGAGCCAAGGGTGTTCTAGTAAACCTGCGACTGGGGGGAGGGGGGATTAGAATTCGCTGGTTTTCTGCGGTGTAAACACTTTCACTGTGGCCAAATACAAGCTGCCAAGGAATCAGCTCACAAGTTTCCAGAATATTTAGCAACTCACTATTATGAGCCCCTGAAAGGTGGCTCCAGCACACTACAGAATGAATGAATCACTATTAATTAAAAAGAATAGCAAAATCATTGTGTGATAGATACAGTTGCAAAAAAAAATAAAAAGGTACTGAGGCTGCTTATATACAGCCAAACACTTCATGGGATTTGGTTCCTTGGTTTGGTGGTTTAGGGTCATGGTTTCATGGGACATCTCAGTTCATAGGCCTAATAACGTCTTTAGTGCTTCTGTTCTACCCCCTAGTTTGTTGCATAGTGCCTGGGGTCTTAAAAACTTGCTGCCACAACAAGTGGTCTCTATTTGCCTGGAGCAACAGAGGAAGAATGAGCATCAGGAATAGGAGGAGGATATGGAATGTGTAGCTAATTGCCTCCATGAACAGCTGTCTCCTTTGCCATGAGACTAGAAGAACTGGCTAGTGCTCTGCTACCATTACTGAACATTTTGATCAAAGATTCTGTAGAAGAATCCTGATCAAAAGAAGGATAATGCAGAACAGAATTTCAAATTCTCATGGACTCCAGACTTTCTGGAGCCATGGAGGCTGGGTGAACCCCTGAAACTATTGCCCTGAGATAAACTTTAAACCTTAAACCAAAAATATCCTCTGAAGTCATCTTAAAAGCAAACAGTAGTTTAGTGTAACTAATAAAGAATGTATGCCTTGAGCATTATGCTCTTTCAAGATCTGTAGGGAGTCAAATTGACAACAATACTCAAAAGATTAGTTAGGAGACTTAGGTAGCAGTGAGTTTATGTTAATGGTGGAGGAACAACTCAGAAAATGAAGGTGAGAATGGTTGCACAATGTAATCACTGTTACCGAACTGTACTTGTAGAAATTGCTGAATTGGCGTATGTTTTGCTGTGTATATTCTCAACAACAACAAAATAAATTTAAAAAAAAAAAATTACAGCTCAAAAAACTCTATGGAGCAGTTCTATTCTGTAATACCTAGGTCGCCAAGAGTTGGAATCCACTCCATGACAACCAACAGCAACAAAATTATTGGCTTGGTATATATTCTGCTGTGTATATTGTCAATAACAACAAAAATAAAATAAGTTATTTTTAAAAAAAAGAATAGCAAAATCTAACAGACCCAGTAGTCCTTGAACTCTCTGGTACCTGAGTTATGCTGAGGTGGGCAAAGCTTTAGAACGAGTTAGCTGGCACTCTGGGTGGAGGCTTATTTTCTGGGATCTGCTGTCATGTTTTGCTTCAGGGAGATGTATGACCATGTACAATGTAATTGCCTTTTCAGTTCTGGGAAGCAGTTTGTTCGCTATATAAACATGTTGATAAATGACACGACGTTTTTGCTTGATGAAAGCCTGGAGTCTCTGAAGCGGATCCATGAAGTGCAAGAAGAGATGAAGAACAAAGAGCAGTGGGACCAGTTGCCCCGGGTGAGGACACAGTCCCAGAGGCTTTGGCAGCTTTTCAGGGATTCTGCCTGTGGACACGGACAGAGCTCTGGTTCAGGTGCTGCATATATGGCTCTGATAACTTTAGATCTGACTTTTCCCACCTATGGGCTGCCATGAAGTCATAGCCCAGGTTTGGAATAGAAGAATATTCACACAGTTGATCTAAAGCTAAGAAATGAGTTGAGAAGCTCTTTCAGAATATGTCCTGAAAACTTTCTTTGCCTCTTTAATTTTGAAGTTTTTTGTTTTTTTTTCCAGAGAAGAGCTTTTATTGTCTCAATATATTGATTAAGATTTGTGGAAGTAACTGAGATCGAAAACTGTCTGCTAGACAAGAACTTAATTACTCATATGGTCTTCTCTAGACAAATATATGAATCACTCAGCATTCTGGGTTTGTTTCCTTTTAATTGAAACAATTAATTCTATATTCAGTTACTAATAGAAAAAAAAGGGGCCCTGATGGCGCAGTGGTTAAGTACTCGGCTGCTAACGGAAAGGTTGGCAGTTCGTACTCTCCCAGCTGCTCCTCGGGAGAAAGACCTGGCCATCTGCTGCCATGAAGATTACAGCCTACGGAACCCTATGGGGTAGTTCTACTCTGTCACATGGGGTTGCTATGAGTCGGAATCGACTCAAAGACACCTAACAACACCACAACAATAGAAAAGAAGCCCATTTTGCCAGATTCTATGAGAAATCCATGCTGTTCCCATGACACTGCCCTTCCCTGACATTTCTTTCAGCCATTTAGATGGATCCTGGATCAGTTACCAAGTCCTTGATAGCTACTGGTGTTGTCATATGTTGGTTAGTTCTCTCCCTAGTGTTGTCAGGCTCAGAATCAGAACTGTTTTCCAAAGGTAGTCTTCATGTAAATGTAGAGAGGGCTACTTTTTCTTTACTTGCAGTAGCATTCCCAGAATGAAAATATTGTGTCAAGGTTATAATGTTTTGGAGTCAAAAAGTATCTTAAAGATGTTGAAGCAAATTGAGGGAATATTTTTCGTTCCAAGTACTCCCGAAGCTTTGATGGGAATTCTACATCTTGTTGTAACCAACATACTTAAACTAAAAACTTAAAAGTACATTACCAGAGCTTCCTCCCAGATCCATGAATGCTGGATTTCTTCTATGTCCATGCCACTATGCTCCTTGAGCCCCTCTGATTGTAATTCTGGATGTAACGCCACATCTTCTCCTGTTTCCTTGGCAGTGGACTGGCACCCTCCAGAATCTGTTTTACCCACTACCCCCATGTGCATTTCTAAACACACAAACCATTTTGCTACTGTTCCTCAAAAACCTCCCAAAGCTCCCCAACACCCATAGATTGGAGTCAACCCCTGGCCTGATGCTCTCAGAGAATAACCCTGTTGTCTTTCTGAGAGATCCTTCCAAACTTAACCTCTGATGCTGTCATTTGGCACCAATCTGGACCAGTCCCCAGTTCCTCTCAGAACCAGGCAAATAGATGAGCCATAGTTGAAAGAGCCCAGCTTTGGCGTCCAGGGCACATGGGTTTGAGAACGAGCATCGCCATGCATTAAAAATTACTTCATCTCCTCCATGGACAAATCCAAACTCCCTAAGAGACTGAATTACTGGGCTGAGGGCTGAGGGCTGTAGGCACCATGGTCTCAGGGAACATCTAGCTCAGTTGATATAACATAGTTTATAAAGAAAATGGTCTACATTCTACTTCGGTGAGTAGCGTCTGAAGTCTTAAAAGCCTATGAGCGGCCATCTAAGATATGCCACTCGTCTCACCCCTTCAGGAGCAAGGGAAAATGAAGAAAACTAAAGACAGAGGGGAAAGATTAGTCCAAAGGACTAATAGACCACAACTACCATAGCCTCCACCAGACTGAGTCCAATACAACTAGATGGTGCCCAGCTACCACCACTGACTGCTCTGACAGGGATCACAGTAGAGGGTCCTGGACAGAGCTGGAGAAAAATGTAGAACAAAATTCTAACTCAAAAAGAGACCAGACTTACTGGCCTGACAGAGACTAGAGAAACCCAAGAGTATGGCCCCTGGACACCCTTTTAGCTCAGTAATGAAGTCACTCCTGAGGTTCACCCTTCAGCCAAAGATTAGACAGACCCATAGGACAAAACGAGACTAAAGGGGCACACCAGCCCAGGGGCAAGGACTAGAAGGCAGGAGGGGACAGGAAAGCTGGTAATAGGGAACCCAGGGTCAAGAAGGGAGAGTTGACATGTAATGGGGTTGTTAACCAATGCCATAAAGCAATGTATATACTAACTGTTTAATGAGAAGCTAATTTATTCTGTAAACCTTCATCTAAAGTACAATTTTTTTTAAAAAAAAAAATACTTCATCTCTGTTTCCTCATCCATAAGTCGCAGTTAATACTTGCCTTGCAGGAAAGCCACAACGAAAAATGATAGATGGAAAGTACATAGCTCAGGACTGACCCAGAGTAGGTGCTCATATGAATAGCTAGTATTCCATTTACTTTGAGACACTCCTTCTGTCCAAAATGCTGTACTTTCCATCCTTATGTATCAAAATCCTCCCCATCGTTTGAGTAAGATCTTATCCAAATGCCCCTCATGATTGGCCTTCCCTGAACAGTGTAGCTGAACATTCAAGCCTTTTTGTATACCTCTGTAGCACCTACTTCGTGATGTTTATATGCCAGCCTGTATGGTAGATGTTAGGATACAGATCTGGAACACACTGTCTTATTCATAGTCAGTGCTTAATAGCATTTGTTTATGAGACAACTGAACATATACTATTGATTTTCCTGTGTTAATGGAAGAAAGAGAAAGGCACAAATAGTCCCTAACAATTACTATTTCAGAAATAATTTGTTTGACTTTGAAGTCACTTCCTACCTCCCACTTCCCTGCCTGCTCTTCCTTATCTCCCCGACCTCTAAGTGGAGGACTCCAGCACTCAGCACAAAGGCTTCTCTTTCCTCACTCGTTTCCTAGGTCAGTATTTCTCAGTGAAGGTGCCAGTTGGAATTTTGCATGAGTAACTCTTTATTATGAGAGACTGCCCCGTACATTGCAGGACATTTAGCATATCTGGGTCCTGCCCATTTAATGCCAATGATGCCCCTCCTACTCCCAGTCATCAGGCAACCAAAATCACCCCCCTAAAAGGCCTGATGCCCCAGTTGACAATCACTGCTAGGTGATCTCATCTGTTATAAGTCTTTAAATGTCTGTAGTCTCAAACTCCCAAATTTATCCCCCAAGCTCAGACTTCTGACTCTAGACTCATAAAACCAGCTGTTGACTCACTTCTGTACCTGGTGTAATAGATATCTAAAACTCAACTTGTCCAAAACTGAACTCTTGATGTCCTCGAAACTTCCTCTGTAAATCAGCCCAATCACAATAACTGGCAGCTCCATTCTAATTGCTCAGACCCACCACTTTGGAATCGTTTCTCTGTCTGTCTGTCTCTCTCTCTCTCTCTCTCACTCACTCACTCACTCTTTAAGCAAATGCCTCTAGGCTCTATCTTCAAATATATCCACTGTCTAACCACTTCTTAACCACCTCCAGGCTACCCTCATCTCTTACCTGGATTATTGCAGAAGTCCCTATTTGTTCTCCCAGCTTCCCCCCTTTTCTCCCCAAGTTCACAATGCAGCCAGAGAGATGCCATTAAAATCTCCATCCACTCATTATCACCAGTCTGCTCAGAACCCTTCAGGGCTTCCCTTCTCACTCAGAGTCTAATTTCAAGTCCCAAGTGTAGCCTACAGGGTGCTGCAGTACCTGCCCCACAGTACTTCTCTGCCCTGTCCTACCTGTCTCCCCCCTTCACTCACTCTACCCTAATCACTCGTACTTCCTTGCGGGCCTTTGCACTTGCTACTCCCTCTACCTGGGAACACTGCCTGCAGTTTTTTACTGACTCATTTCCTTCAGATAGCCACTTAAATGTCACCTCCTGTATTAGTTTCCCCAGAGCTGCCGTAACAAAGTACCACAAATTGAGTGGCTTATAAGAACAGAGGTTTATTGTTTCATAATTCTGGAGGCTGGGAGTCAGAAATCTGGGTATTGGCCGTGTTGATTCCTTCCAGAGGCTTTAAGGGAAAATCTATTCCATGCCTTTCTCCCTGATTCTGGTGATGGCTGGCATTCCTTGGCGTTCCTTGGGATCGCTCCAATCCCTGCCATCTTAACATGGCTTTCTTCCATCTGTCTGTGTCTGTGTCTTTTCTCCTTTTTTATAAGGACCCGAAAAACCAAACCCATTGCCGTCAAGTCGAATTCTCATACCAACCACATAGGATAGAGTAAAACTGTCTCACAAGGTTTTCCAAGGCAATAATCTTTATGGAAGCAGACTGCTACATCTTTCTCCCACTGTGGTGGGTTTGAACTGCCAACCTTTTGGTGATTGGATTAGGACCCACCCTACCCCAGTATGACCTCATGTTAATTGAAACATCTTCCAAGACCCTATTTCCAAACAAGGTCACATTCACAGGTACTGGAGGTTAGAATGTCAACGTATCTTTTTGGGGGACACAGTTCAATCTGTAACACCTCATCAGAATGGCCTTCCCTGACTACCCTTTCCAGAATAGTGTTCCCTGACCTCAGCATCACTCTTTCTCCCCCTTACTCTGCTTTATTTTTATTCATTACCATTAGACTTATTGCATACCTGTTTGTTGTTGTCTCCCTAACTGGAATTTGCTCCATGAGGATAGGAAGCCTTATCAGTCGTGTTCCTGCACTCAATCATCAGTGCCGAAAGGAAGGCCTGGCGTGTAGAAGGCACTAGATAATCTTTATTGAGTGAATGAACGAGACACTCATACATTTAGATAGTTCACGTCTTGCTGTTCTTGTGCCTTTCCTGGTGCAGTCTTTCTTTCAATAGGCTCATTCTTGACCAAGGAGTACCGAGGCTCAGGCCACCCAGTGTCATTGCAGAGTCTCCATCAGACACCAACAGAAGCACAGCACTTACCCTGAGGGCACTCATTTGGCAACTTCAGCTATTCCAGCTGTTTCTTTCCCTACTCCCACTCCTACCCCAACAAAAAGTGAAAAGGCCTCTGAGTAGATGTAAGATTTTAAGTCTTTACTGATGTTTCTGTATTTTATCCATCTCAGAGGCTTCAGGGCTCCACCTTTATTTTACCCATGAGTCAAACACACCTTATTATCTTGTTTCCTAGCCCATGGCAGAATGGAAGGAGGAGGATGGTGCCGGAGGCAGGCATACTGACAGTTGTAAGAGGTGATAGCCTGACAGTGTGGAAAGGCAAAATTCAAAAAGCCCGGTGATCTGGAGGCACTTGGTGTAGGGATAAAACCTATATACTTCAGTACAATGAATGCATTACAAGTTTTAAAAATAATGATGACTGAGCAAAAGTTGTTATTAAGGGAAGTGAACTAGCGTTTATTAAGCACCAAAGTACAATGAGAGATTCACTTCTCTCATCCTGCATGGACGTTACGGCGACATCTTTTATCATTGAGGAAACTGAAGCTCATGGAAATTAAGTAATGTGCCAAGGCTGCACAATTCAAAGCTCTTCTGGCACTGGAAGTCAGAACAGCCTGACTCCAAGGTTTTTAGCATGAAAACTCTTTCTGATGTACCATCTAGCAATAAAATATATAATACCTTTTAGGAAAATTTATATCCAACATGATTAAAGAGTTATGATGCAGAAAGAAACAAGCTTCAGTTAGCTGGAAAATTCACTGGTGTGGGTTGTGGTATCATTCCCTAAGCGTGTTGGCCTCATTACACACTTGTCCAGTTATGAGCTGACTGTGTTTTTCCTTTGCGCTTGGTGTTTTGGTGAGCTGATAAGTAGTACTGAGATTTATTTGGTGTTTGTTCTGTGTTTTCTAGGATCAGCAGCAGGCCCGTCAGTCTCAGCTTGCTCAGGATGAGCGTGTTTCGCGCTCTTATCTTGCCCTGGCAACAGAAACTGTGGATATGTTCCATATCCTTACCAAGCAGGTCCAGAAGCCGTTCCTCAGACCAGTGAGTAGAAACTTTGGGACGTTTATTTTGTCTGTTGGATCACACCTTTAGACTCTATCACTTATAATTTAACATAGTTGTTGAAATCATGGAAATTTCGGCTTCACAGTCACTGATAAGTAAAATTCTGTTACTGATTTTGTGCCTAGTAATGCTAATTAATACACACAATGCTGTTTCTAGACTGAGGTGAATGTGTCTAATCCCACTGTGCAATCTGCAGTCATTCCAAGATGACTTAATTCACTTTCTCTTTAGACGGCACATTGGATTATTCATGTTGAAGCTATGACATATTTTTTCATTATTGATTTATGTATTTTATTTATAGGAAGAGTATACAGTGGCATCAGTTGGAAGTTGGAGTATATGATAATCAATTATTTCTATTTAATATATAAGTGTTTCTACTTACTGTGTAATTATTTTTACTAATGTGTAAGATCTCTCATTTCTCTTAGATACAAATTTGTTACACTCAGGAAACCAAAGGTTAATGAGAGCCATGATTAGGGTTTATGGTAGATCAAAGGTAGTCAGAAAGTTTGACCCTGACATGATTAAGAAGACCTAGGTCCTATTTCTAAAATTGAAACTGAGCAATGTAACTGAGATCCCTGCCTTGCTTTGACCACTCACACCAGGCAGTTAAAAGCTTTATGGTGAGGGCTGCACAAAGGTAGTGAGGAAAAGAAGAAACGTGCCTGAGATTCAGTAGTTATTTGGCTACGTCGAGACAGAGTTTACAATGGAATATAGTTTTACTATATACTATTTCCTCATGTTTTCTGTATTTACTCTTAACCTTTGTCACATGATTTGTTTTATTGTCACCAGGAGAGGCATTATTGCCACACCCTTGCCTGTGTACAACTCAAGAGATGAGTCTCCTGCTCTCTTTTCATTCTCCAGCTTGTGTCTCTTCATAAACAAATTTGAGTACAAGAGCAGTAAGACATGAAACAAAATAGAGCTCACTATTCAAAGCATAAGAACACCAGAGCTAATTTAAACAAGATAGTTCAGATACTTGCTTGCCTTAATGGTTTGCAAAATGACATTTCTTTAAACTCTTTCTGTAGAGGCCAGATAATAAATAGGTAAGGCTTTGTGGGCTACATGGTCTCTATTGCAACTATTCAAGTCTGCTGTTGTAGCACAAAAGCAACCATAGACAATACATGAACGAATGAATGTGACTGTGTTCCAATAAAACTTTATTTATAAAAACAGATGTTGGGCCACATTTGGCCCATGGGTAGTAGTTTGCCAGCCCCTGCCCTGAACCATGTTTTATTGTAAGTTCAATGACTCTAATGGTAATGGCATTTGATAGTTAGAAGGTAGGAAACTGTAATGGGTTATTTGAGATTAAATCATCAGGAGCCTATTTTTAGTTCTAAATTCTTCCTTTTTCAAAGTAAGTATTGAAAACTAAGCCTAATTTTTTCATGTCAATTAAATTTAAGGTTTTTTTTAGCCTTGAGCCATCAATAAGGAGCCCTAGTGGTATAATGGTTAGGCACTCAGCTGCTAACCAAAAGTTTAACTGTTCGATCCCACCCAGCAGCTCCATAGAAGAAAGACCTGGCAATCTGCTTCCATAAAGTTTACAGCCCAGAAAACCCTATAGGGCAGTTCTAGTCTGTCGCATGGGGTCACTATGATTTGGAATCCACTCAATGGCACCTAACAATGGCAACAACGAGCCATCAACACACTCTGCCTCTGGCCTTCTGCCCTTGATCTTGGACCTGTGCCTGCTTTGATTTTTCTGCTCCCTTCTTCCTTCCCTTTGCTGCACCATTTTTTGTCTACTTTATTGGCTGCCTCAAAACTCTCCCACTTCAGAAATCCTTAAATGACCAACTCTGTCCTAATCTGATTGCTCCTTTATTTTACAACTTCTTAACAATTACTTACACCTAAGCCAAATGTTCCTATTTCATGTTTGCTTAAGGCAGTATGTACCCAACTGCAGTGTGTATTGTGTATTCTTGTTTGATTATTACATATTGTTTTATCATTGCTTTCTAGTTGTTTCATTTAAGTTTGCATTATCTCACTGGTGAGATTTAAAACTATTCAAGACATAAGTTTTATCTTCTACTCATTTGCATTTCTGTCCTCATTGTATTTGACAAATAAGAATGACATACATTGTCTAAACTGTCAGTGACTTTTGAAATTTATGAAAAACAATGTATTGAATGATGGCTGAAAGAGCCTACACAAACACTTTTGTGACTTGTATTATGATGATGGAATTATGAATAGTTCTTTCTTTTACCTGTTTCATGGAATGATGCTTGTTTTTGTAATTAAAAGATGAATTTAAAGAGAGTGTTGCCCAATGTCACTATTTATAAATATTCTATCAGCCTGCAGCCTTCCATTAAGTATTACAATTATCAGATTAGAAATGGACAGAAAAGAAAATATTGAATAGAATGTTGTCCTTCTCCAACTTACAATACACGACACATAAAAGGGACTTTTTGAAGATTCATCTAGCTGATTCCTCTTCCTTCACTGAAATGGGAGTTTTTTTTGGTCCTTCTCACTTGTCTCAACAGCATGAATTGTCCTAATATCTTATGATTTCCTAGGAACTTGGACCCCGATTGGCTGCAATGCTGAACTTTAATCTTCAGCAACTCTGTGGCCCCAAGTGCCGTGATCTGAAAGTTGAAAACCCTGAGAAATATGGCTTTGAACCAAAGAAGCTGTTGGACCAACTGACCGATATATACTTGCAGCTGGACTGTGCTCGCTTTGCTAAAGCCATTGCTGATGACCAGGTCAGTGTCCAAGGGACAAAGAGGCCATCTTGGGGGAGGGCTCTGGGGTTCCATCTCCTGAACTGGGAGATCTTAGTTTGCTTATCTGCAAATTTACTGGTAGATCCTGTGTAATCACATACCATCTTCCCCTTTCCCACTTAGAATGAAGGAAGATGATACCTTTCAGTTGTGGTTTGAGAAGTTTTTAGGATGTAAATGACAACAATGGCCGCGTTGACAGGGCAGCTTGTCTAGTGCAAATGGAGATGCCTTGGTTGTTTCCCTTTGGAAGTACAGGGTTGGGTTTGGCTCCCAAATCTGTCTCCAGTTCATTTCTTGCCTGGTCTTCCTAAGGGCCTACTCAACAAATCCATTACATTCACAGGAAAGCCTGACTTTCTCAGCAAATCTAAACCCACCCAAGTTCCCTGCTTTAGTGCAGCCATTATTTTTGTGGTCTTCTAGGTCAAAACCTCATGTGGTGCTGTGCCCTGTGATCAGATCTGTTTCTTGACCTGGTTTCATGTTCTTTGTTTTCATAGCTACCGATGTAGCCCAAGCTACCCCTCCCCAACCTCACTTTGTGATTTTCCAATAATCTCATAAAGGGCTTCCCCTTTCTCCATGTTCTTCCGTCCTGCATCATCTTCAATATAGTAATGGCTAATGCTTATTAACTATATACTAAATTCTAACCACTTTCCATTATTTTCACTCATTCAGTCCTCTCAAAATCCTGTGATGTAGGTTCTATTAAATCCCTCATTTTAAAATGAGGAAACTGAGGCTCAGAGAGGTTACATAGCTTACTCAAGGTCCCAGAGTTAGTATGGGATAGAGGCAGGATCCATGAGCAGGCAGTGTAGCCTAAACCCATATTCTCAATCTCTCTGCACTTCACTTAAAATTCCTAGAAAGTGCCATGCTTATTTCTGTCTATCTTTTTTCACATTATTTATCCAAATAAGGTTAACCATCAGTAGGCATTCTAGAAGTTTCTTTACCCCTACCTCATCCAAAGGAATAATGTTAAAATAGAGGAATTATAGGTACTTTTTTTAAAATAACAAGCTTATTCAGATATAACTCACATATGAAGGTACTTTTTGAGATAAACAAGGGATGTGGTCTTGACAGAGTGCCTTTAATGGAAAATAAATACATATGTGTAATGCACTTTTTCCATAGGAAGTAGTGGTAAAAGGGTTAGGAGACTGCAGTTATATTTGGGAGTTATTAAAAGATATACCGTGTCCGTTGCCGGTGACCATGTAATATGGTACATGTTTAGAAAGGGAAGATCAGTGGTAGTCTGCAGTGAGGGAAAGAAAATGGAAGCAGTCACTAATGAAGGTAGGTCGTCTGCCTTGGGTAGCAGTAGGGCTGTAGGTGGACTTCCGTAGCCCAACCAGAGATCAGTAGTATGAAGAGTCCCCTGGAGACTCTTCCATTTTTACTATCTAGAGACCTGGAAGAGTCATTGTTTAGCGTGCTCCCTCTTCTCCTGCTAAGTCTGCTGTGGCTGCCACATCACAAAAGGTTGGCGTAACACAAAGGTTGCCGTGTGGACAAGCAGATCATGCCCAGTGAGACAATAAAAACCAAGTAGGTGATAAAGAAGTGTTCCAAGTTGCCTTTCCTTGGTGACCAACAGAACGTCGACACTGCCTGGTAATGCCTGTGGATTGTGGTGGCGGCCTGTGGAGGCACCTGGCTTGCGTAGACAGCGGTTTTTGTCTAGTGGCACACAGGTGTTCACGAGTGTCTAAATAGCCCTATTCTTCCAGATTCGTAAGGCAAACACACAAGTGCCAGTGACACAGTGGGAAGAGAAACACATTTTCAGTGGTTTTTTTTTAATTTCCTTTTACAGTATGTTGTTTGTGGTGATTGTTGGGCAGTTTCAGTTTTTATTGGCTAATTAGGGACCTGGCTACTTGTTTGTTTTGGAAGAGGACAGAAGGCTAGAAAGCATCAGATGATAGGTAGAATTTTGTCTTCTTTGGAAGCAGTGGTTTTGGTTTGGTTTGGTGTATTTTGTTTTCCTGGGAAAACCAAGGGAAGATGAAAATGGCAGTTTTGCAAGGAAAGAAAGAGGCTTCTCTCCCTCCATACCAAGAAGGGACTGAAGACCAGTGTCCAGAGGGTGAACAGAGGCAGCAGCATGAAGAACCACTTGCGTCAGTGCTGTGACCTGCATCCATGGCCACTCTGCTTTTACTGGCAGACTCCAATTCTGTGGCAGACTGAAGCGCTGACAATTTGTGGAGCTGTGTCTAACACTATTTTCCATTTAAAAACAGATAAGAAAGAACCCATTGGAAATCACGCTTTCTCCCATGCGGTCTTTTCCTAAGCTTCGTCCTCTAATATAGGAGGGAGCCAAGGAGGGATGCAGAATATCGAGTCTGCATCCTCTAGATTTCATGCTTATTTTTCTTGTTTAATTTTTTTTTAATTGTGGTGAAATTCACATAACGTAAAATTAACCATTTTAAAGTGTACAATTAGTGGCATTTAGTACATTCACAATGTTGCACAGCTATCACCAAAACATTTTCATCTCCCCCAAGGAGACCTCGTACCCATTAAGCAGTTATTCCCCATCCTGCCCCCGCCCCAGCCCCTGGCAACCACTAATCTCCTTCCTGTCTCTGTGGATTTACCTATTGTGGATATTTCATATTAACGGGATAATACAGTGTATGACCTTTTGTATCTGGCTTCTTTCACTCATGTTGTAACATGTTCGGAACTTCATTCCTTTTTATGACTAATATTCCGTTGTATAGATATACCACGTTTTGTTTATCCATTCATCTGTTGATGGACATTTGGGTTGTTTCTACCTTTTGGCTATTGTAAATAATGCTGCTGTGAACATTCGTGTACAATTATTTGTTTGAATACCTGTTTTCAGTTTTGGGGGTGTATACCTAGGAGGGAATTGCTGGGTCATATGGTAGTTCTTTGTTTAACTTTTTGAGGAACCATCAAAATGTTTTCCACAGTGCTGAACCATTTTACATTCCCACCAGCAACATACAAGTGTTCCTGTTTCTCCACATCCTTGCCAACCCTTGTTATTTTCCATTTTTTTAATTATAACCATTCTAGTGGGGATGATATCTCATTGTGTTTTTGATTTGCGTTTCCATAATGACTAATGATGTTGAGCATCTTTTCGTGTACTTGTTGGCCATTTGTGTATTTTCTTTAAGGAGATGTCTATTCAAGTCATTTGCCCATTTCTTAATTGGGTTGTTTATCTTTTTGGTGTTGAGTTGTAAGCGTTCTTTATGTATTCTGGATCTTAATCTCTTACCAGATAGTTTTGTGTTTAATTTTGTAACTGCTCTTCTTGCCTGACCCCCACCATGCCGAACTTGAAAAAGCAGCTCAGTAATATGTATTAGGTTGGTTCATTGATGTCACTTCTCTTTGAGGCTGAATGCCATGTCCCCTTATCATAAAAACCCTTTGATTTCTAATAATCCTCACTATACTGATGTATCTCAGAAGTTGACTTGTAACCAAGCACAAGTCAACTGGTTAAAAATTCATCATCTTTTGATAAATAGAATGGGTGATTTTTTATGATGATAAAAAATGGGCCAAGAAACAGCTGCTCGTTACAAAAAGAAGATCAAAAAGTGCCTGGTGAAATCGTCTCAGTATACTGTCTATAGCAGTGCTTCTCTCTGTGCTGCAGTAATTCCCCTGCATTTTTATCCTTCCTACATCTTACTACAGTCTTCCAGCCGTTTGTCTTCTGCGCCCTCCCTGGAGGGAATGGGACTGTGGCTTACCTGGCGTATAATAACTAGATGCCAAATAAAGGGTTAAGTTAATGTAGTATTTTAGGTTCATAAAATATAACAGAGACTCTCTGACCTTTCCTGGGTTCTAGAAGATTTTTTCTAGGCCCAGGCACCCTCCTTGCACTCTTTCCCCTTTTGCCCTTAGTTGCATGGATTAATAAGGGATGTGGGTGTGTGGAGAGAGAAAGTGAGCGTGTGCACTTATTTAGAAACTGGAGTCAAAAGAAGATAGATTGAGGAATTTCAGTCCAGCACTCTGAGAGAACCCAAGTATAGTCATGCACGACGTAATGTCCATTCTGGCAGCGTCAGACAGCATATATGTTCGTGATCCCAGAAGGTTGCAGCAGAGTTCAGAAATCCCGTTCAGAGAATGGGACATAGCGGACATAACTGGATGTAGCAAACAAAACAGCTTCGCTCACCCAACACGTGTTTCTCATGTCTCTTGTCTACAAAGTGATTGTGCTGCAAAGTGTATAATGGTACAGTACATATATAACCTATAATACATACATGTCTTGATAGTCATGATAAACGCCTATGTTACTGGCTTATATATGTACTGTACTGTATTTTCTATTGTTATTTTAATGTGAACTTTCCCTACTTAGAAATGAAAAATTTACACGTAACAGCGTATGCTTCTCCTCGTAGGCAGCAGCATCCAATCTCATGTATCACGCGTCCCTTGAGTGTTGTAGCATTATCTCTTGGTTTAGTTTTCTTTTGAAAATATTACTGTGAAGTGCATCATGGCTCCCAAATGCAGCAAAACCAGTGCTAGTGATAGCAACAGTATCCCTAAGCGTATAGTATGATCGCACAACATCCAAATCACATAACATTCTATTTCACAGAATGTATCATGGACGTTAAATGGTGCATGACTGTACTGAGATGACTTCATACTATAGTTGTTGATGTGAATCCACAGATGTAAATCACGGGTCACATTATTGCGAGCAAAAGCTCAAGGGCATCAATAGTGTAAAGCCCTGGTACCGACAGTACAGCCTAGAAAACCTATGGGGCAGTTCTACTCTGTCACATGGGGTTGCTGTGTCGAAAGTTAACTTGATGGTTCTCAACAACAACAACACAAGCTGGTAGGTGATAGAGCCAGAATTCAAATCCAGGTTTGGCTGGATCTGTGGTTGACACTTGTCATTTAAACCCCCGCCTCTCTAGTGGACTTAAATTGTGTCTGCTCCCAGGCGTGTTCACACCTTCGTCTGGGTGGTCTAATGTCAGAGGAGCCCTGGCTTTTGATGGTGTCAAACTAAATCATCTTAAAGAAGGATTGATAGTGAATGGGAGAAAACGCCTTTCAAGTATGAACCATACTGGGTTGTTTTCACACGTTTGCCTTCAGAGAAGGAGCTGAAATGTCCACCTCCTCATACACCGCTAGGGCACAGTGCCCTGCAAGCAGTGAAATAGATTAGATGCCCTTTCTTCCTAATATCTAATCTTGAGTAGAAATGGCATACTTGCTGTAAAAAATCAAAAATCTCCCCTGGTTTGCCGCAGTCCCAGAGGTAATGACCTTCACAGTTTGGCGTGTATTATTCTAGTCTTCTCTGTGCATTTATAGTTTTAGGGCTTTTTAAGAAAAAGAAGAAGGAAGAAGATGCACACAAATGGATCATACAAGGGATATTTTCTGCAGCTTGTATTTTTCCACTTAAAGTATATGCAGTCCTCACATTGCCTTTCTTCATTTGCAGAGATCCTACAGCAAGGAGTTGTTTGAAGAAGTGATTTCAAAGATGCGGAAGGCAGGGATCAAATCCACAATAGCAATAGAGAAGTTTAAGCTTCTCGCCGAGAAGGTAGAAGAGATAGTAGCCAAGAACGCACGTGCAGAAATCGACTATAGTGACGCCCCCGATGAGTTCAGAGGCAAGTGAAAGCTGCTGTTCTCAATGCAGAATTCTTTGATTGGAGTCAAATTGAAAAATATAACATTAAAAGGGTGCATTCTGTGCTTTGAACTCTTTAATGGCATGCTGTAGTTGCTTTCTAAAACACTTTCTCTGAAATCGCATTTGCCTAATTTTAGTTCATACTGTAAATTAAAAGAAATATAAAGGAAGTCCTTGGCCAGAAATCAAACCAGATAACAGCCCTGAAGATCCCAAGGGCAGCATCGCCTTTGTAGGTGGTGATTCATGTTATCAAAGACATGTGAGATAAAGGATCCTAGCCTGCCATCTTCTCTTGTGAGGGCCTGCCACTGTGTCCATCCCCAGTCTGTCTTCTCTATTCTTTCCTTCCAGCACCAGCAAACAAAAGGCTACTTTCCCATCAACGAGAGGCCATGTATATGCCTTTATCTAATGCTGATTTCATTCTAAACTCAGGGACCTAGTAGGGGCCGTTTGATTGCTCTTCCTATGGGTATATTTTCACCGATAGGAGAGGATTTGTTCTGTTTTCTTTTTCAGTTTCAGGCTCTATTATTCGATTAGAGTTTGGTTTATGAAGGATCTTTGTCCCTGCAGACCCTCTGATGGACACCCTGATGACTGACCCCGTGCGGCTGCCCTCTGGTACCGTCATGGACCGTTCCATCATCCTGCGGCACTTGCTGAACTCCCCCACGGACCCCTTCAACCGACAGATGCTGACAGAGAGCATGCTGGAGCCAGGTAGGGAGGGTGCAGCTGGGGTTGCAGTGCTGATATCAGGACCAAGAGGTTAAACCAAAATCGTACACCGGAGATGAATCAAAAGGGAAATTTGTCAAATCCAGAAACTACCTAGTCAGCGACACTTTTTCCTTCCCCACTGTAAAATTCTGGTCTTTCCTTTTCCAGTTCTATTCCTTCTGCAGTCCTCAGCTTAACGTGGAAATGAATGGCCTTTTCTCTCCATTTATACAGAATTCCAAGACTCATTTCTCAGGAAGAACCCTCCCATCTGGGGACTTAACCCTCCTTTCCTTTTCTTTCCTCAGTGCCAGAACTGAAAGAACAGATTCACGCCTGGATGAGAGAGAAACAGAACAGTGATCATTAAACCGTCCCTCTTGCTCACCCCCTGCTTGAAACAGCCAAGGCCAGTGAGGCAAACAGAAGCAGCATTGGTGGCGGAAATGGTGTAAAAACGTTGGAGGCCAGATGTGGCCAAATGCACCTCGTGCCCACCCTGAGTGACCAAACAGTAGAGACCTGAAAGGACGTGACGAGAAGAGGAGCCCAATTCCTGTACATATATTTAAGTGACAAACACAGTCAAAATGTCGAGGGACACATGTTATGATTGATTGCTTGTGTAATAAAGCACGTCCTTCACATGTCACCATTTGGGGCTTTTGCAACTGAAGTCTTATAGCAATGACGAGTGGGTCTGGGCAGCATCTCCTTCATCTGTTAGGGGTTTTTTTGTTGTTTTTTTTTTTTTTTAAACCCAATATCCGTTGATTTGATTGTGATTAGAGAACTTTGGACATTTTGCTGCTAAATAATCTACCCCCACCCCTCCTCCTTCCTGACCCTACTTGCACTGCTGTGGATTTTTTTTTTTTTAAGAGAAGCAAAAACAAAAATAAACTCCTTTCCCTGGCCCTCCAAACATATATTCTGTGAGATAACTGTGCCTGCAACAAAGTGTTAATCCTGGGATCGTATTTTTATATCATATTCACATATTTGTTTTTTTAATTGGTGTTAGATGACATGATTAATAAAAAAGGCAAGATATTTTCAGAATTTGAATTTTAGTTTTTATTTTTATTTTTTTTCTTTTGAAATGTCCCTCTTAAATTTTTTATCCTGAACAAAATAAAGAGAATCCTGCTGCTCCGGTCCTTATAATAAGCACTCTGTTAGGACTCTAAGAAACAGCTGCAGCAAAGGGGGTGTTTAAGTATATCAGGACTTTCATGAGTTATCTTTTTTCAGGGGGAAGGGGTGGTTTTTTTTAATGCTATATGACAGTTCTAAGGCTTTACAGTTGTCCTATGAGGGAAATAAATTCCTCGACTATTGAGACTGTGAGTTAGAAGCAGGGTCATTTGTATGATGTGTCCTTTGGGGCTTGGCCTTACCAAAGCAAAAAAGGGTGCAAGAAATGTGGAAGTAGGTCTTTATTTAAACACACGCGTGCATACACACACATACACATATGCACACACACACACACACACACATCTACCTTTTCGTATTACTGCTCCCTACTTAACATACTTGAATTCTCGAATTTCCTTTGGGGTAAAAAAGGATTTGAAACCATAAAGTGTTTTAAAGAAATTAAGTCTACAAAAACATACTTTCTTTTTCTTTTCCTTTTTTCCCCCTTCTGCAGACAATGTCCTCTGTTCAATTCCTAACTCAAACTACAATAAATGGTGATACACATTCGGAAGGAATCTTCTTTGAGTCTCTTCTTTTCTTGGAGTGGGCAAAAAGGGGTGCGTAAAGAACAAGGGCCAAAGAAGTCTGCTTGTGGCCAATTGTCTTTTCTGGGGCCAGTTAGGGGTTGCTATTTCTAAAATAAAACTTTCTTGTTTGTGTCATTCTTCATGCTACATTTGCTTCTCATTTTTACTGTTTGCTGGTTTGAGGTGGTAGAGCTTTGTCATGTTCAACCTTCTGCCCTGCTCATGTTGTTGTTACCCTGTCTCATTACCTTCTCCCTGGCCTACAAGATTCTTACTCAGGTGCACCCCAGTTCATAAGCATTTTCTGAGGCACTCCAGTTTACAAAAGCATTTCTACCAACTCATGTAAAAATAATAATAACAGCAGGGAGCACTTACACAGTATTTACTATATGCTAGGTGGAGTTCCTGAGTGGCACAAATGGTTAAGCACTCAACTACTAGCTGAAAGGTTGGCTGTTTGAACCCACCCAGAGGCACCTCAAAAGACAGGCCTGGCGATCTGCTTCTGAAAGGTCATAACCTTGAAAACCCTATGGAGCAGTTCTACTCTGCACACATGGGGTCACCATGAATCAAAACCAACGCAACGGCAATTAACAACAACATGCGTGTATGCGTGTGTATAAACACCCACTCCTCACTTTTCAACATAGTTAGGTTCCAAAGACGAGGTAGTTATGCAGAAATGGAGGATGACTATATCATTACCTAACTGCCAAATTACATGATTACATAACTGCTAAGCCACTGAGAATCATGGCCCAGCCAAGGTGACACATAACCGTCACAGCCAGCGTTACTCTTGCCTCGCACCTCAGCATTTGTTACTGCCAGACATACATCAATAATGTGCAAAATAGCCAGACAGTAGATTTTTACTTTGTCGTAAATGTGAAATGTTGGATAACAAAATAGACAATAAGTGAGGAGAAGGTGTAATAACTCAATGTGTATATTATATATATACATATACATGTATAGTTACACTGTTTACTGGCTTCTGTGCTTAATTTTGTTTTTTATCTCAGAAATGGGTGTTGTTTTTCTCCTCTCCATCCGAATTGTAAACTCTTCCGAGGCACAGCTTCTGTCAAATAATTTAATCCCCCAGCCATCCCCCATGAATACAATGGGATGCTGCTTTATGCCTCCTCCATATGCACTCCTTTTGAATATTCAGAATTCAGAGCTTTCAAGGACCTTCAGCCAGACAGGGTGCAGATGTAGCTTGTCTCCTGCCTGTCCTGTCTCTAAGGGGAAGATGTTTAGATTTTTATTTTTAGAATCTCAGGATTGCTCTTACTAGAAACTTGTGATCGCCTACATTCTCTTATGGATATCAAATTTTTAAAATATTTTTAAAGTAAGCCTTCACTAAAAGGACAATCAAATAGGAAGAAGAATTTGAGAATCATCAGCAGAAGAAGAATGATCCTTGAGCAAAACAATTTTAAGATAACTTCTTACTCTTTTTGTGAGTCACTATTGTGTGGGTTTTAGAAAGGAGTTGATTTAAAAAATAAAGTTGATAGAATATCTTTTGAAATAATAGCTGAGCACGTTATTTTGTCCACATTTTGTAACCTTTGGACTTGGTACATAAAATAGTGAAGTTGACGGTATTTTTGTTGGGGTGCTAGGTGACATAAACAGTCCCCATCTGACTGGGTAAATTTTTGACTGGAGGAAGTATCCACAGCTGATGATGTTGGCATCATCAGCTAGTGTTGGGTTGAAGGAACCCATCCTTGGTGGGTTGATAATAACAACTTGAATTTCACAAGTGTGTTCTGTGTGCAAACCACTCCCACATGTATTGACTTAATTCTCTCAACAACCTTATGAAAGTAGCTACCCTCATTTTATAGATGTATAAAATGGAGGCTATCGTTATTTATCTGCCCAAGATAAATAACTTGCCCAAGATCTTTTGGCTAGTGAGCAGTGGAGCCACTATATGAATCTAGGTCATCTGAGCTTCAGAGCCTATTCCCTTACCACTACTGCTGTATGTGAGTAATCCAGAATGGTTCAGAACACCTAAGGAGCTTTAGCAAAGCAGCATAGCATTCTGGAAGAGGCTATGCAGCCATGTATCAGCAGCCCATGACTCTAGACCTTACCTACATTCTAAATAGATAACTTCAATCTCATTGCTTAATTACCAAAACATTCACTGTTGAACCCCACATTTTTATCCCACTAAAGCCTCTCCACTGCACCGCAGACACTGGACATCTCAGACGTCTAAAATGTCCTCATACTTAACACATCAAAAACCTGAGTATACTTCAACCCAAAGCTGCCCCTCTTAGTCTCCCCATCTCAGTAAATAGCAGCTCCATCCTTCCAAGTCACTCAGGCCGAAAACCTGGGAGTGACCCTTGACACCTTGGTTACTCTCATCCTGTTTCCAACCTGTCCACAAATCTCTCAGTGTTACCTACAAAATGTACCCCAGATTCAACCACTTTTCACCATGTCCACTGCTGTTAATTTGACCTGAGCCATTGTCAGCTCTCTTGGATTATTTCAACAGCATCATAACTGATCACCCTGCTTCTCCCTTTGTCCTCCTTTCTCAAAACAGCAGCTAGAATGAGCTTGTTAAAATTTAACTAATGGCTTCCCAACCACCTCAGTATGTAAGCCAAAGACCTTACAATGGCCCAGAAGGCAATACACTCCCACCCCATTATGTTTCTCTTCTATCCCCATTATGTCTCTGGCCTTATTTCCTACAACTCTTCCCCTCACTCCAACCACTCACCCACACTGGGCTCATTGCTCTTGTTAATCACACTAGGCACACTCTCCACCCTGCCCAAGGACCTTGTACTTGCTATTTCCTCTACAAGTAATCCTCTTTCCACAGGTATCCACACAGGTCACTCTCTCGCTTATTTCTTTCAGGTCTTTACTCAAATATCATCTTGGTGAATCCTTTCTTATCTACACTGTTTAAAATGGTAGTCATTCAGTCACCCCTCCTGTCCCTTGCTATTCCCTTTCTTTACATTTTCTCCTTAGTATTTATCACTACCTAACATAACATGGGAGCCCTGGTTGTGCAGCGGTTAAGAGCTCGGCTACTAACCAAAAGGTTGGCAGTTCAAATCCACCAGCCGCTCCTTGGAAACTGTATGGGGCAGTTCTACTCTGTCCTATAGGTTGCTATGAGTTGGAATTGACTTGACAACAACGGGTTTTGGTTTTTAACATAGCATGAGATTCTGGACTTCAATCTATATTATGATAATAGATATGTCATACTATATTATTTATATTACTTGTTTATAGTCTATTTCTTCCACTAGAATGTAAGCCCCATGAGGGCAGAGATTTTAGTCTGTTCTGTATCCTCATCACCTAGTAGAGTGCCTGGCACAGGTAGATGCTCAATATATACTTGCTGAATGAGTTTATCTCTTCATATATTTGTTGTTCAGTTGAATCAGTTATCTATTACTGCATAACAAAATCACCCCAAAATTCAGTGGCTTGAAACAATAACAGTCATTTATCTCTCGTGGTTCTGGAGGTTCCAAAAGCAAGCATCCAAGAGGACAAGACAGATGCTGTATCACCTTTTACAACCTAGGCTTAGAAGTCACATAGCATCACTTCTGTCTTAGTCATTAGCTTACCTGGACTTAAGGGGCGGGAATGTAGAACCCACCTCATGATGGAAGGAATGTCAACATCACATTGTAATATGAGCGTATGCAGTGGGAGATATGGTTGTGGCTATCTTGCAAAATAAGATCTTCCACATTCCCCCTCTGGTAACAACAATTTACATTCTCCCTACATGCAAAATACTTTAATCCCTTCCCCACAAACTCCAAATTTCATCCCATTATGTCATCAGTTTAAAGTCCAGTGTCTCATCATCTAAATCAAGTCCAGGTGCAGATGAGTCTCCTTCGATGTGATTCTTCAGGTACAGTTCCCCGAGTACCATTCCTCTGGATCTGAAAATCTGTGGACTAAAAACACAGATTATTTACAAACACACACAACACACAATAATGGGACGGGCATAAAAAAACAGTATAGACACTTTTGTTCAAAAATCTACAACAGGAGAGGCACACAGGAGTCACTGGTCCATAGCAGTTCTGAAATCCAGCCAGGCACATGTTGCCAGTTCCTTGTTTATTACTTAGTCCTATAGCCTAGGAATTGTTCACCAAGGCTCTCAACCCTACACTCTGGACTCTTGTCTCGCCTCTGACTCTTTCTTCCATTTCCATAGGAAGACTGAGTTTGCAACTAAGTAGCCTTCTCAGCTTGTTTCCTGTTAATAAAAAAAAAAATACTAGGGGTCCAAAAGCCTTCACGTTGTATATTCTCTGTCCCTTCTCATTTAAACTGGAGATACTTTCACCAGAATAATTCTCTTAAAATTTTCAGGTTTTCTATGAATCTTTTTTTTAGACAAAAGCCACAACTGTAAATCTATTTAAGATAAGTCCTTCTCTATTTTGGGTTTCTTTTGAACCCCTTAAGTCCTTCTGAGGTCTTAAAGCATTTTACAGTCAAATTCTTGGCCTCACTTTTAGGCCACATTTATCTGATAGTGCTCTGTATTTGATTTTGTTCAGAATAAAACCAAAACCAAACCTGTTGCCATTGAGTCGATTCTGCCGCATAGGGTTGCCAAGGAGAGGCTGGTGGATTTGAACTGCCAACCTTTTGGTTAGCAGCTGAGCTCTTAACCACTGCACCACCAAGGCTCCAGAATACATTTCCTAATTTATGAATTTTTCGCCCGCTCTTTCTTATCACATTTTTTCAAAGGCAGTGAGAGGAAGCTAAGTGATATTTTCAGTATTCTGCCTTGAAATCTCCTTAACTAGATCAATGAGTTCATTAGGTGCATTCATTTCCTATTTTCCGCATTACCACAGACAACAGCGTTGCCAAAGTTTCCACCACGACACAACAGCTTCCAAGAAAATTTTCTTCACTTTCCTTTAAGGCCTCTTTGAGGCCCTTTGGGCTTCACTAACAGTCTCTCCACTTTTAACTTCGGCGCACGACTGGGTTCCAAAGCCAATCTCACATGTTTTAAGGCTTTGTTACAGCAGAACCCACTTCTAGCAGCTAAAGGTTGCTGCTAAACAGATCACGCAAATTTAGTGGCTTGAAACAGCAACTATCATTCTATTACCATCTCATGGTTCTGAGGCTAACTCAGCTCAGCTGGGCAGTTCTCACTCAGGGATTCATGTGGTCGTAGTCCGATGGTGGCTGGGGCTGGAGTCATATTGAAGATCTCTTCACTCACATCTAGCTGTTGGCTGGGACACCTGCACATGGCCTCTCTGTGGTTGCTTGACATCTCTCAGCGTGGTGACTGGGCTCCAAGAGGTAGCGGCTCCCCAAGAGAACCAGGCAGAAGCTGTACAGCCGTTTATAACCTAGCAGCCTCAGAGGTCACATAGGGTCGCTCCTGCTGTAGTCACAGGTCTGTCCAGATGCAAGGGGAGGAATCATAGGTCCCACCTCTCAATGGGAGAAATGTCAAGGTCACATTATAAGAGGAGCATGTGGAATAAGAGAACTGGTTGTGGCTATCTTAGAAAATACAACCTTCCACACAGGCTTCTCCCTTCTGTAAATTGCCTATCCTTTTCCATTTGCTTTCCTGCCTTTTTTCTTGCTGTTTTGTAGGCATTCTTTTGTACTTTCTAGAACTTACTCCCTAGTCAGTTTCAGATGTGAATAACTTCTGTAGTCTGTTATCTCTTTGATAGTTTTGTTGTGACCTCCTTTTTTGAAGAGAAATCCTGAATTTTAGTATCATTATATCAATCTATATTTTTACTTATGAATTTTTTATTAACACATAATTTACCATTTTAAAGAGTACAGTTCAGTGGTATTTAGCGTATTCATAATGTTGTGCATCCACAAGCTCTCTCTAGTTTCAAAACTATGAATGTGGTTTGAGGGCCTTAACTTTTTTTATTTACTCTTTTGAGTAGGGAATATATTCGCATAGTTCAAAATTCAAGCAATACCTAAGAATATAGAGAAAACAGACTGCCTCCTCCCTCCCACACTTCCCCCCAGCTTCCCAATTCTTCTCCTGGAAACAGCCCCTGTTACTGATTTCCTTTTCCACATACATGGCTGAATTATACTGTTCTGCACCTTCTTTTTTTTAACAAAAAAATGACTTTGAATTCATTCTTTTTTTCTAGAAGCACATATATGCTGTTATTACCAAGTCACCTACTGATAGCATGTTGACTGTTTCCATTCTTGGTTACTTCAAATAGCACTGGAGCAAATAATCTTGTAAGTATGTATTTTTGCATGTATGCAAATGTATGTTAAGATAAACTTCCAGCAGTCAAAGAATATACACAATTGTAATTATGATGTGTATTGCCAAACTGCCTTCCATTAGGGTTGTACCATTTACGTCCCCACCAGCAATGTATGAGAGCCTCTTTTAGGGGTGGTCAGGGAAGATTTCTTTTAAAAAGTATCATTTAGGGGACCTCATACCATCAAGAAAGCAGTGCCGGGAGCAGAGCACGTCCTTTGGACCGGGGTCCCTGTGCAGAGAAGCTCCTAGTCTGGGGGAACACTGATGAGAAAGCCGAGAGAGAGAAAGCCTTCCCCTGGAGCTGACGCCCTGAAATTGGACTTTTAGCCTACTTTAACTGTGAGGAAATAAACTTCTCTTCATTAAAACCATCACTTGTGGTATTTTCTGTTATAACAGCACTAGATAACTAAGACAGAATTTGGTACTGAGAGAGTGGGGTGCTGCTCTAAGAGATACCTAGAATGTGGAAGCAGTTTTAAAACTGTGAATGCATAGACGTGCAGCAGTGGCAGAGGACAAGCAACAGCAGAGAACCTGCAGTGGCAGAGAAGCGGCAGAGAAGCAGCGGCGGCAGAGAACCAACAGCAGCAGAACCAGGAGACCAGTGCGAGATGGCGCTGGAGCCGACCCACAGAGCAAGAGAGCTGAGTGCCTGTGTGCAAGAGGCTTCCTGGTGGAGTGGGGGGCCTCTGGGTACTTATCAGTGGAGCTAGGCTTGCCGACCCACAGAGCGAGGGAGCTGAGTGCCTGTGCGCAGAAGGCTTCCTGGCGGAGTGGGGTGCCTCCCGGCACTTACCGGTGGAGCTACGGGGCTTTGGAACACTTGCCCCAGCAGGACAGATGCGGACATGAGCCCCAAGGGCTGAGAGGGCACAGGAAACAGAAGCAGAAGCTGAAGAGACAAGGGACACAAGAAGCCGAGCTGCTTCAGCCTCAAAAGGTATGGCCATGACCTCAGGGGTTTCAAAGGGTGGAGCCATGGCATCTGGTGTTTCTAAGGGTGGAGTTGTCACTCCAATGGAGTAGGAGAACGGTGCGCCTAAAGCCGAGGGAGCAGAGTTGCTGTCCCAGTGGGCCTGGAAGGCCAAGCTGAAGCCCAGGGCCGTGGGGCCTCCACTCAAAATCCAGAGACTGTGGCCAATCCCTAGGGTCTGGAGGGCAGGGCTATTGTGTAAATTGTCTCAGAGAACAGAAGATTATTTTCAAAGCCTTGAGGGCTAATGTAACGTGTTCTGCTGACTTGCTTGGTGCCTGTTATCACTTCTTTTCCTCTAGTTTCTCCCATTTGTAATGGAAATGTCCAGCTTGTGCCTGTTCTGCCATTGTACCTTTGGAAGCAGATAACTTGTATTCTAGATTTCACAGATCAAGAGCAATTTTTGGATTTTGGACTTGGAGTTAAGACTTTTGCTATGATATGATGGGGGGAATATGTTTTCCATGTTGCAAGGATGTGATTTTTTGGGGGCCAAAGGGTGGAATGTCATGGTTTGAATTATGTCCCCCAAAAAATGTGTATATCAGTTTGGCTGGGCCATGATCCCTGGTACTGTGTGATTTTCCTGTATGTTGTAAACCTGCCTCTGTGATGTTAATGAGGGAGGATGGGTGGCAGTTGTGTTAGTAATGCAGGACCTGATCTACAAGACTGGATTGTGTCCTGAGGCAATCTCTTGAGTTATAAAAGGCAGAAGTGAGCAGAGAGACGGGGGACCTCATACCATCAAAAAAGCAGTACCTTGAACAGAGCGCATCCTTTGGACCAGGGTCCCTGCACGGAGAAGCTCCTAGTCTGGGGGAACACTGATGAGAAGGCCGAGAGAGAGAAAGCCTTTCCCTGGAGCTGACACCCTGAATTTGGACTTTTAGCCTACTTTAACTGTGAGGAAATAAACTTCTCTTCATTTAAAAAAAAAAAAAGTATCATTTAAACTTCAAGGAAGTAAGGGAGAAAGATCTGCGGGAAGAGTGGCGCGGGCAGTGGGAAAAACAAATGCAAAAGCCGCACAATAGGAGTGCTCTGAGCATGTTTAAGGAATAGCAAGGAGGCCAGCATTGCCAGAGAGAAGCGAGCAAGGCAGCTAGTGGTAGGAAATGAGGCTAGCGAGCTCGAGAGGCATGAAGCTGTAATGGCTACACAGTGTAGGCTATTGCAGAGATTATGCTTTCTCCTTGAGTGAGAGAGATTGCTAGTGGAAGGTCTCTAGCAAGAGAGTGACATCTGATTTTCATTTAATGTGATCGACTCTGGCTATTGTAGAGAATAGACTGAAAGGGGATTACAGAAGTCGAAATATGGAAATAAGGAGACCAGCTAGAAGGCTATTGCAGGGGTTTTGGAAAGAGATGATGGAAGCTGAGACCAGGGCAGTGGTAGCAGAGGTGGTGAGATGTTACATTCTGCATATATTTTGAAGGTAGAGCCAAAAGGATTTGCTGATTGGTTGGATGTGGAGGATGAGAAAAGGAACGGGATTTAAAATGGCTCTAAAATGTTTTGACTGTAACAACAGGGAGAGGAGTTGCCATTTAACGAGATTAGGAGGGAGGGAGGATTGCTTTATTTTGTTCATTTTAAGTTGAAGATGGCATCAGTCATCCAAGGGGCCATATCAAGTAGATACTTGGATATTTGAGCCTAGAGTTCATGACAGAGATTCAAACTAGAGATATCAATTCAGGAATCATCACTATACGTTATAAATGCTAAATTGTCCTGTCTACAGATATGGTAAATACCACTTATTTTGTCTTTTTTTTTTTTTTTAACATTCCACTATCAGAGGTTAAATGTTTTGGTTTTGTGCGTTTGTTAGGTTATTCCCTAATTACTTTATTGTGTTTATTGCTATTATAAAAGATGTCTTGTTTTCTATTATATGTTCTATTTGGTTATTATTGGTGTAGAGATATGATTTTTTTTAAATTTATCTTGTGTCTTAGTTATCTAGTGCTGCTACAAGAGAAATACTACAAGTGGATGGCTTTAACAAAGAGAAATTTATTTCTTTACAGTAAAGTAGGCTAAAAGTCCAGATTCACAGCATCAGCTCCAGGGGAAGGCTTTCTCTGTTGGCCTTCTCATCAATGTTCCCCCAGACTAGGAGCTTCTCCGAGCAGGGACCCCGGGTCCAAAGGAGCGCTCTGCTCTTGGCACTGCTTTCTTGATGGTATGAGGTCCCCCTGTCTCACTGCTCACTTCTCTCTTTTATATCTCAAGAGATTGCCTCAGGACACAATCCAGTCTTGTAGATTGCGTCCTGCCTCACTAATACAACTGCCGCCCACCCTCCCTCATTAACATCATAGAGGCAGGATTTACAACATACAGGAAAATCACACAATACCAGGAATCACGGCCCAGCCAAACTGATACACACATTTTTGGGGGGACATAATTCAATCCATGACATCTTGTATGTGGTAATCTTGCAGAAATCTTATTATTTTTGTTAATTTGTGGGGTTCTGATGGGTTTTCTATGTAGATGAATGCATCATTTTCAAATAAGGTTTTGCCTCTTTCCTTCCAATTTCTATACCATTTATTTCCTTTTCTTCTTTTATTGCATTGTCAAGGGCTTTCAGTACTCTGTTGAACAGAAACAATAGCGCTAGCCACCTTTACCTTGTTCTGGAACTAAATGGTAACGCATGTAAAGATTTTCTGTGGCGTGTGACAACTATTGGTTTTTGGGAAATAGTCTTCATCAGGTTATGCAGTTTCCTTCTCTTTTTGATTTTAAGAAAGTTTCTGTGTTAAATAGATATTGAAAATTATCAAAAGCTTTTTCTTCAACTATTGAATTAATCATGTGATTTTCACTATTATTGCTGATAATTACACTGTTAAACTTTTTTATATTAAATCATTCTTGCATTCCTTCATCATTGGTTTCAGCTAGTTAATATTTTATTTAGGATTTTTGCTCTCATGAGCAAAGGTGAAATGAGCCCATGTTTTCCTTTTGTATGTTTTCTTATCATCGAGTTTTGGAATCAAATTTTTCACTAGTTTCATAAAATTAGTTGAGGATGTCTTATTCAATGAACAACCTACTATGTGCCAAACATTGTTCTAGGTGCTGGAATACAGACAAAAATCCTGTCCTCATGGAATTTATATTCTAGTGGGAGGAGACAGACAATAAACAAAAGAAGTTAAATATATAGGATATTGGATAGTAAATTCTAAGGAGAAAAATAAAACAGGGAAGGAGAAGAAGAATGTTGGGGAAGATAGATGAGTTTCAGTTTTATTTAGGGTGGACAGGCAATACCCACTGAGAAAATCCTCTTTCCTTTTGTTTGTTTATTTTCTGGAACAACTTGTAGATGAAAGGATAAGGTATACTTTGAAAATTTGATAGAACTCTCTTATAAAACAATCTGGGCCTGGGGCTTTTGGCTGTAGGATACGGTTAGGAGCAGTGGGGTTATCTAAGGGCACTTTCTTTAATGATTATTGTAGACAAGTAGTTGAATATAATATTCCCTTTTATTTATGTATGTAGTTATTTTCCCTTTCTTCATTATTGTTTCTCTTTTTCCTTATTATTCTTGTCATGTGGGTCTCTAGCTTATTACTTTTTTTTGTTTTTACAAAGAATTGGCTATTTTCTTTCTTATTGAAGCATGATATACATAGAGAAGAGTATACATATCCTAAGTGTACAGCTCAATAGCTTTTCATGGACAAATCATGCAATCAGAACCCAGAAAAAAGAAACAACATCACCAGCACCCCAGAAGACCCTTCTGCTCTCTTCCAGTTACCATCCCACTTAAGGCCCCAAGAGTAACCACTATCCTGATAAGAACTAACTTTCAAGTTGGTTAATTTTGTTAACTGAATTCTTTGTTCTCCACATAATCAATTCCTGCTCTTAACTTTATTATTTCCTCTCTTTTTTGTTCTTTGGTTTTGCTCTTGCTCTTTTTCTGACCTCTTGAGTTGAGCACGTATTTATTTTCTGACAAATATATTTAAAGTTGTAAATTTTCCTACACATACTGTTTTCGCTATAGTCTATCAATGTTGACATGCAGTGTTTTTACTGTTATTCATTGCTATCTTTCATGATTCCTCTTATGATTTCATTTTTAAGTATTATTTAGTAGTATTTTAAGGCTTTTTTACACCACATATGTGATTGCATAATTATCCATTTAAAATTGATTTTTAATTGTATTGCATTGTGTTCTGAGAACAAATGTCAAAATGATGTTGATTCTTTGGAATCTGTTGAGGCTTCCTCATGGCCTGGTACATGATTAAGTTTTGTTAACTGTTCCATGTATCTCAACAAATTGTGTATTCTCTGTTTATCAGGTATAAAGTTCTACATGTATTTCTTAATTCCAGCTTATTAATTGTGTTGTTTAACTCTTCTCTATTTTTGTTTACTTTTTTGCCTGGTTTCTGGTTGATCTATTCATCCCTAAGAATGTGTGATAAAATCTCTAATTGAATTGATTTATCTATTTCTCTCTGGTTTTATCAGTAGTTGCTTTATATCTTTTGAAGTTATGTTGTAAGGAGACTATACTGGTAATTGTTACATTTTCTTTATTAGCTTTCCTTTTGGCAGAATATAACAGCTTTTTTCTCTCTTATGAAGTTTTTCATATTAATTACTACTCTGTCTTTGTTTTGGTTGATATTTGCCTAGCATGTCCTTCTTTTCCCTTGTTTTTTTCCCCACCTTTTTTATATGAAATATAACACTTATTGAGAAAAAAAATGCATAAAACATAGATGTATGATTTAATTAATTGTAATAAAGATAATACTTGTATAACCACCTGTCAGGCAAAGAAATAGTTACAGTATTCCAGAAGCCCATTGAGTGTTTGTTCCCAATCACAATTCCCCCAACCCTCATCTATTCATAAGCACTATCCTAACTTCTATGGTAGTTATATATGTACTTTTCTTTATAGTTTTGTCACCTAGGTATATACCCCTAAACACTGTAGTTTAATTTTGCCTGTTTTAAAATTTTATATTAATATATTTAAATTTTATTTTTCTTGCTCACTATTACCTTATAAGTGTGAGAATAGTCAGTATTGCTGTATGTACTAGTGGTTCATTCATTCTCATTGCTGTATATATTCCATTCTATGTTGTGTTGTGTGCCATTGTGTCAATTTCACCTCACAGCGACCCTATAGGACAGAGCAGAACTGCCCCATAGAGTTTCCTAGGCTTTAATCTTTACAGGAGTAGATCGTCAGGTCTTTTCTCCTGTGGAGGGGCCGAGCACTTAACCATTGTGCCACCAGGATTCCTTTTATTCTACTGTATATTAAATATACAAAAATATTTTTAATCCATTTTACTGTTGAAGGACATTTGGTTTGTTTACAGTTCGAAACTATTACAAATAATGTGGCTATGAACGTTCTCGAATGTTTCAAGGTTCTTGAATATGTGCACCTACCTCTGTTGGTTATACATCCAAGAGTAGAAATATTGTTGTTGTTGTTGTCAAGTGGAGTCCGACTCATGGTGACCTCACGTGGAAATACCAGGCCGTAAGATATGTATCTCCACCTTTAGCAGATAATGCCAAAATGTTTACCAAAGTGGTTGTACCAATTTATACTTCTACCACCAGTGTCTGAGAGTCTCCAGTTTCCACCTCCTTGCCTCCAGTCTTTTTGATTTTAGTCATTTGGGTAAGTGTGTAGTGGGTAGTTCATTGTGTTTTTAATTTGCATTTCTGTGATTACTAATGAAGTTAAGCACATTTTCATATATTTATAGGTCCTTTGAGTAACCTCTTTAATAGAATGTCTGTTCAAGTTTCTTGACCATTTTCTATTGTGTTTATGTCTCTTATTGAATTGGGAAATATTTATATAACTACATCTGGGCCGTTTATCAATAATATATTTTGCAAATATATTCTCCCACTCTGTGGCTTATCTTTTCACTTTTATAATGTATCTTTTGATGCACAGAAATTCTTAATTTTAATATCATTCCAGTTTATCAGTTTTTGTTTTACAAGGTTAGTGCATTTGGTGTTCTGTTTAAGAAATCCTCTCCAATCTGTCTGCCTTTTATTTCTTTTTCTTGCCTTATTGCACTGGCTAGAACCTCCAGTACAATATTAAATAGAAACTGTGAGAGGGGACATCCTTTCCTTGCTAATGATCTTAGGGAGAAAACATTCAATCTTACACCATTAAGTGTGATGTTAGCTGTAGATTTTGTATAGATGCCCTTTAATAGATTGAGAAAAATCCCCACTAATCATAGTATGTCGTTGTTGTTAGGTGCCGTGGAATCAGTTCCAACTCGTAACGACCCTATGTACAACAGAACGAAACACTGCCAGGTCCTGCACCATCCTCACAATTGTTGTTATGCTTTAGCCCATTGTTGCAGCCAGTGTGTCAGTCCATCTTGTTGAGGGTCTTCCTCTTTCACGTTGACCATCTGCTTTACTAAGCATGATGTCCTTCTCCAGGGACTAGTCCCTCCTGACAACGTGTTCAAAGTATGTGAAGCGAAGTCTCGCCTTCCTTGCTTCTAAGGAGCATTCTGGCTGTACTTCTTCCAAGACAAATTTGTTCGTTCTTCTGGCAGTCCACAGTACATTGAATATTCTTCACCAACACCATAATTCAAAGGCATCAATTCTTCTTCGGCCTTCTTTATTCATTGTCCAGCTTTTGCATGCATAGGAGGTGATTGAAAATATCATGGCTTGGGTCAGGCGCACCTTAGTCTTCAAGGTGAAATCTTTGCTTTTTAACACTTTAACGAGGTCTTTTGCAGCAGATTTGCCCAATGCAATGTGTCTTTTGACTTCTTGACTGCTGCTTCCATGGGTGTTGATTGTGGATCCAAGTAAAATGAAATCCTTGACAACTTCAATTTTTTCTCTGTTTATCACGATGTTGCTTATTGGTCCAGTTGTGAGATTTTTGTCTTCTTTATGTTAAGGTGTAATCCATACAGAAGGCTGTAGTCTTTGATCTTTATTAGTAAGTGCTTCAAGTCCTCTTCACTTTCAGCAAGCTAGGCTGTGTCATCTGCATATTGCAGGTTGTTGATAAGTCATCCTCCAATTCTGATGCCGCATCCCTCTTCATATAGTCCAGCTTCTCACAGTATGCTGAAATTTTTATCATGAATGGATGTTGGATTTTGTCAATTCAATTTTCTGTATCTATTTAGATGTTAATATAGTTTTTCATTTTTAGTCTGTTAATATGGAGAATTACATTGATTAACTTTTTAATATTAAACAAGTCTTTCAATTCTGGAATAAACCCCACTAAGACATCATATATTATCCTTTTTATATATTGTTGGAGTCAGTTTGCTGAAATTGTGTTGAGAATTTTTGCCTCTACATTAGTAAGGCAACCCTAGGGGCATAGTGGTTAAGAGCTTGTCTGCTAACCAAAAAGTCAGCAGTTCAAATCCACCAGCTGCTCCTTGGAACCCCTATGGATCAGTTCTACTCTGTCCTATAGGGTCGCTATCAGTTGGAATTGACTCCATGGCAATGAGTTTGTTTTTTTTATATCCTTGCTGGAGCCCTGGTGGTGCAGTGGCAGTTCGAATCTACCAGCCACTCCTTAGAAATCCTATGGGGCAGTTCTATAGGGTCACTATGAGTCAGAATTGACTTGACGGCAACAGGTTTTGTTTTTGTTTGTTTGTTTATATCCCGGTTATATCTCAGTTCTACTCTGTCATATGGGGTCGTTATGAGTCGAAATCGACCCATGGCGCCTAATGACAACAACAATATAGTTTCCCTGCTCCATCTGCCTCTCTCTCTACTCTGGCATCTCCAGGGCTGGGTTTAATGGTCTAGATTACAGTCTCTCTTAATCCTTCCAAGGACCCTTGTGATGGAAACTATTATCCACCTCATTCTACATATGAAGAAACTGAAATCCAGACAGGTTAAGTAACTTGCCTGTGACAACACAGCTGCTAATTGACAAAACTGGGGCTTATTCATTTCTCTCTGTGCCCAAAGGCTGTAAGTTATTCTTGGGAGTATTTTGTCTTAGAGAATACAGAAACATGGGCAAGCGCTTTGCTTGCGTCATCTCTAAACCCCATGGGATCTTGGAGTGGATAAAGGAAACATGGTGATGCTGGTTTCAAACAGTTGCCTTTAAATCTTCCATCTTTTTTGTATCATTATCACTTTTTATGATGGTTTAAATTATTTATCCTATTTTGTTGAAAGCTAAGCATGTTGGATAAACTGCCGCTAAGCAAAAGCTAGGAAGTGGACAGGTAGACTGAATTATGATAGAACATGGTATCTCCAACCCTTTGATACCTTGAAATTCCTTTGAGTGTGATGTAGTTGTGTGTGTGTATGTGTGTATGGTTGTAGGTGTGTGTGTGTGTGGGTGTCTGTGGTTGTGAGGATGAGAGAAAAAGGAAAAGAGAGAAATTGTCTGGGTTTGTCCGGTCACTTGGTCTCTTTGCTCACTTCCCTGCTGGTTTGTAGTATCTTTGGAGATTATTTCCGTACCTTTCAGTCTCTTTGTAAAATGAGCATGTCCACATTACAGGGGTAGGAAAAAATAGCTGATGTTATGGCCTTTTCTTTTATTATTATTATTTTTTAACTTTTAGCTCCTCTAAAGAAAAGCACATTATAAATAAAAAGGGATAATTTTTAGTTATAAACACAGAGTCAGCTGTTTAAATATTTTAGACCTAAAGGCCTAACTTCTTCCTCAGAGACCCTCTATCTTAGAAGGCTGTGCTTCGTCTCCCTTTCATGCCTGACCTACTGAGGCCATCAGTGACGTGGAAACATTCTTCTTTTCCAGTTGATTTCTTTAGGATGATTGAGAAATACCATGGGAGCCAAGACGGTGCTCATCCTCAGTTCTCTGCATATTTACTGCTTTGGGCCCCATGAATCTGGGCTCCAAACACTATTTAATTCAGAACATTGCAGACCATCCTGCTGCTATGTTCAGTTATCTCAAAACTTTGTGCATATTTGTTTATTATTTTATGTTTTTTAATTTTTGTAAATTTTTGCACACATATATGTATATATATCTATGTACATATAGACACACACTATAAATTGAAATTGTTAAGGATTTCATTTTACTTGGATCCACAATCAATGCCCGTGGAATCAGCAGTCAAGAAATCAAATGACAAATTACGTTGGGCAAATCTTATGCAAAAGACCTCTTTAAAGCATTAAAAAGCAAAGATGTCACCTTGAGGACTTGTGTCTGACCCAAGCCATGGTATTTTCAATCGCCCCATATCCATGCAAAGCTGGACAATGAGTAAGGAAGGTCAAAGAAGAATTGATGCGTTTGAATTATGGTGTTGGTGAAGAATGCTGAACATACCACGGACTGCCAGAAGAATGAACAAATCTGTCTTGGAAGAAGTAGCGCCAGAATGCTCCTTAGAAGGGAAGATGGCGAGACTTCATCTCACGTATTTTGGACATGTTATCAGGTTGGACCAGTTCCTGGAGAAGGACATCATGCTTGAAAGTAGAGAGTCAGTGAAAAAGAGAAGACCCTTAATGAAATGGATTGACACAGTGGCTGCAACAATGGGCTGAAACATATGATGAAGATGGTGCAGGACTGGGCAGTGTTTCGTTCTCTTGTACATAGTGTCGCTATGAGTCGGAACTGACTCCATGGCACCTAACAACGAATAACATCATTCCATTGTATTTATTTTATTTATTCACTTATCCATTGGTAGGCATTTGGGTTGTTCCCACATTTTGGCTATTATGAATACTGCCACAGTGAAAATTGGTGTACATGTGTCTTTTTGTGTTGCTGCTTTCAAGTCCCTAGGTTTGGAATTGCTGGGTCATATGTTTAATTTTGAGGAACCACTCAACTGTTTTCCAGCACATCTGTACCATTTTGCATTCCCATCAGCAATTGATGAGGGTTCAAATTTCCCCACATCCTTGACAACATTTGTTATTTTCCTTTTTTTTGGATCTTGGCCATCCTGGTGGGAGTGAAGTGGTATCTCATTGTTGTTTTGATTTGCGTCTCTCTGATGGCTGAAAGACATTGAGCGCCTTTTCTTGTGTTTATTGGCCATTTCAATATCCTGTTCGGTGAAATGTCTATTCAAATCCTTTACCCATTTTTGATTGAGTTATTTGTCTTTTTGTTGTTAAGTTGTAGAATTATATATATATATATATATATGTGTGTATATATACATATACATATATAGGATATTAAATGTGCACATTTGTCATTTAAACAGCAAAAAAAGGAAGATAAAATGAATAAAATTGGTGGACTGGGGACATGTACTAATGAATAAAAGAGCCTTGACAGAATCAGGACCTATAGAGGGTCCATTATTTGAAAGGATTGGTTAAAGCAGAAACCCTTTTAAAAAAAACTTTTAATATTTTGTTTTACGTTATAATATATAAATGTATATTCAGTCTACCTTCTTTTTAGATCAAACACTTTTTCTAATTGTGAGTCTATGGATTGGAGTATATAGCATTGTCTGGACACCAATCATGTATCATCAAATATTTCATTGTGTTTATTTATTAATTTTGGAGAGGAACAAGAGCTCAAAGACACTAGTAAGATAATCTGAATTTAGAATTATTAAATATTTTTAGGATTTTTTCCTCCAAGATTCTCCCCTCTCACATCTCATTGAAGCTTTTTTTTTGTCTGTTTGTTTTTATTGTACTTTAGATGAAGGTTTACAGAACAAACTAGCTTATCATTAAACAGTTAGTACACATATTGTTTTATGACATTGGTTGACAACTTCATGACATATCAACACTCTCCCTTCTTGACCTTGGGTTCCCTATTACCATCTTTACTGTCCCCTCCTGCCTTCTAGTCCTTGCCCCTGGACTGGTGTGCCCCTTTAGTCTTGTTTTGTTTTATAGGCCTGTCTAATCTTTGGCTGAAGGGTAAACTTCGGGAGTGACTTCATTACTGAGCTAAAAGGATGTCTGGGGGCCATACTCTCCAGGGTTTCTCCAGTCTCTGTCAGGCTAGTAAGTCTGGTCCTTCTTTGTAAGTTAGAATTTTTGTTTTACATTTTTCTCCAGCTCTGTCCGTGACGCTCTACTGTGATCCCTGTCAGAGCAGTCAGTGGTGGTAGCCAGGTGAAACTTATTTCTTAAGAAACTAATGTTTAAAACTGTACTTTCAACTTAGTTTTCATGGAAACAATCATTCTCTTTTTATACTTGTATTTCATCAGTTTACAAACTATTTTATAAAATTCCTAAATTACACCAAGTTTTATTGACTCACACAACTTTGAAACAACACGGCTGACATTGAAAAGCATACAACTCAACTGGTAAGAGCAAAGCTGCTTACGCTAGCCTACCTGCTGCAAACATCCCATCTGTTTTCAAAAGAAAATACAGTTTTGATTAATTCAGTGATTTAAGCAGAATTCAGGTAAGAGAGTTTCCTTTGTGGTTCAAATCAGAGTATGTTCCTCAAGTAAATAAAGACAAAAATCACTAAAAAGTTGTACTACGTGTGACATGTCATTATTAAAAAAAAAAAACTTCATAGAAGTAAAATTGCATTTATAAATTAAGATACTTGTAAACTAGCAATGCTTATGTTCAAGGTGTCACATATCTATGCTACCAGCTGTTTTTAACTTACGTGGGTAGGAATTCGCCCTGTATTAGGAAGATTGACATGTACTGTAAAAGCTCTTATTTCATGATACTGCCTAACACAAGTTCTCCATTTCAATCTGGGCACGCTCTTCCCTGTCCCATGAGTGTCTTAACGCAGTAAACACGTACAAGATTGAATTGAAAAAAACTGAAGTCATCTTTATAAAATCTTTTTTTGCTTTTCTAGCTTGTGTAGAAATGATAGAATTGGAAGGATCAGAAAAAAAGTCAAGCCCAGAAAAGGTGCCTCACGGTTTTCCAAATGTTAGACAAAATTTTAAATTTTAAAAACATATTCTTAAGTTTTTAAAAACTATAATAAAAATAACATGCTTATTCAAATATACTATACCAAATTGTTAAACACATTAGACATGAAACAAAAATAAACTGTGTTGCCAATTTATATTTATGTGGACTGCTGAGTAAAGTTTCCATACCAATTTTCACATTTAAAAAAAAAAGGCTGGAGGTATAAACTAGAAGGTTTAATGAGTGTTGGAAGTCTGAACTAAAGGTCCTTTTCCTATAGAGAAAAAAATAGGCTAATTTGTAGATTAAGATTAAATTCAAATCCCAGATCCCAATCTTCCAATTAGTTGACTTGCTTGGGAGCTCAGACATGTCAGGATGGTAGCAATTAGGGGAATAAAAACCAAGTTTCTGAGTCTTCCCACATTTTCCTTTTGAGAAAACTGAGAACAGAGTCCTGACTGAAGAAATAAAAGGAAACAAACCTTTTAGAAAAATAGGCAGCTTCTGTTTCTCTGATTGCCAGAAGTGGACCAAGAACCTGAAGTCATTGCCAAGTAACCTCTTTAGCTATAAACTAAACATACCATCTTTTTTCTTTTTACAAACTATATCTTCTAATTGAGGTTCCTGCATTCTTGGCCAAGATGCAGTTACGACCTAATTTTGATGTAAAGTGTGTGGGAGAAGAAACTTCTAAAGTAACACTTCTAAAACTAGGATGTTTGCAGTAGCAGGAATGAAATTTGGTTGAATCAACCAGTTAGAATGTTACCTTGCTATTGGTGGAATGTCAGTGTTTTTTTCCTTATTTCTTTTTTGTCAGTCCATAGTCAATTTCCGTTTGTTCATTTGTTTGTTTCAGGGCTTCAAACCAGTTCGTTCTGGTTTGTCATCAGAATTTGCACTTCCACCCCAGATACACTGAATCAGAATCTACAGTTTAACAAGATCCCCAGGTGATTCTTATGTATAATAAATTTTGAGAACCACTGCTCTCAGAACCACTGGTTCTCAGAACTGGTCCCTAACCAGCAACATTAGCACTGCCTGGGAACTTGCTGGAAATGCAAATTCTCAGCAGGGGTTCTAGCCAGAATGAACCGGTTCAAAGTCCCGGTTTGTTTTATGTACTATAAGGGGCATCAAACAGAATGCAGAAATCATTGAACAAGATTATTAATATCACATACAAGTAACATTTAGCTGAAGATCATTCAAAAATAGTTGGAGTAATACATCTACAGGGTACTGCCAGAAGTTCAAGCTGGATTCAGAAGAGGATGTGGAATGAGGGATAACATTGCTGATATGATGTCAGATGGATCTTGGCTGAAAGCAGAGAATACCACAAAGATGTTTACTTGTGTTTTATTGACTATGCAAAGGCATTCCACTGTGTGGATCATAACAAATTATGGATAACATTGTGAAGAATGGGAATTCCAGAACACTTAATTATGCTCATGAGGAACCTGTACATAGACAAACAGGCAGTCATTAGAAAAGAACAAGGGGATACCGTGTGGTTTAAAGTCAGGAAAGGTGTGCATCAGGGTTGTATCCTTTCACCATTCTTACTCAATCTGTATGCTGAGCAAATAATGCGAGAAGCTGGACTATATGAAGAAGAACGGGGCATCAGGATTGGAGGAAGACTCATTAACAACCTGCGTTATGCAGATGACACAATCTTGCTTGCTGAAAGTGAAGAGGACTTGAAGCACTTATTGATTAAGATCAAAGACCACAGCCTTCAGTATGGATTGCACCTCAACATAAAGAAAACAAAAATCCTCACAACTGGACCAATAAGCAACATCATGATAAACAGAGAAAAGATTGAAGTTGTGAAGGATTTCATTTTACTTGTATCCACAATTAAGACCTATGGAAGCAGCAGTCAAGAACTCAGATGATGGGAATTGTACATGTAGAAATTTTTGAAACGGTGTATATTTGGCTATGTATATTTTCACCAAAAAAAAAAAAAAAAAAAAAAAAAAAAAAACGGGAGAAGGGAGAGTGTTGACTTGTCATGGGGTTGTTAACCAATGTCATAAAACAATACGTGTACTGACTGTTTAATGAGAAACTATTTGTTCTGTAAACCTTCACCTAAAGGGCAATTAAAAAAAAGAAATCAGATGACGTATTGTGTTGGGAAAATCTGTTGCAAAAGATCTCTTTAAAGTGTTGGAAAGTAAGGATATCATTTTGTGGACTAAGATGTACCTGACCCAAGCCATGATATTTTCAATCCCCTCATATGCATGCGAAAGCTGGACAATGAATAAGGAAGACTGAAGAAGAATTGATGCCTTTGAATTACGGTGTTGGTGAAGAATGTTGAATGTACCATGGACTGCCAGAAGAATGAACAAATCTGTCTTGGAAGAAGTACAGCCAGAATGCTCCTTAGAAGCAAGGATGGCAAGACTTCATCTCATGTACTTGGGACCTGTTATCAGGAGGGACCAGTCCCTGGAGAAGGACATCATGCTTGGTGTTGTAGATTGAATTGCGTCCCCTAAAAATATGTGTCAACTGGGCTAGGCTATGCTTCCCAGTATTGTGTGATTGTCCACCATTTTGTCATCTGATATGATTTTCCTCTGTGTTGTAAATCCTACCTCTATGATGTTAATCAGGCAGGATTAAAGGTAGTTATGTCAATGAAGCAGAACTCAAACTACAAAATTATGCTGTATCTTTAGTCAATCTCTTTTGAGATATAAAAGAGAGAAGCAAGTAGAGAGGCAGGGGAACCTCATGCCACCAAGAATGAAGAACCAAGAAAGGAGTGCATCCTCTGGACCCGGGGTCCCTGCACTGAGAAGCTCCTAGACCAGGGAAAGATTGATGAGAAAGGCGTTTCCCCAGAGCCGACAGAGAGAGAGCCTTCCCCTGGAGCTGGCACCCTAAATTCGGACTTCCAGCCTGCTAGACTGTGAGAGAATAAATTTCTCTTGTTAAAGCTTGTGATATTCTACTATAGCAGCACTAGATAACTAAGACACTTAGTAAAGTGGAGGGTCATCATAAAAGAGGAAGATCCTCAATGAAATGGATTGACACAATGGCTGCAACAATGGGCTTAAGCATAGCAAAGATTGTCAGGCAGGCACAGGATTAGGCAGCGTTTTGTTCTGTTGTACATAGGGTCACTATGAGTCAGAATTGACTCAGCAGCACCTAACAACAAATGACATTAGGGTTAAACTTAAGTGCAAGGGGTTTGGTTGGTGTTGTGTGCCGTTGAGTTGATTTCAACTAAGAGCCACCCCATGTGACAGAGTAGAAGAGCCCCAGAGTTTTTCTAGACTGTAACCTTTACAGGAGCAGATCATCAGGTCTTTCTCCCATGGAGTTGCTGAGTGGGTTCAAACCGCTAAGCAACTGTCGTACTACCAGGGCTGTTTAGGGAATCTGGAGCCAGATATTATTCCTTGATTGGAATCCTGGCTCCACCATCACTCACTGACTATAACCTTCAATAAATTACTTAACCTCTGTATTAGTTTCCTGTGGCTACTGTAAGAAATTGCCACAAACTTGGTGGCTTACAATAACAGAAATTTTCAAGGTCCAGCTAGTCCCAAGACTGGACAACAGATACCGTCTTTGTGGCGTTTGACAACGAGGTGCAATCAGGGGCCTTCTCAATGCCACAATCACCCAGAACAATGCCATGAAGAACTCCTTCTCTAAGAAGTAGCACCTTTCTCCCATGCCTGCCCTGCCTCCATTCTTGAGCTGTTCCCCGCCTTAGCAAGCTACCCTAAAGGTAACTTCCCCTTGGGTTGTACCCAGAGTCTGTCCCCAGACATTGCACCTGGTACTGTTAGGCCAGAATTAAAGGGTTTTTTTTAGGTTTGGTTTTTAACAACAACAACAAAAATGTATTCTCTCGCAGTTCTGGAGGCCAGAAGTCCGACATCAGTTATCACTGGGCTGAAATCAAGTTCTCAGTGGGTGCACTCCTGCAGAGACTGTAGGGGACAATCCATCCTTGCCTCTTCCAGATTATGGTGGCTGCCGGCATTCCTGGGTTTATGGTCTCATCACTCCAGTCTCTGCCTCTGTGGTCACATTGCCTTCTCTGCTTCTGGGTGTGTAGACAAATCTCCCTCTGCTGCCTCTTATAAGGATACATGTGATGCCATTTACAGACCACCCTGATAATCCATGAAGAAAGAAGTCCAAGCTGCACTGGAGGCATTGGCAAAAAACAAGCCTCTAGGAATTGACAGAATACCAACTGAGCTGCTTCAACAAACGGATGCAGCACTGGAAGTACTCACTTATCTATGCCAAGAAATTTGGAAGACAGCTACCTGGCCTACCGACTGGAAGAGATCCATATTTGTACCCATTTCAAACAAAGGTGATCCAACAGAATACGGAAATTACTGAACAATATCATCAATATCACACGCAAGTAAAATTTTGCTGAAGATCATTCAAAAGTGGCTGCAGCATTACATCAACAGGGAACTGCCAGAAATTCAAGCCAGATTCAGAAGAGGATGTGGAACCAGGGGTATCACTGCTGATGTCAGATGGATCCTGGCTGAAAGCAGAGAATACGAGAAAGATGTTTACCTGTGTTTTATTGACTATGCAAAGGCATTCGACTGTATGGATCATAACAAATTATGGATAACATTGTGAAGAATGGGAATTCCAGAACACTAAATTGTGCTCGTGAGGAACCTGTACATGGATCAAGAGGCGGTCATTCGAGTAGAACAAGGGGATACTGCGTGGTTTAAAGTCAGGAAACGTGTGCGTCAGGGTTGTATCCTTTCACCATACTTATTCAGTCTGTATGCTGAGCAAATAATGCGAGAAGCTGAACTATATGAAGAAGAATGGGGCATCAGGATTGGAAGAAGACTCATTAACAACCTGCATTATGCAGATGACACAACCTTGCTTGCTGAAAGTGAAGAGGACTTGAAGCACTTACTGATGAGGATCAAAGACCACAGCCTTCAGTATGAATTGCACCTCAGCATAAAGAAAACAAAAATCCTCACAACTGGACCAATAAGCAACAACATGATAAACGGAGAAAAGATTGAAGTTGTCAAGGATTTCATTTTACTTGGATCCACAATCAACACCCACGGAAGCAGCAGTCAAGAAATCAAAAGACACATTGCATTGGGCAAATCTGCTGCAAAAGACCTCTTTAAAGTGTTAAAAAGCAAAGATTTTATCTTGAAGACTAAGGTGAGCCTGACCCAAGCCATGATATTTTCAATCGTCTCATATGCATGCGAAAGCTGGACAACGAATAAGGAAGACCAGAGAAGAACTGATGCCTTTGGTTCGTGGTATTGGTGAAGAATGTTGAATGTACCATGGACTGCCAGAAGAATGAACAAATCTGTCTTGGAAGAAGTACAACCAGAATGCTCCTTAGAAGCAAGGACGGCAAGATTACGTCTCACATACTTTGGACATGTCATCAGGAGGGTTCAGTCCCTGGAGCAGAAAGAACATCATGCCTGGTGAACTAGAGGGTCGGCAAAAAAGAGGAAGACCCTCAATGAGATGGACCTACACAGTGGTTGCAACAATGGGCTCAAGCATAACAACTGTGAGGATGGTGCAGGACTGGGCACTGTTTCGTTCTGTTTTCCACAGAGTTGCTATGAGTTGGAGCCGACTCGACAGTACCTAACAACAACTAATACTAATCCAAGATAATCTCCCCATCTCAGAATCCTTAATTTCGTGACATGTGCAAAGACTCAGTTTCCACATAAGGTAACATTTACAGGTTCTGGAAAGTAGAACCTGGTATCTTTGGGGGACCATTTTTCAGTCTACTACGACTTCTCTGTGTTCTCTTATAAGTGGATTTGGGACAATAAGAGTACCTAATTTATAGGACTATTGTGAGGATTTAGTGAGATAATGTGAAGTGTTTAATATAGTTCTTGTCCATAGTAAATTTCAGTAAATACTAGCTGCTATCATTACCATTACTGTCATCATCATCATCACCATCAACATCATTGACATGTATTTAAATTCTTCCTCTCTGGGGAGGTAGAAAAAAAGCCAGTAAACACAGAATGCTAAAATATTATAATCTGAAAATACTTTAGGACTCGTCTACTCTAATTGCTTTATTTTATAGAGCAAAAATTGAGGACTAGAGATATTGACTTGTCCAAGACTCCACAACTAACACACTGCAGCAGATTCACTTCCATCAAAACATTTGAGATACTGTGACTCTGTAATATGTAGACAGGGAAACCCAAAGAAAGACATGATATGGGAACTCTGAGAGAGAGAAAGACACAAAGAGACAGAGAGACAGCAAGAATAAAAATTCAGTGAGCTCAAGTCTCTTGCCTTGAAAGAGCCCATGGTTTCATTATTATAATGACAGATGTACCAGACGTTGTGCTAAGCACTTTACATTCATACCCTCATTTAATTCTTGCAGTGTGTGGGGTGAGGTAAGTATTGTCTTCATCCCCATTTTAGAGATGAGGAAACTGAGGTTTCTGGAGATTATGCAACCTGATCAGAACCCAAATTAGAATCCGACAGTCTGATTGTAAAGGGCAGGTACTCTTAACCGGCTGTACGCCCCCCTTTCCAGTAGATACTTTCTCTGAGCATGAATTATATATTCGTTTCAAGTGGCTGTCCTCTAAGCAAAAGGAACATAAAGTGCAGTTCCCATGAGGCACTGGCTAAGAGCTGGAGCTTCAGGGCAAATGACGTCTTCAGGACCTTGTCCTTGGACCAGGGATTTGGGGAGTGGTTGAGATAATGGGATCACCTGTGATTTCACGACTCTACTGTTTAGCTGACCTCCTATAGGCCTAGAATATCCCGTTCTTGTGTCTCAGGCTGGTAGAAGGGATCCCTCCTGGTGGCTAACTCTTTCAGAAGCTGTAAAGAGCCCACGTCAGGCACCGTCTGCTGCCCGTGTGTTCCAGGGCCATCTGTCACTGGCACAGCAATGCCCATAAACAACAATTTGGTTTCTTTAATCATGGCTTTAAGACCAAAGTTAATTGATACAAGGTTGTTCCTAATTAGCACAAATGCCTGTTACAGAAAAATGATTCACAAACAGCAATTCAGAAGAGGGGAAACTACGCAGATTATTCTTATCCAGATTAAATGATAGATCCCCAGTGGTGACCAAGGGAAATGACGAGACACACTGATTACAGGGCTGACTGTGCTGGCCAAGAGCCAACGGCTGACTACAGCAAAATCTTGTATTAATTATTGGGAATTAGGAGGACACTCCAAATTAAAATTCCCCATTCTTTTAGTCCTCACAAAAATACCGGTGTTTAGGTTTTGATTCATGATTTCTGCTGGGATTGTTAGTATTTACTGTGTTGTCCTCACAACCTGAGGAGCTCATTGATTGTGCTAACTTTTGGGGTGATGCATATATTACTTGTTAAACTGATGTTCATTTAAGTATGGTTGAACATTGGACGAAAATGAAAAAACGACATGAATTTATTTTGCTACTTACCATCTTTTGGGACTTTAGAAAATATGGTCCAGGCAGAATTCTTTTTTTTTTTTTTAATTTTCAAGGCTATCCCTTTGAAAGACTAGAAACTTTTCAAAGGTGTCATCTTTGCCCTTTACTCAAAATGCTTTTGAATTATTTTTCTAGAATTGTGTTCACATCCTGCAGCATGATTTTGACTATCTTAGTCATTATCAGACATTTACTTTATGGATTAATTTGATTTTTGAAAACAACCAAAAGTCATTTGTATCCAAGTGTTCTCAGAGAGCTATGTTTTTTGAGATCTTAAATATGCTTTTTTGTTTGTTTGTTTTAATCTTTGTTAGAATAGGCCTAGCTTCTTCTAGTATCAGACTTCCTAATTTCCAATTCATTCCTGCCAATCTTGTTTGCTAAGAATTCAGACAATGGAGCTTGTTAGAATTTGTGGTAAAATATAATTAAAGGGACATTGAATGCAGGCCTGAAGAACTTTCCAGTGAGTCAGGTGTATGAGCGTTGAAACATCAATTTTGCCTGATTTTCTTTTCCTTCCTTATGGATTCTGGGTAGTCGAAGCCACCAAATAAAAGTCAGTCCTCAGCAAGGTAGAGACTTGCTGTCTTCATTAGTCTCCTGATGGCTTGGATGAAACAGTTCTAAAGTATCTTCCAATTTTGATTCTCTGATTCCAAATAACATCAGCGTAAGTAGGGTCACTATTTATTAATGTTAGTGAGTTACACCAAATTGCATCCCGTTTATTAAACCACAGCACAAGCTTTGTATTGTCATCATTTAATATGCTGTTACAATCTCTACACACATACTTATATAAAATAGACATTAATTAATTCATATTTACAAGGACTTCATATATAAAAAACAAATATTTTCTAGCCTTAGCAGCATAGCCTCCTAGGTCCAAAATTATAAGTAGTTCCTATTTTTAAATGTGAAACATGATCTAAGACTTTAAGTACATATGTTATCTGACCTTAAAATGACCAAAAATTTTCTTTGTGAGCATGAGAAGTTCTGCAGAGGATCACAGTCTTGATTCTTCCAGAAATAAAAATGTGTTCCTCCTAAATGGAATGTATGACTAATTGCCTCCATGAACAACTGTCTCCCCTGGCATGAGATCAGAAGAACCGAATGGTGTCCTGCTACCATTACCGAACATTTTGATCAAATATTCTATAGAAGAATCCTGATCAATAGGCAGTAAAATGCAGAGCAGAATTTCAAATTATCATGGAATCCAGGCTTTCTGGAGCCATAGAGGCTAGATGAACCCCCAAAACTGTTGCCCTGAGATAATCTTTAAACCTTGAACTAAAAATATTTCCTGAAGTCTTCTTTAACCAAACAATAGTTTAGCTTAAACTGACAACAGCAGCTTAAAAGGTTGATAGGAAGTTTAGGAGGCAGTGAGTTTATGTTACTGGTGGAGGAACAATTCAGAAAAGGAGGGTGAGAATGGTTGCACAACTTGAAGAATGTAATCCATGTCATTGAATTGTACATGTACAAATTGTTGAATTGCTGTATGTTCTGCTGTGCTGCTGCATAAGTTTTCAACAGCAAGAAAATAAATCATTTTTTTAAAAAATGGGTACCTCCTACACTCTCTTGTCAGCACAAGTGGCAGCATGTGGCAGGTTAATGCGAATGTGGATTCAGAGTCAGGAAGGAATTCCTGTCACTCATTTATCAAATGTTTGGTGAAGACGCAGTAGGCTTTTACAGGGCAGATTGCAAGACTAGTACATCTAAAAGCCAGGCCAGAGTGGGGATTATGGTTTACTGTCCCCACCCACTCAGGCTCCCGTTCTTGACCCAGCTTTCGGAGTCTACTGCCTCCCTCTCATCCAGCTGCTGGCCCAGTCTCTGGAGGATTACTGGGAGGATCACAGCTGGGATGTCTTTGGACAAATACTGTTTTTAATTATAAAATAATTTGTGACAGGCAATAAAGTATAGGGAGGAGGCAGTGGTGTGGTTCAGTGGCAGAATTCTTACCTTCCGTGTGGGAGATCCAGGTTTAATTCCAGCCAATATACCTCACTGCACAGTCAGCACCCATCTGTCAATGGAGGTTTGTATGTTGCTGTGATGCTGAACAGGTTTCAGCAGAGCTTCTAGACTAAGACAGACTCAGGAAAAGGGCCTGGTGATCTACTTTTGAAAATCAGTTAATGAAAAACTCTATGGATCACAAGGGTCCAATCTGAAACTGATCATGGGGATGGCGCAGGACCAGGCAATATTATGGTCTGTTGTACATGGGGTTGCCATGAGTTGGGGGTAACTGGACAGCAGACAACAACAACAACAACAAAGTATAAGGAATAACACAATGGTACCCACCCATGTACTCACCACTTGACTCTGTCCACATTTCTATCCTTGTGTCATATTTTTTTCAAGAAATAAAATATATATTTATACATTTGGAATACTTTGCTGGCTAAATGTGTTGCAAATATATTCATTCAGTCTGCCACTTCTTTGCTTTGTTTATTATATCTTTTGTTGTATCAAAGGGTTTTTCTTCTTAATTTATTTAATCAAACTCATCAGTTTTCCTTTGGTGGTTAGCACTTTCTGTCTCTTGTTTAAGAAATATTTCTTTACCTCAAGGTCATAAAGATATTCTATATTTTCTACTAAGAATTTTAAAGATTTACTTTTCCCATTTAGGTTTTTAATCCACATGAGATTTATTCATTCATTTTTGTATGATATGAGGTAAGGACCAATTTTTTTACCATATGGTTAACCAATTTTTTCCAGTCCCATTTATTGTTTATCATTTTCCTCTGATTTGTAATGCCAGTGCTGTCATATGTTACATTCCCATACACGTATGGGTCTGTTTCTGGGCTCTGTTCTGTTCCTTTTGTACATTTGTATATTCTTATGCCAACACAGCCGATTCTAATTAGTAGTATGGGCAGGTCCCCACAACTCATTTTTCAAGGCTGTCTTGGATATTGTTGGCTGTATTCTATCATATGAGTTTTTTAAATGGACACAGAATAGAGTTATCATATGATTTTTTACAATCACCTTCTCAAATTCCATATAAAACCCTCTTGAAATTTTGATTGGAATTTCATTGTTTATAGGTTAATTTGGAAAGATCTGAAATCTTTAGAATAGTTTCTTCCTGTCCAAAATAGAAAATACCTCTCTATTTATTTAGGTCTTCTTTAGTGTGTTTCAATACAGTTTATAATTTTTTCCATTCTTATATTTCTCATCTTTTGTTGAATTTATCCTTAAATATTTTATAGTTTTTATTGATTTTTGTGTTTTTCTAAATTTTATTTATTTTGTTGCTGTTGTTGTTGAGAATATATACAGCAAAACATACACCAGTTCAACACTTTCTACATGTACAATTTAGCAACACTGATTACATTCTTCAAGTTGTGCAGCCATTCTCACCTTCCTTTTCTGAGTTGTTCCTCCCTCATTAACATAAACTCACTGCCCCCTAAAACCAACACCAAATCCATTGCCGTCAAGTTGATTCGGACTCATAGCAACCCTATAGGACAGAAAAGGAGCAGCTGGTGGATTTGAATGTCCAACCTTTCGGTTAGCAGCCGAGCTCTTAACCACTGCACCACTAGGGCTCCACTAAGGTTTCTATCTTTCAAGTTGCTGTTGTTGTCACTTTGATCCCATATAAATAGTTCTTAAAAGAGTATAATGCTCAAGGCTGATTGTTTTATTTTTTTTACTAGCTAAGCTAAGCTATTGTTTGATTTTAAGAAGACTTCAAGGAATGTTTCAGTTTAAGTAGTTTAAGGATTATCTTAGGGCAATAGTTTCAGGGGTTCATCCAGCCTCTATGACTCCAGAAAGTCTAGAGTCCATGAGAATTTCCAATTCTATTCTGCATTTTCCCCATTTTGATCATAACTCTTCTATGGCATCTTTGGTCACAATGTTCAGTAATGGTAGCTGGGCACTATCCAGTTCTTCTGGATGCAGTTGTTCATGGAGGCAATTAGCCACACATTCCATGTCCTCCTCCTGTTCCTGACTCTCCTACTTCCTCTGTTGCTCAAGGACGATAGAAACCAATTGTGTTTATTGCTATTCTTAATGGGATCTTTTTAAAATCACATTTTCTGATTGGCTATTCCTGACAAAAAGGAACACTTTGGATTTTTGTATATTGATCTTATATCCAGAAACCTTATTAGTTCTGGTAGTATGGCTATATGGGTCACATTAATAGATCTTCTGATGTTCTCTCCTGGTATTCCAGGGAAACATGGCTGAATTCAGTTTTCTAGGACCTTATTTAGAATTTTTAAGTGGTGCTTTTGTACAAAATCTGTACTCTGAGAAACTGAAGGGCTGTGCAGTGACTTCGTTTTTCAGAGGGGCAAAGGTTTATGCACAATAGGCTATTTTGGCCTTGAAACCTAGCCTTATCTGCCTCTATTGACCCACATCCTTTTCTATGTGCTTTTGCTTAATTTGTCTAGTGCTAATTAAGGATTACACCACACTCCTTTCACTGCGAGTCAGATTCTTTTTAGATTGAGCTCCATTGAGAGCTCAAACTATTAACTACCATCCAGCTTTTGTAACTCTCCAAGGTGCTTATCATAGTACTACTTTTGCAAAGAGCTCCAAGCTAGAAGAAAGTTGGTGTCTACTTATGAATTGAAGAGCTTCTGTTTATTGACTCATTGTAGTTTCATCTTTGCTTTGTCCTTTAGGACGCTAAAAGCTGAGCTTTGTGCTCAGCGATAGCACATTCCTTTGATTCTAGTTTTTAAAATGTTATTAATAATATTAAACTCACCTTGTTCATACAGAAAACCTTGGTGTAGTGATTAAGTGCTATGGCTGCTGACTAAATGGTCGACAGTTCAAATCCACCAGGTGCTTCTTGGAAACTCTATGGGGCAGTTCTACTCTGTCCTATAGGGTCACTATGAGTCGGAGTAAGACTCGATGGCAATGAGTTTTTTTTGTTGTTGTTGTTCGTATAACCTTTTTTTATACAGCCATTTATTGCTTTTTTTTAATCACTATCAATTTTACTCCTATGTTAGTGCTATAAAATTTTATTGCTTGTACACTTTATCATAAGCTATGTCAAATCATTTTGCAGGTAGATGGAGTTTAAAATCTAAATAAAATGAAAAATGCACAATGAATGTTGACTGGAAGGAGAGTATGAGGACTTTAGTGTGGGTGGAGATTTTCCGGTATCATTAGCTTAGAAAATTAATTTATATGTTTTACTGCCTATTCTTACAATAAGGCCTTTTAGACTCAATATCACAATATTGAGTTCAAAGGGGAAAAAGTCTGATTTTACTTTCAATTTCTGCTAGTAAATGAAAAAGCATTTCACAACCCTATGAAATAATGGTGCTGGGCATGATAACTGCACATATTTTCGTTGAAGATTGTTTTATTGAAGTATTAAATTGAACTGTTCATTCAACGGCTATAGGCTTTTTCTTTTGAGCTGAACGTAAATCTGATTTTTTAAAAATCGCTTGTGTTCCGCGGGTTTCTGCGTTTGAGTAACCCTCCTTCAAGGGCATCTCCCAGAGGAGAGTTCGGGTCGTTAACTCGGGCCGTACAAAGCATCTTGTTCCTTACTCAGTTCTTACGTGGTATCCAAAGGAGATAAGTTGAATGCCCACTAAGTCATGCTTTTCAATTGCTCATTCCGCCTTTTCTTCCCAAGGTGGCGTGTGGGAGGTGTTGGGATGGGTTCGATAAGAATAGGCCGGGAAGCTTCAGCGGGATATACTCATCCCTTTGCATGTTTCAGTTCCGACTGTGCCGGTTCGGCGGGTCGAACATGTGAGATGTTTTCTAAACAGACAATGTCTCCACACTCGGCCGCCTCCCAAATTAAATCTCGACTCTTCCGCTGGCGTCGGGGACCCTCCACAGTTACATCCGCCCCACTTAGCCAACCTTTTATCACCTTACAAGGAGGATTATTGGGTTTGCCAGGCGCGGCTGCAGGCGACTAACGCCCTTCAGGGTCACCCACAAGGGAACTCTGGGCGCCGGCTTCGCGCACCCCGCACCCCAGCGCCAGCTCCCGGGCCACTAGGGGGCGCTCTTGTGTCTCCGCAGCATCGCCGCTCCCCGGCTCCCCTGCGATTGGTCGGCCGCCCCGGTCTCTGAGTCCCGATTGGCTGTCGCCCTTGTCAGTCGCGGGCGCCGAGGCGGGCCAAGGTGACGCGCCGCCGCCGGGCTCCGGGCGGTGTCCGGCACCGGGGGCTGCGGACGGAGTTTCGTGAGGACAGACGCGGGGCAATCCGACCGCGGGGGTCCTGGGAGGTGTTTGCGCGCAGCTGAGCCGCTGCCCGACCGCCGCAGCCGCCACTGCCGGCTCGTCTCCGCGCCCGGACTCCCGCGCTCCCGTCTTCTACTCGCCGAGGCCCTCGATGCGGGGCCGGGCCGCTGCGTGATGGGGTTGCGGGCTGGCGCCCTGCGGCTCTCGGCAGCCGCTGCTCGCGCTGAGGTGCGTCGGTACCGGGCCCCGCGCGCCCCCGCGCGCCGCGGCGCCTGCTGACCTGGCCGCCCACCGGTCGGTCCGCAGCGCAGCTGAGGTAAGGCGTCGGGGCGGACGGCGGTTGGGGCTGTGGCCGCCCGGTGTGGAGGGGGCCTTTCTGCGAGGGGGAGGGGCGGCCAGGCGAGGTCCGTAGGGGGAGCCCCGGGCCCTGACGGGACCCGTGGGCACTGAGGGCGCCGCCCGCTGGGGCACTGGGTGGGGTGCGGTGGGGTGAGGTGGGGAGGGGAAGGCTCTCCTGGGGGTGGGGGGTGCAGGGCGCCTCCCAGGCCAGCAGTGCGCTCTGGGCTTGCGTCCAGCGGCTTGCTGGGTCCCCCGCAACCAGCCCTCCGTTTCCCCTGAGTGCCAGGCTTCGGCTTTGCCCAGCGGTCAGCCGACCCGCCGCTGTCTGTCCATCCGCTGGGCTTTCTGCACAGTTTGCAACTCGATGAGGACAGCGCGGTTCCATTTGAGGCCATTCTTTCTTATTTCCTCCATCCTCTCTCCCCCATCCTCTTGGTTGGTATTCGGGACCGAGGCAGGGAATGTGGTTATGCCCTTTTGCCAGATGCAGGTAGGAAAGGGCATCACATGGTAGGGGAGAAGCCGATGGCGCAAGGACTGCAAAGAGGAGCGCGATGGAAAGGGAGGGGGCTTGCTGGAGGCTGGCCAGCCGTTGGGAGGACTCGTGTGGTCTCGGCGTTGAGCAGAGCAGGCTTACTCGGGCAGCCATATTGGGAGGATGATCTGACAAATCCTTTAGGAGCCAAGTCCGGTTGCTGGAAGGCACCGAGTGACAGCCCTGGCAGCTTTCAGGGTGACTGCCCCCACAGAAGCCAAATAGTGGGGGTTGGGAGGCTGCTCGTGCAAGCTAGTCATTGTTCATGCAACGCAAAACATTCCCGGCTCTAAAACCGGAATGGAGCTCCCAAATCACTTTTTCTCCTTGGCAAATTGCTAAATTAGCTTCCCAGGTAAACTGTCTTCATGATTCCTTTCTTGTTGGTGTGAAATATTGGGTTTCTGTATTCTTCTGTGTCCTGTGCACACAGAAGGCCTGGAGATGCCTTAGCGTACACAGGTCTGAGGACTGCTAAGGCCAATTTATCAGTATGGAGGCCTTGAGTTAGTAGATTGCATTGGGTGGACAGATTTTCAGAGTAGCTCAACATGCACAGAGTAAGTAAACCGGAATGTTCTGATAGGGAGGCTTGCAGCAGTATTTCTGAGGACACAGGTTGTAATCTTTGCGGAATATTGAGGTAGCTGAAATTAGATTGTCGACAGATCTCCTGTTCATGTATCTCTTTTTGCTCTAGGCAGCTGTTCTGCCGACAGTGAACATGCTGCATTGTGTCATAGCTGTGTTTGAGCCCAATGAGAGTGCAGTGATCGCATTTGAATTGCTCTGAAGAAGTGATGTCATGGTGGATATTTTATTTAAAGGCTGGCATTTTGTCAGCTTAGCTTAGTCATAATAAAATCTTAGCTTGTGTTCTTCTTTAGAAGTGAGGTGGTGCTTTCTAATTAAGTTGGTATGGTTGGATTACGAAGCCAGCAGAATTATTCATGTACTGATAAAGGATGGAATGTGAAGATGGCACACATGTTGGCGTTGTCAAGCAGATCTTGAAATGATTAGTAATTGAGTTCAGCTTGAGCCTGTAAAGCTGTCTTTTCTTAACATCCTAGGCCTGGACAGGACCTGGAGGGTGGAATGCCTGCCCCCTCCTTTGTGTCCTTTCATACTCCGTTTCTTAACGAATAAATTCCTGTAGCTTTCAAAATTGAACTACTTAAATAATTTCAGGTAGGGTTTTCTAAGGAAAGTCTTAACACATTTCATTTTTTTGTTAATTTATCATTAAGCTTTCCTTTTAAAACTTGGTTGACTCAAATATGCCTTCAACAGAAACTAGTGTTTTTTTGAATTACATTAATACGAGAGAAATACAGAATGTCTGTTTTAAAATTCCATGCCCTAGTTAAGAAATATTTCTATTATTTTACTTTTAAGGTTACTTTATTAGTAAAAAGATCTGAAGAATTGTGATTAAATATAATTTCAACTTTTGGTAAAAATCAGATCTGATTGTACAGCTCTGCTGTGATGAGTGTTTTTACAGCTTCTAAGGCTTAGAGCAGACCGTTTTTCTCTGTCAGGACCAGATATGAGTGCAGTTTTCCTTTTTTCTCTTGTTACTCCTTCCCAACTTTTAAGTTGTGCAGGTAATAAATGCCTAAGAAGAGTCTGCCAGCAGTCTCTCTCCAAGGCCAAAGCATTCTCAGTCATTTCTCTGCTATGGTCTTTTCCTGCGTACAGAGTAAAGAACAACAATGAACTCCTCCCTTCTTGTTTGTAAACCCCTTCCCAGGCTGCTAATCACAAGTCTTTTCCAGAAGTAAACTTATCCCTTTGGTTTTGTAAACTGACATGGTTTAATTTCACAAGGCTCTGAAGTTAAACCTGTATCATGTTTACATCATGTAGTTTTCTTTGAAAGATGACCTTGTTTGAATGGATACTGGTGAACTTCTGGACTCCATAAAGGAATTGAATAAATATACATACTTTTAGGACTTTTTTTTGTTTTTGTTTTTTTGCACGTCATAAGGATAGAGGAGAAATTAAATGCATGTGACTTGTAATAGGAAAAACCTGCAGAATGTGCCTTGGACTTCTCTCTGAGTTGAACTTTCTGGCTAGTGGCCCCGTGATTCATTGAAGCTCACTTTTACCACAGTCAGTAACAGTTTTTGAGAGTGCACCTAGAACTTTGGTTCTTTACCCTCGAAGAACTTACAGTTTGCCACTTATTAATAGATATGGTGAGATAAGATTAACCCCATCTCCTTCCCATTTTGTACAGTTTAGTGGACTGCTGCCATGCCATGGTGGTTTCCAGATTTTCCAGTGAGAGCCTTTTTCTTCTTTGTAATGCCTTTTAATACTTATTATCTAATACGAAATTGGTACTTTTATGGTTGTTTTGAGGTTGTATATGTGTTATAAGTCACAAGACTTGTGTCTGATGGATTTTAAAATATTTTTATATTTAATATTACATTGTTTACACCAAAGCATATCATTCAACTATATTATTCTCTACCATTCTCTATTTCCTCTGAAGATTTTGATACTTGGCTTAATTTTCTCTTTTATCCATGTTTCTGACATCATCTTATACGTCAATGACTGTGTAGATAAGCAATAGAAACAATAATGATGATAATAACTTACTCATATTGAGCACTTTATATGTGTCAGGCCTGTTTCTAAGCACTTTACATATATTTACTAATTTAATCCTTGTAACAACCATGTAAAGTAGATACTATTAATATCCCCAGGAAACCCTGGTGGCATAGTGGTTAAGAGCTTCAGCTGCTAACTAAAAGGTCAGCAGTTCGAATCCACCAGGCACTTCTTGGAAACTCTATGGAGCAGTTCTACTCTCCTGTAGGGTTGCTGTGAGTTCAAATCGACTCTGGCAACAGGTAAGAGGTATTAATATCCCTACTTCACAGATAAAGAAACTGAGACAAAAGCTGTGGGGTAAAGGACCTAGTTTTACCCTAAGTTAGGTGGCCTTTGTTCTTGGTTCTTGAGAAATAACCCTTGGAGTAATTGTGGTGCCTTGGTCTGGGATTTCCAGGCCGCAGTGGAGAATTTGTGCTGGTGAGTGGGAGCTCGCCAGACCAGAAAAGACTCACTTGGGAGGCAGATACCAACCAGCATCAAGAGGCAGGAGTTAGCTTATCATGCAAAACTGGCCAGGGGAAAAAAAAAAAAAGCCTGAAACTCTAAGGCTCAGGGAGCTTCCTGTGTGTGTAACTCTTCCTTATAACCATCCTCATTTATATCCTTTTACTGTAATGAAACCAGTTGTTGTAAGTATAATATTTTTTGTGAGTTCTGTGAATTGTCCCAGTGAAGTAATAAACCTAAGGACAGTGTCTGTTTAGCTTGTGAACTCTGACCTAGCTCTGGGTGGCTAGGGGCTGAGAGAAAGTGGGCCACTGGGGTCAGAAGTGATAGAGAAATGGGAAAGCAGAGATATATTGGATCTCCACTTTATGGGAATCAACTTTATGCTGATTCTCCTCTACAAAGTTATCATTTTAGAGGCTGAGCGACTTTCCTAAGGTCAGTAGAGCTAGTAATTACCCACTATGCTGAACTTCCTTTGTAACTACCCTTAACTTTAAAATTCCTTGACTTCATCTCAGGCAAACCTTGGCTTCGTTCTGTTCTAGCAGCTAATTTTGTGGTCACATCTTCTAAGATGTCATCACCTCCGGATCTTAAATTGGCCTCCAGATCTTAAACTGATAATTTACAGCTCTCACTTTCATAGTCTCTTTCCCTGTGTTCTTCCACCTCAAGTCCCTTGAACCTTTCCTTTTCTCCTAGTCTAACAGACTTGACTTCTTTTCATTCCTTTTCTATACTGTGTGACACCTGGAGTATGTTGCTTCTGCTCTTTTCTTACTAGCACTTGCAGTTTTTATTCTTCCTTATTCTGCAGACCCACTGTGCAGATGGCAGCCTTGCATCACTCCTGCCATCCGTACCCTCCATACCACGTTGTGAAGAAACATCACACAGTGCTGTGATTTGTGCCACAATTAATGTGCAGTCTTAGGTCTTCCCTGAGTCTATATTTGGTGTCTGTTGAAGCAATTCTGCTCAGTTCCCTCCCACATTCTTCACGGGGCTATTCTAAAATCTTTACCACTTTACACTTTACTCAGGCCTCTCCACTGTCCCATAGTTGGCATAAAACCTTGCCTACTACCTCAGGAAAAAAGGCACAAAGTCTCTCAGTTTCCCTTTCTTTATTTACAAACTTCTCTGCCCTCTTTCTTACTGTCTTTTTTCTGGTCTCAGAGAAACAGGTTATACTCCCCAACTCTCAGCTAATCCCGTGGCCTGTCTTCCGGATATCACTGCCTTCTATTTCTTTAGGGATTTGCTGTATTGATTACTCCTCCTCTTGCCTGTATTTTCAACATCTCTCACTTCACTGACTGTTTCCCCACTGTTCCTTGAAAATGCCAGACACAGTTCCACCTTAGAGCTTTTGCTCTGATTCTTTTTCCCCCTGAAACACTCTTCCTGAAATCTGTTTGGCTAATTCCTTTGCCTCCTTCAAGTCTGGTTAAATCTCACCACGTCAACATGCCTCCTCTGTCTACCTGCACCTGCCCAGTACACTTCCGCACCACACTCCTGATCTCCCGGCCTTGCCCTGCTTTATTCCTCTGATAATGCTTCTTATCACCTAACATTTTCTGTAACTTATTATTTTTAATGTCTTCCCTCTCCCACTAGAATATAAGCTCGTCCTTGCCAAGTCTATCTTTTTTGCTCATTGATTTATCCCAGGCCCCTGGAATACTACCTCTTGTGTGGTAGATACTTAATAAATAGCTATTGAATGAATAAATCATAGGAACATGCAAATCTTTCCCATTAAAAAAAAAGAATGGGAGAGGGGAAAAAAAAACAAACCCGCCTTCCTTCCCATTCCCTCCTAGCTATCTCTCTCCTGTCTTCACAGCCAGGTTCTGGAAGTAGTGTGGATGCTTGCGTTTCTACTTCTTCCTTGTCTCCTAGTCACTCTCTACCCCACCACAGGCTGGCTTCAGCTTCCCCTCTCTCCCATCACTGACACTGCTCTTGCTCCCGTTTCCAGCCCTTTATTGCTGAGACCAGGGTGTATGGTTCACACCTTTCGCTGCTTCACACCTTTGCAGTACTGAATGTATTGCTTACTTCACTCCCTCCTTCACTGAGCTTTTATCTGCTTCTGTTTTGGTGGGGCTGGTTTCAGTCTCTTGGGTTTCTTATTTTTCTGGCCACCGATGTGGCTATGAAATTCATTCAACACGGATTTTTGAGTACTTGTGCCCATTTTAATATTTGTCTTTTGCATAACTTTTAACGACTTGCTGAGTTATTTGGTTTTAATTGTTTTTAGGAACTCTAACTTTTTTTGGTGGTGAACATATATATAACAAATCATTTGCCATTTCAACAAGGAACTAGAACTTTGACCACATAAAATTTCTAATCTTAAGTAGCAGAATGGTTTATTACAGGGAAGTTTTATTTATTTATAATTTATACCACTTACTGCTTCCAAAAGGATTTGAGTAGCTTACCACAAACACAAACATATACAGTAAGGCTGTTAAAATGTAAATAAACAAAAATCTATATAACAAGAGGAAAAAGTAAATCTACAAATCACCAAGGCTAATGTGGTTACTGTAATTTAGTTTTGAACTTTCTGGACGTCAAGGCAAAAAGGAAAAAATAAGTTACACAGTTTTCATTTTGGTAAAAGAAAACCTAATGGTTCATTGAGAGAAACTTTTCTTTCTCGTAATAAATTCTAAAAGAAAGGTGTTATAGGCATCCTGCTACAAGGGCTCACATTTTACACACTAAGTGTCATCAACAAGTCTTTAAATAAAACAAACAAATGTTATTCAAGAACCTTTTTTTAAAAAAAAGTAGTCCACCTGGTTTCTAAACTGAGAATATAACGTCAGGATATGGCTAAGTTAATGAAGAATATATTTTCTTCTGTGGAGGATATAACTAATGTGGTTCATGTATATAACTTGATATAAAGATAAATCTGAGTATCCTAGCGGAAAACTCACTGTTCTACTCTGGGGAGAGCCTGTAATACTTGTATTCTGTGTTGTCATCTAAAAGAAAACATGTGTTTTAAACATTCAATACCAGTTTATCATGTGGCAAGATTGACAGGTTGTTGACAGACTGAAAAGTCTGACCTGCATTCTTGCTCTGATAGTGAGCTACCTCCCAAGAATGTAGCTGCAAAGGTGTGGTCAGAAGCGGACATCAGAAAGAAATGTGACTCATAACAAACTTGAATTAACCTCTGGTTGAAGCTTACCATTTCCATACCATGGCTGAGTTGAGTTCATTTTAGAGTGGATGGACAATTTCAGGAGCAGGTGTCATTTGTCATTTACTTTGACAATAGAAGAGCTTCAGTGGAGTATTGGGATTTGAGTGGCAGAGTTCCAGTGGGTCAGCCAGAATCTGTAGGATGTACCTTCAGATATTGGAACTAATTGACTTACTGGATATAATTTAGTACTGACTATTCAAACTTCGGGGAGTCAGTCCCATCCCAAGGAGGAGGGAGGAGAAATGAAAAAAAAGTCATTTTCATTTAGAATAGTTTATTTTAAGCCATGGGTCATAGGACCTGTTGTTTTTTGATGCACCTGTTGGTTTATGAGAATAAAATCATGTCACTAGTGAAAAGGAGAATACTTGATTTCTTAATTCAAGTTTCAAGTGGACATGTGTCTAATAATCTAAAAGTTTGATCAGGTTATTTTAGATAGAAGTTAAAAGAAAACAGTTGGGGAGCCTGACCAAGCTTGCTTATTAGCCACATTTTGAGATTGAAATCTGATCCATTGGGAGATTCTTGTGCCGTGCAGTCTGTTTCTTGGCATTGGGTTAGAATGCAGAAAAGAAACTTTTCTAACATGATCTATGTTGAGCTTGCCCATGGTTGATTTTTATCCATACAGTCAAAAGCCAAGAATAGATTGGTAATTCACATACATGGAAAAAAAAATTCTTACGTTGTTTTTGACCGTTTTCAGTATAGTGATGGTCTGTGACACAGTGTTGGGTCCTAAAACCTGTTTGGTTCTCATGGGCAATATTAGACTGAGATGCAGAACTGTTATATAAGAAGGAAATTTCCATAGCATCTGAAAATGGGCTCTCTAGCTACACAGATTTACTTGTGCGTGCCTATTCATTCCTTAAATTATAATTCATTTTTAAAAATATAACTCAGTGGAAGACATTATCCTTTAAAGAGGCTACTTGTTGATATTGTAAATTTGCTGTTATATAGCAAAATGTTGAATTTAAAGGGACTGTATTTCTTGGTTAAAATCTATTTTTAATTTTAGCAAATGAACTGAGTAAAGTATCAATGTATGGGAGCTTTAAGTGAACAACTAACTGCAACATCGAACAGAGTGAAATAAGTAGAAAAATGAGGAGTCAACAGAGCAGTTTCAAGGAGCAAAGAAAAAGAAAACTCAGAAAGGAGGATATCAGAACCTGTGACTTATTGTTTCCTGCCACATGGTGACATTTGACCTTGTCCTTGAAAGATACGGGCTTGTAATAGGCAAAGAAGGGAAATTAGGCTTCCAGGAATGGGCATATACCGTGTAGTAGGAGAGTGCTAGTGGAGAAGACACAGAGTTGGGCAGTGAAAACTGAGACTGGGAAGTAAGTTGGATTGTGAAGGCTCTTAAATTTTTAGATTATGTTCTGAGACAGTGAGAAACAATTGAAGGTTTTTAAGCAGAGAATGAATGACATAGAATTACCTCTATTTTAGGAATATAATCCTGGCTATTTTCTATAGAAAATGGGATATTATAAAAACAAATGAACCAGAAAACTAGTATTGTTTTGCTCTTATTTTTGTTCACTTTGCTAAAAGATCAATTTGAGAATGTTTCCTTACCAGTAACTAGTTGCCATCAAGTGGATTCCAACTCATGGCAATCTCATGTGTGTTAGAGTAGAACTGTGCTCCATAGGGTTTTCAGTGGCTGATTTTTGGGAAGTAGATTGCCAGGCTTTTCTTCCAAGAGTCTTCTCCTTAGACTTCTAATAATCCTGGGTACCTCTGAGAGCAAGTAAGAATTCCTCAAGATCAAAATTAAGCAATTGGGCAAAAATTAATTGAGAAAAATTCAAATGAATTAGACTAAATGTTTTATTACCCTTAAACATTTTATTATAACATTAAAATGTCAGGGAATGCCTCTGGAATTTTCACTCCATTCCACTTTCCTAATGCTTCTAGTTCTATGTCATAAGGAAGGAGAACTAGTCAGAGGAACAGTCTAGAACTGAGGCTGTGTGAGTGATTTAGAGTATTTATGGTTGCCTTTTCTACCTGCCTTTCTTCTCTTGTCTCTTCAAAACTTGGAAAATGTATTTTTATGCCAATTATTAAGAAATGTTTCCCTGTAACTTCTTAAAAATACTTTCTATTCTTGCTGAAGTTTAAACTTGATTTCAGATTTAGATAATCAGTAATTGTTCAATGAAACAGTTTTGACTTTGTAATTCTTTAATGGACAGCTGCTGTAAGAGAGATACTGTTTATAGTAGTAAGGAAATAACAAAAGTAACTATATTCCACTTAACTGTAGTTTCCTACTACTGTGCTATTTCTGTAATATTTTTACTACTGCATAAAATTTTAACTCATTTTGGGGATGGCTGCGGTTTTAACACAGGACAGAAAAAATGTTTAGGTTCAGGATATTTTGAAAAAGTGATTTTAAAATGTATATATCACTTCCAAAAAGAATGGCAGGGTTAGCTTTTTTATTTAGTAAGGAATTTGAGATTCATCTCTATCCTTGTTCCTTTTGATCAAATGATTCGTATCTTTTCTGGAACAACTTATGTTTTTTATTAATGTCATTCAAATATTAGTCTGTTGACACACCAGACCAAAAAACCCGTTGCCATCAAGTCAATTCTGACTCATAGTGACCTTACAGGGCAGAGGAGAACTGCCCTATATGGTTTCCAAGGAGCAACTGGTGGATTTGTAACTGCCGATTTTTTTGGTTAGCAGCTGAGGTCTTAACCACTACTTCATCAGGCCTCCTGTTGACACACAGTAACTAGGAATTCAACCAAAAAACTTTAGCTGTTTACTGTATTCAGTCACCCTGTGATGTATGAGATTAGAAACATGACTAAGATCCTGTTCTTGACCTCAGAGACTTAAAATCCATAGCAGGACTGAGAAAAGTAGATAACTTACTCTACCTGGTAAGGTCAGTGAGATGAGAAGTAGTCAATGGAGAAGCGGTTGTATTTGGTTTGGGAAGTGAGGAGAATCTGTGAAGGCTTTAGAGATAGGTAGCATATGAGAAGGCCCTAGGAGAATAAATTGGATTTTGAGAAGAACAGAGGAGGAGGAACGGCACAGGGAGCAGAGACAACAGTGGAGCTGGAGGCAGAGAGACAGAAAAACATGAGATGCATTCAGAAAACCCTTAGTGGGTGGTTGTTTAGGAATGGATGGAAAGTAGGTAGTTTCTATTGCAGAACACCTTGAATGCCAGTGTAGGGAGGTTAGTCATTACTTGGCAGACGGTAGAGAAACTTTGAAGATTTTTAAGTGGGACAGTGATATGGATAGAGCTGTACTTCAGGAGGAGCCCTGGTGTTGCAGTGGTTAAGAAATTGGCTGCTAACCAAAAGGGCGACAGTTCCAATCTGCCAGCTGCTGCTTGGAAACCCTATGGGGCAATTCTACTCTGTCCTGTAGGGTCGCTATGAGTTGGAATCAACTCGACGACAGTGGGATTGTTTTTTTTTTTGGTACTTCAGGAAGATGAATCTGGCATTGTTGTGTAGTATGGATGGAGTAGGAGGAAGAAAGAGAGAAAACTGGTTTAGGAAGGTTAGCAGTCTTGGGTGAGAAGTATTGAAGGCCTGATAGAGTGTTAGAAATTAAAAGAGAGATTTTATAGGTAGAAGCCATGTAACAACTGATTAGATGGACATAGGACACACACTTTAGCCTGTGTGGGAACAGGAAAATGGTGGAAACATTGGAAAAAATAGGAGAGAGGCAGAAGTACTGGTGTTGCAGTAGGTGAAGAGAGATTTTGGCCTTGGTTGTGTAGGTCGAATGAAATGCTGGCAGGATAGTTAGGTAGAGGAGTCAAACAGTGTTTTGAAAATGTTGTGTATGGGGACATTAGATATTAGAGATACTAGTGTTTTGATTCGTAATTACAAATACATAGTACTTTATATCTAAAATTCAGCAAGGAGTTTTCAGCCTTTGTTGTCTTGTTTGTAGATCAGTCAGCAGCATTCAATACTTTGTTAGGCCCTGGGGAGAACGCAAAAGAAAAAAATTAATTTAAACACACACAATATTTAATAATTATCAACAATTTTGGCAGTCTTGTTTCTTTCATCTACCTGTAACAAATGCCTTAATATCTAATACTCAGTCTATGTTAAAATCTGATTTAAAAAAATTTTTTATAGATTGGGTTGATAATATGTCTCTTTTATCCCACTCCCCCCCATTATGCCATTTATTTGAAGAAACTGTAGATTTTGTCATATTCTAGATTTGGCCGATTGTGTCGTTGAGGTGTCCTTTAGTTTCTTCGTTCCCTATATGTCAGTCACCTGATAGTTGATCTGAGGCTTGATTTGATTCAGTTTTTTTTTTTTTTTTTAAGGGGGTGGGGAAAAATACTTACAGGTCGTGCTGTATGTTTCCGGTTGTAGCACATCAGGAGGCGTATCCCACTTAATGTCCCACTTTTCAGTGATGTTAAGATTGGTCATTTAGTTCAGTTGTTGTCAGCATAATCCATACACCATAACGTTTCCCATCAACCTTTCATCTTTTTAGCAGCCAGTGGTGATGGTTGCTGAGAGCCTTTATACCAGTAGGGCTATAAAATTATGACATTCTAATTCTGTCAATTTTTTCTGCATTTATTGGCTGGAATTCTTCTATAAAGAAGAACTTACCCTCATCGACTATTTGGCTGTTCTGAAATGTAGTTTATACAGGATGTACAGATTGAATGAATGCTCAGTTCTTTTGCTTTATTTACCAGTTTTCAGAATAATGAGTTAGTTTTATAGGTATCATTATGAACTCATGAATTTTTATGTAATTGATGTTTTTCAGTCCGTTTGCAGTCATTAATGTTTTTGATGCTCCAGTTATTCCATGTTGGCCAATGGGAGCCTTTTCAGCTTGGCACTTGTGTCTTTTTGACATGATCACATTTGTCTTTAATAGATTTCTTGCTTTTGGACACATTAAAATGTCCCCGATCATCTTGAAATTTCTTACCCCAACTTGGAATTAGCTACTTTTTCAAGGAGTCCTAGTTTAAAGAGATTTTTGAGAGAATAGGTTTTTCATTTTAGGAAGTATTGAAGAACAATACAAGATAGAGTGCAGGCATGTAAAATGATAGCAGTGTTCACATAATGTGTTTGGGGCTGTAAGTACTGTAGGAAATACCACTGACTCATGGAATGGTTGGGTAACGCATTTTGGAAAAGGTAAAACGAGCTGGGCCATCAAAAAGAGGAGAAAAATTAAAATTCATATGCCCATTGTAGGGGAGAGATAGCAAGGAGATATGAAAGAATGAAGGGGTAGGCGGTAGTAAAGGGGCCTGGCTAGTCGGCTTTAGTCTTGATCTTGCAGATGATGAGGAATAAGACAATGTTTTGAGTTTGAGACTGACATTGAAAGTCAGACTTTTGAGAGTTAATCTTGCAGCAAGGCATTCATCTGTTTAAAGTAGTAATTCTCAGCTGGGGATTTGCAACATAATCTTTGGAAAACTTAAAAAAAACCATACCAGGACCTATGTCAACCTGTTGAATACCAGATGGTGGAGTCTGGACTCATCTCTTTTTCAGAAAACCCCTATGTGATTTCTGTTTTGTGCAACTCTGTATAAGGACTATTGAGTAAAAATTCAAAGAAAAGCTTGACTGTTGCAGAAATTCTATGTGTGGGGTAGTAATGATAATGGATTAGAGTAGTGGCAATGGGAAAGAAGGGAGGGATAGAATAATACAAATTCATATTTCAAAAGTTTCCATATAGTATTTCATTAATAGTGTTAACACTGATAACAAGGATTCAAAGAGAAGGAAACAGTCAAAGATGACTCAAGATTTATGGTGTGCGGTCTGGGAGAATGATGTTGATAGAAATGGGGAGGTTGGCAGGGATTACTTGGTTGGGAGAGAAGTTACAGGTTTTTCGACATGATGAGTATTGAGATGATGGCTATATCATAGTGAACTCTGGGGAGTTGAAATGTGTTTTATGTCTTGCTTTTTTCTGAATGCTTCATTCACTCTGTTTTGGTAGGGAAAGTACTCAGCTAGTGAATATAAGTCATGCAGTATTGATTGAGAGAATTGATAACTGTAAGCTTTCATTTGATAAATATAATCACAAGAAACGTTTGCTATATTAAAAAAATAAACATCTATTCAATGTAAAGTAAAATGGAAAACATACTGGAAAAAACATTGCAGCAAATATAAAAATATTAATATTGATAAATATTTTAATCATTTCATTAAAAAAAAAGTCAACAACCAGGCCATGGACTTGAACAGATAATTCTCATAACTGGGAAATATAATTCGGTCATTCATTCATTCAACAAACATTTTCTGAGCATTTACATCAGATGCTGTTGTAAGTGCTAGCAAACAAGAGAGAGATCTCTGAGCATTCTTATGGTGGTGGCAGAGATGGACATTAGACATGTTCCAAAAAACACGAAGTTCAAGGAGTGATAATGCTATTATGAAAATAAGAGAATAGTGATATAGGGAGTGACTTTTGGGTTTTTGTTTTGTTTTATTCTTATTTATTTTTTGCTCCTTCCTGAGGAAGCTATTGGTAGTTGTTCAGCTGGAGGTTGGCATTCTTAATCTCTACTTAATTCTGTGGAAAACCATTGGTCAGATGTAAGTTCTGTTGGAACTCTCTAGTAGTTGGAATCATAAAGACTTTTCTTATAGAATACAGGTTTCTTCTCCTGATTAGAGAGATCTCTTGTTTCTTGTGGAAACTACTTACGTGAGCTCTTTTCACAGAATAAGATTGGTTTTGTTCTGAAAAAATTCACTTTTTTTTCTGTGACTTCATTCAATAGTGAAATGTAGTGATTTGATTCTGCCATGAGTGAGTGGCACATCTGAGGATAGAACCTGGGTCTCTTGGATCCTTCTTTGCTTATTTTAGGGTGGTTCTTAGGGTCAAATGGATACATACGAGAGGATTGTTGGCAGTTAAAGAAGTGGCTGCGGAGTTAAAAGTTAAAGGAACTGCCTGGAACTTATCTTTGTCCTTTGTTGTTTAATTAAGCATCATGTACACTGAATATTTTAAAAACTGTAAAGTATGGAAAGATCAATGCATTTCTTTAAAGAAGAGTCATCAGTGACTTTGCATATGGAAAGTTGCTTGTTTAAGGAACTCTCTTAAAATAAACATTTTGTTCTTCTCATATATTTTTGAAGATTGAACCAGGAACACAAAGCAAGATGCCTATTACTTTGCGGTTGTATTTTTTATTATTGCATTTAGGGGCTTTTAGGTATGAGGAAGAGATAATGGAATAGGAAAACAAATTTCAGTCTTTAGTTTTCTATTTCAATAATTTACCGTTGAGAATATAAGATTTGTAGGGGAGAAAAGGGATGAGGTTTTAAGAAATGGAAACAGAAATAGGATTAAGGTAGTAGCTCTTAGGCTCAAGTTAGTTTAAAAATCTATGGATTTTTTTTTTTTTTCCTTTTAAAGGAAACTTGAACATAACTTCAGAAGAGGATTTGCTTCTTTATTTCTGGACTGCATATATATACCAAGGCCATCAGAATGTCGGGAGCCTCAGTGAAGGTGGCTGTTCGGGTGCGGCCTTTCAACTCTCGGGAGACCAGCAAGGAGTCCAAATGCATCATCCAGATGCAGGGCAACTCGACCAGTGAGTGCATGTTGTTTTCTGTTCATTATTTCTCACCTTCCTTCCGCTGTGATCAGAGTAAATTCACATTTGGATATTAACACTTGGAACTTTTCTATTCTGAATGATCCATTGAATGCTTTTCCCCGCTGTGATATTTGCTGTAGTATATTTAAATATGGGCTGTTTATTTTACTCTTTATAATTGAGAAATTCTTGGATAACGAAACTAATTTAAGCTAGTGTTAATGTTTTTTCCCTCCATTTTGATTTATTTTTTTGCGAATAGGTAAGACATTTACTCACATGGTATAAAATTCAAAAGGTATAAAGAGTGGGCAGTACAAAGACTTCCTCATGCCCTGTCACATAGTCAAACAGTTCCTCTCCCCAGAGGCAACTTGTGTTAGGCTTCCTTCCAGAGATAGTTTAAGCAGCAGTATCTTATTCTAAGATAGTTTTTTCTCCCCTTTTTGTTAGTGATAGGGTGTAATAGTTTATTTTTCAGTCTTTGCTTTATTTATATGTTTTAGCTACCTGAATAATACAGTTCATGTTTATAACTTGTAAAAGTTGATTCCTTTGAGATTTTAGCATGAAAAAATATCCGTATAAGTTAATAGGGCTTTTTTTTTTTTTTAATTAGCAAATTTATGATGGTATGATAAGTACTGAATAGAATATCAAAAAGTCATCCATTGCCTATCCAGGAGAAAAGACATATACAAGTTTTACATAATTTAAAATATCAGAGTGTGTAGTGAAATTTAAAAGATTTTCTGTAGTTCTGGGTAGTTATGAGGGATGGATCTGGGTCTGCTTGACTTTCCAACTTAGCAATTTTTTGATCATCTGGATTAAAACTCACTAAGAGCTTATTGATGATTAAGAAAGAAGGCCTTAGATGTCATTGTTTCTAAGCTATACATTTCTCTCTTTGACCTTGTTATTTCAATTGTATAGAAAGTAACACCAGTTTAGGGGAAAAAGTAGAAATTCCCCAAATATGATACTCACTCTGGATGAAGGATTTCAGACAAATGTTTTCACTTGTGGAAGAAAGGAAACTGATGAAGAAAGTAAGATTCCTAATTGAACGTATTTTGAGGATTAAAAAACCCATTGTTGTGGAGTTGATTCTGAATCATAGCGACCTTGTAGGACAGAGTAGAACTGCCCCATAGAGTTGCCAAGGCTATAATCTTTGTGGAAGCAGACTGCCACATCTTTCTCCCACAAAGTGGCTGGTGAGTTTGAACTGCTGACCTTTTGGTTAGCAGCTGAGCACTTAATCACTGTGCCATCAGGGCTCCTCTCAGGGATAAAAACCTGTTACCATCGAGTTGATTCAGACTCATAGCAACCCTATAGGACACTAGAACTGCCCCATAGGGTTTCCAAAGAGCGGCTAGTGGATTTGAACCGTGCTGACTTTTTGGTTAGCAGCCGTAACTCTTAACCACTGAGACAGTAGGACTCCTCTCTTGAGGATAGAACCATATGTTTTAGAGTCTGTACGAGTATACATTCTATATTTACCCATTTTTCTATCTCCCACAGAAGTCTGTCCAGAATTATTGAAAATATTGATGTCTTTTGATGAAATATTAAAGAAGAGATACCTGATTTTTATTAAAAGTCATTAATAATTTGGCTTAAATAGATATATTGTATCAGTACCATAAAAACCAACTTGTGGACCACGTTAAGAACAGTGCTGAACAATCAGTGGTTTTCCCACCATATTCTGTCCAAAACTTTTCTAGAGAACAGGCTTAGTGGCTCTGCCTTGCCTTGCCATTCCTTTCTCTCCCTTCCTCCCTTTTGAGAGTCTGCTATAATATGAGTCTGTAGGGATCAAAGTTGTATGTACCATAGTACGCTGCCCTTAAGGAGGTTTTAAAGTCTGTGGTAGGAGAGATGAGACATACTGAAATAATATGAGGTAAAAATGATCAAAGTGAAAATTGTCATAAAAACAGGTTGTAAAAAAATCCAAGTGTGAGTTTGGCAAAGGGCAAATGTAAGGCTTCGTAGGTGATATGGCATTTAAGCTAGATCTTGAGGAGTGAGATTTAAACTAAACATCCAGTTTAGTATTTGGGAAAAACTTTCAAATAGTAGTTTATTAGAACTGAAAGAAACTTTAGACATCATCCAATGCCCCGATTAATGAAGCAGAACTAAAAAGTCCCAGACTTTTTGGGACTTTTTCACTTTTTTGAAATGGTAACATTAGGACTTGATACAAGGACTCCTGACCCTCAACTGGAATTCCTTTTCTGCTATAACACACCACCTCCCTACACATTAAAACTATGAGGAGAAATTTGTGAATTTTGATTTAACACTGGTCTACTGAAACAAAATATCATGAGATGAATCTGTCTTGGAAAAATTAGGGTTGGTTTCTAGGTAAATACTTTCAAAGCTGACGACTGCTTTGCCTGTGACTCAGAGAGTTTGGGGTCATTTTGGCTCCTTTGAAAAGTTGTCTGTTCTTGGAAAGCTAATTATCTAATCTTATGAGAAACTTTTTCCTTTAGAATTTTTGGTATTTTCTGGTGTTTTACTTCTGTTTTCTCTCTTTTCGATTTTATATGGCAGTTTCTTAGTAATTTGACATATTTATTGCAAGTAATTTTTTAAAACTTTTTTTGTGATTTAGGTGAAAGTTTACAGAGCAAATTATTTTCTCATTGTGCAGTTAATACACAGATTGTTTTGTGGCATTGGTTGCCAACCCCATGATGTGTCAACACTCTCCCCTTCTCCACCCCAGGTTCCCTATTTCCGTTCGTCCAGAATGCAAGTAATCTTTTAAGTGCTTGGAGAGGCATTTGGATGAAAGATGTTATGTCTAGAAAGTATTAATGGCTTGTTTTTAAAACACAAAAAATAGTGGTCTTAAGATTGTGAGAGTGCATGCATTTTGAACCTATAATTGTTGCAAAAAATGAAATGAATTTGCTATAGCCACATGTGTTAGCTGTGTTAAAAGGTTGCTATGCTGGCAGCAGGCCTGGACTGCTGCTCCCAAGGATTATAGCTGATTGCAGATGGAATGCAATGGAATGTTCCTGCCATAAGGTCTCTTGTGAAAAAATAGGAGAGGGTGAAGAGTACTTTAGGGAAAATCTGAGAAATGAGTAGTCGCAGTTTTATTTAAGCACTTTCTGGTCTCGGAGGAGATATTTTCCACGGTGCAGATAAATGTTACTGCCTTGACATTTTGGGGACCTGAGTGCATACAAATGGCTTTGTTTAATAATATGCCATTATATTCCAAGTTTCTCCCACTTTGGAAACGTTTTTGACTGTTTAATTACTTTTTAAAAAGGAAATTGGGACGAAGTTAATTATCTAACTGCTCACGTTTATGGTTAGGTTACATATGTAAATCTGGAGACGATGAAACTGTATAAATTCCCCCAGAAAAGCAGGAGGTAAATAATAAAGCTGGTTCTCCCTCATGACGTGAGATACACTCCTTCTTTTGATTGAGTTGTGACATTTTGCTCTGTCTTTAACCAGAGGATTCTGTCTCTTGTCCTTTGCTAAGTCTCCTTCATGTATTTCTCAATCTTTCTTTGCCCAGAGGTTTTTTTTTTCTCAGTGCCCAAGTTTTAGTGGAATAGAAGTAACCCTATATTTTCTTGTTTATGGCTTACATTGTACATTTTTTAAGGCTTTTTCATTCACGTCTGTACATTTCTAAGCCAAATATTTCACATCAAAACTGGTAAAAAGAATGACTTCAAGTCCACTGATGAAAATTTGGGATGGAGGAAAGGCAAGAACACGATGGAGGCTTGGAAAGGAAGATTTTTGAAAGGAATGCTTTTAAGTTTCTATGTTTTTTCCTCGCATAAATTAATATAACTGTGTGAAAAGAGGAGCCCTGGTGGTGCAGTGGTTAAGCACTCAGCTGCTAACCAAAAGGTCGGCGGTTTGAATCCACCAGACACTTCCTCGGAAACCATATGGGGCAGTCCTGCTCTGTACTATAGGGTTGCTATGAGTCAGAATCGACTTGATGGCAGCAGGTTTAGTTTTGGTTTGGTATGAAAAGAAATGTAAATGTATATAAATTGTCTTTACAGATATCCTAGAAAGTAGAGACGAGGGAAAGAAAAATCACCTCTATTCTAACCTCCTTTTCACAGTCTACTGCTAGCATTGTTGATGAGTTTTGTTGTTGTTCCAGTTTGGTTAAATGGTTAAAATTAGGGTCTTAATGCAGTTGTGTATTCTAGTCTTTAGTTTTTTCTCTCATTGTTGACGTTCTTAGTTGCTGTCTAGTTAACTTACGGTGACCCGGTGTGTTACAGAATAGAACTGCTCCATAGGGTTTTCTTGACTGTAATTTTAATGGAAGCAGATCTCCAGGGCTTTTCTTCCATAGTGCTTGCTAGATGGGTTTGAACCACCAACTTGTAAGTTAGCAGTCGAATGCAAACCATTCGCACCACCTAGGGTCATCTTCCCTCATTAGTATCAGCTAATTCTCATTTGCATTTTAGTCTGAGTTTCTTAACTTGGGGTCTATGGATAGACTTCTGAGTGTCAGGGAACCCCATGAAATTATATGCAAAATGTGTGTTAGGTATTTTCCTCAGGAGAGAGTAATCACTTTCAATACATTTTTAGGGGATTTATGTCTCAAAAAAAAAAAGGTTAAGAATCACTTATTTTCCAAAGTCTTTTCCAGGATAAGCTAGGACATAATTAGTTAAATCAGAATAAGGTATAAACTTCATAGCAAAATGTCTTAGTTTCTTAGCGCTGCTGTAACAGACATGCCACAGGTGGTGGCTTTAACAAACAGATTTATTTTCTCACAGTTTAGGAGGCTACAAGTCTGAATTCAGGGTGCTGGCTCTAGGAGGAGGCTCTCTGTCTATTCTGGGGGAAAATCCTTGTCTCAGCTTTTATAGTATTCTTTTCAGCATTCCTTGGTTCCTTGGCAATCTCCAAGTGATATCTGTATTTCCCAGGTTTGTGCTTGCTTGTCTGTGTCTCATCTGCTCTTTTTATATCTCAAAAGTGATTAGGTTTAAGACACACTCTACACTAATATGGCCTCATTAACATAACAAAGAAGACTCTATTCCCAAATAGGGTCACATCCACAGATGTAGGGGTTAGGATTCTAACACATGTTTTAGGGAACACAATTCAATCCGTAACATTCCTCTTTGGCCCCCCAAAATTCATGTCCTTCACATATGCAGAATCTGTCACATCATCCCAAAAGTCTTAAATCAACTCTTAAGTCCAGAATCTCATCTTCTGAATCATCTAATCAAATATAGGTGAGATTTGGGGCATAATTCTCTCCATCAGTGGACCTGTGAAATCTAGAAAACAAGTTATATGTTTCCAGAGCGCAGTGGTGGATCAAACACAGGATAGACATTTCCGTTACAAATGGAGGAGATGAAGGAAAGAAGGGGTCACAAGTACCAAGCAAGCACAAATGGGAGAAAGATAGAATCTGCCATGTGGAGATTCAAGGAACAGAAGAATGCTAGAGATGCTAAGATAAGAATTTCCCCCAGCGGACAGAGAGAATCTTTCCCTAGAGCCAGTGCCCTGAGTTTGAAGTTCTAGCCATCTAAACTGTGATAAGATATATTTCTGTAAGTTAAAGCCACTGACTTGCAGTATTTCTGTTACAGCAGCACCAGCTACCTAAGACCCAGAGTATCCAAAGTACTTCACAGTATGGCTGGAAACGTAGGATAAGCCCTTCAGCTACTATTTCTCTAGTTCCACACCCTATGCTCTAACCTCAGAGATGGAATTTTCACATTTTTTAAGCCATTCTTGTCAATATTTATGCTGTGACTGCAAGTCTCACTCATGCCCAATCATGTGTCTGTCTGTAATCTCTACCAATTTATTACATTTCACTGAGAGTCATTAAAACTGCTGAAGATTTGGGCATTTAAACTCCTTAAATAGCACTGTTTTTTCTTATAGCAAAAAAATTAATTAAAAAAAACCCAAAAAACTGGAAACAAGACCAGTGTCTATCAGCAGGGGAATGGAAAAATAGATCATGGTTTATTTGCATTATAGAGTATAGCAAAGAAGAGAAGAATTACTACACATGCATGCACACAAATCACAAATGAACTGCAGCTACACACAGATGTTTAGTAAAAGAAAAAAAGCAAGTTGCAAAACAAAGTGAATGTATTTTATCTACATAAATTTCAAAACATGCAAAGCTATTCTCTATATTCTTTATTCCATACGAGCACATGGGGTAAAACTATAAAGAAAAGTAAGGGCAATAATAAAAAAATTCAGAGTAATGGTGCCTCAGAGAGGGAATGGTGGGGAAAGAGATCTGGGAGGGTCATGAAGTGGTCCTGCAGAAGTGAGAGAATGTTCCATTTCATAACTGGCTGGTGTGTACCTGGGGTTTTGTTTTATTGTTTTACTGCTTGTACTTTATATTTTGTGCGCCCATGCTTGTCCGTATCAGTAAATGGCATATCCTGTCATAGGCACAAGTCCACAAAATTTGCCTGCTGTCCTCAGTCTGCCTTTTCTGAAGGCTCCTAATCACTTTTTTTACTCTTTTTTCCAAAATTTACCTGTCCATGTTGATTAAATGACTTGCCGTTTTAGTCACTCCGAATGTAAGAAGTTACGCAACAAGAAGATAAAGAGGCTTACATAGCATAGGAAGAAGAGTTCAGTAGAATAGGTTGAAATCAATTTGGGTACCAGTGACATTAAACTTTTTAAAATTTTGAAATAAAACATAATTTTGTCTACTATTTCATGATTTCTCAAGTGGTAAGTTACTAAACTGACATTCTGAATGTGTCCGTTTATTTCTTATGGTTTTTTTCCTTCTACTGAGATGAAGTTTATGGTCGTAAAGAAGGTTGTTGGATTATTCCCTGTTCTAGATGAGAAATCAAATGTATTTTCTTTTGTTTTTCCCTATTTTAAACTTCTGTAACATTGTTTACTTTGAAAAAAAATGTTTTTGGTACATTATAAGCATATCTTTTAAACTTTTCTGCCCTGCCTGTCTGCTTGATTCCAGAAGTGAAGATGACTTCCAGTATTTTTTAGTGAAAGGTTGGCCGGTTGTATGAACAAAAATTAATGGCACGTTGGTATTGAAAACATGATTGTTTGCATGTCTCGCAATTTTCCACAAGTACCAGCTGTGGAGCTTGTATTTATAGTACTGGATCTGAGAGCAGCTGAGGATGATGCATCTTCTGGTTGCTGTGATGGACAAAAGAGGATTCTTTACACTTAACTGTCATTTTGCAGCAGTAGTTGCTCCCTGTGTCCTGTCATTGTTTTCTTTATATTAGGAAAATACTGAAGTTGGTGTGCAGAGACATTATCTTGGACTGTTTATATGTTTTCTAAACAAATTAGAATAAGTATCATCTTTATTTTCCCTTTAATCGGTTCTTCTTTTATCTGGCTCTTAGAGTCCTTCGCGCGGCCTTATTTCAGGCGTGGAGTTGGACAGAGCAGGTTTTTTATAAAACTAATAAGCAATTTTTCATCATGTGGGGAAAGAAGTAGTTCCGAGGCTGTGTTTCATAATCCTTGTACCTAACCTAAAGCTGTTCTTGGCACATAATAGGTGTTCAATAAATTGAATTTGCTTTACCTTTCTCCTGTCATGTGCTATAGATAATTGTTCCTTTGAATTAGTAATTATTTCTTTCAAATATCTACAGAACAATTGTACTTGTTTAAATATGTTTTGAAATATATCAGAGCAGAATGAAGCTTGGAGTTTTGAGAAGCTTTTACTTGTTTGAGACATCTCAATTATTTGTAGCAAATACCATATTATGATTCTTTCCAGATACTGACAACTTCTCTGACTCTTGAGGATTGATCCTCTGGTGTTTTCCCTGGTAGCAGTTTTACTCCATTAATCTTTGTAGTTTAATACCTTCAGTTAGTAAAATGTACAAAAGGAAGTTAATTTGTTAACTGTCACAGATAGCACAATTTCTACCTACCCTTACTCCTGTTTCAGGATAATTTATTGAACGTATTTATTCAATATATCCACAGATGATATAAAGCGATCAGTTCTAATTTAAGGATAATGTGTAATGCCTTTTACTCTGAAAACAAAAGCAGTTGGAAAATACAGAAAGCACAAAGCAGAAAGAAAAATCACTTTTAATCCTATCAGAGAGAACTACCATTAACATTTTTTTTCCTTTTTTTAAAATAATATTTTATTATGTTTTCGGTGTAACATGAACATTTGATGCATATTCCTCTAATTTTTTTTCCTTACACTCTTACACATATTAAATGTGTTACATAATTGAGTCATAATATAATTTGCTTTTTTTAATCTTCTAATATTTTTAATGTAATTAAGTACACCTACTCCTTACTTATCAACTATCTCATTATCCAACATCTTGCATTTATCACTATAGTAAAAAAATCTACGGTCCAGCTATGTCGCGCATTAACAACATATGTCTGGCAGTAACAAACACCGAGGTACAAGGTGAGAATAATACTGGCTGTGATGGTTAAGTTTATGTGTCCACTTGGCTGGGCCATCATTCTCAGTGGTTTGGCAGTTATGTAATGATGTAGTCATCCTCCGTTTTGTGATCTGACGTCATCCTCCATTTTTGCATAATTTCACATAATGACCTGGTCTTTGGAACCTAACCATGTCAGTGAGGAGTGGGTGTATTTCTCTACATGATTTTTAGCGAGTATATGAAATTCTGTAGTATGGATATGTAGTTACTTAGTTTTTTTTTTCTTTTTTTTTTAAATGAACACTCTGATAAACATCCTTGAAGAGAAATACTTGTGTGAATTTCCTGATCATTTTCTGAGCAAAAATTCTTGGAATAGAGATTACACCATCATAGGGTATCTAAATATTTCAAACAATTTTTTAATAGATATTTAAGGGGAGAAATATGTCTAATAGACTTTTTTATGTTCTGGAGAGTATTTTTAGTATAATTACAGGTTTTAGTTTTCAAAACAGCCATCGGGAAACCTACGTTGTTGTGTGCTGTAGAGTCAATTCCAACTCATAGCAACTCTGTAGCAACCCTATAGGACAGAGTAGAACTGCCCCATAGGGTTTCCAAGGTGTGACTGGTAGATTTGAACTGCCGACCTTTTGGTTAGCAGCCTGAGTTCTTAACCACTGTGCCACCAGGGCTCCTTCTAAATACTGAACCATTTTTAATTCCATAGTGGTCTAGATGCACCATCTCAAATGGCACCTAAAGTACAGAAATGGGGTTCATGGAGTTAGATGGCCAGAAAAGATTTTGAGAATTGCTTTAAATATTGTTTTCTTTTTGTGATATATCCATTATTTTTAATAACATACGACAAATCAGTATAAAGATGGATTGAATGAATTTTTATTTAAGAATTTGTGTGTAGTTCATTCTTACATAGATTATATCATCATTGTTAATCCAAAAGCTGACCCTGGTTAAGTCCACCTGCTTATTTTTACCTGAAGGACAAATTGAGGTTAATGTTTATTTATTTGTTTTTTTTTTTAGAATAGTGTGTTATTCTTTATATTGTCCTTTAGCAATAGAAGTGACTAATCAAATGAGTGCTTACTTCAGTAATAAATATTCCTTATCATTTTGTTCTAAGTATTCATTGTCTAAATGCATATAATATTCTTACAGCTATGTCACAATTATAATTGTTTGTTTGTCTCTTCCTAATTTGTTGTTGCTAGGTGCCATCAAGTCGGTTCCAAATTATAGTGACCCCATGTACAACAGAATGAAACACTGCCCAGTCCTGCGCCATCCTCACAGTCTTTGCTATGTTTGAGCCCATTGTTGCAGCCACTGTGTCAGTCTATGCCATTTTGGGTCTTTCTGTTTTTCACAGACCCTCTTTACCAAGCATGATGTCTTTCTCCAGGGACTGGTCCCTCCTGATAACATGTCCAAAGTACGTGAGATGAAGTCTCACGATCCTTGCTTCTAAGGAACATTCTGGCTGTACTTCTTCCAAGACAGATTTATTTGTTCTTCTGGCAGTCCATAGTATATTCAGTATTCTTTGTCAGTACCACAGTTCAAAGGCATTGGTTCTTCTTCCGTCTTCCTTATGCATTGTCCATCTTTCACGTGTATATGAGGTGATTGAAAATACTATGACTTGGGTCAGGCGCACCTTAGTCCTCAAAGTGACATCTTTGCTTTTCAACACTTTAAAGAAGTCTTTTGCAGCAGATTTGCCCAATGCTATATGTCATTTGATTTCTTGACTGCTGCTTCCATGAGCATTGATTGTGGATCCAAGTAAAAGGAAATCCTTGACAACTTCAGTATTTTCTCCGTTTATCATGATGTTGCTTATTGATCCAGTTGTAAGGATTTTTGGGTTTTTTTATCTTGCGGTGTAATCCATACTGAAGGTTGTAGAGTTTGTTCTTCATCAGTAAGTGCTTCAAGTCCTCTTTGCTTTCAGCAAGCAGAGTTGTGTCATCTGCGTATCACAGGTTGTTAATGAGTCTTTCTCCAATCCTGAAGCCATGTTGTTCTTCATGTAGTCCAGCTTCTTGGATTATTTGCTCAACATACAGATTGAATAAGTATGGTGAAAGGATGTAGCCCTGACACAAACCTTTCTTGATTTTAAACCATGCAGTATCTCCTTGCTCTGTTCGAATGACTACTTTTTGATCTATGGACAGGTTCCTCATGAGCACAATTAAGTGTTCTGGAATTCCCATTCTTCGCAGTGTTATCCATAATTTGTTATGATCCACACAGTTCAATGCCTTTACATAGTCAATAAAACACAGATAAACATCTTTCTGGTATTCTCTGCTTCTAGCCAAGATCCCGTTTCCTAATAGGAAAGTTTAACTCGGAGGTAGGACCATATCTGTCTTATTCTGAGTACCTAACATAGGCCCACTATTTAATAGGCACTCAGTGAATAAATTGATGAATCAATGAAAGTAGAGTAAGATCCAGACATTAATCCAAAAATTAATTTTTCCCCTTCATTTGAGTACAAAGCTTATAAATTAAACAGTAGTAAAATACCTACGGTTATATGTTAATTCTGTTCAGTAATCTTTTGAGCACATAAGTATTCTTCAAGAACATAATTTTAATGGCTACATATTATTCTGTTGTATTATAATCATACTTTATTTAGCTAATCACCCATTGTTAGACAACTTGAACCTTAAAACCACAGGACTGCTGTGAAAAAGAATATAAGCTGCATACGGGCAGAGAAGGACGTGTTTATAGAATGCAGTTTATGCGGCTGTCTACTTGACATCTCGACCTTTCAGTAGACACTTCAGACTCAACGTGTTCAAAACTGAGTTCCTGATGTATTCTGTTCCAGCTCTGCTCCCCTGTATTCCCCTCAACTCAATTCATGGCAGCTCTGTCTTTGTAATAGCTGAGGGCAAAAACTATGGTGTCATCCTTGACTTCTCTTTCTCATCCTCTGTCTAATTCATCAAAAAGTCTCGCGGGCTCTGCCTGAGAATATATTCAGAATCTGACTGCTTTTTACCACTACCTGCAATAACCTCCTAACTGGCCTCCCTGCTTCTGCCTTTGTCCCGCAGCAGTCTATTCTCAACAGAGCAGCTTGAGCAATCCTTTTAGAATGGAAGTCAGATTATGTCATGTTTTCCCTCAAAACCTGGAAATGGTTCCTGTTTCACTCAAAATAAAAGCTAAAGTCTGAGCAATGACCTCCCCCTCACCCTGTCAAACCCTTGCAGCCTCTTGTTCTTTTATCTAATAGTATTTTGGGTATATTTCCCCATGTCTTAAGTTTTTGTCATGAACCAAATTTTAGTGACTGTGTATATTCTATTTTCTTAATTGAAGTAAAATTCAGATAAAATTAACCATTTAAAATGTACAATTGAGTGACATTTAGTGTATTCACAGTGTTGTGCAACCACCACCTCTATCTAGTTTCAAAACTTTTCCATCACCCCATATCCATTAAGTAATCACTCATCATGCCCCTACTGCATCCCCTGGCAACCACTAATCTATTTCTGTCTCTGTGGATTTGGCTATTCTGAATATTTCATGTAAAAAGAATCATACAGTATGTGACCTTTTGTGTCTGACTTTTTTTCACTTAGCATAATGTTTACCCAAGTTGTAGCATGTATCAGTACTTCACGACTTTTCTGTGACTCAGTAATATTCTATCGTATATATATTCCACAATATATTTATCCATTCATCCACTGAAGACATTTGAGTTGTTTCCCTTTTGGCTGTTGAGAATAATGGTGCTACAAGCTTTCATCTGCAAGTTTTTGTGTGGACAGATGTTTTCATTTCTCTTGGCTATATCCCTAGGAGTGGAATTGCTAGGTCGTATGATAATTATAAGGAGTCCTGGTGGCGTAATGGTTTTAAGCATTCAGCTGCTAACTGAAAAGTCAGTGATTTGAACCCACCAGTGGCTCAGTGGGAGAAATGACCTGGCAATCTGCTCCCATAAAGGTTACAGCCTAGGAAATCCCACGGGGCAGTTCTACTCTGTCCTGTAGGGTCACTATGAGTCGAAATTGACTTGATGGCAGTAACAATAACAACATGATAATTCTGTGTTTAACTTTTTGAGGAATCAGCAAAACTGTTTTCTGCAATGCCTGCACCATTTTGTATTCCCACCAGCAGTGCGTGAGGCTTCCTATTTTTCCACATCCTTGCCAGCACTTACTTTTTGTTTTGTTTTTGTTTATAGGCATCATATAGGTAGTATTCTGTTGTACTTATGAGCTGTACATTTTTTAGCTAATTCTCTGTAATCAGACACTTGAGCCTTAGGTTCTTCATTTATTAAATGGAAATGTTGCTGACACCTACCGAGCCTAATATTCTAGGATCATTGTGAGGAGCAAATGAAATCACATATGATAAAGGGCAATCTATAACTAGAGAGCACCATTCCATATAGGATGGTATATTAAAAATTATTTAATTTCTTTGTGTGGTTGGTTTTGGTACATAAATAATTATTTTTAGTGATAATGTAAGTTTAAAGGCAGAAATAATTGAACCAATTGCTAGGTTAGTTGGCGGAGGCCTTTGCTATTGTGTATTTGTAATTGCTTTTTATTATAGTATATAATTTGAATTCCTTTATTACCTAAATAAATGGTTTTCACATCTAGATTCCAAAACAGCCAAGAGAGAAGACTAGAGAAAATCTTCCTGTAGAAAACCTAGTTATCTTCCCTTGCTACTTTGCATTTTATTATCGTAGTCTTTTTGAGGTTGCCTTAATTAATAAACTGTACTTTACTCTGCCTTTATATGTGCATTTGTTGCTTTCTCATAGAAGGCGACCATACCCAGTTTCGTTTTGTTTTAATGCCTCTTTTGCAATTCTCAAGAGCTGTTTTAGAGTTCATTTTTAAAAATCCATGTCAATAACAAGGTGCTGATTGTTTTTGGTAGTTGCCCAGTGGAGTGTGAAGTGCTGTAATGGGAGCTAGCAGAGTCTGGAATCCAGTTAGACCGTGAAAGGGACTGTAATTCCCATCAGGTGTTAGGCCAAGTGGCATTCATAGGCTTACTTTTCTGTAGTGTATCAAGAAATGGGATTGTTTTATACATAATTTTCTTTTTAAGTGGGCTAAAGCTATTATTAGATGTACTGTTTAGGGATGAATACAATAGGAATACGAAATATGAAATTAAGTTGTTGAGAGTGTCTAAAGGAAATTAGATTTTTGTTATTCATCAAGCGTAAGTGGGGAAGCTACCAAGCTCTTGGGGTTTTTCACCTTGTCTTAGATGGAGATAAATAATCAAAGCAGTGTGGTGACTGTTATGAAAGCACTGAGGAGGAGGGCCATCTAAATAAATAATTGAGGGTTAGGATGGAGAAAGGTAGGGAATGTCTGGGAAGCCCTTTCTGTTTTGGCAGAACACAAACTCTATGGCCAGAATTAGCAGAAGCAGCACAAATGAGGAAATGATTTAACTACACTTATTGTTTCCCTCTGACGTTGTTCTGGCCTGATACCAAAGAGTTCCTTTTGTAATTGTGAATAAACTAGAGGAGGCAAAATGGGTGAAGGGCAAACAAAACACAGCCTTTACTTTTTTTAATTTTATTTTAAATATTTTGGATTTTTGGTGAAAGTTTACACAGCAAATTAGGTTCCCATTTAACAATTTTTATACAGATTGTTCCATGACATTGGTTACGGTTTTCAGTGTGTCAGCATTCTCATTATTTCCATTCTGTTTGTTCTGTTTCCATTGATCTAGCTTCCCTTCCCCTCCTTGCCTTCTCATCTTTGCTTTTGGGTGAATGTTGACTGTTTGGTCTTATATAGTTGATTGCTCAAAGGAGCATATTACTCACGGATGCTATAAGCCAGCCTTTTATTTGGCTGAAAGCCGACTTCCAGAAATAGCTTCAGTTCCAAGTTCAAAGGGTATCTTAGAGCAATAGTCTCAGGGGTTCCTTTAGTCTCTATTGGTCCAGTAGGTCTAGCCTTTTTTAGAAATTTGAATTTTGCTCTACATTTTTCTCCCATTCTACCTGGGACCTTCTTCTATTGTGTCCCTGGTCAGAATGGTCCGTAGAGGCAGCTTTTACTTTTTAAGTTGCCTTTTAGTGGGGGTGGGGGGGGGGGAACCATGATTAATTATTGACAATGAAAGCAACAACAACAACAGTCAACACGGATTGAGCACTTAAGATGTGTCAGGCACAATTAGGCACTCACAGATTTTAATTCGTTTAATCTTTGCAATAATCCTATGGGAGATACTTTTCTTTTCTCCATTTCACAGATGAGGGGACTGAGGCAAAGAATTATTAGATAACTTGTCTGGCTGGGGTCAGATATTTAGGAATTGGGAGAACTGGAAAATGAATGTGGGTTGTCTGGCTTTAGAGACCCCTGACTCTGAACTGCTATGTTGTATCCATTGCCTCTCAAAATATTTATTGTTTTACTATTCTGTGCAGTAGTACTAAATGTCTATGTCTAATGTGAACTTAACTGTTGGATTAAATTTTATTTTGATGCTTCTTAATGCAGGGCAGCTTGAAAAAAAGGCGTGGGGGACACGTTATTAGCCGTTCAGACATCTTTGGATCGCTTAAATTGAATGAGATCTAGGTCTTCCATATCGTTGCTCTTCAAAATCATTCAGACTTTGTTTAGGAAAAGCAGAATTGTTAATTGAGAGTTTGTTTAATGTTTATTATAACTAGCATGTTTATTTTTTATCAGATTGGTGACATTGTGACACTAAAGAGTTATAGTTTTTTTTTTCCCTATTGTGTATTTATTTTTTAATACTCTGGGTTGTATATATAGTGAATATATATATAGTATGCTTATGCTTGTTTTATAAAAGGTTTGAAGTTTATTTTAAATGACCATGGAACTTTATATTGTAGGTCTTTTGCTTAAATCTGCTTTCTGGCAGTGTGTTTTATACCATCTTCTAGAACTATGTGAGAAGGGAAAGGGGCTGCCTGTGGGTTTTAGTTTTGGACTATAAATGGTGTACAAAATAATTGTATGCCATTTTTCTTAATTTTGGATATAGGAACCTTTCAGAAGAAGATGTCATTAGATTTTTAACAAGCCCAAAACATTCTTCCTTAGAAAGTTAATGTAAAGTTTCAGTGTTGCCACAATGATATGTTAATTATAGTTGCAGGCAAAATCTTTAGTAGTTTGCCAACAGTATAATTACAACATACAGACTCTGAGATATTAGATAAACAAATTTATTCTGGGGAAGAAGAAGGCTTTTAAGTACAAATCTTGTTTTGACTGCTTATTTTCTAGGGCTCAGTAATTAAAACATTATTTCTGCATCATGGTTGGAAAGAAGGCAAGGAAAAAAGGAGGATGAAATAGAGAGATTTAACGGACTTTGTAAGTCCAATTTTGACATGAAGATGCTCCAAGGGAGAAAATGGTCAATTGTGGTTCAGCAGTGAACCTTCAAAACATTTTCTGATAGTCATTTTGAAGGTATTTATATATTTATCTTGGATATGGTTCTTTGCGAAGCCTTTCCATAAAAGATACTATCTTGCCCTTCTCCAGCTCTCCTAAGATAATAAATGTCACCTGTAACCCAAGGAATAAAAAGTTGACAGAAGGGGAAAGGTGTGAAAGTTGTATGGTGAGGATAAATTTGGGATCATCTACATGTTGAACTTGGGAAAAGATGCAGCCTGGTCTTAGTTTCTGAGCCTGCCCTCAGAAACTCATACTTGAGAAGGAATTTGGAGGTGATGGGGAGCCAAAGCCTAGAGGTGAAGATGAGCAAAGAATGTTATTGGGGAGGTCAGGAGATAGCCTAAACAATGACTCTAGGGGAGTCCAGAAGATGGTTAAGATAACAGCCATTGTAATAACAGTAGCTAACTTAGTTTGACTTCCTCCTTGAAACAGTTTCCTCTCTTGACTCTCAGGACCTATGCTGCTCAGATTACCTTCTTTCCTCTTGGGCCATTCTCAGTTCTTCCTCACCTGTTTATGTTAAAAGTACACCAGAGTTTTGTCCTCAGATCTCTTCTCTGTCTTTCTACAAAGAAGACTCTGTAGGTGATTTCATCCTCTTCGAAGGCTTTCAATGTCATTGAGATGATAATACTCCCAAATTTATTTCTCCAGCCTTGACCGCTCTCTAGAACTCTAAATTCACACATCCCACTGTAACTTTACTCTTAAGTTCTTAAACGTAACATGTCTTAAACAGAATGGTTGTTTTTCCCACTGAAAGTGGCTCCTCCTCAGTCTTACCCATTCTTTTAGTTGCTCAGAGCAAAAATATTGGAGTCATTCTTGCCTTCACCCTTTAGACCACATGTGATCCATGAGTAAGTCCTGTTATCTCTGCCTTCAGAATCTACCCTAAATCCAATTACTTTTTACTGTTTCTACTCAGTCGGTATTGCAGTAGCCTCCTGTTTCTCTGTTTCCACTCTTGTTCCCATGCAGTAGCCAGAGTCATGTTTTAAAAATGCAAATTAGATCATGTCACCTCCTGTGCTTAAGCTCCGTCATTGGCTTCTTGTCACTTTTAGAATAAAATGTAAAATCCTCACCTGGGCCACAAGGCCCTACAGAATCTGACCTCTGGCTAGGTATCTGATTTCACATCTCATCATTGTTTACTCTGCTGAGGCTACACTGGTGGTCTTGCTGTTCTTTAAACTTTGTTTAGGTCCCTGCTTAAATATCACCTCCTTAGAGGCATCCTGCTTGCTCTTATCTGAAATAGGCACCCTGACCACCTTCACCTTTTATCACTGAACCCTGCTTTATTTTTCTTTGGGGCATTATATTACCTCCATTTGTTAGTTATCTACTCCCTTATTAGAATATAAGCTCCATGAGGGTAGAGCCTTGTTTTCACAGATATCCTCAGGCCTGGGGCATGGTACCAGTACCAGTTGCTGTTGAGTTAATTTCAACTCATGGAAACCCCATGTGTTACAGAATAGACCTGTACTCCATAGGGTTTTCAATGGCTGTGATCTTTGGGAAGTAGATCACCAGACCTTTCTTCTGAGGTGCCTCTGGATGGATTTGAACCGCCAGCCTTTTGGTTGGTAGCCAAGCACTTAACCGTTTGTGTCACCCGGGGATTCCATACCCACTTGCCATCAACTCGATTCCAACTGATGGCGTGGTAGGCACTCAAATATTTGTTAAAGGAAGGCATTTTTTTAAACATTTCCTTTGTACTGGTCCCTGAGCTAAACTCTTGACATGGGTTAGTCATTAATCCTCACAACAGTTCTATGAAGGAAGGCATTATTATTGTACCCATTTTACAAATAAGAAAATTAAGGCTTACAAAGTTTGTTTCTTGCCCAAGTTATAGATGAAGCTGGAATGATATAATTTAGGGTGGGGTCAGAGTAAAGCCTCTACAGTATTCTATTTTCTTCACTGATAAAATCCTTGAAAATGTATTCGAGAAATATTTTCTAGGTCAGCTCACCTTTTGATTATTGAATATTGGGCCAAATTATAAGACAAAACTTAGTTTTGGATCAAGAGACACAATACTTTTGATGTAGGAATGGGTCCCTTCTCTTGGCCTAGCCCCGGAAACACAGCATCTTGGAACTAACTCATGGATTTCTCATGCCAAATATGGTTCTTATGGGAGTCATTGGGAGTCGTGGCTGCCATGCTTTCACTCATGCCTCCTGCCAGTCTATTTTCCAAACTGTAGTCTGCAAATGTAATTTGCCATGGCTTCTGATGGCTCAGGGGTTCATGGACCTCTTGAGATTCATGCACAGTTTGTCCCTGAGATTTTAGTGCAGTTTCTCCCCTTTACTGTTCACGGCACTTGAACCACACTGGCTTTCTACCAGTACCTGGATGGCACATGCTTCTCTTTGCTTCGGGCTTCTTAATGCAGTTCCTTCAACCTGGAATACGTATTGCCTAGTGGTTCAGAGCTGTGGAGCTAGATGGCCCACATCTGAATCTAGGCTCTGGCATTGGGCAAGCTCCTTTGTCTCTTTGTCTCAGGTACTCCAACTGTAAAATGGAGATAATAATAGTGAGGATTAAACTGATGGTTACATGTGCCTGGCACATGGTAAGCATTCAGTAAGTGTTAGCTGTTGTTATTATTCCCCCACTTTGCCTAGTTAACTCCTACATATCCTTTAGAGCAGAGGAGCCCTGGTGGCACAGTGTTTAAGTGCTCAGCTGCTAACTGAAAGGTCAGTGGTTCGAACTCACCAGCTGTTCTGCAGGAGAAAGATGTGGCATTCTGTTTGCATAAAGATTACAGCCTTGGAAACCCTATGGGGCAGTTCTACTCTGTCCTATAGGGTCACTATGAGTTGTAACCAACTTGGCGATGGGTTGGTCTTTGGATCCTTTAGCCCAGCCTTCTCTGTCTCCCCAGACTAGAGTTTACTTGTTCAGAAATCACCTATTTTATATGTTTTCTTTAATACAGTCCTCTTTATTTGCCTTAGTGTGCCTTTTATAATTTCAGAGCATGTATTTATTTGCTGTGATTATATATCTGTCTCCTCCATTGGCTGTAAACTTTAGAAGGGCAGAAATAACTCTTGCTTTCCATCTCATCCCCAGCACAGTGCTTAGTACATAGTTTGTGCTCAGTAAATTTGCTCAGTGAATGAAAGTGCTGTTTAACTTTTCCTTTCTTAAAATAGAATCTTAGGATCTTTTGCAAAAACCTTTTCTTTGAGAAAGTTTAATGTTAGCATGGAAGTTAGCATTATATCAGACTTGGAAGATCTGAGAGCTGAGTCCATCGGGTAAACGTGCACAGGGACTAATGGAAGACAGGGTAGAAAGATCAGGAAAACAGACTTGGGGCCAGTGTTTTTATTGAAGGTCTTTGAGTGGATGCGCCATCTTGGATATAGTTACGAGATTCAACAACGATTCAGCCAGTGCTTATTGAGTCCCTGCTCTGTGCTGGACATTAAGCTAGGCTTCGAGCACATCATCCTCCTAACTGAATGTATGTCTCAGAGAAACAGCTTGGGGAGTTGAATGCATTTATTTATGCCTTTTCATGCTTACCATATGGTTGTGCCTTTTGGGTGTGTGTGTTGTGGGTGGTGAGGTCAAGAATCTGTTTCCCTCTACATTCTTCACTGATGAGTGGTGTCTGGAGTCTTAAAAGCTTGTGAGCGGCTATCTAATATACAGCATTGGTCTCACCCTGTCAGGAGCAAGGGAGAATGAAGAAAACCAAAGACACAAGGGAAAGATTAGTCCAGAAGACTAAAGGACCACAACTACCACAGCCTCCACCAGACTCAGTCCAGCACAAGTAGATGGTGCCGGGCTACCACTAGCAACTGCTCTGACAGGGATTACAATAGAGGGTCCAGACAGAGCTGGAGAAAAATGTAGAACAAAATTCTAACTCACAAAAAAATACCAGACTTACTGGCCTGACAGAGACTGGAGAAACCCTGAGAATATGGCCCCCGGACACCCTTTTAGCTCAGTAATGAAGTCAGTCCTGAGGTTCACCCTTCAGCCAAAGATTAGATAGGCCCATAAAACAAAACGAGACTAAAGGGACACACCAGCCCAGGTGCAAGGACGAGAAGGCAGGAGGGGACAGGAAAGCTGGTAATAGGGAACCCAAAGTCAAGAAGGGGAGAGTGTTGACATGTCATGGGGTTGGCAACCAATGTCACAAAACAATATGTGTACTAATTGTTTAATGAGAAGTTAGTTCTATAAACCTTCATCTAAAGTACAATAATAAAAAAAATTTCTAGAAGAAGAGAAAAATTGCTTCACACCTATGCAAGAATTCTCATGCAAGCAAGCTTGTTATATCTAGAACACAGGAGAAAATTTTGCAGCAGCAAATTCTAATGGTAAGATAGCTCTATCTGCCATGAGATTCCATATTTTCTGTAAAACATAAACTGTAAGAGACAATTCTAAAGACCTAGAGATGAAGGATTTCCAATACTTATTCTACTTTTCTGCCTCCTTTTTTTTTCTTAAATCCTTACCCTGTCTGGTGGCCTGCCAGCACATAGTCTTCTGCTTACACTATTTAAAATCTGGTTATCTTTCCTTCTGCCTCTTGTGTACCTATTACTGCTGTTGCCTAAAAGTTACGTCTTTACTGTCTAGATAGGGATTTAGAGTTTCTGTCCCCTCTAGAGATAGTGTTTCTTGCCAGATGCTGAATAAGTTGGCTACTCAGGAGAAGAGACTCAGGAAGCAAAGTGGTCTCCAGGGAGCTACATTCCAGTTCACAAATAAGAATTATCTGCTTCTGAAGTCAGCACTGTGGGTGACATAGAAAGAGAGAGGAGTCATGGTTCCTAGCCTCAATGAAGTGACAGTCTATGAGGAAAGCTAAGACTAACTTAGTCACTTATTCTTCAGATTTTTGTTGAGTATCAATCAAGTATGTGCCCAGGCACTGTTCTGGGAGCTAAGGATATAGAAGTGAATGAAACAGAAGATATTGGTCTCATGGAGCCTGCATTCTAGTGACCCAGATGATAAATCAGGTAGTCAAGAGTGTAGTGAAGAAAAATAAATCAGGGTAAGAAGATGGAGAGTGACAGCAGGTGCTGGTTTTAAATAGGATGGTCAGAAAGTGCCTTCTGAAAAAGTGATACTTGAACAGAACCTGAATGAAGTTAGGGAGTGGGTTGTTCAGATCTCTGGGAGAAGAGCATTCCTGGTAGAGTAGTAACTATAAAGGCCCTGAGTTGAAAGTGTGTATTTAATAAGAAGGCCCGTGGGGCTGTGGTGGAGGAGTAAGGGTGAGTCTTTGGGGATGAGGTCAGAGAGGGAGTGGGGGATGGGGCAAATTATAAAACCTCATGAGATTTTTTTCAGCGTGTGATAAGAAGCCACTGGAAGGTTTTCAACAGAGGCATGACATGGACATGGTACGGCTTACATTTTAGAAGGATCACTGCCTGTAGTGCAGAGAGTAGACTCTTCAGGGGCCAAGGAGGGGTGGGGGGAAGAAGCAGGGAGACCAGTTAGGAGGTATTACAGAAGTCTAGGCAAGAGAGATGGTGGCTTGAACTAGGGTGGTAAACCCGTTGCCATTGAGTCGATTCTGACCCATGGTGACCCTAGAGGACAGAGTAGAACTGCCTCATAGGATTTCCAAGGAGCGGCTGGTGGATTTGAACTGCCGACCTTTTGGTTAGCAGTCATATCACTTAACCACTGCACCACCAGGGCTCCAAGGTGGTAATGAATGCTTAAAATAGAGTGATGTTCTGACTTCAGTCCTCAAAAAAAAAAGCCTAGAGTCCATTTCTTGTAGGAAAAGGGATGATTTGTCCTAGACAAAGCTAGTACGCTGATGACGCGTGACCTGGGGACGCATGCTACATTTGTAACAGCTTTTATGTCTGTGAAAATATGGCTTATATGTTGGAACATATTAATTACTTTAATTCCACTCTTCTGTGCATGCTTCCTGAGAAACAGTAGAAGTCATACACACTGTATTTTAGCTCAGTTGACCTTGAGATACGAACCATTGTGTTAAAAATTATTGTCCAGTCTTTTCAGTAATCCAGTTCTCTCTATATTCTGTCTGTGGAAGCTGATAAAATCTGACATTTTATGTGTATATTGTACATGCATGCCTTGTTTTGGTTTTTATTTTTATGCTCCTTAAAATGATATAGAATTTAATCAAATTAAAATTATACATGACATATGGAAGGTGTTCATCCCAGTGCCTGTTAGGTATAGGGCAGTGTAGAGAATCCATAAGACATGGTCCATGTACATAAGTAATTTATAATGTGGTAGGGGAACCAGAGATTAGATGGCATACCATAGTAATACTTTGACTCTTGCCAAGAAATAAAATTTTTAGATTTAGCTTTAGCTTACTTTAGCAATTAGTGAACTTTTCTTGCTTTGGCTTAAAGACCATGGAATACCTGTTTTTAAAAATTTAACATTTGTATAGTACTTTACTCATTTCATCCTGTGAACTAGGTATTACCTCAATTTTTGACAGGTCACCATACCAAAAACCCAAACCCGTTGCTGTCGAGTTGATTCCGACTCGTAGCAACCCTATAGGACAGAGTAAAATTGGCCCATAGGGTTTCTAAGGCTATAATCCTTACAGAAGCAGACTGCCACATCTTTCTATCACGGAGTGGCTGGTGGGTTGGAACCACCAACTTTTCATTTAGCAGCCGAGTGCTTAACCACTGTACCACCAGGGCTCCAGAGAGGTCACAAAAGCTCAATAATACCCAAGGTCACACAAAAAAATCTAAATACAGTATTTCTTAATTGTTTAAAAAAGATACCAATATGTAGGTACTGATGCAGGTCCTAGGATTCCAAATACTGTACCCTTTCTTTTACATGTCCCGGGCTTCTTCACCCCCCACCCCACTCCCTTTTGTTTTAATGGTTTGAAGCATCCTATTTCCTAGTTGGGTGAAAGGATGTGAGTTAAATCTCAAGCATTAATTCAGAAAGAAAAATCTTTTGGTGCAGTTGAAAACAGTAACTCATTGCCCACAGAAGTAATAGTGGAGTTTATGGGCTTTAGAAGGTTCTGATGAGCTCAGATGTTGTGATTAATATTTTATCTTTATAAGAATCTTTTTTTGTTTGCAGAGTTCAAGGGTTTTAAAGTTTTTTGTTATGAAATATTTCATATCTTCTAGGTAATCCATGTATATGTAAATATAAAGAATAAAATTAAACAAGCAGCCCTATAACTGCTACCTAACAATAGTACTGAATTTTGCATTGTTCTAAGTTGTCTTTTATACACACACGTACACACATCTTTCATTTGGAAATTGAAATCTTTTAAATATTGTGGATAAATTTAATCTTGTTTGGTCAGACTAATACATAAATAACTTTTTAAAATTGTATTTTTATTTACTTATTTATGTTAAAAAGTTTTTTGTTGTTGACTAGAGGCAATTGTTTAAAAAAGAACTTGGTTTCTAAGCTGGAAGTTAGGAAAACAGTTTCAGAAGCTTCAGAGATCTGGGAGAGGGGAGTATTGAGGAAGAGGAAAGGATTTCATGTGAATCAAAGAAGATACTCTCTGGTGTAGTTTTTGTTTCTTTTCTTTATTAGGGAAGAGAGAACAAAGGGATAGGATCTGAGAAATGACCCTTTCTTAAGTTGTTCTTGGCAGAATTGGTACCACCAATGAGTTTCTAAAAGGGTGAATGAAACGTGATTTAAAGGATTTATGACAGCACATTTTCTAGCGGTTGAAAGTGTTTATTTTAACCATGTTTTTGAGTGGTAAAGAGTACATCAGAGGTCACACCCTGCATCTCGTTATTGTCTTTATTGTTGATCCCGCTAAAACCTGGAACCTGGCTGATACAGTATGACTCAAATGTCCATTTTCTTGGTAGAGTTTTTGAGTGTGTGTTTGTGTGGTCTTTCATCTTTTAGAAACTATAATCTTCGTAGTTCCCAGTTTTAAATGGTAAAGAAAGTTTTAAACAGTGTCTGTGGTATAATTTCAGGAGAGTGATAATACGTATAAGACCAAACCAGACCCATTGCCGTTGAGTCAGTTGCGACTCATAGTGACCCTATAGGACAGGGTAGAATTGCCCCATAGGGTTCCTAAGGAGCAGCTGGTAGATTGGAACTGCCGACCTTTTGGTTAGCAGTCAAATGTTTAACCACTGCACCAGCGGGGCTCCTGATGATACGTATACATATGCATAAAAATGCCTTCCTGTGTTTTGCTTTGGGAATTGCTGCATGTAGGGAATAAACATTTAAATGATGAGTGTCTTGACTAAGAGTCTGGGCTCTGGAGCCAAACTCTCCAGATTCATATCCTGGCTCTGCCACTAGCTCTGTAGCCTGGGTAGGTTATTTAATTTCTCTGTGATGGTTTCTTTATCTGTAAAATGGGAATAATAAAACATCTGCCTCATTGCGTAGTTGGGAGTATTAAATAAGTTAGTACACAGAAAGTGCCTATAGCTCGGAGTTAAGTGCTTCCTACATGCTGGCTGTTATTTAAATCTTGTATGTAGTGCCTTTTGGTTAGAAGTACATGTTGTTGCTTAGATTACCATTTGTGTGTGGAAAGCTGTTCTTTCTAGAACCATGTCTCTTTGTCACATGATTACGTGCAATGTGAACCTTATTAATACTCTGTCAGCATTTGAGGTTGGAATGTAAGTGTCTGGGCATACCCAGCGATCCCGCAAGAGAACTAAGCACAGTAGCAACTGTTGCTATTTGTGTCCTAAGCAGCAGCTGTCTCAGACAGATTTATTTTTTAATCCTGATCTCACTGATAGCCTGGGATGTGGCCCTGCCCTAGAGAAGTAGATTGGTTGCAGTGTCCAGTCTTTGAGGAGATTTCATGACCACATGTTATAATGGATGCTGTTCCATGTGAAATATGAAGAGCAAGAGTTTTGTATGTATGAGAAAGGAAGAGAAGTTAAGCCTCAGCATTCTAAGTCAATCCCTAAAGTATAGTGTGACTGGGTTACTTACACAAGAAACTACTTTTAATATGGGCAGTAAGAGTTCATGCTTTTCAGGCAAAACTTAATTTTCCTGTTTATAACATCCTACAGATGAATTAGTAGTCTGTGATTCCATATATATGTATATATGTGTGTGTATATATGTACATATGTTTATATATGTAATGATTCTGTAGTAATACATTAGTTATTATCAGCTGTGGATTTTAGAACTAGGACTGTCTTTCCAGTGGCTACTTCATTACCAAATGTTTTTTTGAAGTAGATAATAAGATCTTTGAAGACAGTTTGTTTCACGGCTTTTAAGCCTTGAACTGAAACTGTCCCATTAAGGCATCTTTAAACAACGGTTTAACTTATTTAATAAAAAATGTTCATCCTGAGCATTGCACTCTTTTAAATTATCTGTATGAAATTAAATGGACAACAGTAACTCCAAAACACAGATGAAAACTTGAAGGGGCAAAGAATCTAAGCGAGCGGTGGTGAAACAATATGGCTAGAGATAGGAAGAGTGGTGACGCAATGTGAAGCATGTAACCGTTGTCAGTGAACAGTACGTGTAGAAATTGTAGAAAGGGTGTATATTTTGTTATGTATATTTTCATTAGAAAAAAGAGCTTGTTTCAAAGAGCGGTTGGAGTAATTCAGTAATTTTCTAGGTTTATTATTATTATTTTTTTTTCTGATGTGCTGAAATATTTCAAAGCCTTATAAGGCACCCTGAAACAGTAACCTGCCCCATCTCCAGATTTTGACCACTTACTTACCTAGGGAGGATAAACATTCAGTTGCAAAATCCTTATGGAGCAACTACTATGTACCAGGCTCTGTTCTGAGTCCTGGTTATGCCCAGTAAATGTTGTTGGTCTGATTTTTTTTCAAGTTCCAAATAAAGATCACCTCTTAAGAATGTGATTACTTTTGTTTTTCATTTGCCCTTTATCAGATTCAGTGGTATAAATTTACTGATTGGGATGTTTTGAACATATAACAGCCGTGTTGAACTAAAGAATATGTGTCTGAGTGACATAAAATTAAACATTTTATCCTCTAGGTATTATTAACCCAAAGAACCCGAAGGAAGCTCCCAAGTCCTTCAGCTTTGACTACTCCTACTGGTCTCATACCTCGGTGAGTGTGCTCATGGTGCACCCTGCTGTCAGCAGTCTCCACTGTCAAACCTTCTGCCTCCTCTTTCCTTTTGGTCTGTTCTATTACCAGAGCAGATCTGATTCTTGGTTTGTAAATGTGGTCTGTCATAGTTCATTTTTTAATATAGTGAATGCTTTCTGAAGTATTTTCCTTAATAAAGTATTTTGGTTGATGGAAAGTTAAATATACAAATACACATACATATATACATATATATATATATAACTGATTTAGTGTAGAAATTATCATATTGGTGTGTGTATTTTTACCAAAATTAAAAAAAAACTGATTTGGTTTATACTAAATTTATATGGAACCTAATTTAGTCTGTGATTTAGATATCCCTTCAGGATTTATTTATCAATATTTCAGGATTCTTGTTATGAACATTATTATACTTATAAATCTTAGGAATTGCCAGATTAAAGATTGCTTAGTATGTTGTTAATTGTAAGTTAAATTTTGAGGGTATAGAGAGCACAAGTATAGAGAGTATGACTGGAAAGATTGGGGTGACCACAGTGAAAAGATTTGTTCATTTAAATGGTAGTAGAGTGGTGCAGTTTTCGAACAATTTGAGAGAGCCTGCAGGTCCACAAGGAAGACAAAGGTTTATAAAATCTGGGAGAATGGAGAGTACGGCCCTTCATGATTCCTTTATTCAATATAAGACCCCAAATCTTACTGGCTTCCAGAGATTGTTCCTAAACTAGAGTTTACTTCTGCATCATCCATCCAAAAATGTTAAGCTTTCTTTTTTTAAAATTTTTCCTCCTGTTTTGTGTTGGGGAGTAGGAGATGTTTTAAGCTAGCAAAAAACCTAATTGCCAAGGGAAGGGCCTGTATAAGGGGTTGGAAACATCCCTTACTGAGCACTGGGTTTACTGGGAAGTACTCACACTACCTGGAGCAAGTTCAAAGAGGTATTTTTACATGTAGACTTGACTTTTGATCTTTTTAAGTAGAAAGACTCTTGCTTTCCACTTAGGAAAATCTTCTTGGAGTTCCCAAGAAGAGTGAATGGAAGAGTGATACTTCTAAAGTTACAGAAAATGAAGTGCAGTCTTGCCAGATAATTTCATGTGGATATTTTTACGTATGTATGACTGACCTGGATGACTCTAATAGTGCCTGTGTGTGTGTGTGAGAGAGACAGAGAGAGAGAGAGAGAGAGAGAGAATTCGTGTTTAACAAGAAAAATAAACTTTGTAGAAGGGATTTTAAAATTTTATAGTATATTTTAGGTGACTGTTATGTTTCCAAACACTGTTGGTTTATTATAGAGGCTACCAAATAAGTATAGGAAAGGATTTGAATAAAATGTGATTTATTTGTCCTTTTAACTTTACAGCCCGAAGATCCCTGTTTTGCATCTCAAAACCGTGTGTACAATGACATTGGAAAGGAAATGCTCTTACATGCCTTTGAGGGATACAATGTCTGTATTTTTGCCTATGGACAGACTGGTGCTGGGAAATCTTACACAATGATGGGTAAACAAGAAGAAAGCCAAGCTGGCATCATTCCACAGGTAAAAACCAAAACAACAAAAGAACTCTTCTGTTCATCATTACTCTTAGTCTTAAATTACTTTAACAGTTATTTTTTATATAGCAAACATATATTCAGGGACTGTTGTATGGAAGACACAAAGGTGAATAATCTGTCCCTTTCCCTCGGAGGAGCTTAGAGCCTAGTGGGAGAGGTGGACATGTGTACAGCTGTCTCTAAAGGCAGGAAAATTAATACTTGATAAAGATTGTGCCATATACCCAGTGTCACATTATTTTATTTTTTGTAAAGTGTTACCAGCTTCTGAATCTATGAAACATGTCTGTGATATTTATTAAATAGTAGAAGCTTAATCTCATGAGACATGTATAAAAAGTTAAGTAACTTTTCTTACTAAAGAGAGTAAAACATTTGAGACGTGATGTACATAAGATGTCTTTTCTGTTATCTTATTAGCTTAATATTAACTTTCCTTTTGTCTTACTAACTTAATACTAGGAATTTAAACTTTATATAGCCTGAGATTTCCCTTTTTAAGAGCAGTTAGTATTATTTCTTTTGTTCTTATATTCTTTGGGAATGGAGAAGAGTTCTGACATGAGTATTTAGGAGGAACTTCCTTTGTTAAAAACAGAAATGTAGTTCACTCTTATTTAACTATATTTGGAGTTAATTTTACTTTTTTTTTTTTTTTTTTTTTACCATAGGCATAGTGCCACTATCTCTATATTCTGAGAATAAAATATGTAAGGGGACAATAGCTACTTTTTCTAATGGGTTATTGTACTATAATATTAAATTCAGCTATATAATTTAAATGCTTGATTGTTAATAAATGCTAGGAAATTTTCAGAAAAACATTGCACATACTAGCATACATTTTTTCCTATAATTAAGTGTTTAAGACATTTTGGCAATTGTCCTTTGTATATACTAATAATAAGTATAATACTATTTAGAGAAAACGTTATGTATCACTCACTGTGTGCCAAGCACAGGTTTAAGTGCTTTGCAAATGTTAGTTCATCTAATTCTCATATAACCCTAAGAGGTAGGTGCTATTGTTACCCCTGTTTTACAGATGAGGAAACTGAGGCACAGGTCATGTCACTTACCTAAGTAAATGCCAAGCCAGAATCCAGACATAGACAAGGTCATTCTGAAGTCTTTACTCTCTGCCAGTATGCAGTAGTTCTTCAACAGTAAAATAATTGTTGGCAGATAATAGCAGATTATGCTCAATTACCTTATTTGTTTAATCCTATTACCACACTTAGTTTCTCCTTCCTTTCCCCTTAATTTAAATTTGTTTGTTATTAGAGTTCTTGATAATTACATATATATCTCTTTTCTGGTAGAACTTTGGAATACTTTCTTTCAGTGCAAAAGCATGGTTTCTCAAAAAGATGATTTATTATTCAGAAAGTTAATTTGTAATAAATTTTAAATTATATTTAGGCTTCTAGAGAATTATGAACATATAGTTTATTTTCGAAATACATATTGATTGCTTTGATCCTAAAGCTATAGCAAATGAAAACTCAGGAGATTTTTATTAATTATTTTTATTAAAATATCACATATTTTAAATAAGTTCAAGGGGTAGGGAGTATGATATTTTATAGTTTTCCTGATCTAGAACAATTAATGTTTTCTGTTAGAAATGTCACTGTGTAGTGGTGTAGTATCTCATATACAGGCTGGAATCTAAAGATAGTGGTAAAAGCAATATTTTCTAGAGTTGAAATTATTCTTCAAAATTCCTTCAGTTCCCCTCCCCAAATTTATAATGTATATAGTAACTGACAGTGTATAATAATATATCTTATATAACATGATAAATAACCTGTGTGTGTAAAATATGGTTTAATACTAGTTTTACTGCTACAATTATAATGTTGATAGTAGAGTCACAATTACTCTAGTACGGTATGAAAGATTGAATCCACATAAATTTAAATGTGCCAATGACATAACTCCCTTGTAAGAGACATAATTTTCCCTCTTTCCTCAAATATGGCTTTCCTTCTCTGAGGAAACAATATTGAGAGGTACTATTGCTGAGGGAGAAGAAAGATTAGATGAGAGGACTGTATTCACAGTTTTCCTTTTATTTTGTTTGAAGCATTAATTATACCTTGGTGTTGATGCTATTAATATTTTGAGGAGGGGGGGCTCTCGCTAAGTTACTTCACATTCATGGGTAACTTAGTACTTCTCTGATTTGTGATATTCACACCTCTCGTTTTGCTTCTGTAGTTATGTGAAGAACTATTTGAGAAAATCAATGACAACTGTAATGAAGAAATGTCTTACTCTGTCGAGGTGAGTACAACTCAGGATTGAAATCAGGGTCTCTGCACTCCATTCCCTTAAACATTACTTGTAAATGGCGTCAGATTGTGACTGCTACAGATCACTTAACCTTTCTCCTAATTTTGTGCGTTTAGACTATAAGTTTTAGTTTTAATGAATCATATTGCAATTAAATCCTTGTTAATAAATCTATGCCTTTATTTTCAGTTATTTCCTTTGTATGTATCCTGGTTGTTAAACAATACATTTGGATTGCCAAGTGGCCTTTTAGAAAGAAAGGCTATACTGATTTTCAGTCCCACCAGGAGGGTGTAAACACCCATTGTACTCCTGTCAACATTTCGTATTAACATTTTTTGTCTTTGCCAATTTGAAAATTTCTCACTCTTGCTTAAATTTTTGTTTCTTGGATTGTTAGTATGGTTGAACGTCTTTTAAATTTTGCATATGCCTTTTTATGTTTTGGGTGCTCAATGTTTTTATTCATTTGTGTGAACTCTTCCCCTTTAATATTGTTAATAATTTTTTTGACAGGCCTAGTTTCTTAAACATTTATGTAATCAATCCCCTCTTCCCCCTTATAATTGCTTATAAACTTGGAAAGTTATTTTCCATCCAGTGTTTACCTTGGCTTTTTCAATAAGATGTCTGTAGAATTGCTTATATACATTAGTTTATTTCATAAACATTTCCTCTCTTTTGTGTGTGTCTTATGAAGCTGTCATTTCAGCCCCCCTCTTTTGGTATTCAGTTTCATAGTAACTAAAATTATTAGTAACTGAAATTCTGTCAGCATGAGCCTGTTCTCAGAAATTTAGCTGTCTTTTAAGCAAGCTCTAGATTATTTATTTTTGAGGTTATGTATTGTGAATTTTTAATAGAACTTTACAGTTCCTTAGCTGCTTTGGGTCTTTTTCATTACCTGTAAACAATGTTGCATAAATTTATAAATTTTAAAGAATTCTGCCTTGCAACTATCATCCTCCAATAGGGGAACATGCTGCTCTAAAGATATTTTGTGTTAAAATGAATTCTCTAAATAGCTTATTTTATCCTATAACCGTTTTTAAAAAAATCACAAGATAGAAATATTGAGCTCTTATGAGTAATAAAATAAGATGCCATTTTCTTTCATGTTAGAGTTCACAGGCTTATTTGGATTTCAGCGTAGATCCCTTGTGGGACCTCCCTTACCTCTTCTTCTTTTCTCACCTTATTCACTCTGCTATAGCCACAGTGGCTTTCTTTCTCAAATATATCAAGAACATCCCTGCCTCAGGCCTTTGCATTTACTGTTTCTTCTCCTGAAACTTTCTTCCCCTGGATATCTCCTTGACTAAGTTTCTCACCTCTGTCAAGTCTTCGCCCATATCTCACTCTCTCAATGAGGCTTACCTTGACCACCTTGTTTAATACCACTTGTTGCCCTCCATCGCAGGTCTTCTCATCTCTCTTGTCCTGTTCTATTTTTCTTTTTTCCATAGTATTCGTCGCATTGTAATATAGTATATAATTTAATTTTTTTTAATGTTTATTGTTTATTGCCAGTCTCACTTGCTAGAACATAAGCCCACTAGGGAAGGGAGCTGCGTCTGTTTTATATATTGGTGTATGCCAGGTGCCTAGAACTGTGCCTGGAAGATATCAGTGTTCAGTGAATTGATTTGGCCACGGAGGAGCTGTAACGATTGGTTCAGAGGTAAAAGAAATAGTGATGGCTTTGGATGGATTTACATATTAGAGGATAAGTAATGGAGCACATCAGCCTTCAGCCTCTTTAGTCTTAAACACCTTGTGTGAAAAGGGGCAAGTTTTCTAAGAAGATATATCTTCCTGGGATTCAGGATTGTAAGTACAAGTTTAAATGCACAAGAATGATTAAAGTAAAACCTCACCTTCTAGGATGACCTACAGTTGGAAAGAATATTTAAGAATATTTGTTGTCCTATTGTTTTATTCCTGCAGTGAGTCTTTCAGGGTTCACAAAAAAAAATTTATTTAACTGATTTTAAAGTACAGTATAAAAATATATTTCATCAGATAGATCAGAGACTGAGAGAAAAGGCAAAAAAAAAAAAAAATGGAGATAAGATTCTGTCTCTGGTCATCTGAAGATATGTCTATAGAAATTTAAAATTGAAAAATGTAGAAATTATACTGTATGCTTGAATAGCTCAGTGGATACAGAAGAGTATGATTGCTGTGGTGAATTTGTCTCAGTTCACAGCCTTGCTTGCTTAAGGTCCGATTTTATAGCTACATTGGGAACAGAACCATCCTTTAAAGTCAGTCTCTTGAGCGAAGCTCATTCAACTGATGTGATGAAACCAGAATGTTGGTTTGTTAACTTTTCATGAGGAATAAGTATTACCCAGACTGGAACACTCACATAAGCAAATTAGTGTAGTCTGTTCCTGTGGGCAGACCTATATTGGAACCCTTTTGGTTGTTGGGTAAGCATAGAATTAGAGGGAGGGGAGTTGATTAAGTGAATTAAATGTTTAATTACCTCAGGTTAGAAATGATAACCTAATGTGTTCATCTCTGTGATAGGAATGGTCCTGCTGATAGGACAAGAATTCCTGAAGTGTTTTGTCTGAGGCTCTTTCTGTTCCCCAAGGCTTGGATAGGTCTTGTCAAAATCACCTTCCATGCTGATCAACCCTCATCCCTTCTAGTGGAGACATTGTCCAAGTTCAGTCACACTGTGATCATTCTCAAAGTATTAGAGTCACTGGTTTCTTTTGTCTTCCCTGCTTTGGAATATTGATCTTATTGTAGTTTTAACTCTTGATAGAAGTCTTATTTCTAAGCTCTTTGGGAAATCTCACTGTAATCCCCAATTACTGAAAACAATGTGCATTTTTACAAACACACTGATAGCTGATAAGTTGCTATGAAAAACAATATTTTTCTGCCTAAGACAGTAGCAGCCACTATGTGCCAGAGATAGCCTGTTTACCTCCTTTTCTTCCCTGAGAAGATCAGAGGATTGGCTCTAGCCTACACAGTGTGATATCTGTGTTCACAGAATAAAAGGAGCTAGGACTAGGACATTTCACTTGGTAGAGGTTGCCAATCTCTAATTGTACAGCTTTTAAAAAAAGTTTTTAAAAATCTTTTTAATGTGTGGGATTTTTTTTGTAAGTTCTCTAGTTCTCTTTAATAATTTGTTCCTAGGTAAGCTATATGGAAATTTACTGTGAGAGAGTACGAGATTTGCTGAATCCAAAAAACAAGGGTAATTTGCGTGTGCGTGAACACCCACTTCTTGGACCATATGTGGAGGATTTGTCAAAGCTGGCGGTCACTTCCTACACAGACATTGCTGACCTCATGGATGCTGGGAACAAAGCCAGGTATGGTAGGAAATAGATTAATGACTAAGGTCTTTGGCACAATTTGAGGCCCTTTGTTCCCTGTTAGGGGTTTGAGACCACGTTTATAGCTACCAAGGTTGCTCTAATTGTGGAGTCCTCTGATCCTTTGGCTATACTAGAGGGCTGAAGGCTTCATTATGTTAGGTATCTTTCTTCTTAATCAAAATAGTGTGTTACTGAAACGTATTAGAACTTTGGTTAAGTTTCATTCTTAGATTTTCATTGATACATGGTAAAATGTTAGTCATCATGTCTGTGTATGACTATTATAGTAGTTGATTGTGGAATAAATGAGCACCTAATAAATAATCAAAATTAAATGCATTGGTGGTTCCTAAAGGGACAGCTGGAGTATGAAATGTGATTGGGATGGGCTGCCTTTGGAATGGAAGAGGAACTTGAAAGGCTCACAAATTAAGGCAGTATTAAGAGAAATAGTGTGACAGTCTTTGTAATCTGTGAATAAGTTTAAAGCTGTTGCTGTGATTGTTATGCTTATAATGTGGAGCTCACTGTCCATTTTAACCTTCATCTATGAATTCCATTGTCACGTGGTCACCTTTATGTTTATTTAGGACAGTGGCAGCTACCAACATGAATGAAACAAGTAGCCGCTCCCATGCTGTGTTTACCATTGTTTTCACCCAGAAGAAACAGGACACTGAGACCAACCTTTCCACTGAGAAGGTAGGAGAATTTCAGTCCTTGGGTGTGAATTGTGATGGGTGAGGATTTTCAAAAGTCCCTCTCGCTGCCCTCTGCATTTTGTGGAGGGGAGGAAGGTTACTGTTTTACTTTATGGAGGGTGTTCTATAGCTTCTGCTTATCACTTTTTCTTTACTTTAAACCAGTTTTGAACAGGCATTCTGATGTGAAATTACAAGATAGAAAACAGACTTAAGAAAAAACAATCCACGATCTTGGGTCTCAAAACTACTCTTTGCAAGAGAGTTGATGAGCAGTTCTTTAGAGAGAACTTCCTTTTCTTCTTCTTGACTGGAACCTCTTAGTTATTACCTTATTAGCCTTGTTAAAAAGACAGGAAAGAAAGTAAAGACCAAAATGGATGTCAGAGAGACTCTGAAACTTCCTCTTGAACATCAAGTAGCTAAAGCGAACGGAAGAAATGATGAAGTAAAAGAACTGAACAGACGATTTCAAAGGGCAGCTCGAGAAGACAAAGTAAAGTATCATAATGACACGTGCAGACACCTGGAGACAGAAAACCAAAAGGGAAGAACACACTTGGCATTTCTCAAGCTGAAAGAATTGAAGAAAAAATTCAAGCCTCGAGTTGCAATAGCAAAGGATTCTATGGGCAAAATACTGAAATTACACAGGAAGCATCAAAAGAAGATGGAAGAAATACACAGAGTCACTGTACCAAAAAGAATTGGCTAGCGTTCTGTAATTTCAGAAGGTAGCATATGATCAAGAACCAATGGTACTGAAGGAAGAAGTCCAAGCTGCACTGGAGGCACTAGCGAAAAACAAGGCTCCAGGAATTGATGGAATACCAACTGAGATGTTTCAACAAATGGATGCAGGACTGGAAGTACTCACTTGTCTATGCCAAGAAATCTGGAAGACAGCTACCTGGCCGACCAACTGGAAGAGATCTGTATTTACACCTATTACAAAGAAAGGTGATCCAACTGAATGTGGAGATTATCAAACAATATAGTTAGTATCACAGGCAAGTAAAATTTTGCTAAGATCATTCAAAAGTGGTTGCATAGTACATCCACAGGGAACTACCGAAAATTCAGGCTGAATTCAGAAGAGGATGTGGAATGAGGGATATCATTGCTGATGTCAGATGGATCCTAGCTGAAAGCAGAGAATACCAGAAAAATGTATACCTGTGTTTTATTGACTGCACAGGCATTCGACTGTGTGGATCATAACAAATTATGGATAACATTGCGAAGAATGGAAATTCCAGAACACTGAATTGTGCTCATGAGGAACCTGTACATAGATCAAGAGGCAGTCATTTGAAGAGAACAAGGGGATACTGTGTGATTTAAAGTCAGGAAAGGTGTGCGTCAGGGTTGTATCTTTTCACCATACTTAGTCGGTATACTGAGCACATAATTTGAGAAGCTGGACTGTATGAAGAAGAACAGGGCATCAGGATTGGAGGAACACTCATTAACGACCTGTGTAATGCAGATGACACAACCTTGCTTGCTGAACGTGAAGAGAACTTGAAGCAGTTACTGATGAACATCAAAAGACCACAACCTTCAGTATGGATTACACCTCAACATAAAGAAAACAAAAATCCTCACAGCTGAACCAGTAAACAACATTACGATAAATTGAGAAAGGATTGAAGTTGTCAAGGATTTCATTCTACTTGGATTCACAGTCAATGCCTATGGAAGCAGCAGTCAAGAAATCAAACGACATATTACATGGGGCAAATCTGTTGCAAAAGACCTCTTTAAAGTGTTAAAAAGCAAAGATGTCACTTTACGGACTAAGGTGCACCTGATCCAAGCCATGGTGTTTTCAGTCACCTCATGTGCATGAGAAAGCTGGACAGTGAATAAGGAAGACTGAAGAAGAATTGATGCCTTTGAATTATGGTGTTGGTGGAGAATACTGAATATACTATGGACTGCCAAAAGAACGAACAGATCTGTCTTGGAAGAAGTACAGCCAGAATGCTCCTTAGAAGCAAGGATGGTGAGACTTTGTCTCACATACTTTGGACATGTTATCAGGAGGGATCAGTCCCTGGAGAAGGACATCATGCTTGGTAAAGTAAAGGGTCGGTGAAAAAGAGGAAGACCCTCAATGAGATGGATTGATACAGTAACTGCAACAATGGACTCAAGCATAACAAGGATTGTGAGGATGGTGCAGGACTGGGCAGTGTTTAGTTTTGTTGTACATAAGGTTGCTGTGAGTAGAAATCGACTCAATGGCACCTAACAACAAGCCTTGTTTGCTGTGTGTAATTTATTTTTTTAAGGTATGATAATGTTACCATGGGATTAAGCACACATGATGCGTTTTATTCCTGGAAAATAAATAAGTGCACAGCAGTTCTGGTGCTCTTCAAATAATTTTGCTTCTTAATTTCTCATTTTCTATAGTGGTTAAATATTGCTGACTCTTGATTTAGACTGCTTGCTTTGAATTCTAGCTCTGCTGCTTTTTTGTGGTCTTACCTTTGGCAGGTTACTTAACCTCTTTGTGCTTTGGTTTTTCCCATCTGTAACAACCTCAAAACCAAAAAACTAAACCAGTTGCCCTTGAATCGACTCTGACTCATGGCAATCCCGTGTGTGTCAGTGTAGAACTGTGTTCTGTAGGGTTTTCAGTGATTGATTTTTGGGAAGTAGATCTCCAGGCTTTTTTTCTGAGGCACTTCTGGGTGGACTCAAACTTCCAACCTCATAAGATTGTTAAAAAGATCAAATATTATTATAAATTAAGTGCATATAATAGTGCCTGCCACAGAGTAGCCACTCAGTAAATGTTAGTTTTATTGTTGTTATTGTTCATAATAAATTTATGTTGAGTTCTACCTTGCCTACTTTACTAATTAGTATGCAGCTCGATTTTTAAATCTGAAGTTAGATTTATTATACCGGAATTATAGAAGATCCTCTGAGTACTTTATGACACTGATGTCACAAAGAACTAGAATCACCTCTTTCTTGATGAGTTTTGTCTTTAATTGAAAATTATTTTTAAGAATTTATCTCATGGGATGTAGAGCAGTGGGAGCTCTCATTCATTGTTGGTGGGAATGCAAAATGGTAGAGCCACTTTGGAAGACAGTCTGACAGTTTCTTACAAAGCTGAACATAGGCTTACCATATAATCCAGCATTTGTGCTGGATGAAAATGTATGTCTACATAAATACTTACACATGAAAGTTTAGTGTAGCTTTATTCATAATCACCCAAACCTGGAAGTACCAAGATATCCTCCAAAAGGTGAATGGATAAACCTACCGTGGTACATCCATACAGTGGAGTATTTTTCAGAGATAAAAACAAATGAGTTCGCAAGCCAGGAAAAGAAAGATAGGAAGGAACCTTAAGTGCATATTGCTAAGTGTAGGAAGCCAGTCTGAAAAAGCTACTTACTATATGATTCCAGGTATGTGACGTTCTAGAAGAGGCAAAACTATAGAGGCAGTAAAAAGATGGGTGGTTACTGGGGGCACAGGAGGAGTGGTGAATAGATGGAGCACAGGGCATTTTTAGGACAGTAAAGCTATTTATGATACTGTAATGGTGGATACATGGCATACATTTGTCAAAACCCATAGGACTGTACAACACAGAGTGAACCCTGATGTAAACTATGGACTTCAGTTAATAATGTATCAGTGTTGTTCATCAGGAGCCCTGGCGGCACAGTGATTAAAGCGCTCAACTGGTAACCAAAAGGTTGGTGGTTTAAACCCACCAGGCACTCCATGGGAGAAAGATTTGGCGATCTGCTTCCGTAAAGATTACAGCCTTGGGAACCCTATGGGGCAGTTCTCCTCTGCCCTGTTAGGGTCATTATAAGTCCGAATCAACTCCAGGGCAGCCAGTATTGGTTCATCAGTTGTAACAAACATACCATATGAATGCAAGATGTTAATGATAGGAGAGACAGTGTGCAGGGGGAAGAGGGGTATATGGGAACTCTTTGTACTTTTCTGCACAATTTTTCTGTAAATCTAAAACTGTTCTAAAAAATAAAGTTATTGAAAGTGGGGAAACATATACTCCTCATTAGGTGGTCAGATAACTTGGCACTGCTTTGCCAGAAATTACGGTACGAACGCTCTTCAGTAGTCACCATTCTTTGTGTGAGGGACATCAAGGAACAGTCTATGTGAAAGCATTTTTGCTCATCTCCCATAATGTCAAGCCTGGAAAATTAAAGATACTAATCCCATAGCGCTAGTTTCTTTGATAACACATTATGGATAATTTTGTCGAATTTTTTCTGAAGCTTTGTTTTTTTATAGCTTTATTGAGATGTTATTGAAGTACAATAATCTACACGTATTTAAAGTGCAAGATTTGATCAGTTTGACATCTGTATGCACCTGTAAACCAGTACCACAATCAGGATAATGAGCACTTCCATTACCCTGAAAAATTGCCTCATGCCGATTTGTAATCTACCCGTCCCTCCTTCCACCCCCACCCCCAGGCAATGACCTGTTTTTTGTCATTATAGATTATTTTACATTCCCCAGAATTTTATGTAAGTGAAATCTATTATTGGCCTGGCTTCTTTCACTCAGCATAATTTTGAGATTCATATGTTTTGTTGTATATATCAGTAGTTCCTTATATGGAATACTTACTGGCTAGTATCCCATTGTATAGATATACTACAGTTTGCTTATCAGTTCACCTGTTGATGGACATTTGAATTGTTTCCAGTTTTTGATTATTGGAAATGAAGCTGCATTGAAAATTTGTGTACAAGTCCTTATGTAGATAAACGTTTTCACTTCTCTTGGTATAAACCTTGGAGTAGAATGGCTGAGTCGTGTGGTAGGTATATGTTATGTTTAACTTCTTAAGAACTGCCAAACTGGTTATCCATAGGAGTGATTGTGTACCATTTTACAGTCCTACCAGCAGTCATTGGGAGTTCCAGTTACTCGAAGCTTAAGTTTTAATCTATCATTTAATGGGTTGATGAATTTTATATATTTTTATAACATACCGTAAGGAGCCCTGGTGGCGCAAATGGTTAAGTGCTCGGCTGCTAACTGAAAGGTTGGCAGTTCGAACCTACCCAGCAGCTCTACAGGAGAAAGACCTGGAGATCTGCTTCCATAAAGATTATAGCCAAGAAAACCCTGTGAGGCAGTTCTGTTCTGTCACATGGGGTTGTTATGGGTAGAAAGATGACTTGATAGCATACAACAACAACAACATAAAGTACTGTAGTAATGTACATCATATTTATCCTAAAACTAATTCGGCTGCTAACCAAAAAGTCAGCAGTTTACATCCGCCAGCCACTCCTTGGAAACCCTATGGGGCAGTTCTCCTCTGTCCTATAGGTTCACTGTGAGGCAGAGTCAACTCAACGGCAATGGGTTTGGTTTGGTTTTTGAACCAAGATATTGGTGTGTACCTCGTGTATACTCTTTAAACTGACCAGAGTATATTTTTTGTCTTCCTATGCCATATTGGGAGCCTTGGTGGCACAGTGGTTAAGCGTTCAGCTGCTAACCAAAAGGTTGGCAGTTCAAATCCAGCAGCTGCTCCTTGGAAACCCTGTAGGGCAGTTCCACCATGTCCTATAGGGTCAATATGAGTCGGAATCAACTTGACGCCAACGGGTTTATGCCATATTTAAGAGCTCTAACTTTTTTCAGTCCTCTTAATACCTTAATCTTTTAATTTCCTGCCTTTAAATGTTTTCTACTTCTACCTTGCTTATTTTTTAATTGTCCCAATGTTACTGTTGTTTACCAGGTCAGTAAAATCAGCCTGGTGGATCTAGCGGGAAGTGAACGGGCTGATTCAACTGGTGCCAAAGGGACTCGATTAAAGGTATTAATTTTACCAGATAAATGGCATAGTCAATAAATGTTCTGTAACAGGGGTCAGCAAACTACGGCCTGTGGGCCAATCTAGCCCACTGCCTGTTTTTGTAAATAAAATGTTATTGAGACACAGCTACACCCATTAGTTTATGTGTTGTCTGTGGCTGTTTTTGTGCTACAGTGGCAGAGTTGAGTAGTTACAACAGAGACCATATGGCCTGCAAAACCTAAAATACTTACTGTCTGGCCCTTTATGGAAAAAATTTGCTGGTTTCTGATCTATAACTTCAGTGAAAAGATAAGTTGTATAACAGAATAGTTAGAGAGGACTTCATGGAAAAGGTGAGAATTGAATTGGATTTTGAGGAAGAGGCAGAATTTGACTAGATGGAAGTTAGAGACAGTAATGGGAACAGGATACAAAAGATCCGGATGTGAGGAAGAGCATGGACTTTTCTAGAGATAATTGCTTAACAAAAGCAGAAATTGTATGTTGCTGAGTTGTGAGAGAAGGTTGCACAAACATCTTGAAGATACTTTAGGACTGTGAATTAGGTATGTGGTCCTGGCATGTCATCAAGTGGAGGGGAAAGATAAGAGTATTAAAGGAGTTTCCTGGGAACTTTTGGTCATAATTAACAAATAATGCTAGCATATGGCTAATTGTGTTTTATGTATTGTATATGATGTGGCAATAGTAGAAATTCTTCATCATAATATTTTCATGTGGTTTTTATTTTTAGGAAGGAGCAAATATTAATAAGTCTCTTACAACTTTGGGCAAAGTCATTTCAGCCTTGGCAGAAGTGGTAAGTTTTATAGTACATTATAAGAGAAATGTGTCTGTTCAGCAAATATACTTGATATTTTAGGTTTGTTTATGAAGGTTGTCCTTTTTCAGCCCTTTTATGTAATCTTGCCATTCTCCTTTTAGAACTTCACAGATAAGATGCTAGACATAACACACTTTGTACTGAAAGTAAAAGAGATTAAAGAGAATGAAAGTAAATATAGATCTGAATGTGAGAGCAGAGACCTAAGATTTGACTACTCTTTTGAGCGTTTTTTCATATCTCCACAAAAACCTAACAACAACAACAACACAAAAACCAAGTGTATTCATTGTGTATGAGTCCCTGGGTGGCACAAACAGTTAAGCGCTCAACTACTAGCCGAAAGGTTGGTAGTTCAAACTCATCCAGCGGTGCCTTAGAAGACAGGCCTGGTGATCTACTTGTTGAAGGTCACAGCCTTGAAAACGCTGTGGAACAGTTCTGCTCTGCACACATGGAGTTACCATGAGTCAGAATCAACTCAACAACAGCTTTCGTTACAAATTCTTTTCCTATAGTGGTCTTTTCTAAGTAGGATACAGTACCTTTGGAGTTTTTGAGCAATTTGACTTGGGTGAATGCTGTTCATTTGGGGGCCAGAATTTTAGAAATAATTTAAAAAATAGTCCGTTCTTTCTTTCTATTCCTTAACAGTGGCAGAATAAAGCTGAAACAATTTTTATATAAAGGGCTTCATTATTTAGGTTAGAAACTTGAGGAAGTTTTAGTCATTGGGTGTTCTGATTTAGTTTAATACCTCATTTGAGTCCCTAAAAAGAATTAAATACATTCTTGCTAATCTCTGAGAAATCATGTTCAACTACGACTTAAATTTAAACAGTATTATTTTCTGTTCGGAGGCTTATGCTGTGTTCTTGTTCTCTCCTTTAAATGCTTTCATCTGTAGGATAACTGCACCAGCAAGGTACGGTGGGGATTGGTAGAAATGAACTAACTATAGGATCAACTGTTACGGTTTTAAATCTTCAGCAGGATGTATAGAGGCATGGAACCTTCAGAAAAAACTTTGTTGTTTTTTGACTCTGGAATTTAGAATGGCTGTTTAAGGGTGACCATGAATCATGAGACTTCACACCCAAGTTAATTTAGGGAAGATAATATGCTTTGGAGAAGGAATTCAGAATAAAGGAACAAGGGAGAAATTTGAGGAACTTCTACATTGTGTTATGATGTTTCCCCTGGTGATCTAGAAGATCACCTAGATCTTGAAGAAGTTCCTTATAAAGCATTCAAAAGAGCAATAAAAGAAATTGCTTAAGGGTACCATTCTAGAACATAGCTGGCTTCTTGAAATTATTACTAGGTTTTTTTTTTTATAAACTTCTTTGTATTATCTTTAAGTGTTTCCTACCATGAAAAGTCATGGATAATCTACATTATTAAAAAAAAAATTTCTGCTCTTTGATTATACATAGATAAACTGAAAGCTGTACAGTCAAGTTAAAATTCTAACTGTATCTAGGAAGCATATTATCTGCATCCTTTTTTTACCCAAATTCTGCAGATTTTTTTCTCTTCCAAGTATTTTCCTATACAAATACTCTAAAATTTATTAATACTCTTATACAAATAATATTTAGAGTGCCTGACAGTTTATTCTGAATCACATGAGTAAAATGGGGGATATAGGTAGTATTTGTATTAAAATATTTTATAGTCATGTTTTCTCAAATAACAGAGTTTGTCTATTTTGTCTACTTCTCCAAAAATAATTTAATAAAAAGTAATGCCCCTTTTCTGTTTTTCTCTGTGGAGAAAGCTGTCTTAGATTCAGAAATCTTTCTGCTATTTGGTATTATACATGTGTAAACATTCTTTAAATCTGGGACCCAGAACCATCATGAAGACTGTTAAAACTTAGTGACCATTCTGACTTGTCCTGTCACATATGTTCCTCTGTTAACATCCATTTCAGCCACAGGAAAAATTTACAAAATATTTATCTGTATGCTTCCCATATTGCTCTATACCATAATATTTCACAAATGATTTTTTATAATTAGTTTTATAAAACCCAGTTTAGTACTTTGCATTTATGTCGTAACTATAACTGATCAGAAATAAATTTTAGTTTTTAGTAACAAGCATGGCCATAATTTTTGGTGAATTAAGATGTATTGTTATTTCCACTGGGGAGAGAAACTGATTCTTACCATCCACACTTAACAGTATTTCTTTTTAGAGAGGTTAGTTATCTAAGTAAAGCTTTTTATGTAACTTCTGAAGCTTTTATTTTCAAAAAGTGGATGGATGTGAGAACTGATGAGATTGATTGCATAGGAGAACAAATGGGAAAGAAATGGCTATTATTCTGGAGTATTTTCAAATGGAAAGTACTGAAGTTCTATTTATGTTCCTTCATTTAGCTATTCCTTCATAGTTTAGTCTAATTGACAGAAATGATAACAGAACATTTTGGCAAACCCACATTGCCTATTTTTATACTACTGTTTGCAGTCATTGTAACTGGCACACTTTAATTCTTTCCTCATTTTCAGTGCTAACAAAGGGAAAACTGAGGTCCCAGGCCTCAAGGATTTTGTGGTGGAATGAAAGTTAGTCCCACTAAGATGTGAATAACTGATAGGCTTAATTCTCCCTAGAGGTCTGCGCAATTTAAAAATAAAATCCGCTATTGGAAATGACTTTCTAATTGGTGGTACGTGTATTGGGTGGTGGGGAAGGTGTATGGAATGGATGGGACATTTTTTATGAAAGATGGAATTGAAGTGCCACTTGCCTACTCCCTCTCATCCTCAATAGACCAGATATTAACCACTTATCACTCCTTTTTGGAATACCTGTATTTTCCCTAAAAGTAGATGATCCTTAGTTTAGCCTTAGATTTTACCAGGAATGTATTATAAAACTGCTAAATGCTGAGGAGATGTTTATCAGTGAGCCCTGGCTTTCCCTTAGTGGTTCGTTCTTTTTTTTTTTTTTTTTTCCCCCATTATTATGAAAATATATACACCAGAACATTTGCCAATACAACAATTTCTGCATTTACAATGCAGTGACATTGATTACATTCTTTGGGTTGTGCAGCCATTATCACTATCCTTTTTCAACTTAGTGGCTTCTTAAAGCATCACAACACAGTAGTCAGCAAACAGATTTTTCAGTAGCTGTTATCTGCAAAGCATTTGCAGTTTTTTAGAGAATAGTATCCATTTCAGCACTGACTTTACATTGGTGCTTTTTGCTTGATCCTATGGTAATGAGAAAGGTTATGGAGAGAACAATACAAATAGACCCCTGATGTATACAGAAAATTCATCTTGCAATCTTTACAAATCTCCAGATTAGCAAATCATATCACTTTCTTAGACCTTTTCACTTTTAGCCCTAATCCTAATGGTTAAATTTATTTTGGGCATAATTTATTTTCAAAAAAACCTAGTACATTACTGAACAAGAGTTACTAGATGCACAACAACCCACTTAATGATTTGGGGGTTTGGCCAAGTAAATATATTAACTGACTTGCTCCTACATACCTAATGTGGAATGCACAGGATATTTGTCTCTCTGCAAAAATTAAAATTATTGTTTGAAGGACTGGTTATTAGATGATATGAAGAAATTATTGTTAATTTTGTTAAGTATATAATGGTCTTGTGATTTTTTTTTTTAAACTGTTAGAAAAATATTTATAGGTGAAATGTTGGATTTTCTTTAAATCACTTACAGTTATAAAAAATATTATAAGGACAGGATAATATTGTACTGATGTAAATTTCCTGAATTTGGTCATTGTACTGTGAGTGTGTAAAAGACTGGCCTTATCTACTGAAATATTTAGGAGTAACAGGACATGATGTTTGCAACTTATTTCAAAATGGTTCAGGAAAAAATGGAGGATAATTGAAAGACGAATGGCAAAACGTTGATAATGGTTAAAGCTACATGCTGAGTGTGTGATAGCTCATTACACTACTCTCTCACCTGTTGTATATGTTATAAACTTTTCAAAATAAAGTGTTAAAAAATTACTTTATTTCGTGAGCTTTGGGTATTGTGAAGAATTGAAACTGTGAATGTTAAATTGAACATTGACAGGGTCTACTGTAATTTGATTTGCTTGGGAATTTCAGACTTGTTTGCCTTTCATGTGAAGTCCTCCCCCCACCCCCAACAATGCTAACGCCATTTCTTTCTCTTTCATAGAGTAAAAAGAAGAAGAAAACTGATTTTATTCCATACAGGGATTCTGTACTTACTTGGCTCCTTCGGGAAAATCTAGGTACATTCATTTGATCTAACCAGTGGTAAAAATTCACTTTATAGTTATCTTTTTAAAGCTGTTTACCAATTACCTTTTGTGGTTAATTATTTTGTATGTCTCATTTGGAAAAGACTGATCTCTAGATCTTGTTACTAACTTGAGTGTTTCCTTGCCTGTTTTCATTTTTACTCTTGATTTAAAATAATCGCTCACCTTTATATCAAGGTTTTCTCCCAGTTCTCCTCTACTTCAGGACATGAATTGTAGGCTAGATGTCTTCCTCATTCCCTACACCTGCTCCTTCTTTCTCTTTCAAAACTCTGTGCTCCTTTGAGGTGCACATAATCAGACATTACTAACCCTTACTCTTTGGAGCCCTGGTGGTGCAGCGATTAAGAGCTTGGCTGCTAACTAAAGGGTTGGCAGTTCGAATCTACCACCCACTCCTTGGAAACCCTATGGGGAATTTCTGCTCTGCCCTATATGGTCACTATGAGTCGGAATCAACTCAACATCAATGGGTTTGGTTTTGTTTAGGTTTACTCTTTCTTACACTGATGTTTTTGGACCTTCAGGTCACTGCTTTTCGTTCACTGTTCCTTTAGCCTCTTTTTCTCCTTCTCATGAAGAAGGAAGGAGGGAGTGATCAGCTATGTCTGATCCTTGCTGAAGGAAGAGACTGAGAATGGACTGTAGGGCTTATCAACACCAGCAGTGACTTTCTAAGGGCAGTTTTGGCGGAATGGAGGGGCTGAAATCTTGATTGGAGTGGATTCAAGAGAGAGTGGGAGGAGAATTGGACACTGTAGATCTAGACACTGAAATTTGAGTATGTGCCTGGCATGTGGACATTCAAGAAATTTGTTGACTTTTGAATAAATCTTAGATCTGAGATTGTTTGTGCTGTCAAATTTGACACATTCAGTAAGGTTCTAATTTCTGCAATGAGTGATTTGAGATTATCATGATTCATGTTTTCAGGTGGCAATTCTCGAACTGCAATGGTTGCTGCTCTGAGCCCTGCAGATATCAACTATGATGAAACTTTGAGTACTCTGAGGTACTCTAAATTGATCTTGATAGCCAAATGTCGTCATATATCGTTTTGTTAGCAGTGAATTTTCTCGTGTTGTATGGGTAGTTGATTATGTAAATAATGATTGATCCTTCTCATAAGAGGGAAAACGTGAGGAAAAAGGGATTCTTATTACAGTGGAATTTGTTTATGGTCTTCAGTTTCATTGGGGAAGGCAGAAACTTTTTTATAGAAAATATGTTAGAATTGCTGAGGTAAGATTTTTGGATAACTTTTAGAATCAAGTTTCCTATCATAGTCATTTCTATAAAACGTCTCCCCTTCTTGTAGTGTTTGTCATTATAGAAATACTCAAGTAGTAAAAATAATACAATTATGAGTACAAGTAGCATTAAAAGAAATATTACTGACAGAATATTCATTAATAAAATATTTTTATATATGAATGGGGTCCATTACTTTAATCTGGAACTTTCTACCCTTCTCCCATTAAAGGCACTTTTGATAGAGTGGGTTTGAATGATCTTGGGCAAATCACTTAAATTCACCTGAGCCTCTTTCCTCCTTGTTTATAAGGTACCTTATATCTTTTGACAAATATATTATTATCAAGGCTCATAAAACGTGTAAATACTCAGGATGTTTGATTTATAATTTAATGGTATGTTATGTATAAGGAATAGATCACATGAGGAACGGCAAAAGGAAATTTTCTTTTCGGATCTAGATATGCTGATCGTGCAAAACAAATTAAATGCAATGCTGTTATCAACGAGGACCCCAATGCCAAACTGGTTCGTGAATTAAAGGAGGAGGTGACACGACTGAAGGACCTTCTTCGTGCTCAGGGCCTGGGAGATATTATTGATAGTAAGTGGATTAAGCATCAACAGAAAATCTAATCCTAGTTTAAAGGAAACTTAAGAAATTTCAGGACCTGATGAAGCTAGATGGTAGTGAAAGGTTTCCTTTCTTCTTAAAAAACCAGTGAAAATGATCTCAGAATTCCTTTATGTAGTATCGGCCACACTACTCACTGAACTCATGAAATGAGCTTTTAAAATATAAATATGTCACTTCTTGGAGTTTTATTAGAATCCTGTTTTAGATCACCAGTGATGTTTATTTGGAACGTTAAGCTTATTCTAACTGAGAAATCAACCACTTCATAAAAATATCACTTGAAATTTTTGATTTTGTGTTACGAGTTTTTCTGGATTAGTGTAGTAGCAGTACTGTATGTGTAACAAACCCACCATTTGATTCTACTTTCAAATAAGATTTCACCTTTGAATAACAACCCCCCCCCCCAAAAAAAAAAAAGATTGGATGCTTCCTTCTCTATAAACATATGGAGGGGAAAAAAATCTACTTCCTATCAAGTTCAAGAATTAGACTGCCAGAGAGCGTTGTTTTACAACATGGTCTTAAAATGCATTTTTTAACCTCAGTGATCTGCCTGTATAATGTCTAAGCAAAAGTTCTCTTGAGTAAAATAGATTATTCAGGTAGGATTGACCATGGTAGGATATGGGTTTATTTAATAAAGCATTTTTTTAAAAAGTTTTTTTAGTGTAAAATTAAGATTATATTCTTTGAACTTCCCATAAGATTTTTAAGACCTCTTCTAGTTTAGTTGTTCTTCCTGATTAATTCCTGAGTTTATGTAAATACAGTTAGTAAAAATGATAATATATTCAAGTGTGAATTTTTTCATCTTTCTCCAAATGCCAAGTACTGCTCTGTTCCCTATCTGTGTCACTGCTGAACCTGAACTTTGACCCTTTTTGTATTTTCCCTCCTGCTTACCTTCAGTTGATCCATTGATCGATGATTACTCTGGAAGTGGAGGCAAATGTGTGTATTTCATGTATTGGTCATCTCCAGTACTCTGATTTGCTAATCTGCCTCTGCTGGATCAGCCTTAAAATGAGCTTTGCATGCCAGCGATCCTTACAGGGAAATCCCAGACGGAGCATACAGTAAAATCAGGAATGATCCTATTTTTGCCCTTTGCCATTTAGCAAAGCAGTCTTTGCTGAGTTTTGGTTTGTGGCTTGAATAAAGTTAAGACACTTAAGAATCTCTTGCTTTTTCTACTTCAGTTTTCCTCCCATATGATTAAATCCAAAGCCATAGATAATGATGACAATGATGATGGCAATGATGACAGTGATTATAGCAGTTAGCATTTATTGAGCATTTACAGTGTACCAGGCCTGTTTCTAGATACCGTAAATACATTATCTCATTTAATTCTTTCAGTGACCCTGAAAAAGTTTCTATTGTGTCCTTTTACTAATGAGGACACTGTGGCCTGGAGTGATTAGATTGCCTAAGATTCTGTGGTTTCTGTGTGGTTGGGTTAGAAAGTTTAACTCAGAGCCCTTGCTTTTAATCCTTATTACACTAACAGTTTTTTGGCTCTTGAGTTGCTCCCTTCAGGGAGCAATAGAAAAATTCTTTTCAGTTTACCTTTGTGGGTGTATATAATTAAAAACAGTCACTTTTAAGTTTGCCAAATTATCTGTGATTTCATAGCTCTGTACATGTTGGGTAAGCACCCACCTGTGCTTATGCTAAATTGGATTCTTCCATATCCTGGACCTGAGTTACTTGATGGTTAAATAAACATTTTTTTTCCTTTTCATAAATTACAAATCAAATTAAAAAAAACTTATCTAGATGTGTGCTTGAAATTGGGTACATTTTATAAAGGATCACATTATTATTCTTTCCATCTGTATCATTAAGTTAGTGAGAAAATAATTTCTTTTAAAATAACTTACTAGGTTATTGTGAAGGACTATTGTCTTAGACGAAATGAAGAATCTTGATTTTTTTGTTAATTTTTAGATTTTTATTTGCTTATTTCTGCAGTAGGGCATATAATGAGGCTTGGCAGACAATGAGGAAATACATGAGGGAAGCCAAACATAGACCTGGGTGCTGTGATGAGGGTAAGCCTTGATGGCAGTATAATGTCCTAATATAGAAGTGACTCTTGGACTGGAACAGCTCTGTCTGAGATTTCCAAAGCTGAACATTACTGGTGTGGAAAAGACGCCGTCTTATTCTTGCTTTTGTGCTCAAGGTGTTGCTGCTGTGAGCTTGTTGGCTAACTCTGTTGAGCCGCTGTGGCATCTCCCAAACAACCATGCATGATTAAGTTTTAATTCTGTATCCCTGCAGGAAAGGAGCCCTGACTAGTTCTGAATATCCATGTTGATCTACTCTAATTCTTTTTAGGGCTTGCATGTGTCAATTGGACCATCTAAATGCTGTCTATCCTATTCTTTCACACCTTGCTGCCGTTACCTGGTGGCTTATTTTTTGTTCCAGACCCTAGCCCCCTTTTAAAAATGCCTCTTTGCTTGTTTTCCTATGTTGTATATTTGCAGATGGTGGTTTTCAAACTGTCTTGAAGCAACCACTGGTTTTAAGGGGCTTCAAGAACTGGCTTCAATTAAGTAGTAGAGATGAGTGGACTCAGAGAGAGCTAATAATATTTTATTGCTTACTATTTGTATTGGCTCGTATCATATCCTTTAAGGAAGACTTAGTTTTGTTATGAATTTTAAGCAATGTAGATTTTTATCAAATTTAAAAATGAGCTAACTCTGAAATAGGAATGCACCACTACCTATGGTTTTCCTTTGGTGCCCACTTGAGAAGGATGACCAGTGAAGGCAAGTACAAGCAGCAAGTTAACGAGATTTGTTTGTTTGCGATTCTTTTACCAAAACTAAGTCTAAAAGCAAAATTTACAGTTCTATTAGAGACTTTATTACATGCAAGTGTATCCCTAAAACTTGCGTTTTATAGTAGAGAGCCGGGCTTACTAATGATTCTTGGTCATACTGTTAGGCTTTACTTAAACTAACAAATAATCAGCCGTAAATTTTGCTTGTTCTTATAGGTGAATGTAAATTACACCAAAATTCATTAATTTGCTTATTGTTCTTCCCTGTTGAAGAAATCAGTTGGCCCTGAGGTTTTAATCAGGACTTATATAAAAGTTCTGTTATTTCTACAAATACCTCTCCTTTTTATTAAAGGCATGCTTAAAACATTCTTTTTGGCATGTTGAAATGTTGCTATGCAATGGACACTGTACTCATTGCTCAGGATTTTAACATTTTCTTGGAAATTTTTGCTGAATACCATAAAACACTGGGCCAGGCTGATAGGGATTATTATTGATTTAAAAAAATGATCATCTTTTTTTCCTTACTGTTACAAACTGTTGGAATGTAAGACTAGTGTAAATCTGAAGACCTTATAGGCTTGGAGCAATAGAAGGAGTGTAGCATGGCTGTTTAGGAAGAGTGCTTAAACAGTATCCTTGGAGACTCCAGCTATCACCTATCAGATACCATGTTAACCTACACTGAAATTTTTTAGTTTCTAAATTCAGAAGTGGTTCTTACTCTCTGGAATACCAGTATTAAAGACAGACATGTTTTAGAACTGCCATCTTGAACAGTTATACCTTGTCTTTGTATTATAACGTGTCTTTGTCTTGCCGCTTTAATGCTATTCTTTCTTACACTGGTGTTCCTTCCTGTCTTTTTTTCTTCCTCTGCTCCTTTCCCTCTTTTCCACTTTTTCTGCCTTCCCTTCTTTCTATCTCCCAGATCTGAAAGATTTTCAGAACAATAAACATAGGTATTTGCTAGCCTCTGAGAATCAACGCCCTGGCAATTTTTCCACAGCATCCATCGGGTCTCTTACTTCATCTCCATCTTCCTGCTCACTCAATAGTCAGGTGGGCTTAACATCTGTGACCAGTATTCAGGAGAGGATCATGTCTACACCTGGAGGAGAGGAAGCCATTGAACGCTTAAAGGTAAGTAATCATTCAGATTGAACACAAGGTGTTCTGTGTAGCTCCAGAAGGTAGAACTGGGTCTGAAAATCACTGAGATTTGGCTCAGCATATGGAAGAACTTTCTAACTCTTAGAATTGTCCTGAAATTAGAATTTGCTGCCTTGTGAGATAATTAATTTCTTTTCATGAGAATGTTTGACGTCTGACATGCCCAGGCAGAGATGGGGGAGATGCATGGGCAGGTTATAGATTAGCCATTCAAAGTAACTGATGAGTAGATAAACTCATTAAGTCTGGAATAGTTTATAGGTCGCAGCGAAATTGTTTAGTTGGAAACTAAATAATTAGTTGGAAACGTTTAGTTTTATTTGAAGATGAAATTCTGTATAGAGCCATGCTTTTGTTATTAGAATAAATACACCTTCTCTTCACTTATCGACTACCTCATTATCTGACATTTTGCATTTACAACAATAGTAAAAAATCTGACTATTTTGCACATGAATGCTGAGGTGCGAGGCAACAGTAATGCTGGCTGTGATGGTTAAGGTTATGTGTCAGCTTAGCTGGGCCATGATTCTCAGTGGTTTGGCAGCTGTATAATGATGTAATTTGGCAGTTATGTGATGATATAGTCACCCTCCATTTTGTAATCTGATGTGGTCATCCTCCATTTTCGCATAATGCCAACTTTACCTAAGGACCTGGTCTTTGGAACCTAACCATCTTGATAAGAGAGGAGAGGGTGTAATTAAAAGGAAGCCTGAACATTTGACTAGCTGTATCAGGTTTATTCAGATACACATGAAATTATATCTCTGGAAGTTCATAGGAAGCCTTGAAGCCCTGTGATTCTTGCAGTGGAAGAACTCTCTCTTCTGTTGGCACAGATAGGGTCACTGGGCCATTGTGCTGTGCTTTGAGTGTGAGTCTTACACATGTTCAGATCACCTGCTCATGGCATTCGGTTTTGCTGCTTGAGGTTTTTTCCAGCTTGTTGCTGGCTCCGTCAGGTACTATCTTGTCTCTTCTCCATGAATTTGAAATTTAGGTAGAGCAAAGCTTTCTGACCCATAGGCTCTTCCCTTCCCCATCAGCACTGAAAAGAGAACAGACAGTTGTCACCTGCAGTGCAGACATAGCTGCACTGGAATCCTGTCATTCGTCAAATGACTGTGACAGCATCAGTTGCTTTGAAGCAAATAATTTTTTCTACTTGGCACCTCCAGGAAGATAATTTGATTTATACCTTTAGCTTTTGTGTCCAAGAGTGCTAGGGTAGGGGAAACAAGGGACAAAAACACTTTCCGAGGAGCTGAGAAGTTGTAGTCATGCTGCCAGCTAGCAGTCTTCTTCACGCCGCAACCAGCATTCCCTACTCAAGGACAATGGAGAACCATGACACACTTTGACAAGTTAATAATTGAAAAGGCACGCTGAGCCTTTCACCACTAAAAGTGAATTAATCTTGATAATTAAAGATGTCAGATACTTTCATTTTGGTGTTCAAGTGAAGCTGAGAAAGATTTTATATGAAAAATGGGCTTCTACTTTTTCTTTCTTTTACCTTCCCATCCCTCAGCCTTCCTGTTTCTTTTTTAAAATTTATTTTATTACTGTACTTTAGATGAAGGTTTACAGAACAAACTAGCTTCTCATTAAACAGTATACATATTGTTTTGTGACATTGGCTACCAACCGCACAACAGGTCAACAGTCTTCCTTCTCGACCTCAGGTTCCATATTACCAGCTTTCCTGTCCCCTCCTGTCTTCTAGTCCTTGCCCCTGGGCTGGTATGCCCCTTAATAGTCTTGTTTTGTTTTATGGGCCTATCTAATCTTTGGATGAAGGATGAACCTCAGGAATGACTTCATTACTAAGCTAAAAGGGTGTTGGGGGGCTACACTTTCGGGGTTTCTCCAGTCTCTATCAGGCTAGTAAGCTTCGTCTTTTTGTGTGAGTTAGAATTTTGTTCTGCATTCTTCTCCAGCTCTGTCCAGGACTCTCTGTTGTGATCCCTGTCAGAGCAGTAGGTGATGGTAGCCAGGCACCATCTAGTTGTACTGGGCTCAGTCTGGTGGAGGCTGTGGTAGTTGTGGTCCATTAAGCTTATCTTTTTCTTTGGCCTTTTGTTCACTTCTGAAATGATGTGCTTTGTTGTTGTTAGGTGCCATCAAGTCAGTGCCAGCTTACAACCGTATGTACAGAAGAATGAAACACTGCTCAGTCTTAGGCCATCCTCACAATCGTTGCTATGCTTGAGCCCATTTTTGCAGCTACTGTGGCAGTCCATCTCGTTGAGGGTCTTCCTCTTTTTTGCTTTTCCTCTGCTTTACCAGGTATGTTGTCCTCCAGGAACTGGTCCCTCCAAAGTATGCGAGACAAAGTCTCGCCATCCCTGCTTCTAAGGAGCATTCTGCTTGTACCTCTTGCAAGACAAATTTGTTCGTTCTTCTGGCTGTCTGTGGTATAGTCAATATTCTTCACCAACATTGTAATTCAAAGTCGTCAGTTCTTCTTCAGTCTTCTTATTCATTGTCCAGCTTTTGCATGCATATGAGGATATTGAAAATACCATGGCTTGGGTCAGGCATCCCTTAGTCCTCAAAGTAATATTTTTGCTTTTTAACACTTTAGAGAGGTCTTTTGCAGCGTATTTACACAATGCAGTATGTAGTTTGATTTCTTGACTGCTGCTTCCATGGGTGTTGATTGTGGATCCAAGTAAAATGAAATTCTTGACAACTTGAGTCTTTTCTCCATTTATCATGATGTTGCTTATTTGTCTGGTTGTGAGGATTTTTGTTTTATGTTGAGGTATAATCCGTACTGAAGGCTGTAGTCTTTGATCGTCATCAGTAAGTACTTCAAGTCTTCTTCACTTTCAGCAAGCAAGGTTGTATGTTGTATGCTTATAATGATTTTGTTTCCTCCTTCAGACCATGTTCATGGGAAGTAGGTGCAGTTCCTAATGGGCAAAGGGAGAGGGAGTGATAAATCTGTTCATCAGAAGTTGCAAATTGAAGGGTAATTTCTGCTGTTGGTAAAGTTGACTTTGAGTTTTATTAAAGACATTACTTAGTGAAGCTGTATGCTGCAAGGTTTTATTTTTATTTGTATCATGATATGTGTATCAATGATAAAGTTACTGTGCAGGGTTGTATTCAGAGTCAGTATGGGGAAATCAGGGATCTGTGGAAGGAAAAGTGAGATCTTCCACTTACTGATTATTTAGTATAAAATGTTCTTTTTGTTTGGGGATTTTGAATCTACTATTTGATTATTAAAGTTTTTTGTTTTTTTTTTTAATTATACAAATAAGATTAAATTTCCCTTTGACATACGTCTTGGTGTAAGAGAGAAAATTCTTCCTAACTGCCAAATGAGAACAACTGAAAATAATGTGGCATGCTAGGAGTCAAGACATTAACCAGACTTTCTCAAGAATTAGGTCACCCAGTGCCTTCCAAATAGTTTCTAGGGAATAACGCTCTCATTATTCAGGGAACCCTCCCCCTAGTTCCCTCTAATCTTCCTACTACCCACCCACCCCCAAAAAACCTACATTACTTTAATTAAAAAATTAATTCCTCTGTTTTAATTCTCCTTTAAGCAACATAAATGAAATCTTCCATTTTCTCGAGCTTTATTTTAGAGAGAAAACAGGGTCTTCATGTTTTGTATTCTGTCTTGAGTTCTTAACGCAGTGCAGTAGTTCACTGAAGCATGAGTGCCTTAGTTCTGGGCTTATTTGTGAATGGTGAGAATTTCATTTGGGCAGACCTCCTGCATTTTAATGCGGCTGGCAGATAACAGCTTGCTGCCATAGTTCAAGGCAGTGGTTGTCCAATAGAAGTGCTTGAGAATTTCTAATCTTTGGACTCTTTCATTGTTGAGAGTGAAGGAGTTGCATTCCTAAGACCTCACTGCAGGAGAAAAATGTTGTAATGGAAAACAGCAATAGAGGAGGTTAATTAATTTTCCTAACCTTTTAGTTGTCTTTGCTTCTCTTTATTTTTGACTTTAAAAAAAAAAACTGTCAGTAGGTAGAAGACTACTTTTACACAGGGTATCGCTGCTAAATACCCTATTTCCATATGTAAGAGACCCATGTTACCCCGTCATAAATATCTTGAGTCCCCCACAAGCCTCACAGTTTTTAGCCACAACTCAAACTGAGAGGAAATGTACATCTAATCCCTTGATTTTGTATTCCTGTCCGATAACATTTTAAATATGCAGCTACAGCCGCTGTGTGGTGGCTTTGGTGTTTGTTTATTAGTCTGGCATCAAAGTCAGTACTGTGAGTGCCATTGCTTGGGCTTAGACTAAATATCTACACATCTCTGTTACAGAAGCAGGCAAGGGCAAGTGCTGTACTAGGCAGCCCAATTGCCCCACACTCGGAACTCACTTAGGAAGCATGCTGTGTTCAGTACAGTAAAACCTTGCCTATACTGATGGCTACAGGAATGTTCTATGTAGTAAGCACCTAACCTTTTAAATATTGTAACTTAAACTGTATTTTTTTTTCATGGAAATATTTCTGGCTTGTCCTGTGGATTTCTCTGCCTCCTTAACCAAATAATCAAGAGGAGATTTACTAACTAGATCAGTAAGACAAGAAAGGGAAATAAAGAGCATACAGATTGGTAAGGAAGAAGTAAAACTATCACTGTTCCCAGATGATATGATCCTGTACGTTGAAAATAAAAAAAAATCCACAAGAAAGCTATTGGAACTAATAGAAGTATTCAGCAATGTGGCAGGGTACAGGATCAGCGTACAAAAATCAGTTGGATTACTCTGCACTAACAAAGAGAACTCCGAAAAGGAAATCAGGAAAACAATACCATTTACAATAGCCACCCAAAAGATAAAATATTTAGGCATAAACCTAAATAGGGACATAAAACACTTATACAAAGAAAACTGCAAAATACTACTGCAGGAAACCAGAAGACACCTTCATAAATGGAAAAACATACCATGCTTATGGATAGAAAGACTTAACATTGTGAAAATATCAATACTACCTAAAGCAATCTACAGATACAATGAAATCCCAATCCAAATTCCAACTACATTCTTTAATGAGATGAAAAACTAATCACCAACTTTAAATGGAAAAGAAAAAGCCTCTGGATAAGTAAAACATTACTGAAAAAGAAGAATAAAGTAGGAGATCTCACACTACCCAGTCTCAGAACGTGCTATATGGCTACAACAGTCAAAACAGCCTCATACTGTAACACTGACAGACATAGACAAATGGAACAGAATTGAGAACTCAGAAATAAATCCATCCATCTATGGATACCTTATTTTCAACAAAGAGTCAAAGTCCATTAAATGAGGAAGAGATAGTCTCTTCAAAAAATGATGATGGCAAAACTGGATATCCTTTTTCAGAAAAGTGAAACAGGATTCAACCTTACACCATATACAAAAATTTAAATCAGAATGGATCAAAGACCCAAGTGTGACACTTAAAACTATAAATTTCATGAAAGAAAACATAGGGACAGCGCTGGGGTCTGTAATTTATGGCATAAATAGAATATCAACAATAACTGAAAATGCACAAACTCCAGAAGATAAACTAGATAACTGGGACCTCCTAAAAATTAAATATTTATGCTCATCAAAAGACTTTTCCAAGAGAGTAAAAAGAGAACCTGCAGACTGGGGAAAATCCTTGGCAATGACATATCCGATAAAGGTTTAATCTTTAAAATATACAGAAAACTTCAACAATAAAAAGACAAGCAACCCAGTCACAAAATGAGCAAAGGACATGAACAGATGCTTCACCAAAGAGGACATTCAGGCAGCCAACAAATACATGAAAAGATGCTCATGATCATTAGCCATTAACCAAAAAAAAGAATCAAATCCATTGCTGTTGAGTCGATTCCAATTCATAGCCACCCTATAGGATAGAGTAGAACTGCCCCATAGGGTTTCCAAGGAGCGACTGGTGTATTGGAACTGCCGACCTTTTGGTTAGTAGCCGAAAGCTTATCCACTATGCCACCAGGACTCCCATTAGCCATTGAAGAGATGCAAATCAAAACCACAGTGAGATACCATCTCACCCCTGCAAGAATGGCACTGATCAAAAATTCAGAAAACAATAAATGCTGACCAGGCTGTGGGGAGATTGGAACTCTCATACGTTCCTGGTGGGAATGTAAAATGGTACAACCACTATGGAAAACAGTAACGGTGCTTCTTTAAAAAGCTAGAAATAGATATACCATATGATCCAGCAATCCCACTCCTAGGAATATATCCTAGAGAAATAAGAGCCATCACACAAATAGACATATGCATACTGTTTCAGTCATCTAGTGCTGCTCTAACAGAAGTACCACGAGTGGATGGTTTTAACAGAAATTTATTGTCTTCACAGTCCAGTAGGCTACAAGTCCAAATTCAGGGCATCAGCTCCAGGAAAACGCTCTCTCTCTCAGCTCTAGGAAAAGACTTTCTCTCTCTGTTGGCTCTGGAGAAAGGTCGTTGTGATACCTCAGTCTTTCCTTGGTCTGGGAGCATCTCAGCACAGGAACCTCAGGTTCGAAGGACGTGCTGTGCTCCCAGCATTGCTTTCTTGGCGGTGTGAGGTTCCCATGTGTCTCTGCTCGCTTCTCTCTTTTATATATCTCAAAAAAGATTGCATTAAGACACTGATCTTGTCAACCTCATCAGTATAACCTCATCACAGTGATAGAATTTATAACACATGAGGAGATCACATATAATCTCATCATAGTGGTAGAGTTTACAACACACAAGGAAATCACATCAGATAACACAATCATACAGTACTGGGAATCATGACCCAGCCAAGCTGCTACCCACATTTTTTGGGGGACACAGTTCAATCCATGACACATACTCATGTTCATTGCAGCATTATTCACAACAGCAAAAAGATGGGAACAACCTAAGTGCCCATCAGCAGAAAAATGGATAAACATATTATGGTACATACTACAATGGAATATTGTGCAACAATAAAGAATGATGAATCCTGGAGACATCTCACAACATGGATGAATCTGGAGGGCATTATGCTGAGTGAAATAAGTCAATACGAAAGGACAGATATTGTATGAGACCACTATTATAAAAACTCAAGAAAAGGTTTACAGATAGAAAGAAACAATTTTTGATGGTTATGAAGGACGTGAGGGGAAACCACTACTAACTAGGTAGTAGACAAGTGTTAACTTTGGTGAAGGGAAGGACAATACACAATACAGGGTAAGTCAGCATAACTTGACCAAGGCAAAGGAAGACACTTAGAGGAACATAATGGGGGGGGGGAAAGAGGCAACCACAGTAAATACTGTAGCATATACAACCCTAGAACAACAGTAAAAAACAAAAATAACTTAGAAGCAGACACACAGGTAGATACATATCTGACAGAGGGCGTATCGGAGTATACCCAGGTTCCTATATAGGTTAGGCTATGGATATTTTTAGTATACATATTTGTATGTACAGCATATATATTCAAATTTATTATAGAGCACAAAGGGGACATAGTCATAGAAGCTTCTTAGACAGATCCAGACCCCTTGAGAGACTGAATTACTGGGGCTGAGGGCAGGGGACTATGGTCTTGGAGGACATCTAAGTCAGTTGGCATAACGTAGTTCGTAAAGAAAGTTGTTCTGCATCCTACTTTGGTGAGTAGTAACTGGGGTCTTAAAAGCTTGTGAGTGGCCATCTAGACCATCCCGTCTGGAGCAAAGAAGAATGAAGGAAACCAAAGACACAAGGAAAATACTAGTTCAGAGGACTATTGGACCACATGAACTACAGCCTTCTTCAGCCTGAGTCCAGAAGAACTGGATGTTCCCTGGCTCCCACCACCAACTGCTCTGATAAGGATCACAATATAGTATCCTGGACAGAGCAGGAGAAAAATATAGAACAAAATTCAAATTCATGAAAAAAGACCAGACTTACTGGGCTGACAGAGACTGGAAGAACCCCTAAGACTGTGGCCCCTGGGACACCCTGCTAACTCAGAACTGAAGCCACTCCCAAAGTCCACCTTTCAGCCAAAGATTAGACAGGCCTATAAAACAAACAGTAACACATGTGAGGAACATGCTTCTTAGATCCGTCAAGTATATGAGACCAATGGGCAAGACCTGCCCAAAAGCAAAGACAAGAAGGCAGGAAGGGACAGGAAAATTGGATGAATGGACACAAGGAACCCTGGGTGGAAAGGGGGAGAGTGCTGATACATTGCGGGGATTGCAGCCAATGTCACGAAACAATTTGTATATAAATTTTGGGGAATGAGAAACTAGTTTGTTCTGTAAACTTTCACTTAAAGCACAATTAAAAAACAAAAAAAAGATTTAATCGTGTTTAGCCACATGGACATAATTTGTTAACCAGAGCTGTACATACAGCTAGAGATGCAGACATACATGATGTGAGACCAAAGGGTGAATGATGACTGAGCCCAGCATCCTTGGAGCTTAAAAAAGGTTCTTGACATCACTCTTTTTTGGATTATTATTTTTTTTTAAGTATAGTTTTTTGTTGTTTTTCTTTTTCGTATAGATGCTTGAATCCCCATTTCAGTTTAATCTTAACATTAGTCTTCTGGAGTGGGTTCAGTGCAGCATTATAACCCCAGGACGCTAGCATGCCATGCCTGCCCGCACCTCTGTTTTATTTCTACTAAATTTGTTATTCCAGCTTGAAGAAAGAATATCCTTCACATTTTCATTATTTATGATGAGCCGTTCACTTTAAAGCCTATAGATTCTTCCTTATTTGAAGAAAGAATACTACAGTAAGTCCAGAAACCCAGTTCTAGAGCTGGCTTAGGGAGTAGTGTGACCTCAGGTTAATTGCTTAGCTTCTGTAGTCTTCAGTTTCCTTATCTCTAGGAAAGGAAATAATTCTGGGATAAATGGTTTTCTAGGCTTCTGCTAGCACTGAAATTTTGCTGTGATACTCAATTATCATTTTCTCTGGATTTTCCTCAGAGTATTTTTAAATAGCTTTCTAGACAACATGAAAATTGCACCTTGAAGCTATAATGAAAAGTAAAAGTCTGCTGTAGCATCTTAGTCAATTTACTCAGTAAATCTCCTTTCCCCAGGGTTCATATTCTGATTTACCCTCTAGGTCGTAAGTAAATTTAGAAAGGTCATATTAGAGTTGGCAGCAAAATGGTAACAGGATTCCTGTAGTTATTATCTGCAGTAACTTTGCCTCCTTAGGATGAGTTCTACAGATGCCCTAAAGTAGGATAGCTTTGATAGGGCCAGGTAAGCCTCTGCTCTGAAATGATCTGTTCCTGAAGGTACCCAGGAAAAAAATGTATTTTAAGTATCTCATGGGTCAGTTTGTAACTTGCTTAGGGATTTGCGGGCCACATTGTAATCAGCACTAGTCTAGGGGGTCTTGCTTGGTCAGGTGCATCCTATTGTCCTGTTCGATTGTTTTCACAGCAGGGCTTCGAACAGATTAATTTCATTCGAACCCTTGCTAAGAATTTGCATTTCTTTTTAAAATTTTTTTGTTGTACTTTAGGTGAAGGCTTACAGAACAGATAATTTCTCATTACATAGTCAGCACGCATATTGTTTTATGACGTTGGTTAAACCCACAACATGTCAATACTCTTCCTTCTCAACCTTGGAGGACCTTGTTTCTTTTTTGGTGAAAATATACATAGCCAAAGATACACCATTTCAAAAATTTCAACATTTACAATTCAGTGACATCGATTATGTTCTTCCAGTTGTGCTGCTGTTCTCACTATCCTTTTCCAGATTATTCCATCACCATTGTCTTCAACTCACTGCCCTCTAGGTTTCCTGTCAGACCTTTTGAGTTGCTGTTGTCAATTTGATCTCGCATAGATAATTCTTTTTTTTTTTGTACTTTAGATGAAGGTTTACAGAACAGAATAGTTTCTCATTAAACAGTACACATATTGCCCTATGAAAATGGTTAACAACCCCACGAAATGTCAACACTGTCCTTTCTCAACCTTGGGTTCCCTATCACCAGCTTTCCTGTCCTTCCTGCCTTCTAATCCTTGTCACTAGACTGCTGTGCCTCATTAGTCCCATTTTGTTTTATGGGGCTGTCTAATCCCCGGCTGAACTGTGAACCTCGGGAATGACTTCGTCACTGAGCTAAAAGGGTGTTCCGGGTACCATACTCTCGGGGTTTTTCCAGTATCTGTCAGGCCAGTAAATCTGGTCTTTTTTTGTGTGTTAGAGTTTTGTTCTACATCCTCCAGCTCTGTCTAGGACCCTCTGTTGTGATCCCAGTCAGGGCAATCAGTGGTGGTAGCCGGGCACCAAGTAACTGTACTGGACTCATCCTGCTGGAGGAGGCCTTGGTAGCCGTGGTCTATTAGTCCTTTCGACTTATCTTTTCCTTGTATCCTGTTGTCTTCATTTGGCCTTGCTCCCGAAGGGCTGAGACCAGTGGAGTATCTTAGATGGCTGCTCACAGGCTTTCAAGACCCCAGATGCTGCTCACCAAGGTAGAATGCAGAGCATTGTCTTTATAAACTGTGCTATGCCAGTTGAGCTAGATGTTCCCCGAAAGCATGGTCCCCACAGCCCTCCACCCAGCAATTCAGTCCCTTAGGAAGTTTGGATGTATCTATGACCTTTCCTTGTACAAGTTGTACTGGCTTCCCCAGTATTGTGTACTGTCTTACCCTTCACCAAAGTAACCACTTATCTGTTGTCTATTTAGTATTTCCCCCCAACCCCTCCCATCCCTCGTAACCAACAAAGATTGTTATTTTTGTGTGTAAGCTATTTTATGAGTTTTTATAGTAGAGGACTCATGTAATATTTGTCCTTTTGTGATTGACTTATTTCACTCAGTATAATGTCCTCCAGTTTCATCCATGTTATGAGATGCTTCACAGATTCATCGTTGTTCTTTATTGTTGCATAATACTCCATTGTGTGTATGTACCAAAGTTTGTTTATCTGTTCATCTTTTGGTGGGCATCTAGGTTGTTTCCATCTTTTTGCTATTGTGAACAATGCTGCAGTGAACATGGGTGTGGATATGTCTATTCTTGTGACAGCTCTTACTTCTCTCGGATATATTCCTAGGAGTGGAATTGCTGGATCGAATGGTATGTCTATTTCTAGCTTTCTGAGGAAGCGCCATATCATTTTCCAAAATGGTTGTATCATTTTGCATTCCCACCAGCAGTGCATAAGAGTTCCCATCTCCCTGCAGCCCTTCCAGCATTTGTTATTTCCAGTGTTTTTGATTCGTGCCAGTAATGCCTGGGTGACATGGTATCTCATTGTGGTTTTAATTTGCATTTCTCTAATGGCTGGTGATGGCGAGCATTTCCTCATGTGTCTGTTGGCCATTTGAATGTCTTTTCTGGTGAAGTGTCTGTTCATTTCCTTTGCCCATTTCTTAATAGGATTATTTGTCTTTTTGTTGTAGAGGTGTTGGGTTTTCTTGTAGATTATGGAGGTTAGACCTTTGTCTGACTTGTACTGTCCAAAAATTTTTTCCCAGTCTGTAGGTTCTCTTTTTACTCTTTTGGTGAAGTCTTTTGAAGAGCATAGGTGTTTGATTTTTAGAAGATCCCAGTTATCTAGCTTATCTGTTGGGGTTTGTGCATTGATGGTTATGGTTTGTGTCTTGTTAATGCTGGGTATTAAGGCCTGAAGTGTTGGTCCTATTTTTTCTTCTACGAACGTCATAGTTTTAAGCTTTATATTCAGGTCTTTAATCTATTTTGAAGTAGTTTTTGTATACAGCGTGAGATATGGGTCCTGTTTCATTTTTTTGCAGATGGACATCCAGTTTTGCCAGCACCATTTGTTAAAAAGACTGTCTTTTCCTCATTTGATGGATTTACATCTGGGTTCTCAATTCTGTTCCATTGGTCAATGTATCTGTCGTTGTAACAGTACCAGGCTGTTTTGACTACGGTAGCTGTATAGTAGGTTCCAAAGTCAGGTAGTGTGAGTCCTCCAATTTTATTCTTCTTCAGTAGTGCTTTACTTATTTGGGGCTTCTGCCCTTTCCATATAAAATTAATGATTAGCTTTTCCATCTCTTTGAAGAATGTTGTCGATATTTGGATCAAGATTGTGTTGTATTTGTAAATTGCTTTGGGTAGAATTGTCATTTTCACAATGTTGAGTCTGCCTGTCCATGAGCATGGTATGTTTTTCTATTTATGTAGATCCCTTTGGGTTTTATGCAGTAGTGTTTTGTAGTTTTCTTTGTATAGGTCTTTTACATCCCTGGTCAGATTTGTTCCTAAGTATTTTATCTTTTTAGGGGCTATTGAAAATAGTGTTGTTTTCCTGATGTCTTTTTCATTGTTTTCTTTATTGGTGTATAGGAATCCAGCTGATTTTTGTATGTTTATCTTGTATCCTGCTACTCTGTTGAATCTTTCTGTTAGTTCCAGTAGTTTTCTCGTGGAGTCTTTAGGGTTTTCTACGTATGGTATCATATCATCCGCAAACAGGGACAGTTTAACTTCTTCATTACCAATTTGGATGCCCTTTATTTCTTTTTCTTGCCTTACTGCTATAGCTAGAACTTTCGGCACAATGTTAAATAAGAGTGGTGATGGAGGGCATCTTGTCTTGTTCCTGTTCTCAAGGGGAGTGGTTTCAGCCTCTCTCCATTAAGAATGATGTTGGCTGTTGGTTTTGCGTAGATGCCCTTTATTATGTTGAGAAATTTCCCTTCTATACTTATTTTATTGAGCGTTTTTATCAGAAGTGAGTGTTGGACTTTGTTGAATGCCTTTTCTTCGTCAGTTGAGATGATCATGTGATTTGTTTCCTTTTATTTATGTAGTGGATTACATTGATGGATTTTCTGATGTTGAACCAACCTTGCATACCTGGTATGAATCCTACTTGGTCATGGTGTATTACTTTTTGATATGATGCTGAATTCTCTTGGCATATTCTATATTCATGAGACATATTGGTCTGTAGTTTTTCTTTTTTTTTTTTTTTGGTGACATCTTTGGCTGGTTTTGGTATCAGGGTTATGCTGCCTTCATAGAATGAATTTGGAAGTGTCACTTCCTTTTCTATGTTCTGAAATAGATTAAGTAGTACTGGTACAGGCTCTTCCCTGAATGTTTGGTAGAATTCTCCAGTGAAGACAACTGGGCCAGGGCTTTTTTGGGGGGGCAGTTGTTTTTTTACCATTTTTAATCTCTTCTTGTTATGGGTCTGTTCAGATTTTCAACATCACTTTGTGATAGTTTGGGTAGGTAGTGTGTTTCTAGAAATTTATCCATTTCCTCTAGGTTTTCAAATTTGTTGAAGTATAGTTTTTCATAATACTACACTGTTATGATCCTTTTTATTTCAGTTGGGTCTGTTGTAATGTCCCCCATTTCATTTCTTATTTGAGTTATTTGCATCCTCGCCTGTTTTTCTTTTGTCAGTCTATGCAGTGGTTTGTTGATTTTGTTGATTCTTTCAAAGAACCAACTTTTGGTTTTGTTGATTCTTTCTTTTGTTTTTCTGTTCTCTATTTCATTTATTTCTGCTCTGATCTTTACTGTAATTTCCTTTCTTCTGGTGGCTGTGGGCTTTTTTTGCTGTTCTCATTCTATTTGTTTGTGTAGTTAATGTTTTGATTTTGTCCGTTTCTTCTTTTTTGATGTGTGCATCTATTGCTGTAAATTGTCCTCTGAGAACTGCCTTTGCTGTGACCCACAGGTTTTGGTATGATGTGTTTTCATTCTCGGAATTTTTTTATTCCATCTCTGATTTTCTTCTATTATCCAGTGATGTGTAAGCAAGGTGTTATTCAGTTTCCATGTAATTGATTTTTTTTTCCCTTGTTCTTTCTGTTATTAATTTCTACCTTGATGGCATTGTAGTCAGAGAAGATACTTTGTATTATCGCCACGTTTTGGATCTTTTTGAGGATTGCTCTGTGGCCTAAGTTGTGGTCTATTCTGGAGAACATTCCATGTGCATTGGAAAAGAATGTGTACTTTGCAGCTGTAGTGTAGAGTGTTCTATATATGTCTATGAGGTCAAGTTGGCTGATTGTGCCCTTTAGGTCTTCCGTATCTTTATTGAGTTTCTTTTTAGATGTTCTGTCCTTTTCCGAAAGTGGTGTGTTGATGTTGCCTGCTGTTATCATGGAACTGTCAATTTCTCTTTTCAGTGCTGTTAAGAGTTTGTTTTATGTATTTTGGAGCCCTGTCATTGGGTGTGTAGATGTGTATTATGGTTATGTCTTCATAATGTATTGTCCCCTTAATCATTATATAGTGTCCTTATTTGTCTTTTATGGTGGATTTTGTTTTAAAGTCTGTTTTATCTGAGATTAGTATTGCCACTCCTACTCTTTTTTGGTAGTTGTTTGCTTGATATTTTTTTTCCCAACCTTTGATTTTTAATAAATTTATGTCTTTGTTTCTAAGGTTGTCTCTTGAAGAAGCATATTGATGGATCCTGTTTGTTTATCCATTCTGTCACTCTCCATCTCTTTATGGGTGCATTTAGGCCATTTACATTCAGTGTAATTATTCAGTGAGTTTATTGCCATCATTTTATAGTGCTTTTTTTTGTGGTGCTGACTTTTTCTTTGTTTCTCTTACTCTCCTGTGCTGAATTCCTTTTGTTTGTGGATTTTTTTTCATTTCTTTTGTTTTTGTAGGTTTTGTTTTTACTGTGACTTTATGTTCTTCCTCTTCATTTTGATGAGTAGGTTTGTTAACTTTCTTTGTGGTTACCGTGAAATTTACCCTTATCTTTCTAAGTTTGAAGCAGTCTATTATTACTTGGTATCGCCTTGCCTTCCTCTCCACTGGAAGGTTCTATACCTACACCGTTTATTCCCTCTTTTATTGTTCTGATTCTGTTGTCATTTACAGATTAATCTCTCTGGTTCCCTTTTGTAATTCTTTTGGTTTGGGATAGTCCTTAACAGTTCATTTCCTAGGTTGGTATCTGGCTAGTACAATCCTGTGTCCTGTATTCAGCCTGTGGTCTGATATTATTTATTCTCAGATCAAAGGACTCCCTTTAATAAGTCTTGTAAGTTTGGATTGGTTTTTACATATTCCCTTAATTTTTGTTTGTCTAGAAATGTCCTAATTTCACCATCATAATGGAACGAGATTTTTGCAGGATATTTATTCTTGGCTGGCAGTTTTTTTCTTTCAAGGTTTTATGTATGTCATCCCATTGCCTTCTTGCCTGCATGGTTTCTTCCGAATAATCTGAGCTTTGTCGTATTGTTTCTTCTCTGTGACTTTTTGTTTTTCTTGTGCTGCTCTCAGGATTCTTCGTTTGTCTTTGGTTTTGGCGAGTGTGATTATGATATGCCTTGGTGGTTTTCTTTTGGGGTCTCTCCTGTATGGGGTTCATTGAGCTTCTTGGATGGCCAGCTTTTCATCTTTCATGATATTGAGGAAGTTTTCTGTCAGCAGTTCTTCAGTGATCCTCTCTGTGTTTTCTGTTCTCTCCCCGTTTTGGAACTCCGATCACTCACACATTTTTGCTTTTGATTGTATCCCACATAATTCTCAGGGTCTCTTCATTTTTCTTTGTTCTTTTTTCTGATTTTTCCTCAGGAGTTGTATACAAGTGTTTGTCTTCAATTCTACTGATCCTGTCTTCCACCATTTCAAACCTGCTCCTCAGCCCGTCTATGACACTGTCCGTTTCTGAAATCTTGTTGTTTATCTTTTGGATTTCTAATTGTTGTTTTTGTATGATTTCTAGTTGTGAATTAATTTTGGCATTTTGTTCCTGCATTATTTTCCTGAATTATTCCATTTTTTGTCTGTATTTTCCATGAATTCGTCTGCCTTTTCCATGAATTTGTTTATTTTTTCCTCATTTTTGTCTGGTTTTTGCTTCAGGTCTTGGAGAATTCTGAGTATTAGAGATTTGAATTCCCTATCAGGTAGTTCTAGTGCCTTTTCTTCCACTGGAAAGTCATCTGGTGTTTTATTTTGGACACCTACTGGAACCATCCTGTGCTATTTTTATAAATGTTTTGATATTGTCTGCTGTCTTCAGGGCATTCGGTAGTTATATTTCCTCATTTATTGATTGCAGATTTGTTTCATCCTGCTTTTTTTTTTGACTATGAGCAGGCGGGCTGTATGTTCTTTGTTGTTTGCTTGTCTTTGGGCATGATACTTTTCGCCTCCTTCTCCAATGGGCGGGGCATTCCCTCAGATAGGGTACAGCAGGGCTGGTCTAGCTGAAGAGGAGTTGCTGGGATGGGTTTTTTGTGGCACTAACTACAGCCACCAGGGCAGGCCAGTAATCAGTGCAGGGCAGGTTCCGGTAGGCCATGCCTGGGCTGCTTGATGGTATGATGTTCAGCGCACGGTGTGGGTGGGCGGGATGGAGTGGGGAGACTGTGATGTGCGGAGCTAAGATAGGTATGGGAGAGAGGAGAGAGGAATGGGAGCCGAAAACATACAAACAAACAAAAAAGAGTGCTAGGGGAGCTTGTCGTTGGAGTGGAGAGGTGAGAGACTATGAAATGGAGAAAAACAAAAAGGAGAAGAAGAAAAAAATGAATAAAGAAAAATTAGAAAGAAAGAAGAAAAGTAAAGCCCCCATGGATCCCTTTGGTGTGGCTGCGAGGTCTGGAGAAGTTGCTTCCAGGCTGTGAAGTACAGCCTGGCTAGAAGGGGTAGAGGTGTCACTCATCGCTAGTTATTCAGGGGACAGGAAGAGAAGGAAAGTATAGAAGACAAGCAACTGAGTAATGAAGAAAGACAAAAAGGGAAAAAGAGGGAAAAGAAAACAAAACAAATAGAAGATTTAAAAATAGAACAAGAAAAACAGAAGAAAAAAGAAATGCCCTTGGGGATCTCTCTACACGTTGACGCAAACTGAGGGGGTAGGTCCCAGGCTGTGCAGTACTGCCCGGCTAGAACGGGCTCCCAGTTAGAGCAAAGAAAAAGAAAACAATTCAAAACAAAACAAAAAAGCCCCGGGATCCCACCAGTGTGGCAGCATGGGCCGGGAAGCAGTTTCACATTCAAGTGGCATTTCACACCCTTTTAGGAAGAAGTGAAAATGGCACACGGAGCCAGGTATTTGAGAGAAATGAGGGTGAGGTGGTGAGAGGTAAGGAAGAAATTTAAAGAAGTGGAAAAAAGCAACACCAGCAGCCGATAAATGGCACTTAGGGAGCCGGCCAGTGTGGGCGGGTAGAATCCAAGGGACACCAGAGTGAAGCTGATGCTTCCTGGCCAAGAGACTGTGGCCAAGTGGGGGTGAAGAAGGAGGGGTGGGGGGAAAGCATATATCGCTGGTTACCGGTTGTTCTATCTCCTACTGGAAGCCCCATGAGGCTGCTTTCTCGTACCCCCTGTTCACTGATCTCTGATAGGAGTCCAAGATTGCGGATCTGTGCAGCTTTAGCTGATAGGGGACCTCTGCCATGTATCTCTCCTCGCTGTTTGTTCTCTGTCAGTTTCTTACTCCATTCGGTGCTTGGCTGAGTTCTTTATCTCTTCATTTGATGCTTAGGGATTCAGGATTGCTGTTTTCTCTGTTTGGCTTAGTTTTTCCTACCTTTACTGTGGAGGGACAGTGTGGTGCTTCTGCCTATAGCGCCATGTTGCCTGGAAGTCTTGAATTTGCATTTCTAACAAGCCCCAGGCGATGTTAATGCTGCTGGCTAGGGACCAGCTCTGAGAACCACTAGTAGAGCACTGATTCTCAAAATTTATTATACATGAGAATTACCTGAAGATTTTGTTTAAATGTAGATTCTGATTCAATGTATCTGGGGTGGAAAGTCATCACTCTGAGATTGTAAAGGGTTCTGCCCAGCTGTTTTCAGTGAGCCTTCAACCATGTAGGTTATGCTGTCAGGTTTGTCTTAACTCTTTTAGTCACATGCAGGAACATTTAACACTACTCTGTTACAGTTGAATGACTTTTGTGGTACTTTATGGATACTGTGTTGCACACCACTTGGCACCAGGAGCACTTACCCTCCTGGCCTTCTTACTCCTTGCTGAAATTGTGTGTATTGTCTTGGTTGCTGCCCTTTAGAATGGCAGTTATCTTTGGAATGGCACGTACATTTCTCTTTGAGAATTGCTAGTGTGTAGAAACGCCAGTCAGGTAGCTGTTTCAGCCGGTGTGTCTGAGGACCAGCTTAGGTGTTTTTTGTCCTCCTTCTCATCCCCACGGCTGACTTGTTCTAGCTCCTCTCCCTTTGTAACTGGCTCTTTTCTTTTCTGAAAGAGTGACTTGTATGTGACCACCTTGACATCTCTACCCACCTTACTGGTGCCCACGCCATACCTAGCTTTTATCAGTTTAGCTCTTTGCATGACTTTACTAGTTCTTTCTCCCCCCTTCTCTTTTTTTATCTTGCTCTACTGTTTTTCTCCTAACTCTGTACTCCTTTGCTTTTATAGCTGCTGCCTTTCGTGTCTTTATTCTTGGCTTTTTAAAATGCTCTCTTGCCGCTGGTGTGTTTTTTTAATTTTTATTTTTAGGTGACGTCCAATTATAGAATTGTTCTGAAAGCCCAAGAGTTCCAGAAAACCAAATGCCAGACACCTTAGGCTTTACTGTATTACATTATTCACATTTTTTTCTACATATAATTGTTTTTGGAATCACAGAGGCTTTTTATAGTAGTAGCCTCTTGAACGAAACATACATGAAAATATTTTGTGAATGTAAGAATTTTGATCATTAATCGCTACTGTTGCCACCACCACTTCTGTCATCTTCATCATCATCACCATCGTCTGACTTTCTAATTTAGTCTCCATTACTGGCATTTTCTCCTGCTTTGGCATTTGCTTATCCCCGTTTCTGGTACTCCCTTCCCCTCTGGTCTTCACCTAGTCAGCTCCTACTTGCCCTTCGTTCATCTGTGTGGACATCACTCACCCCTGGAAAGCCCTCCTTGACTCACCCGTCTTCCAGCAGCCTGTAACTATGTTACTTCTAGCACTTAGCACAATGTTCTGTTGTCATCTCCTACCATACTCATTTATAATCCTCCAACACACTGTGCTGGCCACTCTGCTGTTCCTGGAAAATTCCAGGCACTTTCCTGCCTGTTTCCTCCGTACCCACATGGCAGCTCCCACGCTTCGTCTCTGCTCACATGTAATCTTGTCATTGAGGCCAGTCCAACAATCCCACTTCAGATTGTTCCCTCACCTCCCCCTCCACCTGTGCTTTCTCTTCCCCCTCCTTGCTTTTTTTCCTCCAGAGTGCTTAATCATTGTCTGACATTCTATATACTTGAATTACTGATGGAAATGGATTATCTTGGTCTCCTTATTAAAATACAAGTTTTATGAAAGCAAGAATTTTGTCCCCTGATATATCCATAGCTGCCTAAAATAAGGCTTAGAGGCATCTAATGGGGGCATATATAAGTATTGAACGAGCAAGTCATCAGTAACTTCTCTCTATCCCAAGTACAGAGAAGCATGTTTGCATTCTAATATTTCTGGCATATAATATGTACTCAGCAAGTGATTGGTAATTTGTCACTTCAGTGATTACATGCCTTTGGATGACATCTAATACTAAAGCTTTCTACATTAGGTATTGGTCTGTGTTTAGAAGGATGTAGTGTTATGGTGAAATTATAGTGTAATAAAAGCAATTAATACCTTTGGGGATTTTATTCTGTTGTAGAAGTGATTGTCAGAAAAAGTACCTTGCGTGGGATGTTGATATATTACCCTTCCCCCTCCACAGACACACACACACACACACACACACACACACACACACACACACACACACACACACACACACACACACACACACACACAAAGAGAGAGAGAGAGATACACGTGCACATAGTCACTATTAAGATATTTTTATTAGTATTTAAAGGATTTATATGTACCAGTAGTCTGGGGCTGATTTAGTTTCAGGCCTAGTCATTGTGATTCTTACTTTACATATTAAAAAGGAAAGAAAAACCTTCATCACATTAGATTCTGCCTCATATCTTCAAAGGGCAAAATTGACTTCCTTGCTATTCTTTCTAGGCACGGTATTTTAAATTGTAAGATTCTTTGCCACTCTAACTGTGGATTTTCCTGTCTTAGGAATCAGAGAAGATCATTGCTGAGTTGAATGAAACCTGGGAAGAGAAGCTGCGTAAAACAGAGGCCATCAGAATGGAGAGGTCAGAAGTTTAAAATCTGGCAATGTTCCTAAGTTTTCTAGGGAATATGGATTATTCTTATACTAACAAAAGATGCGACAGAAGTTAAAAACAGAACTTCCCCTCCCAAAACAAAACAAAAAATAAATCTGACTGGGAACATACGACCAATAGAACTTACACTTTAAAGTGAAATCCCTAGGTTTAAATGTTCTCTAGGGTGTCAGGCACTTAAACAGTTACTACAGTACATATTGCTAGGGGTTCATGTAAAAATGAAAGAAATTGAAGGATAGAGTTTTCATCTGCAAAAAGTAGCCACTGCCTTTGAATAATGGCCCAAATCCAAAAGACTGTTCTGATTATTGCCTTTCAGAGTTACTTACCTTCTCTAGAACCTCTTTGGTAGGAGGTGTGATAGTTTGGGTTGCAAAGCTGTATCAGTTCTCTACTTGGAAGGTGAGCATCACCCAAAATAATACTTTTACTGTTGGAATAAATGTACATTAAAAAGACGTCAGTTCCTGCCTTAAAAAACATGAGTTCTTACATATTGATACAGGAAATGTGCCAAAAGAATTTTCTTATTATAGAGATTTTAAGCTAGAATTTTTGAAGCAGAATGCTGGTGGGCATGGGAACATTTGAGAAAATTGTATTTGTAGACCACAGTCCATAAACCAAAGTTACTTTCTGATTGCTTTCTTAGATTCTGAAGAAATAGTTCTTTGACTTGAATGTATAGACTTGAGGAGTCTTCCCTTATGTTAATAGACATATTATCTATGAATTATTGTCTACCTCCAAAGCCAAATTAGACCAAGTTGTTCTTTGGGTGAATGTAACTTTCCCTAACACAGGAGCGTAATCTAATCAGTTTTGAACGTGATATTTCTTTAAAAGATAATTTCTCATTAATGGAGTTAGTGGATTATTCTGCATTTGCATTATTGAGTTTCAGTTGTTTCTGCTTTGCATGCTTTATTTTCAATTCATATTAGAGTGACTTAATTGAAATTTTGGTAATGGTGTGCTGATGAAGACCCTGGGTGGTGCATATGGTTAAGTGCTGGACTATCTAACCAAAACGTTGGTGGTTCAAACCCACCCAGAGGTACTTTAGAAGTAAAACCTGGCAATCTGCTTCAAAAAGGTCACAGCCTTGAAAACGCTGTGGAGCATAGTTCTATTCTCCACACATGGGGTTGCCGTGACTGGAATTGAATCGAAGGCAACTAACAACAACAATGTGCTGGTGTACTTGTCGTTTTTTCTAGAGAGGCGTTGTTGGCTGAGATGGGAGTTGCCATTCGGGAAGATGGAGGAACCCTGGGGGTTTTCTCACCTAAAAAGGTAGGAAACAATGTTGTGAAACTCAACCAAATGCGAGCACTTTTTGTTTATCTTAGTAACTGAGATGCTTTGTGTCTTTCAAGGCTGCCCCCCCCCCACTTTTGTTTAAATCTTGAGATTTGGCTTAATTTCTGATTTCATCTTATAATATGACTTTACATTACAAGGGCAGCCTATTTTTAAATGTTTGTCATGTTTAGTCTTTATAAAATAAATAAAAATTAAAGGCAGTAAATCTGTTAACTTTGGGCCATGTTAATGTTTAATCATCTTTATTGTTGGTTTGCCTTAAATTCCCAACCTAACCTAGCATACTTTGCTTCAGTTTTGGCAACTCTTTTCTATGTAGATTTTCCTACAGAGACCATCAACCCAGTTAAATAACTTTTTGGAAGTAATTTCAGCTATTCAGGTTTGTGTAGAAAAATACTACTTTAGTTTGTATTATGGGCAACCAGTGTACAGAGTAAAGTAATTCCTTTTCTCATCCTTCTAGCCTCCCTGTTCCTTTCTCAGTTTTATCTTTTAAAGGTTCCAGTAGATTACCTTCCTACTTACATAATCTTAGTTGTAAAGTAGTAGCTACCTGTTACCTAATTAGAATAGTATTTTTTACTAAGTTGCTAGTTAATTATTGTTAGATATTGGAAACTACTATCAAATGATTATTTTGTCTGCATATTTACATGACAGTAATAGAATAGATACAACTAATAAATGGTTCTTTAGTTCAGATAATCTCTATTTGGCCATTGGAGACTTAAACATCTTCATGTACAGGGTCTGGTGATGACCTCTTTAGGTTAGCATAGAAGGGATAGGAGGTTTTGAACTGGTGTTTTTGTTTAATGTGATATAAAATATTCCTGTGGTTTTTGCTAGGATTCTTTCGGTTAGGTTTTTCTGTCAAGGTCACATAACTTTTTTTTTTTTTTTTTTTTTTACAAATTCTAATGTGTTATTTTCAACAGAGAAGGTACATTTAAAGACATTTTAGATACATATTGTAAAAATGGAGCAGTAAGTATTTTATGTGTTTATATTGCCAAAGGTCAATGGTTTTCCACAGTTTAATAGTTTTTCTTACCTTAAGACAGATAAATTACCTGTGATTGTAGAGATTTTTAGCAATTACAGGTTTGGTTTGATAGAATTTATATTGTATCTTTGCATATGTCTAAAAGTATTTTATAACATCTTTGAGTATTAAAAAATGTGGGGAAAATTTTTATAGCAACTTGTAAAAACATTATGACATTTAATGTCTGTCTAAATACTTGAACAAGGAGCCCTGGTTGCTCAGTGGTTAAGCACTCGGCTGCTAACCAAAAGGTCTGCGATTTGAACCCACCAGTCACTCCGTGGGAGAAAGATGTGGCATTCTGCTTCCAAAAAGATTACAGCATTGGAAACCCTATGGGGCAGTTCTACTCTGTCCCATAGGTTTGCTATGAGTCAGAATCGACTTGACAGCAGTGGGTAAACACTTGAACCAAGTGTTTAGATGGTGTAAACAGCATAGAATACCAAACTCAGATCTCTGTTTCCTAAGCTTCATCTTACTTTAATTTTACCCATCTGGCCTTAACTTTCTGGACTTTCTCAGGAGAGGAGGGGATATTCCACTGACCATATCCAAACTCAGTTTTAGAACCTATTTTTGGAATTCCTTTCTTTTTTGGCCAGTGTCATAATAGGTTTTAAAGAACGTTGCCCATAGAGTACGATGACTTTCTCAAACCAGAAAAGCTCTGAAACTACAGATGTAGACACTATTTGAGGAGATGCAGAGATTTTTCTAATTTTCTTTTTAATCATCTTTTATAGTCTTTTTTCTTAACCCCCTCATCTGACTCTTCTTTCATTTTCCACATTTGCTGGCATTGTCTTGAGTAGATTTTGACCCCAAGATCATGTGACTTATTTATGGATTCCTATGGGGTATTTTCACCAAAGAAGGTTGGTTTTTTAAAAGACTTTAGAAATATTAGAGTTAGGTAAAGAAGGTTTTCAGAAGATGTTTATGTTATTGGATATCAGTAATTTAAATTTCTTTTTAAGGTAAAGATTAGTAAACTAAAAGACAATAACTGGGACCATCAATGTAGAAGATGAAAATTATCGAGGGGGAAATTGGCAGGGTTGGGAGGACACTTCTATAAAGTAAATAAAAAACTAAATATTTCTTGAGATTTTTGCCTGGGCGTTTGCAAAAATTATGATTAACCCAAAGAGAATCAGTCTGTCCTGATTTTTCTCTTGTACTCTCTATGCTTTGTCCCTATTGAGAATGGGTCTTGTTCTTTATGCCAGAACTCATGTTTTTAAATAGAATTCATTAGTGAATTTGAGAAAAGGAGCATTTTCTCTTTATTATGGGATTGCAAGTAGAAATAATATGGAAGTCCCTCTTCTAGGGATCAGAGAAGCTGTCAGCCTCCTGTACGTCTGTGTTATTATTGTCACATCCCTGTCATGGTGCCTTGCTCCAAATTGATAATCTGTAACCTTTTTCAGACCCCACATCTTGTTAACCTCAATGAAGACCCACTAATGTCCGAATGTCTGCTTTATTACATCAAAGATGGAATTACCAGGTATATTTGTTTCTTGTTTTGGTCTCACAATGTTTTCCTTTCTCTTAGATGATTGAATAACTAAAGGGAAATTATTTGTTGAAAAATTTATTGTAATAATTTACTGTTTTCCCTGTATGAAGTAGTTGTAAACTGTCTTCTCCTTCCTTACCAAATTATGTTAAGTGTTTTAGCCAGCCAGACTGATTAACATGTTTCTCCTTGAGATGCTAAAAAAAAGTTTTCTTTCTAACATCTTACATGAATTCTTTAGGGGCTTCGTGTCTTTTTGTAATGCTGTGTGAGTTAAATTGGTATATCGTTGCTCCTTTGTTTCTTATTCTGATGTAGGGAGGTTGGTTGTATATAAAAATAGAATTTGCAGCTGAAAGCTTCTGATACAAAAAGGCAATACCTTTTTTGTACCTGCTAAAGAATATTCTTTGGAAGAAAGAGGTTCATTGTTCATAATGTTTTTTGTGTCTCAACATCCCTGGGAAACTTTCTCTTGTGTTCAGGGTTGGCCAAGCAGATGCTGAGCGGCGCCAGGACATAGTGCTGAGTGGGGCCCACATTAAAGAAGAGCATTGTATCTTCCGAAGTGAGAGAAACAATAGTGGTGAAGGTGAGAGTTCCTGGCTTAAGCTTCTCTGGCAACTTTTTCATTCTATCTTATGAGAAATCCCCAAGGCTTGGTATTCCCTGTGTCCTTCAGTGGAACTTTCTTATAGTTCTAATATTGAAATTGCAGAAACCTGGGTTGGTTATAAATCCAAAGACATACACAGCTACTTTACATGAAAAAGGCCTCTACAAAAGGAGCCTTTTTGTTACTGCCAAGAACCCAGCAGGATATAGGCAATTAGGCTTGGTCTTGAATGTTAATTACTTAATAGAAAAGAAAGAAAGGAACAAGTATCCTGGGCAATAGGGGATTTGCAAGACCTCTGTTCTTAACCCAGTAGAATTTATTTTTATGTCATCTGAAAGGGAAGAAAAAGTCTATCTTGAATTTTTCCTCAGGTTATTAACAAAACAACAATCCAGTGATATTTTTGTGCTATATAATTCACTCCCTCCTAATCAAAATACTAGTTTTTAATCATAAGTTTTTGGTTATATTAGCTGCATCTCATACTTAGGCTTTCTTATGGTTTTAAGTTTTATCAACTGCACTATCTTCAGATATCACCAAAACTAATATTTTCAGTCCTATTATGAGGTTCATCAGGATCCTTAATTCTAACTCAGATAAATGATCCTATGTTAGCCACAGCCCCAAATAGCCTCTTATATTGGACTGAACTTTGGTACCCTAAAATGAACTGATATGTAGATGCTTCAACCACTTGGTTGGTTGAAGGAGTCTGTTTTAGTTACCATGAATCCTGATAGTCACTGTTTTCCATTATTTGCTTCCAGTGGTTTGTGATCCTAACATTAATTTGTCTTCTTCTTAGTTATCGTGACCCTAGAGCCCTGTGAACGCTCAGAAACCTACGTAAATGGCAAGAGGGTGGCTCAGCCTGTCCAGCTGCGCTCAGGTGAGACTGGGAGAGTTTGAGGTCTTCAGCAGTGCATACATGACTAGTGTGAGCAACTCTTTAATTTTTGACCTTTTGCTTAAAGGCTGAAGTGATAGGTTTAGGATGTTTGTTCCTATAGAACACCAAAAGTCTGCCTTTTTGCATTAGGGGAGTGAGGTTATGCTATACTTTTCTGTTGTTGTTTTGCTTTAAGTTAAAGTTTACAATCCAAGTTAGTCTGTCATACAAAAATTTATATATACATTGTTATGTAAACCTGATTGTTCTCCCTATACTGTGACAGCACCCTCCTCTTTTCCACCCCTGATTTCCCATGTCCATTCTTCCAGCTCCTAACCCTCTCTGCATTCTCATCTCGCCTCTGGACAGGAGCTGCTCATTTAGTCTTATGTATCTACTTGAGCTAAGAAGCACAGTCTTCACAAGGATCATTTTATGTCCTATAGTCCAGTCTAATCTTTGTCTGAAGAGTTGGCCTCAGGAATGGTTTTAGTTTTGGGCTAAAAGAGAGTCCGGGGGCCATGTCTTCCGGGGTCCCTCCAGTCTCAATCAAACCATTAAATCTGGTCTTTTTACTGGAATTTGAGTTCTGCACCCCACTTTTCTCCTGCTCCGTTAGGGACTCTCTGTTGTGTTCCCTATCAGGGCAGTCATTGGTGGTAGCCGGGCACCATCTTGTTCTTCTGGTCTCAGGCTGATGAAGTCTTTGGTTTACGTGGCCCTGTCTGTGTCTTGGGCTAATACTTTCCTCGCGTCTTTGGTGTTATTCATTTTCCTTTGCTCCAGGTGGGTTGGGACCAATTGATGCATCTTAGGTGGCCGCTCACTAGCTTTTAAGACCGCAGACGCCACTCACCAAAGTGGGGTGTACAGCATTTTCTTAATAAACTTTGTTATGCCAATTGACCTAGATGTCCCCTGAAACCATGGTCCCCAGACCCCCGCTCCTGCTTCTCTGTCACTTGAAGTGTTTGGTCGTATGCAGGAAACTTCTTAGCTTTGGTTTAGTCCAGTCGTGCTGACTTCTACTGTAGTATGTGTTGTCTTTCCCTTCACCTAAGATAATTCTTGTCTACTATCTAGCTAGTAAATCCCCCTCTCCCCCCTCCCCACCCTTGTAACCATCAAATAATGTTTTCTTCTATGTTTAAACCTTTTCTTGAGTTCTTATAATAGTAGTCTTATACAATATTTGTCCTTCTATGACTGACTAAATTCACTCAGCATAATGCCTTCCAGATCCCTCCATGTTATAAGATGTTTCACAGATTCATTGTTGTTCTTTGTCATTGCATAGTATTCCATTGTGTGAATATACCATAATTTGTTTATCCATTAGTCCTTTGATGAGCACCTAGGTTGTTTCCATCTTTTTGCTATCATAAGCAGTGCTGCAGTGAACATGGGTGTGCATGTATCTATTCCTGTGACGGCTCTTATTTCTCTAGGATGTATTCCAAGGAGCAGGATTGCTGGATCATATGGCACTTCTATTTCTAGCTTTTTAAGGAAGCACCAAATCAATTTTCTAAGTGGTTGTACCATTTTACATTCCCACCAACAGTGTGTAAGTGTTCCAGTCTCTCCACAACCTCTCCAACATTTGTTATTTTGTGTTTTTTGGATTAACGCTAGCCTTGTTGGGGTGAGATGGTATCTCATTGTAGTTTTGATTTGCATTGCTCTAATGGCTAATGATCGTGAGCATTTCCTCATGTGTCTGTTAGCCACCGGAATGTCTTCTTTGTCAAAGTGTCTGTTCATATCCTTTGCTCATTTTTTAATTGGGTTATTTGTCTTTTTGTTGTTGAGGTGTTACAGTATCTTGTAGATTTTAGAGATTAGATGTCGTTTGGATATGTCATAGCCAAAAATGTTTTCCCAGTCTCTAGGTTGTCTTTTTACTCTTTTGGTGAAGTCTTTTGATGAGCATAAGTGTTTGATTTTTAGGAACCCCCAGTTATCTAGTTTCTCTTCTGGTGTTTTTGCATTGTTACTTACGGTTTGTTAGATGCTGTACATTTAAAAATGATTTCTTAACCCTGTTTTTACTTTGTACTAGGAAACCGTATCATCATGGGTAAAAACCATGTTTTCCGCTTTAACCACCCGGAACAAGCACGGGCTGAGCGGGAGAAGACTCCTTCTGCTGAGACCCCCTCTGAGCCTGTGGACTGGACGTTTGCCCAGAGAGAGCTTCTGGAAAAACAAGGAATTGATATGAAACAGGAGATGGAGAAAAGGTAATGCACAGATATTAAGCGGCCCACATGACTGTCATTTTTTAAAAACATATAATAGCATTTGTTAAACAGCTCAGTGATTTCAGAATTTATTCTTTCCTGTCTTTTTTTTTTTTTTTTCTTTCTTCTTCTAGACTACAGGAAATGGAGATCCTATACAAAAAGGAGAAGGAAGAAGCGGATCTTCTCTTGGAGCAGCAGAGACTGGTAGGAGTCCATCCTAAATCTGCTAACTATTAGGAAAAGGGCAGCTTGCTCTCACGCCTTCTCTATTCCACAGATGAGCACTTTCCTCGTGCTTATCTGGGCTCTTATTGATCCCATACACTATTCTTTCATTTCCTTAATGGAGGATGAACTCACATCTCCTGGTACCCTTAACCTGAAAAACTGCCCATAAAGGTACTGTTTGGTGCCTTTTATGTCTTAAAGTAAAATCTTTACTTCTGTCAAAACTAAGTGCTTTTTGAGGAAATAGTGGGAGCTTCTCTGATAGCCTTTGCCTCCTGATAGTGGTTTTTGAATTTGCATCAATGATGGTTCTTTTAATGATAAAATCCCTTTGCCTTCGGGTGGATTCTGACTCACTGTGACCCTATAGGACAGAGTAGAGCTGCCCCATAGGGTTTCCAAGGCTGTAAGCTTTGCGGAAGCAGACTGCCACATCTTTCTCCCACAGAGCAGCTGGTGGGTTCAAACCTACAACCTTTCGGTTACCAGCCAAGCGCTTAACCACTGTACCACCAGGGCTACTTCTTTTAATGATAATTGCTCTGTATATTGAATTTGGTGGGTGTTTGCCTTGGTTTTGTTTCTGATCACCTGATAGTACTAATTCTCTGCTCTTGGGCTGATTTGGGGATTGTTCTTGTGCTAGGTGGTTTTTTTTTTTTTTTTTCTTTTAAGTTAAACTGTGTCTGAAAGCGTTGCTGCACAGTTGCATGTGTTAACCCTTTTCTGTTCCCCTGCATGGAGTCTGAATTCTCAAGAAGGTTCTCAGTGGCATGTATGGTGACGGGGGTCGGGGAGCTTGGGCTACATAACCAACTCAGATAGGAGAGGGAGTTCTGGTTTCTATTGGTTAAGAAAAGATTGGATGAGCAGTTGAAAAGTAATTTTAAGGTCACAGCTATAATACCAATGTGGCTTTAGCATTTTATGATGTTAATTGATTTTCCACGTTTTATAGAAACTAAATCTCATGAATAAATAAGTTGATCCATTAGTTAGATTTTTAAAACAAACCAATTTTGGTTAACTAAGTCCTGGTTATAAGAAGCTTCTCAGCGTTCATTTGATATGTAAGAAACGTGTAACTAACCTTTGGATAGAGTGGGTACAGTTCAGGAATTTCTCATTTTTTTAAGATTCATGGTCTTCTTTTTAGATAAGGGGGTATTAAGGAGGAAGCTGGGGCACTGTCTTCTGCCCTTAAACATAAAATACAGCATGTGAACTACAGCCTTACAGCCATACTCTGTGGTTTGGAGAAGAGGGGCTATTGCTAAATGGGCCAGAAAAGCCAAAGACTGAGAAAAGCAGCCTTTTTCAGGGCAACTTGATTCTCAGACTTGACAGTTAAACCAGTAGTTTGTTATCTTGGAAATTATAGTAAAGCCAAAAAAGGAATGAACTGTAAGAATAAATCAGGTATTTGGGGCAAGATAATGGCTGTGTTGTAGATAGAGTCTCCTTAGGAGGCCCACTTTGCATTTAGTTTGTAATGAAAACAGAAAGATGATTTAACTACAGCGTGATTAGGGGCTTGAAAGCTTTGTGAGCCATGAAGGAGCCTTTTATCCTAATAATATAGTATAATAGCATGCCTCTGACGGTCTGTGAGAGCTCAAACAGGTGTAATGAAGCTGTATTTATTATTAACAGTAGTGCCTTGTATTTGTATAGTGCTTTATGAGTTACAAAGAGTTTTAACATCCATCATTGTTTTTGATCCCTGAAATAACTCTTTTGTAGGTAGGTATGTAAGTAAAATGAGTAATATTACCTCCAGTTTTTAGTTGACAAAACCAAAGCTAAAAAATATTGTCTTACCTACCCTTAAACACCTGAAGTGTAAACTTGGGTCTTCTGACTTGCTTTGGTGTTCTGTCTCAGAGAGCAGTGCTTTTTTCAATCACCTGGGAGTCTTTTTAAAATGCAGATTTAGATTAAGCAGGTCTTGGGTGGGGCCTGAGCTTCTGCATTTCTAACAAGCTCCCAGGTGATGCCGATGCTGCTGGTCCTGGACCACACTTTGGGTAACTAAATGTGAAAAAAGAATGATGTCTAGTGCTCTCCATAACCAAGAGCTGGTAGTCATTCTGTGCCCTAAAATAAAGACATTGACCATTAAATAAAGAGACAGTAAAGTCTCTTTAAGACATACTTAAGTTTTCAGGGAACATACTTAGTCTGCAAATAATCAGGTTCTGGTTTTCATTTGCTCTGTGTATCTTAAAGCAAGCTAGGATTTCAAGAGCCACTCCTTAAAGAAGTTACTTTCCTCCCATAAGTTCAGCTGTCTATCCCACTTAAATTCCTTCTCCTCCAGAGGAACTGATAGTTCTAATGTTGTAGCCTGAATGGAAAATGTGTTGTATGACCTTATAATGGTCAACCAACAAATATGCTTCAACGTATACCCCATGAGTAAGCATTAAAAGGATACAAAGAAATTAGTATTCAGTAAATGTATAATATATTTATTATACGTAATCATTTTTAGCTAATGAGCACCATTAAAAAATGGAATTCAGGCCCATAAATTTTGTATTATGATAGTTCCCCAAATGTGTCACATTGTGAGGTTGCTGAATATTCCCCTGTACTTAATAGTCTATTATACACCTGATCCTTCCTGGGCTTGCTTTTTTCACACATATATTTTGGGTATCTTCTCTCTTATTTATTTGCATAAGCTCATTGTAGAGTGTCTTCAGGAGGCCCACTTTGCCTTTGGTATTTAATGAAAACAGAAGGATCATTTAGTGATATGTGAATTGGCCAGACCTGTGATAAATAAATATCTTAAAATCTCTCTTTTTTTTTAAACATAAGATTTTCATCTTGGCATGTAAAATTTGCATACAGAATTTTTAGTATCATGGTCAGTATGAATAGGGTGATATGCTTGACTTATAAGAACACAGTCAATATAGTCAGTATTTTTAAAAAGAAAGAAAAGTTGTCACTTGATTTATTTTGGATTTATATAGACTCATTTATATATGTTTTATTTTAGAGTTTAAATGTATAACTTATGTCACTCAAGCATGATATTAAAGCAATAATTAGAATATTTTTTATTTCTTAAATTAAGTAACATTCATTTCATCCTTAAGCAATTTCAAGAACAAAAGAAAAGAAGCTAGAAAAAAGAAGTCATAGCTGTCCATTGTGTGGGACAAACCAGAGAGTTTGTGTTCTATAAAACTCAGTTTATAAGTATTTGCAAGAAAACCTTTTCAGGAGCTATACGTGTTTTTTCTCTAATGTTTATTAATGTAATTTTTTTTTTTATCACTTAAGATTAAATGTTCTGATATTTTTAACTAAAAAGGAAAAGAAAAAAGTAGAGTCTGTAAGTTTAGCTTTATCTGCTTTTTATTGTTAAATTTTCAAAAAGATAGGTTATGGGATTAGTACCCATTTACAGGCCAATATAAATAATACACATTTTTCTGTTATGAGAGAGAAATCTGTCACCCTGCCAGAAAAACTGATCAGTAGCAACATCATCAAATTCAGAGGCCAAATTATCATCATTATTGTTTAAGGTTATTTTTTTATTCCCTAGAAAGTAACTGTACATATAGATCTTTGGTCTAGAAAGCAAGATATGATTGATTTACCGGTTTCAGTTCCTTTTTATTTTTCTTTTTCAACTGTAGAGATACTAGAAATACTTTTGGTAATGACAACCAAGTAAGAGAGACTAGTAAGTAACAATATTTTCACTTACTAGACTATCTTGAACTACTCATCTAGTGAGTAGTTTCTTTTCCTAGGAGCTTTTATTTCCTGAATAGAAATTCTTCTGTAATCTCATGCATTATATGGAATTCTAAATCAAACATTGTTTTCAGTTAGATCCATGTTATCAAGATTTGCTTGTGTTAGTTAAGAACAATTGGTTATTATCAATTACCCTTAAAACAACTTGTTTTGAAGTCAGGCTATTGTTTTAGGCCTAAGTAAAGTTACTTGAAAAGGGGGTAGTGGTGCAGATAGGCAGCTGGTAAGACAGAGTTAAAGGTGCATTTTAAGATGGATCCGTTTTACATAAGCAGAATATAATATCATCTTTGTGTTTTATATGTTTATTGGAAAGTTGTTGCTTCAAGTGATTTCCTCAAAAAGCTAGAAATGCCATGAATTTTCATAGAAAGCATCTCTAAGTTGTATTTAGTAAAATATTACTTGGGGAATTTTAAACGATCTTGTATGAAAGTATATTTGCCTAGTTTAAATTTTGTTCTGGTAATTTACTTCATAAAACTTTGTGGATGAGGTATTTATTGGTTTAAGTGTATGAAAAACAAAAACCAGATTTACTATAAAGATCCTTTTTTATGCTTCCTTGTTCTCTGGATAACAAACTTTGATTGTACAAATAAAAAGGATCAGTTTGACATGACAAAAGGAGATAGAGAATCCAGTATATGTTCTGGAAAGACTAGTTTCACACCCCTCTTGTCTTATAGAAAAAAATATTTTGGTTGATAAGAGCCTCACATGGTCTGCCAGTAGGGATTCTTAGCACTTTTAACATCATACTTTTGACTGCTTCTTTTTCTATTTTCTCATGTTTTAACTTTTTTCTAGGGCTGCTCTTTTTTAGTACAGCTAAATAAAATCTTGGCGTCCTACAGCCTTACTAACCTTTGTTAATCTGCCTGCTCGTCACATTTTTGTATGGCATCTGTGCTCACTCATGGGGGAAAGAGTGTCTGGAAGAAGCAACAGCAATAACCAAGGCAAATGTGGGGAAGGGGTTGCATGGGTTTTTAGCATGTCTGGATCATAGGTTTTATTTCATTTTCTTGACATAGCGGAGACATTGTTTCACACCATTTTGTTAATTTCATATGACCTTACTGTCAAATCTCCTAAAATATTTGATTGGAAATTTTATCACATCAATCATAAAGTGGAAATTTGGATTAGGGATACTAAACAAATAACCAAACAAGTCTATATATAAATAGTAATCTACATATGCATATGTCTTAATAGACTTCCACATCATTTAGGGTTTTGGTTTTGTTTTTAGGTTTTTTGTTTTGTTTTGTTTTTAAATTTGGTTAAGCTTTTTTGCTTGCTTTTTCTTCAATTTGATTTTCCTTTTTTACATTTTAATTTTGGTTATTTTGGGGCCATTTTTTGATTTTGTTTTTCCAAAGGACGCGGATTCTGATAGCGGGGACGATTCTGACAAGAGATCCTGTGAAGAGAGCTGGAAACTGATTACTTCACTGAGAGAAAAGCTACCTCCCAGCAAGTTGCAAACCATTGTTAAAAAATGTGGCCTCCCCAGCAGTGGGAAGAAGAGAGAACCAATTAAAATGTATCAGATCCCCCAAAGAAGGCGCCTGAGTAAAGATTCCAAGTGGGTCACCATCTCGGATCTTAAGATTCAGGCTGTAAAAGAGATTTGCTATGAGGTTGCCCTCAATGATTTTAGGCACAGTCGGCAGGAGATTGAAGCCTTGGCCATTGTTAAGATGAAAGAGCTTTGTGCCATGTATGGAAAGAAGGATCCCAATGAGCGGGACTCCTGGCGGGCAGTGGCCAGGGATGTCTGGGACACTGTTGGTGTCGGAGATGAGAAGATTGAAGACATGATGGCCAGTAGTAAAGGCGGAACTGATGTAGATGACCTCAAGGTTCACATAGACAAGCTGGAAGATATTTTGCAAGAAGTCAAAAAGCAAAATAACATGAAAGACGAGGAGATAAAAGTCTTAAGAAATAAAATGCTAAAAATGGAGAAAGTCTTGCCACTGATTGGATCTCAGGAACAGAAAACCCAAGGAAACCACAAAGCAAAAGAGCCTGTTTGTGCTGGTGTCAGTAACAAGTCTGAGAATGATGAAAGTAAAGGAGAACTTGAGAAAGAAGAGCGTGTTTCCCAGCTGATGAATGGGGACCCAGCTTTTAGACGTGGACGGCTGCGCTGGATGAGGCAAGAGCAAATCCGGTTTAAGAACCTTCAGCAGCAGGAGATAACTAAGCAGCTTCGTCGACAGAATGTACCCCATAGGTTTATCCCTCCTGAAAACCGGAAGCCCCGATTCCCATTCAAGAGCAACCCCAAACACAGAAACTCTTGGAGTCCTGGGACACACATCATCATAACAGAAGATGAGGTTATAGAACTTAGAATTCCAAAAGATGAAGAAGGCAGGAAGGGAAATAAAGAGGAGAACCAAGAAAAAGGGGGTAGAGCAACTTCTAAGGATCCCCAGTTACCATCAGGGTCTCAGGTCATGAGAAGTCAAGATCACATCCAGGTTAGCAAACAGCATATTAATAATCAACAACAGCCACCTCAGCTACGCTGGAGAAGCAATTCTCTCAATAACGGCCAGCCGAAGAGTATACGCTGTCAGGCAGCTGCCTCGTCAGAATCATTAAACTCCCACAGCGGCCACCCTACTGCTGATCTGCAAACTTTCCAGGCAAAACGCCATATTCATCAGCACCGTCAGCCTTACTGTAATTATACCACTGGAGGTCAGTTAGAGGGCAGTGCAGCCAATGCCTATCAGAAACAGACTGACAGACCCAACCACTGTAACCAGTTTGTGACACCTCCCCGGATGAGGCGACAGTTCTCAGCACCGAATCTCAAAGCTGGTCAAGAAACCACAGTATAAATTACTGGACAAGCTTGAAATCTTGGTGGAGGAGATGGGCAGTGTTAGCACATGATTTGAGTTGGTTCTACTCTTGGCGACTATTTACATTATGATTTTAATGTTGTGTTCCTCCCAGGGTTAACTGGTTTTAATATTGTTAAAACATAAAACATGGGTAAACGTTTCAACACGTCCCTTTTGCTTGTTATACTGTAAATGGGTAGTTTTTGGAATTCGGGGTAAAAAAAATGGAGACCTCTCATTTTTCTGAGACTTTTCTCCTTTCTTGGTGCCTAGATAATTAATATCCTTACTTACACAGACTTGTCTTTTTTGTGTGTAAGTTGTGTTTTTTAAATGCATATAACTTGATCTGTTATCCAGAAAGACCTGCCTCTTAGTTTATGCAGACATTCAGAAGGGGAATTTGATACATAGAATAGATGTCTATTTTTTCCCCATAAATGTTAAACATTGGTTCAAGAAATAATAGCATGCAGCTGTGTGGATACAGCTTTGGATTTCTCATCCATATCTGTTCCTTTCTTTAAATATAATTGGAATTTTCATAAGCCAAAATTAAATGTCTACAGACATATTTTGTAGTACACAGCTCTGCATCGTCCACAAAACTTCCACATCATCTTATCCTTCTATATTTTGCATAGAACTGATTCAGTCTTTTTTTTTCTTTGAATGTATCAGTATATGTATGAAATTTGTGATAATACCAAAATCTTAAATTGGCATTGTGTGTGGGTCTCTGTGGATTTCATTCTGAAGTTCGACATATTATTTCGCACACCCTCACACACACAAAATGAACTATTCACCAAAATCATGCCAATAGAAATACCAACAAAATATTTGCATAAGTGCTTTAGACAGTATATATAAGTTTGTAGGGAGATTATTTGCTGAAGAGAGGGTAGAGGTGGGGCATGGGAGAAGACTACAGCCAATGGCTGTGTGCTGCTTTCTTTCAGTAGATGATGAAAGTTAACTCTGGTTGGGTTTGGAATAAGGGAGAAGATGTATACTAAACTATTCTTTTGGTTAACAGTAGTATGCTTACAGATACTCAAGCAAGGAAAGCAATGTCCTGATGAACATTTAGTGTATCAATACCTCATTTGTCTGTGTTATGGTCTCAGTTTGCCTCACTGAAGAATCCACTAAAAAAGATGGACTTTAATGGAGAAAAAAGAGTAGTTTTCTACATCTGTCCCCATATCTTGAACTTATCAGAAACTTTTTAAAGAGGCAATGTGAAGAATGCAGATGTCTGAGATTGCCTGACTTTACATTTTTGAAGATTCTTAAGTCACACTAAATCATCTATAAAACACATGTCTTCCAGATGGTGTGAAAAATTGCAGCCAACATAGCAACTAGCATTCAAGGAAGCCTTAAAGATTGTGATTATGTGGTTATGTTTTTTCCTTTGAGTGTGGGCACTATGCTTTATTAGGACACATTAATTATAGTATTTGTTTCTTCTAAGAAAATGCTTTCTTAATGCACAGAAAATTGCTTCTAATTAACTTTTTTTTTTCTCAAAAAAGAGAAGCATCGGGGGATATTTTTGCTTTTATAGCTAGAACAGTCCTAGTCTTCAGCTGAGGTCTTATGGCCAATTAGACATGGGTGAGTGATATTTGTAACGGGTTGACTTAATTGAGATGACAATCTCCTGTGCCGTGTGGTTTGAATGTACAGTAAGTCCCCAGGTTAAGAACGTCCGACTTACAGACAACTTGTGTGTAAGAACAGACTTCCATAAAGCCTGTTATATTAAAAATTTGAGTTAAAAACAATGGTTTGTAATAACGAATGCACACACTACTTTATGACACTCATGAAAATACTGCGTAGTTTGGAAGTGTTTCATGTGCATAGAAAGGTAAAGTATATACTGTATACTAAGAAAAACATTTGACTAACTGGTACTAAATAAGAACCATATGTATCTGTTCCAACTTACCTACAAATTCAACTTAAAGACAGACTTAGGAACAGATCTTGTTCATAACCCTGGGGACTGCCTGTATTCATTCAGTAGGCTACTTCACATCAGTCACTTCAATGTGTTCTTGTGTAAACCCCAGTTGTCCTCCTTTTTTGTCTTCAGACATAGATATGTTAACTATTCCTTTCTTACAAAAAAAAAATTCATTTTCTGATATTAGCAATAATAATTACTCAGCTTTCCACTCTAGCAAAAATGAGCTCTCATTTCCCTAACATGGGTTAATAGGATAGGCCCGTATATTTTCGTTTTTACAATGGCCTTTTAATTTTGTGATAAACGGTGCCTACCTTTCCCACTAAACAGTGGAGTGAGTTACTTTCTACTAGTGATCAGGTAGAATGAAGTTTTATATATAGTATTTTCATTTACAAATGTGGATTGTCATAACAACTACATCCACAGTGATACTCCAAAGAATTAGGTATGTGTGCTTCTTCTGCTTATCCAGGTACCCTCATATTGCTCAGTGTTTAGATATATAACGGAGCCCTTTATTTCATAGATAACCAGGAGGAAATGAACCAAGATTTGATTGATTGCCACATGTCCCTTCATAGCAGATGTTTATCTTAGAAAATAACTTTCTGTGAGTAAAGTTGTTTAATTGACGCTGTTACTGAATAAGTAGTGCAATGCTCTTGTGAGCTTAGGTATAGTCTGTATTGGCTTTCTTTGTTTTGTTTTATTTTGAAGCTATCTCTCCCTAAACCCAAATACCACAAGACTAAGAGAAGTGGTCATTATTAAACTATTATTATGTTATTGAAGTATTCCTAGCTATTATCATAGCAAAATGGGAAAAAAAAAAGTGAAATTATATACCGATCGAATAATAATGGGAATGTAGAGGAGTTCTAACCCATTGGTATAGCTTTACAAACCAAAATGGTATTCCTTGAAGAGTTAAAGACATTCTGTTTAATAAGTCTAAACCAAAGGGCTTCCTTTATGTGTTCTTGGTTCTGATCGTTACTAGCACTGTAGATTGTTTCTCCTTTCACTGGTTAATGCAACGAATGAGAATTGTTTATTACATTGAAGTGACTTGAAGTGACCTTGCATGCTTTAGGTGCAGGTTGGTGCTGAAAAAATAAAACAAAACACTGAATTTGTCACTCTGCTGTCTGCATTAAAGGCTATCAGACTATGGGAAGTTGCACAGACTTCCTCTGGTCAGCTGCTGTACCCCTGTGCCTTACTGGTCATTTGTAGTCTTGCCTTAATGATTTGTACAAAAGACTGGGAGGAGGGGCAGCTGCCTGTGTTCCTGGTGTGCCTTAATGAAGAAGCCTTCTTAGGAACAATACAAACCAAGAATTTGTTCTGTAATGTTAGAGCCAGATTCTTCATTATGAGCAGTTTTCATAAATGTCCGTTTCATGTCATCTTTCCCAGATTTTAAAATCTGCTCTAGATACTTAGTTCAAACCACTTTAGGTTGTGAAATGTATTTGTTTTCCTCCCATTATTACTGTAAAAAGACGTGAATCTTCTTGTTAACAAACTGTGGACTTTTCCATTTTCCAGCCCCAGTTTCTTTTTAAAAAAAAAAAAAAGAAAATTCTTGAAGATTGCCTTGAGTGTAAAATCTGCCTTTTCAGAAAGGGGAGAGTTAGTTTGTAATGTTCGAAAATAAAGTCCTTATTCAATAAAAGCTGGAGTCATCTTTGAAGAGTGTTGTTTCTCTCTAATGTGGGAGGAGGGAGCACTGAAGCGGTGATGCTGACTAAACCCTGTCTTTGACTTTTATTTATTGCTTTTTTGTCTGAAGATAATTATAAACGAAATCTTTTTTTATATCTCTACACGAAGTTGATTAGTTAAAGCTTTTGCCTTTGCTACCCTTTTCTATTTAATAAAATTTTGTCTTAAAATGGGCTCTTTAAGCCCTACTTTATGCTACATTTCACTCAAAAACTTTCTAGTATAAGATGAAGCTATCACTTTGATATCTTTGAGTTTACCTTAAACTGTGTTTTCAATATTTTGGTTATATAGTCTTGATTTGAAGTTCTTTTAAATGAAATTATATACTTCCCTTCAGTATGAAAAGAAACTAAATTTCTAAAAAGTCTTTAAATAGCTTTCTGTAGCTTATTTTTTCCTCATTGACCTCTGTTTTTCTCTACCCAGAGTATTGGCAGTATGCTAGGGAGGAAACAGGATAAAGTAGAATATTTTTCTGGAGTGGACCGTCAGTCTTACCTTAAATTGGGACATAACATTTTTTTTTTATATTGAAAAACAACACACTCATGCATTGTGAGCAAAACGTAAAATCTACATGAGTTTTTAATATGAAATTTAGAAATTTTATGCTTGGATTCCTCTGCTTCAGACTTCATACCCTTTCCCCTCAGGTACTTCTTTGTATTGCTCTGCTCTTGGAGAAACTGGTGGAAAAGTTGCCAAGAGATGACGTGTATAGAGTGACACAGACAAGCACAATACGGTACTAATTGTGCAGTGATAGTTGTAAGCACAGGATGAGAATCATCCATCATCCAAGTCCTAAGGGGAGAGTGGGAGGGATTTTGAAGGAGGAAGCCCTGAGCCAAGAGCAGAGTCCTAAATTACAACTGGGAATTTATCCAAGTGAAGAATGAGAAGGGGAGGGAGGAAGCCTGTCAGTAGAAGCAAAATAGCAGGTAATTACGCCTTGAGGTAGAAGATAGCAAGCATGATACATTGGCCAGAGAACTGTGGGTAATTTGGAGTGGTCAGAACACCAGTTGAGTGTGCAGATGGGGGTGAGAAACCAGAGGGATCAAGAGGCAAGACTTGATCATAGCATGCTAAGGGGTTGAGATTTTACCTTGAGCATGATGGGATGCTACTAAATGATTTTAAACAGAGAGATTGCGTTATTAAATTCACCTTTTAGAAAGTTCACTCTAGCAAAGGCTAGAGAATGGGTGGAAGGGAGGCAAATTCAGAGCCAAGTACAGCAGTTGGGAAGTTGCTGTACTGACCAAATGAGAAACGATGCTTTTCCAAACTGAGGCATGGAGAAAGAGGAGAGAGGCAATGACTAGGATAAATTATTCAGAGGTAGAGCCAACAAATCAGTTTGTGGGGGACAAGCCCCGTGTATACAGCCCACAGGGTGATGAAGGTGATTGCTTGGATCATGCTTGGAAACTAAAGTAAACAAAACCAAGAGAGGACTGAGAGGTTGGGAAAAAGTGGGAGCTGTTGTGGTCTAAGAATAAGTGTTGTGGGACCCCTGGAAGGATAAGATGGGAGGCTGTGGTGAGGAGCAAGTTCAGGTGTTGACAAAAACTGGGTGGTTGTTCGGGTGTGGATATCTCCCTTCCAGCTATTGCTTGCTAATTATAATCTGTCATTAAAAGAGGAAGGGCAGTATTAGCCAAAGGAGCCAAGCCTTTAATGTCAAAAACAGCCTAACAAGAAAACCCAGAATGGTGACACTGATTTTACTGAAAGTGTCACCTCCTCAGAGATGCCCTGTTTAATTGTGCCACCATCACATCTCACCTAGAGTACTGTGGTAGCCTCCTAACTTGTCTCTTCACTTTTGTTCTTGACACCTATAATCCACTGTCCACACAGCAACTAGTAGCATTTTAAAAAAACATTATAATCTTTAAAAACGTCAGATCATATCAATGACCTCCAGTGCCTTCCCTTAAAAATCCAGACTTCTCACCATGGCGTATGAGGCTTTATGTGTCTGGCCTCTTGGCCTGCCTCTCTGACTTCATCCCTTAAATACTCTCACACTGCAAGCACTCTGCTTTGGTGCCTTGAGTGTGCCAGACTTGGTTCCACCTCAAGGCTTTTCCGCTTCCTCAGGTTCCACCTCAGGGCTTTTGTGCTTCTTCAAGACTGGAATCCTTTTCCATCACGCCAGCTCCTCCTTCGGATATGAGCTCACATGCCACTCTTCCTGCCCAGTCCACCTTCTCAAGGATTTAATGTGCATTTATCCCATTCTCTTACGACATCACTTTCTCTGTTTCTGGATTACTCCTTGTCAGCACACAAGCATGGCTTCATTTCACCAATTTCAAAAAAGTCTTTCCTAGGCCCCATGTGCCCTGCCAGCTACTGTTCTATTTCTCTGTTCTTTTTTAATAGAAATACTCCTTGAGAGAGTTTTCTGTACTTAATTGTTTTCAGCTTTGTCTACCTTCCAGTCTTTAATTTGTCCTCTCCCCTTTCTTGCTTGAACTCACTGTAGTCAGACTTTTGCTCCCACCTCACCACTGAAGCCACTTTTACCAGGGTCACCAAAGATTTCCATGGTGACAAATCCAGTGGTTTCTCAGTCCCATCTGACTGGATCTCCCCGAAGCATCTGACACAGTTGCCTACCCTTTACTTTTTGAAACACTTAATTTTCTTGGCTCTCATGACACCCTAGTTTTCTGATTTTCCTCCTACCTCACTGGCTGCTCCTTCATGGTCTCCTGTGGCCCCAGACCTTGGACTACTTCTATATCTATAACCATTCCCCTGGGAGATCTCATACATTTACGATGCTTTACCTTCGATTTTTACACTGATGATGATGAAGACACTGATAACTCATGTGTATTAAGCATTTACTTGGTACCAGTAAACTTTATACATGTAACTCATCAATCCTCACAACACACCTCTTATGAGGCAAGTATTATTATTCCCATTTTACATATGAGGATGATGAGGCACAAAGAAGTTAACGACTTTCCCAGAGTCACACAGTAAGTGGGGGAGCCAGATCCAGTCTTAGGTCGTCTGTCTGTAAACCACTGCCTGGCCTGGGCCTTTGCCCTGAGCATGAGACACAGACGTACAGCTACTACCTGACATCCAGATAGGTAGTTATTGTTAGGTGCCATCGAGTCAGTTCCAACTCATAGCGACCCTATGTACAACAGAACAAAACACTGCCCGGTCCTGCACCATCCTCAAAATCGTTATGCTTGAGCCCATTGTTATAGCTACTGTGTCAGTCCATCTCATTGAGGGTCTTCCTCTTTTTCACTGACTCTCCTTTACCAAGCATGATGACCTTCTTTAGGGACTGATCCCTCCTGATAACATGTCCAAAGTATGTAAGACGTCATCTCACCATCCTTGCTTCTAAAGAGCATTCTGATTGTACTTCTTACAAGGCAGATTTGTTCCTCCTTTTGGCAGTCCACAGTATATGCAATATTCTTCCTCAACACCACAATCCACAGGCATTAATTCTTCTTTGGTCTTCCTTATTCATTGACCAGCTTTTGCATGCATATGAGATGATTGAAAACACCATGGCTTGCGTCAGGCGCACCTTAGTCTTCAAGGTGACATCTTTGCTTATCAACACTTTATAAAGAGGTCTTTTGCAGCATATTTGCCCAGTGCAGTGCGTCTTTTGATTTCTTGACTGCTGCTTCCTTGGGTGTTGATTGTGGATCCAAGTAAAACGAAATCCTTCACAACTTCAATCTTTTCTCTGTTTATCATGATGTTGCTTATTGGTCCGGTTGTGAGGATTTTTGTTTTCTTTCTGCTGAGGTGCAATTCATACTGAAGGCTGTGGTCTTTGATCCTCATCAGTAAGTGCTTCAAGTCCTCTTCACTTTCCGCAAGCAAGGTTGTGTCATCTGCATTACACAGGTTGTTAATGAGTCTTCCTCCAATCCTGATGCCCTGTTCTTCTTCATATACAGTCCAGCTTCTCGGATTATTTGCTCAACACACAGATTGAATAAGTATGATGAAAGGATACAACTCTAAGGCACACCTTTCCTGACTTTAAACCATGTAGTATCCCCTTGTTCTGTTCCAACCATTGCCTCTTAGCCTATGTACAGGTTCCTCCTGAGCGCAATTAAGTGTTCTGGAATTTCCAGTCTTTGCAGTGTTATCCATAATTTGTTGTGATCCATACAGTCGAATGCCTTTGCATAGTCCATAAAACTGAGGTAGATTTCTTTCTGATAGTCTTTGCTTTCAGCCAGGATCCATCCGACATCACCTGTGGTATCCCTGGTTCCACGTCTTCTTCTGAATCTCGCTTGAATTTCTAGCATTTCCCTGTCGATATACTGCTACAGCCGCTTTTGAATGATCTTCAGCAAAATTTTACTTGGGTGATATTAATGATATTGTTCAATAATTTCCGCATTCGGTTGGATCACAATATATATTGGATCACAATATCATTCTTATTTATTGGCCAACAGGATCCTGTGTCCATTTGAAATAGCCCCATCTGTCTTTAAGCACTTTTCTTGCTTTCTAGCACAAGATATTCCAGGCTCACCTTGTATTCTTCCCTGCTCCAAACCCAGAGTCGGCCGTTTTCCCAAAGAGCCCTGATTCCTTTTAGTGAGGAATGGCACTTAGAAACCACGATCTGGATGCTAGATACACTTAGAAAATAAACGCTTTTAACCATTTTCTGTCATTTTAATAGTGCTAACCATTTAAAAGGGCTTTCATATGTGTTCTTAAATGGTTCATCAGTTGCTCTTTCCAGCAATCCTGTGCGATAGGCAGATATAATGCTAAAATCTTCATTTTGAATATGACAAAAGTGAGATTAAGAGAGATTTAACTTTCCCAGGGTTATAATAAGCCTAGTAAGAGCAGGTGCCAGGACCAAACTCCAAGTCTTTTACCTACTAGTTTAATTTTTTTTCTTTCTTTTTGCCACAGTACATAGTCTCCTAAAAAGCGTGTTCAGGTATTTAATAAAATTGTGTCATTAGTTCTTGGTCACTGCCAGCACCACTACAGAGAGAAAGGTTCCTTTGTGAGATTAAAAGGACCAGAGAGCCTCAGAGAATAGTTGCCTCCTCAGCACTGCCTTCACGAGCTCCTTTTGTGATGGAGTTTGCTACAGAGGCTTTCAGTGGTGCTTGTTACTATGTAGAATATTTGATCTGTGACTTGGAGAGCTTTGCTTGAAAATAGAATATGTGGTCATATATCAACCCTCTGTTCATGACAGCCCATAATCGGGTCACTCCTGCGGAACCAAAGAAAGCAGGAAACCCAGGCAGTATATTTTAAAATGCTGTGTTTATGCTGTGATTTGGTATTTTATTATGTAAAGGTCTCTTTTCTTACCCCTACTTGTTTTATTTTCATTAAAATTCATTAAATGATCATTCCTTCAGAACATGTTGATACGTATTCTAAGGAAAAGATTAATATAGTAAATCTGGTTCATCATTAATTTTCTTACATACATTATCAAGTTGAATGAATTAAGCAACTATTCCCAGTCTCTCTCCAGACTTAGTATCTATTAAGATGTATTCATTTCTACATTATTTTAGGTTATGTATGTTAAGATTTTTTTTCTTATTTGTAAATCATACATATTTAAATAGAAATGTAAATACAGTTTAGTTGGAAACATGCTTATATTTAGACCATTCACTATGGAAAATGACCTAGTTTTTTTCTTTTTTTTAAAGGAGCTAGTTGCACTTCGGACAATTTTTTAAATTCTTCCTTCATTTCCCGTCTATTTTAAGAAAGTTCTTTAATTTAGAGTTTTCTGATTACTTTCTTTTTTACTCAGCTTCTCAAATTGAGTACATGACAGTGAAATGTCTTAAATTCTTTTAGAGTAGATCAGTGTTTCTCAACCTTATTTTTATTATTGACGTACCATACCCAAGGACCCTTTCATTTTTTCCTAATCTTTCCCCACCAGGAAATTTTAATACCACAAATATACTATGTATCTGTTTATATACCATATGTATACCTGTGTTTTATACATAAAAAGAGTAAGGTTTTTTTTCATCCTCCAAGAACCATTTTTTGCCCCCTTGAGGGTTATATTGCCCTCAAGGAGAATGTATGGAGTAGATGGAAGAGTGACGGATAAATCTGATTTGTATTATAATACGATATTTTGTGTTATAATAGTATATTTTAAAATAAAGTGTCTTTCTTGAATAACTAAATGCAATCTATAAATTATTTTAATGCTAATAGTACTGTGAGCTTTCAGTTACCTGAAGGCTAAACTCATCCTATAGCTGCAAAAATAGTAATTTTTTACCCATAGGGAGATTTAATATCTAAAATCCTAATTTTTTTCATCCAAACAGTTAGATAATTGGAACTGTTGGTGATGCTGTCGAACTTGATCTTTTCCAGTATTGTTTTTCACTCGAATACCCTGATGTGTAAGCTATTGCTTAAGTATATTTTAGCATTTAAGGGACGTGTATTTTTTTCCCTCTCAAAATCCCCCCTTTCTTCTACCCCAGCTGCAGATAAAGAACTCTTGAGTCTTTGAGGAAGTAGGAGAGAAACTGCAGTTAAATGTTTTAGCATTTCCCATTATAGACTATCTTGTGTGCTTTGTGGTTTTTCTCCTAAGCATTTCTCTGTGTTTCTGTCCTTTTATTACTGTTTCCTGCCTCGGTGTCTCCTCTTTTCCCTTTGCTTTCTTTACTTTTCCCAATATTCTTTTCATTTCTCTTTTTCTTCCCTTTTACTTCCTCTCTCTCCTACATGTTATCTCCTTTCTTTTCATTCAGGATTATGAGAGTAAATTGCAGGCCTTGCAGAAGCAGGTTGAGACTCGATCCCTTGCTGCAGAAGCAACTGAAGAGGAAGAAGAGGAGGAAGAAGGTGAAATCTAGAGACCAAAACTTTCCTGTGTATACCTTTTGAATCTGTGTTATTAGTCTTTTAGTCTTTTGTGATCAAATGTGGATTCCTCATAGTTGACGCTACCATTTATTGATATTTTACGAAGCCAATTTAAAGATTGTTTAAAAGATGCTCAATGTCAAGAACATAGGCGCTGTTCTATGAGGTGGGGGTGGAGTTGATAGTATTCTATCTTCACAAGGTCTTTAAGCACAAGCTTCATCCTTATAAACATTATAAATCTCTTGGACAGTTTACTTATACTGTCACATATTGCCACACATATGAAGTTCATGTATCTGTTACAAATAAATACAGAGTTTAATCTTTGTTAAGACACTCTGTTTTATTTTCTGGGTTATGGTTTATGTCAGGGATTTCCCAACTAGGATTTTGGGATACTTCAGTGTACTTTGAAGCCATCTCTAGCAGATTTCTAATCACATTGTTTAATCATGCCTGCATGCCTTAGGTTTTCCAGAATTTCTTAGCTGAATTAGGGTTTTCATTATTAGTTACTGTCACATAATGTAATATTGAACATTCATCCTACCTCCACTCATACTCAGTCACTTCAAGCCTTCACATTAACTTTGAAAGACCTTCTAATTTAATAAATTCTTTATTTTTAAATATGTAAGTGAAATATGACTCCTTTTCCTTTAGTCTCTTTTCCCCCCTTTGTTAGAAAGAAAAAAGATAAATAAGATGTTGTACAACACACTGGGGATATTTTCTTTATTATAAGCTGCACGTTAGAAATATATCTTTAAAGAAAAGGAAGTGAAACATTTCTTTGATGTACTGTTTTAAATAGACAGAATTTTTTTAGTTTTTCTGAAATGTGTAGACCGCTTTCATAATATCAAAAGAATTTAGTAAGCGTTTAAGAAGAAAACAAGAACAAAAGCAGATGAATGGGAAAAAACTGGAAAATAACTTGATAAGACAGAGAAGGTAGAGGAAGGATGTAATTTCTACGTAGTTATGAGGTCACCATTAAATGTGTTTCCTTTGCTCTTTCAGTTCCTTGGACACAGCATGAATTTGAGTTGGCCCAGTGGGCATTCCGGAAGTGGAAGTCTCACCAGTTTACTTCATTAAGGGACTTACTCTGGGGCAATGCCGTTTATCTGAAGGAGGCTAATGCCATCAGTGTGGAATTGAAGAAGAAGGTACGGAGGGTAGTGAGAATGCAGACAATCTAGAGGCAAAGCTGAGCCCAGTGTGGGTTCTCTTGGATTAACTTGTCCCTTAAGTGAACTCAGCTGCATTATGCTATGAAACAGGTTTATATGTGCCTTTATTTAACACATGTGCCTGGAACATGTTGTTAGATGCCATTGAGTCGATTCTGACGCATAGTGACCTCATGTAACAGAGGAGAACTACCCCATAGAGTTTTCTAAGCTATAATCTCTACAAGCTCAGATCGCCAGGTCATTCTCCCATGGAGCCGCCGGGTAGGTTCGAAGCGCCAACCTTTCAGTTAGTAGCTGAGCCCTTAACTGTTGCACCGTCAGTGCTCCTTGCCTGGAACATACCAGAAACCAAACCCGTTGCTATCGAGTCAATTCCGACTCATAGAGACCTTATAGGGCAGAGTAGAACTGCCCTGTAGGGGTTCCAGGGAGCAGCTGGTAGATTCGAACTGCCAACCTTTTAGTTAGCAGCTGAGCTCTTAACCACTGTGCCACCAGGGCCCTACCTGGAACATAATAGGTATTAATTAAATTTTTATTAAATGAAATAAAAATAGATGTTTTCTTGCTTATTTTATAAATGAGGAGACTGTATTACTGACAAGTGATAGAGAAACATATCAGTAGAAAAATGGCTTGGCTTGGATTCCTGAAAAATCTCGATTTTCTTTTAGTTTTCTACCTTAAGTTTATGTCTCTAAACTCTTTGTGCCCTCTTCCCATGAATTTTACTCCTCTTGTAGATTCTGAGAGGTAGTATTGTGTAGTGGACAAGCACATACACTCTGCACCCAAACTCAAGTTCCAATCCCAGCTTTATTAGATATGTTGACCCCAAAACCCCCAAGCCTCCGTTCCCTGATCTGCAAAATGGGGGTGATGGTAGCACCTACTACCCTGAGGTTTGATGAACAATAAAGAGTTGATACATGTCAGGCACTTAAGATAGTGCCTGCTGTTGTTGTGTGCCATCAAGTCGATTCCGACTCATAGCGACCCTATAGGACAGAGTAGAACTGCCTCATAGGGTTTCCTAGGCTATAATCTTTATGGGAGCAGATTGCCAGGTCTTTTCTCCCATGGAGCCGCTGGTAGGTTTGAACCACCAACCTTTCAGTTAGCATTTAAGTGCTTAACAAATGCACCACCAGGGCTCCTTAAGATAGTGCCTAGACGTTACCTTTTTTGGTAAATTATCAAAATTTCACACAGAATCTTAGATTCAGTCTTCTGGAACTGTCTCTTGAATACTAAGATTATAGCAGGAGGCAGTATTCTGTACGAAGTAAGAGCACAGAAAATTCGTTATCTTCTCTAGCGCTCTGTACTCTAGTTCTGTAAAATGAGGATAAGATGTCTTCTTTATAGATAGCTTCTCCACTCTAAGTAGATCCCCTAATTGTTGTTGTTGTTGTTAGTTGGCTATTGAGTCTATTCTGATTCTTGGTGATCCCACATGTGCAGTGTAGAACTGCTCTATAGAGTTTTCAAGGCTGTGAAGCAGATCACCAGAACTGTCTTCCAAGGCACCTCTGGGTGGATTTGAACCACCAACTTCTCAGTTGTTCTGTAGGAAGCGCTATATTCATAATTTTAGTAGCCTTTTTCATTTTGTAATTTATTAGCTGCTCCCATCCTTGTGTAGACTAAATGAAAGCAGGTACTATATCTTTTTTTTTTTTTCTTACTGCTATACCTAGCATTTAATTAATATTTGTTGGTGAAAATTTAGGGTGGTAGCGAGAAATAAATGACATGATTTATGCAAAGCACTTACCATAAAGTAAACACTCTTGAGGGTAGTTGTTATAATCCTCTGAATTTAGAATAGAAAACCTTGACATTTTTCCATCCTCTCTCATTAGTGAGAGACTAGAGATGCACTCTTGAGTCCATCTTCTGGTTTCCTGTATAAGTACTGTGACAATCTGCATTCAGTCAACCAAAATATAATGGTTGAAATTTTAGTCTATGCCAAAACTTTGTGCTAGGCTAGGGAATAAAAGGCTGTAAGTAGCATGGTTTAAAATTATAATTATTCCCTATGATTAATAATGCAAGTGACCTTTTTTTTTTTTCAGTTAGTCACAAACTATTTGTTGAGCATAGACTTTGTGTTTTACCTCTTCCGCACTGAACATGATTATATTGCCTTGTCTCTGAGGCCTTCTTGCTGTGAACAAAAAGACCATTTTATGATTGGTGGTTTATTTTTTCCATTTAGGTGCAGTTTCAGTTTGTTCTGTTGACTGACACACTGTATTCCCCGTTGCCTCCTGAGCTACTTCCCACTGAGATGGAGAAAAGTCTTGAAGGCAGACCTTTCCCTCGCACGGTGGTAGCAGTAGAAGTTCAGGATCTGAAGAATGGAGCAACACATTATTGGTCTCTGGAGAAACTCAAGTATGAGAATATTATTCTTGCTTACTAATGAATTGCTCAAATGAGTTCCCTCAAACTCTCCTCTCTGAAGACACTGTTGCTTCCTTTTCTTTGCTTTCTAAATGCTTGTTTCTGGCCAATGATATTACTATCCATCCATTTTCTTTTAAATGTTCTTATTTCATGCTATCTTTTTCTGTCTTGAATCTAGTAATTATTCATCTTTTCTGACCAGGATCTCATGATGAGCAGCAATAAACAGGAAAGTTACACTCTAGCTTCCTTTGCATTTAGTATGATGAGATTTTTTTCTGCTGTTTCAGTATATTTGAGATGTCATATGCCATTGGACTACATTTCTCTTTCTAGTCAAGAGAGATTTGGTGGCTGGTCTTGACTTTTGGTGACTTGTCTCTCTAGACTCAGACACTTTGGATAGTGAGTGTTTTGGTCTCTGCACTTTTGGCCTTCATTCTTTACTAACATGAAATGGTGCAAGCAAGTTTTTTGTTTTTTTATCTTGCATGGAAGATGCCTCCAATGCAAAATTTTAATGCAGTCTCATGATATTAACCCATTGCTTTGTGTTTATATAGGCAGAGGCTGGATTTGATGCGAGAGATGTATGACAGGGCAGGGGAGATGGCCTCCAATGCCCAAGATGAGAGTGAAACCACTATGACTGGCAGTGATCCATTTTATGATCGGTTCCATTGGTTCAAACTTGTAGGAAGGTATGTGATGATTTTCTCTGTTTTCTTTTTAAAATAATGATTGGTTTAATTTTAATTGTTTAAAACCTCAGCAGACATTATAGAAAAAAATTTTTTTAATATAAAAAACCCCCTCTATAGTCTTAACCACTCATGTACCACCAATGTGTTGCTCAGTATATTTCTCTTCAGTTTTATTCAACAGGCATATTTGTTTTGAGTATCAAACTTTAAATCAAAGTATTTGACACTCTTCCTGCCCCTCAACTCATTCATGAAATGTCTTGTAGTTGAACAGGGTACATTTACAAGAAAAAGAAAAGCTGGGTCTATATCCTGTGCAGTGAAAAACCGTAGTGTGACTTAGCAGACTGCAGTCTGTCCATGATCTGATTTGTCCTCACTTTTTTTTTTTTTAAGTAGTTCATCTCAGTTTAGTCTTTGCCACAGATGAATTAATTATACACCTTGGTAGTCCATTTGAACCTCTTTTGTGTATACGTTATTTTCAGTGTTTAATGAAAACAAATAGTGCCTCTGTGAGTCTTTATTGAATCAAGTTCTTAGAGATTTAGAATTATAAAAGCAGGGAAATATAGTTTTGAGCTTAATGACTTAGAATTTGAATTGTTTTTCAATTGCAAAAGCTCTCTGAGAGTTTTTAAATGAATTAGGTAAAAAGGAGGAGATGAAGTTATATACTTCATTTCCTAGAAATGAAGTAACTCTTCCTCCTTTCTCCCCCTAATAGCAGAGTAGCTTTTAAAGAGATGAATTGGCCAAACTTGTCTTACCCAAAAGCAAGGGATGTACTTGCTTTGGCATATCATTTCATCCATTTTGTTTTCTGCTCCAAGACGATTTGAGAATTTAAGAAAATATTTTAAATCCTTATCATTTCTCCTTCATGTTGAGTGGCTCCTTTGAGGCCTGAATGCTGATCTTTTATGTGACTTGGAGAACATAAACATTTTACAACACAATATTTACCTGGAATACTCTACTTATGTATTTCCTTTGCTTTTCTTATTCTACGGATCAGTCCTTGCATAACTTTTTCAGCCTGCCCTTGTTTCTTTTCACCTGATCCAGATGATTTATGCTGATTTTATCCTTTTGCTTTTCCACTTGCTTTTATTGTGTTGATTCCTCAGTGGATTCTGTCCTGTTGGCACCCATAGCTTCTGTTTAACCAACTATTCCTCTCTCCCTGGCTGTGTGAATCGTCGTCGTGTTACCTGGTGTCTAGCTCCCCCATTTTCCACGGCTGTGTGAATGAGCGCCTTGCCGACCGCACACCCTCCCCCACTTTTTCCACGGCCGATTCTGACATCACTGAGCTGGCTGACGAGCAGCAAGATGAGATGGAGGATTTTGATGATGAGGCATTCGTGGATGACACCGGCTCTGACGCAGGGACGGAGGAGGGATCAGATCTCTTCAGTGACGGGCATGACCCGTTTTACGACCGATCCCCCTGGTTCATTTTAGTGGGAAGGTTGGTGAGGTTATTGTGAGAAAGGCAAAAAGGGACCAGCTCTTGCTGTAAAGGCCTCTTTATGCAATTTTGGGTGATCTTGCTTTAGCCAATTCAGTTCATGAACACTCAGTCCAATGTGTGAAGCTCTTTATAAATGCTGCTCTGGCTAGAGAGAGACCTCAGCCTACTCAGTACAGCATGGAGCAACATAGGAAGACTTTACTACAGTGGAGGACCCCTTGTCTTAAGTTGCTCGATAATATTGTTCTGAGGGAGGAACGTCAAAGGAGAAAGTAATTAAATCTTAGACTAAAGCGTAATGGGTTCAAAGAATGGCATTGTGGTCTAGGAGTTTTCTCTTTAGAGGAGTGTGAGTAAGGAAGCATATGGGGTGAAAAAGAGAGCAGAGCAAGGCCAAGGCTTGGCTGAGGACTCATGGCACCAGTAGGAATCAAGAGAACAGAAGTGGAATCAGGATTAGGGTTAGGTTTATTTTTTGCTTAGTCTACTGATTCCTAAAAACAATCAGGAAGGTCAGGTTTCACCTTTGACTAAAATGGATTTCTTTCTTTGGCCAGTTTTCACTGAACCGATCTACAGGTCTTTGGCCCTCTAACATACTACCTACAGGCTTTAGAATGATGAGTCGGAGAAAGTATCTGTTGACACTTTCAACAATGGATATTTGTTCAGCACTACATGAAACTGCTTTGTGTTGAGTTTAGCTCGCCAAACTGAAGCATTGTCTCTGGCTCTCAGTTTGTGCATCTATCTGTCAGTGATCCAGAACTCTCCATGCACATGTTCCTAATACTGGTGTCTTTGTCTACATCCAGTCTTCATGCTGAAGTAATTTGAGTTACAAGTTCAACAATACAGCGCTCACTGCGTTAACCAAAAAGTTTGGCCAGGTTCTAAGGTATTACACTTAATTTTAATGGTATATTAGAACCCATATTATTGAACTCTTTAAAAATAAGAATATGTCACTGTTAAATGGACAAGCACCAGTTATCTAAAAATAAAGTGCAACGAGACTTCTGACCTGGCAGAGGTTTAAGGTTTAAAGCTTAGCCCCTAGTGCAATGTTGGTCACCTGGTAGGAACTTAATAAAGTAGAAAATGATCACTTATATGGAAAGGGAAAGAAAAAAAGCTTTTTGATAGAAATACAAGCCTCAGTTATAATTATGGGGCATAGTATTAGACAGTCTCTGGATTTCACGGTGGCAAAGGGGCATTTAGAATTCAGTTTTTCCATGAATAGGTATAAAGGGATTAAATAGCCATGAATATTTTTTCTACTGGTGTATCACCGGGAACAGATGCTTTGACTCAGTTTGCCTGTGGATTTATTTTAATATTAATTGAGAAAAGTAGTTCCGTGCACAAATATATGGGACAATAATACCTTTATTTTATGACTGTCCATGTACTTCAGCATATTTCCATCCTATTCTAAGTTCGAACCACGCTTCTGGCCATAAACTGCTTTGTCATGGTGCCAGTTACACAGCTTTTAAAGCTGCTTATTTGTGCTCTACACCGTCACACAGCGAGGAATAGGTAGCTTCATCTTACATAGTATGATGCAAAGAACGTTAACTGATCGAGTCCTAGGCTTTGTTGTAGCATGTCATAATGTTGCTACTAACTTAGGACAGACAACTTAAACTGGAGCCTCTTGGCTTCTCAGGTGTAAAATGCAGAGTTAGATAGAAAAAAAAAAGCCTTAAAGATCTTGTTCGTCTTTCAGATTCTGTCTTCTGTACTTGCACAATGAATACCCAGGTTAAGGCTTTTACTCAGAAGTTTATATCTTGAGTCAGTTGTATGGGAAACTTAAAATCCCACTTAATGTGAAAATTCACTGGCTCTTAAGATCTATGTACTATTTTTCCTCTAGTTTAAATTTTCTGGCTGTATTCATTTTGATCATATTAGATCTAAGTTTAGGTATAATGCAGTAACTTTGATTTTCAGATAAAATATTTATGGAGCTGTGGCTCATGAATTGACCTTTTCCATTATTTCAGGTTCCCAGATTCTGAAACTAACTCTGCCTTGCAAGAAAGAGGTTGGGGGAAAAGGTGAAATTACAGCACTCAATAAAACGAAGTATAGCTCTCTCGCATTTTTGCCCTTGATACGTTTCTTCTGTACAAACAAAATTCATAATAACAGTGCAGCATCACCCAGTTGTGGTGGTCGTTATATGTGTAAAAGGAGTAAATTTTTCCTGTCTTTGTGATTCACTGGATTGGATTTCCCCTATTGGCACATAATTGCAAATATAAATCATATTATGAATGTTCCAGTTTTTTGTGAAATCCCATTTGTACATTTTGGTTTTTGGCCTTGGCTGCCTCTGGTGAATCTTTTTATGAAAAATAAAAGAGCTTGTCCCTTTAGCTATTCTCTTATGGCATGCTGGTATGTTATGAACCATCCATCATAATTTGGGAAGAAATGTTAACTATTTAATCTACTCTTATGGGTTAAAACAGGGCAAAAAAAAAATGGTTATTCTGTGACCTCTGTAAGCACCTGAACTGACACTCTTTCTGTAACTATCACCATAATTATGCTGATTTTTCTTCTGTTTATGTTGACAAAATTTGTTTCCCTTTTTGATGTAACTTCACAGACCTTTCTGCTAATATATCCTTTGCATTTTCCCCTCTCATCCATGTTCTCCTTCAGTCTGCTAGGTCAAGGCATGAGGACTCTTAGGAGTCTTCCAGTTTAAAAAGCTTTGGAAGGGAATTTTTATACTGCATGAATTTGGGGCTAAGGACTATATTCTGATAGTAAGACTAGCAGCTGTGTAATTGTGTAGTCACAGTGCTGCTCAGTGGGCCCTGCTACTACCATAGGATTGCAGAATTCTCTTTTCTAAAAAGAGAAATCTACAAGAATACAGTGTCAGATTCTGTACTTTCACATTTGGATTTGCCATTGCCATCAGCAGAAAGGAGATTCTGTCTTTCATGTGTGCTAAACAGTACTTTATCGTAATGTGTATGTGTGAATTTTGATGGGCAATACCTTTAAGTAGCAAGTGTTCTTAAAAAGCAATGGTTCCTGTTTTTGAAGAGCTATTTTTAAGGTAACATATTAAGTGTAGTTAGGAACCTAAGCAAGTTCCATATAGTTAATATTCATCACAAGTGTCGTTTTGAAAAATCTAGTGCAAAGTTAGATGGCTTTGATACTGGGCCTCTAGTGTAACCCATTTTTCTGGAAAACCTTCCGTGTCTTCTTCAAGATAGAGGACAGGTCATTTTCCTGTTTCCTTATGGCCATGTGTTCAGTCACTCACCAGATGCTTACTGAGTATATTTACTGTATGCCAAGCCCACTGTAGACAGTGGTGAGCAAAACCAGACATAGTTCCTGTCCTCAGACTTACAGCCTGGTGGGTGAGACAGATGTAAATTAAATAATCACACAAATAAATGTAAATTATAGCAATGATGAAGTCATGTGTATTGCTGGGAACATACAATATTGGGAGTCCTGGCCTGATCTGCTATTTGAAATATGACCTGAACATGTGGAAATGAAGGCATGAGGTGGGTAGTAGAGTGCAAGAAAAATTCTAGGCAAGGGACAAGCATGTGCAGTGGGTTTGTAGTAGCCAAGGAATTGAAAATGGCAAGTCTGGCTGGAATGTCCTTAGAGATGTGGGGGTCTTTATGTGTGCTGACTTTGGAAGGGAAATTATCTGTTTGGTACCTCATGCCAAATTCTTAGTCTTTTAACCTCTGTGATAGTAGTTAATGTTCGATAGTCTTATTTGTAATTCTTTTTAGAAGGTGTTTTATTTCCTTATTTTTGTACAGCAAAGTTTTAACCCTCCATTTCTTGGCATTGCCCACCCTTTGGAGCAGACTGAAAGGGAAGTAGATGTCATTTGTTTAGCTTTAATGTTCACTTGCAGTTGTTTTTGTTGTACTTTTCATCCACATTTCATTTATGCTTTTAAAGTTTTATTAACATCTGTTTTTTTCTTTGATGCATTTCGCCTATTTTCAGAATTGTTTTCATTACTTTGAGTTGAAATCCTGAATATTCACTCCACCTTCCTTTTCTCTTTGTTTTAAAGAGTTTTCAGAGCAGGAAAAGAAGCAGACAGGCATATGTGTCACATTATGTTTGACTTCTTGATGCCAGTGTTTGCTCTTTGTCTTTTGTCTTATGTTCAAAGATCAGCATATACCAAGTGGGGAGACAGGAGTAACAGTGGGAACTAGATTCCATTTCCAATCCGCTAATTGGAATGAACACTCTTAAGCTTTATGATTACCAGTTTTTATTGCTTTTGAAAAAATCAATAGCTACAAAATAGAGAAGAAAAATGTATAAATGTGATAGGAAAGACTTTGCTAGTTCATTTGAAATATAAAATGTTAGATCTGTAACTTACCTTTTATTTTTGCATTTCTGAACTAGATTTGGGACTCTAGGGGCAAAAGCAAACCCTTTAGGGAACAGCTCTCTTTTCCCTTAGCGTTTATCTGCATGCTGTTTCAGAGTCTCCTCTAAACTCGCTACTCAGCAATTTCTGGCTGCTTAGCCTCTCTGCCCATATGTGTTTGTTTTCCTTACCATGTCAGTCACCCTGCCTGAAGCTAATAGTCATTTCTTAGAGTAAAAATAAAGACTCATAATGCTGTGGCATAAAACCTGTTTTGGAGTTGCTAACTGTATTCCAGTTACAGTTCCCTGCATTTTTTGTCTCTGACTTCTGTTTAATCTGTTGGGGAAAGAAAACCAAAACAAGTCAGAACCTCTTTATAATTCCTTACCTTAAAAGGTTAAGTTCTTTAGTAGATTCCCTTTCTCCTTCTTGCCTTTAGCAATCTTTGTAAAGCAGTATCTTGAAAGTCTACTTCCAATTGTTACTCTTCTACCTACAGTAGTAATTTTTATAGAGAGTAATTTGTCAGTTGGTCTTTGTCAGCTGCTTTGCTAAGCATTGGCATTTGTTTACATATTATCTGTGCTGAAGAAGTAAACTGAGGCAATCTGAGAGTACAGAACAGAGAGGATGTCTTAAGACAAGACACAGTAGCCAGCTCACAGTTTCATGAAGATATTTTCAGTGAACCTGAAAGCCAGCTTCTCTCTGTAGGATGCTCTGATGTTTGTCTCCCGGTTTCTATCTCTAGGGCATTTGTTTACCTGAGCAATCTGCTGTATCCGGTGCCCCTGATCCACAGGGTGGCCATTGTCAGTGAGAAAGGTGAAGTGCGGGGATTTCTGCGTGTGGCTGTACAGGCCATCGCAGGTAGGTGACTCTCTTCAGAAACGAGAGCTGTGGATTCTTTGCCTGGAGACAAAGCAGGCCAGTTCTGAATGAGCCTCACTTCATTCCAGCTACAGACTGTGGGGGGTTTTGTATCTTGGAAAAAGCCTTTATTGCTTTCTTTTCTAGCTGTTGTTCCCAAGTATCAAAATAGACTCTGTTTAGTCCAGGCTACTGATATTTTGGAATACTGGGATAAAGGAATTTCCATTAACATGAAGTAAGAACAACCCCTGGATCAACTGTATAAAAGTCATTTGCGTTTTGTATAATGTCTCTTTTAATAGCTTTAGAAGTAACAAAGGATTTTCAGGACCTTTTCTTGCCTGATTTCTCTTGGAGTACTTCTAATAGACATTTTTGTTCTTTGGCTGCTATTTTGTAACACATGATCAAGATACTGATATTTGATAAGGATCTAATCTTTAAAATCTGCAAGATACTGCAACACTTCAACAACAAAAAGACAATCCAATTAAAAAATGGGCAAATGATATGACACTTCACCAAAGAAGACATTCAGGTGGCTAACAGACACATGAGGAAATGCTCACGATCATTAGCCATTAGAGAAATGCAAATCAGAACTACAATGAGATACCATCTCACCCCAGCAAGGCTGGCACTAATCCAAAAAACACAAAATAACAAATGTTGGGTTGTGGAGAGATTGGAGCTTGTATGCACTGCTGGTGGGAATGTAAAATGGTACAACCACTTTGGAAAATGATTTGGTGAAATGATCCAGGAGTCCCACTCCTAGGAATATACCTGAGAGAAATAAAAGCCATCACACGAATAGACTTATACACACCTATGTTCATTGCAACACTATTCACAGTAGCAAAAAGATGGAAACAACCTAAATTCCCATAAACATATGAATGGATAAACAAACTGTGTTACATACACACAGTGGAATACTAGGCAGTGATAAAGAACAATGATGAATCCACTTAACATCTTACAACATTGATGAATCTGGAAGGCATTATGCTGAGTGAAATTAGTCACAGAAGGACAAATATTGTATGAGACCACTATTGTAAGAACTCAAGAAAAGGTTTAAACACAGAAAAAAGCATTCTTTGTTGGTTACAAGGGTGAGGAGGGAGAGGGAAGGGAAATCACTAACGAGACAGTAGACAAGGATCAACTTTGGTGAAGGGAAGGACAACACACAATAGAGGGGAAGTCAGCACAACTGGACCAGAGCAAAAGCTAAGAAGTTCCCTGGACACATCCAAACACTTTGAGAGACATAGTAGCTGGGACTGGGGCCTGGGGACCATAGTTTCAGGAGACGTCTAGGTCAGTTGGCATAATGAAGATTATTAAGAAAATATTCTACATCCCACTTTGGTGATTGGCGTCTGGGGTTTTAAAAGCTTGCGAGCAACCATCTAAGATATATCAATTAGTTCCATCCCACTTGGAGCAAAGGAGAACGAAGAAAACCAAAGACACGAGGAAAATATTAGTCCAAAGGACTAAAGGACCACATAAACCAGAGATTCTATTAGCCCAAACCAGAGATTCTACCAGCCTGAGACCAGAAGAACTAGATGCTGCCTGGCTACCACCAGTGACCACCCTGACAGGGAACACAGTAGAGAGTCCTGGACAGAGCAGGAGAGAAATGTAGAACAGAACTCAAATTCACGTAAAAAGACCAAACTTAATGGTCTGACAGAGACTGGAGAAACCCCTGAAAATACGGCCCCGGGACGCACTGTTAACCCAGAACTGAAACCATTCTCAAAACCCACTCTTCAGACAAAGATTGAACAGGACAGGCGTTCCTTGGAAACCCTATGGAGCAGTTCTACTCTGTCCTATAGGGTTGCTATGAGTCGTAATTGACTCGATGGCAGTGGGTTTGGTTTTTTGGTTTTCTTATACAAGTGAGGAATGTGCTTCTTAGTTCAGTCATATATACAAGACCAAATGGGCAGCTTCTGTCCAAAAGCAGGATGAGAAAGCAAGAAGGGACAGAAACTGGTTGAATGGACACAGGGAACCTTGTGTGGAAAGGGAGAGTATGTTGTCACATTGTGGAGATTGCAGCTAATGTCGCAAAACAATATGTGTATAAATTTTTGTATGAGAAATTGACTTGAGCTGTAAACTTTCACCTAAAGCACAATTTAAAAAAAAAAAAAGAATTTTTAGCACTATGGAAGAAGTAAAGAAGTGAACACTAAATTTAACAATGATGCTTCAGAATAAACATTATAAAAAAGAAAAAATAGTGCTAGTCAGTGGGGGAAAAAAAAGATACTGATACTTGCCACTTTTCCATGATCCATCCTAATTTTGAGGAAAGAATATGGCCATTTCCTGCCATTTTTCTGTCTTAATTTCCAAATTCTGTGCTGTGTTAGTGACCTTCCAGCCTTTTCCCCATGGAAATGTGACAATCACCAACACTGAGTTTATGGAAGTCCCCTCCACAAGTACAATGCAGTATTTTCAAGCATTTGTTTTGTATTGTTGAATATAATCTTGCCAAGATAGAAAGGGGTCAGTATTTCTAGATAAGAGATTTGGACAACCTCAAGAATAAAACTGCCCTGACAGGGAACACAACAGAGAGTCCCTGATGGAGCAGGAGAAAAGTAGGGTACAGAACTCAAATTCTGGTAGAAAGACCAGACGTTAATGGTCTTATCGAGACTGAAGGGACTCCGGAAGACGTCGCCCCCAGACTCTCTGTTAACCCAGAGCTGAAACCATTCCCGAAGCCAACTCTTTAGACAAAGAATAGATTGGACTATGAGACATAAAATGATACTCATGAAGAGTGTGCTTCTTAGTTCAAGTAGATACATGAGACTAAACGGGCAGCTCCTGTCCAGAGGCAAGATGAGAAGGCAGAAAGGGACAGGAACTTGTTGAATGGACACGAGAAATCCAAGGTAGAAAGGAGGAGTGTGCTGTCACATCATAGAGAGAGCAACTAGGGTCACGTAACAATGTGTACATAAATTTTTGTATGAGAAACTAGAGCTGTAAACTTAAAGCACAATAAAGAAAGAAAATAAAACTGATTCTTTACTAACCAGTCTCATTTGGGCAAAGGAGGTTGTTAAATTTTAATGAGTGGAGTTAGAAGTAGCACCATGTCATTTTACTACTTAGGGCTCATTCATTCATTCTTATGCAAAAGATCTTGTTCTTTAGTGTCTCATCTCTTGTTAAAGTCCTCAAACAGTACAGCTCCAACACTTTCCTATTTATTTTATAATACAATAATGGTTATTCCCCTCCTCCCCATATATATGTAGTCTCATTCAGTCCTTCCTTATATTTTTTCTATTTAGCCGATGAAGAAGCTCCTGATTATGGCTCTGGAATCCGACAGTCAGGAACAGCTAAGATATCTTTTGATAACGAGTACTTTAATCAGGTGAGAAACTTTCCAGGAAAAAGAAAAACCTTGTGGAAGGAGAAGGAAGTAGATGGGCTTATAAGGAGAATTGTCAGCATTGGAGACAATTCCCTACGTAGAACTAAGAAATACAGTGTACTGGTAACCACAGTCAGAGTTGTTTAATAGAATATGGGTCATACCTAACAATCACAAAGGTAAAGACTCAGCATTATAAAAGATGAAGACCAACATTTATATTTTGCTGTGTCACTTTTTCTCAGACAATTTTTAATCCGTATAATTTTCCAGTCACTATTATTTGTTGGGCAGATAAACAGAAATGAGGAAACTGAAGAAAATACATCGTTATACTACTTTATCCTATGTCTACCCCTGCCTTGTTTTCAGAATGATTTTTCTTCAGTTGCAATGACTCGTTCTGGTCTTTCCTTGGAGGAGCTGAGAATTGTGGAAGGACAAGGTCAGAGTTCTGAGGTCATCACTCCCCCAGAAGAAATCAATCTAATGAATGACTTGGGTACGTAGACGGAATGTACTTTGAGTGTGGACATTTTCACAGAGGGGAAAACTTTGACCCTTGTGAAAGGAGGTAGTCACTTTCATCAGCTAGGCATGGAAAGAATGCCCAGCTTCCTTCTCTTTGCAAGGTTGTATGCACATTATTGGAACCGTATGTGTGTTCATTTGCCCTCTTTAGATTTGAAGTCAGGCACTTTGCTGGATGGTAAGATGGTCATGGAAGGGTTTTCTGAAGAGATTGGCAACCACCTGAAACTGGGCAGTGCCTTCACTTTCCGTGTAACGGTGTTGCAGGCCAGTGGAATCCTCCCAGAGTATGCAGACATCTTCTGCCAGTTCAAGTAAGCCGTCCATGTGCTCTGCCTACCTACCTATTAACCGAGATGACATATGTTCAGGTCCTTTGTGTACTGTACAGTGTTTGACATTTGTGAGATATTAGCACTCCCCAGAGGTAAAAGATTACCAGTCTCCAAAGTAAAACACTTTCTTCATTCAAGTTTGGAATAAGAGCAGGAAGCCTACGATGGAATCAAACAGGGTTTAATGTGGGAGAGGAGGTGCCCCCCATCCTGCCAGAGGGGTTCTGTGTGGACTATCCCCGTCTGTCAGGATGGGATCTGATCCCGAGAAGGGTATTAATTAATCTGTTCAGAGCTCTTCCTGTTGAAATGTCTTATTCATGGTGCCTTTGAAATGTTGTTGTTATTAGTGGCTGTCAAGTTGATTGTGATTTACAGTGACCCCATGTGTGCCAGAGTAGAACTCTTCTCCATAGGGTTTTCAAGACTGTGACCTTTTGGAAGCACAGCACCAGTCCTGTCTTCTGAGACACCTTGGAAAAATACTTTTTTGAGAATCTTAAGTTTTATTGCCTCCGAAGATCAGTATATCCTTTCATGACCTGGAAAGGAGGGCAGTACAAGAGAATGAAGTCTGACCTATCCCCTACCTGAAGCCCAGTTTGCCACTAGTGCCACCAAAATGTATCTTGGCCTCCCTAGGGATCCTAATGCAGTTTATAATGCATTGCTTTTGTTTAAAGGTTTTAATCAAGTCCTGAATTAAATGTGATTACTATATTGTAAGTCACTAATTTGCTGTAACTTGTAATTATTGTTGAAGTATTACCCATCAGTATTGATTTCATGCATTTAAGATGTTTTTGCTATCAGTTCCAAAGTTAGGGTAGGGTGGAGTTGGCTAGATGAATCATTTTATGATATATTTTATAGGAAAGACCTATTTGGTAACTGATGTCAGAAGTGATAATAACGGTATGTTGGCCTTTCTCCTAAAATGTAAAAAAGGAGAGGCAGCATCTCCAGCTGGAGGAAAGGTCATGATGTGTGGGACCTAAAGCCTTGGGTTTTTATAAACTATAAACTATTTACAGGGAAGATACAGCTATAGAGCAGTGTGATTGATTTCATGTGTCCCCAGTGAAATCAGTATATCTGTACCTCTTACGGTAGCAGAGCATTAGCAGAGGTCAACTGATGCCCATGGGGTGCCTCTGGCAGGTACAATTTATGGGGGTGGGGGGTAAGAAGAGGGGAAGGAGACAGATAAGGAGAAGAAAGAAAATAGGGAAGGTACATGTGGTACAGAATGCCATAGTGCCCACGGTCCATGGCATCAGTGATGCGGAATGCCTGGGGAAAGTATGCTACTGTCCTCCAACTCAGTGAACTCATTTGAAAGACAAAGAGTTCATAACCCTGGTCTCTTACCTCCCTCTCCAGAGTATTTTCTTTTTCTTTTTTTTTTTTGTGGTGGTGGTGGTGGTGGGGTGTCCTTCTGATGGATATTTCTATCTGGGGGTAAATCTTTGTGTTGGGTATTCTGTAATTTCCCACTTACTTTTATTTCAAACTAACAGAATCTTACTATTTGTGAGAATAAATAAACATAGCCTATTGCTACAAAAAATATTTCTGTAGTATCTTCTGTGTGTCAAGCCAGAGAACAGGCATGTAACAATATTATTACAAATAGTGAAATCATTGCTGTTGGAGAAATGAGTCCCTAGTGCTATAGGAACACCAATCATTTTAGAAACAAAACCTAAAATGTACAGTGATACAGAAAATGTTCTTGACCAAAAAAAAAACAAAAACCAAACTCACTGCCGTCAAGTTGAATCTGAGTCATAGTGACCCTATAGGATAGAGTAGAACTGCCCCATAGGGTTTCCAAGACTGTAAATCTTCATGGAAACAGACTGCCACATCTTTCACCTGAGGAGTAGCTGGTGGGTTTGAACCGCCGACTTATCGGTTGGTAACCGAGCACTTTAACCACTGAGCAACCAGGGCTGGATATGTAAAAAACACTTAGCTCAGTTAAAGAATCTGCATAAGGAGGATGCTTCTGTCCGTAGGATCCAAGTTGGACTCTAAAAACGGAGATCATGTGAGGTTCACCAGTCAGCCAAAGATTAGACAGGCCCATAAAACAAAACGAGTCTAAATGGGCACACTAGCCCAGGGGCAAGGACAAGAAGGCAGGAGGGACAGGAAAGCTGGTAACGGGGGAACCCGAGGTCGAGTAGGGGAGAGTGTTGATACATCGTGGGGTTGGCAACCAGTATCACAAAACAATATGTGTACTAATTGTTTGATGAGAAACTCATTCGCTTTCTAAACTTTCATCTAAAGTACAATAAAAAAAAAAAAATTTAAAGAATGGAGATCATGATGAAACTGTTTAATGCATAATTCACATGACTTATTTATTAAGCTTTTTACATCGTCATGACGAAGCGTTCTCCACCGAACCCCTCAAAAACAACGGCAGAGGAAGTCCTCTGGGCTTTTATCATGTGCAGAATGTAAGTGATATACACATTTTTGCCAAATGCATTGAGGGTTTGTGAGAGTTTGTGGTACCTTGAAGTGGCTAGTGTGAGGAAGCGCAGGCTTGTTTGGGCTCCTTTCAGGAGAAGAAAAGCTGAGGGGAGCAGCTCTTCAAGGGAGGCTGTGTGCAGAGAATAGACAATAGAGGGAGTGGCCAGAGCTGTGAGGTAATCCCCACTCAGCCAGCTGCCTTTATCTAAACTACAATGGGCCCAGTGACTAGTGTGGGGTTGGTCAGCCTGTAGAATCTTCCATCAGTTTGAATGTAATGAGTTGTTTTTTAATGTTTCCTCCCTAGAAAACAAGCATGTTTAATACAAGAGTTTTGTTGAAGTTAACATGTTGTCCTTTAAACCCTAAAATACTTACATTATTCAGTTGCAAATAATGTAGGAAAAATGTAGAAAATACCTTTTGTAGTTAAATTAAAATTCAGAGTTCTGTTTTCCTTGCAGCTGATACTATAATCTGTTAATGCCCTTTACAGTTCTCTCATACATGGAGTAAGAAAACAGAACTCCCATCTCTTACTGGAAATTTCACTCCAAGTCTGTTCAGAAGTCACCATCATCACAATAGCTAGCATTTGTTGAAAGTTTGCATTTCCCATCACTGTTCTGCATGCTTGCTGTGTCTCGACTCATTTAATCCTCACCATTACACCATCTACTATAATAATCCCCATTTTACAGCTGAGATAACTGAGGCACCCAGCAGCTTAAAGTAACTCACCAAGGTTACAAAGTTAAGGAGTGGCAGAGATGGGATTTGAACCCAGAGAGATCTCTAGTGTCCAGGGTCTTCACTACTACATGAACCTGTCCTTCATTTTCGTGCCAGCCGTATCCAGTCTGTAAAGTAAGAGGAAAGGACATCTCCAACAGTGGCACAAGCAAACACAAAACGCAGTATTTTCTTATTTATGTTTATAAATATGTGCATGTGTATATCTGATAAATACTGATTGACAAGTACTTTGCCAGGAACTGCTGGGGAATGCACAGTTGAATCACAGACGATTATGCCCTGAAAAGCTTAGAATTATGAGAGAGGAAACAAAATGCATACATAAACACCAGATATAAAGGCATTAGAAAGGTATTGATAAAATGCAGTGGGAGTAGAGAGAAGGGAAAGTTATGCCTTTAATGCAAAGATGCTTGACATTACTTTTTTGTTGGGAGGAATGTTTGGGTGGAGAAAGGATGGGAAACTTCTTAAAGGATGTAGTATAGGTAAGAAAAGATGTGTCGGACTTGGCATTGTACCTGGCACATATGTGTTTTTCTTATGGTTTTAACTATTTGAGCTGGGCCTTGAAGTATAGGAATGACTTAGATGTATAGAGGTTGGGGAAGGGTCTTCCAGGCAGGCTGCAACCTGGGGCAGTCCTCAGGCACACCGAGGAGAGAGCAGGTGGAAGGAGCAAAGGTGCGTGCAGTTGAGCCCAAACAGTCAGTGTATGACCTGAGGTCATCAGGGCAGATTGTAGAGGGTCTTGAATGTTGAAGGTTGGTAAAATTCCTTTAGGATAAAAACTAGAGAGGAGCCCCTGTCTTTTGCCATGGGAGGTGTGTGTAGTAAAACACCTAGCACATACTGGGTGCTCAAAAGTGCCAAAGTTCTGATTGCAACGAAGTATGTATTTGCTTATAATAAATGTTTCCCCTAATCTTGTTTGCCTTTATTCCATATTAGATTGCAGTGGAGGTCACGGAATCATTTGTGGAGTACATCAAAACCAAGCCCATTGTTTTTGAAGTCTTTGGGCATTATCAGCAGCACCCCCTTCACCTGCAGGAACAGGAGCTTAACAGGTTTGGACCAAATGAGCAAAGATTTCTGTTGTTGTGATTTAGTTTTTGGAAAGGAAGAAATCTTTTGAGGGATTAAGATAACTAATAACAGTTTTGCATATTACCTTATGTTTCATCTTTAGAAATGTCACCACCTTTTTTCTAACTACCTAATCACTAATTTTAGGTAGAGCAAGTTGAATTTTGCCCAGTGACCTCAAATACCATCTTTTTGTAGGAGACTTTGAATAGGGTAGAAAGTTGAGGTAATAGGGATCTTTGATGAAAATTGTGTATAGTTGTTCCAAATGACTCAGAAATTTATGAAGCATAAGCTCAAGTAGCGTCATCCTTATCGGTGAGGAGATCAACAGCCAGGGTTGTTATGATGGCAGAGTGTCAGTGTTCACAGAAAATTTTTCTATTTCATTGTTAGCTAAAATTTACAGGAGGACTTTGAGGCTAAATGGGATTATGTCGGTACCTGGTATTATGCCAGAGTTGAAAATGCAAAAGATTTGTTTCTAAAGGGAATTTAACATGCCATTAACATCAACACCAGGCTGTCATTTCCGTCTTTGTCTTCCTTTCTTTGCAGTCCACCTCAGCCATCTCGAAAGTTCTTCCCTCCACCCATGCCACTCTCCAAACCAGGTGAGTCTGAGCTGCATTGTCTGCATGATGTTCTTGGTGTGAATGTATCTCTTACTCTGAATAACTTTTTAGATGAAAGTCATGTTCAAATTCCTGCTCCTCTTCTACATATCCTTAGCAGCTCTGACTAGAATTCTTGGTACCTGACTTAGAATTAGAAGAAAGAATAGGGCTCTATCCCTGCCAATCCTTTGGTCTTTATTTGCTTCTTAAACCTGGGGCAGATTTTGATACCTGCCTGTACTTAAATCTTTCTGTAACTCCCCCATATCTCAAGGGACTGAGCATGTCTTTGCATTTTATATTTACTCTGCATGTTCACTTATCTTGTTTTGATTTTTCTTTCTGTTTATTTTCATCCTTTTTCCTCATTGCCCACTTGCCTAATTCCCACCCACCCTGTGCTCATTCTCCACCCTCTTTACTCCTGTCTCCATCCTGTCTTCAGACCATGAGAGAAAGATTGAACTGATTCGGTTTCTCATGTCTGGCTATGTGAATGTGCATGTGCTGGACACATTTTCTGAGCACGCCAACGAGCTTGCGTCCTCTGCAGTTGCCACCTTCCAGGATGGGGCTGACCCGTTGCTGCCTTTTCTCTTTATGCCAGTTCCCAGCTGCCAAAGTGAGAGGGTACCCAAACGAGATGGTTAGTAGCTAAATCAGCTCTGTCTTAGATGTAGAACCATCTTCAGGTGCTTGTCCTAAAGCATGGCTGTCTGGGTACAAAACCTCCCAGAGTTTAGCACATCATCAAAATTATATCACATTTCCTTCAGAGAGATTTTAGGAAGCACCTTCTCTACTTGTGCCTCTTTTCACATCACCTGGGGATGAGGGGATTATTCTTCTGGATTCTTTGTGATAGTATTTTTAATTTTAAAGATTTTTACTAATAGATTTTTTTTTTTTAATACTTCTGGGTTTGCTTTTGGGCTGTTACATGATTGTCAGAATCAGCAACCCTGTTTTCTTCTTGATTAGCATCACCAACTCACGTGGAATTCAGCTGGGGTGAATCATAATGATAGGCTACACACTTGATTATTACTTTATGATGCATAAACCCCTTTACACATATTGTGTGTGTCTTTGCAATACCTTTTTGAGATAGGAGTCTAAATACTATCATCCGTATTTTATAGATGAGGAGATAGACTCACAGAGATTAAGCAACTTATCTAAAGTCACACATAGTTAGTTAGTGGTTGAGCAGTAATTATATCCCAAGTCATTGGATGCTCACTCCAGTGCTCACAGGTTCTGGGCAGAAAACCCTCTTTGTATTGCAAGGCTTTAGGATTCTTATATAGTCTTTCAAGAATCTGAAATTCTTGGAAATACCGGGGTTTTGGCTGATTTATTTCATCACTTACAGTTAAGAATACAGAATTTAAATCTGAAGAAAATGTGTAGCACAAGATCATTGATAGAATCCTATATTTACAAACAGATTAGACCAGTGGTTCCCAAACTTGGCTGCACACTGGAATCACCCGGGGGAGCATCACAAATCACTGGTGCCGGAGTTCCACCCCAGAGACTGTGATTTAATTGGTTTTTTGTGGCCTGGGCTTTGCAAGCTTTAAGATCCCCAGGTGACTGCTATGTGTAGGCAGGTTGGAGGATGGTCTGTACTCCACCACACCAGGTGTTATTGAGCCCCTGTGAAGCAGAAGGCACTACCCCAAGTGCTTTCCAAGCATCATCTGTTACTCATCATCTGCATGCCACAAAATGTGACATTCTAGAAATGGAAAGTTTTTAATGGCTTTGTGAGCACGTTTATTCTGCACTAAACCTGTCTTCTCATTTTTGGAGACAGTTTGTTGAGGGGGAGGAAGCTGTTGACTCCATTTTCCATGTTCTTTAAATTTAGAGGTTACTAACGTAGTTGATGTTGAAGTTTCTCTGGGTTCTCTGCATTTAAATCTATCCCCTAACTTTTGCTGTCTTTCCCATGTGTGTCCTTGAAGACTGACATAGAGAAGCTTATAATTTTGCTAAGTAGGCTTGGACCAGATTTTGACATTTTCTAAAAAAATTTTTTAAAGTTCCAGCCACCAAGTTAAACACCATGAGCAAAACCAGCCTTGGCCAGAGCATGAGCAAATATGACCTTCTGGTTTGGTTTGAGATCAGTGAACTGGAGCCTACCGGAGAGTAAGTCCAACTCCCTAAATTTTTAAGTAAGGCGAAGTGTTTCAAAATTAGGAAATGAGATTTTGAGTTTCCTTGTATTCAGGCTCTTGAATCACTGTCACTGTCAAATTCCAGTTTTGAATTGAATTTTGGTGGTCTTGGTATTATTCTTTGAGATAAATGTTTGTTGGAGGACTATCCAGTATAATAATTTGCCTTATTAGAAGCAGTAACATCATAGCAATGGAACTTAGTTAGCAATAAGCATGGAGACATACGCTTTTATGTAGGGAAGACAATATACATAGTGGGTTTTATTAGCAACAAAGCTGTTAAAAGTGGAGGCAGAAGCATATTTCACATAATGTAATCAAGACTTATATTAATAATCTCAGTGAGGGGCTAGGGTGCAGAATGTTTCCCTAGGTCAGGGTTTCCCCGCCTCGGCACTATTTTGTGGGGGGCTATTTTGTGCACTGTAAGATGGTTTAGCAGCATCCCTGGTCTCTATCCATGTAATGCCAGTAGCACCTCCCCCTAGTGGTGACAACAAAAAATGTCTGTAAATAATGCCACATGTCCCCCAGAGAGCAAAATCGCCCCTGGTTGAGAACCACTTCCCTAGATGAGAATGATCAACATCAGCTCACTCTATATGAGCTGTGTTAGGGTAAGTAATGAATCCAATTATTGTTTATATTTGTCTCTAAAATACTTTTGGAAAAAAAGAGGAGAGAGAGATCCTACTCCTGAAACAGAGGCAAGGGGCTGTATAAGTTACTGTAAAGGATAATGCAGGGGACAAATGTTACTGTAATGATCCTCAACAGGATACATTTATTGAGTTCTCACTATTTGTAGGACACTGTGTTAGGTAGGTATGGCTGTATCATTCCTATATCTAGTTGTCAGTACTGACATTGCATTGAGGAATTTGACTTTCCATAGACAAACCTATAATGTGATTACAACTTGCATTATGAGCAAGTAGTTACAGTAATAGTTGCTACTGAGTTAATTGCTTTCTGGATTCTTAAAAAGTGTCTAGAATCTGAAATTATCTCTGTTTTTTTTATCTCCTGTCAATTGCCATTGCACTTAAACATTATTTATTAAATACCTATGATGCAAGCAGCTGGGATGAAGCCAAAAGATGTTAGTGTCTTTTGAGTGCTTCAGTCTCGTAAGGATGCTAAGACATAGATATGTGAAAAGGTTTAATTGATGCAAATGACCATTTGATTAAATGCAAAAATTAGTTTAAAAAAAAAAGACATGGAATCAGAGTTTAGAAAAGGAAAGACCACCAGGAGCTATAGCAACCAGGGAAGACCTTGCAGATGAAGTAGAACTTAGTTAGCAATAAGCATTCTGTCTAACAACTTGTTGTGCATTTTTATTTTTATAGGTATATCCCAGCTGTGGTTGACCATACCACAGGCCTGCCCTGCCAAGGGACATTTTTGCTTCACCAGGTATTAATGAGGAAGCAAAAGAGGGCCTAGAAGGGAACACCAAAAAGAGTTTAGAATAAGAAACGTAGCTGTTTCTGTTTCTCTCACAGTTCTCGCTGCTCTCGTGAGTTTGTCACTGTTAGACGCTTGTCTGGATGTATCCTGTCCTTTCATGCTTTTCATCTCCATTGCAGAGGTGGAGGGGGGTGGGCATTGTCCTATTGGCTTGTCTTTTTGTGTGTGTGTGTTTTGTGTTTCGATGTTTCTCCCTCAGACCATTGCTTATACATGTCCTTATATATTATTTCATATATAAATGTTTTAGAAGAGATATTTTGAGAAAGTTTGTTTCATTCAGCTGCTATGATTTATCTGGCTTCCATGCCATTTTATACAATTATTATTTCATGATATTTGGAAGCTCTGTGCTTTCACAGCCAGAAGTTCTTAATGGTGATAGAAGGTGAAGATTTCAGTGGACTAAAACTGTGGTGGTGAAACGTAGATCCCCCTTTGGTAAATCAGAAGTAGATTAAAAAAGCTTATCCAGGTAGGCATGGGAGCTGGGGCCCCACACTCTGGAACATACAGCCTGGGCGTCTGATCTTAAAGCCATGTCAGAACTTGGCTAGTCCTCAGTCCCTGCCTCATTTCCCTTTGTTTAGAATAACAGGGTGGACAGTACTTCCCCTCTCTCTCCATACTTTTCTTTCCTGCCCATTCCCCAGTCCCCACACCAGAAAATTCCAAACACAACAAACAAGAGGAAATAGTAGATTGCCACAGCTAAATTGCAACCCTCCTCCATTACCTAGGGCATCCAGCGAAGGATCACAGTGACCATCATTCACGAGAAGGGAAGTGAGCTCCATTGGAAAGATGTTCGTGAGCTGGTGGTCGGTGAGTACTTCCCATCGGCTGGTGAAGGAGCCAGGCTTTTTAGAGATGTCGTTTTTCTCTCTTTGGAGCACTAGAAGTGCATGGAAGACTGTACTGGAGAACATGGACTGTGGAGAATATAGGGACTTTGTGTTTGAAAATGCTGGGGTTTCCCCCCTGCCCCAGCTCCCATCATTAGTAGTTATGTTATTCAACCAACCATTGCTTTATTCAGCTAGGTGGATATGGCCCTGTGCTAGAGGTTGTGAGAAAACATAAAAGAAGTTGCTGCTCATTGTGTACTTACAGCTTAGTTGGGGAGATAGCATATATGTGCAGAACCATTTGATGATGTTACACTGAATGATTAAGTACTGTCTTAGTTTGGATGCTCTAGAGGAGCGAAGAAGCCAGTGAGATATATATATATATATATAGAGAGAGAAATTTACTTCAGAGGGTTGGCTTATGCAGTTGTGGAGCTGGCAGGTCCAAAATCTTTAGATTAGGCAGCAGGCCAGAGACTTTTGCAAGTTTACATCCCAAGATCCACAGGTCAGGCAATGAGAAGAGTGCAGGGTGAGAAGAGAGAGAACTCTGCCAGAATATCCATTTATATTCTGGAGGCAAACCACAACCCTAAGGAAACTCCCCTTTAAACTAATTGGTTGATCACATCAGATCACATCATGGAAGGTCGTTACACTACACTAACCCTAAATTACATTACATTTCACGGTACTACATTATGTTACAGTACATTGCATTACGTTACACTGCAGTATACTACACTACATTACACTGCACTACACAGCATAACAGCAACCAGTCCAGTCCCTGGCTAAACCAGTGAGAATCATAGCCTAGCCTAGTTGACACATAAAATTAACCATCATAAGTACCAAAATAAGGACAAGTGAATAAGGCCTGTGCTAAGAGAATAACAAAGAAAATGACCAAGCAGGACTGGATTAGCTTTGTGGAAAGGATTTGAATTAGATTCAGGAGAAATTAGAGAGTTTTTGTTTGTTTGTTTTAGCTTTGGTGCTTTCCAGACACGAAATTGTTTTGAGCAAAAGAGTCAGGACTGTGTCTAACATGTAAATGGCTAGGAACCCATGAACAGAGTGGAGAAATTAAGGCATAGTGAGAGCAACAGTCAGCTAAACAGTATCAGCTTTCGAATGATGGTCTAAAGCAGGGATTCCTAACCTTTTTTGTGCCATGGACCCCTTTGGCAATGAGGAAGCCTATATACCCTTTCTCTGAATCAGGTTTTTCAATGTAGAAAATACTTAATACTGCAGTATTAAGGAAACTATAATATTGAAATATAATTGTTAAAATATTAAACAAATTTCTCATATAAGCACTTCTTTATTGGTTCATAAATAACAAGATATAGCAGTGGATATAATTATTATAATTTCAAAGTGGTGATGAATGCAAAGATTTTATACTAATGTTATATGAATACATCTGTGATTTCTACTGGGGACAGAGTCACAGATGTTAATAATTCTACTGTGGTTTGTTGCCTCCCTTCATAATGAAGGAAATGCCAAATTTCAGTTAGAGGTTCGTGAAAATAAAGATGTAATTACTTGTCTTCCCCGTCCAAGTTCATGGACCCCCTGGATTCTATCCACAGACACCTTAGGAATCTGTGGAACAGATTAAGAATCCCTGGAAGGGAGATTATACTCTATCTGGGTCAGTAGTTTTCAGAGTTTTTTAAAATTAATTTTCACATAGAACCAAACTCCACCAAACTCACTGTCATCGAATCAGTGCCGACTCATAGCAACCCTATAGGATGGAATAGAACTGTCCCATGGAGTTTCCGAGGCTGTAATCTTTACAGAAACAGACTGCCACATCCTTCTTCCATGGAGCCACTGGTGGATTCAAACTGCCAACCTTTCTGTTAGCAGCTGAGTGATTAGCCACTGCACTACCAGGGTTCCTTCACATGGAACACTAATATATGAAACAGAAGAGATGCTTTCTGATCAGAAAGGGTGGCATAGGAGTGAAGGCAGCAGTTACTAAGACTTCTCTGAAAACACCCTGCAGTTTATTTACTTACTTAAACACTTCTTTGGTGCTTACTGTGCACCGGGTGCTTTTCTAAATGCTCTAAAAATATTATTTGATCTTTGTAACAGTCATATAAAAGAAGAATTGTTATTCCCACTTCACATATGAGAAAACTGAGACTCACAGAGGTTGAGCATTATGCCCAAGGTCTCACAGCTAGTAAGTGTTGGAGCTGAGATTTGAACCCAGGCATTTCAGCTCTAGAGACTGTGCGTCTAACCTCTATGCCATGTTGCATCCTCTAGTGTTAATCTGAAAACAGAGTTGTAGGATTTTGAGCAAGAAAGTGGTATAATGAAATCTGTGGATTAAATGCTTTATATAAGGTGAGCATAGGATGGATTGGAAAGAGAGAGATGTGAACAGTAGAAAGACCAGTTAAATGACTATTGCCATGTTCCAGGTTGGAGGTCATGATGCCTTTGTGAGCAGGGCAGTGATATTAAAAATAAAAGTTGGAATGAATACGAGGAACTCTTTGAACAAAGAATCAATAGACTTTTACAGTTGTCTAAATGTGGGAAGTAAAGGGGGAACAGAATATGGAGAAGAATGGAAGACCCTGTGGTCAACCAAGTAACCCTTCCAGTGCCTGAGGTTACACACCAAGATGTAAAAGTCTATTTTTTGGCCTGTTGAATTTATGTTTTGTTTTTAAATGTGCCTATATTCTGATTTTTTTAATCCATTATTTTAGGCCGGATTAGGAATAAGCCTGAGGTGGATGAAGCTGCAGTTGATGCCATCCTCTCCCTAAATATTATCTCTGCCAAGTACCTGAAGTCGTCCCACAACTCTAGCAGGTGAGGCCTCCTAAGGAGAGTGATGAGCCAGCCCCCATATGGTTGACTGGTATACCATTAGATTCCCTATTCACTAGTGACTCCTGGTTCAGATGAAGAAACTCATTCTCTTCTCACTTCAAAATACCCTATTTCCTCCCTTTTCCACCCTGCTCTCCAAAAATAAATAAATAAATAGTTGGAGCTAGGTTTATAATTATGACCAGTTACCCTTATAGAGTTTGAGTAGCTGTAACCAGGGCTTCGAACCAGTTCTTTCTGTTTCATCCATGGCCAAGGAAGTGACAATGGAGCAGACCCGAATTGTTACAATTTGGGTGACCAGGAATGATAACCAGAATGGGACAAATAATAGGTTGAAGCTTTACTAGAAATTTAATCTCCCTCTTAGAAAACAAGGGCAATATACGTGTCACATACCAACCAAATCTCTTTCTCATCGGATTTTGAGCAGAGTCAGAAACAGCGGTGCCATGCTTGAAGATGATGGCCAGCCACACTGCTTAGAATGTATGTTGCTTTACACCGTCCTGCAAACAATCCAGTCTCAAGCATTAGGCTCCTAAAAGTGCTCACTATGCCTCTTCCGAGTCTCCCATTCCAGGGCTTTGACCTGTAATTTTTCCCATTCTAGTTATCGTTCCAGATCACCCAAATTGTAACAATTCGGTTCTGTTCGGATTTCACTCCGTTGGCCATGAATGAATCGGTTCGAACCGGTTTGAAGCCCTGGCTGTAACACAGTGATAAAGAGAAAGCAGACAAAGAAAGCTCACCATAATGCTACTCAAAGGTTTAAAAGTACAAATAAATTATTACTGAGACTAAATATTTTCCTGTGACATGGGGTTACTGTGGAGAAAGGTTACCACACTCCTGAGTATCCTGGAAACGCGCCCTCCAAGGTATAAAGAAGACTCTTGTGTTTAGTCATTAGTGCTGCTAGTAATAGTCTCAGTTATCCTCAGTATTTGATTTTTATTTTCATTTATGCATAAAGATGATAAATTAATGTAAGCTTCTCTAAGACTGGCTGCTCTAAGTAACTAATTTTATTTTTGATTTTAAAGTAATTGGCTTTAAAATTCCCAATTATAATCAGGTTGATGAGAGACAATGCATAAAGTAAGTAGCCATTCTACTTTCCCATTTTAGACTGGGGCCATAGCCCAGAAAGGAGTTGTGTTAGGTGTGCATGCAGACACAATTTCTTTACATGATGAGGGCTGGGAACCAGGAGTGGCTGTGTTTTCTCACGTGGGCTTGGAATACTACCTTCGCGTAACAGCATTTTCCTGTGCTTCTGTCTGCTTCTGAAAAACTTGCTTATAGTGTATGTTGGGAACAGGCAGAGGAAAAATAAGACAATGGGCAGAAACAGAATTAAAGGAAAGTTCGGACCAGAATTAATTGCTTTCCATTGTTTCCTTGTATCCTAATCTTGCCTAGGAAGGAGCAAAAAAAAAAAACAGAACAAACTTGTGTTTGCTTTTTTCATGTAAGAAGAGTTGGCAGGGGGCTATGGGGAGAGATGGAAGGAGTGTGAGAGGGTATATATGTGCAGGAAGCAGGAGGAGTAGCAGAGATAAAGAAGGGGGCTTTGACCCTCCCTGGACTATACTTGGTCAGAATCTTAAACAGTGTCATTTCTCTGAAGCCAGCAATAGCTCTAACCAACTCTTTCTTCTCTGCCAGACATTTATAGCAAGTGTTCAGCTGGCATTCACCACTGCATTTTCTTTGCAACTATGAGAAATGTATCTTAAGTTTCCCTAGGGTACTTAGCAAAATACACAGGGAAAGATGATGTTTGGTTGAAGTGCTGATTTTGCTAACTTTGCCCACATTAGCATAACCTTGAAAGGCCCTTTGATTCATACCCAGCTGCAGATTAAGTGCTGTAGGAGATGATGAATTTGTTATCTTTTATAGTTGAAGCTTATTGTTGGTTAATCAAAAAAATTAGCTAAGGTCTAGAATAATAAAAAGATGCACACCTTAACAAACATTTTTGTTTTAAGTTAGACTATATAAATGTATATTGATTTGTCAAGCTCTTGTGTAAGGGCAAGGCCTTTAATTATAGACTTATTTATTGGATTTCCAATTGTTTTACTTGCAAAACCACACCCATAGTTTCTCATCTACGATTTTCAGTTTGGTGGAGCAAGATCTAGAAACCTATGAAGAAAATCTAAGTGCAAAAATCTTTACGCTTTTTATAATCTTTCCCTTTCTTTTACATTTATGTCACCCAATCTTAATTTAACAGCTGTTTTTTAAACAACTCACCATTATTAAATCTTTTGAAAACATTCAATTTAATTTCCACAGAAACATTCTTTTTGTCCTCATGTTTCATCAGTTTTCCTAATTTTTAATTAGATAATTATAAAAACAAGTACAGCTGGCATAAACAGGTCTGGGACCAGATATAACTGTCACTTGATATGCACGCATCTCAACTGTTTGGAGTGAATAGTCTAGGCATCTGAGAAAATAGTCCACCAGTCCCCTTGTTTAGAGTATTTCATGAGAAACGGACATCAGTGCTTATCTTTTCTAGGGGTATGGAGAGCACAGGTTAGTGTGGTAAGTTGCTAAGTAGAGTTCGGTTAAGAGAACTTCTATTTGTGTAAGGTTTAATGGTAAAAGTTGAACTCACAGAACTCCAGTTTGGGTGTATTATATATGTATGTTCCTGGAGCCCTGGTGGCAAAGTGGTTAAGAGCTCAAGCTGCTAACCAGAAGGTCAGCAGTTCGAATCCACCAGCCGTTCCTTGGAAACCCTATGGGGCAGTTCTCTCTGTCCCATAGGGTTGCTATGAGTCAGAATCAACTTGATGGCACACAACAACAATAAAAGTGTATTAGAGGTTTTTTCTGATAGACTGTTGTTGTGTGCCATCGAGTCAGTTCCGACTCATAGCGACCCTGTGTATAACAGAACGAAACACTGCCCAATCCTGTGCCATCCTCACAGTCGTCGTTATGCTCGAGCCCATTGTTGCAGCCATAGTGTCAGTCCATCTTATCGAGGGTCTTCCTTTGATAGTGGAGTATAATTGACAAGGGCCAGTACTCCTTTTCTTCCCAGATCTATAGTAATGTTAACAACTGACTTGGTTTTCCCTTAACTCCACAGCAACTTCCTACCATTCCCAATACTATGTCACTTCTAAAAGGAATGTTATAGATGGTCTCCACAGTCCCTTCTATGCCCAGCATTTTCCTTAATTGATTGTCTGGAGAGAGGGACCCATATGCCATTGTATGCCCTCTATCAAACTGCCAATGGGATTCTCTGTTTTTTAACTGTCCATTTGAATTCACTTTGCTTATCAACAAATTTGTCTTTTTTATATGTTTCCTTTTCTGCTTTTCTTTTTCTTCCTTTTTTTTTTTTTCTGCATTAACAAAAGCCTTTTCTGTGTTTTTGCAGGCTCTTTCTTGATAAGGATATTCCTAGGTATTTTCTGTTTGCTTTTTTGCACATAAAGATTCTAGTTTATCAGACTGCTTTATGTCTTATGTTGCTTTGATTGCCATTTTAACTTAGTGCTTTTTCCCTATGCAAACCTAAGCTATACCTAGGATAGAGCAATACCTTATTGTGTTACCATAAGACACTTCTCCTTTGTGCCCTGGGTCTTTCTGATGTATGTACAATTTAGCAGTTAGCTTCTTAAATGATTTATAGAGTTCTGAATTATTTTCTCATTCCATTTACTAAACTTGCACATTTTATTCTTCTGCCTTCCCACCCCTCCAAGTTTTCCTCGTCTACATTACAAAGTAGAATGTTTTTCCCTTCATTTCATGTGATATCTCAGGCTTTGTTTTCTGTTCTTCTCTCTGTCCTCTCTCTGCCAAAAGCTTCAAAGATTTTTTGGCCGCAGCTTTGCGTAATTTTTTACTTTTTACTTTGTTCTGTCCTGTGCTGTGCAGTAGTAGAGATCACTTTAGTTATTTGGGTAGCTGAGTGTGTGAGAAACATTTTATTTTTGAAAGAGTTCTCTTTGTGCTGTCAGGGATGATTTTGTTGTACTTACTCTCTTCTTCCGGAATAGAAAAAAAAAAAAATCCTGCTTGTGAATGAAGGAAGTTTTTTCCCATCTCCCCTCATCTGATTCAGGAAACAAAACTGAAGAAAGTGACACATGACATACAGTTTAAAATGTTAAAATATGCATACGGTTAGTAAAATTAGCTTGACTGTTGACTGGTATCATTGATACAGTGAGTTTATATTTTATCTGGACTTCATTCAGACCACATTTCAGAGGTTCTCCTAATGAACTCTCTTTAGAAGGTTCATCAGATATGACTGTTAATGTAAGAAGTTTTTTAAATTTTTCAGAATTAACAAATTCAAGGGACTATATCCTACAAGGTTGTCCTTGAAACCTGTTTCTCTGCTGTTGCTGCTGTCATTTGGAACATCTTGAGAAATCCATTTGGAATCATTGTCTAACCACCTAAGGAGCCATATAGGACTCAGCCCTGTTTTTAACCCTAAATCCTGTTGCCAAACTTGAGTCAGTTGACATTTATCACCAGTTTTAGTTCTGTTTCTTAAAACCACCTCTCAAGAGTTGCCACCTTTTGAGAGTATTCTAAAAGAACGTGCTACAGCAACTAAAAACATTTTTTTTTTCACAATAGAGGAACATTTTAGTGGAATCAAAAATTCATGTCATCTTCCTTTATGTAGGCCAAGTTTCTACCAATGCAATTTTCTCTTTGACATCAGTGTGAAAATTTAACCTGAAAACAGAAATGTGAAGGGACATTCTTACACAAATTCAAACAACATTTGCTTCATTTGAAAGAGCCAGAATCATGAAACCAAGTAGTGTAATGAGGAGGTGCTAAGTGATGGTTTGGAACTTAATGAATTACACGTTACAGGCAGCTGTGATAAGAATTTGTACCAAGCATCACTGAAGTAATAAATGTCCTCCCTCCTGGGAGATGGGTTCCCAGGAGTTGTGGACAGGCTTCAGTTGTCCTGCATTACAGTCGCTCTTTGGGCCTCTTGACTGCTCAGTCTTTGTCTTGTTAGTTGTCTCTCTTCCTTTGGTGTCTTTATAGAGAGTTTTCTTTACCCATACTTGCTGCCTCTAAAGCTAGACCTAGATCTAGAAGCACCTACAAAAGGAAATGATCAGGCTTCACACACTAGCACTTGGAAGATGAAGGAAAAGGCAGCAATAGTGAGGTTACCAATTTGGAAGGAGTAAGGAGGAATGTACTGAGCAGGGAACAAAGTATGCAGAAACTCTTTCTAGTTGAATCAATTGGAGAGCTAGTGGTGATGGAAAATCCACTCTGCCGGTGTGTCTGCGGTGTCTTCCCAACACTGAGAAGGGATCTGAGAGGGGAAATGTGGGGCAGAGCTGGAGTTGATCTGTATAATGCTGCTGTTGAACTCAGTTCAGTAATTCAGATGAGACTTCAGGAACTGGAAGGTATGTCAACTAGGGATTGTGGTCTTTTACCAGGAGGAAAAAGAGATACCAGAACAACTTATAAAAAGAATTTGTGAGTGTCTATTAAATTAAGCTTCTAGTTGCTATTTAAATGTAAGATTTATTTTCAAATGGAATTTAGAAATCTAACAAATGGTAGGATTGTCTGGCTCTGGTGTTTAAACATCATTCTGAATAACCACTTGTTCTTTTATTTAAAACAAGTCTCTCTATACTTTAATTTTTCTACCTGCTTCCACCATTGATCCTCCCAGATATGTTTGTGACTTTTCTGAGGCTCCACAGAACTAGATTTTATGGCATTTAGATTTCTTGTAATGTGAACACTGAAGCTTACAAATTACTAAAGCATTCGCTTCCTGCTCCCTTACTGACTGACAGGAGAGCTTACTTAGTCTTTCTTCTTTTAGTTTCTGTCCATACTCATTTATCCCTTTCATCTTAAACCCTTTGATTAATCTCACTATTTTTATTTTTATAGGCTGAGGCAGAATTGTCAAAAGTTAGCACAGCTAAGTGCTCCTTGGTGATGGTGGGGGCAGGAGAAAGTGGGGACCTATCTTTTCCTTCTGGGAGATAAGGGTTCTCTGTTATTAGAATTTGATAAATTTAAAATGTTTGTGTTTAAGAGTCTGTCCTTACTGACAGTGACAATACCTGGACTAAGGTAACTTCACCTTCTTTTGGATGACTCCATCTTGTCTTTCTGACCTTAGGACCTTCTACCGTTTTGAGGCTGTGTGGGACAGCTCCCTACATAACTCCCTCCTCCTCAACCGAGTGACACCTTATGGAGAAAAGATCTACATGACCTTGTCAGCCTACCTAGAGGTGAGGAGCCTCAGGGCTTCAGTTGCTACAAAATGGTGAGCCCTGATCAGAGGGCAAATGGTCAGGGATATTTGACTTGTGTTGTCCTCTTTTCTTCTTCCACACCCTTTAGTCACTTTTATTGTACTTTGCTGACTGTTCTGATTCTAGTAGATCTGTTCTATTCTCTATTTCATTGAGTCACATGACTTTCATTATAGCTTCAGCTTTTGTAGCCTAATCAGTGTTTTTCAAAGAATGTATGATTTTTTAAGACTGTGTCATCTTTCATTTTTGTAGTTGTGGACAGAGGCTAGTAGTGGTTAATAGCACAAACCATGGAACTAGCCTGTCTGAGTTCAAATCCTTATGCTGCCACTTACTGCCAGTGTGTCCTTAAACAAGTTACTTCACCTCTCTGTGTCTCAGTTTCCTCATCTGTTAAAAGGGGTGGTTAATAGCATTTACCTTAGAAGGCTGTTAAGAGGTCATATAAAAGAGTTTAGAACAGTATTTGGCATATAATAAATACACTCACTCCTTGCTTATTGACTCTCTTGTTATCCAACATTTCACATTTACGACAATAGTAAAAAATCTACTGTCTGACTGTTTGGTGCATTAACAACATATATCTGGTAGTAACAAATGCCAAGGTGCAAGGCAAAAGTAACACTGGCTGTGATGGTTAAGGTCATGGGCCATGATTCTCAGTGGTTTGGCAATTATGTAATGATGTAATTTGGCAGTTATGTAATTATGTAATGATGTAGTCATCCTCCATTTTGTGATCTGATGTGGTCATCCTTCATTTTCACATAATGCCAAATTTTGTATAATGACCTCGTCTTTGGAACCTAACGGTGTCAGTAAGTGACGAGTGGGTGTACTCAGTAAATACTGAGAAAAATAAACATATCTGCAAGGAATACCACCTAGCCTTGCACATAATTATTCTTGGAGTTGCTCTTGAAATAATTGGTAGATCTGAAGTCCTCCAGCCCCCGTATCTCAAATGAGCTTTCCAAATATGACAGTGCAAGGCTTGATCACATGTACTCTGCCTGCCTGTTCATTGGGTTTATTCCTGTCTGCTTGCAGCTGGATCACTGCATTCAGCCAGCCGTCATTACCAAGGACGTCTGCATGGTCTTCTACTCCCGAGATGCCAAGATCTCACCACCACGCTCTCTGCGCAGCCTCTTTGGCAGTGGCTACTCAAAGTCCCCAGACTCGTAAGTGTTTGAGACAAGTTTAGTTTCCAATTTGTTTTCCCAGTATAGAATCAGCAGCCTTCCAGGTATCCTGGCTTGCTGTTTCATGATTAGTTTACTATCTATAAATCATTTTGGTAACTGACACCTGGAGTACAGTGACTTGTATGCTGGGATTTAATAAAATGTTGATGGGTGGATGAATTAATGAATAAAGGAAAGAATATTACATTGTGAACATTGCCAAAGCAATTTTGCAGGAACAGAATGTTCTTTTACATGTCGTTATTATTATCTTTAACAGATTACCATTGATATTTTCTTCTTTTTAAGATTTATTATCCATATTTAAGGTATATAAAAATATATCAAGAATAATACAATGAATACCTGTGCATCACCACCTACCTTAAAAAAATAAAATACATATTACTGTACAATCAAAGATTCTTAAGTACCTTTTCCTGTTAACTCACACCACCCCCAGAATTTGCTGTATGTCATTTTATCATAGTCTAGACTTTCTTTCCCTCATACCTTCTGTCTTATGGTAAGAAAAGGCAGATGTGTAGTTTTCACATTTGTGTTATAAAGTTCCTAGCTTTCATTCTATTTTATTCATCCTATTGAAATAGGAATGTTCTAAAGATTGAGATGAAAACTGTCTCCTTCTAGAAGATATACTTATTAAGTTCAGAATAGGAAAGGAACAGGGACTTACAAGAAATGTCTATAGTTATATTGAAGGTGGATCACAGACCCTGCAGAGGAGACAGTGTTTTAGGTAGAGGGAATTGAGATTTTCCTGTTTTAGTGCCATAAGAAATTAAATAATTGTTTGTTTGTTTGTTTTCTTCAAATAGCAATCGAGTCACTGGAATTTATGAACTCAGTTTATGCAAAATGGCAGACACGGGTAGTCCAGGTAAGCTCTTAGGGATCCAAGAGGTGAGAATTACCATTGCATATGTTTGGGATTATATTGCGTCAAAAAATTGGAGAGTCTGCCCATTAAGGATAGATATAAAATCTTTTAGAAACCATGTATATTTCATGAGCTAGTGTTTTAGTGGTAGTGATGGTGGGAGCTACCTTTTTCAGAGTTGCAATATTGTTTGGATTATGACTATAATAGAGGTATAAAAATTATATTGAACAAGTATTGCTGGGCTGTGGAATATTATTAAAAATTTGAGTGAATTAGAATTAATTGTCTTAGAAAATTTTGTAAGCATTTCCCTCCTCATCTTCACCCCAAAGATAACTTGGCAATATAACTTCATAGGTGCTGTGAAACTAGAATTTGAACCTCTAGTGCTGCAGAAAGACAAATTATTAAGTCGGAGTTGTTCTGTGACCTTTTTAATCTCTATTTGGACTGTTTTTGTTCCTCTAGCACTGTGGATTTTAGCAGCATTTTATATTTCTGTGCTTGTAGAACATGAGTAAAAATCTGGAGTTTTTTTTTTTTTAACATTTGATTAATGTGAGTTTGAGTCATTTTAGGAAATACACATGGAAAAGAGGTCAGGTTCCCACAGGTAAGATTTAAATAAAAAAGAAGACTTTGAATATGAATCCAAGCCCCAGTAGCAGCTAATTATATTGGCCAGATAGTTCCTTGAGGAATTTTTAAATTCACATAAATTCATATGTTTTATATGTAAGCAGTATAACATTTAAAAAAATAAAATGGGAAATGAAGAAGCGAATGCCAGCTGTCATCTACCATCCTAACTGAACTACTGTGCGTGCGTGTGTATTCCTTTCCTACCGGTTTCATATGGGTATATTTTTATCTATTTCAAATCACAGTGTACAGAATATTTAATTTATGTATATTTTCATCTAACATAATACCATAAGCATTTTCTCAAGTTGCACTGAAGTCTTCATGATTATTAAAGAATGTAAAACTCAGTTTTTTAAGAAGTTCAGAGAATTGGGGGAAAGGGATGAATTTTTTTTTTTTAAATTGAAACAGTATCAATAAGTATTATGTCATAATTTTTTCTTATTATGCTTTAGGTGAAAGTTTACAGAGAAATTAGTTTCTCATTAAACAATTAATACACAAATTGTTTTGTGACATTGGTTGTCAACCCCACGGTGTGTCAGCACTCTCCCCTTCTCCACCCTGGGTTTCTTATTTCCATTTGTCCAGTTTTCCTGTCCCTTCCTGGCTTCTCATCTTTGCTTTTGGGCTGGTGTGCCTATTTAGTCTTGTGTACATGACTGAATTACAAAACATGTTCCTCACATGTGTTATTGTTTGCCCTATAGATCTGTCTAATCTTTGGCTGAAGGGTGAACGTCGGGAATGACTTTAGTACTGAGTTAAAAGGGTGTCCAGGGGCCATATTCTTGGGGTTTCTCCAGTCTCTGTCAGACCAGCAAATGTTTTTTTTTTTTTTTTTAAAGAAAAAGGGATGAATTTTTAATTAATAAACAAAATCCCACGTATTTTGAGACCAGACTGTCTTAGCTTGCCATGTATATGACTTAGTAATTCATTTTGAGCTAAAATTGGAATTAGATTTTCCTCTGGAAAAAGAAATTACTTCCTCTTGTTTTAGGCATGCAAAGGAGGAGGAGGAAAATCTTGGATACATCAGTGGCATATGTGCGGGGAGAAGAGAACCTAGCAGGCTGGCGGCCCCGCGGAGACAGCCTCATCCTTGAGCATCAGTGGGAGTTAGAGAAGCTGGAGCTCCTCCATGAGGTATCCCAGGGCAGGAGTGCTCAAATGCAAGCACTTTTGGGCAGGATTCCCGTATTATCAGTTGTACATCCCTCTTCTCCACATGATCCTGGCTTTTCAGTTTTCGATCACAATGGAGGCATAATGATTTGCTTATTAAGGGCTTACTGCGGTTTGTGTTTGCTGAGGCAATAGTGTTGATCTTCTCAGGTGGAGAAAACCCGGCACTTCCTGCTACTGCATGAGCGACTTGGTGACAGCATCCCCACATCCCTGAGTGACTCGCTCTCTCCCAGCCTCAGCAGTGGGACCCTCAGCACTTCCACCAGCATCTCCTCTCAGATCTCAACCACCACCTTTGAAAGTGCCATCACACCCAGTGAGAGCAGTGGTTATGACTCAGCAGACATTGAAAGCCTAGTGGACCGAGAGAAAGAGCTGGCAACAAAGGTAAGAATCCCTTCCTCTTTGTTGAGTGTTTTCCTGCCATCAGGCTCTGTGAGCTAGACTTTCAGTTTATTCATTCTCAACACCTTTCTTTGAGGGCCTCTGTTAGCCTCGGCTAACACTGTGGACATAGAATTAAGTAAGACTCAATTCCTACTTTTAATAAGTGTATAGACTAGTGGGACTAAGCTTAGACTAGTGGGTGACAAGAATGTCGTAGCGGGGGGATAGAACGCAGTGGGAGCCCGAGGAGAGACCTCCCACAGGATGTGACTCGAAAACTGACCTTTGAAGGATGCACAGGGTGAGGGGGCAGCCAGTGGTCTCCTGCTTGACTGGTGTTAGGGAATTCGTGGGGGAGAGAGCTAGGCGATGGAATTGGAGAGATAGGCAAGGGCCAGATCATGAAGGGTCTGTGTGCTATACTGAAGAGTTTAGATTGTATTCTGGGAGTGATGTGGAACTACTGAATACTTTAAACACGTATTGTATTTTAGAAAGATTTCTTTAATCTTTCTAAAAATCTGAAGCAGCAGTCCAGAGGCTGGAGTGGTGTTGAAGAGAGAGACTGGAGGCAGGGAGAACTGTTTGTTGCAGTAATCTGGATGAGAAATAATAAAAGTTTTTTAGCTTAAGGCAGTGATATATGTGAGGTGAAGAGCAAGGGGGGTCATGTAAGAGACATTCAGAAGGTAGACTCCACGCTCCTTGTTGAGTGGATATGGCGGGAGAAGGCAGAGGGGCACTGAGGGTGACTCCCAGGTGTATGATTTCTGGGCAGCTGACTGAAAAGCAACTAGAGAAATGAGAGGGTTTTGTGTTTTTGTTTTGCTTTCTTTTAACTGAATGTGTTTCTAGTTTATCTAGGAAGCTATGTCATTCAGAACTTGCAGAGATTAACATGCCTTTTAGTACCAGGGTGAACTGAGAATAAAAGGGATGTTATTACATTCTTCAGCACTTTCTAAACTGAGGCTTATAGTAATTCACTTTTGTAGTCTTGAGAGTGGCTTTTTTATCTACTTATTTTGCTGTTTTTATTAGGCATATGCCAGACTTCCCTTGCCTATATGCTTAGTTAATGGTTGTTTAGGCAACACACGGGCTCTGTTGTGGGTCTCCGTGCTTTTCTTTTCCCTCTTTTGTGCCACGCATTCATTTAGCCATTGAAATTGTATGTTCAGTTTGAACTTTTCTTTCTCTTCCCTAGTGCCTGCAACTTCTCACCCATACTTTCAACCGAGAGTTCAACCAGGTGCATGGCAGCATCAGTGATTGCAAGGTAAGCACGCTAACCCTGGTTTTCAGCCAGCATGTTGGTGACTGATTTCTTCAGAGCCACTCTGATCTCATTTCCCCAGATTATGTGGTTTTTAGGGGGCTGAAGGTGGGCATATCATCATATTGGAGAATTTATGACATGTCTACCCTTGTATTCTAATTTTTCAGAGTCAGGACACTGGCTTCCAAAGATAAAAGTATTCATATGAGTCTTTCAGAGTGACTGTCAAATGGGAAACATTTTGGCATTCCCCTGAATCCCTTGGAGAAGAATATTCTGTAGGAAGGTGATATGTCATTGTATGATAGGTAGAAGGACTACCTCAAGTTCTTGGTGGCTTAAAATTGTGTTGCCTTCAACAGAGTCAGGTGTACACTTCTAAGAACTTCTGAGTCACTCACTCTATTCTAGTCACCTTGGCCTTTTTTTGCTGTTCCTCAGTCGCTCCAAGCCTATTCCTGCCTTGGGGGTCTTTGCACACTTGTGCCTTTGCCTGGAATGATCTTTTTCCAAATAGAGCCATGATTGATGCTCAGATATTACCTCCTTAGAGCAGCTTTCCCTAACTACCCTATGTAAAACCAATAACTCTTTGACACTCTAATCCCATCCCAGCTTTATTTTTTTCATAGCATTTGCCACTGTCTGACATGTTTTAAAGTGCTTGTTGATTGGTTTATTGTCTGCCTCCCCCACTAAAATGTAAGCTGCAGGAGGGCAGGTTCTCTACCATGTTGTTAGAACAGAGCCTGGCACTTAATAGGTGCTCAGCACATTGAGGATTATTTCATTAATGCACAAAGCCAGTAGCAATATAAAAAGCCAGCCTTGCCTCTTTTGTAAATGTCTTGATTCCTGATGTGGCACCCAGGCCGTAAATTATTTGTAGGCTTATTTTCTTGAATGACCTTCTGAAGCAGATTTATGAAAGTGAGGTCAAAGCCCCTTATTGCAAAGGCAGCTTGCTTCATCTGAATCTCACATGCTGTATTCCTATTGTTTCCAGTTGTCTGATATCTCTCCAATTGGACGGGATCCCTCTGAGTCTAGTTTCAGCAGTGCTACCCTCACTCCCTCATCCACCTGCCCCTCTCTGGTAGACTTGAGGAACAACTCTTTGGATCAGAAGTAAGTACCCAGATTTCACTGCGAGAAGCTTGATCTAAGAATCAAGGAAAATGTCAACCTTTCTCCATCTCAGTGGTTCTCAGGCAGGAGGACAGCACCCTCCTCCTAGGCAGCATTGGGAAGTGTGACGGAGTCATTTTTTTGATGTAACAATGACTGGCTGGAGGGTGGGACCAGGGCTGCTACAAGTTCTGCAATCCAAGGGAAGGTCCCACACAGAGAAGACTTCCCCACCCAAATGCCACCAGTACAGCCTTGAGAAACCTGAGGGACACAGTAGCTGAGATTCATGTCTGCCTTTTAAGTCACATCTTAACTCTCTTTCGGCATCAGGTCATTGACAACTCCTCTTATCCCTTTCCATTCATTTGTCCTTCCACACCCACCCCTGCTTGTCCCCCAATCATAATATCAGACATTTCCCATCTTTGGAAAAATATTTTGATGATAACCACACACACAAAAATTATAGTAAGAAAAATAAAGATAATAAAGCACATGGTTCGTTATAGTCACTGCTCAATTCGTCATGCCTGTCTCCATTCTTTATGCTCACCTGCTGAAAGCCACCTGGTTATCATCCAACTCTCTTACTGCACCAACACTGACAGTCAAATTTGGCTGGAGAAAAATACACAGCCAAGTAATTTCATTAAATTTAGGATGCCATCGACTGTAAGACATTATTTTATATGCCACTAAGAAAGAAAAAAACACCACCAACTAAAATGTGATATGCCATCAACTTGTAAGATACATCCCAATTTCAGAGAATTGGTGAAATACAATTAATTAGGCTAAACTGCTCTAGAAAGATACCTACTAGCAGAGCATAGGGATTGATTTCTCACCCATGAAGCAGTCCCGAGCAGCGTGCAGGTCATGGTGAAGCTCTGCTCTACACAGTCATTCAGGAGCCAGGCCTTCCCACCTGTTTGTTCTGCCCACCATTCCCTAGGCCAGTGGTCCTCAGACTTTAACAGCATCAGAATCACCTGGAAGGTGTGTGAAAGGACAGATGGCTGGGCCCTACCCAGGGTTTCTGATTCAGCAGTAGAGCTGGGGTGGGGCTTGAGAATTTGAATTTCTAGCTAATTCCCGGTGAAGCTGATGCTGCTCATCCAGGGACCATAGTTTGAGAACCATGGCCCTAGGTGTGGCCACATGACTTATTAGAAATAAAGAAATAGGAAGTTCAGAGAGCTTCAGAACAGGAAGAGAGACTGTGACTTGGTGGTCATCAGTTGTCGGTTTCCTTTTTTAACTTCGAAAGGATGACACCAGTTGAATGTGGAATTAACTTTCTGAAACCAGCTTGTATTCTCTGCTGAGCTCTCTGAAACCAGTGTTTGCAAGGTGCGTGGTGTTCAGGGCAAGGTGTTGCGTGCCTCCTGGTGGGATGGTTCAGCACATTATGCATTGACCTTAACTGAGCCTCTTGTTACCCCTTGCTTCCTCCTAACCTCTCTTCTAAAGGACCCCAGAAGCCAATTCCCGGGCCTCTAGTCCCTGCCTGGAATTTGAGCAATTTCAGATTGTCCCACCTGTGGAAACACCCTATTTGGCCCGAGCAGGAAAACATGAATTTCTCAATCTTGTTCCAGATATTGAAGAAATTAGAGCTGGGTAAGTACTATGTTGACCAAAGATGCGACATATAAAAAAAGATAAATCGGCAAGAAGAATTTAGTACTGGTTAATCTATGAGAGGTCATTTTATGGTCTAATGGTGATTGAATTTGGGGTGAAAGACCTGGCCTGGCTTTCTGCTCCAGTTGAAATGTGATGCCTTCTCCAACCTGGCATAGCACATTGCTGTGGCACTTTGTGCTCTTTTGCAGCATTACTTTGGGCAGATAAGATTACAGACCTAATAGATCATTTATTTGTTTTGTTGACTCCAGGGGCTTAGCCTAGATGAGACATATTATGATGGTCAACAGCTCATGATCATTTTCTTTTCTGAGAAACTAACTTCTTTTGTTACTATCCTTTTCAGCTCAGTGGTCTCTAAGAAAGGATACCTGCATTTCAAGGAGCCACTTTCCAGCAACTGGGCTAAACATTTTGTTGTGGTCCGTCGCCCATACGTCTTCATCTATAACAGTGATAAAGACCCAGTGGAGCGTGGAATCATTAACCTGTCCACAGCACAGGTGGAGTACAGCGAGGACCAGCAGGCCATGGTGAAGGTCAGTCCTGCCCTTTTTCTGGCTGTCCCCTTTCACGTGCACCCTTCCCTTTTGAGGGAACCCTGTTGAGTGGTGCAGAATCTTTCCTTCATATGTGGTCTCCTGATCCTTCAGTGTGAAGGGCTGTATGCCCCATGAATGTGGCAGGTGGTCCACATTGCTCAGTGTCTGTAGTAACGTTCTCATCTACCTGTGTCTCTTTCAGACACCTAATACTTTTGCCGTGTGCACAAAGCACCGTGGGGTCCTTCTGCAGGCTCTCAATGACAAAGACATGAACGACTGGTTATATGCCTTTAACCCACTCCTTGCTGGCACAATACGGTAAGAGTTGTTTCTTTGTTTCTCTCTGGCTTTTGGTTCCAGGGACATCAACATAAATAGGAAAGGAGTTACTGCTCGAAACAGGTTTAAAATAGAGGAAGGACAGGAGTGGGTGGTAATGGGGTCTGTGCTTCTCATAAGGTGTCAGCTTGTGTCCTGAACCATTAAGGAGACTGGTCACACTTACACCTGATTAATCTCCTTTTTGTTCTAAGGGGCTGTAGCTGGGGTCTAGGGGTCTTAAGTAGAGGGAAGGTCGTGAACACCCTAACAATCTCCCAATACCCAGCCCTGAGAGATTCTCCGAGGGCCTTGGGTCAAGGGTCCCCAAAGTGGAAGAGACTACAACCTAGCCTGTTTGTTCAGCAAACTTAGAGGCCTGGACCTGCAGGGTGGACTAGGAAGAAGTAGTTCCAGGAGGAAACCACAGAGGAGAAAGACCTGTGAGGAGACTAACACGTGAGTCTAGTTTTCTAATCCTGTCATCTCATTATCTCCCACAGGTCAAAACTCTCCCGCAGACGCACAAGCCAGCTGAAGTACTGACTCTGCTGCGGTCCTCACTCGCCTTCAGAAAGATAAAAAAAGTGTTACCTCTCATTCTGTCTGTGATTCTTGACGGTTGCTCTCATGTAATCCTGTGGCTTAACTACTCTCCCTCCTCGTCCAGCACTTTTTCTAGCTCTCCTGTCCCCCATCTCCATTGCTCTGTGCTCCTTTCTTTTTTCCTGTGCTGAGAATCTTGTTAGCAGCATGTGGCCTAACAAAAGGGAGGAAAAAAAAACAAAAACCCAGAGGGGATCCAGTGAATCTTCAAATTATTTTTTGGTGTATTTTGGCTTCCTTTTGTATGATAGATCCCCATTATGACCACCTCTGATGTCTGTACTGCTGTCTTTGGATATCTTTGTCTTTCAAAAACAACTACATAATTTTCTTTTTCTTTTCTTTGTTTGTGATGGTGATGTCATTTTAATTTTTCTTGGGTGGCTTAGAGATGAAGGGAGGAGTCATCTAACCTTTTTAGAAACTGAGAGGAAAAAAACCCCTCGGTCTCTTTTTGTCATGGCTAATCCCTACATTTCCTTTCAGGGGAAGGCTGTGCTGAGCTTAGAAATGGGACAGTTACCTTCTCTGAGCTGAAATTAGGGCTCATTTAGAACATGGTTATGGAATTTTCATTTAGTGCAAGTGAGAAGAGAAGACTTCTTAGTAGGCTAGGAACCGTGGCTGTTCTTGACCGTGTAAAAAGGGAAGAGCCAAGGGTATTGCTGGTCACTTCAGAAAGACCACAGAATCTGGCAGTGAGGCATGAGGGCGGGCAGTTAGTAGGATGCTTGCAGTTCATCACAGTTTCCTCTGAACTGTGTCTCTCTCTGTATTCGGAGGGAGGCTCTGTTTACGGAGTTTCTAAATTCTGTCCTCGGCATTTGGGATGGTGGTGGTACAGTTTGAAATTGGTGCAGTGTCATACACAAATATCCCACAAGAGGGCAGTGTTTCACTTTCTGGTGATGAACTTAATGGTCATTGTTGTCATTATAGTTATGATAATGTTGAGTGAGGGACCTTGTGATTGTTGGAGCTCACTTACATCAAAGAAGCGTAGTTTTCAAGTATAAACTTGGAAGTCTCACTCTAAATCCAGTGGTCAGTGATGCTTGTCAAAGGACAGTAAGCAGTCTCCCTATACTTATAAATAAACATGGCAGGATCTGCTTTATGAATCCCAGGAGTAAAGCCAATCCCCTACCACCACTTAAAAAAAAAAAAAAAAAAAGAAAGCACCTGGAGGCAGAGAAGAGGCCCACCTGAGCCCTGACCCTGGTATCAAATGTTTAGTCTCTGCTTGCACCCCTCCCATCTCTCCTTTGTTACCCTTCTTCTCTCCATGAGTGTGCAAATACTGCCAGAGGAGAAAGGAAGCAGCTCACTGCTGATAGTGTCTTCTCCTCCTCTGACAGGCCAAGTCGTCTGGCTTCCAGAGGCACCACAGAAGATACTTTTTCTCTCAGCTGCCAGTGAGTTTTACAGGAAGGACACGGGGGAGAGGCCTCCAGGTTACTTCAGTTACTTTGCCATCCTTTACTTCCCTTGCTTATACTATCCTTGCTGGAACCTCTGTTTTGCCATCCCTTAAACATTTAAGAAAGTACCCGTGTGCCCACTTTGTGGAAGACCAGGGGTTCTCGGCCTTGAGGTTGCTGACTATCAGGTGATGGGAAACTGGATGACTTTCCGCTTCAGACAGCAGAAGCCACGGGCTTGTGCCCTGCAGAACAGTTGTTAGGGAGGCTTGTCACCACCACCCAGGCCCTGGCATCTGACCTCCTGGTCGGCTAGTCTCCACAGAACAGGTCTCCCAGCTTCATGCATTATAACTACTTTGCAAAGAAGAGAAAAAGTGAATCACAGAGAGCTTAGCAACAGAAAGTGTAGACATCACATGCTGACCTGATGTGACAGTGATGAATAAAAACTCTATGGGGATTTTTTTTTAACTTTCTTCCTTTCCTTAAAGCATAGGTCACTAACTGCAATGTTACTTCCTTTCCAAGTGGTGTGTGAGATGTTTAATGTAGTTAGAGGGTTCTTCATTGTCTAATGAACACAGTATGCCCTTCTGGTGTGTACTCAAACCAGGATCTGTCGGTGCTTAGAGACAGCTTCCTGGGCTGAATTAAATCTAATTTCAGGGAAATGAAGATGAAGTTGGAAGGTTACTTTTAAAATGAAATCACAGATGCTGCTGCTGTTATAAAGTCTAGTAGAAGGATCCCTGTCTGTGGCAAGGGGAGCTGGAGAAGGCTGAGAGAGAGTAAAATGTGATAACACTGAGCTGACTTTTGGTTTGTCTTCTAACTCAAACAAAACTGGCTTGGAAAGTCTTTGCTTTGAATGTGTCGGATATTAGAACGAGCCAGACTGGACTGTCTGTCCATAATGTGCCCAGAGAAGAAGGCTTGTTACGAAGCAGAGGTGACAGGACGTGGGTGTCCCACAGGGGCACTCAGGCAGGTGTGGGAAGTCTCTGCAGTAGACAGGTACAGGCAGTCCCTGTTGGCACCCCTGTTTCTCTAGGGGCCCATTTTCAGATTGAAGTTAAAACAGTTTCAGAGTTGATGTGGCTTTTCCATGCCAGGCCATCCTCACTTTGAAGCTTTCAGATAGAGTTTGTGGCAGGAAGTTTAGCTGCAGCCATAGACTAGGCAGTAAAGTTAAATTTCCTTTTGAGGTGGTTTGTTTGTGCCTAAAGCACCTCTGGTTTATCCTTATATCCTTTAAACAAGGGAAAACTATTAAGAAAAGAAAACTCACATGTAAATTAAAGAAAAATGAGTGTTAGCTATAAAACTATTCATCTCTTCCTCCCCTCAACTCCCCCAGCCCTCCTTTCTCCTGCCCAAGAACCGCAGGGCCTCACACCACACACCACACGAGGGGTCAGACCCGCCTGCTTCTGTGCCCCAGCCTGGGAGTCAGTCAGCCCTTAGGCTGGGACTGTGCCTGGGGCCAGCCAGCCCACGCACACAGTCAGGCACACGGTCAGGCACTGGGATGGCTGCTGTGGCAGCTGGCTGGGCCCCAGGCCCTGTGCTCTGTTACAGAGTGGTTTCTCAACCAAGAAACCAGCATCATTTGTTTTTGTTTTTGTTTTTCCTTTAGCTAGGTAGAACTTACATAACTACTCATGTTTTAGATGGATTTTTCCGCTCTTCAGATAAAGGAATAAATTAAATCATTACGAAAGGTCTTGTTGGATCTAAAAGTACAATGACTTTTCCTGGCGTATATTTCAAAGCAAAGACTTTGTTGCCTGCTGCTTGTCACCTAATTTACAGGGGTATTTAATTTTGTAAGGTATATGTATATTTATACAGCTGTAATTAATCGCACACTGGACTGGAAAAGACAGGATTCTCTTGGGTGTAGCCTGTCGGTATTCTGCATTTCCCTTGGGCTGTGTTCCACTTGGCTCTGCTGTACAGTATCAGGGGCTGTTTGTCTGTTTGTTTGATTTGGGTCCTTCATTTTTCCTTTCAGTTCCCTTTTAAAAATGTGATTGTTAACCTGCTCCTTAAAAAGACAAGATTAATTCTGCTGCTGCTCCCAGCAGGTTTGCTGAATGTCAGTTAAATAGGACTCTAACTTGTGTGCACTGCAGCTGTCCACTGTGGCTTAGAGGATTCACCCAAGGATGTGGCCAGCCTGTGACTGTATGTAGCAGGAATGTCTTCATTTGTGCTTCCTTAGTAAATTGAAATATCAGCCGAGAGATTATTTGTTGTTGTTCAAAAGGCCATTTATGAATTAGTACTTGAGCCCTACAAAATCTGAGGAAAGCCTCCAATCATTTAAAGAGTAAATTATAATTGGTGTAAAATTCATGTTAAAAACTCACAGCCATATGGCTGTGCTCAGATGGAAAGTCCAAGCTGAGGTTGGTCTCTTGCCAAACCCTGGCTGTTGTGTGTTGTTTTTCATGTCTCAGAGAACTTTTTTTTTTTCTTTCATGCTGCGTATTCTGGCATCAGTGACTGAGGAACCCATCAGCCTTCTCACATTTAGGGTGTTGTCTTAGACTCTGTGGCTCTAAAGTACTTGTTCGTTGAGAGTCACGTCTCTTGTGGCCATCCTCATACACTACAACAAAACCCATTACTCGTAAGTGGCCTTTTTGAACCAAGACTTTGCAAACTGATCTCTCCCCAGTGAAGGAGTTGAGCACATTAGCAACAATGTACATTATTAATTTTGGATTTTCATTTTCATGTTTTATTTTGTAAATATTACCTGATGTTTGGAGCTTGAGTATACAGAATGTAAATATAGTTCTTGTATTTGTACTAATTCTTATTCTTTTGCTATATAGCCTTAGGTGTGCAATGCAGACATTATCTAACTGTATGTTAACCTTGCATCACAGAGCTATTAGTGAACGAGGTAAAAACAATAAAGGTACAACTAGTGCATCCAAAGGCTCTTCGTGTACATTTATTCTTGCACCCTTTGAAAGGTATTTACACAAGGAATTCTTTTCTTGATTTGCAAAGATACTACCTTCCAAGCAAATACACATTCCTTTCTGATGTGCAAAACAGTGGTTATTGTATAATTAGGAAAACTAACATGGTGTCATTTCTTTGGGGGTGAAAGTGCCTTCCTCCCAAATCTGGAAGTGACTAATTTAACTGGGAGATTTGTCTTTTTTCTCTTGAAGCATCTCTTTACACACCTACCAATGATTCTGGCGTATTCTTCAGGGGGTTGAAAATTCACCTTGTCAGCTTAATAAGCACCCGTTCTGGCAGAGCACCAGCGGGGGACTGCTGGCGTGGGTGCCTGGGGAGAAACAGAAGGTGAGAAGGAGAAGCAGCATTCAGGCAGAAAGCAACCATTTGCTTAACAACGTTTGAGTGCCCACCACGTCGGATACCTCCCATTCCAGTGGAGGAGGACATTCGTGAAACACAGTTACAATATTACGTGGTAAGTCTTGCAGAGAAAAGTAAGGCTGGACAGAAGATTAGAGAGAGATGAGAAGGAAGCTCCTTTTCAGACTGTGGCTAGGGAAGCCCTGTCTTAGAAGATGACAAGTAAGCAAACTCCTCAGTCAGGACGCAGGGCAAGTCATACAAATCCCTGGACAAAGAGTGTTCCAAGCAAAGAAATTAGCCCTTGAAGCAGGAATGTCCTCAGTAGATTCCAAAAATAGGGTGGAGGGGCAGTAGAAGACATCAGAAAATAGGGGGGCCAAGTATTTAGGGCTTAGGTAAGGATTTTGGACTTTATTAGAGTGAAACAGGAAGCCAGTGAAGGTTTTTGACAAGTAATGTGATGTGATGTTTTTGTGTTCTTAGGAGACCACTTTGGCAGTCAGTGGGATGGAGAACAAGAGTAGACAAAGGGAGACAAAATAGGTTATTACCCAGTAGTCCAAGGGAGAGGTGATGGTGGCTTGGACTAAGGTAGGAGCAGCAGAGGTGGTAAGAAATGGGCAGGTTCAGGACACATTTGGAAGTTAAGAGCTACCAAGAGGAGGAGTGACCCTTGAAGAAAGAGTGATCCGTGACAACCAAGTTAGGAAGTGTTTGAAGACAGAGGAAGTGATAACTGTGTCCAGTGCAGTTAAAGTAGGTTAAAATAAGGACTGAGTGGTGACAACAGGGAGGTCTAGGGAGCTTGAGGGAGCCAGTGAGTACCATCATTTTTTCCCAGTTTCAGAACCGAGAAATCAAAGAGTAAGGTAGGTGGGAAACCAAAATGTCACCTTTATGACATTTTTTGAATGCTTTTTGAAAGTTCGCTTTACACCACTTCACTTTTATGAAAGACCTACATTAAGTACCTGTTTTCGTTAACTGAAAGAAATCCAAAGAGGATTTTTCGCTTTTACGAAAAAAGGTGAAAAGTGGAAATAGCATTCAGCATTTGTTTTGCAGCAGGCCACTAAATAGGCAGTGGGCATCTCGGGCAGTGACAGTGGCTTCGCCAAGCGCCTTCCCCAGGAACTACACTCAGCAATCCTAGAGTAAACGTAGATGTGTTTTTTATGAAGCACATCTCACCATATCTTTCTTAGTGTATTTGGTATGATTTGGTAGATTATTTTTTGTGTCTAGGAATGCTCAAAAATTTTTCCCATATCAGATTAATAGTAAATTGCTTCTTTGCTTTACGCCATTTCAGCTTACAAAAGGTTTTCATAGGAACGCTGTACTTTAGATAGCAGGGGAAACTTGTAATGGAGAATGATACTTAACGTCTGTAGGCAAATGGACTTTCTAATACTGAACCACATTGAGGGTTTGGAGCAGGGCTTCCTGAGCTTTAACATGCACCGGAATCGCCTGGGGATCTTATGGGTTCTGATTGAGTAGGTCTGGGGAGAGGACGGAGATTCCGCATTTCCAACAAGCTTCCAAGTAACATCATTGCTGCTGTTGCGGGACCACACTTTTGAGTAGCAAAAGTATAGAGAAGCAGCAATGTATGTTCTCGGAAGGCAGCCTGGGTTCTAAAAGGGGAAGGAAGTAGCTGGCTATCCATGCCTAGGGGCTCCTTCCAAACTCAAGATTGTCATTCCTCCTCTGGGGAGCAGTGAGGGGCTGACAGAAGCCAAGAATCTTCCAGCAGTGGAGCTCACTTCACATGAAGGAGTCATAGGGAGCGGCTCTACCCTAGCAAGGCCACTGATGGTGAGAGCATTTTCATGGAGCGGTGCAGAAGAAATCCTCACTGGAGCAGGTTCAAGGGAAAATGGGAGGAGAGGTGGTTGACACAGTGAGAACAGAATTGTCTGTCAGACTTTTACAGGGGAGAAGAGAAATGGAAGGGGACATGAGGTCTAGGAGAGGCTTATTCTTTTAAAGGAAAGAGATAGCATGCATGTTTGTATGCTAACTGAAAAGAATCAACTGGAAGGGAAGATCAATGATGCAGAAGAGAATGGCTGCAGTGATACCCTTGAATATGCCCAAGAGTGGGAGCCAGAGCACTGTCTCAGACGGGAAGGGTGCACAGGTGATTTATATCCCCAACACCGGGAGCTAAGGCAAAGTGTATGGGTACTATACAGAGGGAGACAGTAGTAGGTAGAGTTGGCGATAGGCTCCTAGTGTGTACAAGAGCTCCTCCAGTTGCTTCTATTTTCTCAATGGGGCTTGTCAGTCTTAAAAGTCAGGTTTACTCTAGGGTTACTTTAGGCCACGTCTTCCTTAAACACTACTGGACTTTTGGTTTAGCCTGAATGATCATCCCTGAGTTGTTTTTTATGAAGCTGGTTATTCCCTATAACTAGACCTCACCCAGGATTGGCCTCCTATTGGGATTGCTGTCTGTGGGTTGCCACATCTCACAAAGCTGAGGGTACAGAAAACAGGATAGCCCCATGAACTCTGTTCATACCGAATGTATTGCTCTTCTGGTTTTTGTGTTTTTATTTTCCATTCCCCTTTCAGTCGGCTGAGGAGATTTTTTTCTACTTTCCCTTAGGAAGACCTGGACTCTAGCTACGCTGAGCACGTCACACTCTTAGTCCTTTGGCTTTTGAATATCTGTTCTCTTGGGTTTGTTTTTTTTTCCAGAATTGCTCTTTCTGCTTGCAACATGTTGAAGCCATTTGGGTTCAGTTACTAGAATTATACAGCAAGTGAGTGGCAGAGCAGGGATTTTCAAATCTGCCCCAGCTAGTATGTTGCTTACACTCTTATGTAAGTCAGACAAAGGAGTCCATGCCCTGGGAAGTCTGCACAGAAGGGCTGTTTTTTTAGAATTCATGCCCATGTTTTGATTTGGGAGTTGTGGAGTTAGGACAAGTCAGAAAGTTATTAAGATGAATAGTAACATGGATTGACTTTCTCAAGCATTATAAGCCAAGCATTTGAGGATTTTCTAAAAACTGAAGGTCAGCATGACGCTGTAGCTCTAGGAGTCCCGGCTTTAATCTCCAAAGGGACACTAGCCTTCGTCCCACCTCTGCTGTCCTGAGCCAGTTTGCTGTAGTTTTCCAGCAATCCTTGGAAGCAGTACTTTTTGCTTCTGTAAAAGGGTAAATCCACCACCACCGGCTGGCTGATGAGTCAGCTCCAACTCATGGAGACCCCATGTGTGTCAGAGTAGAACTGTGCTCCACAGGGTTTTTAATGGCTGATTTTTTTGGAAGTAGATCACTAGGACTTTCTACTGAGATGCCTCTGGGTGGTCTAGAACCTCCAGCCTTTTGGTTATCAGCTAAGCACATTAACCATTTGCACCACCCAGGGACTCCAGAGGGCAAATATAAATCTAAAAAAGAAAAAAATTAATTTTCCCTGAGCAGGAGGGGAAAGGGACTCTCTTCTTCCCTTATAATTGCACTTTTTTTTTTCTTTGCCCCTTTTGAGGGGACTCCTCTTGAAAGGCTAAATAAGAGTCTTATCAGTTTTACAACTCAGGGATGTTTCCTCAAAGACCTGCAAGCCATCTCTTTAAAATGGCAATCAGTAAGAAAGACAGCACTCATGTCTCTCAGCTTCTGTGGGAGAATAAAAGCCTTACTTCAGTGGGCTCCAAGCTGTAAAGCCACCTCCCCTATCAGAAAGGAGTGAGAAGTTTCTTTTTCCTTTGGATGAGGGCAATTAACAAACACTTGTGGCTACCCCCAATAACTAGGTGAATATAGGATAAACAATGTGTGATAAATGGTGCTATCAAGTCCTCTTATTCCAGGACTGTTGTTAGTTGCCATCAAGTTGATTCCAACACCTTGAGAACATGTAGGAAATGGGTTGCATCTACTTGGCTACGTAAAAGGTGAGATTTCTTTCTGTCTTTGCAAACTCTAGCAGATTGCCAGTGATACATCACGTTGTGGTTTAATTCTTATTCAATAATAAAATTGTTTCATTCTCTTCTACCTTTGTGGAAAGGTTTTCTGGGTTAGGAGCAGATTTTGATTTTAATTGTATTTCCCCAACACTACCTGCTAGCACTTAGCATACAAATGGCAAGTCTTTGTAGCATGTAACATTAGTAAAAGAAGAAAAAAAGGATAGACTGTTCAATTAGATATTTAAACATCTTTGCATAAAACGATGCCTGTTTAGTGGTAACTTGGGTAGGTCCACATATTTAGTCACAGTGACTCAGCATAATTTCTGCCTTGCCAGATCTCAGACCAGAGCAATCAATTTGTTCCTGCAAGAAGATCTGGTGATAGTCTTTCCTTGTAACTGAGCCCCACAGAAAGAGGAAGTAGTTGCAACAAAGTTGAAAGGTGTGTATGTGGCCAGGGTTCTCTTAAAGAGAGCCATTGTGTAAAGTTCTACTTGTCAGATTTCTACAAATCAAATGCTGTTTGTTCTCCAAACTAGTCATTGCAACTTTATTTCAATTTAGCTTTCCATTTAAAGTCAATGCAACATCTCTAATATACAGATATACTCAGTTTCATTGGGAAAATATGTGAGTGTGTTAATCCTATTACAAAAGAGTACTGGTTTTGGCACTAGTAGACTTGGTAAAAGTTCATTCAGTTCTGCCACTGACTAGCTTGGAAAATCAGCTCCCTGAGCTGAGTTTCTTTATTTGAGAATTAGATAATAGTGTCATCTTAAAATTGTAGAACAACTAAGTTGACACAGAGCTTTCCTAGCCATTCGCTCATTTTGGTAACAATGCCCACCCTGGGGACAGAAGGTGGGGTCCCTGCAGTCAAAGAGTAGAAGACTGTTATGACTCTCCACGGAATGGCAAGAGTTTGGGGAGGTACCCAGTCCTTCTGTCCTTCTTTCTGAAGCCTCTCCTGCGGCTTCTGATTCTGAGCGTCTCTCCTTATTTGCTGTGGGGCTGAGGTACCCAAGCTGAGAGAGAGGAAGTCCAGAGGAGGCAGCACCCAGGACAGGATCTCCTTCAGTGTGTGCCGTTATCAGTGGCTTCATTAGAGACCCCAGACCCTGACACTCCCCAGTGGGCACAAGATGAAGGCCTTGGCTGGGACGGCGCCGTGGAGGGACTGCTGGCAACGGGAGAGATAAGAGGATGGTGAATGCCCTCCACAAAAAAAAAAAACAAAAAAAAACATAATATTGAACAAAATCGTTAAAAAAAAATAAAAAAATTCACAGCTCTGGAAGTTAACCAGAGATAGACAAATTAAGAAGCATTATTCTTGGGTAAAAACCTCTAGAGCCTATAAGAGCAGCAGGAGGCTGCAGCCTTCCTATTATCCCCCTTCTCCTTCCAGCAACCCGGGTAAGACTAGTAGTTTTACCAGCACAGGGAATTGCTTCAAAGGGGCAAACCTGACTGAGTGAGGGTCGGGGCTACAGCTTTTTTATCAGCTAAAAGTGGCAAAGTTGGTAGGAAGTTGCTAGGAAAATTGCCAGCCTCAGGTTGTGGCCTCAGTTGGGTTAGCAGCGGACCAGCCAGCAATTTTAACAGGGAGACCCTGGAAATGAGAGAGCCACAGGAGAGCTAGGTAAGCTCACCACAGCTCCCTGGTTGACTGAGAAACGACTTGCAGCATGGGAGACTCCAGAAGCCCTGGAGAAAATACAAGCCAAGGGAGACTTGAGAACTGGGTGAACTGTGAGTGAACTCCCCTGCCCACACACAGATAGACTGACAGAGAGTAGAAGCCTTATAGCCTCGGCGTGTCTGAGGACAACCTCTGCCTAAATCATTGACCACTAAGCTGTGGAGACACAGGGTAAGCCTCAGGAAGCCTAGCCAAAAAACATAACAATTTCAAAAATGAACACAGTGTACCAACATGTGAAATGGGGGTCCTAGAAGGAAAGAGATAAAGGAGTAGAAAAAAATATATTTGAAGAATTGACAGCTGAAAACCTCCTAAATACGTTGAAAAACATAAATTTACCAATCTTAAGAAACACAATGAACCCGAAGTAGGATAACTACAAAGAGATCAACACTTAGACGTATCATATTTAAACTGCTGAAAGCCAATTCAAAGAGAAAAAATATAAAACAGCAAGAGAGAAACAACTCATCATGTCCGGGGGAATGACAACACATCAGGAGGATATAACTATCATAAATGTATCTACCTCTAACATCAGAGTCTCAAAATCCATGGAGCAAAAACTGACAGAACTGAAAGGAGGAATAGACAACTGAACATCTGTAGTGGAAGATTTTCATCCTCCTCTCTCAGTAACTGAAATAACTAAATAGAATATATCCATGAGGATATAAAGGACCTAAGCAGCACTATCAACCAAGTTGACCTAACTGACACCTATTACAACACTCAACAGAACCAAAATTCACATTCTTTTCAAGTCCATATGGAACATTCTTTAGGATAGACCTTTGTTATGTACCAGAGCATAAAACATAAAACAAATCTCAACCCATTTCAGAGACAGATATCATACAAAATATATTCTCTAATCACATCAGAATCAAATCAGAAAATAACAGAAGGAAATTTGGGAAATGCCCAATTACTTGGAATTTAATAAACTTCTAAATAAGCCACGGGTTGAAGAAATCAGGAGAATTTAGAAAATATCCTGAACTGAACAAAAATGAAAACATATCAGAATGTATAGGATAAAATAAAGCAGTGCTTAGAGGGAAATTTTTACCTACAATGCTTATATTAGAAAGGAAGAAAGATTTAAAATCAATCTAAATTTCGACCTTAAGAAACTAGTATAAAAAGAAGAGCAAATCAAACGTAAAGGAAGGAAACAATAAAGATTAGAACAAAAATCAAAAACAATAGAGAGAAATTAATGAAACCAAAAGTGTGTTCTTCGGAAAGGTCAACAATATTGATAGACCTCTAGCTAGACTGACAAAAAAAGAAGACACAAATTACCAAAATTAGGAATGAAAGAACATCAATATAAATCCTACAGAAATTAAAAGGATTATAAGGGAATATTATGAACAACGTTGTTGTTGTTAGGTGCCATTGAGTCAGTTCCAACTCATAGTGACCCTGTGTATAACAGAACAAAACACTGCCCGGTCCTGTGCCATCCTCATGATCGTTGTTACGTCTGAGTCCATTGTTGCAGCCACTGTGTCAGTCCATCTCACTGAGGGTCTTCCTCTTTTTCTTTGACCCTCTTCCAAGCATGATGTCCTTCTCCAGGGGCTGGTCCCTCCTGATAATATGTCCAAAGTATGTCAGCCATAGTCTCGCCATCCTTGCTTCTAAGGAGCATTCTGGCTGTACAATGTTATGCCAACAAATTAGACAACTCTGATGAAGTGAACAAACTCCTAGAAAGACAAAAACTATAAAACTGTCTGAAAAAGAAATAGAAAATCCAAATAGGCCTACATTAAGTAAATAACTGAGTGGATAACTCTCAAATATAATGAAATATCCACTTTTCACTTCTCTGTTCAATTCTGACGCCAGCTGCCCATGCAGCACTTCTTTCTCTGATCCTAGCCACCTGGCACTCAGATCTCACAAGTTAAAGAACACCATCCTTCAAACAGCCGTCTTCACAAGACTTCAGATGCTAGCCATAAGTTTGGTAGTACATGCGACACCCTCACTTCTGACCTGCTAGCTACAAATTTAGGGTTTTCCCATGCCCCTTCAAGATGCCAGCCACAAGCTTGGGCTCCACCCCCCAACCTGCTCCCTCACTTCTGACCTGCTGGCTATAAATTCAGGGGTTCCCAGACCCGTCTCCTGTGACCTGCTGGCTTCAACTACTACTTTAGTTTCAATAATTTGCTGGAACAACTTACAGAACTCACAGAAAGCGCTATATTTACTATTACAGTTTTATTGTGGGAAAAAATGAAGAGACACATAGGGTGAGGTCTGGGAGGCTTCCCATTGTGGAGCTTTCATGTCCCAAAAAACCATCCCACATGCATGGATGTCTTTTTACCAACCAGGAGGGCCATGGAGCTTCAGTGTCCAGAGTTTTTACTGGGGGGGGGGGGTCCTCATCCTTATATAATGCAAACTCCACCCCCCTCCCTGAGGTTGGTTGGTATCACAAGGTGACAACAAGATATAACATGGAGGGTCTTTCTGGCCTGGCCAGCCTCCCACCCCAAGTCACCTCATCATCTCCCCTAACCTGTTAATTAGTTGTGGTTTGGAGTCCTTATCAAAGACACTTAAATTCCAAGGTGTTTTTTTTTTTTTTTTTTTTAATTTAGAGGTTATCTCTCATGAACCAAGGACAAACACGAAATTCTTTGGGTAAAGTTAATGTAAACCCCACAATTAGTAATTAAAAATGTCTCCATAAAGGAAGTTCAGGCCCAAGTGTCTTCACTGGTGAATCATATCAAACACTGAAGGAATAAATAACATCAATACTATACAGATTCTTTGAAAAAAGAGAGGAGGAGAAAACACTACCCAACTCATTTTATGAGGCCAATATCACCTTGATATAAAAGCCAGGCAAAAACATCACAAAAAGAAAAATACAGATCTGTATCTCTCATGAGCATAGATGCAAAAGTCAATAACAAAATATTACAAATGGAATCCAGCAACATATAAAAAGGATTACACACCATGCAAGTTTGGTTTATCACCCCCGAATCAGTTAATACTCCATATTAGTAGAATAGAAGACAAAAACCACATGATAATCTGAATACAAGCATAAATAGCATTTGACAAATCCAATACTCATTCACAATTAAAAAAAAAAAACCTCTCAACAAATCAGGAATAAAAGAGAAAACCCTCAACATTATAAGACACCTGAAAAACCTAAAACTAACATCTTACTTAATGGTGAAAAACTGCTTTCCCCTTAAGATCAGAAACAAAGTATGTCTCCTTTCACCACTTTAACATTGTACTGGAAGTTGTAGCCATTGCAGTAGGCAAGGAAAATAAATAAAAGACATACAGATTAGAAAGGAAGAAGTAAAATTGTGTTTATTCAAACCCACTAGCCGTTCCACAGGGGAAAGATGTGTCAGCCTACTTCCGTAAAGATTATAGCCTTGGAAACCCTGTGGGGCAGTTCTGCCTTCTCCTATGGGGTCGCTATGAGTTGGATTCAACTCACTGGCAACGAGATGGATTCCATGACTTAGAAAAGACTCACAGATGCTCCTTTGTTTACCTAGGACAAGGCCAGACACAGACCCTCCAGATTCCCATTCTTTGCCTCATAAATGACTAACTGAATTGCTGGTCCCCACTGATCAATCAGAAACAAAGTGCTTGTTAACCAAACTTTGGTGAAGCTTCTCTCCTTACCCCCAGATCCCTGAACTTTGGCCCACCCTCAGCCTGAACCAACATAGACTACCCCTCTTTAAAGGTCCCTCCAGGAGAATAGGCTGGCCTCAGCGGAAAACATTCTGAAACACTATCTAATGTATCATCCTTTCATCCATTTAACAACTGGGTTTTTTCTAGCCTCATTTACTCTCAAAAAAAAAAAAAAAAAACCCAGGAGAGGTTCTGGCAAAATGGTGCTCTAGGCAGAAGCACCATGCTGTCCCTCCACAGCAAAGATACGAACAACTAAGCCGAACAGAGAATACAACAATCCCGAAACCCTAAAACATCAAATGAAGAGATGAAGAACTCAGCCAAGCACCAAATGGAGTGAGAAAACTGACAGAGAACAGAGAGCGAGGAGAGATTCATGCAGAGGTCCCCTACCAGCTAACGCAGCATGGATCTGCCATCTTGGACTCCTATCGGAGACCAGCAAACGGGGTATGAGAAAGCAGCCTCATGGACCGTCCAGCGGGAGACAAAACAACCGGTAATTTGCAATATATGCTTTCCCACCCCCCACCCTTCTTCACCCTGATTCGGCCTCCTCTGCTTCCCACGGCCACAATCTCTTGACCAGGAAACAGCGGCTGCTTGGATTCCACACACCCGAATGGGCCGGCTCTCTGAGTGCCATTTGTTGGCTGCTGGTGTTGCTTTTTTCCGCTTCTTTTGATTTCTTCCTTACCTCTCACCACCTCCCCCTCCTTTCGCTCAAATACCTGGCTCCGTGCGCCATCTTTGCTTCTTCCTGAGGGGCTGCAGAGCTCTGGTAATTTGTGACATACGATTTCCCACTCCCTACCCTTCTTCACCCACACTCGGCCCCCCTGCTTCCCGCCGACACAGTCTCTTGTCCGAGAAACACCAGCCCGCACTAGCTGGCTCTCTGAGTGCCATTTGTTGGCTGCTAGTGTTGCTTTTTTTTCTGCTTCTTTTGATTTATTCCTTATCTCTCGCCACTGCCCCCTCCATTTGCTCAAATACCTGGCTCCGTGCACCATCTTTGCTTCTTCCTGGGGGGCTGTGGGGCTCCGTTCGAGTGTGGAGCTGCTGCCCGGTCTGGGCTGCCGTGCTGGTGGGATTCCGGGGCTTTTGTTCGTTTGTTTGTTTTGAACTGTTTGTTTGTTTTCTTTTCCTTTTCTTGAGTTGGGAGCCCTTTCTGGCCAGGCAGTGCTGCATGGCAAGGAGACTTCCCACTCGGCTTGCACAGACATGCAGAGGGATCCCTGAAGACATTTCTTTTTTCATTGGGTTTTTTTTTTTTTTTCTGTTTTTTGGGAGCTTTTTCTTGTGTTTTTTTTTTTTTTTGTTTGTTTGTTTGTTTTGTTTTCTTTTGTTTTTCCCTTTTTGTCTTTCTTCATTACTCAGGTTCTCATCTCTCTATATCTTCCTTCTCTTTCTGTTCCCTGAATACTTGGTGTTATATACCTCTATGCCTTCTAACCAGGCTGTACTGCAACACCTGAGAGCGACTTCCCCATACCTCATAGCTGCACTGGTGGGATCCCTGGGAACTTTGCAGTTCTTTAACCTTTCTGATTTTTATTTATTCCTTCTTTTCTTTTCTTCCTCTTCCCGTTTCTGTTTTTCTCTATTTTATAGTCTCTCATCTCTCCACTCCAACGGCAAGCTCCCCTAGCATTCTTTTTTGTTTGTTTGTATGTTTTTGGCTCCTGTTCCTCTCTCCTCTCTCCCATATCCATCTTAGCTCCACACATAACAATCTCCCTGCTGCATCCTGCCTACCTGCACCATGCACTTGACATCACACCACCAAGCAGCACAGGCACGGCCTACTGGAACCTGCCCTGCACTGATTACCAACCCACTCTGGTGGCTGTAGTAAGTGCCACAAACAACCCATCCAAGTAACTCTTCTTCAGCTAGACCTGCCCTGCCATACCACATCTGAGTGACTGACCCTGCCAACTGGAGAACGACATGAAAAGTATTGTGCCCACAGGCAAGCAAACAACAAAGAACACACAGTCTGCCTACTCATAGTCAAATTAAAAAAAAAAAAAAAAAGGGATGAAACAAACAAATCTACAATCAATAAATGAGAAAAATAACTAGTGAATGCCCACAGCAGACAATATCAAAACATTTACAAAAACAGGACAGGATGGTTCCAGCAGGCGTCCAAAATAAAACCCCAGATGACTCTCCAGTGGAAGAAAATGCACTAGAACTACCTGATAGGAAATTCAAATCTCTAATACTCAGAATTCTCCAAGAGCTGAGGCAAAAAGCTGACAAACATGAGGAAAAAATAGACAAATTCATGGAAAATACAGACAAAAAATTGGAAGAATTCAGGAAAATAATGCAGGAACAAAATGCCAAAATAAATTCACAACTAGAAATTATACAAAGACAACAATTAGAAATCCAAAAGATAAACAACAAGATTTCAGAAATGGATGGTGTCATAGAAGGGCTGAGAAGCACATTTGAAACGGTGGGAGACAGGATAAGTGGAATTGAAGACAAACACTTGGATACAACTCTGTTTCAGGAAAAATCAGAAGAAAGAACAAAGAAAAATGAAGAGAACCTGAGAGTTATGTGGGATACAATCAAAAGCCAAAATTTTCGAGTGATTGGAATTCCAGAACAGGGAGAAAACAGAAAACACAGAGAGGATCATTGAAGAACTGCTAACACAAACTTCCCAAATATCATGAAAGATAAAAAGCTGGCCATCCAAGAAGCTCAACGAACCCCATATAGGAGCGACCCCAAAAGAAAATCACCAAGGCATATCATAATCACACTCGCCAAAACCAAAAACAAAGAATCCTGAGAGCAGCTCGTGAAAAACAAGAAGTCACATACAGAGGAGAAACAATAAGACTAAGCTCAGATTATTCGGCAGAAACCATGCAGGCAAGAAGGCATTGGGATGACATATAAAATCTTGAAAGAAAAAAAATTGCCAGCCAAGAATAATATATCCTGCAAAACTCTCGTTCAAATTTGATGGTGAAATTAGGTCATTTCCAGATAAACAGAAATTAAGGGAATATGTAAAAGTCAAATGAAACTTACAAGAATTATTAAAGGGAGTTCTTCGATCTGAGGACAAACAGCTTCAGCTCACAGGCAGAATCTAGGGTGCAGGATCGTACCAGCCAAATACCAATCTAGGAAATGAACTCTCAAGGACTATCTAAAACCAAAAGAAATACAACAGGGAATCAGAGCAGTTAATCAGTAAATGACAACAACATCAAAACAATAAAAGAGGGAATAAACGGCATACGTATAGAACCTTCTAATGGAGAGGAAGGCAAGGCGATACCAAGTAATGGTAGACTGCTTCAAACTTAGAAAGATAAGGGTAAAATCCATGGTAACCACAAAGAAAGTTAACAAACATACTCATAAAAAAAAGAGGAAAAACATAAAGTCACAGCAAAAACAAAAGAAATGAAAAAAAATCCACAAACAAAAGTAACTCAGCACAAGAGAGTAAGAAGAACAAAGAAAACTTCAGCACCACAAAAAAAACCACTACAAAACGACAGTAACAAACCCACATCTATCAATAATTATACTGAATGTAAATGGACTCAATGCACCCATAAACAGATGGAGAGTGACAGAATGGATAAGAAAACAGGATCCATCAATATGCTGTCTACAAGAGACACACCTTACAAACAAAGATGTGAATTTATCAAAAGTCAAAGGTTGGAAAAAAATGTATCAAGCTAACAACTACCAAAAAAGAGCAGAAGTGGCAATTCTAATCTCAGATAACATAGACTTTAAAACAAAACCTACCATAAAAGACAAAGAAGGACACTATATAATGATTAAGGGGATGATCCATCATGAAGACATAACCATAATAAACATCTACACACCCAATGACAGGGCTCCAAAATACATAAAACAAACTCTAACAACACTGAAAAGAGAAATTGAAAGTTCCACAATAATAGTAGGAGACTTCAACACACCACTCTCAGTAAAGGACAGAAGAACTAAGAAGAAACTCAACAAAGATACAGAAGACCTAAAGGGCACAATCAGCCAACTCGACCTCATAAACATATATAGAACACTCCATCCAACCGCTGCAAAGTACACATTCTTTTCCAATGCACATGGAGCGTTCTCCAGAAGAGACCACATCTTAGGCCACAGAGCAATCCTCAACTAGATCCAAAACGCTGAGATAATTCAAAGTATCTTCTCTGACCCCAATGCCATCAAGGTAGAAATCTACAATAGAAAGAGCAAGGGAAAAAAATCAATTACATGGAAACTGAATAATACCCTGCTTACACATCACTGGGTAATAGAAGAAATCAGAGATGGAATCAAAAAATTCCTAGAATCAAATGAGAATGAAAACATATCATACCAAAACCTTTGGGACACAGCAAAGGCAGTCCTCAGAGGACAATTTATAGCAATAGATGCATATATGAAAAAAGAAGAAAGGGACAAAATCAAAACATTAACTACAGAACTCAAACAAATAGAAAAAGAACAGCAAAAAAAGCCCACAACCACTGGAAGAAAGGAAATAGTAAAGATCAGAGCAGAAATAAATGAAATAGAGAACAGAAAAACAATAGAAAGAATCAACAAAACCAAAAGTTGGTTCTTTGAAAGAAATCAACAAAATCAACAAACCACTGGCCAGACTGACAAAAGAAAAACAGGAGAGGACACAAATAACCCAAATAAGAACTGAAATGGGTGACATTACAACAGACCCAACTGAAATAAAAAGGATTATAACAGAACATTACGAAAAACTATACTCCAAAAAAGTTGAAAACCTAGAGGAAATGGATAAATTTCTAGAAACACACAGCCTACCCAAACTACAACAAAGTGATGCTGAAAATCTGAACAGACCCATAACAAGAGAAGAGATTGAAAAGGTAATAAAAAAAACTCCCAACCAAAAAAGCACTGGCCCAGATGGCTTCACTGGAGAATTCTATAAAACATTTACAGAGGAGCTTGTACCAGTACTACTCAAGATATTTCAGAGCATAGAAGAGGAAACTACACTTCCAGATTCATTCTATGAAGCCAGCATAACACTGATACCAAAACCAGGCAAAGACGTCACAAAAAAAGAAAATTACAGACCAGTATCTCTCATGAATACAGATGCAAAAATTCTGAACAAAATTCTAGCCAATAGAATTCAGCATCATATCAAAAAAAAAAAAAAAAATACACCACGACCAAGTAGGATTCATACCAGGTATGCAAGGATGGTTCAACATTAGAAAATCAATCAATGTAATCCACCACATAAATAAAAGGAAAGACAAGAATCACATGATCATCTCAATTGATGCAGAAAAGGCATTTGGCAAAGTCCAACACGCATTCCTGATAAAAACTCTCAATAAAATACGTATAGAAGGGAAATTTCTCAACATAATAAAGGGCATCTATGCAAAATCAATGGTCAACATCATTCTTAATGGAGAGAGGCTGAAAACATTCCCCTTGAATACAAAACAAGACAAGGATGCCCTTTATCACCACTCCTATTTAACATTGTGTTGGAAGTTCTAGCTAGAGCAATAAGGCAAGAAAAAGAAATAAAGGGCATCCAAATTGGCAATGAAGAAATTAAACTGTCCCTGTTTGCAGATGATATGATACTATACCTAGGAAACCCTAAAGACTCCATGGGAAATCTACTGGAACTAATAGAAAGATTCAGCAGAGTAGCAGGATGCAAGATAAACATTCAGAAATCAGCTGAATTCCTATACACCAATAAGGAGAACGATGAAAAGGAAATCAGGAAAACAATACCATTTTCAATAGCCCCTAAAAAGATAAAATACTTAGGAATAAATCTGACCAGGGATGTAAAAGACCTACACAAAGAAAACTACAAAACACTTCTGCATGAAACCCAAAGGGATCTACATAAATGGAAAAACATACCATGCTCATGGATAGGCAGACTCAACATTGTGAAAATGACAATTCTACCCAAACCGATTTACAAATACAATGCAATCCTGACCCAAATACCAACAATATTCTTCAAAGAGATGGAAAAAGTAATCATTAACTTTATATGGAAAGGGAAGAAGCCCCGAATAAGTAAAGCACTACTGAGGAAGAAGAATAAAGTTGGAGGACTAACACTACCTGACTTCAGAACCTACTATACAGCTATGGTAGTCAAAACAACCTGGTACTGGTACAACGACAGATACATTGACCAATGGAACAGACTTGAAAACCCAGATGTAAATCCATCCACCTACGGTCACCTGATCTTTGACAAGGGCCCAAAGTCCATCAAATGGGGAAAAGACAGTCTTTTTAGCAAATGGTGCTAGCAAAACTGGATATCCATCTGCAAAAAAATGAAACAGGGCCCATACCTCACGCCGTATACAAAAACTACTTCAAAATGGATCAAAGACCTGAATATAAAGCCTAAAACTATAAAGTTCATAGAAGAAAAAATAGGACCAACACTTCAGGCCTTAATACCCAGCGTTAACAGGATACAAACCATAACCATCAATGCACAAACCCCAGTAGATAAGCTAGATAACTGGGATCTTCTAAAAATCAAACACCTATGCTCTTCAAAAGACTTCACCAAAAGAGTAAAAAGAGAGCCTACAGATTGGGAAAAAATTTTTGGACGGTACAAGTCAGAGAAAGGTCTAATCTCCATAATCTACAAGAAAATCCAACACCTCTATAACAAAAAGACAAATAATCCTATTAAAAAATGGGCAAAGGAAATGAACAGACACTTCACCAAAGAAGACATTCAAATGGCCAACAGACACATGAAGAAATGCTCGCGATCACCAGCCGTTAGAGAAATGCAAATTAAAACCACAATGAGATACCATCTCACCCCGGCATTACTGGCACGAATCAAAAACACTGGAAATAACAAATGTTGGAGGGGCTGCAGGGAGATTGGAACTCTTATGCACTGCTGGTGGGAATGCAAAATGATACAACCATTTTGGAAAATGATATGGCGCTTCCTCAGAAAGCTAGAAATAGACATACCATTCGATCCAGCAATTCCACTCCTAGGAATATATTCTTGAGAACTAAGAGTCGTCACTCGAATAGACATAGGCACACCTATGTTCATGGCAGCTTTGTTCACAATAGCAAAACGATGGAAACAACCTAGATGCCCATCAACAGATGAATGGATAAACAAACTATGGTACATACACACAACGGAGTACTATGCAATGAGAAAGAACAACAATGAATCTGTGAACCATCTCATAACATGGATGAAACTGGAGTGCATTATGCTGAGTGAAATAAGTCAATCACAAAAGGACAAATATTGTATGAGACCTCTATTGTAAAAACCCATGAAAAAGTTCACACACAAAATGTAACAATCTTTGTTGGTTACCAGGGATGGGAGGGGTGGGGGGAAATACTAAATAGGCAATATATAAGTGGTATCTTGGGTGAAGGGTGAGACAGTACACAATACAGGGGAAACTAGCACAACTTTTACAAGGAAAGGTCAAGGAAGCCTCGTAGACACATCCAAACTCCCTGAGGGACTGAATTGCTGGGCGGAGGGCTGTGGGGACGATGGTCTCAGGGAACATCTAGCTCAATTGGCATGACACAGCTTATAAAGACAATGCTCTACATTCTACCTCGGTGATTAGTGTCTGGGGTCTTAAAAGCCTGTGAGCGGCCATCTAAGATACTCTACTGGTCTCATCCCTTCGGGAGCAAGGGAGAATGAAGAGAACAGGATACAAGGAAAAGATTAGTTTGAAGGACTAATTGTCCACAGCTACCAAGGCCTCCACCGGACTAATTCCAGTACAGCTAGATGGTGCCCGGCTACCACCACTGACTGCTCTGACCAGGATCACAACAGAGGGTTCTGGACAGAGCTGGAGAACGATGTAGAGCATAATTCTAACACACACAAAAAAAGACCAGATTTACTGGCCTAAAGGAGACTGGAGAAACCCCGAGAGTATGGCCCCCAGACACCCTTTTAGCTCAGTGGTGAAGTTATCTCCAAGGTTCACCCTTCAGCCTGGGAGTGGACAGCTCTGTAAAACCAAATGAGACTAACGAGGTACAGTAGTCCAGTGACAAGGGCCAGAAGGCAGAAGGGGACAAGGAAGCTGGTGATAGGGAACCCAAGGTTGGGTAAGGATATTGTCGATGTGTTGTGAGATTGTTAACCATTGTCATAGGGCAACATTTGTAGTAACTGTTAAATGAGAAACTATTTTGTTCTGTAAGCCTTCATCTTAAGTGAGAATAACAACACAATTGGAAGAGCATAGTCAATGTCACTGAACTGTGCATGTAGAAATTTTTGAAATGGTGTATCTTTGGCTATGTGTATTTTCACCAAAAAAAAAAAAAGGGTTGAGATGTTAGAGGTTTGACATGTTGTGGGGTTGTTAACCAATGTCATAAAACAATATGTATACTACTGTTTCATGAGAAACTATTTGTACTGTAAGCCTTCACCTGAAGTACAATAAAAAAAAATTTTTTTTAAAAACCCAAACCACACCCATTGCAATCAAGTTGATTTTGACTCATAGCAAACTTATAGGACAGAGTGGAGCTGCCCCATGGCGTTTCCTGGGCTATAATCTTTGCAAGAGAAGATCACCAGGTCTTTTCTCCCATGGAGCCACTGGTTGGTTCGAACTGCGAATCTTTTGGTTAGCAGCCAAGCACTTAACCACTGTGCCACCAGTCACAATAAAATAAAACACATTTTCCCTAACTCTTTGAGACAACTGCAGATCTTAAAACCCTTTCAAGACCCTACTATTTTCTGCTTTGATTTTTTTTTTTTTGGTGATATCATATGTTTCCATTAGCAGAGGCATGCTGAGTCATGGAGTGTGTTTAAATTTTGGTTGGTAATATGGATTTTGAGAAATATTATTTGGGAATATATGGGTCCGACAAACCTCAGTGGGTTCTCAGGCACCAGGATCAGTGGGTGCCTGTCTGTCCCACCAGTCATGGGTGGCAGGACTTTTTGCAACACACACCAAAAAAAAAAAAAAAAAAAAAAACCAAACTCATCGGGGCTCCCTAACTATCACAAGGAAACCATAAATATGCTTACAAGGTTTATCTATATGTACAAAAGACAAAAGACAAAATTTTTACCCAGTCACACTTCCTGGATGCACTACTTCACATTTAAGGCTGATACCCCGGCTATTTTACTTAGATGAACATTTCTTTCACCTTTCACCATTACACAAGTCCACATACAGAAAACAAAAATCCTCACAACTGGACCAATAAGCAACATCATGCTAAACAGATAAGAGATTGAAGCTGTCAAGGATTTAATTTTACTCGGATCCATAATCAACACCCATGGATGGAAGCAGCAGTCAAGAAATCAAAAGATGCATTGCATTGGGCAAATCTGCTGCAAAAGACCTCTTAAAAGTGTTGAAAAGCAAAGATGTCACCTTGAAGACTAAGGTGCGCCTGACCAAAGCCATGGTGTTTTCAATCACCTCATATGCATGTGGAAGCTGGACGATGAATAAGGAAGACCGAAAAATTGACGACTTTGAATTGTGGTGTTGATGAAGAATATTGAAAATACTATGGACTGCCAAAGGAACGAACAAATCTGTGTTGGAAGAGATACAACCAGAATGCTCCTTAGAAACAAGTACATCTCACGTACTTTGGATATGTTATCAGGAGGGATCAGTCCCTGGAGAAAGACATGAAGCTTGGAAAAATAGAGGGACAAAGAAAAAGAGGAAGACCCTCAGGGAGATGGATTGACACAGTGGCTGCAACAATGGGCTCGAACCTACCAACCATCATTAGGAAGGCACAGGACCAGGCAATGTTTTGTTCTGTTGTACATAGGGTTGCTATGAGTCAGAACTGACTCAGTGGTACCTAACAACACAACAACAACCACTGGAGGGCAGCAAATATTTTTAGTGGGAAAAAATAGAGTCCCAAGAAGCCTGAGAGCTGGAAAAAGTGGGTGGGATACTATATGTCCCACACGTCCCACATATCTCCACAGTGGGAGTGTTCTGCCTATTGTAGCAGTCCCCCTTCCCCATTATTACAACAGTCCCTTTCCCTTTCCCTTTCCCCCTTTTCTTTCAGAATAAAGCCTCTCCCTATCCAAGTTGCAGTTTTTTTATTTGACAACATAGTCCCTGTCCTCTCAGACTTAATGGTCTAACGAGGGAGATAGGAATGAGAGCAGGCAGTGACCAACTCGGTGCTTTAGGGCACATTGGGAGGGACCTAAACCACCTTGGGAAAATAGGGGACGCTTCTTGGAGGAAGTGACTGAGCCAAGACTGAAGATGGTAGGATTTAACTAGATGAGGAGCAGACAAAACAGCATCCCCTGCCCCAATCTAGAACCAGAAAATAATTCAGTGTCTCTGGAACATAGTGTGCTGGGGATGTGGAGACCACAGGGGAGGGGAGGGGAGAAGAGACTGCAGTGCTTGTCTTTCAAAGTAAAAAGTATCAGCTGGGCTGGGGATGTAGCAGAGGAAGGGCTGTTTCTCTACCCTGGCTAAGTCTAATTGGTCAGCCCTTTGGACCCAAGCTCAGACCTCGAGGCCTGTGTTCCTAGACACTGTACTGGTAGTTCCTGATTTATGATGAGATTCTATTCCAATGACTCCATCGTAAATCAGTTCTAATGTAAGTCAAATACCTTTTGTTTTATTTTGTTTTCATTATTGCCTGCTATACGGCAGCGTCTTCAACAGTCAATCATAACATTGAACATATGTGAATGAACATCTGAAAATAATAACATCAGCAAATTATACCCTGCAACATTGTAGATAGTATATATCACTAATTATAAGATGTACCAAAAAAAAAAAAAAAGTCATAAGTGTGGTTTGCTCTGGCAAAAAAAAAAAAAGTAATAGGATGCACTAGGACACCCTATTCCCAAAGGTGTACAGGACAGAGGTAATGACTTTAGGGAAGACGATAAGACACTGGGATAAGGGACCTGTGTGTGTGTGTTTAGGTCCCTGTGTGGTGTGAACATTTTGCACTTGGCTGCAAATTGTTAAGTGCTCAACTACTGGCCAAAAGTTTGGCAGTTCAAACCCACCCAGAGGTGCCTGGAAAAACACCCTGGCAATCTGCTTCCTAAAAACCTTATGAGGCAATTCTGCTCTGCACATGTGGGATTGCCATGAGTCAGAATTGACTCAACAGCAACTAACAACAACTGACAGGTTGGCCATTGGAATCTGCCTAGCAGTGCCACGGAAGAAATGCCTGGCAATCTACTTCCAAAAGGTCATAGCCATTGACCTATGAAGTGCAGTTCTACTCTGACCCACAATCAGAATCAGCTCGATGGCAATGGTTTTTTTTTTTTTTTTTTTTTTGGTGTGTGCGTTTGGATCAGGAAGATGTTACCAAATCCAGAGATCACCTACAATGAATGACATAAGTATGTCATTGTCCGGTGGGAATTTTTTTGATAGCAAACAGTTCAAGTTATGGACCAGTATATCACCATTGAGCTTGAAACAAAAGAAATGAAACTTGGGCAACTACTCAGGAATGCTTCAGAAGCTGCAAAGTTGCTCTTCTACCACTCTCTCCAGAAAGTTTCACAAAGAAGGCTCGGAGAAAATTTTTTGATTCAGTCTATTTTTTCCATGGCGGTTTATGTCCCTTCTTTCTGAGTTCTTTCCATTTAAAAAAAAAAAAAAACCACTATATGTGGGTACCAAGTGTCAGACACAAGTTCTCATTTGTTTTGTTTAACTCCATAGCTACCCTGTGGGATTTTGTCACCCATTTTACAGATGAGGAAACTCCGTGGGATCCTCTAACGTGCCCCAAATTCACACAGCTAGAAAGAAATGTAACCATTGTGAGCACTGAAAACCATTCCTTTCCCCCTGCATCAGGCAGCATCCAAGAAAGAGGTTCTGGATCATTCCAGAAGCCCTCTGATCTGACCTCTGCAATAATGTGTGTTGTCCCGCCACTAACGAATCCCAGATTTTATTGAAAGAGACCTTGGAGAGCATCTGGTTGGTCCCAAGGGGGCAGTTCTAGTGTTAGCGCTGTCACTGCATGGCTCAGCAAGTCTCCCAGGCTCACGGAGCCCCGATTTCCTCGTGTCTAAACTATGGGTGGGGCTCGATCAGCAGTGGTCTCAGGACTCCTTCACACTTCTCGAAATTATTGAGGACCCCAAAGAGCTTTTGTTTATCTCTATCAATATTTACCATTTTAAAAGTTGAAACAGACTTTTTTTTTAACTTTCTTTTCCTTTTTATTATTTTTCCCCCCCGGTATCTTTTTTTAATTATTTTTATTTTTTTTAATTGTACTTTAGATGAAGGTTTACAGAACAAATAGTTTCTCAAACAGTACACATATTGTTTTACAATGGTTAACAACCCCATGACATGTCAACACTGTCCCTTCTCAACCTTGGCTTCCCTATTAACAGCTTTCCCGTCCCCTCCTGCCTTCTAGTCCTTGTCCCTGGACTGTTGTGCCCCATGAGTCTCATTTTGTTTTATGGGGCTGTCTAATCTTTGGCTGAATGGTGAACCTCGGGAGTGACTTCATTATTGAGCTAAAAGGGTGTCTCGGGGCTATACTCTCGGGGTTTCTGCAGGCTCTGTCAGGCCAGTAAGTGTGGTGTTTTTTTGTGTTAGAATTTTGTTCTGCATTTTTCTCCATCTCTGTCTGGGACCCTCTGTTGTGATCCCGGTCAGAGCAGTCAGTGGTGGTGGCCGGGCACCATCTAGTTGTACTGGATTCAGTCTGGTGGAGGCCGTGGTAGTTGTGGGCCATTAGTCCGCTGGACTAATCTTCTCTTTGTATCTTGTTTTCTTCATTCTCCCTTGCTGCCAAAGGGGTGACACCATTGGAGTATCTTAGATGGCTGCTCACAGGCTTTTAAGACCCCAGATGCTACTCACCAAGGTAGAATGTAGAACATTGTCTTTATAAACTGTTGTTATGCCAGTTGAGCTAGATGTTTCCCGAGACCATGGTCCCCACAGCCCTCTGCCCAGCAATTCAGTCCCTCAGGGAGTTTGGATGTGTCTCTATGGAGCTTCCATAACCTCTCCTTGTACAAGTTGTACTGGTTTCCCCAGCATTGTGTACTGTCTTACCCTTCACCGAAGTTACCACTTGTCTATTTAGTATTTCCCCCTATCCCTCCCATCTCTCGTAACCAACAAAGATTGTTTCTTTCTGTGTGTAAACTTTTTCTTGAGTTTTTACAGTAGAGGTCTCATACAATATTTGTCCTTTTGTGATTGACTTACTTCACTCAGCATAATGTCCTCCAGTTTCATCCATGTTATGAGATGCATCACAGATTCATCATTGTTCTTTACTGTTGCATAATACTCCATTGTGTGTATGTACCATAGTTTGTTTATCCATTCATCTGTTGATGGACATCTAGGTTGTTTCCATCTTTTTGATATTGTGAACAACACTGCAATGAACATGGGTGTGCATATGTCTATTTGTGTGATGGCTCTTATTTCTCTGGGATATATTCCTAGGAGTAGGATTGCTGGATCATATAGTATTTCTATTTCTAGCTTTCTTAGAAAGCGCCATATGATCTTCGAAAATGGTTGTATCATTTTGCATTCCCACCAGCAGTGCATAAGAGTTCTGCTCTCCCTGCAGCCCCTCCAACATTTGTTGTTTCCAGTGTTTCTGATTCGGGCCAATAATGCCGGGGTGAGATGGTATCTCATTGTAGTTTTAATTTGCATTTCTCTAATGGCTAGTGATCGTGAGCATCTCCTCATGTGTCTGTTGGCCGTTTGAATGTCTTCTTTGGTGAAGTGTCTGTTCATTTCCTTTGCCCATTTTTTAATAGGATTATCTGTCTTTTTGTTGTAGAGGTGTTGGAATTTCCTGTAGATCATAGAAATTAGACCTTTGTCTGAATTGTAATGTCCAAAATTTTTTCCCAGTCTGTAGGTTCTCTTTTTACTCCTTTGGTGAAGTCTTTTGATGAGTATAAGTGTTTGATTTTTAGAAGATCCCAGTTATCTAGCTTATCTTCTAGAATTTGTGTGTTGTCGGTTATGGTTTGTATCCTGTTAATGCTGTGTATTAGGGCCTCTAGCGCTGATCCTATTTTTTCTTCTATGAACTTCATATTTTTTGCCTTTATATTTAGGTCTTTGATCCATTTTGAATTAGTCTTTGTATATAGTGTGAGGTATGGGTCCTGTTTCATTTTTTTGCAGATGGACATCCAGTTTTGCCAGCACCATTTGTTAAAAGACTGTCTTTTCCCCATTTGATGGACTTTGGGCCCTTGTTGAAAATCAGGTGACCATAGGTGGATGAATTTACATCTGGGTTCACAGTTCTGTTCCATTGGTCAACGTGTCTGTTGTTGTACCAGTACCAGGCTGTTTTGACTACCATGGCTTATAGTAGGTTCTGAGGTCAGGTACTGTGAGTCCTCCTACTTTATTCTTCTTCTTCAATAGTGCTTTACTTATTCAGGGCTTCTTCCCTTTCCAGATAAAGTTAATGATTAGTTTTTCCATCTTTTTAAAGAATGTTATTGGTATTTGGATCAGGATTGCATTGTACTTGTAAACTGCTTTGGGTAGAATTGTCATTTTCACAGTGTTGAGTCTACCTATCCATGAGCATGGTATGTTTTTCCATTTATGTAGATCCCTTTGGGTTTCTTGCAGTAGTGTTTTGTAGTTTTCTTTGTATAGGTCTTTTACATCCCTGGTTAGATTTATTCCTAAGTATTTTATTTTTTTAGACGCTATTATAAATGGTATTGTTTTCCTGATGTTCTTTTCGTCATTCTCTTTATTGGTGTACAGGAATCCAACTGATTTCTGTATGTTTATCTTGTATCCTGCTACTTTGCTGAATCTTTCTATTATTTCCAGTAGTTTTCTTGTGGAGTCTTTAGGGTTTTCTAGGTATAGTATCATACCATCTGCAAACAGGGACAGTTTAACTTCTTCATTACCAATTTGGATGCCCTTTATTTCTTTTTCTTGCCTTACTGCTATAGCTAGAAATTCCAGAACAATGTTAAATAGGAGTGGTGATAAAGGGTATCCTTGTGAAACAGACATTTTAAAATAATTTCCCAAAACAAAAATAAATTCAGTGAGATAGTAGAGTTGTTTGACAATTTTGCAAATCTTTTGAATTGTGCCTTACTAGAAGACAGCTAAATTGTCAGACCTGCCTCTGCATTTGATCTGCTGCATAGTACACATCTTAGCATCTGGAAAACTCCACTGTAAACTTGTGAGAGCATGAGAGTGAAACAGGCAAGTAACGCTTTATTGTTATTATGAAAAGAGTTTTGTTCTGGCAGACCCCCTGAGAGGGTCTCATGGAGCCCCAGGGGTCCCGGGCCACGCTTTGAAAACTGTCCGTTCTCAAAAAACAAAACAGTTGCCTTGATTCCAATCCAACTCATGGGAAGAAAAGCCTGGTGATCTACCATTGAAAACACTATGGAACACAGTTTTACTCTGACGTGTGATTGCCAAAGGGTGGTCCATAAACCACCTGCAATGAGAATCACCTCGGAGTACTGGTAAAATACATATTTTCTGGCCTATCCCAGACCCTTGGAATCAGAATTCACATTTAACAAGCTTCCCAGATGATTCCTTGCACTCAGGAGTTTAGGAACACTGGGTTGTGAGAGCTCTGTTTCCTGCCAGCCAAGTTCATCTAAAATTACAAAGTCACCTTCTTTGGCAGACCTGGGATTAGAACCCGTCTAAGTTCATGGCTTTTGCCACTGCATTCACTGGTGCACTGCATTCACTGGAGCATTCAGGGCTTTTACCACTGTACCCACTGGAGCGGCCTCACTTTTTTATGACTTTCCTGGCTTTATCATTTCCATCTCCCCATTCCCTTCTTCCTCCATCCAGGGCAGAGCCGAGGGATATGGGGAACATCCAGGCTCCTTGCTCTATAAGGAGCCCTTGTGGCATAGCAAGGTTAAGTGTTGGGCTGCTAAGCAGAGAAGAAAGATGTGGCAGTAAGCTTCTGTAAAGATTACAACCTTGGAAACCCTATGGGGCAGTTCTACTCTGTCCTATAGAGTCGCTATGAGTCAGAATCGACTCCATGGCAATGTTTTTTTTTAGGTTTCTATATATATCTAATGTATACATAACTTCCAATACATTGAAGATATTACAACAGTATCTGTTAAAGTCTATACTATGAACTGTGCAAATGGTGTGATGGAAATAGCATTGGCCTGAGTTAGGCGACCTAGGGTTGAATCAGTCAACCATAGCTAGGCCACTAAGTAGCTGTGTGTCTCTTGTAATTAAACAAAATCTTGTGAGAAAGATACTGTGTTGGATGATATGAAGCATTTACTGAAAACCAAAAAATTTTAAAACGTCTTGTAGAATCTAAGCCCTGTTCACAAGCAACCGTTGACGGTGGCAGGCAAGGTTAAGTTCTGTAAAGGTCAAGATGCGTCGGGAAAAAGTAGGGGAATTTTGAGAGCTTTGTGTATTGAACGAAGCGCCCCATCCCACTTCAACAAATACACTTACTGCCCACTCGCTTTCTGCGCCACACAGGGTAGTTGTGAGAGTGAATGTCTCCTGGCACCCATTAGATGTGCCTACACACCAAAATGAGTAAACTTGGTCCCTGCCCCGGAATCGAGAGATGTAGACACATAAACCCCACAGAACATGGAGGGATGGGAAGAAGGAGTGACGGAGACTCGAGGAAAAGGCGTGCACGTGTCTGGTACACTGTAAAGCGCGACATAATGTGAGTTACCATCATTAAGGCTGCGCCAAACGCAAGGCCCCTGCGAGCCAAGGCGTACTCGTGGATGCAGTGCAACAGGCGGCCGAGTCCCACGCTCCCGTGGCCGCTCGGCGTCCCCGAGCAGATCCCTGTACTCGGACGGGGAGCCCAGGAGTCACTCACATCCTCTGTTCGCGGCAGGGCCACGCTAAGACCGCCTCAGCCAGCCGGAACTACCACGCCCCAAGTCCGCTCTGGGCGACATCCTCGATGTACTCGGCGCTCTACTGATCCGGCCCCGGGAGTGGGCGGGCCCGTTTGCCCTCAGGTGGTCTAACAGGCGTTGGAATTGACCAATGCCTTGGCTACAACCCTCTGGCCTTTCCTCCTGATTGGCCAGCGGAGAAAGGCCGGGCAGTGAGCGGCCGCAGCCTCCTGGTGCGAGCCGCAGCTACACTTAAAGCCTCTTTCGCCCGCGAGCTGGAGTGTTCTGCACATCGGTTTACTTAGGTTCTGCTCCGTCTGCCATCGCCGCTGCCACCATGGCCGAGTAAGTGACCTGCCTGCGAGGGCCGGGGAGCCGGGTGGGACTCTCGGCCCGCAGAGAACTTTCTGAGGCTGGGCTCTGGCAGGTTCTCTGGCTCCGAGGACGGACCCGCCCTCTGGCGTCTTCTCTGCTCCTCAAGGGTCCCCTGACCCCGGCCTCGTGGGCCCCAGAGCTCCAGGGTTCAGCTTCCTTCGCCCCAGTCTATGGAACCCATGATCCTGAGCCCAGCCCCTACCCCTCTCGGGGACGGAGACCCTGGATGTGTCCCCTTGCCTGGGAAGGGTCAGGAGGGGGAATCGGAGAGGCGCTGCTGAGGAAACCCAGAGGGAGCCGAACTCGACCTTCCCACTCCGAGGAGGAGCTGGGGCGGACTCTAAGTCTGCTGGCCAAGCCTGGCGGCCAGAGCAGAGTCGCCAACAATAACGCTTCTTTCGCTGCAGGGCTCACCCGCCGTGGGGGAGACGGGGACATCTATTGTAAAAAATAGTGACCAGATAGAACACAAGAAGAGATGACACGCTATGAATAACTTTCTAAGTGTAGATTTAGTTCATAGCAACAGAACTTCGAGTTCCTGGAAGTGGCGGAGTGGGGTAGTTTATAGTTTCATGGAAGGGTGCATTATCTGGGTTCTAAGTTGTATCACGGAGTAGGGGGACAGAAGAAAACTTAAGAGAAACGATTGAAACTGTCAAGAGCTAGAATGTTCTGGGTTCCTGAGTTGGACCGGTTAAGTGGTACTGACACATTTTTCTTTGTTCTTTTCTCCCTGTCTTTCAGAGCTGATATTGCACTGATTGGACTGGCTGTCATGGGCCAGAACTTAATTTTGAACATGAATGACCACGGTTTTGTGGTAAGTCATGGAGACACAGTGTCTTCTCTTACAGGTTCTTGGCGTGCAATAGCTAGGGTGCTGGTGCTTGTGCTGGTTTCAAAGATCTCATATAATCTGGAACATCTTTTCTACATATGCCCTGTTACTGCTTAGGAAATGAAGGAGAAACACTTTACATATAGGAGGGCCAGCTCTGCAGTTCTGAGGAAGAAGAGGCTTGTTGAATGTATCTGTCAGTTCTGGAAGGTTTGCAGCTTGAAGAAAGTGGGAGTGTCTTAAGTAGAGGAAGGAGCCCTGGTGGCGCTGTGGTTAAGTGCTGGGCTGCTAACCACAGGGTTGGCAGTTTGATCCCCCCCCTCCACCACTCCACTGGAGAAGAATGTGGCAGTCCACTTCCGTAAAGACTGCAGCCTTGGAAACCCTATGGGGCAGTTCTACTGTCCTGTAGGGTCGCTGTGAGTCAGAATTGACTTGGTGGCAATGAGTTTGATTTTTTTGGTTTTAAGTAGAGAGAAATGAAGGAGAAGAGATCCTGCTGGGTCTGCAGAACTTTGAACTTTATTGCCTAGTGAGATAAGAGGAATGTAAGATTTTTGTGTGTAAATACTCGGCTGGTTTAGATGTAAGCATATCAGTGACCAGTGATAGAAGGCAGAGCTCCTTGTGGAACTGGCTGGCTTCTGGGTCTGATTCTGAATCCCAGTTAGTAACAGACTTTAGTCTAATATGCTGAGGGCAGTTGACCTTTGCTTTATATTCCATTCCTTGCCATTTCATTCTACTGAGGTGGCTTAACTTTATGGTGCTCAGCCAGCACTTGAATAGTTTTGGTAATAAGGAAGAGGGAGAAAGCAGGGTTTGACCTTCCCCAAACCTTGGGCCGAATGGAAATTTCATTGTCACTTGGTCCACAGTCTTTAAGTCTCGTATGTCCTAGATCCCCTAATTAGGCCTCTTGTCCTTTCAGGTTTGTGCTTTTAACAGGACAGTCTCCAAAGTTGATGATTTCTTGGCCAATGAGGCAAAGGGAACCAAAGTGGTTGGTGCTCACTCCTTGAAGGAGATGGTCTCCAAGCTGAAGAAGCCTCGGAGGATCATACTTCTCGTGAAGGCTGGTCAAGCTGTTGATGATTTCATTGAAAAACTGGTGAGGCCAGCTCTGCTCCCTACTGCTTCTAGTGTGACAGAGCTTTTCCCTTTCCTTCCTTTAGCTTTTTCTCTTCTTTCACTTCAGAGATCTTTCTCTCTACTTCTGGAAGTGAACTGCTCAGTACAGCAAAATGATTGCTTAAATGTTTCAATATTGCTTAACTTAATTGGCAGTAATTAAGTACACCATATTCTTAGGTGGTGATAATTCCTTATATATAATACTCTGAGAATATTAGGAGAAATTTTCTTAAGAATTCATTAACAACAAGAATAGGAACAATAGTAATCACATGAGCTCTTTACCTTTGTTATTCTAAAGATCTTACAGCTTTGGTAGTGTACTGTTCATTTATGAACATTTAGTGATACCCACTAATAAACCTTAAAGTGTCCAAATTTAGAAATTATTTTTTTTCTCAGTATTTTTATAAAACAACAATTTTCAAGTAATCATGTAATTTAAGGGACAAATCCCCTTAGAGAATCCTGGGAACTATAAACTGATGGGTCCTTATTTTCATACCAAACAATTTGTTTGCTTTAAGAAGTACATCTTAGGTGGGGCCAAGATAGCGGAGTAGTCAGATGCTTCCTGTGGTCCCTCTTACACCCAGACCCGAAAAAACAGGTAAATCGATTATACATGATAATCTAGGAGCCCTGAACATTGAAGGCAAAGTTGAGGAATTGGACTGAGTGGCAGGGGGAGGGAGAGACGGTTCAGAAGCAGCAGGGAGTTGCTAGACATGACCAGGCGAGAGCCGGCACCCTGCGGGCTGGATCTGCTGGCATACACGGTGAGGTGAGCAGTGGCATTTGAGACGCGTTTTCCACGTTGGAAAGTGAGTGAGTGGCGTAGAGTCTCCTCAGACCTCCGGAGCCACTGAAAGGTGGTGCTCAGTCGACAAAAGATAAGTACACATGTTTAACTTACCACACAGATCAGAAAATACCATGTTTGGGGAGAACTTCTCTCCCATTTGCCTGCTCCCTCCCCACTCTGCACCGGTGTTGGGCTGGGTCTCGGGCTGGCTTCAGCGATTGCCGCATCCCCTGGGCCAGAAGTAGGACCTGTCACGCACCCTGAGCCATTCTCTCAGGGTTGGAGAGGGAACAAATAAAGAAACAGAAAAAAAATAATCTGCCAGCTCTCCTAAGCCGGGAGTTCAGGGCAGGCACAGCTCCTCTGCCTAGCCACAAGGAATAAGGGGTCCACGGACTTTGAATGCCTTTCACCCTTCATAGACCTGTGTGGGCCTATTTCAACAGCGTAGGCCCTTGTTAGCACAGTACAACAGAGTATCTTCCTGAAGCCTAACTTCAACTGTATCAGCTGTATGGTGGAGTGGCAGCTTCGTGACATTTGATACTGCTCGGCCCATTAAGCAGGGTCCTCACCTACCCATATCAGGGGCCTGAGAGCTGGGGGCTCCACCCACACCACCTAACCACCTGCGACAGGGGTCCAAGAATAAGTGGTGCCTCCCAGTCCTTACAGCCAGCAGTGTTGGATGCCCGCAGTCCAGCTGCAAAACCCACCCACCTAGGCACTCTAGGGAACAGGGATATGCTTTTCTCGCAGACACTCAGGGGCAGCCATCAGCCCCCTGTCTTGGTCAGCGTATGACCCCCCACTGTAGCCAGATACCTGTGCCTACTCCATTCACCCCTGCCCATCTAGGACACTGGGTGAGAACTGGCACCACACACCTGGTGACTGACTATGTGGACACTTGAGCTGAATCCATATAAGAAAAGTAAATAGACTCCTGGGCTCACATACATAGTAACAGATCTGACCACCTGGTGACAGGACGTTAGAGCTTCAGAGGCACCAATAATCAAAGTAGCTCACGTGAGCAGCCTATTTGAGCATATCAGAACAAAATAAGAAGCTAGGACACAGTAAGCAGATACAAAATAAATAAATAACTTACTGATGGCTCGGAGACAACAGTCAGTATCAGATTACATAAAGAGGCAGACCATAATGGCTTCAGCAAGCTCCCAAAACAAAGAATCAAGAAATTTTCCAGAGGAAAAGAACTTCTTGGAATTACTGGAGGTAGAATACAAAAGATTAATAACAGAACTCTTTAAGAGATCAGGCAAAACACAGAACAAGCCAAGGAACACACAGACAGAGCAATAGAGGAACTTTAGAAGAGCGCAACAACAGATTTAACAGGCTGCAAGAATCCATAGAGAGACAGCAGACAAATCCACAAGATTCACAATAAAATTTCAGAATTAGACAACTCAATAGAAAGTCATAGGAACAGAATTGAGGGAATGGAAGTCAGAATTAGTGAGATTGAAAATAAAGCACTTGACACCAACTTATTTTAGGAAAAATCAGATAAAAGAATTTAAAAAATGAAGAAACACTTAAGAATTACGTGGGACTCTAACGAGGAATAACCTACGAGCGACTGGAGTACCAGAACAGGGGGGGAATAACAAAATACAGAGAGAATTGTTGAAGATTTGTTGGCAGAAAACTTCCCTGATACCATGAAAGATGAGATTATCATCTATCCAAGATGCTCATTGAACCCCACACAAGGTAGATCCCCCAAAAAAGTCACCAAGACATAATCAAACTTGCCAAAACCAAAGATAAAGAGAATTTTAGGAGAGGCTAGGGATAAATGAAAATTCACCTACAAAGGAGAGTCAATAAGAATAAGCTTGGACTACTCAGCAGAAACCATGCAGGCAAGAAGGCAATGAGATGACATATATAAAACCTTAAAGGGGAAAAAAAAAAAAAAAATGCCAGCCAAGAATTATATATCCAGCAGAACTGTCTCTCAAGTGTGGTGGCGAAATTAGGGAATTTCCAGATAAACAGAAGTTTAGGGAACTCGTAAAAACCAAACCAGAATTAGAAAACACTAAAGGGAGTCCTCTGGTTAGAAAATAACATCAGCTAACAGCCCAAGACTAGAACACAGGACAGAGCAACCAGGTATAAACCCAGATAGGGAAGTGACAAAAATCAAAGCTAAAACGCTGAAAATAGGGAAACAGAGAAGTCAATATGTAAACGATGACAACATTAAAACCGAGGGACTAAAAAATGTAGTCAGATCTTTTATACGGAGAGGAAGTCAGGGTGATACAAAGAATAAAAGATTGGTTTAAACTTTGAAAAATAGGAGTAAATATTAAGGTAACCACAAAGGAAACTAACAATTTTATGCATAAAAATAAAAGACAAGAAAAACGTAAAGACTCAGCAAATACAAAATTAACAACAATGAAAAAGATGAAAAGGAAATACATCCAAGAGAAACGACTCAGCACAGAAAATTAAGTGAAACAAAAAAATTGTCAACACACACACAAAAAAGACATCAAAATGACAGCACTAAACTCATACCTATCAATAATTATGCTGAATGTAAATGGATTGAATGTACCAAAGAAGAGAGAGTGGCAGAATGGATAAAAAACATAATCCGTCTATATGCTGTCTGTAAGACTTAAAGACACAAACTAAAACTCAAAGGATGGAAGAAAATATATCAAGCAAACAACAATCAAAAAAGAGCATGAGTAGCAGTATTAATTTCTGACAAAATAGACTTTAAAGTAAAAGCCCCACAAAGGCTGCGGAAGGACACTAGATAATGATTAAAGGGTCAGTACACCAGGAGGACATAACCATAATATTTACACACCCAACAACAGGGCTAGAAAGTGCATAACCTCTTAACAGCACTGGAAAGAGAGACCACTCTATGATAATAGTAGGAGACTTCAACACATCACTTTTGGTGAAGGACACAACATCCAGAAAGAAGCTCAATAATAGACATGTACAGAACATTCCACCCAACAGTATACTTTCTTTTCCAGCGTGCGCGGAACATTCTCCAGAATAAAACACATATTAGGCCATAAAGCAAGCCTTAACAGAGTCCAAAGCATCAAAATATTACAAAGTATCTTTTCTGACCATAAAGCCATAAAAGTGGACATCAATAACAGGAAAAGCAAGGAAAAAAAATCAAACACATGGCAACTGAGTAACACCTTGTTCAAAAACTACTGGGTTACAGAAGAAATTAAAGACAGAATAGAGAAATACACAGAATCAAATGAGAATGAAAACGCATCCCAGCAGAATCTTTGGGACACAGCAAAAGCAGTGCTCAGTCAGTTTATAGCAATAAATGCACACATCCAAAAAGAAGAAAGGGCCAAAATCAAAATGTTAACCCTACAACTTGAACAAATACAAAGAGGGCAGCAAAAGAGGCCCGTGGGAGGGACCTCATACCACCAAGAAAGAAGCACCGGGAGCAGAGCACATCCTTTGGACCCAAGGTTCCTGCGCAGACAAGCTTCTAGTCTGGGGAAAGACTGATGATGACGAGGACCTTCCTCCAGAGTCAACAGAGAAAGAGAGCTGACGCCCTGAATTTGGACTTCTGTCTTAGTCATCTAGTGGTTCTCCAACAGGTACCTAAAATGTGGAAGCCATTTTGAAACTGTGAATGGATAGAGGAGTGGCAATGGCAGAGAACCAGCAACAGCAGAGAAGTGGCAGTGGCAGAGAACCAACAGCAGCAGAACCAGGAGACCAACGTGAGATGGAGCCTGGAGCCAACCCACGGAGTGAGATATTTGAGTGTCTTATGTGCGGGTGGCTTCCTGGCGGAGTGGGGGGCCTCTGGGCACTTACTGGTGGAGCTAGGCTTGCCAACCCACGGAGCAAGGGAGCTGAGCGTCTGTGCACAGGAGGCTTTCTGGTGGAGTGGGGTGCCTTCGGGCACTTACCGGTGGAGCTGCAGAGCTTTGGAACACTTGCCCCAGGAGGGCAGATGCGGGCGTTGAGCCCGAAGGGCTGAGAGGCCACAGGAAACAGAAGCAGAAGCTGAAGAGACAAGAAACACAAGAAGTCAAGGTGCCTCAGTCTCAAAAGGTATGTCCATGACCTCTGGGGTTTCAAAGGGTGGAGCCATGGCCTCTGGTGCTTCTAAGGGTGGAGTCGCCACTCAGATGGACTGGGAGAATGGTGTGCCTAAAGCCAAGGGAGCAGAGTTGCTGTTCCAGGTGGAGCTAAAGCCCAGGGCTGAGCTGTCTCCACTCAGAATCTGAAGACTGTGGGCAATACCTAGAGTTTGGAGGGCAGGGCTATTGTGTAAATTGTCTCAGAGAACAGAAGATTATTTTCAAAGACTTGAGGGCTAATGTAATGTGTTCTCCAGACTTTCTTGGTGCCTGTTATCCCTTCTTTTCCTCTAGTTTCTCCCATTTGTAATGGAAATGTTTAGCTTGTGCCTGTTCTGCCATTGTACCTTTGGAAGCAAATAATTTGTATTCTAGATTTCACAGATGAAGAGGAATTTTTGGGCTTTGGACTTGGAGTTAAGACTTTTGCTATGATATGATGGGATGAATATGTTTTGCATGTTGCAAGGATGTGATTTTTGGGGGCCAAAGGGTGGAATGTCATGGTTTGAATTATGTCCCCCACAAATTTATGTATAAATTTGGTTGGGCCATGATTCCGGGAATTGTGTGGTTGGCCTCCATTTTGTGATTGTAATTTTATGCTAAAGAGGATTAGGGTGGGATTGTATCAACACCCTTACCCAGGTCACATCCCTGATCCAATGTAAAGGGAGTTCCCCTGGGGTGTGGTCTGCACCACCTTTTACCTTGCAGGGGATGGGGAGAGGGGGAGACGGGCGGGGGGTCGGGGACCTCATGCCACCGGGAAGGCAGTTCTAGGTGTGGAGCACGTCCTTTGGACCTGGGGTTCCTGTGCTGGGATGCTCCTGGACCAAGGGAAGACTGATGCATCACGGGGACCTTTCTCCAGAGCCGAAAGAGAGGGAGGCTCTTCTCCTGGAGCTGATGCTCTGAATTTGGACTTGTGGCCTGTTGGACTGTGGGAGACTGGATTTCTCTTTGTTAAAGCCACAAAAAAAAAAAAAAAAGAAGCAGCAGCAGCAGCAGCCCTTGGGCACCAAAAGAAAGCAAATAATAAAAATTAGAGGAGAATTAAATGAAATAGAAAATAGAAAAACAACTGAAAGAGTTAACAAGTAAAAGCTGGTACTTTGAAAAGATCAACAAAATCAACAAACAGTTGGCCAAACTGTCAAAAGAAAAACAGGAGAGGAAGCAAATAACCCAAATAAGAAATGAGATGGGCAATATCACAACAGACCCAAGTGAAATTGAAAGAATCATAACAGAATATTATGAAAAATTGTACCCTTAACAAATTTGAAGACCTAGAGGAAATGGAAAAATTTCTAGAAACTCACTACCTACCTAAACTAACACAGGTAGAACAACGAAATAAACCTATAACAAAAGAAGAAAGTGAAAAGGTAATTAAAACACTCCCAACAAAAAAAAAAAGCTCTGGCCCAGACAGTTTCAGTGGAGAATTCTATCAAAAATTCAGAGAAGAGTTAACACTACTACTACTAAAGGTATTTCAGAGCATAGAAAAGGATGGAATACTTCCTAACTCATTGTATGAAGCCAGCATAACCCTGATACCAAAACCAGGTAAAGATGTATCAAAAGCAGGTAAAGATATCACACAAAAAGAAAACCACGTATCAATATTTTTAATGAACACAGACGCAAAAATCCTCAACAAAATTCTAGCCAATAGAATTCAACAACATATCAAAAAAACAATTCACCATGACCAAGTAGGATTCATACCAGGTATGCAGGATGGTTCAACTTGGAAAAACAATCAGTGTAATCCATCACATAAAACAAAAGACAAGAACCACAAGATCTTATCAGTTGATGCAGAAAAGGCATTTGACAAAGTCCAACACCCATTCATGATAAAAACTCTCAGCAAAATAGGAATAGAAGGGAAATTCCTCAACATTATTAAAGACATTTATACAAAGCCAAGAGCCAACATCATCCTAAATGAAGAGAGTCTGAAAGCATTCCCCTTGAGAACAGGAGCTAGCCAAGGATGCCCTTTATCACCACTCTTATTCAACATTGTGCTGGAGATCCTAGCCAGAGCAGTTAGGCTAGAAAAAGAAATAAAGGGCATGCAAATTGGTAAGGATGAAATTAAAGTATCTCTACTTGCAGATGATATGATCTTATACACAGAAAACCCCAAAGAATCCACAAGAAAATTACTAGAACTAATAGAAGATTTCTGCAAAGTATCAGGATAAAAGATAAACCTACAAAAATCAGTTGGATTCCTCTACACCAACAAAGAGAACTTCGAAGAGGAAATCACCAAATCAATACCATTAACAGTAGCCCCCCAGGAAGATGGAATACTTAGGCATAAATCTAACCAGAGACGTAAAAGACCTATACAAAAAAAACTACAAGACACTGCTGCAAGAAACCAAGAGAGCTGCATAAGTGGAAAAACATACCTTGCTCACGGATAGGTAGACTCAACCTTGTGAAAATGTCTATTCTACCCAAAGTGATCTACAGATACAATGCAATCCAGATCCAAATTCCAATGGCATTTTTTAATGAGGTGGAGAAACAAATTACCAACTTCATGGAAACGGAAGAGGCCCCGGATAAGTAAAGCATTACTGAAGAAGAACAAAGTGGGAGGCGTCACACTATCTGATTTTAGAACCTACTATACTACCATGTTATTCAAAACAGCCTGGTACTGGTACAACAACAGATACATAGACAAGTGGAACAGCATTCAGAATCCAGACATAAATTCATCCACCTGTGAGCAGCTGATATTTGACAAAGGTCCAAAGTCTGTTAATTGGAGAAGAGACAGTCTCTTTAACAAATGATGCTGGACTAACTGGATACCCATCTGCAGAAAAATGAAACAAAAACCATACCTCACACCACGCACAAAAACTAACTCAAAATGGATCAAAGACCTAAGCATAAAATCGAAAACAATAAGGATCATGGAAGAAAAAATACGGACAACGCTTGGAGCCCTAATATGTGGCATAAACAGAATACAAAAGATTATTAACAATGCACAAACACCAGAAGAGAAACTAGATAATTGGGAGCTCTTAAAAAGCAAACCCTTAATGCTCATCAAAAGACTTCACCAAAAGAGTAAAAAGACAACCTACAGACCGGGAAAAAGATTTTGGCTATGACAAATCCAATCAGCATCTAATCTCTAAAATCTACAAGATATTGCAAAACCTTAACAACAAAAAGACAAATAACCCAATTAAAAAATGGGCTATGGATATGAACAGGCACTTCACCAAAGAAGACATTCAGGTGGCTACTAAACATATGAGGAAATGCTCACAATCATTAGCCATTAAGAGAAATGCAAATCAAAACTATACCGTCTCACCCCAACAAGGCTAGCATTAATCAAAAAAACACAAAATAATAAATGTTGGAGAGGTTGTGGAGAGACTGGAACACTTATTTACTGCTGGTGGGAATGTAAAATGGTACAACCACTTTGGAAATCGATTTGGTTCTTCCTTAAAAAGCTAGAAATAGAAGTACCATACGATCCAGCAATCCTGCTCCTTGGAATATATCCTAGAGAACTGAGACATCACACGAATGGATACATGCACACCCATGTTCATTGCCTGTCTGTTCACGATTGCAAAATGATGCAAACAACCTAGGTGCCCATCAATGGATGAATGGATAAATTATAGTATATTCACACAATGGAATACTGTGTAATGATAAGGAACAACGATGAATCTGCGAAACATGGATGAATCTAGAGGGCATGGTGAGTGAAATTATTCAGTTGCAAAAAGACGAACATTATATGAGATCACTGTTATAAGAACTCAAAGATTTAAACACAGAAGAAACCATTCTTTGATGGTTACAAGGGTGGGGAGGCATGGAAGGGGGTATTCACTAACTAGATAGTAGACAAGACTTAGGTGAAGGGAAGGAAACACACACTACAGGGGAAATCAGCACAGCTAGACTAGACCAAAAGCTAAGAAGTTTCCTGAATTACAGCCAAACACTTCAAGAGACAGAGTAGCAGGGGTGGAGATCTGGGGACCATGGTTTCAGGGGACATCTAGGTCAGTTGGTGTAACAGAGTTTATTAAGAAAATGTTTTGCACCCCACTTTGGTGAGTGGCGTCTGGGGTCTTAAAAGCTAGTGAGTGGCCATCTAAGACACATCAGTTGGTCCCAACCCACCTGGAGCAGAGGAGAATGAAGAACACCAAAGACACAAGGAAAATATCAGCCCAAGAGACAAAAAGGGTGACGTAAACCAGGGACTCCATCAGCCTGAGACCAGAAGAGCTAGATGGTGCCCGGCTACCACCAACGACCACCCTGACAGAGAACCCAACAGAAAGTCCCTGACGGAACAGGATGTGTAGTGGGGTGCAGAACTCAAATTCTAGTAAAAAGACCAGACTTAATCGTCTGACTGAGACTGGAGGTACCCTGGAAGACATGGTCCCCGGACTGTCCGTTAGTCCAGAACTGAAACCATTCCCAAAGCCAACTCCTCAGGCAAAGATTAGGCTGGACTATGGGACATAAAATGATACTCGTGAAGAGAGTACTCTTTAGCTCAAGTAGATACATGAGACTAAATGGGCAGCTCTTGTCAGGAGGCGAGATGAGAAAGCAAAAAGGGATAGGAGCTGGTTGAATGGACACGGGAAATATGGGATGGAGATGGAAAGGAGGAGTGTGCTGTCACATTATAGGGAGAGGAGCTAGGGTTGCATAGCAATGTGTGTATAAATTTTTTTTTTTTTAATTGTTGTAGTTTAGATGAAGTTTACATTTCAAGTTAGTCTCCCATACAAAAATTTATACATACATTGTTATGTGACCCTAATTGCTGTCCCCATACTGTGACAGCACACTCCTCCTTTCCACCCGATTCCCCATGTCCGTTCAACCAGTTCCTGACCCTCTCTGCCTTCCCATCTCACCTCTGGACGGAAGCTGCCCGTTTAGTCTTTTGTATCTACCTGAGCCAAGAGGCACACTCCGTATGAGTATCACTTTATGTTCCACAGTCCAGTCCAATCCCTGTTGGAAGAGTTGGCCTCGGAAATTGTTTTAGTTCTGGGCTGATAGAGAATCCGGGGGCCATGCTTTCCAGGGTTCCTCCAGTCTCAGTCAAACCATTAAGTCTGGTCTTACTAGAATGTGAGTTCTGCACCCCACCTTTCTCGTACTCCATCAGGGACTCCCTGTTGTGTTCCCTGTCAGGGCAGTTATTGGTGGTAGCTGGGCACCATCTAGTTCTCCTGGTCTCAGGCTGATGAAGTCTCTGGTTTATGTGGCCCTTTCTGTCTCTTGGGCTACTACTTTCCTTGTGTCTTTGGTGTTCTTCATTCTCCTTTGTTCCAGGTGGTTGGGACCAGTTGATGCATCTTAGATGGCTGCTTGTAAGCCTTTAAGACCCCAGACACCATTCACCAAAGTAGGATGCAGAACAACAGTGTGTGTATAAGTTTCTGTATGAGAAACTGACTTGAACTGTAAACTTTCACTTAAAGCACAATTTAAAAAAAAAAAGTATCTTTTTGGAAAAAAAAAAAAGAAATATGTACATGGATAAAGGGGGACTAGTAGAAATTATTTAGATATTCAAAAAGAATCCTACATTAACAGCTCCAAAAAAAATCAAGGCACTACCAGTTTGGAAGAAACGTTTTGTTTTAAGAAATGTAGTGATAATGAAGGAAAGGGATTAACACTCCTTTTCTGGAAGGAGTAGTGTTAACAATGGGGTTGTTTCTTCTGGGAGAGGAATTTTTAACCAAGTGTGCTACCATTTTTAACTAAACAACCTAAAAAGGAAAGACACTGTGATAAAAGAAGAACATACTAAGCTTTTTGTATAGTGAGATACCAAGCTGTCCCTGATTCGCTTCAGACTGAATGGACTGAAAAATGGTAGATTTTTATTTAATACAGGAAAATACCAAGCAGTGTTAACTGTTAATGGAGCTGTTAACATAGAATTCTTTTTGAATACCTAAGATTTCTTTTTGACTACCTAAGTAAATTATTTCCACTGGTTCCCCTTTATCCATGTACATATTTCTTGTAAGGAGAAAGTTTGAATAATAAAGGCTAGCCTGATAGGTGGACTGAGGTATGATATTCTTATTCAAGGCTCAGTCTCTTCCTGCCATTTCCAAACAGTGGTGATCAAAAGCATTCATTCATACACTTAGTCATTTTATGTATCTTTACTGGATTCCTACTTTGTTCTGCTGTTACTATTGTTAATAGGTGCTGTCCCGTTGATTCCAATTTATAATGACCCTATGTGACAGAGTAGGACTGCTCCATAGGATTTCTAGGCTGTAAATCTTTAAGGAAGCAGATCACCAGGTCTTTCTCCTGCATAGCTGCTGGGTGGGTTTGAACTGCCAACCTTTCGATTAACAGCCAGGTACTTAACTATTAATGCTACCAGGACTCCTTACTCTGTTCTAGGCACATGTTACAGGAAGTGATATAATCTTTTGGAGTTAATGCTAACCCTAGTGTTTAGAGATACAAACTAGACTGATGGTACACATTCAAAATACAAAATTTTCCATGTCTAAAAAAGTAAGTTTTTCTTGTTGTAAAATCTTCAAGTAGTTAAAGGGAATTATCTCAGCCATGGAGGGTTCTAACTGGATTTGCTAGCCCTAAGCTTTTAAATAAGGAGCTAAAGATCTAGCATTAGCCACAGAGAGGATTATTAAAGATTAAATAATATATGCTTTTAGAGTAGACTTACTTGGGATGCATTTTCATGTCTGTTTTAATTAGCCAAGGTATGTTTTGTGTTTCATTTCTTTGGTCCACCTTAATGCTGGTGTTTGCTTATAGGTTCCGTTGTTGGATGCTGGTGACATCATTATCGATGGGGGAAATTCTGAATACAGGGATACCACAGTAAGTGTTCTTTTCTGTGATCCAAATTCTTCCAAGTTCCAAGAATACTCTACAAAAAGTATTGGCATTGCACATGGCAGAAAGTGTGAACTGTCCTGTGGTGGTGTTGATTCTTTGGAGATTGGTACTAATGTAATAGCTATCAGTTGGTTTTCTCCTACCGTATACTTGGTGGATGCAGTACACATCAGTCACACACACATAACTCAAGAGAATGACTACTGCTTAGATACAGCAGGCTGGGAGTTTATGCTTTCCTTGTCCTCTGTCTCCCACTGACGTGTGATACATCAGTGTATAATGTGGCTAAGAACCACTGCGCTTTTGGTCTCTTATGCTTAGGGAAAGTCTCTATACACTGAAGTGCTGAAAGACAGTAGATATTACTTGTATTAAACCAACTCTGAAATAACTGGGTCTTATTGTACAAGATCTTTTCCAGTAAAATGAGAATATGTGTCTGACTTTCTTATTTCCCTTTGGGGACAGGGTAGGTATCTTGAATTTACATGGATTTTTTTTTTAACTCCAAAATTTCTTGAATAATCAGGTTATTCTTGGATTCTTGGGTCATTTAATGTCAAATGTGGGATTTCTATACATCCTCTCACTCACTGGGAGAAACTTATTTTTCGGAAGCTTAATGAAACTATTTTTCTCTCATGTAGAGACGATGTCGAGATCTCAAGGCCAAGGGAATCTTGTTTGTGGGGAGTGGAGTTAGTGGTGGAGAGGAAGGGGCCCGGCATGGCCCATCACTCATGCCAGGAGGAAACAAAGAAGCTTGGTAAGTACCATCGGCACCACGTCCATTTCAGCATGAGGGAACCTGATCTTTGAGAATGAGTGAACCATGGACAGTTCTGTCAGTGTGATTCTCTTCTGTGGTGTGTTGAGTGTTGGGGATAGGAAATGGTGGAAATATTTCCCTTTTATCCGTATATTTTGCTGCTTTGATGTAATATATGTGCGTATTCTTCCTTTTGCCTTTTTTCTTCTCTGTTATTCCCTCCAAGACTGATACTAGAAGTTCTGAATTGGCTTAAGGGGTTCAGAGGCGTTAAGGAAGCAGTTCAGATGATGTCCTGAGCACTGTTTAACTTAGGAGTAAGATCTGCCTCTTTTAGCTGATTTATAGTCCTAAAATAACTGTTTTCTTAATAACTGTGAGTAAAGGAAAAATCTGGCTGAGCCTCTTTCGTCCCTGGGAACTAGGTGGAAATTTATTTGACTTAGGAATAAACAAAGGTTACACTGTTCCTATGCTAGATGTATATAAGAGGATGGGTTAGCCATTGAAGAAGAGGTGCTTGAGTGATGTGAAAGAAAGGATATATAAGACAAGGGGGTGGGGTGAGCCGGATGGAAAATCAGAATGGAAAGATGTAAGAAATTAATTCTGTATGACTTAGTCTGAGGGGAAAGACCACTGCTGAGACTGCAGAAAAAGAGATAGATGGAACAGAAGAGAAAGAAATAGCAAAGGAAGGGTCCTTTATGAGGGAGACATGGAAAGGTAACGTTCTTTTCTGAAGGAGTTTGATTTCCAAATATTCTAGAATTATTTTAGGCATTAAAGTACAGGAGTGATAAGCCTAACCCCCAGGTGAAGGGATTATTGAGGAAGATTATTCTTTCAATTACCTCTATGATATCTAAGTCTGGGGATTCTCTTCAGTATGTCAAAATCCAGGAGTACACAAATCTTCCTGCTTCACAGAAGCTTAAAAATATCTGTCTTGGGCCACCTGTTCTGTGGGCTATTAGGAATGCAGATATTACATAGGAAAATATTTCACATACAGAGGTGCTTTAATTTCTCGTATTAGTTCACTTTTCTCACACTAGTCTAGCAGAAGTTGAAATGGCATTTTTACCTGAAACAGTTAAAGTTCAGTGAAGTTCTAAAGCTTAAAGTCTAGTAGTCTTAACCCCCTACTCCTAAGTGTTAACTTTGTAACTCTTACTAGATTTTGTGCCTATGCCAAAAACTTTTTGTTAGGCTTACACTGGTCAATAGTGAGTAGAACCAAAAGGTCAACAATGACTCTAAAGCAAAGATGAGAAGAGAAGGGGGCAGGAAAACTAGAGTGTGTACTGGAAAAGGAACAACTAGAACGCGACTAAAGAGAACGTTGACACGTGAAAAGTGTAACTGATGTCGCTGAACAGTTGGTGTAGGAATTGTCAAATGGGAAGCTAATTTGCTGTGTAAACCTTCACTGAAAACACAATAAAATATTATTTAAAAAAAAAAAAAGTAGAACACTAAAGAAAAAGCCTCTGGAGTTAATATGTCTTCCTAGTGGGGTGTGGGAGGGATGAAGAACATCTGCTTCTCTGAATAATAATGAATATATCTCCTGGAAATACTGCACAGTTCTGTCTGTCCTTACCCTTGACCCAACTGTCCAGAATCATGCTGTGCCTGATGATATACATCCAGGCTAATGATGAGGGTCTCTAAAGGAACTTTTGTATCGCTTGCTGTTTGGAATCACAGCTGCTTTTTTTGATTCTGCAGTGGAAATTTCTGGGGTTTTGATGATGCTTCTGCCCAGCCTTTTTGTCTGTGGTCTCAAATTAGATAGTCTGCAGCCTCTCCTTCGGTGCCCACCAGAATCTGGGGAGCAGGCTGGTCAGTCAGTGCAGAACTCAAGTTTACCTAGAGGACTTGGCCTCGTTCATTATTTTTAAGTGGGTACATCTGCCTTGCAATTAGAACGAAAAATGTGGGGGGTGGGGGAGTGCGGTGGTCCTTGAGTATTTAATTGCACTCTCAGCCCCTCTCTTCTCAGCAGCTGAACCACATTTTCTCTCCACAGGCCCCACATCAAGACAATCTTCCAAGGCATTGCAGCAAAAGTAGGAACTGGAGAACCCTGCTGTGACTGGGCAAGTTCCAGGCTACTCTTTAAAAATGTTTGGCAGCGTTGGCGTGTCTGAGTGATTATGGGCCCAGAGCACAAGACCACCTCGGTCCCAGCAGTCAGCTTTGTGACAAAGCTTCTCCATCTTTAAGTTGTTAGCATAGCTGATGCCTAAAATACATGCCTACTGTACCTGACTTCATGTCTTAATTGAGTTAGGGCTTGAATGTCCACAGCCGTGGGTTGACAGTAAAAGCAGCTCTCCTCAATTCATCTTTTAAGGAACAGGAAGGATGAGGTGAAGTAAGATGTTTTTAACCACACTGCTGTATGGCGAAAGAAAGAATGTCAAAATCGAATGTGGGCTTTGCTTCCCTGGGTGGAAGGAAGGGGATTGAATAGGCTCTTGGCTGTGTCCTGGCTATGGACGTGGAAAAATCTGTTTCCTCATGGCTTGGGATTTAGGTATTCTCTGCTCGAATAGAATAAGCTGCAGACTTTTACCCTCAATAAATGTGAAGGAGCCTAGGATAATTCACAGGTACCTTTTACCTGCTATTTTGTGTTGCTGTTAAAATAAATTTTATCCCTATTGCAGCCTCAATCCATACCATGGATGGAAAAACCACTAGACTTGCTGAGTTCTAATTCTGGCTCTCCATTAACTAATTGTGTGACATTAGGCAAGTCATTTCCCCTCTGTGGGCTTTAGTTTGCTTATCTGTAAAGTCGGTGGTTAGACTAGATGATCTCCAAGGTCCTGTTAGCTCCTGCCACCATCACCAGTTGTCGACAGGTCAGTTCCGACTCATGGCAACCTTGTGCGTGTCAGAGTAGAATTGTGCTCCCTAGGGTTTTCAATGGCTGCTTTTTGGGGAGTAGATTGCCAGGCCTTTCTTCTGAGGCACCTCTGAGTGGACTTGAACCTCCCACCTTTTGGTTACCAGCTGAACGTTTTAACTGTTTACATCACCCAAGGGCTCCCTTTAGCTCTTAATCCCTTTTAATTTTATATCAGCAACTTTGTATGCTGATTTTATTATTATTTTTTTTTAATATGAGATAAAAGGAAGAGATAAAGCAAGGATTAAAGCATATGAGGAATGAGGGAAACCCTCCTTCCTAGGCCTGACAGTGCCTGCTGGCTTTATCTATAGCAGTTAACCGATCCTTAACATTTTAGCCAGTGGTCAGCCACTGAGTTCAGTCAAAATCTGGTTAGAGTATGTAGAGTCTGGTACTGTGACTTAAAGGGTTGAGTAATTTTCTCAGAAGTATAAAGGGCTAGAAAGAGAATCTTTGTTCCTTGATAATAAATTACTATAGTAAAAGTACAGCAACTTTCTCCTTTTAGATACACTTAGGACAAAGTCAAGGAGCCCTGGTGGCACAGTGGTTAAGAGCTCAGCTGCTAACCAAAAGATTGGTGGTTTGAACCCAACCAGCAGCTCCGCAGGAAGAAGATGTGGCAATCTGCTTCCATAAAGATTACAGTCTACGAAACTCTATGGGGCAGTTCTACTCTGTCACATGAGGTTACTATGAGTCAAAATCGACTGGACGGCACCTAACAACAATAACTAGACAAAGTAATGAAGAAAGAAAACAGAGCACGCACTTTCATATCTTGATCGAGTTAGGGGTGGAGTTTGTAAAGTCTCAAGGCTTATTCTCAAGTCATTTAAAAAAACAGTATAGGTACTAAAAGCAGGTAACTCCTTAGGTAATTTTTGAAGCAAAGAGGAAGGGTGAGGTGAAGTAAGATGTCATTAGCCATGTTTGTTCATGGCCAAAGAAAGTGTCAAAACCAGAAGGAGGTAGGTCAGCAGTGGAAACAGAAAAAGGAAGCCTGTGATGTAACTGGTGATAGTATCAGTCTAAGCAGTGACTGCCAGGAGAGAGACTGCCCAGGTCAGCCAGGCATCTGGCTGTCTGGGCAGGTGTATCCCTGTCACGGAGATGGATGCATGTGATTGTACAGCCTGCTGCCATTAAATATCTGACCCTCAGCTCTCTCTTTGTTCTGATTCATCGCCCACTAAATAATTTTCAGATAATTTGGCTTCTCGAGTAGCTTGTGAATAGGGACAGAATATGCTGATCAGACTAATGCTTGTAACTACTAAGATCCATAGTTAAATTTCTTATCATAGGTTCATAAATTGCTATTCAGATTTTATGTATCTTGCAAGCTTTTCTATTACAAATTAATATCAACTGCAGGGCCCTGGCAAGAACACATTTTTGGACTTATAAGGTTGAAGGCCAGGCCTTGGATCAAAGGTGATTTGACATCTCAGTAACTATTAAAAACAACTATAATGCATTTATATATTTTTAAAAAGTATAATGATTTCATTAGCCAATGTATTCTAATGTCCATTTGCTCAAAAAGTGGTAACTTCAGGAAAAAGAAGACTTCTTTTACCTATGGGTAGGAGCTGGAAAAGTGGGGAGTTACTTTTAATAATGAGAAGGAATGGAAAATTGAGGCTACAAAGCTACAAGTACTTACAGTGAATTTTGGAATTTTGAAAAATCTTCAGGGGAATTAATCTGGAGCTAGTTTAAAATAACACTGTACTGGACTGAGGCTTGTGGTGAATTGTTATATAATGATTCTTGTTTCAAAAATACTATGAGTATTTGCCTTGTCCTTGTTGTTTTTTGTATGGGGAGGGAGTCTTGCCAAGGAATTTGACCTCAAGACTGATGTGGCTTTTCTGGTAAACACTGTCTGCCTTGTCCCGCTGGCAGGTGGGAGATGAGGGAGCAGGACACTTTGTGAAGATGGTACACAATGGGATCGAGTATGGCGATATGCAGCTCATCTGTGAGGCTTACCATTTGATGAAAGACGTTCTGGGCATGGAGCACAACGAGATGGCAGAGGTGAGTGCCCAGCACTGCCCGACGCTGAGTGTGTAATCACCTCTAAGACCAGAAGGGATTTGCTCATGACAGTAAATCCTTCCTCATTCCACTTCTCCTGGCCATTCTGATGGCCTGGATGGATTCAGCCTAATTTAAGGGAAGCTGTCAGTAATAGGACTATAAAATAAGATAAGAACTTTCTTAAAGAATCCAGATGGTAATCATTACCGCCATTTAGTGAGCCCTGACTGTGTATCAAGTCTGTGTCACTTGACACATGGTGTTGCTCAGCCCTGCCATTGTCCTGCGCGGAAGGTACAGCAGAAGCATTCTTTTCTCATCAAGTTGGGACTGGCTTTTTGAGTTAATCAAAAAAGATAGTCAAGGTACGGAAGCATAAAGCAGACCTTAAGACATTTCCCCCAACATTTTATTATGAAATGTTCCACACATACCACAGCAAAGTTGTAAGAATTTTACAGCGAGCATGTGTATACCCACCATCTAGATTCTACGATTAACATTTTACTAGTCTTGCTTTGCCTCATATCTGTCCATCCCTCTTTTTTGATACATTCAACGTAACTACAGATATCTGTACTTCCTTTTTAAATACATCTGCACTGTTAACTAGATAAACATTCTAATTTAAAACATAGAACGTTACGTTCATTCATCCATCACTGTCTGTAGGACCAAGGCCTCCTCTTTAAGTATGGTTCTGCTGTTTAGCATTCCAGTAATTTTTCTTGTCATCTAGCATTTCCAGTTTCAGTTACTTCAGGTGAACACAGTTGAAAGACACTTGGAAGGCACTAAATGCAAAATCCTTCCAGTCAGAAGTTTCTTTTCCTGATTTTTAATTCATCTCATCCCCACTTATTTATGACTGCAGTTTGTTTCACTCACTTACCGCTATCTTTCTTTCCAAAACATTCAGCTGTCATAGAAACGGTGCTTGCTTTTTGTGTTCATATTTAATTGACTTATGTAATATTTTATATATTAATGCAGCAAATATATGAGTGCTTCACTATGTGCTGGACACTGTGATAAATGGGATATGACAGTGAAGAAAACAAAGTTGCTGTCCTCATGGAGCTAGGAAGACAGACAATAATAATGAGACATATCATATAATATTAGGTAGTGATAACTATTATAAAGAAAAGTAAACCAGGGTGAGGGGTAGATTTGAGATGGGGTGATCTGGGAAGGCCTCTGAAGAGGTAACAATGAACAGAGACCTAAATGAAGTGAAGGAGCACTGGGCTCCAAGGAAAGAAGTTCTGTTATAAGAAAATCAGCATAACCAGATTGAGGCCAAACACAGCTGACTCTGGGTTAGCATAAACTCAGGTGGTGGGAGCAGAAGTGTACAGGCATACTTGAGAAGAGCCTGTTCGCCTCTAGTGTTCAGCACATCGTGAGCACTGGTTAGCATTTACAAAGGATAAGGATGAATCTGTTAAGTAGAGGTCAGTTAGGGGAGTCCTGTGTAATCCTTGTTTCTCTTGCATTGTTTTATGTCCTGCACATAGGCATTTGAGGAGTGGAATAAGACAGAGCTAGACTCATTCCTGATTGAAATCACAGCCAGTATCCTCAAGTTCCAAGATACCGATGGCAAACACCTGCTGCCAAAGATCAGGGACAGTGCAGGGCAGAAGGGCACTGGCAAGTGGACGGCTATCTCAGCCCTGGAGTACGGTGTTCCTGTCACCCTCATCGGTAACGTTCAGCTTTTCAAAAAAAGCACTCTTGCCCCACTGTTCTGATCTTGATGTCCTGTTGAAATATTGATAAAGACTGGCAAGTAAGAACCCAGGTCTTTCAGAGCCTCTGCTTAGCTGTAGTCAGCTTTCAGAGTGTTTTCTGCTATTTCTGCATATGAGAAAACTGATAGCGTGAGAGGCTGGAACCACTTTTGAATTGCTTCTTTATAATCCTTCTCTCGTTTCTGTGAGCTTTGAGACAACAAATTTATATGAGCTTGCTTTCTTATCTGACTTTACCTTTGGAGTAATTTTGCATTAGTAATTGCGGTGAACGACCTAAGATCTTTTTAATGGAAAGGGTAACTAATGAATTTTTCATCGAAAAGTTTATAGAATAACATAGCATATTCTCAGAATTTGTTAATATTTTCCTGGGGTTTTTTTTCTTAGATTTTTGAAAAGCTAAAACATGACCTCTACATTTGAAGTCCTTTAATACTCTTCCTCAGTTCCCTCTTCTTCCTGTCCCCTCAGAAGAAAACCGCTGTCCTGAAGTTTGTGTACATCCATGTTTTTATATCTTAGTGATGAGCTAAGCATCAAATTCAAAAAGATACAGAAAATAAATAATAAAAAGCAAATATAAATAGAAAACAAAGAAGTAATAAAAGAGAATTAACAAAACCAATAGCTGGTTCTTTAAGAATAAAATACATACACTTTTGGCAAGGTTGAAAAAGAATGAAAAAAGAAGCCCAGCATGTAATGAAAGGTTATCTTTGCTTCTGGCAGAATGTTTCACCGTGTAATAAAACAGATTTCCTTATTTGCTGTTCCAGCCCCATAAATTCCCTTTTCCTCCCTAGTTCCCTCCCGTCTTTTGATTTTCTGAGTAATTATGCCTCATTCTATTTACAGTGAACTGTGGTTGTAAGACACAGTGAGGGGGGAAGTAGGGTATATAGTCCAGCTCTACATAGAAAGAAGTTGGCTGCTTTCTAGCTAATTCCAGTGATCCCATGGGCAGGGTAGAAGGGCAATAGCTGGGAACAGTTTATTCATCGTTGATCTAAACTTATGAGAGTATTACAGCCTCAAAAAGAACTCTCTCAACCTGTTTTAGAGACTTTGTTCCCTTCCTATAAATTGAAGGCAGGTTACACTTAATCTCTGGATGAGTGCCATTTTTGTTTGCCGAACTAATGGGGAAGTGAGGCTTCTAGCTAACCCTTACGTAACCCTGAAGGGTTTTACCACATTTGCCTCATTGCCTCGGTTGTCTTACAAAGCTTCCTTCCACAGTTTGCTAAGTCATCATGTGTGTGCACTGCAGGGGAGAAAAATATTGGGCAAGGATAGAAAGACATCTGCTTTTGGTGTGATTCAGGTTTGGTTAGTGTTCTTGGTTAGTATCCTTTCCTCAAAAATAAAGTCCCCCGTTAGCGCCCAGAGATTTTACTTCTGGGAGATTTTATCTGTAATGGGAAGAATGGTTAAAGAGTAATTTTTTCTAATTATGTAGATTGTCAGTTGAGCAACTGGTCTTTTATAGGGGATAATTTTTGAAGACACTAAATGTCTTTGATATTAAAATATTTAAAGTTTTTTATTCAAATGAATTAAAATTGTGAAACTTTAATGGTGATTATGGATATAATGGACCCCTGGTGGTGCAGTGGTTAAGAGCTCAGCTGCTAACCAAAAGGTTGGCAGTTTGAATCCTCCAGCTGCTCCTTGGAAATCCTATGGGGCAGTTTTACTCTGTCCTGTAGAGTTGCTATGAGTCAGAATTGACTTGACAGCAATAGGATGGATATAATGAAAATTATAAAATGTAAGATTTCTAAAATGGAGTTTTTTGGGAGGTGAGTCTATGTGACTTCCTCAATATATTGGTTGTTTCAGAATTGATGAGTAGCAGGTGCCTTAAAAGATTCTTTGGTGAACATTTAAAAATTAAAGTCCTCTAAGTTGAAAGGGAGATTTTACTTATAGACCAACACTGAGTAAAATAGTGTTTTTTTTTTTTTTTTAAACCCCTTTTTCCCCTCAGAACTCTTACATTGATCTTTGTGTTTGAGTATCTCTATTTATGTTAGAAGATTGACTGGCGTTTTAGTTGTCAAATTGTTAAGTGCTTTTTATAAAAGCTCTTTCTGATCCAGGTTAAATTTTTGTGGTCTAAGGTTGGTTGAGACTTTCAGTTCTTTGGAAAATGAAATTCCTGCTCCAGCTCTATTTTTCCACATCCTCTGGCCTTTCCAATCTCTTTCCTCTAGTTTTATGTGTGAGTTTTGCTAATATATTGCTTTTCCTCCCCAATCCCTCTGTGTAGGAGAAGCTGTCTTTGCTCGATGCTTATCATCGCTGAAGGGTGAAAGGATACAAGCTAGCAAAAAGCTGAAGGGTCCCCAAAAGATCCAGTTTGAAGGAGATAAGAAATCATTCCTGGAGGACATTCGGAAGGTGGCTCATAGTTCCTGGCAGTAATCTGTTTTGGTCCTTGGAAGGTAGTGGGAGGTAGGGGCTACTGGTGAGAACACACTGAAGCTACAGGTGGCAGATCGAATAGTCCAGCCTTCACCTTTGAGCCTGATTTACAGCTTTTCCTATTCTGTTGTCTTTTCTAGGGTCTGCACAGTAGACGTGAGGTGGTTCCTCTGCTCACTGCAATTCTAATAAGTCTTGTGTCATTCTTTAGGCCCTCTATGCTTCCAAGATCATCTCTTACGCTCAAGGCTTCATGCTGCTACGACAGGCAGCCACCGAATTTGGCTGGACCCTCAACTATGGTGGCATTGCCCTTATGTGGAGGGGCGGTTGCATCATCAGAAGGCAAGTGGGAGGCAGCTGTGGGACTAACAGGCAGGACACCCCAGCCCCACCTAACTAGTGGCCTGCTTGTGCAGACCTGTGATCTGAGGCACTTGCTTGAACAGTTGCCCTGTAACTGGTGCAGTTAGCCCTGTCACTTGAAAACTGGCAACAAGGCAGGTTTAGATTGTCACTTCTCACTTTTTTTCTGTACATTAGTGGCTCTCACTAGATTATCTGTACTGAACCTTTTGGCATTGACCTTAAAGCTAGCTTAAGGGATGAGAAATGTAACTTTATACCTCTCTAGGGTGTATTTCACCTTCCAACTTATTTTCCCCATTTCCTGCCTGGTATTCAACTTGATATAGTTAAAATTCATTGACTTTCTCCCTCTTGATTATTTCAGTGTATTCCTAGGGAAGATAAAGGATGCATTTGATAGAAACCCAGAACTTCAGAATCTACTGCTAGATGACTTCTTTAAGTCTGCTGTTGAAAACTGCCAGGTATGTGGCCTAGAGCTGGGTAGTATGTGAATTCTTTCTCATTGAGTTTTGAACTAGGGGTATCTGTTTTTCATTTACCAGCATTGGCACGAGTGGAAATCTGTCATTTAGAATTGAACCAGTTAATGTGTTCTCTGTGGGAATCACTCATCTTTAGTTTGGTTTTGTTGCCCAGGACTCCTGGCGGCGGGCTATCAGTACAGGTGTCCAGACAGGCATCCCCATGCCCTGCTTCACCACTGCGCTTTCCTTCTATGATGGGTACAGACATGAAATGCTGCCAGCCAACCTAATTCAGGTAAACTTCTTGAGTAGCTGGTAAACATCAGCCTGGCTGGTACGTGAGGGTTGTGTACCTACGTATTATCCTAACCAATCTATTTCTTGTCTTGTAGGCTCAGCGGGATTATTTTGGGGCTCACACCTATGAACTCTTAGCCAAACCGGGACAGTTCATCCACACTAATTGGACAGGCCATGGTGGCAGTGTGTCATCCTCTTCATACAATGCCTAACTGGACTGCTTGTTACCCACCACAGTTCCATAAACCGGGACATTCCATTCGCCACACAACACTGCTTACGTGGCCCTTTGCCCTACTCTCTGCTCAGATCTTAATAAAGTGCTGTCAGAGACTCTTCTGAAAGAGTCAAATAGTTATATGTAAAGTAGTTCTTGAGAACTGTCATGCCCTCTGCCGTTGCCTCTTGGGGCTGTCCAGGAACTGATCATGTGCGTGACAGCTGTGAAACAGCTTCTTGAAGTGGTCATTTCCACATGCCCTCTGTGAACTACTGAGCCCTGTAAGTTGCCCGGGTCGGGGCAGCAGCTCTCATCTCACAGATGGGAAGGGTTTTAGGGAATTTGATTGAACTGCAACCTTTGTATCATGTAGCTGAATTGTTTTCCCTCTACTTAATAAAAGCTACATCATATTTATGCTTTTTATCCAGACTCTTCAATATTTTCACGTCAATGACACTGAGCTGTTATTATTTCCATTAGCAGAAAGATTTGCAACCAGTTTTGTTATATTTAAATCAATTTGTTTCCTCCAGCCTTGTTAAATTTTCCCGGTGTTAAAAAAAACATTCAGGATAATATAAGAAACATCAAATTTAGGGTAATGATTAACTCTGGGAGAAAGATGAGGATGCAGAAGGGACTTCGATGTACCGGTTACGTTTTATTTGCTGAGTAATGGGTATGTGGATGCCCACTGTAACATTTTTTATTCCTTTTTGTATGTCAAATATTTCATAATAAACTTTTTAGAGAATCACATTTAAATGATGGGCTAAGCTTGGTGTCAATTGTTGGCTTTTCCCATGCCTATCTCTCTATTTGTCCCCAAGTCAGGCCCCCAGATTTGGTGTGGGGTTTTAGCAACCTCACCTGATCCTTGACCTGCCAGCATTCTGATAACTGTCAGATGGCCTGGGGACAGTGTAACTGTTTTTACTCTTTATCAGTTTAACTCCAAGATGATTTTCTTGGAGTGCTTCAGAAAAGTCCTAAAAGTGGCTTAAGAAGAGAGCAAACAGCTTCCTTGTTTCAACAGCTGGTGGTGTATAATTTGACCTCTGACCTCTATCTCAGAACACAGCAGGGGCAGAGCTGACATGGAAGAGACAAACCTTTTCATTAAATAATCAACTTTTTAACTCAGCCTAGAGATGAGTACTTAGCTAAACCTGGCCCCACACCTCTCTACTTGCCCTCCCACCCAGACGTGCAAATTTAAGAAGCACTTGAGTCACTGCTTATGAAGGATTTTTTTTTAAGGGTTGTGAACTAACTGTGGTATTTCTTGAAGTGTGATCTAGAGACCACATGTTCTTAGGCAGATGTATGCTTCTAGAATAGAGAGTGGTCTTTTGTTGTTGTTATTTAATAACCAAAGAGGAACAATAGGTGAGAGATTTGAGACTAAATATCAAAAACCACACCCACTGCTGTCAAGTCGATTCCGACTCATAGCAACCCTATGGGACAGAGAACTGCCCTGGTGCGTTTCTAAGGCTGTAATCTTTACAGAAGCAGACTGCCACATCTTTCTCCTGTGGAGCAGCTGGTGGATTCGAACCAGTGATCTTTCAGTTAGCAGTTGAGGGCTTAAAACGAACTGGATTGCCCAAAAGAGGGTTTGACATACTAATGATACCTTTCAGGAAGCTATGTGCCCAGTGGTGTTTGGTTTCAAATCCAGGCTTCTCTACTTACTGTATGACTTTAGGCAGATTATTTAATATCTCTGGTCTCAGTTTTCTTGTTTGTAAAATGCAGATGATAATAGTACCTACCTTCTTAATTTTGAGGATTCACTAAGTAAAATTAGAACAGTGCGTGGCATATATTAAGCACTTTGTGTTGTTGTTAGGTGCCATCAAGTCAGTTCAGACTGACAGTGACCCTGTGTACAACAGAACGAAACATTACCCAGTCCTGCACTGTCATGGATTATGTCCCCCCAAAATGGTGCATATCAATTTGGCTGGGCCATGATTCCAGGTATTGTGTGATTTTCCTGTATGTTGTAAATCCTGCCTCTATGATGTTAATGGGGGAGGATGGGTGGCAGTTGTGTTAGTAAGGCAGGACTCAAATCTACAAGATTAGATTGTGTCCTGAGGCAATCTCTTGAAATATAAAAGAAACGAGCAGAGAGACAGGGACCTCATACCACGAATAAAGCAGTGCCGGGAGCAGAGCGTGTCCTTTGGCTCTGGGGTCCCTACGTGGAGAAGTTCCTAGTCCGGGGAAACATTGATGAGAAGTGAGAAGGCCAACAGAAAGAGAATGCCTTCCCCTGGAGCTGATGCCCTGAATTTGGACTTTTAGCCTACTTTACTGTGAAGAAATAAATTTTTGTTAAAGCCATTCACTTGTGGCATTTCTGTTACAGCAGCACTAGATGACTAAGACAGGCGCCATCCCCACAATTGTTGTTATGCTTGGGCCTGTTGTTGCAGCTGCTGTTATCAATCCATCTTGTTGAGGGTCTTCCTCTTTTTCGCTGACGCTCTACCAAGCATGATGTCCTTCTCCAGGGACTGATCCCTCCTGATAACGTCCAAAGTATGTGAGACAGTCTCGCCATCCTTGCTTCTAAGGAGAATTCTGGTTGTATTTCTTCCAAGACAGATTTGTTGTCTTCCTCCGGAAAATTTCTTGATTCTTTGTTTTGGGAGCTTGCTGAAGCCATCATGGTCTGCCTCTTTATGTGACTGATGTTGACTGTTGTCTCCAAGCCATCAGTAAGTTATTATATTTGTTTGCTTACTGTGTTCTAGCTGCTGCTTTTCTTTTGTTTTGATATGCCCAAATAGGCTGCTCATGTGAACTAGTTTGATTATTGGCGCCTTTGAAGCTCTAATGTTCTGCCACCAGGTCCTTAGATCTGTTACTCTGTATGTGAGCCCAGAAGTCTGTTTACTTGTATGGATTCAGCTCAGGTGTCCAGGTAGTCTGTCACCAAGTGTGTGGTGCAGGTTTTCACCTACAGTCCTAGATGGGTAGGGGTGACTGGAGTAGACACAGGCATCTGACTGCAGTAGGGGGTCACATGCTGAGCAAGGCAGGGGGCTGACGGCTGCCCGAGTGTCTGGGAGGAAAGCGTGTCCCTGTTCCCTAGAGTACGTAGGTTGGTGGGTTTTGCAGCCAGACTATGGGTACCCAATGTTGTTGGCTGTAAAAACTCGAAGGCACCACTTATTCTTGGACCCATCTCAGGTGGCTAGGTGGCATGGGTAGAGCCACCAGTCCTCAGGCCTCTGATGTGGGTAGGTGAGGACCCTGCTTAATGGGCAGAGTCAAATATCACGAACCTGCCACTTCATCATATCGCTGATACAAGTGAAGTCAGGCTTCAGGTATATACCCTGTTGTACTGTGGTAATGAGGGCCTGTGCTGTTGAAATGGGCCCACACAGGTCTATGCAGGGATAAAAGGCATTCAAAGTCTGTGGACTCTTTATGCCTGCGCCTAGGCAAAGGAGCTGTGCCCACCCTGAGTTCCTGGCTTAGGCAAGCCGGCAGATTATTTTTAAACTATACCAGTAAACACTGTTTGCTTTAGCAAAGTAGCCTAGCCTGTGGTTAGGAGCCTGGCTTTGGAGCCACTCTGCCAGGGCTCCGGTCTTAGCTCCACCACTAATTTACTATGTTACTTCATAAAATACTTAACTCTGTATGTCTGCATTTTCTCATCAAAGGATGATAACAGTACCCACCTCCCAGAGCTGTTTTGAGGATTAAATGTAAAGCACTAGGGAAAAAAAAAGCCTGCCAGAGTAAGCAGTGTTGTATTTTACCTGAACCCTGTGATACTGGAAAACAGAGATGGTTAAAGAAATCCCCCACCATTTGTGTTCAGTAAAATGGCTCACTACAAATAACCACCCTTCCCTTATGACTCAGATGAGCCTCACTGATGGATGCCCCCTTGTTTACCTATGATAAGGCCAGGCACCAAAACCAAATCAGCCATCGAGCTGATTCTAACTCAAAGCGACCCTGTAGGACAGAGTAGAACTGCCCCATAGGGTTCCAAGGCTGTAATCCTTACAAAAGCAGAGTGTGACTTCTTTCTCCCAGAGCAGCTAGTGGGTTCGAACTGCTGACCTTTTGGTGAGTAGCTGAGCACTTATACAGAACCTCCAAATTTCCTTACCTCATAAAAGAGTAACGATTTATTGTCCTAACTGGTAAATCAGAAACAGAGTTTATTAACCAAAACTTTGGTTAAGCTTCTTTCCTCCCTGCAAGTCTCTGAACTTTGGCCCTTCAGCCCGAGCCCCTTCCAGGGAATAGGCTGGCCTCAGCGTAAAGCATTCTGATTTACTATCCCATGATGTCACTCTTCATCTCACTTCTCCACACCTGGGCTTTTCCTAGCCTTGTTTACTCGCAGTCTCAAACAAAATGCTTTTTCCCTAACTCTTTGAGTCACTTTCAGAGCTTGTGGTTGGAGTGTTCATTGTAGCAGTCCCCCTCCCCCACTATTACAATAGTCCTTTCGCCCTTTTCTTTCTGAATAAAGCCTCTCCTATCAAAGTCTGGATTTGTTTTTCATTTGACAGCACTATTTAAGGGTTTACTGTTTATTACCTACCTTCTGCTGAAGTTGAGGTAGTCAGCAATTCTGGGCATGGATGGAAGTGAACACAGGGGGGTTAGCCCCCCACCAACTCCTCCCTGCCCAGCCAGACTACTGTGGGAACCATCAGTGGCTAGTCCAGCAGAAGGCTTCCCTCCAGGAGAAACTGTGGGCCTATTATGATGTCAGCCACAACTTCTTTCTGCTTTATCTGGGACACAAAAAGATTATTTATAAAGACATACATGTTACAAATAGTAATGTGCTTGACTCCTACCCTAAAGGTTGGAAGTTCGAACTCACCCAGCTGCGCCACAGAAGAAAGCCTGGTGATCTGCTTCGGTAAAGATTACAGACTAGAAAACCCTATGGAGCAGTTCTACTCTGTATCACATGGGATTGCCATAAGTCAGAATCGACTTTATGGCAACGGGTTTTGTTTTGTTCTATATATCAGAAAAGGAAGCAGAGAGGATTTCTAAGCAAAGAGACTTTAAGGGTTGTGAACTATGAAGTGCTGTGTTTCTCAAAGGGTGATCTGTAGACCACTTGACTTCACCACTAATTCACTATGTTACATGGTCTTCTTCAAGGCAAATGTGGAGCCCATCTTTTTAGAGCAGTCAAGAGACATTCAACATACTATATTTAGTAGAAAGAGCCCTGCTGGTGCAACAGTCAAGTGCTTGGCTGCTAACTGAAGGGTCGGCTGTTTGAACCCACCTGGAAGTTCTGCAGGAGAAAGACCTGGCAATCTACTTCCATAAAGATTATAGCCAAGAAAACCCAGTGGGAGAGTTCCACTCTCACATGGGGTCGCTATGAGTTGGAATCCACTCAATGTCATCCGATAACATGTTTTGTATATACAGTAAAACCTGTGAGAGCCGGAACTGGAGGGACCACCTTGTTTTTCTGGGTCTCGTAAGTTTTCCAGATTTGACAGGGTACAGTCTTACTATTTTTCTATTGCTTGTTTTAGTAGAAAATGTTTGAGCTTTCCTTCTTGGACACACTTCCACCTTATACAGTTTCTGACTTTTGCAGGTTTTCCTTATATATGTAATCACTTAATAACTAGAACAGCATATAAAATTAATTGCAGTCATTTATTAATCTTATGTGCTGTTCAGTTGCTACTGATTGCTGTGTAACAAACCACCCCAAACTCAGTGGTGTAAAACAACATCATTTGTTATTATTCTCCTAATTCTGTGCGTCAGGAATTTGGAAAGGGCACAGTGGGGACATGATGTCTGGGGCCTCAGCTAGGAAGACTTAAAAGTGGGGTGACTTTGTGGCTGGGGGCCAGGACCACTTGGAGTTATCTTCTTTCATTTGTCTGGATGATGCTGGCTCTTGGCTGGGACCTCGGCTGGAAAACCTACTCATGGCCTCCACGTGACCTGGGCTTCTTCACAACGTGGCAGCCTCAAGCTAGTCAGACTTCTTACATGGTGGCTCGGGGCTCCAAAGGCGAGTGTTCCAGCTAACAAGGCAGAAACTACATTGCTTTTTATGACCTAGTCTTGGACTTGGACATCACCCAGCATTATTTCTGACACGTTCTATTGGATACAAGTGAGTTAGAAGCCCACCAGATTCAAGGGCAGAAGGACTGGACTCTATCTCTTGACAGGGGAATGGCAAGGTTCTAGAGGAGCAGGTGGGTTAGGAGACTCTTGCAGACAATTTGGAAAATACAATCTTCCACATATTCTTACCCTGAAAAGGACAACAGTGTAGTGGGGTTGGGAACTCTGGCCCTCTTTGGGGATTTTCTTGAGGGCCTTATAACAGTATAAACCACATGTAAAATAATAACAGGTAACAGTGTGTGTGTCAGCCACTGTTCTTAAATGCCATCTTTATTAACTCATTAAATCCTCACAACATGCTCTGAAGTAGGTACCATTATTATCTCCAATTTACAGATGAAGCACACAGATGTTAAGAAACTTGTTCAGGGTCACATAGCTACTGAGGAAGGGCTGGAATTTGAACCCCAGCAATCTGGTGCCAGAGTCCATGCACTTAATCATTATATATCTTACCTCTTAATGTGGACAATTCATTTACTCATTCTGTCATTCAACATATTTATTGTGTATCTACTATGTGCTAAGCAATGTGCCAGGAGCCATTTGTCCAGTGGTGAGAGAAGTTAAAAGCCCTGACCTCATGCACTTATAGAATATACATAATGACTAGTGGAGATTGATTTTGAATTGATATTTTACAGTGAAATTTTAGGGAAAATAAATAAGAGTTGCTATTGCACTAAATATTAATAGTACCCTATTTTATGCAGCTGAAAAGGATTCAGGAAACCCGCAGATGTCCTTGTCTTATTTATGGTGAGGGAAGTAGAATGAGAGTAGAGGATAAGAGCATGGACTCGAAAGCTGGACTGCCATAATCAGTCCTGGACTCTACCACTTCCTGGCAGTTCTTTCACCTCGGTGACTCTGTTTCCTCATACGTAAAATGGGGAAAACTACTTACCTTTAAGGGCAGCTGAGATATAAAATGAGCACATAGAACAATGCCTGGTACCACGTAAGCACACAATAAGTGTTAACTATAGAGATGACAGGAGTCTCTAGGTGGTGCAAATGGTTAATGTGCTCAGCTGCTAACTGAAAGGTTGGAAGTTTGAGTCCACCCATAAGTGCCTCGGAAACCCTGGTGGCATAGTGGTTAAGAGTTTGGCTGATAACCAAAAGGTCAGCAGTTCGAATACACCAGGTGCTCCTCAGAAACCCTATGGGACAGTTTGACTCTGTCCTATAGGGTTGTTATGAGTTGGAATTGACTCACCGGCAACGGGTTTGGTTTGGTTTATAAGTGCTTCAGAAGAAACGCCTGGCGATTTACTTCTGAAGAAAATCTGCCATTGAAGATTCTTGGTGCACAGTTCTATTCTGACACTCATGGGGTCACCATTAGTCAATACTGGTTGTATTCATTCAAGTGGGCAGAAAAGTCCTTGTTTCATTGTGTGGTGCAATGCTGACATCTAGTGGCCAGTTTATATGGCTAGCTCTTCATTGAGTAAAGTTTCAAATATATCCATTTTCTATAATGCAATACCTCAGCCCTGGACCTTTCCCTTCAGACGCTTAAGTGCCTGTGTATGCCATACATGTCACTAAAAGGAGCTGCTTTAAAATGAGATAATATGCCAGGTACAAAGCATAGTAACTACTTGGGAAATAATTAGTTTTTATTACTTAAGCACTTACATGAGGTAGGCACTCTACATGAATTACCTCATTTAAACCTCACAGCTACCCTGCATGGTGGGTACTAATATCCCCACTTTTTAAGAGAGGGAACTGAAGCTAGGAGAGGGTCTGTGATTTGCTCAGGGTCACAAGGCTGGTGAGAGGGGGCTGGGCTCTGAACCCTGGAAGCCTGAGCCCCTTACCACTGCCTTCCCTCCTTGCTGCTGCAGGCCTGGGCGCACCATCGTCCCCACTTTGCCGTTAGATGGGAGAGGGTGGCAACAGAAGGGCAGAAGGCAGCCTGCCCACAGCAGAGGCTGTGGATTTGGGAAATCCCCTGCGAGGGGCGCAAGACCCTCCCAGGAGACTGGGCACCCCCAGGAAGCAGAGGGGAGAAGAGACCAGAGGTACCTGTCACCTCTAGGTGCCACTCACTGATTAGATGCAGTGGAAATTGACCAGAAGGCCTGAATCTTCAAAAAAAAGAGGTTCTCTGTGTCTCAACCCTCTGCATCCCTGGGGAGTGGGGGACTTGCGTGGAGAGGGACAACCAGAGGTGTGGCTGATGTGTTTATCCTTCATTACAAGAGTAATACATACTTGTTAAAAACATGAGTATATATTTATATAAAAAGTGAAAATTTTAAGTGCCCTTACCTGCCTTGTCCCTGTTCTCGCCAATCCTTTCCTCAGAAATTAACCATATTTGTTACGTATCCTTCCAGCTTGTTCTAGTCCTTCAAGCATGTTTATGTACCACATGTAGATCCATATGGCCTTTTTCAAAAAGACAAAAATAAGGTTATTCTGTATATGGCAATCTAAGAGTTGTTTTCTTTCACTTAAAATTGTGGGGGACATCATTGCATAAATTGGCATGATGATTTAAATGTGTTTGAACTTACTGTTTTCAAGAACCTTTCATCTGGGGAGATAAAGGTAGCTAATGCCCACAGGATGAAGTACCACGGACAAAGGAGTTACACACAGAAAGAACCCAGGAGACCTACAGAGAGTCCCTCTTCAGTATTCTGTAGAGTACTATCCACTGCATGTGAGGAAATTACCCAAGACTGGGGAAAGAACAATCTGAGAGGAATGCAGGTGTGGGATTTACACTAACTATGCCCAAAGAATTTGGTCTTTACCCTCAGTTCCTGAGATATAATTTCTAACAAAAGAAAATAAACATATCTTGGAATTTAACTGTCTTTGATAAGGACTCCAGGTGATGAGGTGACTCTGGGGTGGGGGCTGGCCAGACTAGAAAGACCCATCTTGTGATCACCTCATGATATCCACTGACCTCAGGGAAGAAGGGTTGGAGTTTGCATTATGTAATGGGCTCGAGCATAATGACCATAACAAGCATGACAACTAAGGATGGCACAGGACTGGGCAGTGTTTTGTTCTGTTGTACAAAGGGTTGCTATGAGTTGGAACTGACTCTATGGCATCTAACAACAACAACGAGACCTCAAACAAAAACTCTGGACACTGATGCTCCACAAGCTTCCTGGCTGATGAAAGACATCCATGCATCTGGAAAGGTAGTGTGCCCTTTGGGACATAGAAGCTCTGCTCTGGGAACCCTCTCAGACCGTGTTCTATACATGTCTTTGTATCCTTTCTTCCTACAATACAACTGTAATCATCAAGTTAAAAAAAAAAAAACCCTTCACGGATTATTTTGAAGAGTAAAATCTTCGCTATGCAAATGCTCCACCCCCTAATAACTCTGTACATTGAGTCTCTACCTCCTCAGTCCCCACCACTTAAGATTCAGCTAAGAAAGCGATGATTTGGGGCAAGAGCCTGGTAATGAGTCAGAAAATGAAATCTTTGTGTGATTCTTCATTCACAACTCCTTACTCTTTATCCCTGACTTTCTCCACAGAGGTAGTAAGAGGGGAGGTTACCTTGTATGGACTTCTAACTAAGCAGAAATAAAAATAAACACTGAGCATCCTTCCTTTCTCAGGTAGTTTCACATTTGTCAAAAAAGGTGGATGATTTTAACACGCAGGGAGCAGCTGTTGGGATATAGGAAATTCAAAATAAAATAAACTTAACAGTAAACCTTAAAATAAATGGAAGGAGGTCCAAAAATACTGTTTTATTTTCCTTGATAATTGCAACAGTGCTTTAAAGATATATGTTAAATACACAAAAGTCAAATTTCTTAACAAAATATTTGGGGCCCTTGCGTTGCTGATGATGCGAGGACCTAGTCTGCCAATCATTAAGGAATCTCTGCTTTGTCACCTACTCATTGAGATGCTGCTAAAATTCAGAACCTCAACATATGTTTAGTAAGCACTTGCGATACACCAGGCGTTTAGGCTCCCACTGGAACTCACTGTCAAGCAAGGTCAACATGCACACATTTATCTAACAGCTAATCACAATCACATGCTCAGCTGCTAACCAAAAGGTTGCAGATTCGAGTCCACCCAGAGGTGCCTTGGAAGAAAGGCCTGGCGGTCTACTTCTGAAAAATCAGCATTGAAAACCCTATGGGTTACACCTCTACTCTGACACACATGGGGTGGCCGTGAGTTGGAGTCGACTCGACGGCAACTGGTTTTTAATTATAATCCAGTGTGTTCTTTCAACTTTGAATTAATTTAATGAGCATTTACTATGTGCCAGGCCATTGGTGTGCAAGAGCCAGCTCCTATGAGCTAGTGAGAACTGATTTCTAAATTTTCAGGAATTTTTAAAACTATCTGACAAACACAGCCATTATTATCAATTAAGTTTTATATGAACTTACACTTAAATAAGTTATATTAAAAACAAAGGTAATAAATACTCCAAGCTCATCAACTCAACTATGTTACTACATTTTACTATTATCTATGCTATTGACATCATTTACATCTATTGTATCTGTGTGGTGGATGTGTTATGGCACATCTCTTCCCAACTCTGAGTTCAGTAAGCTCACGTTGGTAGTTTGAAATCAGACATGATGGGAGTTATTCACACCATGGAAATGAGCAAATGCTACAAACTGCTGTTTGATTTATTGTTGACTGGCTACTTAAGAAAGTGATGAGAAAATGTTACTACTGCACATCAGGCTTAAATGTATCATTTTAGCAGCCTGTACATTGTGAATAGCACAAAAAAAACTGAGGAAATACTCTTCCAGTATTTGAAAGCTATTACTGTAATGATTCAGCAGAGAGCTGACTCATGTCACTGAGGTATGACTGAAGCTCCAAATGAGTGAAGTTGGGAAGGAGCGAAGTTACTGAAGAGAATTCAGGAGTGAAGATCCAATGTTAAGTTTCATTATTTCCTTTTACTCCTTAACATTAAAGAAAGTTAGGGAGCTCTGGTGGCACAGTGGGGAAAGCACTCAGCTGCTGAGATGGGTGGGTGGAACCCACCAGAGGCTCCAGGGGAGAAAGATGTGGCGGTCTACTTCCATAAAGACAACAGCCTTCGAAACCTTTTGGGGCAGTTCTACTCTGTCCTACAGTGTCGCTGAGTGGGAATCTTTTTTTTTTTAAATTAGGGAAAATTAGTCAACATTCATGTCAGAACTACACTTTGTCAATGATGATGAGATGAATGGTGTAGTGATCAAGCATTTATTCACAGTCTGATTTTGTGACGCTATTGTTGGTAGGAGAACAATAAACACTCAGCGGATTTTGCAAGTCACACTCAAGTGCTAAATGTATGGAATTTACAAGAGTATTGTATTTCACTACTATTTGCAAATTGTGTGCTATGCATCTTTTATGACAGTAACATTTATTATAACATACTTTCACCTTCGCGCACATTTTTCCCAGAGAGCCTCTGGTTAACCACCGTGCCAGGCACTGAGTTAACTGGGCAGTCACGCCCCAGGCCTCACCGCCTGAGGGCGCGTGCGCGCGCGGCGCGGCAGGGTGCAGCTTCGTGCTTTGTCTTCTCGCGCAGCCCGGCGCGGCGGCGGGAAATTTAGACTGGGCCGTCTTAGCCTCCACCTCTTTCTGCCCGGGCCGCCCCGCTGGGATGGAGGACGAGGAAGCTGAGGAGCAGCAGCGATTCTCTTACCAACAGGTACAAGAAAGCAGGGTCCCGGCTGGGCTGGGGAAGGACAGCGTCGAGTTTCTGGATAGGAAAAGGCCGGAAGTCTCGGCCTGGCTTCGCCTAGGTGCCTCTTGGGGTGGTAGGCGCGCACTTTACCGAGGCTGGGCCGCCTCGTGCGCCTGCGCTTGCGGCAGCTGGGGCGCCGCGGGTGGTGCTGGGAGGTAGTTTCTACGGTAACGCGGGTCGGAGGTGGGGCGGCTGCTGGGCTGGGTGCGCGGCGGGCGGTGTTAGGGCCCAACGGTAGGATTTACGCTGTGGGTTATCTCCCCAAGCAGAGAATAGACCGCTAGTGGAGTGATTGAGCTTTTGGCTAGTAGTGCCCGAGCACTTGCCGCGCGCCTGGAGGGTGCTAAGTGTGGGGCACACCTCGCCCTCCCCCACAACAGCCGGAGAAAGGTGCCAGGGAATCTGCGGACACTCTCTGATTTTGTGACTATGCCTCAGTTTCCCCTTCTGTGAAATGGGGATGACGACATTACCTATCTCATACAGGGTTGTTGTGAGGGTGGAGTATGAGCTTTGATAGAGAATCCACGTAAAGCACTGAGCACAGTGCTTAGTACGCGACAAGAATCAAAATACTGGCTGCTGTGCCTTTTATATTGTCTATTTTACAGATGGTGAGACTCAGAGAGCCTCAGAGAGGTTATTGGGAGCCTGGATTCAAACCCAGAGCCCATACTTCAGATCTGGGTTCAAACATCGGCCCCACCACTTACTGGTTGTGTTGACTGGCCAAAACTCAATTTTCTTAATGTGAAATTGGAATAATAATAACCACTTCTCAGGGTATTTGTGGATTTTCGGTCATTCCTTTAGTCAGCACCGGGAATAGAGTGTGGCAGAGTCATACAAATGACAACAGTGCTGGAAAGAGGTTTAACACAAGAACCTTTGGTGGCACCCTCAAAAGAGTTAGCTGAAGAAACACGTGAGTGAGCTCACTATATGCGAATTTCCTTCCTATGAAATGTTACATTTCAGGTGTATATCCCGTTTATTTTGAAATGTTCAAACCTTCAGAAAAGTTGCAAGAATAGTGAACTGAGCATCAATATGCCCTTCATGTTGATTCACCAATTGTTAACATTTTGCTATATTGCTCCCTTGCTTTTTTTTGTTAAGTCATTTGAGAATTATGGATTACTTGATACTTCACCTTTCAACTTTTAATACTTCAGTATGCATCTCCTAAAAACAAGGGCATTCTACATAATCTCAAATTATCGCATTTGGGAATTATAATATTGATAAAGTCCTGTTATCCAGTGTACAATCCATATTGAAATTTCCCCAGTTGTCCCAAAGATGTTTCTTTTAGTCATCTCTTCATCCAGGATCCAATCAAGGATCATGCATTGCATTTAGTAATACTGTCTCTTTGGTCTTCTCTAGAACAGTTCTCCACTTTGTCTTTGTTTTTCGTTATTGATGGTTTTGAAGTGTCAAAGGGTGTAGTGGGAGATAAACTCCTTGAGAGCAGGGGCTGTCTTTTTCATTTTTTGTATTTTTAGCCTCTAGTGCAGAGTCTGGCTCTCAATAGACACTGAATAAATGCTTCCTGATTAAATGAGGTTGCAAAGATGGGCTGATGCTTGTGATTTTACAGGATTATGTCCAGGCAGAGAAATTTGAACCTCATTCTCTATTCAATGGTAAGCCAGTAGAGCACCTCCGCATTCATTCAGCCAGCTGTTCTGGGCACTAGGTACATAGTGGTGAGCAGAACTGACAGGGACCTATCCTTGAGAAGTTAAAAGTCTAGTGATTTAGCCATAAGTTCAGTGATGTGAGCAGCACCAAAGAAGCCACCTAGCCCAGGCCAGAGGGAGGAGGGAGGAGGGCAGAGAAACTCCTGGAGCCCATGAACATTCAGAAGGATCCATGTCCTGTACCCTTTCACACATACCTGAAAAAGAAGATGCCTTGAAAGGGCTTCATCTGTCCCAAGCTGATGGTCCCTGTAGCCCCTTCTACCAAAAATCTCGACTTACTTAGTCTCCTGACCTCCAAAACTAAGGAAATTCTCCCTGGCCTCTACCCCAGGGTCCTGGACTGGGGTTTTTGCAGCTCCTCATCTTTCGTGTACTGTGAGCACTTGCTGGTAGATTGCATGCTATTGTGGGTTCACCTGTCACCGTGCCCACCTGAGCTCTGTCTCTGGCACAGGGACAGAACACACACACAGCCTCAACAAGAGTTTGTTGACACAAGACCAGTGCTGAGCTTATTTAGTATCTGTCTTGAGGTTCTTCTCTCTCTCTTGATACTTTTCTCGTCTGCATGGGGAAGAAAGATATTTTCCAGTATCCAAAGGGTTGCTAAGGAGAAGGGAGGGCCCTGCTGAGGTTGGCTAACAAACCTCCAGATCAAAGGCAGGGGTGAGACTCACTCTCGTGAACCTTTCCTGGTGTTGTCCTGATCTTTCTTCTCTGTGTCATGCAGGCCTGGGGCTGGCATGGACTTGTAGCAGAGGAGTGGAATCCTGTTGGGTTTACTTGATGAACTGCTCTGAGGGCAAAATCCCAGACTGGTTTTACATTGTGTTCCACCCAAACACCTAGCACATGCCTTTTACTCAGTATCAGTTCAGCAAATATTTGTGCAGTAACCGAGTAAAGGGAAGCAGATACTTTGCAGGTACTAGTCTGTCTTCTCTCCCTACTGGCCTGTCACCGTAATTCCTTATCTTTACCTGACCTAAATCATAACTATGAAGTAATGTTTCTACAAGTCACACTCCAAAGGGTCTCATTAATTTATTAGTGCACTTGAAAAGTCACTGGGCTATTATGGAAAGTGCTGAAGGAATTAGGCTAAGCAGACGCTCTCCTTTGTCTTAATTTTTTTATTCTTTTTTCTTTTTTTAATTCTGCTTTGGATGAAAGTTTACAGCTCAAGTTAATTTCTCGTACAAAAATTTATACACGTGTTGTCATGTGACACTAGTTGCAACCCCTGTAATGTGACAGCACACTCCCCCTTTCACTCCCCCTTTCCACCCTGGGTTTCCCGTGTCCTTTCTCCCAGCTCCTATCCCTTTCTGCCTTCTCATCCCACCTCCATACAGGAGCTTCCCATTTAGTCTCTTGTATCTCCTTGAACTAAGAAACACACTCTTCACGAGTATTATTTTAGGTTTTATAGTCCAGGCTAATCTTTGTCTGAAGAGTTGGTTTCGGGAATGGTTTTAGTTCTGGGTTAACAGAGAGTCCAAGGGTCATGTCTTCTAGGGTTTCTTTAGTCTCAGTCTGACCATTAAGTCTGGTCTTTTTACATGAATTTGAGTTCTGCACCCCACTTTCCTCCTGCTCCATCAGGGACTCTGTTGTGTTCCCTGTCAGGGCGGTCATTGGTGGTAGCCGGGCACCATCTAGTTCTTCTGGTTTCAGGCTGATGGAGACTCTGGTTTATGTGGCCCTTTTGTCTCTTGGGCTAATATTTTCCTTGTGTCTTTGGTGCTCTTCATTCTTCTTTGCTGTAGGTGGGTTGGGACAAATTGATGCATCTTAGGTGGCCTCTGGCAAGCTTTTAAGACCCCAGACGCCATGGATGCAGAACATTTTCTGAATAAGCTTTGTTATGCCAATTACCTTGGTCTTACTTTTTTCAGATGTGGAAAGCTCTTATTTGCAAATTTACCCATGAAATTAATTTGATTATAATTTTTTTTCCCAGAGGCTAAAGGCAGCAGTTCACTACACTGTTGGTTGTCTTTGCAAGGAAGTTGCATCAGAGAAAGAGATGCAGTTCAGCAAACAAACAATTGCAGCGATTTCAGAGGTGACTTTTCGACAGTGTGGTATGTAGCCATGGGCCCCATATATATATATATATATATATATATATATAAAAGTTCTGAATGAAGTTCTGAAGGTGGATTTCGCCTGGGAGAAATGTGTGGGTGCTGTGGCATGTATTCCCAAGAGGCAAAGAACATTCTAATCATAAACTATTTAGGCAATGTATTTCTTTTCCTGGAGGTAAGATTTGGATATTTTATGAAAAAACTATATATATTTTTCTGTTACATTAACACTACAGGAGTCCCTAGGTGGCACAGTTAAACATGTGACTACTAACTGAAAGGTTGGTGGTTCGAACCCACCCAAAGGCACCTCAGAAGACAGCCCTGGCAATGGGTTCTGCTCTGCACACATGGGGTCGCCATGAGTTGGAATTGACTCGACGGCATCTAAGAACAACACATTAATACTGGGACATCAGCACCTTTATTTTATTGTGTTGTAATAAACTGCCCTGATGCCTGGAACATCAGATATTACCTTTTTTTATTTCAATGCTTTGTAACATTTTTATATTACCTATAGTTTATTGGTAGCTGAACTTGTGGCATTGGTATTTGCTTGACTTCAGAGGAAATTAGTGTCCTCACAAGCCCTAACTTATAGCAAAAATTAAGGTTAAAGAATAGTTTCTAGGAAGCAAAGGTGTGGCCACAATGAACAGAAGGCTTGTGATAAAGGGTAGAAGGTGCAGGGAAGGACAAGGTGGTCATAATGAGTAAAATGGCTAAAGGCAGTTATAAAATGATTGGGCTGCCTGAAATGGTGCCTCCTCTCACCTTTAATAGGTGTGTTGTATTAGTCACTGTGCTTACTGTAGAATAGAGATTTTTCACTTTTCATCTTTGTGGAACAAGATTGAGACAATGGAAGCTAAAGTGCATCTCTTTTCTCTTTCAGAAAATTTTGCAAAAGACCTTGAAATGTTTGCCAGGTGGGTAGAGGACTAGATTATCTGATGCTGTGTTTGATTACCTTCCACTGATACTCTCCATCTGGTGGTGTATATCAGGAGCACTTTAGCAATTTAATTTTTGGTATTTGTGGAAGCTAGTGTCGAACGTAATGCCTGCTTTAATCACGTCGATTCAGACTTGATTTGGCATTTTTTGAAGTTTTCCAAGTATTTACTGTTAAACAACAGAAGATACTCAGTTCTAGATTAAAAAGACATGAATAGTGTCTCCAGGACCCTGAATGTACGTGGTGTGTGTATTTTAAAAACGTTTTCTTTGGGGTGGTTTGAAGCTTTATAGGAGGGAAAAGAGGATGGGACAAAAGGCAATTCCCCGGGTCTAAGGAACACTCCTGTCGGGGTCTTGCTGCCTCTGTGGCGTTGGGGCGACATTGTGTTGGCAGATGTAATTGCTCACAGGTGTCCAGATAATGACAGCACCGTCTGCAGTTAGAGGCTTTCATTTGCCGCATTTGTTAGGAGTAAGACATACTCCTTGAAAAGTGGGCGACTTGCTTTCAGCTGGCAAAGCTTTAGCTTTTACAGGTGATTTATGCTCATCTCTTCAATTAGTACGTTAGGTAATTGAAAACAATTGCAAAAAATTGCCTTTATGAAGCAATTTGAATGACTGAGGCCTGAAAGGGCTAAAGCTTTCTAATTTGCTACCATTTCTGATTTGGTGCCAGCTTCTCCCACACCCCATACTTTTCACCTTGCTCCTATTAGCTCTTTGTTTCTTGGATGAATATTTTGAATGAATTAAAGCAGTAGGTTCTCAGAGGGCAGGCTTTAAATCTTTCCCATCCCTGTATATATTAGTCCCTAAAAACTGCTTAGTATCTTCAACTTGGCCAAAAGGGATAAGATAGTATTATGGGATACTGATATCTCACATGGCTTATTCATTGTTAACTTATGTGTGGCCCATTGTCTCCCCCCTGTCTCCTGAGAAGTACATTTATTACCCTTACTTGCCATTTCTATGTTAGCTGTGGAAAAAGACAAATTTTAAAAATACTTTCCTAAAAATTCTAGAAATAAAAGTGAAATTAGAAATATTTAGTTTGTGACACATTAAGCTTTCGGATAACTCTATTTTATAATTACATTAGAAGGTTAACTTTCTTTTGTTGTGTACTGGGGGGAAGAGTGTGTATGTCTTACCTAGATGGTAAGCTCCACAAGGAAGGAAATCTCTTAAGTAAAAGTTTGGATAAAAGCTGTTGAGGGGGGCAAGGTAGTTCAGTAGTAGAATTCTCCCCTTCGATACAGAAGACCCAGATTTGATTCCTGGCTCAGTGCACCTCAAGCGTAGCCATCACGCATCTGTCAGTGGAGGGTTGTGTGTTGCTGTGATGCTGAACATCTTTCAGACTGAGATGGACTAGAAGAAAGGCCTGGTGATCTACTTCCAAAAAGCAGCCAATGAAAACCTTATGGATCACAATGGTCCAGTCTGCAACCAATCATGAAGATGATGCAGGAGTGGGCACTGTTTTGTTTCATTGTGCATGGGGTTGCCACGAGTTGGAGGCTGAGTCGGCAGCAGCTAACAAGAAAAATGTAAATACAGATAGACGGAGCAGCCTGATTGTGATTGAGACCAGGGCTGCAGTGTGTCCATGGGCATTTACTAGTCTCTACCCTAGAACATCTGTGGATGTGGCCACATACTTTGTGGCTGCTCATTATATCACCTTTTGACCTCCTGAGATGAATATTCTCTCATGACAGGCAGATATTATCAATCATAATGAGATGATATTTGCACATTTAACAGGATGTGTAGCATTATATTCCACAATTAGAATCGGTGTGATTTTATCTTTAACTCAGCAGGTATTTAGTGAGGATTTACTATGTGCTGGTTATTGAGGATACAAAGATGAACCATTCCTACTTATTTGTTGGAAAGTTGGAAATGGGAAGAAAGGCTGTAATTCAGAGTAAAATTATTGAATAGAGCCCATTATCTCAAATTATCTTTTTTTTGCATTTTTTTTTTTTTACTTTTATTGTTGAGAATATACACAGCAAAACATACACCAATTCAATAGTTTCTACATGTAAAATTTAGTGACATTGATTACATTCTTCAAGTTGTGCAACCATTCTCACCCTCCTTTTCTGAGTTGTTCTTCCTCCATTAACAAAAACTTTTTGCCCCCTAAGGTTCCTATCTAATCTTTCAAGTTGCTGTTGTCAGTTTTATCCCTTATAGGTGGTTCTTAAAAGAGCATAATGCTCAAGGCAGACATTTTTTACTAGTTTAAGCTACAGTATTGTTCAGTTTTAAGATTTCAGGGGATATTTTTGGTCTAGTGTTTTAAGATTATCTCAGGGAAATAGTTTCAGGGGTTCATCCACCCTCCATGGCTCCAGGCAGTCTGGAGTCCATGAGAATTTATCAAATTACCTTTTAAAGTAAAGATAAGAGGACTGGAATAAGAATTTGAGTCCCAGTTGTGAACAAGAAACAGACTTCAGTTTAAATGACATTCTTTGCTCTACCTAGGATATGGATGAGGAAATGCATTAACTCTTCAGTGGGGAATGAGGTATTTGCCTTTTCCTGCATAAGCCTTTTCTTGTAATTTAGTCCTTGGAGAAGGGCTTCAGGATCTTGGTATAAGTAAAATCATGCTTCATGGATATTCTTTGTTATTCTGTTTCACATCTCCTTAAACAGAGGTGATCTTTGTATTGTGCAACTCTGTCCATTTTGTCTTTCCACTGAAGTTGTATACTGACCTTAGTTTTTCTGTGTTTTTCACTGTGACTAAGCAGGTCACTTTTGAAAGAGTTGTAACTGTGCAGACTCCTTTCTTGTGTTCTTATTCTCAAGGCACCCTTGGCCCTTGGACGGAGGTAGACAGATGGGCTTCTGCTTTCTCTTTACTTAATTGGTGCATTGGCTAGTAACTTCACTCATTTTTGTGCCACTGTTGCTTAATGACCTTAATCTAAAAAGATGGGCTCTTAGAGGGCCTTGATTGTTTGAAGTCTGACTGTGGACTTTTTTGTTTCATCAAAACTTTAAATAATATCAAACATTCTGGTGAATTGTTTCTGCCCTTTCTACAGACATGCAAAAAGAAGCACAATTAACACGGATGATGTGAAGCTGTTAGCCAGGAGGAGCAATTCACTGGTGAGAGACGAATTTCTTTCCTCACTCCCCTTTCCTATCAGAATACATTATTCCCAATTAATCACTGCAAGCCATGAAGTTATTCCCCCAGGGCACCTTGATTTAAAAACTAGAGGTGGTTGAACCATTCAGACCTGCCTGTAATTTATAGTCTTTCTTTCATTATGATGGATCTTGCTAAGCCAATTTGAAATTTTCTAATCAGCACTCTCTGGATTTTATAATTTGCCTTTTTTGTCGTATCTCAAAACTTTGGTCCCATGTTTCATTTACAGCATGATGTCAGAGACAGGTCACAGGCCAGAGTCTGTGGGAATAGTTTTGTTCTAATGCTCAGAGTTCTCCTGACAGGCCAAGTGTGGAAGGAGTAACTGACTGAGGTGTGCAGGAAAAATGAGCACATTTTCTATCTTTTCAAAGAAGTCTAGAGTTGGAAAGGAACTTAGAAACCATCCTGACTGAGTCCTCGTTTTACAGGTGAGGACATTGGCACCAGAGACAACCTGATCATGTCAGGCTGGTCACTGGGGCCGTTGGCAGATCCAGGACACTTGTGAGGATGCCTGACTTGGTCTAATGCTGATAGTTAAACTAGTTTATGCTCCTTCCTATAATATGAGCTCCATGAGGGCAGGGGTTTTTGTGTCTCTGTTCTCCGTTCCATCTGCAGCGCCCAGAACAGTGCCTGGCATAGCGCACTTAGGTGCTCAATAAATGCTTGTTGAATGAGTGACTTTGGATAACAGTTTACAGTTTATGGGGGAATTTTATAAAAATTATTTTGTGTATATTATTTAATCTTCACAACTGCACTGTGAGGGTGTATTAGTTTCCTAGGGCTGCCTAGGAAAAATAACCATAAACTGAGTGGCCTAAAATAACAGAAATTTATTTTCTCACAGTTCTGGAGGCTAGAAGTCCAAAACCAAGGTGTCGGCAGCACCATGCTCCCTCTGAAGGCTCTAGGGGAAGGATCTTTCCTTGCCTCTTCCGGCTTCTGGCAGCCCCAAGGCAGTCCTTGGTTTGTGACTGCATAACTCCAGTTTCTGCTGCTTCTGGCCAATCTTCTGTCTCCACGTGGCATCTTTCCTGTGTGTCTGTGTCTCCTCTTCGTATAAGGACACCAGTCACTGGATTTAGGGCCCACCCTACTCCAGTATGACCTCATTTTAACTAACTACATCTGCAGAGACACTACTTCTAAATAAGGTCACATTCTGATATTATGGGTGGACATGATTAGGGGGTCGGTGGCAGGCATGGTCCAACCCAGTAGAACGGAGGGTTATTAATAACACAACTTATTAGCCCCATTTTACAGACTAAACTGAAGTTCAGTAACTTCCCAAAGTTAAATATGAAGCTTTCTGAGTGAGTTGATAGTTGAACTTTTACCTTCTAACCCTGAGTCTAGTTCTATTTCCACTGTGCTGTCTTTTCTCCCTCTGCTCATCTGATATCCTTTCTTCAAAGTTTTAAGTCAAGGTTAAGCATAATGTGATTCCTAAGTAAAATAGCTAAGGTGCTTCGTGGTTCTGTGTATTAGAGAAAAAGACATCTCTTCATAAATTCTGTTCAGCATTATAACTTGGTCTGCTTCAGGGAGCAGTTTCTAAGAACATTCAAAGTAATGTTCAGTGCAAGTCATCTTATAATATTAATTGGAAAGTCACCTGCTTATTCCATATTTGTTTAATTCAGAACATTGTTTTTATTTTGGACTCAATTTTTTTTTTCCACCTGATGTAATCTCATTACCGAAGAGTTACAGCTAAATCTGTGCATTTGACTAAGTCATCCGTGAGGGCAGGGGCCTTGTCTTATTTCCTTTGTAGCCCCAGTACCTGGTACATTGTAGTTGCTCAGTAAATTTTAGCTGAATAAGTTTAGGGGGGTGGTGACTGTATTTGTGCTTTGTAGAGTATATTTGTGATTGACATGCCTTATATGATCTCCAAGTTTTAATTCTTTTGATTGTTAAGGCACTCCTACATTGGAGTATACTGCTGGGAAGATATATGAGTAGCAGTGAATTAATTTTTGTAGTTGATTCCTTTTTCCAGAAAAAAACTGAAGTTGCATTAAAGTCTGAGAAATGTAATCCAAGTTTTTCCACCCAAATTCTTTGGGTGGGAATGGTAATGGTTGGGAGGGTATAGGTTTTATTTTTGAGATTAATAAAATGGTTTTACAACCAGCTACAAATACAGTTCTTTGACTTATTTATTTTATTTTTTTTTGTAGCTAAAATATATCACAGAGAAAAATGAAGAGATTGCTCAGTTTAACCTAGAACAAAAAGCAAAGAAGAAAAAGAAGTTTGAGAATGGAAACAAAGATTCAAGGGAGCCGGCAGAGGCTGGAGTAGTGGAAAGTGAGAATTAGACTTTCCGCCACTTGGAAGTAGGTAGAGCCGTCCAGAAATGCATGTTGTCACAAAGGGGATTCTAAGTGGAGATTAGGAAAAAAAGGCCAGGAGGCTTTTTGTCCTATATTCTCTTAAGCCATTGACTTCAAAAGCTAATTGAAGAGAACTGGAAACTTTCAAACAAAATATTCCTGTGTCTTACTTACTCACATAAAAAAGGTATTGTCTTTGAATGGTATGTTAGAAATGGTATCTCTTGGAATTTAATAGAATTGTGTTAGCAATTAAACATGGTCAACTTTTTAGAGCAAAAAATCATAGTTTTTTTTTTTTTAATTCTCTTACTTAATTTTCCAGGCTAAATGACAATCCCTGAAAGATAAATGAGCAAAGCTATATTTAGTGAGCTTTTCTTATGACCAGTTTTAGGATGTTGTTTTTAAGCCCGTGTCACCTGTGATCATAGGTAAAAAGGTAGATGTTTGGAAATGGTCCTTTTTACTTTTTGGAGTTGATTTTCTCCAGTAACACACTATGTGACACTTCTCTGGCTATTTTGTTATTAAACTATGGTTCTACTGGGCAGAAGTAGAATCCAGGACTACTCTTCCAAAATACTTCAGTGTTTTGTCCTCTGTTTCTGTAAGAGATGCTTCCAAGAGCCCAGTTCTGTCTTCTCTCTGGGGTTTTTTTGAGGTCCAGGGTATGCCTCTTCGCTTAGGGGCAGTTAGGGCAAAGAGGGGACTGGCATTGACAGAGCCCTTTCTGTGTGCCAGGCGCTGTGCTAGGAACTCCCTTGAATCTTCACAACTCTATCGGTAAATCTGATTATCCACGTTTTTTGACAGTCTAACTGAATGAAGCTTGACGGGGGTAACCAGCTGCCAAAGGTCACCAGACTGTTGATTAGTAGAGATGGTATTCACGTTCAGGGGTGCTGACTCTAGAGTGCGCAAGAGAGAAAAGGGCATGCATCTTGGATAGAATTTTTACCACCCATGCCCAAATATGATCAGCAAAAGCTACCCCAAAGTCTGACTCTCAAAGGCAGATGCTAAGCTATGGCCATAGGAAAGCACTGACTTCAAACTTCATGACTTCAGGTTCTGCAGCTAACTAACCATTTTGATCTTAGATAATAATTGTAACATCTGTGTGTCACATCAGTGAAAGAAAAGTTAATCATAACATCTTCCGTCCTTATTTCAGCCAAAGAGCTGTTATGTTCGCAGTTTCATTTTTAGATAAGCTCTCTCTAAACCCCTCATCAGGAAGAGTTTATGGAATAGATACCAGGGGACTTGCCAAAGGCTGGATGGATCTAGATGTGCATCCTGGTTTTGCCACTTAAGTAACTGACTTTTTGAAACTGTGTTCTTATCAGTGAAGTAGGGTTAAAAATACTTCCCAGTGAGGTTGTATGAGACAAAGGAAATAGGTAGAAACCATTGTAGCACATCTTATTTTTATAGATTTCTATAGCTCCTGAAACTCAGTGTCTACATGGCTAGAAATGGTGAACCCGTGTGCTTGGGTGTCGTGGCCCCTGGTTGGCACAAGGATGCTAATGTGAGGTTTTCTAACCAAATGAGAATATTGACTTGACTTTCATGTAATCTTTTGGTTTGTTTGGCGTGTTTATTATGCATGTCCCGTTTGTATTTTAGACATGGTTTTACAACACATTTTTCTGGGATTAAAACATAGGGATGGCTGGACTTTGTAAGGAATCACTGACTCTGCTCCCCATGGTCTCATGAGCCTCCTCATCCCCACTACACATTCCAGTGAGGGGTTAGTTACTCTGGAACTTCCAAGGTGATATTGATTACCCTTTACCACTCCATCTGTGGCAGAAAGGAGCTCTAGAGGGCCAACCTTCTCAGTGAGCTTGCTTTCTCAGAGGCCTGGAAGCTCATCTGAACTTTGACTAGACCTACAGATGATTAACCATATAAAGAAGCAGATGTTTTTGAAATATATGCTAACATGTAGTTTGATACAGTTTACATTGAAAACATTTGTTTTCTTAATTATGCCACTTTCTCAAAAAGCTTGAAATAAAATATTCTGTGTTAATTTTTTTATTATTGACATCAGCTAGAGCAAAGGCAGTTTCAAAGTGTCGCCTTCTGTACCCTGCAGCAGCTGGAACGTACCGGAAGAGGTCTGCACTGGCTTGTCTACAGCTAATACCTTAAAACCCAAATGCCTGAGGTTAATCGGAGCATGCTTATTCTCTTTACTAAATTATAGAATCTATAAAGAACCCTTAGAGGTTATTTAGCTCAACATCCTCACCAACATAGGAACCCCTTCTTCAATATTCCTGACATACGGTTCCTCAGGCTCTGTTGAACTCGTCCAGGTACAGAGAGCTCATTACCACACCAGGGATAGAGCACTCTTTCCATTATTGGACACTGTAATTGTTACAAGATTCTTACATATATAGAGAAAAATCATCTACCTTCAGATTTCTATCTAGTTCCTAGTTCTGCTCTCAGGAAGAAGCCATCTTTGTTTTCCTGGGTGGTACAAATGGTTAACACTCTCAGCTGCTAATTGCAAGGTTGGAGGTTTGAGTCCACCCAGAGGTGCCTTGGAAGAAAGGCCTGGTGATCTACTTCCAAAAAATCAGCCATTTGAAAACCCTGTGGAGCACAGATGGGGTCGCCATGAGTCAGAGTTGACTCAGCGGCTACTGGTATGTTGGTGGTATGTGTTTTTCAAAAGAATTCAGTACTGAGTTCCCTTTAATCAAAGCTCCCGTTGTACACCTTTTCAGAAACACACGTTATTGCATAAAACATTAAATTATCAGCTCCATGAGAGCAGACTTTGGGGTGATGAACAGTGATCACTCATCACCTTCTGTAGTGCCTGGCACGTGAAAGGCACCCCATGAATACTTGTCCCCTGGGATTTGGAGCAGCCCTTGCTCAGGTTACATGGCTGTAATCAGGGATTCCCAACATTTAGGAGCTCTTTATACTGATGAGAGAGTAAGTGATTGAGGCTGTCTTCTTAACAACAATTCCTAACACGCACTGGATATCTACTATGTGTTCTGCTTGTATTTAAGTGCTTTAATGATCCCCTTTGGTCCTCACAACAACTCTATGAGGTAGGTAGTTTCCCCAGTTTATAGGTGAGGAAACTGGGAGCACAAAGAGGCTAATCAAATGGCAACGCCAGGAGTCTAGTCTAGATTCCTCACCTTTAAATGCTAAAGTGTGGTGCCATATCCTTGAAAACAGTTAGTAGTAAAATAGCATGCGGCCTTCCCCAACCTGCAGCACATAATCTTCTCAGCACACTTACTATTGCCCTGGAAATTTACATCTTTCATTTGTAGAGTATGTATCCTACCCCCCTTGCTAGGCTGTAACGGCTCTGTGAGAATGTGCGTCACTTAGGTCCTTTGTGGTATGTGAGTTGCTGTACACGCACCAGGTGCTCAGAAAGTTGGGAGTCCACTGACTAAAATCTGCAAAAATAGACTAGGGATATGAATTTTTCACCTCCAGGAATACCTCAAAATCTTAATGCCATTTGTGGGAATTGTTTTTGGTGCCATCAAGTCAGTTCTGACTCACAGTGACCCTGTGTACAACAGAACGAGACACTGCCCGGTCCTGCGCCATCCTCACGATCGTTGTTATGCTTGAGCCCGTTATTGCAGCCCCTGTGTCAGTCCATCTGATGTTGATGTTGCTCATTGGGCCAGTTGTGAGGATTTTTGTTTTCTTTATGTTGAGGTGTAATCCATACTGAAGGCTGTGGTCTTTGCTGTTCATCGTTAAGTGCTTCAAGTCCTCTTTCAGCAAGCAAGGTTGTGTCATCTGCATAACACAGGTTGTTAATGTGGGAATTACCTTAGGCAAAAGAATTATTTTGGTACAGAAAAAAAAGGACTAAGTAACAAATAGTCATCAAAAAGCTGTTGCCGTCAAGTCAATTCCAACTCATAGTGACCCTATAGGACAGGGTAGAACTGGCCCCATCGAGTTTCCAAGGAGCACCTGGTAGATTTGAACTGCTGACCTTTTGGTCAGCAGCCGTAGCACTTAATGACTACACCACCAGGGTTTCCAAATAGTCATCCGGTCATGCTAATTTCACCTAGAATCTTAAAATAATCTAACACAAAGCCTGTGACAAAGTGAAACTTAATGTCAAGATTTCCCTTTGTGAAGGGGTGTGAACGAGAACTTTGGAAAACCAGAAAACTGCATTGCTCACTTCTAGAGAGCCGTCAGTTCTCTGGTTGCTTTATTGCAGTTTTTCAGTTTAGAGCTTTGTCTTGCATACTCATCTTCCCTAAGAATGTTCGAGGGGGCAGTGGTGGTTCAGTGGTAGAATTCTCGCCTTCCGTGCTGGAGACGTAGATTCAGTTCCTGGCCCGTGCACCTGAAGCGCAGCCATCACCCGTCTGTCAGTGGAGGTTTGCGTGTTGTTATAATGAACGGGTTTCGGCGGAGCTTCCAGACTAAGACAGACTTGGAAGAAAGGCCTGGCAATCTACTTGCGAAAATCAGTCAATGACGACCCTAATGGTCTGGTCCGCAACCGATCATGAGGATGGTGCAGGACTGGGCTGCATGGGGTTGCCATGAGCTGCGGGCAGCCAGACGGCAGCTAACAAGTATGTTGAGGTAGATGTTTCAGATCTGACAAGCTGTCTTCAGTTGGCTGAAATGGGTCTGTGCACTTGTTGGTGAGATGGTTAAACTAGGACCCGAGAGGAAAAGCCAGGAGGCAGCAGAGTCGAGGACCTAAGGTTCTGTACTTCCCAACGGTGGCGTTGGCTTCTGGAGGAGAGTGAGCCCCTGGGAGCTGGGCAGGTGCAGGGCACACCAGCGTTTCTCTTGTGGGGACTATGATGACAGTAAGAAAGACGTTACACCTGACACACACATATAACATGAAACAATATTTACCTTACTACACGTGATGCACTCTATTATCTTTTCTGTTCATTTCATTAAAACGAAGTGCTGGTTTATAATCCACTAGTGGGTGGTTACCTGGAGCTTGAAAATCACTGGATTAGAGCCTTGTATAACAAGCACGGCATCACCTGGGAGCTTGTTAGAAATGCAGAATCTCAGCCCCACCCCTCTCCTGCAGCATCAGAATCTGTATTCAAGGTGATTTGTATATACTACAGTTTTAGCAGGCCTGGGCTAGAGCACAGTGTGTCTGGCGTGCTGGGCTGAGAGGGAGCGCTGGGTAGTGTCACTCAGGGGTGTCCTTGCCTGCGATTGGGTGACACTAGCAGATGCTGTCAGAACATCGCTGTTGAGACCTCATCAGCTCTTTGTTTCTTCTGTCTATGACAGATTCAGTCGTATTTTTATGTGCACAACATTTCAGATGTTAAGCTCCTTATCCAAGGCTAATTTTATATTATGTTAAATCACTTGGTTTTGTTCTCATGACTTCCTGCTTGCCATAGGCATAATTGCGAGGAAATAGAACTTCTTTAGAAGCAAGAGCACATGCATTCCAAATTAAGAGCAAATTCACTCTAAACACAGGAAAAGACCTGAGGCTTTAATTAAGGGGTTAAATCCAATCCAAAAGCGCTTTTGGGGACACTGATTGCTCAGGCAAATGCGTCACTGCTTGAGTGTGAGGAAAGGGGGGTACGGCTTTAGATATGTATATATATCAAAAAACAGGGCTGTGGGTTGAGCTTAAATCCCCACCCCACCCCACGGTCCCCAAAGAGACCCAAATCCACAAAACAGCGATTTCAGAGCTGCCAAGAAGGTGAACAGCAGCGGAGCTGGAGAGCTGTACCTGTGGCCGCAGAATGCTGCTGACCCTCTGCCTCCTGCTGCTGCTCCCAGGGGCTGCGGCCACCGCCACCCTGCCCTTGGGGGACAGTCTCCCCGGCACAGACAGCGGGGTGAGTACAGGTCCAGGTACAGGCCAGCCCACTTTTCTGTTTGTCTTCTGCATATTTGGCCACGTCTGTATTCACCAGCACCTCCACGTCTGAGAGCCTGTGTGTCCATGTGCTGAGTTCACAAATAGGACAGAAGGCAGGTTTGAGTTCTGTCATGTCCCCACAGTACTAGGATGACCCCTTTTGGACCTTGGAAGTTGGCTGTAAACTTGCCCGTCTTTGTAGTGTGATTATGCCAGTCTGTTGCGGCGTGGTCAGGGTGCTGCCCGTGCAGCCACACCTGCTTCTAGAGCCTTAATTTAGACATACAGCACATGTCCCTCACTGGCCCAGATTAATTGACATCATTACATTTCCATTGTGAGAATTGGTAACTTCATGAGGTGATTTATTTCTGTCTTTTTCCCATTTTGAAAAAGTTCCAAGAAAGAGTACATACACTTGACCATTAAAAATGGATTTTTCTCTGAAATTACAGATGAGTTTCAGACAGGTCATTTATCACCAGGTTACTCCTAGACGCTTTCTAAGGAATTTGAAAGGCTAGACTCTATAACATCTCAAGTTATAGTGTGGAAAACTACTACTGTCCCCAAGAGAAATTTTTGGATGTCTTGGAGTATGACCAAAGATGGGAAAAACAAGTAAAATGTGCCTGATTTGACTCAGGGGGCTTCTTGGTGGCCAGTCACTTGTCAGGGGAAAATGATCTATTTCCTTAGCTGTCTAATGAGGACCTCAACAGAAGTTCTTTAAGGGCAATAACAAGCTGTTTGTTTTTTGTTTTTTGTTTCCTTGACTGAGACTTGTCACATCTTTCTTTTCTCAGAGTATTTTCTTTAAGGCGTTCTCTTAACTTTCTCATCTTTATATGGAAATGTGGTTTATTGTTCAGAACATCTTTCTTGTTAAAATAGGGAAAGTGTTCTGTATCTTTTAATACTGGCTGAGCCAGATTGCTGATTTTTCTTTTCTTTGCTGTCTGCTTCTTTTTAAAAGCATCTACAGGAAGTGGCAGAAATAAAGAAAAATGGCCTTTTGACTTTCCTAGCTTGGTGGAATGAGTGGACCTCCCAGGCCAGGGCAGTGCCCTTCCTGGGCAGGGAGGCCAGAGAGGTGGCCAAGCGGCAGGATGGCCCGCCCCCTCAGCAGGCCACGCGCCGAGAGAAAACCACCTGCAAGAATTTCTTCTGGAAGACCTTCTCCTCCTGCAAGTAACACTCGGCCCATGATTGCTCATGCAGAGAAGTGTGATGATGGACTGAAATAAAATGAATTAAGCAGCAGTGACGTTTCTTCTTCTTTTTTTACTTTTATTGTTGTGAAAGTATACATAACAAAACACACTCCATCTCAACAATTTCTGCATGTACAATTCAGTGATGTTGATTATATTCTTCAAGTTGTGCACTCCTGGTAACCACTAATAATCTTTGGTTTCTATATATTTGCTTATTTCATATAAGCGAGACTGACTGATTTCACTCGTCATGATGTTTTCAAGGTTCCTCCATGTTGTGGCACATCCATCAGGACTTCATTTCTCTTTATTTATGGCCGAGTAATACTACATCGTGTGTATATACCACACTTTAGTCATTCATCTGTTGATGGACACTTTGGTATTTTCCACCTTTTGGCTGTTGTGAAAAGTGCTGCAGTAGACGTTAGTGTACAGGTTTCTGTTTGTCTTACTTCCTTCACTACTTCTGGGTTCTTCTAAGACTGGGATTGCTGGGTCCACTTCTTTACAGATGCTATCTTTTTTTTCCCATGTAATTTGAAACATACTTTTAATTTAAACTCCAGTAACGCTCCAAACTGACAGTGTCTTGAGTACTTTGGAGCCCCAAGTGAACATTTTTTATTAGAATTTTTGTAGCTTTACTACTTCTGTATTCAACACAGCCATTGGAAAGCTTTTATCTCTGTCTTCCTTTCTTTGATTTAAAATAGCTAACGGCTACATATTTCAGAGTTCAGAATAATAGTTTTTGATGTACATTGTCTAATTTGAAAAATATTTTCCTCACATTAAAAGCAATTTTCTTTCACATTGTGCTCAAAGAGCAGAAATGATTATTCCCCATGTTTTAACTAAAATTAATTTTAAACAAAATGTTATGCTATTAGACAGACACCAGCCTCATGTTGATGTGCTTAAAGAATAACATTCAAACCTGCTGTTATAAAATGCCCATTTTGATTAGTAACTTCATGTTAATTTGTTACAATTATTTTCATGGAGCTTCAAACTTGCCCTGTGAGGACTGAAGTCTACTTTTAAGAGTATTGTTGTTAGTTGCAGTTGAGTCTGTTCTGACTCCTGGCAACCTCATGTGTGCAGAGTAGAACTGCTCTATAGGGTTTTGCAGGCTGTGACCTTTTGGAGGCAGATTGCCAGGCCTGTCTTCCAAGGTGCCTTTGGGTGGGTTCAAACTGCTAACCTTTTGGTTAGTATGCAAGCACTTAACTGTTCACGCCACAAAAACCGAAACCAAACCTACCGCCATTGAATCAGTTCCAACTCATAGCGACCCTACAGGGAAGATAACTGCCCCATAGGGTTTTCAAGGCTGTAATCTTTACTGAAGCCGACTGCCACATCTTTCTCCTGCAGAGCGGCTGGTGGGTTTGAACCACCGACCTTTTGGTTAGCAGCTGAGCACTTTAACCACTGTGCCACCCAGGGACTCCTTATAAAAGTATTATCCCAAACCAAACAAAATGAGCAGTGCTGCTACCCTCCCTGTAGCCTGCCTACATCAACTTGCAGTAAGTCTGTCCCAAGTATCCAGACTTTGTTCAGTGATAAATAGATAGGTATTGTGTGTGTAATTGTCATATTAGTTTCCCCTTAAGTTTTCACAGAGGGTTGAAAGCAGGGGAAATGTTTCCACTGACTGCAATGTAATGCAGAGCAACTGCCAAACTCTACAAACGACCAGGACTTTGGTCTGCTTAGATGAGTTCGGACTGAACAAATCTCTCGGTTTCAGAACCCTTATGCAACTTTAATTCTCTCCCACTGCACTGAAATCTTGCCTGATTACACTACATTATTTATGACTCTGAATTGTAGACTCTAAAGGAAACTTCCAGTGTGAAGGTTTTCAGATGTGAAACATTAAAGCTTAGTTTAAAATTCATAAAACTTTTAAACTAAAATTCACACCTGGAGTTATGGAAAGTTCCTGAAGGTAGAGGCTGAACGCTGGAAAAACGGGCAGAAGCTGGCAGAGTACACTGTAATATCCCTCTCTTCTCTGGACACCAGGGGAGCAGACTCACAGAGTAGGACTGCTGACCATTCTATTCTGTTTTCCACAGAGCTGAGCTCATATTCATAATTACCAGCTGAATAAAGTGTAGTGTGAGGGAAGAGCCTTAACAGCATCCACATTTCCAAATGCAGCAGCTTTCACAGACCAGTAATTGGGTCAGTGCACTGGTGGAAGATGCCTTCCTGAAAGGCCAGCTAACCTGCAGAACTTTGTCTTCTAAGATTTTTCTAGATGAAAAACTGCATGTTGTTTTTCAGTCTAGATTGGTGCTCTACATGGAGAGCCCTTAAGATTGGGAATTTCAACTTTTAATTAAGTAATATCTGAAGGATAATGAGGCTAGTAATATAGTAAAAGTAACTAGCTGCTGTCGAGTTGATTCTGACTCACGTTGACCCCATGTGTCAGAGTAGAACCGTGCTCCATAGGGTTTTCAGTAGTTGAGTTTTTGGAAGTAGATTGTCAGGCCTTTCTTCCGAGGTGCCTCTGAGTGGACTTGAACTGCCAGCCTTTAGGTAAGCAGTGAGTGCATTAACCATTTGTACCACCCAGGGACTCCACAGTAATAATACTGTCTACCTTAGTTGGGGGACTTGACAGCATTGGCTGCATGTTAGATTAATATGCTCATGATTAATAAATTAGGATAAAATGGTAATATCCTACCATCGGGTTTTTGGTAGACTTTTGTTGAAAGTATAGCTTTCGGTAGTTTAATATAGTCAACTTTATAGACCTGGGCCATCAGGACCTTCATAACTTTGAGTTCATTCTCTTGCTATGTTTTTCAGTATTTGGAACCAGAGTAGATCCTTGACCATTGTAGAAGAGTTGAGTAGACATCAGCATTTGACAGTAATCCATTCATAGTATATCTTAGGGCTGACAGCAATACCACTCCAGGTTTTAGCAAACTTGGACCAGTAAGCTCACAGGACATACTTAAAAATTTGATTTACGCAGCATTTGCTGAAGGGATAACCCACATTTTAATAACAGTATCTCCTTCAGTGGATTTGTTCCATTTTAAACAGATCAGAAAAGGAAAATCATTTACATATTAACAAGAAGAACATTTTGGGCAGCCCACTATTTCTAGCTTCTCATTAAAAAACAGTTGCTGTTGAGTTGATTCCAACTCATGGTAGAAGTAGATCACCAGGCCTTTCTTCCAAAGTGCCTCTGGGTAGACTCAGACTTAAACTTTTAGTTAGCAGCTACACACATTAACCATTTACACCACTGGCAGCTGGTTTTAGCTTCTCATAAACCTAATAAAAATAAGTATTAACTTTCTATTTTGCATTTATAGTTCAATAATATATGTGCTTGCCATTTTGCATTTGTACTTCAGTAATACATGTGCTTGCCTTATTAAAATAATTATAAAGCTGGAGAAAAAGCTAAAAAGTTTTGATGATAGTTCTTATAACATGATATTGGGAAATACTGAATAAAAATCTAGGCTGTATGATCAGCCTTCCAGTTGGCTGGCCGGTAGCTGTCTTCCAAATTTCTTGGCACAGACGAGCGAACACTTCCTGCGCTGCATATGTTCGTTGAAACATCTCAGTTGGTATTCCATCAATTCCTGGAGGCTTGTTTTTCGCCAATACCTTCAGTGCAGCTTGGACTTCTTCCTTCAGTACCATCGATTCTTGATCATATACTACCTCCTGAAATGGTTGAATGTCAACCAATTCTTTTTTCTACAATGACTCTGTGTATTTCTTCCATCTTTCTTATTCTTTCTCATCTAAAAATTTATACATACATTGTTACGTGACTCTAATTGCTCTCCCCATACTGTGACAGCACACTCCTCCTTTCCACCACTGATTCCCCATGTCCATTCATCCAGCTCCTAACCCTCTCTGCCTTCCCATCTCACCTTTGGACAGAAACTGCCTGTTCAGTCTCTTGTATCTACCTGAGCCAAGAGGCACACTCCTCATGAGCACCACTTTATGTCCCACAGTCCAGTCCAAGCCCTGTCTGAAGAGTTGGCCTCGGAAATTGTTTTAGTTCTGGGCTGATAGAGAATCCGGGGGCCATGCTTTCCGGGGTTCCTCCAGTCTCAGTCAGACCATTAAGTCTGGTCTTCTTTGTAGAATTTGAGTTCTGCACCCCACCTTTCTCCTGCTCCATCAGGAACACTCTGTTGTGTTCCCTGTCAGGGCAGTCATTGGTGGTAGCCGGGCACCATCTAGTTCTTCTTGTCTCAGGCTGATGAGGTCTCTGGTTTATGTGGCCCTTCCTGTCTCTTGGGCTACTACTTTCCTTGTGTCTTTGGTGTTCTTCATTCTCCTTTACTCCAGGTGGTTGGGACCAATTGATGCATCTTAGGTGGCTGCTTGCAAGCTTTTAAGACCCCAGATGCCATTCACCAAAGTAGGATGCAGAACATTTTCTTAATAAGCTTGGTTATGCCAGTTGATCTAGATGTCCCCTGAAAGCATGGTCCCCAGAGCCATACCCCTGCTACTCTATCCCTCAAAGTGTTTGACTGTATTCAGGAAACTTCTTAGCTTTGGTTTCCTTCCATCTTCTTTTGACGCTTCCTGTGTCATTCAAGTTTTTGCCCATAGAATCCTTCAATACTGTAACTCAAGGCTTGAATTTTTTCTTCAGTTCTTTCAGCTTGAGAAGTGCCAAGCGTGTTCAGAAATTATCGACCAATATTATTAGTATCACATGAAAGTAAAATTATGCTGAAGATAATTCAAAAGCAGTTGCAGCAGTACATTGACAGGGAACTGCCAGAAATTCAAACCGGATTCAGAAGAGGATGTGGAACAAGGAATATCATTGCTGATGTCAGATGGATCTTGACTGAAAGCAGAGAATACCAGAAAGATGTATACCTGTGTTTTATTGACTATGCAAAGACATTTGACTGTGTGGATCATAACAAATTATGGATAACATTGCTATGAATGGGAATTCCAGAACAGTTAATTGTGCTCATGTGGAACTTGTACATAGACCAAGAGGCAGTCATTCAAACAGAACAAGGGGATAGTGTGTGGTTTAAAGTTAGGAAAGGTGTGCGTCAGGGTTGTATCTTTTCACCATACTTATTCAATCTGTATGCTGAGCAAATAATCTGAGAAGCTGGACTACATGAAGAAGAACATGACATCAGGATTGCAGGAAGACTCATTAACAACCTGCGATATGCAGATGACACAACCTTGCTTCTGAAAGTGAAGCACTTACTGATGAAGATCAAAGACTACAGCCTTCAGCATGGATGACACCTTAACATAAACAAAAATCCTCACAACTGGACCAATAAGCAACATCATGATAAACGGAGAAACGACTGAAGTTGTCAGGGATTTCATTTTACTTGGATTCACAATCAATGCCCATGGAAACAGCAGTCAAATCAAATGACGTATTATGTTGGGTAAATCTGCTGCAAAAGACCTCTTTAAAGTGTTAAAAAGCAAAGACGTCAGTCATTTTGAGGACTAAAGTGCGCCTGACCCAAGCCATGGTAGTTTCAGTCGCCTCATAAGCATGCGGAAGCTGGACAATGAATAACGAAGACCAAAGAAGAATTGATGCCTTTGAATAATGGTGTTGGCAAAAAATATTGAATATACCACGGACTGCCGGAAGAACGAACAAATCTGTCTTGGAAGAAGTACAGCCAGAATGCTCCTTAGAAAGAAGGATGGCGAGACTTTGTCTTCCATACTTTGGACATGTTATCAGGAGGGACTAGTCTCTGGAGAAGGACATCATTCTTGGTAGAGGGTCTGCAAAAAGAGGAAGATCCTCAAAGAGATGGATTGATGTGGCTGTAACAATGGACTCAAACATAGCAATGATTGTGAGGATGGCGCAGGACTGGGCAGTGTTTCGTTCTGTTGTACACAGGGTCGCTATGAGTCAGAACCGACTTGAGACCACCTAACAACAACAGCAACACAGGGGGCTGGGAGAACCAGCAGAGGCTGGTGTCTGTCTATCTGGCAGCCTGAAGGACAGAGTCCTTTTAACTTGTGAGCTCCAATCTAGCTTTGGGTCACTGGTGGTTTGAAAGAGAGTGTGCCACTCGGGCAGCTGGCAATAAGCACAGATGTGGGAAGGTGAGGACTGGACTTTCAGGTGGAACTGGATTCATGCTGGTCATTACCAAGCAGTGAGCAATCAAGGTGCAATTTACCCACCTTGCCTGTTGTTTAGTGCACCCCCATCGGAGGTTTTCAAGCAAGCCAGAGGACCACACTTATCAGAGCTCTGCAGAGGATTCAGATAGTAGAGAGGGGCTCAGACTAAATCATTTCCAAGGTCCTTAAAGACCTCAAGTAATGTAAGATACAGCCAAAACTATTTAAGACAACACTCTACAAATAAAATGAGGAGAAAAAACCCTTAATGCAAAAAAAAGGTAATTATTTAGAATAAAAGAATAATTAGGAAATTAAACAGCTAAATAGTCTAGTTAGTAAAGGCACATTAATAATTGTAATTAATGCAGGTTTTTTTTTTTTTTTTTACAGACTACTATTATTTTATTCCTTTCTCTCTGGAAAATGAAAAATCCATTAGTTTTTTTCCTTTTGCTTTTACCCAGAAATTAAAGATTGGTAAGTGGTAATTAGCAACAGCTCCTGTCAAAGCCAATTGCCTAATGGGGACCAACATTTGACTTAAGTTGAAAGAATGGAATACAGCTAATGCAGAGTTCATTAGTCCCAGCTGCTTTCCTTGACATTATTTTTTTCCTTCCATAAGGATGGGCATGCCCTGCTCGCTATCGATCTCCTATTTTTAGACATATTGCTGTGCTGCTACATTTCTATTCTAGAAGGCCTGGAGGCACAGCGGGGTAGGGAAGGTAAATGGTACCAGGGGCAACATAATGTGTTTGTGACCTCTCACTACACATTTGGTCTAGAGTTTGCAGACGAAGGTCTTTGCTCTATGAACCCATAGACCTGGGCCCCAAGGCGCATCCCCTTCTTTACTCCCGCCCCCCACCTCTCTGCCCCGCCTGAGCAGATGAAAGGGAACCACTTTCTGTTCTATGTGCTGGGTACTATGCTCTTCCTCATATACTGCTTCATTTAATCCTTCCAACTGTGGGGCATTCAGCTAACCTTACATTTGATGAGACTAAGGTCCCGAGAGGTTAGACTCAAGGCAGATTTGTCTCACGCCAAAACCCACAGTGCTTTTTTTCATTATCTCATGTAGCTGAGATGCTTGGTGGGTTTGCTTCATCAAGTATAGAATACCAATACCAACACCCAGTCCAGTCAACTGAAACTGTACTATATATTTGATAGAAACAATTTAAGAAAGTATTTTTAATTCAGTAGGGCAAAGATGGAGGTGTCAATAAAATTGGTGAATAGAGATACCATTCTTTATTTCCAGAATCCAGGGGTCCTTTACTAATGGTAACTGTACAGTGTTCCCTGAGGCTTATCTATTGCTCCTACCCCAGCAGCAAGATTGTGGTTAAGAATCTTTTGGCAATTATATTGTAGGTATAGTAGGTCTTTTCCAGTTGGAGTTGACTCCAACTTATTAAACTGAAGCTCAAGCAAAAGCCAAACAAGAAATGGAGTGGCAGAAAAACTTTGAGGAAAGTCGAGATGGTTGTGTGGATAGCTGGCAAAATTTCTAAGCAAACACAAGGAAAGAAACAGATGAAAAACTGGACCTTCCTGACACCACCAGAAGTAAAAATGGAGCACTGTAGTGACTACCTGGGGTCACAATCACAGATCTCCCCTTCCTCCCATTGTCTTCCCTCCTGCTTTGAACTCATTCTTTCCTTCCACCCCCACCCCAAAGTAGTGTAGTATTTGCTTTTTCATCCATTTTGTTTCAGTACAATTTAGTATCAATCAAGTAATTCTTTCATACATTGAAATGAGAGGCTAAGTTTAAAAAAAAAAAAAAAATCCTGCCCAACCCCCTACTCCAAGAGCAACCAGGACTGGAAGGTGCCACCATGGATGCTCCTTCTGTTCCCACGACCTGTGACTTAATATTTTGTATGTCACTGAATCGTGAAAGTTAGATACTTCATGTATAGTTTATGGAAATCATCCAATTAAATATGTCACTTAAACACATACACACAACAGTAATCTGGATGTAGAACAGAATGGGCATGTGGAACTAAGAAAATACGGAGCAGCGAAGAGCACTGGAATCAGAAGCCAAAGACCTGCTTTTGGATCCTCTAATTAGACCTGTGACATGAGGCAAGTCACTGAGCCTCGCTGAGCCCAACTCTCCTCCTGGCTCAAATGAGAGCTGATGAGCCCTGCCTTGCCTCGCTCACTGTTTTGTGAGGCTCCGATGTGACAAGTGTAGTACAGACTGCAAACTGCTGTAACCCTCAACGAGGAATTTTGAAAACGTGTGGGGATGCATTTAGTTGTCTCGAAGACTGGAGGGTCTACTGGCATTGAGTGGGTGGGGGTCGGGACCGCAGTTTTCCTGCAATGCACAGGACAGAATCACATAATGAAGAATTGTCCCATATCCACATGACTTTTGAGTGTTATGCTTGCCATTCATGTAAATGTTCAAAATTATCTTAGCTTGAAACAATTCTCTTTTACATATAAACAAATTTTTTTTTTGTAGTTCTTTTCTTGTGGTAAATATATACATATGTATGTTGTGTGTATATGTATATATTTATATACATTAAACACTTGCCACTTCAATATTTTTTACATGTATAGTTCAGTGACATAATGTTCATCATATTGCACAACCATCATCACTATTGGTTTCCAAATTTTTCCATTACCCTTAAAAGGAACTCAGCACCCCCTCCCTCTCACCCCTGGTAACCACTAATGTATAGTCTCTGTACGTTTGTCTATTCTAGATATTTCATAAGTGGGATCATATAATATTTGTCCTTTTGTGACTGACTCATTTGATTCAGCATGTTTTCAAGGTTCATCCATATTGTCACATGTTTCAGGACTTCATTTCTCTTTATGGTTGAGTAATATTTTACTGTATGGATAGACCACATTTTATTTATCCATTCATCTGTTGATGGACATTTAGGCTGTTCCTACCTTTTGGCTATTGTGAATAACACTGCAGTGAACATTAGTGTACAAGTATGTTTGTGTTCCTGCTTTCAGTTCTTTTGGGTATATCCCTAGAAGTGAAATTGCTGATTATGGTAATTCTCTGTTTAACTTTTTGAGAACCTGCCAAACGGTTTTCCACAGTGACTGTACCATTTTACAGTCCCACCAGCAATGGATAAGGGTTCCAATTTCTCCATGTCCTCACCAATACCAGTTGTTTCTCATTTTTCTGATCATAGCCATCTTAGTGGAGGTGAAGTGGTAACTCATTGTGGTTTTGATTTGCATTTCTCTAATGGTGTTGAGCATCTTTTCATGTGCTTATTGGCACTTTTTGCAGTTTTCATGTGCCTTGGATTTTCTAGGAATGCAGCTACCTTGTAAATGAAGGAAGATATGTTATTCTTTATCCAAAACTTTACCATTTTAGAAATCCTATTACCAAGAGCAGTACTGCTTGTGGTATTTGAATTGGCAATTACTATACACCTATGCTAGTCTGCACCTGTCAAATTCATAATCTCCAACAAGCACCTGACAGCTTTATTGTGCCTTCTGGTATAGTCATGCCCAGACAGTGACATACTGAGATCCATGTCATTTTATTAGACATTATCGTCCTTTGTTTCTTCTGTTCTATTACATCTGGGGTCTTAATTCAATGCTTTTGAGAGTATATATGTAGGTAGGTTATCAACTATGGCTTTCATTTAAGCATAATTCAGAAGGAATTATAAAATATGCTGCTAAAATAGGAAATGTTGGGGCTAACAGGGTAAGAACCAATGGTTTAAGGCATTAGTAAGGATGTCAAATAGATCTCAGCCCTTCTTGAAGATCACAGAGCAGTCCTTTTTGTTCTGTTTAATTGTTTCTGTACCCACCCTCCCACTCCACCCTAGGACTTCCTGTTATATTTCTTTACCTAATAACCAGCCATATATCTCTAACCAGTCATATATTTCTTAAAAATAGAAAAATTATATTTTTCTCTAAGCCTGCTTGAAAGAAGTCAATGACAATTAACCATCTTTTCCCTGCAAGGAGACTATACCATGGATTACAAAACCTGAAGAACCAGTTTGTACAGAACCAGGAGGTATACAAACCAGAAGTGCTCTGCTTGGAGTCATATCGCATAGAAATGGAATTTAATGACCTTTATACCCCCCGCTGATAAAACATATTAGAAAACTGAAAAGTTCACAGTGGTAACAGATGTAATTTCACAATACTGAGTTAGATATTAGAAATGGTGAATTATGCTATCTGTATGTCCCTATGGTCTGCAAACTTAATGTGCCTTTAAACAAACAAAAATATTCATTAACTTGAGAAACAAGTTTTCAGCCATAATCAACACTCTTACTTATCACCTTCTCTACCATTATTTGTGTTTATAATTTTGCAGTTCTATCTTTAGAAGGACAACCAGTAACCAATTGCTGTCAAGTTGACTCCAACTCATGGCAACCTCATGTGTGTCAGAGTAGAACAGTGCTCCACAGGGGTTTCAGAAGTAGATCACCAGGCCTTTCTTCCAGGGTGCCTCTGGGTGGACTCAAACCTCTAGCCTTTTGGTCAGCAGCCGAGCATGATAACCATTTGTGCTGCCCAGGGACTCCTTTAGAACAAAGACCAAAAAATCCCCAAACCTGTTGCTGTCAAGTTGATTGTGACTCATAGCGACCCTACAGGACAGAACTGCCCCATAGGGTTTCCAAGGAGTGGCTGGTGGATTCGAACTGCTGACCTTTTGGTTAACAGCTGAACTCTTAACCACTGTACTACCAGGGTTCCAGAACAAGGACAATGTGTCCGAAATATGACAATTCCTTTTTACTGCCATTTAGTGACTTTTAAACAGACAGCATAAGAACATGTAATCAAAGGAAATGGGATCTGGCTAGTGCAGCTACAGTATATCATTCAAAATAGGTGGAAGGGCATATGTTGAGATGTGTAATGGCTTTTCTGGAGGGACAAAAAGCCAGCCTTCCAGCCTGTTCCGGGAGAACATGCCCTGAGGCAGGGTATAGAGTAGTACGTAGGTGTCAATGAATCAGGCTGAAGGTATTTACTGATAACAAAAAAACAGGCCACAGGGTTTTCCTTGTAGCTGTAGCTAGGTAGAGTCTGGCTTGGCTCGTTTAGGATTCTGCAGTTCTCCAGGCAGTGAAGTCTTCCTTGCTGAAATACTCCTGAGAGAGCGCAAGCTCTGTATCTGTTGTAGACGCAGGCTGAGCTCCTGCTCACAGGCTTGTTGAACAGTTTCAGTTTTCCTTTTGTCCCAGTTCAAAGCAATGGCCAATACTTTGGGGTCTTCCTTTGTAACCAACTGCAGCAAGAACAGGAATCATTGATAAACCACTCCTTCCACTATCCCCATCTGCTTCCCTACTGCCTTTCCTTATGAGAGCAGGATTTGGCAACATCGGTTTATGCTATGTCTTTATGCTGAAATGCCACCACCAGGTTTGTTTCATATTAAATTGTCACACGCCTTACAACGTGAAAGGGTCTTCAGAAAAAAAACTACTTGGAGCAACTCTAAAGTCTCCCACCTACAGGAAATTTAGCCAAGCTCAAGTCAGTTTCCTTCCTTTTTATGTACAATGGGAAGGTACTTGGGGACAGACAGGGAAGAGGACAAACAATAAGAAATATGGTAGCACCCATCCTGATGGGTTCCCTTCATCAAGTTTCAAGTTCCCCCATCTCAGCCAGCACAAGGTGACCCCCTCAAGGGGTGTTACTTTACATGCCTCAGGATTTACTATGGATCTTCTTCAACCACTGACAGAACCAGAAGCCATCTCAGAAGCCTGAGACCAGCTACACGTTCCTGTCAGGTTCAGTCACTCCACTACCAACGCTGGACCAGAGGATAATGTTTGATGAGCTGAGGAAGTGCATATTTTAAAAAGCTATTTAGAATTCGGTTAAACGAGATGTTTGTAAATGCTTTGGCACATAATAGGTGAATTGGCAGCTAAGATTCACGGTCTGCAGAGGTGAAAAAAAACAATCCCCTAGCAGCCTCTGCACTGTAATACTCCATCTCTAGAGCATGTCATTTCTGCAGCTCAGTGTCCCTGGTTCTCACCCACCTCCAAATCCTGACTGGATAAGCTCAGTTCTGGAGCAGGCTTCTCCTTCAGTGCAGTAAGGATCTGGCTTGTGAGTGCAATTCTGGAGAACGTCTCTCTGCTAGTGCCCATGTCAACTGCATCCACCTCTTCAACAAATGCAGGTTTGGACTCTGCAAAGCAGGCATGAGATGGAGATTAGCACACTGTGTCATCAGTCGGCTACATAAAGAACCATCCAGAGTAATCAGTCAGGCAAGGGATAAACATGTCATTTCAAGATCCTGGCAGCTGTGGCTTCAGAGTTTTTGACTGCATTGTAAACATTTTGTTCTTTTTCAAGGAAACACTCTATAAACACTTGGTTCTCACTGTAACGCCCCCACCAAAAGAGTCCTACCTTCCTGCTTTGACAAGATGCTGCCCTCCTTCTCCAAAGCCCGTAGATAAAGCTCCAGGAGTTGCCTGGACTGGCGGGCTTCCTCTCTCTGGTCAAGCACCTGCTGGAGGGTGTTCTGGAGACCCTGCACTGCAGCACAGCTTTGGCTGAGTTCCTGAGCCAGGTCTGAACATGGGACATCGATGAGGACCTAATAAAGAAACACGGACTCTAAGAAATCTAAAAGTACATCCTAAATGTGGCACTCTATCTCTCAAATACCTCAATTTCAGAGGCTCATTTAATCTACTTCCCAAAGTTACCAAATATGACTGGCTGAGAGTCAAGAGAGAGGCATGTATTTTTTCTAGTGAAAAAATTAGGAAAACGATGCCCTAGTGTCACATTAAAAAAAAAACTATGATATTAAAAAATTCAGTTGTATAGGATAAAATGGAGGTGTATGATACAATGAATCAATATGAGGTTGTTTTAAGCAAAAATTCCTCTAATACTTTTAACCTTAAATGTTTTTTGTTATACATGTTTATATAGAAAAATCAAACCCTAAAGCATTTTAAGTTTCTATTTTTAAAGTGTCACTTATACCCAGTTTTTTAAAAATACTATTTTATTGTGTTTTGGTGAAGGTCTTACAAAGCAGTTTAGGTTTCCATTCAACAATTTCTACACAGACTGTGACACTGGTTACACTCTCTATAATGCACGAACATTCTCATTATTTCTGTTCTGCTTGCTCTGTTTCCATAATCTAGTCTCCCTGCCCCCTTGCATTCTCATCTTTGTTTTAAAGTAATTATTGACCATTTGGTCTCATATAGGTGATTTTTTAAAGGTGCATAGTACTCAGTGATACTTTGTTTTGTGAGTCAATGTGTTATTTTAGCTAAAAGGTGACCTGGGGGTTACCTTCAGTTCAAGGTTTCAAGAGTATCTAAGGCCAATAGTCTTGAGAAGTCCTCTAGTCTCAACTGATCCATTAAGTCTGGTTTTTTTTTAAAAAAAGGAATTTGAGGTTCTGTTCCATATATCCAGTTTTTAAATAACATGTTCAGTCTGTGAAGTGAGGGAGACCTGACTTGTTATATCCTAAATCTGCTAGAATAATAATTTTTTAAAAGGCGCAATCTTTTTGCATATACACTATTAGATTATAAACAGCCTTTTTAAGAAAAAGATCTAACTGCTGAAATTGTTGTGCAGTGGTTCTAAACTCACAACATGGTGCAACTATCACCTCTGTCTAGTTCCAAAATATTTTAATCACCCCAAAGGAGACCCTGAACCCATTAAGCAGTCACTCCCCATTCTCCCCAGGCCCTGGCAAACACTAATCTACTCTCTGTCTCAATGGACTTAACTATTCTGGACATTTCATATAAGTGTAATCATACAATGATGGCCTTTTGTGACTAGCTTCTTTCACTTAGCATAATGGTTTTAAGGTTCATTTATGTTGTAGCATATATTAATTAGTAGTTTATTTCTTTTTATGGCTGAATACTATTCCATTGTATATATACACCAATCTTATTTATCCATTCATCAACCGATAGATATTTGAGTGGTTTCCACTTTTTGGCTACCTGTATTTCCTTTTGCACCTCTTAGATTTTGAACCACATAAATGCATCCCTGGTGGCGCAGTAGTTAAGTGTTTGGCTACTAACCAAAAGTTTGGTAGTTTGAATCCACCAGCCGCTCCTTAGAAACCCTATGGGGCAGTTCTACTCTGTCATATAGGGTCGCTATGAGTCGCAATTGACTCGACGACAATGGGTTTTTTATTAAAAAATAAATACTAAAAGTATCCTATGTGATTCTCTGGTGGTGGACACATGATATTATGCATTTGTCAAAACCCATAGGACTATACGACACAAAGAGTGAACCCTAATATAAACTACGAACTTTAGTTAATAATCATGTATCAAGATTGGTTCAGCTGTAACAAAGGTACCACAGGAATGTAAGATGTTAATAATAAGAGAAACTGTGTGCCAGAGGGAGAGGGCACATATGGGAACTCTGCACAATTTTTCTGTAAACCTAAAACTGCTCTAAAAGAAGTCTGTTAAAAACAAACAAATAGGATATAAATTTAAAAAACAATTACATCCCCTTAGAGGCCTTCCTTGATCTCCAAACTAGAGTAGCCCCCACTGTCACACTCTGTACACCTCCCTATCTGAAACGCTTGCTTGCTGTCGGCCTCCCAGCAGAATGCAAGTTCTGCTAGAGCAAGTTTCTTTGTCTGGCTTGTTCACCACCATATCCCCAGAGCACAAAACCACACCAGGCTCAGGGAAGGGGCTCAATACAGATTTTTTGAATTAACGCATACTATTCATCCCAATTTTTACAGAAGAGGAAATTTAAGTAGAGAAGTTAGGTTACTGGCTCAAGGTCATATGGATGGACCTGAGATTTGAATCCAGCTACTCCAACTCCATAGCCTACTCCATATCCCTAAGCAGTACACCTTCGGGCCTTTGAGTTCACCTTATTAAGGCTAAGGTGGGGCCTGGTCATCTGTATTTTTAAAAAGGTGATTATGACCCAGGGTGAGGGTTAAAAAAATTACTATTCTGGGTCAAAGCAAGAACTATAAAATGAAGACTCTTAGTTGTTAATTTGAGAATTACAGAACAATTAACAATTAAGAGAAATGAAATTATCATGGCAAGATGCACTGCAGAGGGGGATGAACGCTGCTGTAGGTGGAACAGGTGGCTTACCTGGAGGTCCTCCTCTGATAGGAGGATGATAGTGGAAAGATCTTCTTTCAGCTGCCTGGCCACATTCTTCCACTTCAGTCCTGCCCCGCTGTCTGTTTCATCTACATCAAAGGACTCTTGGGAAATCCAAGCTGTACCTCCATCTGATAAATGGGAGAAAACACCAGTCACACTCATAGTACCTAGAAATGCCGCTTTCACTGCTGCCCCCAACACACACACCATCTTCAGGATGTCTGCACATGCCCCCGCTTGGCCACACAGAGTGATTTCAGTGATGGAAGAAATACTTTTTCTCAAAGATTCAGAGGAAAGCCAGTCCCCGATCTAGGACCTTAATTTTCCCTCTTCTTCCATCTTCAATTTATTTCCACGTGAAACCACTCTGCATTCTTCTGTGGGAAGAAGCCATTAAACCCAAAGTACAGTCATGCATGCCCAGGATCCTATCACACTTCCTTTTTGGTTAGTTTTGTGTTTCTAGGTGTGTTACCATTTTCAAAAATATTCAATCTCACCAGCTCTTCTCCTGGGCTTCGGAACTGATCCCATCCATAATGGGGTGGTGGGGAGGGCTACAGCCATTGTTTGCCCTCTCTTGGGCTCAAGTACAAAGGCAGCTGGTAGGGGCTTTGCCAAAGGGCAATTTCCTCAATTTAGTGGTAGAGGCATTTCCCTCAGGATACTTCTTTAGCCTTTCATCCTTCAATGTGATGGATGTAGTGATGATGCTGCTGCTGAAGTAACATTTATTGATCCCTTACTGTGTGCCAGGTAACATCTAAATAGTTTATATTAGTGGTTCTCAACTGGGAGCCATTTTGCCCCCCAGGAGACACTTGGCAAAGCCTGGAAACACTTCTGGTTGTCACAACTAGGGAAGAGGGTGCTACTGGCATCTAATGGGTAGAGGCCAGAGATGCTGCTAAACATCCTACAATGCACAGGACAGTTCCTCACAACAAAGAATTATCCCACTCAAAACGTTAAAAGGATCAAGGTTGAGGAACCCTGGTGTGTATATATATAGTGTTATATTATCCTTACAATCCGAGGAGATAGGTACTATAATTATTATCTCAATAGGGCACTGAAAGGTTATGTAATGTGCCCAAGGTCACTGGCTAATAAACAGAGCCAGGATTCAGACCCAGGCAGCCTGACTTCAGCCTGCAGTACTGATCTCTCTGCCACGATGCATTTTAGCTGCTGTTGGTCTGTGAATTACTTGAGAACGGGGCCTAGGTCTCACTCACCTTTATCCCTAGGACTTAATACCACGTCTGGCACACAGAAAGAGCTCAGAAAATGTTTGCTGCATAAACGCTTGAACAGCCACAAAAATAGCAACCAGTTGGCTGTGCAGTAAAGCTAATGGTGATGGATGTTGTGTCACACAGGCCTTTTTAGATATGGCCAGTGTTTCTTACCTGAATTGTTGTATGTCCACTTCTCATTACTGGCCAATGCCACGAATTTAGTGTTGGAAGGCAGACACAGGAAGTAATCGTCATCATCCACTATGGTGCCATCCTCTGCCAGGACCAGGGTGACTGGTGCCAGGGACTTATCAATGGCCAGAGTGTCATAAGCTGAAAGGGATAAAATATTTGGCAACTAAAAAATTCTGCCTTTTAGAGAATTCAAGATCCAAAGAGCAAATTCATATCCATAAGGAAATTATAACCACTGACACTGACATAGCACTTAACATGAGCCTGGCACTGTTCTAAGTGCTTTTCATCTACCATATTTAATCCTTAAGACAGTCGTATATGGTAGGTACTATTATTATTCCCATTTTACTAATAAAAAAACCAAGGCTCATACAGGTTAAGTAACTTGCCCAAGCTAGTAAGTGGCAGAGCTGGGATTTAAATCCAGTCTTGCTCCTGGAAATGTGTTTTCTACAGCTATTATACACCACACACAAGAGGCACTCAAGTCTTTGAGTGAACAGCAAAATATACCAAAATCTGGTTTGATTCTTTGTGAATGAGTAGTCTTTTTTTCCATTTATTGAGTAGCCATCTTAAATTCTCTGGTATGTCAAATGTAAAAAAAAAAAAAAAAAAAAAAGAAATGCTTTTTGTTCTTTGTAGTACCTTTCTTTGCAACCTTTCTAACCTATAGGAAAGCATAAGAGAAAGAGAAGTCTGTATCAGCAGCTTTTCATGTTTATTATCACTGCACAAGAGGCTTTCCCCAAGGCAGCTCTGTACCATCCCATCTAGTGATGGCAATGAGACAGAAATAAGCAGAAGTAGCAAATATCTACAAATATCTTTAGGGAACGTTGTCTACCACCCAAATAATGATAGAACAGTAAGCCTTGCATAGGCTGAGCTCCACAGAACACAAGCACTTACACAAGCCTCTGCACCAAGTACATCCAGACCAAAGCATTTTTCAGTGACTTGAAAAAAAACTCACAAACTTAAGTAACCTAATGCCAGAAAATAAATACACAGCAAAAGCCAAGTCAACAGAGCATGTGTATTGCTTTGGCTGCTCCTAAGTCGCTCAACGACTTCTATATGATAACCAGTTGGAGCTTAAGTAACTCTGAGAGGAATCACTGTACTGACACACGGTGACTACATGGCTAGGGATAGCTCACTTGTTTAACCATATATGGCTAATAACATCTGGAAGTCAACTGAATATAACATCTCAGTATATCAGCTCTTGTTGAGAGTCCTAACAATCCTGGGAAGCAGCATCGGAACCCACTTTTCCAATGAGAAAACCGAGGATCAAGAGATGCTAGTGCAAGGTCAAGCAGCCAGTAACAACATGGGGCTAGGGCTCAGAACTTCTATCATCTCAGTCACCCACAACACCGAACATTGTTCCTTTGTCTGGACTTCTAGGACAGTCAGAAGCCCCTCCCTCTTTCCGGTACAGGTACCTGTCGTAGCTGATGGTGAAAATCCGCCCCCCGGCGGCTCAGCCGGGGGGTCCCCGGTACCATTTTAACGGTCTACAGTGATAGGAATACACCGGGCTGCATATGGTCCGAAATCAGTATAATTTTAGGCAAGACACCGAAGCCGAGCCTCTTAATTTGCGTATTTATTCCAGCCTACTTTTCCACATTTAAGAGTCGCACACGAGATAAACTTTCAGCGCCTGTAAACGACAATGACAGGCTTCGAAACCTGTAAAGCGCTATCCCCACGGGAGTCATTTCAGTGCCGTTTCCCAAGTCTCCACCTGCGCTGTAAGTCTCCCCAAGTCGCCCCTTGAACCCCTACCTGCCCCCGCCCGACTTCCTCTCTGGCCCAGTCCCCCCCCAGTCCCCTGCCCAGGTCCAGTACCAACCCTTGCTCCTCAGCTCCTCGAGGCAGGAGACCGCCACGCCATGCAGTTCACGGCTGTGGTTGCGGCGCAGCAGACATGGCTTCAGTGCCCGCATCTCGCCGGGTTTAGGAGCCCCGGCACCCTCGGTCACCTCCATCCTCCTCAAGGCGCGACCTGAAGGACTGGGTAAAGTCAGAGAAGCTGGGTGCGGCGGTCCCCCACACCCTCTCAACACCTGCGGCACGCCGGGAAATGTAGTTCTCTTCCCCTCAAATTACTCGTGTGACCGAGGCACGCCGGGAGTTGTAGTTCTAGCCTCCTCTGATCACGTGTGGTCCCGGGGCATGCCGGGAATGGTAGTTTCTCCTTCCAAAGCGGTCCCTTAAGTCGCGCGTTAAGCCCCAACAGGTGTTTGCTTCAACCTTGTATTTAGGAGTTGCAATTGCACGTTCACAAACGAGGCCAATAGGGATTTATTCTGCATTATGAAGTACAAAAACAAAAAAACCCCAAATCCACTGCCACCTAGTCGATTCGGACTCATAGCCAATCCGTAGAACAGAGTAGAACTGCCTCATAGAGTTTCAAGGAGCGCCCGGTGGATTCTAACTGCCGACCTTTTGGTTAGCAGCCGTAGCTTTTAACCACTATGCCAACAGGGTTTCCATTATGAAATACACGCATGTGTAATCCCTTGGATTTTTAGAGTACTCTTATTTGCATATATCAAACCAAAAACCCATTGCCATGGAGTTGATTCCGACTCATAGTGACCCTACAAGACAGAGTAGAACTGCCCCATAGGGTTTCCAAGGAGCAGATGGTGGATTCGAACTGCTGACCTTCTGGTTAGCAGCCAAGTTCTTAACCACTGTGCCACCGTACATAAATAAGACAGTTGGTCATTGCACTGTGTAATTGATTTTCCCTTTCTAGCCTGAAAAGATCTGTAAGATGTTCCAACCTTCAGACTGATTTGAAAGAAGTCAGTTTTAAAAATTAATGAGTGTAGTTTTCAGTCTCCCTGAAACACACAACAAAGTAACATAAGATACCGGCACATTTCCACCCATTTGATTGCCTGCTTTAGCTGTGCAAATTGGGTTTGGGTCCTCAGGACAAAACGCTTAAATAAAAAGATTAAACATTAAGGTTGCAAAGAAATCAGAGAGCAAAGGGGAAATGCAAACCACAGCGCTGTCTGAGATTCTCCAGATGCTGCTTGGCAATATACTCATCTTTGTTCTAATACTACAACTTACGGAAACGTCTGGTTTATTTTCCCCCCTTGAGAACTAACATTTACAATTTGAATAATTAAAGAAAAACTTTATCAAAAAAGTTCCTCGCTTAAAAAGGGTGGAGGCATTTTACGTAAAGAACATGGGTCTGTCTCTTTCATATTTTGTTTGTAAAAACTTGGGTGAGTAAATAGATATTATCTCATAAGAAAAGTGTAGGCATTTAAAACAGTGTTTTGTAGGGGGATTGTCAGTTGAGGCAACCTTTATGTTATTTAGTTGCTGCCAAGTCAGCTTCGACTCATGGTGACCTTATATACAACAGAACAAAACATTACCCAGTCCAGTGCCCTCTTCATGATCATTGGTATGTTTGAGTCCATTGTCTCAGCAAGGACATCCCTCATCTTCACCCACCCTCCTCTTTATCAACCATAACATCCTTTACGAGTGATTGGTCCCTTCTGATGACATGTCAAAAGTAAGCAAGATGAAATCTCATCATCCTCACTTCTAAGGAGCTTTCTGGTTGTATTTCTTCTAAGACTGCTTTGTTCATTCTTCTGGCAGTCCACTGTGTATTCAATATAGTATTCTTCACTAACACCACAATTTGAATGTATCAGTTCTGCTTCTGTCTTCCTTTTTCTCTGTCCAACTTTCACATGCATATAGGGCGATTGAAAAGACCATGGGTTGGGTCAGGTGCACCTTAGTTACCAAAGTGACACCTTTGGTTTTTAAAACTTTAAAGAGATCTTTTGCAGCAGATTTGCCCAACGCAATAGGTATACATCATTTGATTTTTTGACTGCTACTTTCATGGATGTTGATTGTTTATCCAAGTAGAATGAAATCGTTGACAACTTCAATTTCTTCTTCATTTAGTATGATGTTATTTCTTGGTCTGTTGTTGGTTGCCATTGAGTTGATTCCAGCTCCACAGCGACCCCATGTGTGCAGAGTAGAATTGCTCCATAGGGTTTTCAAGGCTGCGACCTTTTGGAAGCAGATTGCCAGGCATGTCTTTCAAGGCACCTCTGGGTAGGTTCAAACTGCCGGCCTTTCAGCTAGTAGTCAAGCGCTTAATTATTTACGCCACCCAGGGAACCGTTTATTGGTCTACATGTAAGGATTTTCGTTTTCTTCTCGTTCAGGCATAATCCATACTGAAGGCTGTAATCTTAGACTTTCATCAGTAAGTGCTTCACGTTGTCTTCATTTTTGGGAAGCAAGATGTGCCATCTACATATTGAAGCTTGTTAATGAATCTTCCTCCAATCCTGATGCTGTTCTTATGAGTACCCTTATGTTGTTGTTAGGTGTTGCCAAATTGGTTCCGACTCATAGCAACCCTACGTACAACAGAACAAAGCACTGCCTGGTCCTGTGCCATCCTCACATTCCTTGCTATGCTTGAGCCCATTGTTGCAGCCACTGTGTCAATCCATCTATTTGAGGGTCTTCCTCTCTTTCACTGACTCTCTACTTTACCAAGCACGATGTCCTTCTCCAGGGACTGGTCCCTCCTGATAACATGTCCAAAGTATGTGAGACAAAATCTCACCATCCTCACTTCTAAGGAGCACTCTGGCTGTACTTCTTCCAAGACAGATTTGTTAGTTCTTTTGGTAGTCCATGGTATATTTAATATTCTTCACCAACACCATAATTCAAAGGCATCAATTCTTTTTTGGTCTTCCTTATTTATTGTCCAGCTTTGGCACGCATATGAGACAACTGAAAATACCATGGGTTGGGTGAGGTGCACCTTAGTCCTCAAAGTCATATCTTTGCTTTTCAACATTTTAAAGAGATCTTTTACAGTAGATTTGCCCAATGCAATAAGTCATTTGATTTCTTGACTGCTGTTTCCATGGGCGTTGATTGTGGATCCAAGTAAAATGAAATCCTGGACAACTTCAGTCTTTTCTCCATTTATTATGATGTCGCTTATTGGTTCAGTTGTGAGGATTTTTGTTTTCTTTATGTTGAGGTGTGATCCATACTGAAGGCTGTAGTCTTTGATATTCATCAGTTCACCTAGTGCTTCAAGTCCTCTTGCTTTCAGCAAGCAAGGTTGTGTCATCTGTTTATCGGAGGTTGTTAATGAGTCTTCCTCCAATCCTGATGCTGTGTTCTTACGTTCTTCTTCACATAGTCCATCTTCTCAGATTATTTGCTCGGCATACAGATTGAGTAAGTATGGTGAAAGGATACAACCCTGACGCACACCATCCTTATGAGTACTCTATAATTGATCAAAACATAACTACAATATGAGCAGACCAATAATTCTAACGTACACATCACTTTTCAAATACTTAATGTCACAGTTAGTTTTAAATCTAATAACTTGATGACTATAAAGTAATGACGGTTAGTGGAAGCCTCCCTTCTTCCCCCACAAAGTCTCCCTCTTCTGTGTTCCACCACCAATAGTCCTATCACTTTATCGAAGTTCTTGCATATCGATGCTGCAAAATGTTTGTGTATGTGTGGGGTGTGTGTGTTTGTGTGTGTGTGCGTGCCTGAGCTTGGGAGCAGTGATTGGGTCTTGCATTTATTTACGGCACGTAACAAAGTTCTTGGGAAATAGGCACTCAATAAATGGTACTAAAATTTAACTTTCAAGTTTCATCCCATTCATGCATTTATTAAATACTGAGCGAGTCACTACATATGCTAAAGGCACTGTGGGGATGGGCAGAGATTTAATTCAATAAGAATAATACACATATATGAGTCGGAACCAACTTGACAGCACCTAAGAACAACAATAGCTAGTGGAAAGTGGACGCCAGTGACCAACAAATCCTGTGAAATACATCGTTCAGTATCTTTCATGGTCTCCTGTCCCTTGTCAGAATGGAACAGAGTCTCTCAGGGAAATCTTGGGAGTACTGCAGTAAACACGGACAATTATGAGATGGAAAGAGCCAGGGTCTAAGAATATGTGGAGCAGGGTTTTACTCCTCTACCTCTAATACTTAAAACTTTTTGTGAGGAAGAAATAAACATGTTATTTACCGAGGGGAAAAAAAGAATAATATACATATAGCAATACAAAAAGGACAGACTTCAGATCTTCCTGTAAAGCAGAAACCTAGTGGAAATTGTGCGAGGTGACCCGGACACCCAGGTTCCTCTGCTCCCCTTTTTGTTCCCCATCGACCGGCTCAGTTCCGGCTACTTCCGGCTACTTTAGTCTGGGTGGGAGAGCGAGAGCGAAGGTGTTTGGGAGAAGCCTCGCCCAGCGGCGATAGATTAGTCAGGCCTCAGAAAGATGGCGTCCTCGGAGCAGGCTGAGCAGCCGAGCCAGGTAAGGGGAGCCGGACTGCCCCGCTGTAGGGGCGGGGACCTCGGCTGGAGGGGGCGCTCGGCATGCTGCCGGGAGGCAGGTGGGGACCCCCAGCTTCCGAAATTGGAGGCCCGGGTCTCTTGTCCCCTCCCGAACCCCGCCCCTCCTCGGATCCTCCCCGCCCGGTCCCTCTCCCTATGACCCCTCTTTGACCACATTCCCGAGCCTGGGTTCGGGAGTTCGGCCGCGTCCGCGGGTCCGCACTTCCCGTCTGCCGGCCCCTCCGGCCGTACTTGCGCTTGGGGACAGTGGCGGAACCCTTGTGAATTCCCCACCCTTGAGCTGCGAGGGCCCCTGCTTGAGCAGTGGGGGTGAGAGGCTAGATCGCTTCAGGCTGTCCCCTCCGGGGAGGGGCCGGACTCCATCAGGATTCCCACTCCCTCACAACCTCAGCGTCTCGGGGTTGCCCCGCTGCCAGCTTCTTCGTCTTTAGTCACCTTTCGCTCCCTCCTCCAAGTTGGAGGATTGGGACTGTACTTGGACCCTCCCTGCGCTGAGAGGAAGGGGACGCACTGTAAACAACCGACGCCCCCAGGCTATCATCACTTCCTTGGATTTGGTATTCTCGGCCAAGAGTTCCACTCTAGCCTTTCACCCACAGATCCCAGTCCAGTAAGGGGACTGTGAGGAGCAGTGTTCACGCTTATGCATCTGCTTTTAGAAAGCAGTGGATGATGAGGCCTCTGAAGGGATTTATGTAGTCCATAGGTGAGGTGGGGTGGGGTGAGGTGAGTTGAGGAGGAAAGGGATAAGAGGTACCTTACATTTACCAAGTGTGTGGTATCACGCTGAACACAATTTAGGTTTATTACCTTGTTTAATGCCCATCACAACCTTTATGAAGACAATTAATCCTCATTTTGCAGACATGTATTCTAAGGTTTTGTCACTTGCCTAAAATCATGCCCCTGATTGAGTCTGGTTTTGAACCCAGGTCTGTCTAGTCAGCCATATATGTGTAGATTTAGTTAGAGGATTAAGAAAATGGTTGCAACCTGGGACCTGATCATTCATCTTTTACTTCCTTAAAACATCTTTAAAAGTTTTCAGCAGCTTACTCTTGTATCACTTCCTTCCTAGGCAGAAGAACTCCAGCAGGTGTTTCTTACAGTCTTATTTTTCATGATGCGCCTATTTCAGGAACTGCACTTATAGGATTCAGTGTGTGCCCCAGGCCAGGAAGAAGATGCCTGTATTGTAACAAGTGGAAAATAACTAGGGCTGTCTCTGGTCTTTTCTCTGTCAGAAGTTCTGGAGTTTGGAAAGTGTTTTTAGAGAAGGGGCCCTCCTTTCTTGCCTTACCCTACTAAGTTTGCCGAAATGCTGAGGCCTTTCAGATTCTGGGCTTCTCTAAACTGATAAGTGTTAGGAACACCCACAGGCTATGACTGAAAGGTAACTTTAGGGCATTTAATTTGCCAGTGCTATGAAAGTTGCTAAAAGTCTTGCCACTTGGAGCCATTGCAGTGCCCAAGGATTCCTTTGGTTCTGGCCGTTGTCCTCTCTGTTCATGTGGAAAAGGACCTAAGCCCCTTTAAAGGGGTTTGGCCAGCACTTATTTGGTTTTCAGCTCTGCTTCTCCTTTGCCCTCCTTTCCAAAGCTGGTAGAGATGGTATGGCATCAGAATATGCTGGCAGCCTGGGGGAAACACTTGAACTTCCCGTGAGTTCTCCCTTGAAATTCTATCAATGTCTAACAATAACCTCCAAAAGCACGCTTCTTTTTTCTCTGTTTTTGTTTTGGTGAAAGTTTATACACACCAAAACAACTGCCAATACAACAGCTTCCTCATTTACAATGCGGGGATATTGATTACATTTTTCTTTTTGTGCCCCCATTATCACTACCCTTTTTCAAATTATTCCACCACCATTAAGGTAAAGTCAACGGCCCCCCCCCCCCCCCCGTCCCCAAAAAAGAGCATTGTCTAGTGGATTCTGACTCATAACAACTCTACAGGACAGAGTACAACTGCCCCATAGGGTTTCCAAGGCTGAATTCAGTGCCCCCCAGACAAATGCGCACTTTTTAAGTGAACCCAGTTCTCTTTAGCATTTGCTTGTTTCATTTTTCAGTCCTAATCAATCTGGTAGAATGGGATCGAAAGAACTGTTTGGATAATATAGCCCCCAAACCTAGTTTGTATGTGAGAAGAGCTGCATAGGTCAAACCTGTGGAGTTGAGCCAGTATTCTGTCTCAGAAAACTTGTTAATTGGCCTTGTGGCATCAATCTCTGGTTTCAAAAGATTAAGGGTGAATAGCCCTCTCTCCCCTTGATAGGTAGTTTAGAGCATAGACTATGAAGCCAGTCTCCCTGGCTTAGAATTCTAGTCCCACTGTTATCAGATGTGTAATCTTGGGCAAGTTACTTAACTTTTCTGGCCTTAATTTCTCCATCTGTAAAATAGTAATAATAGTGGTACCTATCTCATAGGGTTGTTCTGAGGATTAAATGAGTGAATCTATGTAAACATGCTTACATAAATGTGTAAAAGTGCCTGACACAGAGTAAGTGTTAACTATTATTATTCAGTAATAGTTCCTGGGTGGTGCAAACAGCTGCTAGCTGAAAGGTTGGAGGTTTGAGCACACCCAGAGGTACCTCAGAAGAAAGCCCTGGCATTCTGCTTCCAAAAAATCAGCGATTAGAACCCCTGTGAAGCACAGTTCTACTCTGACACACAGGGGGTTACCATGAGTCAGAATTGACTCAACAGCAACTGGTTATATTGTTCAATAGACTGGATTTTCACTTAAATGGATCTAAACCTTTACTCAAGTCCTATTTTAACAGCTTTTAGGGTATGATTTTTTTGTATGTTGACTACCAATCTGAATTGACTTGTCGGTAATTAACAATCACAACAAAATGGGAGTAATGATAATTACTCTAGAAGGTTGACTGAAATCACAGATGTAAACACCATCTGGCACATACTTAAAAAAAAACCCACCAAACCTGTTGCCGTTGATTTGATTCCTACTCATGGTAACCCCATGTGCTTCATAGTAGAACTGCGCTCCGTAGTGTTCTCAATGGCTGTAATCTTATGGTGGTAGATCACCAGGCCTTTCTTTTGCAGTGCCTCTGGGTGGATTTGAACTGCCAACCTTTCAATTAGTAGCCAAGAGGAAACCATTTCTGACACCCAGGGATCTTTGGCACATAATAAGTGCTTAGTAAGTGTTAGTTTCCTTTCTCAAGTCTCTACATGTAGTTTTAGAAGTCTATTGAACTCTTAAATAGCAGCAGTTCAAAGAAGATATTTTCCCCTCTACTCTTAATTTTGAAAATTTTCTAACCTATAGAAATGTGGAAAGAATAGTATAGAGAACTCCTGTAAAACTGCCCGAAAAACCTTCACCAAGATACACCGTTTATTCACATTTTGCCACATTTGCTTTATTTCAGTCTATTTATGTATCTTTTTTGAAGTATTTGTACGTAAGTTACAGACATCATGATATTTCGTCCTACAGTACTTCATGTTGTCTCTCATAAAAGTAAGCTTGTTCCCCCACATAACCACAATGCCATTATCACTCAAGAAATTTAGTATTGATACGATAATGTGATCTAATGTACAGTCTACATTTAAATTTTCTCCATTTAAAAAAAATCAGATCCAGTCAAGAAACCAGGATAGCATTGATTTGTCTCTTTACTTGCCTTTAATCAAGAATGGTTCCCTAGACTTTTTTTTTAAATTTTTTACTCAGGTTTAGCATATATCCAGGAAGTGCACAAATCCTGATTGTACACCTTGAATTCTCACCAAGTGAACACACTTGTGTAACCAGTATCCAGATCAAGAACTAGAATATTGTCAGGACCTCAAGCCCCCTCAAGTCCCTCCCAGTCACTTTCCCAATCCCTCAGAGGTTACCCCTATCCTGACTTAGCATAGATACATTTGGGGTGGTTTGAACTTTATATAAATGGAATCATAAAGTGTACCAGGCTTCTTTCACTCAGTATTATGTTTATGAAATTCATCTGTTACCGGTAGTTCATTATCACTGCTATAATATATAGTCATTATGTTGTATAAACATACTTAACCATTTATTTATCCACGCTATTTTTTAAATTTTTATTTTATTGTACTTTAAGTGAAAATTTACAATTCACGTTTATGTGAAAGTTTACAATTCACGTTAGTCTGTCATACAAAAATTTATTCATACATTGTTTTGTGACCCTTATTGCTCTCCCTATACTGTGACAGCGCACTCCTCCTTTCCATGCCTGATTTCCCGTGCCCATTCAAACAGCTTATTCATGCTATTCTTAATGGTCATTTAGGTTGTTTCAGACTTTTGGTTATTTACAAATAGTGCTACTGTGAAAATACTTGTACGTCTATTTGTGAACATATGCGTGCATTTCTGGTGAGTTGAACTGCCTTTTTTTGGTTTTTCGTGATATTGACATGTTTGGAAAGTCCAGGCCACTTGTTTTGTAGAATGTTCCACTCTCTGGATTTGTTTGATTTGTTTCCTCATGTTTAGCCCCAAATTAAACAATTTTTGTGAGAATTTTATATAGGTAACATTGTATCCTCTCAGTGAATCCCATCAGGAGGCATGTGATGCCAGTTTTATTGAGGATGATAAGTTTGATTGCTTGGTTAGGAGGGGTATCTATCAGATTACTCCATTGTAAAGATAACTTTTTCTAAATTTGTCACTTTCTTTGTGACTTTGCTAATATTTTTAATACCTTATCGAGTGACAGAGTCCTCGTCGCTGAAAACCTTATTGTGGAATTCCAGCAGGTGTGTTGTGGTCAGTTTGATGAGTTTTGATAAATTTATATGGCTGTGTAACCACCACTACAATCAAGATAAAGAACAAGTCCACCACCCCTAAGTGTTCCTTTATGCCTCTTCCCAGTGAATCCCCACCTCTGGCCCCAGGAAACCTGAAGTGCTTTCTGTCACTGGAGATTATATTTGTCTTTCCTAGAATTTCATAACTACTGTATATACTCTTGTGTCTGGCTTCTTTTGCTCAGAATAATGTTTGTGAAATTCATCCATGTAATTCATTACTTTTTATTACTGAGTAGTAGTCCATTGTATGAATGTGCCATAGTTTGTTAATTCCTTCATCAGTTGATGGACATTTGGGTTGTATTAGTTATCTATTGCTGCATAGCAATATTACCAAATTTAGCAGCTTAAAATAACACACATTTATTGTCTCACAGTTTCTGTGAGTTAGGGCAAGGTTTAACTGGGTCTTACAAGGCTGCAATCAAGGTATCTGCTGGGACTGTGGTCTCATCTGAGGCTTGACTGGGGAAGGATCTGTTCAATCATTATTGGGAGCATTCAGTTCGTTATGGGCTGTCAGACAGAGGGTTTCAGTTTCTTGCCGGCTGTCAGCCAGAAGCTGTCCTCATTTTCTTGCTACTTGGATCTGCCCAACATGGCCACTTGCTTCCTCAAATTCAGTAAGGGAAAGATAGTTTCTTAGCAAAACGGACTTTATAGTCTTATGTAACATGGTCACATGCGTGTAATTTTGTATGTACCATTACCTTTGTTCTGCTGTATGGGCCCAGAAGCAAGTCACAGGTCCTGCCCATACTCAAGGGGAGGGAACCACACCAGGGCGTGAATACTAGGAGGTGAGGATCTTGGGGGCTACCTTAGTCTGTCAGCTACAGGATTGTTTCCAGTTTGGGCTACTGTGAATATTCATGTATGTTTGTGAGGACATGTCTTTATTTCTCTTGGTAAATACCTATGAATGGAATTGCAGGATCATATGGTAAGGGTATGTTTATAAGAAACTGCCTAAGTGTTTTTGTGAAGTGGCTGTACTATTTTTCATTCCCACCAAAGTGTATGAAAGTTCCAGTTTCTCCATATCCACACCAACGCTGATTTTTGTCCGACTTTATAATTTTAGCCATTCTAGTGGGTGCGTAGTGTTATTTCATCATGATTTTAACTTGAATTTCTGTGATGACTAATAGTACTGAGCATCTTTTCACGTGCTTATTGGTGAAGGCTAAGGTTCATTTTTTCCCACGTGAATTCCAACGTTGCTTGTTGAAAAGTTTTATCTTTTTGCTGTTGAATTATCTTGCCACCTTGTAAAAAATCAAATATTTGTATATGCATTAGTCTGTTTCTGGGCTCTGTTCTGTTCTGTTGATCTGTATGTCTATCTGAATGCCAGTAACACACCATGTTTATTGCTGTAGCTTTGTAGTAAATCTTGAAATCAAGCAATGTAAAATCTTGTAACTTTATTTTCAAAATAGTTTTGGCTCTTCTAGGACGTTTGGTCCTTCCCACCTCCATGTCGGTTTTACAGTTTATCATTTCTTACAGAAAAGCTTGTTGAGATTTTTATTGGGATTGTCTGGAATCTATAGATCAATTTTGGGGAGAATTTATATCTTAACAATATTGATCTTCCAATTCATTAACATTATATATCTCTCCATTTATTTAGATCTTCTTTGATTTTCTCAATATAGCCACTCCTCACTTATTGACTATCCTGTCATCTGACATTTCCAGTTTATGACAATAGCAAAAAATCGACTACCCGACTATTTTGTGCATTAATAACGTATGTCTGGCAGTAACGAATGCCGAGGTGTGAGGCAAGAGTAACATTGACTGTGATGGTTAAGGTTATGTGTCAACTTGGCTGGGCCATGATTATCAGTGGTTTAGAAGTTCTGTAATGATGTAATTTGGCAGTTATGTAACGATGTAGTCATCTTCCATTTTGTGTCCTGATGTGGTCATCCTCCATTGTCACATAACGCTAATTTTCACATAATGCCAATTTTCACATAATGACCTGGTCTTTGGAACCTAACTATGTCAATAAGTAAGTGGGTGTAAATGTGTTGTAGTTTAAAGTGTGTAGGCCATGTACACATTTTGTTAAATTCATCTCTAAGTGTTTCTCATTTTCTTGGATGCGATCATACTTGTAGATTTTATTTTTTAATTTCACTTATAATTGTCCAATGATAGTGTATAGACATAAAATAGACTTTTTATATAGGCCTTGTATCCTGTTTGTTGTTGTTGTTAGGTGCCGTCGAGTCTGTTCCGACTCACTGCAACCCTATAGGACAGAGCAGAACTGTCCCATAGGGTTTCCAAGGAGCGGCTGGTGGATTTGAACTGCCAACCTTTTGGTTAGCAGCTGAGCTCTTAACCACTACACCACCAGGGCCCCTGTATCCTGTTACTTTGTTAAATTCATTTATTGTAGTAGCTTTTTTTGTAGATTCCTTATAATTTCTCCTTAGATGATTGTATCTTTTAACAACAACAACAAAAGTTTTATTTTTTGCTTTCCCATCTGTATGCCCTTTATTTTTCTTGCCTTATTGCATTGTCTAAAACTTCTAGTACAATGTTGAAAGGAGTGGAGAGAGTAGACATTCTTGCCTTATTATTGATGTGAGTGTTTCACACTTAAGTTTGATGTTACCTATATGTTTTCTGTAAGTGTCCATTATGAAGTTAAGGAAATTCAACTTTTGTTTTTGGTTTGCTGAGGATTTTTTTTTAAATCATATGTGTTTTGAATTTTGTCATGGTTTTTTTTTTTTTAAATCTATTGGGATGATCATGTGGTTTTTCTCCTTTATCCTGATAATGTAGTGATCTATGCTGATTGATGTTTCAAATATTACACCATTCATTGGTTAAATTCCACTTGGTCATGATGTTAAATTCCACTTGGTCATAATGTGTTATCCTTTTTATATATTGCTAGATTTGTCATATTTTGTTAAGAGTTTTTGCATGTTGTTGAGGGATATTGTTTTGTAGTTTGTATGTATATGTATGTGAAATCTTGGTTTTTGGTATCAAGGCAATGCTTATCTCATAGAATGAATTGGGTAGTTTTATTTTTTTTTGTTATGTTTTCTCAAAGAGTTGGTATAAAATTGGCATTATTTCTTACTTAAATATTTGATAGAATTCACCAGTGAAGCCATCTGGGCGTACAGTTTTCTTTGTGAGAACGTTTTAAATTATGTATTTTAATTTCTTTAGTAGATATGACTATTAAACTTTTCTGTTTGTTCTTGAGTCAGTTTTGTTATGTCTTTCAAAGACTATGTCTGTATCATTTTAGTTCTTGAATTTATTGGTTTAAAGTTGTTCATAATATTTTCTTATTATCTGTTAAATGTCTGTAGGATCTGTAGTGATTTCCCCCTTTATGTTCCTGATAGTGGAAATTAGTGTCTTCTCTCTTTTCTCTTGATCCAGCCAGAGAGAAGTTTATAAATTTTAATACTCTTTAAAAAGCCAGCTTTTATCTTATTGATTTACCTGTATTGTCTATTTCACTTATTTCTTTTCTTCTATTTAATTTGGGTTTTCATTGGCTGTTCTTTTTCTAGTTTCTTAAGGCAGAAATTTAGATAATTGATTTTGTACTTTTCTTCCTCTCTAAAGTCAGTGTTTAAAGCTGTGAATTTCCCTTTAAGCACTACTTTAGCTGCATTCCACAATTTTATGAACTTTATGTTTTCATTTTCATTCAGTTCAGAATATTTTTAATTTCACTTGTAATTTCGTCCTCGGTGCATGGTTATTTAGAAGTCTGTTGTTTAATATCCAAACGTTTGGGATATTTCCAGATTTTTTTTTCTAACTGATTTGTAGTTTAATTCTCTTGTGGTCAGAGAACATAGTGTTTGATTTCAAACCTTCTAAATTTGAGATTTGTTTTATGGTCTATCTTTTTTCCTTGTACAATTGAAAATAATGTGTATTTCACTGTTGTTGGGTAAAGTGTTTCTTAAATGTCAAATAGGCCATATTGATTGATAGTGTTATTCAAGTCTTTTATATCCTTACTGACTTTTTCACTGAGGAGAGAGGAGTATTGAAGTCTCCAACTGTAATTGTGGATTTGTCTATTTATCTTTTTAGTTTTGTCTGATTTTGTTTTATGTATTTTGAAGTTGTGTTATTGGATGCATACTTAGTTAGGATTTTTATGTCTTTTTCATAAATTGACATAATTGTTTGTATGGTATATTTCTTTCAATCCTTTGGCTTTTAACCTATGGACTTTTGTTTAAAGTGAGTGTCTTGTAGGTCTTACTCCCTTACCCCCACCCCAGTGTGACAATCTGCCTTTTATTTGGAATGGTTCATTTACATTTAAGGTAAATGTAGATATGGTTGGGTGTAAGTCTACCATCTTGCTATTTTTTTCTATTTGTTTTTGTTTACTTTTCTTTTTTTTGGACTTCTTTTGGATTGAGTTGTTTATTAGGATTTCATTTTATCTCTACTATTGGCTTAGCTATACCTCTTTTTTTGTTGTTTATTTATTAGCGATTGCTGTAAAGTTTACAATATGTGACTTTAAGTTATCACAGTGTACTTTCAAATGATATACCGATTCACATGAAATGTAAGAACTTAACAACAGTATGCTTTCATTTCCTTTCTTATTCATTATTCTATTAGTGTCGTAGATTTTACTTCTACATATGTCATAAACCCCATAGTACATTGTTGTTATTTTTTATTTAAACAGTTATTTTAAAATTTTTAAAAAATTATTTAAAACATCTTTTATATTTACTAACGTATTTACCATTTCTAGCATTCTTCTTTTGTGTAGATCCCAATTTCCATTTGGTATGTTTTCCTATTGTTTAAAGAACTTCATATTACACTTCTAGTATTACAGATGTAAGTTGTTGCTGTTGAGTTGTTTCTGACTCATGGCAATCCCATGTGTTTAAGATTTTTGTTTCTTTAAATTTTATTTATTTTGTTGCTGTTGTTGAGAATATACACAGCAAAAACCAAAACCAAACCAAACCCCTTGCGTCAAGTTGATTCCGACTCATAGCGACCCTGTAGAACAGAGAACTGCCCTATAGGGTTTCCAAGGAGTGGCTGGTGGATTTGAACTGCCGAGCTTTTGGTTAGCAGGCATAGCTCTTAACCACTATGCCACCAGGGCTTCATACACAGCAAAACATACACCAATACAACAGTTTCTACTTGTACTATTTAGTGACATGGATTACATTCTTCAAGTTGTGCAACCATTCTCACCTTTCTTTTCTGAGTTGTCCCTCCCTCATTGACATAAACGCATTGCCACCTAAGGTTCCCATCCAATCTTTAGAGTTGCTGTTGTCAGTTTGGTCCATATAGATAGTTCTTAAAAGAGTGTAATGCTCAAGGCAGACCTTTATTTACTAGTCAAGCTAAACTATTGTTTGATTCTAAGAAATTTTAGGAGCTATTTTTGGTTCAGCCTTCAGAGATTATCTCAGGGCAGTAGTTTCAAGGGTTCATCCACCCTCCATGGTTCTAGAAAGTCGAGAGTCTGTGAGAATTTTAAATTATGTTCTGCATTTTCCCCCTTTTGATCAAGATTATTCTATGGAATCTTTGATCAAAATGGTCAGTAATGGTAGCCAGGCACCATCCAGTTCTTCTGGTCTCATGGCAAAGGAGGCAATTGTTCATGGAGGCAGTACTCCATAGGGTTTTCAGTAGCTGTAATCTTATAGAAGTAGATCACTAGGTCTTTCCTTGATGGTGCTGCCTTGTTGATTAAAACCACCAACCTTTAGATTAGTAGACAAGTACAAACTTTTTATGCCACCCAGTGACTCTAGGTTGTTGTTTGTTGTTGTTAGTTGTTGTCAAGTCATTTCAGACACATGATGACCCTATGCGTGCAGAATAGAATTGCTCTGTAGGGTTTTCAAGGCTGTGACCTTTTGGAAGCAGATTACCAGGCCTGTCTTCTGAGGTGCCTCTGGGTGGGTTTGAACTTCCAACCTTTTGGTTAGTAGTTCAGCACTTAACCATTTGTGCCACTCAGGGACTCCTAGTACAAGTATACCATTGACAAATTCTCCCAGTACTCTCTCTTTTTTTTTCTTCTTCTTAATTTTGTATTCATTTTGAAAGCTATTTTCATTGGGTATAGAATTCTAAGATGACACTTGCCCCTTCTCACAGGCCCCCTCCCCCAATTTAAAAATATCGTTCCATTGTATCCTGGCTTGCATAGTGTCTGATCAGAAGTCTGTAGTCATTCTTAATCTTTGTTACTGTGTAATATTTCTCTTTTTTTCTGACTGCTCATAAGAAATTCTCTTTCCTGAGTTCTCAGTAATTTGATTATGATGCGTCTTCGTGTGTTTTTCTTTGTGTTTACTCTGCTTGTGGGTTTGTAGTTTTCATCAAACTTGAAAATTTTTTAGACATTATTTCTTCAAGTGTTTTTTTTTGCCTCTTTTTTTTTTTTCTTGAGGCCCCAGGTGGTACAAATGGTAAATATGCTTGGCTGATAACCAAAAGGTTGGAGATTCAAGTCTGTCCAGAGATGTTTCGGAAGAAAGGCTTGGTGATTTACTTCCAAAAAAATCAACAACTGAAAACCTAATGGAACACAGTTCTACTCAGACACACATGGGTTGCCATGAGTCAGAGTTGACTTAATGGCAACTGAACTGGTCCTTTTTTTTCTGGGCCTCCAATTACATGTTTATTATACCACTTGATATTATTCCATAGATCACTGAGGCTCTGTTTTGTTCTTTTTGGCAGTCTTTTTTCTCTCTGTCCTTCATTTTGGTTAACTCCTATCACTGTGCCTACAAGTGTACTTTTCTTTTGCAGTGTCTAATCTGTAATTCCTATTCAGTGAAATTTTTACTTCATATACTATATTTTTCATTTCTAGAAGTTCTGTTTCTTTTTATACCTTACATTTCTCTCCTCACTCTGTTTGTGTTTTCCTTTAAATACTTGAATATAGATATAGCACCTGTTTTAATGTCCTTGTCTCCTAATTATATCTTCTAGTTTTTCTTATTACTGTGGGTGATATTTCCCTGTTTCTTGGCATAGGTTATGATTTTTGATTGAATGCTAAATGTTGTTAAGTTTACATTGTTGAGTGTCTGGATTTTGTGGACTTACTTTAAGGACTTTTAGGCATGATTCTGGTGGTAGTTAAGTTACTTGTGATTCAGTTTGATCCTTTCAAGTCCTCTTTGTAATCTTTGTTAAGGTGGATTTAGGGTAGCCTTTACTCTAGGGACAGAGCCCTCATGGTGCCAGTGGTTAGCATTTGGCTGCTAACCAAAATGTCGGTAGTTCGACTCCACGAGCTGCTTCTGGAAACCCTATGGGGCAGTTCTGCTCTATCCTATAGGGTCGCTGAGTCAGAATCGACTTGCTGGCAACGAGTTTTTTTTTTAACTTTACGGATAATTTAACTCCACTACCAAAATGTAACTCTTCTGGGTAACTACTAAATGCCCTGAATGATCAGCAAGGCACCTGTCTTATGCTGGGTTCTCTAGAGAAGCAAAACCAGTGAGGCATGTCTCTCTCTCTCTGTGTGTGTGTGTCAGGGAGATGGCTCACGTGGTTGTAGAGGCTGGAAAGTCCCAAGTGTATGGGTCAGGCATCTGGTTGGAGGCTTTTCCTGACTCACATAGCTACAGGGGCTGATGAACCTAAGATGAGCAGCTCAGATGGCAGGCTCCTGGCTCACGGGCTGTAGAGGCTGATGAATCCAAGATCGGTAGGCAATACAACAAGCTGCTGGCTCAAGTCCCAAGAACTGGAGGTCAGATGATGATGAGCTGGATGCAGGATCCAGAGTGTGCAAAAGCCAGCGAGCTTTGCCAGAAAGTCCGTATGTATTGGATACAGGCCACACCCCCAAGAAAACTCCCTTTCAATTCATCAGCTACTCAGCAGATCTCATCATGGAGGTGATTACATTATATTAGATCTCATTATGGAGGTGATTACCTCATTACGTAGCTACCAAACTACATCATAACTGCCAAACCACTGAGAATCATGGCCCAACTAAGTTGGCACACAACCTGAACCATCAATACTCTACTGGCTGGTTGGGACTTGTGAGCCCTGTATGAGTTCTGGTTTAACTGTTCAGCTTTTAGCTCTCTTGTCACTCTTTTTTTTTTTTTTTTTGTCCTTGTGGCAAAAAAGATTTGTGCATGCACAAATCTTAGTACTCAGCAAAGACTCAAGGGAACCTCTAAGCAGACTTCTGGAGCTCTTTGTTACATATTTCTCTCTTCTCTGGAACTCTGTCCTACAACTTTCAGCTGCCTTAGACTCCCTGATCTTTGATCTCTGTCTCCTCAACTCAGTGAGACCACTGTGCTCTGCTTGGGATCCCCTCCCTCTCTCCTTGGTCTTAAATGTACCTCCCTGCAGAAAGCCAGGGTAGTCTTAGAGCTCTCATCATTGTTCTACCAGAGATCACGGGTCTGTATTGCTTGCTGTTCAGTGTCCACAAACAGGGATTTTATTTATTTTGTTCAGTTTTCTAGTGGTTTACAGCGGGAGGGTAAATATGATCCTTGTTACTTCATCATGGCCAGAAGCAGAAGTCCATTGGTTGATTTTGAGCAATAGTGTTACATGATAGAATTTATATTCTCTCACTTAATCCTGAATGTGAAGTAGGTGGTATTATTCCCACTATTCCCATAGATGAAGAAACTGAGGCTCAGAGAGGTCGAGCAGTATACCCCACATCACTCCATCATTAGATTATTTGAACCTAGATTTTTCTGATGCCAAAGCTCATGCACTTTTTGCTGTACCACTCTCTCTCAAGAAATGTTTGTTGAATTGAATCTTAGTTGCCCCAGAAAAGCACCGTAGGCCAGGTTGATTTAGGACATACCCAGAGTTGCAGTCACTTGGCAGACATAGGATGAGTACTTCTAGATCTGGAGGTTCTGCTGATTGCTCAAGCCTACATGCTGTTTGTGAGATTGGCCTTTGTTGTGCAGCAGAGTGAACACCTGGGAACACTTCCTAGTTGGGGGAAGGTCACTACCTTGGCAGCAGGAGAAAGAGCATCTTCGTTTCTATCAAACTAAAAGCATTTCTCTCTTTGCCACTGTGGTCCTTTTTTGCTTGTTTAAAGCAACCTTATGCTTTTGCTTTTCTTTCCTCCTTGCTCTCCCCATTCTTGCCCCTAATGATCCTGAATGTGGGTTATCTTGGAGCCTACTTCTTATACCTTTGCAATATACCTCACCTGGTGATTTCTAAACCTTACTGTGAACTACCCTGTGAAGATTTTCACCATCAAGTTGGAATTTAATTTGTAGGGATTTATCCCAAACCAGAAAATAGGCTTGACCACTTTATAGGGGTTGATGGACAGGCAGGTGTTTGAGAGGTATTGAGTTTTTGTAAAAGCTGAACTGGCGAGACTGGTGGACTTGCGTGAGCTTGGGAATATAGCTTCTCCTGACAACCAGTTAGCTCCTCAGACCTTTGCTCCTCTTTGAAGCAGCATCTAGATGCTGAAGATGGGAGTCTGCCCACCTCCTCAGCGCAAGGAAGCAGAATGGCCAGGACGCTCCGAGGGGTCCTATTGGTGTTTTGGGTGGAATGGTTCTTTGTTGAGTGCATTGCGGGATATTGAACATTCCTTGCCCCTGCCCTCTAAATGCCAGTAGGAGTTTCCTAGTCATTGTAGTAACCAGAAGCATCTCCACACATTCCCAGATGCCCCCTGGAGGTGATACTGCCCTGGGGTTGAGAACCACTGGGCATTGACAGTAGGCCAGGTTTGTGTTAGGCTGTAGGTGAAATTTCCAGGAACGGGCACCACCAGGGTCCTCTGCTTGCTGTCACTTGGGTTTGTATACAGAGCGGCTCCTTTGTTTTAGTTTTTTAAATTAAAAATAAAAAATTAAGCATGTATTGATTGAATACCAGTGACACTTTTGTTGCTGAAGATATAACCTTCAATAACATGATAAAGTGCCTGCCTTGAAGGAACTTAAAATCTAGTGGGAAGGATAAATAGAAAACTAGTTACTCGAATAAATAATTATAGATAGTCTCATCAGGGAAATAAGCATGGAGAGAGGTAGGCATGAGGACTATTTTGGATCAGGTCATGAAGAAATATTGTTCTCAAGGATATGGAGACAGGAAATGGGGTATGGTCCACTTCAGACTGCAGAAATTTCATCCAGAATGTACACAGCATTGAGCAATTCCCAGATTGGTGAAAAGTCCTCTGTGAGTTCACAGATAAGGTCTGAATGACTTGACCTCAGAGGACACCATGAGTTGGAGTACAATTCAGAGAAATGCTTGCTCCTCTCTAGGCAGCCCTGAGATTGAGCTTGAGGGTCTGGCTGTGGTGTGCTGAGACTTCAGAAGGCTCTGGAAGGAATTTGGAGAGCCTTACTGTTTAAAGTTCCTTTGTGGAGATATGCACACACATACATGCCTTTCAAGGAGCTCTGGTGATGCAATAGTTAAGTGCTAAGCTGCTAACCGAAAGGTTGACAGTTCGAACCTACGCAGTGGCTCCATGGGAGAAAAGACCTGGTAGTCTGCTTCCATAAAGATTACAGCCTAGAAAACCCTATGGGGCCGTTCTGCTCTGTCACATTGGGTCACTATGAGTTGGAATTGACTTGACGGCCCCTACCAACAACACATACCTCTTAGATTCTTTTTAGATATACTTGGAAGAATACATAAGAATACCAGTATTAGTGGTGATTCCCCCAAGGAATGAGGGGACTGAGTGTTGGAGGGAGAGAGAGACTTTCTCTTTTTTTTTTAATATTTAAATTTTATTTGTTTTTTAAGCAGAATACATTTACATGGTTCTCAATTTAAAAAGGTACAAGAGGGTATATGATGAAAGAGACTTACTTGGTACTGTGAACTCTTTGAAGTTTTTACCTCTGGCAAATATTAGCTATTCAAAACAGATGAACTAATTTTAAAAGAAGTTCTTGGTGATCATGATTCACAGTGATTAGATACATCTCAGGAAGAAAGTCTTGGGTTAAGTCAGAACGATGCTGCTTAAATCCTGGTTTAGTTTGTTTTGTCTAGTCAAATAACCTACATTATTATTCATGGAGTAGGATTAAGGTTGTTGCTTAACAAAATGTGGTCTAAACAAAACTTGATTATTTTGATTAAGTGTAAAGGTTCAAACTCCTGTAGTACCACTTACTAGCTGAGTCAGCATGGGTGAGTATTTAGCCTCCGTTTGCCCCATCTTCCTCATCAGCAATAATGTCATACATTTCTTGTGAGAATTAAACAAAAAATCTAAATATATGTTAGCATTTAGTGTTGTTGTTGTTGGATGCCGTAAAGTCTATTGCGAGTCATAGCGACTGTATATGACAGACTAGAAAAACCCTATGCCCCGTAGGGTTTTCTTGGCTGTAATCTTTAGGGAAGCAGATTGCCAGGTCTTTCTCCCATGGAAGCTCTGGTGTGAATGCTAGAAGAGGTTGAGCCTACTGTGGGACATGTTAATTCCAAGACGAAGCATGAAGGCAGTTGGATTTATAACTCACTGGAGTCTGGGTAGAGATCTAAATGTGTGAGCGATTGGTGCATGGAGCCTTGGGGGAAGGAGAGAGGGAAAGCTTGCTCAGATTCTCTGAGATTGATCTACACTTTCTAGATAGTGTCAGGCTGGCTAACTTTATTAGTAGATCCCTTGCTACTGAGCTCTGTGTCAGCTATGTGGTGGTAACTGGGGGTGAGGAGATCTTTGGGGACCCTCTGTGGATGGGGCTGTCTCCTCTCCCACCTTCTGCCCTTCCTCCTAGAAGGCTTGGGACTTGCTATCTGAACTAGCTGGGAGGAGGATGGAGGATGCTTTCTGAGACACATAGATTAGCCGCACTTGTCTGGACATTATCTGTAGATAATCGGAAATTGACTTGAACATCAGTAACAGTAAACTAATCATAACTCACTCAAACTGCTTGTTTTATTCTTTTGGAGATTTGTAAATTTCTTCAGTCTGTGTATCTCTGTCTCTAGCTTGCTCTTTCTCCGCATTTTGGCCAGACCAGTCAAGAGTTAAAGGCAAATGTGAGGGTGAAGGATGAGTCCAGAGCAGGGAACAGTTTAGAGCCAGGCGAGTTGGCAATAGTAGTAGGAAGTGCCATGGTGCTGCCAACTTGCCTATAGGTTGATCTGTTTATCTGTCTGTCTGTCACTAGCTTATTTCCAAAAAGGATTTAAGATTGGGGCTTTCTCTAGAACTAAAACAATTTCCGAGGCCAACTCTTCAGACAGGGATTGGACTGGACTGTGGGACATAAAGTGATACTTGTGAGGAGTGTGCCTCTTAGGTCAAGTAGATACAAGAGACTAAACGGGCAGCTTCTGTCCGGAGGTGAGATGGTAAAGCAGAGAGGGTTAGGAGCTGGTTGAATGGACAATGGGGAATCGGGTGGAAAGGAGGAGTGTGCTGTCACAGTGTGGGGAGAGCAATTAGAGTCACAGAACAATGTATGTATAAATTTTTGTATGGGAAAAAAAAAAAAAAAAGACTGGGGCTTTCTTTACTACTGTAGGGTGTCATCAGTGACAGGTGAGAAATGAGAATCAGTATGTCAATAGTTACTTCCTGGCTCCAAATAGATGCTCAGAGGAAATCTTGAGCATGGGCAACTGGGGCCCCCTTGTGGCTGGATCTGGCTCTGCATTTTTGCTCTGGTTTTCTTCCCAGTCACCTCCAGCTAGGGAGGTGGCAACAAGGAGGCATTACCCCCTCTTAAAGCTTTTTTCTGGACTTCGCTATTTCCAAGGATTTTGTGATGGTCCTCTGCCCTGCTGCTCAGTTGGTGGTCTTGGGCCCTCCAAAGCAAAACCAAGCCTTCTTGTTCTTTAGGTGCTGTGACAGTTGAACCCAGAAACAATCTCTTCAGGCGAATCTAGACTCTCTGGGCTACTTCCTACAGGTAGTCCACCCCAGAATGGCCTATAGTTACGAAAAACTGTTGGTACTTGTGAGAAAGCAGTGTTTGTGGCTGCATTGGTGTGTGTTGCTTGAGAATAGAACATCTTTGTGTTTTACATGTCCATTGGGTGGCACTGTGATCTTATTTTTGTTTCTTTTTTTTTTTTGGGCAGCCAAACTCTGCTCCAGGAAGTGAAAATGTGCTGCCTCGAGAGCCACTGGTAAGTACTCAAGATATGTAGTATCATTTTCTAATAATTAAAATTCTATGTGTGTTTAAAGAAATCTTCTGATCCTGTGATTTTGCATCAGTACTGTCCCTTTAAGAGTAGGTGTTCTATGGAGACTAACTCTGTCAGTGACCTTTGACTTCTGATTTCTTTTCTAGGCCGAGTGAGGGTTAGAGATTAGTGAAATCTCTCCTTAGTAAAGCCTGTTTTTTTCTGTAACTAAAGCAGATCAGTAATCGTGAGATGCCTGAATCCAGTGGAAGCTGAGCTGGAGTGAGGTTGCTGAACTTTGGGCCTAACCAAGCGGCTACTTCATTGTCTAAAATAGCCATTCTCTTCTTCTCAGGGTGAGAGCACCTTCCCCTGCGCACCACGCCCCCCAGAAAAAAACAAAAAAACAAAAAACCCATTGCCGTCAAGTCAGTTCCATCTCACCATGACCCTATACCAAAACCAAACCCGTTGCCGTCGGGTCGATTCTGACTCATAGCGACCCTAAAGGACAGAGTAGAACTGCCCCATAGGGTTTCCAGGGAGTGCCTGGTGGATTCAATCTGCCAACCTTTTGGTTAGTAGCCATAGCTCAGAGCAGAACTGCCCATAGGGTTTCAAAGGAGTGGCTGGTGGATTTGAGCTGTCGACCTTTTTGTTAGCAACTGAACACTTAACCACTGTGCCACCAGGGCTCCGAGAACACCTTAGGTGGCCTTTAAAGAACAGGTTAAGGAGGGAGTTTGATGTTTGCCAGGTCTTCTGTGATAATAATTAGGTTTGTGATATTCATTACCAGCGTTAAACCAGTTGCCATCAAGTTGATTCCGACTCATGGCGACCTCATAATGTGTCAGAGTAGAACTGTGCTCATAGGGTTTTCAATAGTTGATTTATCGAAGTAGATCCCCAGGCCTTTCTTCCGAGGTGCCCCTAGGTGGATTTGAACCTCCAGCCTTTCCATTGGCAGCTGTTTGCACCACCCAGGAACTCCTTACCAACATTGTTTTCTTATAATACTGATAGAGAAGTAGCCTACTAAGTCCTAAAGACAATTTTCTTTACAAAACGCTTTTCCTTTAGTGTTCTGAGTCAGAGTCTCTACCTGGCCACGCCATTTTCATTCTATTCTGCATTTTAAGGTCTATGGCAGGTCTGTTGGCTGGGTAGTAAGACTGGTACTGTACAAGCCAGATAAGTTTTTTGTAGGGACCAGTTTAGGTTTAACTTTACAGAGCTTTTTTCCTTCTTTGAATAGTTCTAGCATGCTTAGGGATCCATCAGCAAACTTTGTTTCAGCAGGGCTTGTAGTTTTACCTGTTTTTCCTCACTCTCTTTCTGGCAGTAGTGGGAGGAGGTGACATGAGGTCTTTAGCTGGTATGAACAAGTCTGAATTGTAGGCTGGACTGAGGTGTTCCAAGGCGGCCGGCGAGTTTGGGTTTGGCTGAGTTATGGAAAGACCCAGGTAATAAAAGCACTGCTGGGACTTTTCTCAGGGAAGTGGTGTTCTTCATGTCACCTGCTGTTACCAAGTACAGGCACTCTTTCCAGCTGACCCAGTTGATTCAGCCCTCTGTGGTGCTTCACCTCACTCTTTAGGTATTGCCTGGGTTCTTCCTCATGGTCACAGTGGTGTGAAAGCCAGTCTCTTAGCTGGGGAACTGAGTGTTTCCTGTGGGGTCTGCCTCAGTGCTCCTCAGGACCAAGCTGTGGTTGGTTTTGGCCTGAAGTCCCAGTTGAACACGATAATCCTCTTCAGTCCTTTATTTCCTCAGCCTCTTCTTGAATTTCAATTTACTGATTTAAATATTGATCGCCAGATGAGTGGCAGGTCCTTCTATAGAGGCATGGTTGGGTAAGCTCTTTGAGAGTGGGGTTGAACATAAGAACCTTTCTAGGAAAGTTCTTTCTAGCAGTGAGCCCTAAGCCACGGGCAACCTCACTGATTTCTGAATACTTGGAGCCCCGCGAGCCCTTTGCTCTGCGCATGTTTCTGTACACGGCTCTTTTTCTGCTGTACTGTGCATCTGCTGGTTGGTTGGTTGTATTTTTATTTCTTTCTTTTCTGGGAGGCCCTGAGCAGTCTTCAAACCCTGGTAGCCTGTGATCATCCAGAGTTCAGAGTCATTCTCTCCAGGCCAACTCTACAATTACCTTATATTTAATTAATATTTTTTCCTCTTTACATACTTGCTGCATAATTGCTCAGAGGAAAGAAAACTCATAGCAGCAATTTATGTATATATAAAAAAAAAAATAATTAAAAAAAAAAAAAACCCAAAATAAACTCCCATCTCATTTGGGCTGATCCTATGAGTTGAGTAATTAGGGCACTATTAAAAGGTAGACCCTTTCCCCTTCCCCCCCTTTTTTTTTTATTAATTTTTTTATATTAAACTCCCACAGTCTCTCAGTCATGCCCTTATTGCTTTTGGCCAGTTATTTGCAGAAGCCTGATTAAATGAGGGCACCAACAGAGTTGTACAGTCTTGTGTGAGCTACTTCTTCCTCTTGGGAGTGGCCGTGGGAGGGTGCCAGGCAGAAGAGTTCACTCAGGGCTAGGGAGGACTAGTGTGGCAGGTTAGGGGTACAGGACGAGCAGGAAGGGTGCCTGGGCGGCTCTGAGCTGGCAGCAGGCTAAATGATAGTCACAGAGTGCTGGGGAAATGAGGGGGTAGTAGCCCCCACCCACAGAAAGCCCCACAGTTCGTTGCTGCGGGGCTGCAGTTTGTGAAAACACACAGCACTCAGCCCGAGTGAGCCTTCCACAGGGAGGTAGGCTTCTCAGTGGAGGCCAGACCAGGCATGTGTGTTAGCTGTCTCCTAGGTGCTCATCTCTGGCTTGAGGACTGGGAAACAGACAATTGAAGACTAAAATTAAGCCTCGTTCTCAGGTCATTTACAGATTTTATTTGGGAAGAAAAGACATTTGTGCACATGAAACAATTAGCAAAAGCATAAGACCATGTATGATTTTACCAAATAGCACAACCTCATGCCAGGAGTAGAAGGGACTCCCAGTTAGTCAGAGAAGGACAAGTCCTGTGATGGGGCTGTTGGGGCCAGATCTTGAAGAATAAGATATTCCAGAGTTGGGGGAGCACCTGGTCAAGCTGCTTTTTTTTTTTTCCCTTAACTAAGTGCATGTTTTCCATTAAATTCCTTAGTGGAAGCCGCCTGTTCTCTACACTAAGAAGGCTGAGCATGGAATACTGAAGGCAAATAATCTTATCTCATTCTTTGTCCCCAGAACTAAATAAGCACTTGAAATAAATTTTTCCCTTATTAAAACAGTGAGTTAAGACAGAAGAGGCTCCATTCGGCAGTCGGTATAGTACGGAGGCATTGAGTAGTAGGATGTTTTTGGGTGTCTGTGTGTTGTTGTTTTGCTTTATTTGCTAGGGAAGGAAGGTCTGATTTCCATCTCTGTCCTCTCTGGACCATAAAAACTGACTTGTGATTTTGTCACGAGAAGTATAATCTTGTAGTATCTAAATGACCCAGTGGGTTTATAAACATCCCCTTGTCTTGATTTCAGCCAGTTAGTGACCCTGCACATTCCCTTCTCTTGTCCCTCCACCACCTTCCCAACAACAGCAACAACAACAACAACAAAACCCAAAACCAAGCCACAGCCCAGCTAGATTTGTGGGGTAGTTGCTCTATAATGTTATCAGGACTGGAAATTGGTGAACAGACTATCTTAATCAATTCCATAAACTCCGAGTTGAAATCCTCTGATTGTTTATGACAAAACCCCCTTTGCTAAAGTTAAAATAGCTGATTACTTTGTCCTCTTTATATTCTCTTCATTGAGCTCTGCCTCCTAGGGCAAAGAGTTTTGAGACAGCCCTCCAAAGTACTAATCTCCAGCTTCTTCCAACCCCTTCCCCGCACAAAAACAAAACAGTTACTATCAGTTGATTCTAACTCATGGCGATCTTATTGTGTGAGTAGAACTGTACCTCACAGGGACTTCAAGGGATGATTTTTTGGAAGCTAATTGCCAGGCCTTTCTTCCAAGGATCTTCTGGGTGAACACGAACTGCCAACCTTTCTGTTAGTAGTAGAGCACTTAACTGTTTGCGCCCTCAGATTCCATCAGCTTCTTCCAGACTTGTTTAAAACCTCCTGTAAATGTCCTGCAGCTCTGGGTTTTCTATTCACACTGCAGCATCTTCTGAGGCTCACATGGTCTCTGAATCTGGCGCCCTGCACTGCTCTGGCAGGATCAAGTCCCTTAGACTAGGTATTTAAGAATGGGTAGATACCACAATGAGATCCCACTTTACACCCACTGGGATGGCTGTTATCAAAACCATGGAAGATAGCAAGTTTCGGTGAGGATGTAGAGAAACTGAGACCCTCTTACATTGCTGGTGGGAAAGTAAAACGGATTAGCCACTCTGGAAAATAGTTTGGCAGTTCCTCAGAGAGTTAAACATAGAATTACCATATGATCCAGCAATTCCACTCCTAGATGTATACCTAAAAAGAATTGAAAACAGGGACTCAAACAGATACTTATACGCCAGTGTTCACTGCATTATTCACAATAGCCAAAAGCTGGAAACAAACCAAGTGTCTGTTAAGAGATGAATAGATAAACAAAATGTATCCGTGTTTTTGTTGTTGTGTGCTGTCAAGTGGATCCTGACTAATAGTGACCTTATAGGACAGAGTGGAACTGCCCCATAGGGTTTCTTAAGCTGTAATCTTTACCGGAGCAGATCCCAGGTCTTTTCTCCCATGGAGCCACTGGTGGGTCCAAGCCACTGGTAGGTTCAAACCTCTGGCCTTTCGCTTAGCAGCTGGGAGCTTAACCATTGCACCACCGGAGATCTTGGTGTATATCCATACAGTGGAATATTTTTCAGCCATGAAAAGGAATGAAAAAAAAAAAAAAAAACCCAGTTGCCATTGAGTTGAGTCTGACTTATGATGACCGATGCGTGCCAAAGTAGAGCTGTGCTCCATAGGGTTTTCAGTGGCTGGTTTTTCAGAAGTAGATCATGAGGCCTTTCCTCTGAGGCACCCCTGGATGGAATCTAGTCTACAACTTTTTGGCTGTCAGCTAAGAACGATAACTATTTGCACTACCCAGGGACTCCAAAAAGGAATAAAGTTCTGATACATGCTACAACATGAATGAATCTTGAAAACATTATGCTGAGTGAAAGAAGCCAGACACAAAAGGGACAAATATATGATTCCGTTTATATAAATATACAGAGTAAGCAAATTCATAGAGATGGAGAGTAGATTAGAGGTTACCAGGGGTTGAAGGAGGGGAAAATGGGGAGTTATTGCTTAACGGGTACAGAGTTTCTGTTTGGAGTGATGAAAAAGTTTTGGAAATAGATAGTGGTGCTAGTTGCACAACAATGTACATGTAATTAATGCCACTGAAATGTACACTTGAAATGGTTAATTAAAATGGTGTATTTTATTGACTGCAATAAAAAAATTTTTTTTAATTAAAAAAAGAATAAAAAGAATGGGTGCACAATTGTCGGTGTGGAGTAGCTTAGTTCCAGTCTTGCTTTGGGTATTGAAACTGGACTTAAGTAACCTTTTGAGATCATACCTTTAGTCATGATTCTAGGCTATTTGAAGTAAGCAGTAAATAAGGCTTCATTTACATATCTGCTCACTGGTTTCAACTCATTTCCTCAATATTCAGCAATACTTATTACTCAGCTGCTTTAGATAGTGCTTATGGGTTTTGGCTAAACTAGAATTTCAGCTCTTTGCTCTTTGACACGCAGTTCTTTCTAATGGATCCATCTTCTGCCATCCTCCTTCTTCTAATTTGTAGGTATAGATTCTAGATTATTTTCTTTCCATCCCCTTCCCTGCAACTCTTCACCAAAATATTCCCAAACTACAATAAAATGTATTTTTATAAGTGGTGATGATAATTTCTACTGTATCACCTTCCCTAGGATTAGTCTTTTTAACTATGCTGAATTTTTGAAAATAAAGATGCTCGACAGTGGCAGATCCTGTGTTTCAGTAGTTTTGCCCTGTAAATGCAGAATTGTCTTGTATCCTCAGGTTTCTTACTGAGGCTAGACAGCACCTTGTCCAGGGGCTTCTGCATTGGGTATTTGATCTCAGTCCTTCTGGGGAGGCTCATCCACTTACATCTGGGACACCCAAGATTGTCTTTTTGGTTTTTAAGCCAGCTGACCAGAGGCTGATCATCAGAAGGCATTAGTATCTTTATTTTATTTTATTGTACTTCAGGTGAAGGCTTACAGAACAAATAGTTTCTCATGAAACAGTAGTACACATGTTGTTTTATGACATTGGTTAACAACCCCACAACATATTAACCCTCTAAATTCTCAACCTTTTTTTTTTTTTTTTTGGTGAAAATACACATAGCCAAAGATACACCATTTCAAAAATTTCTACATACACAGTTCAGTGACATTGACTACGCTCTTCCAATTGTGCTGTTATTCTCACTTAAGATGAAGGCTTACAGAACAAACTAGTTTCTCATTTAACAGTTACTACAAATGTTGCCCTATGACAATGGTTAACAATCTCACAACACATCAGCAATATCCTCACTCAACCTTGAGTTCCCTATCACCAGCTTCCTTGTCCCCTTCTGCAGAAGGCATTAATATCTTGATGAATTTGGGCAGGTAGACCTTGTGAGCTTCTTTTGGACTTTAAGAATGGTTATAGCTAGTTAAGGAGCCTTGGTAGTGCAGTGATTAAGTGCTTGGCTGCTAAACAAACAGTCAGTAGTTGGAACCCACCAGCTGCTTGATGGGAGAAAGATGTGGCAGTCTGCTTCCGTAAAGATTACAGCTTTGGAAACCCTATGGGGCAGTTCTGCTCTGTTCTATAGGGTCGCTATGAGCCGGAATAGACTTGATGGCAATGGATTTGTTTTTTTTTGGGAGAGGGTGGTTTGTATAGGTGGTTGCCTGTCACTCACAGACCTCTAGCATGGATTCCTGGCACAATCTCCCCTGTATTTGTGTCTTTTATGGTTAGAGTACTTTGGTGTACTTGCTGGCGGGCTTATTGTGGATAGTGGTTCTCGATTTTTTTACTTAACAAAACATTTCTGGAGCATGACATTCCCATGCCCAATGCATTTCTTTGTGTGTACCCATGTGCGTGTGTGTGTGTGTGTGTGTGTGTATTCACTTATGTATAACCTATGACACACACACATTTATTTAGTTATTTGAGAAAAGTCAAAACATTTAGTGGGGAAATAAAATCGATTTGATGTTCTGTTCATGAAAACTTTTTTTAAGCACATGCGTAATGAAACTAGCCATTTACACATTTCAGAATATTGTCATTTTTCCAGGAAAATTTAATAAATATGGCAAATCCAATTCTGACGTATTTAACATTATTATCTTAAAAATCTGTGGTGGCTGATTTCTGTGGACCAAAGCAGAGTTCGATTTGCTGAAGCTAGCTATATGATTTCTACTTTTTTGTTTCCCATTCAGAGACGCTCATCTGGATGCAAGCGAAGGGGGGACATTGTAGAAATAATCCTAAATCCACTCTATTTATTTATTTTTAAAAAGAAAATCATTTGCAGATTTTGGTACTGAAACTGTTACTCGTAACACATTAAGGAGCCCTGTGGTGTGGGCCAGAGGTTTGGGCCCCTTTCAGATAAAAAACATGTTGGCTTTCCTCCTTCCCCACCCCTCTGTCATCCACAATATAAAACCTTTAGTATAGAAAATATTTCATTTAATACAGGTATTGCCCGCTTTTCGAAAGTTCACTTTTACAACAGACCTACATTAGTATCTGTTTCCGTTAACCTAAAGAAATCCAAAGAGGATTTTTGCTTTTAAGAAAAAAGGCGAAAAGGGGGAATGGCATTTGTTTTGCAGCGAGCAGCGAGAGTAACGTCTCCAAGCTCCCTCCCCAGGAACTACACTCAGCATCAAGCCACCATAGCTTTGAGCTGTGTCTGTGAGCGTCTGTGCTTTATCTCGATTTATTTTGTGCATCCGTTAGCAAGATGTGTCTTGAGGTATCAGAGAGCCTAAGAGAGCTCGTGAGAATTTTATGTGTTATTTTGATATGATTTGGTGGTTTGTTTTTTGGGTCTGGGAATGCTAAAAAAATTTTCCCCTATAAATTAATGGTAGTTGCTTCTTTGCTTTATGCCATTTCAGCTTACGAAACATTTCATAGGAATGCTGTACTTTTGGATAGTGGGGGAAACCTGTACTGATGCCCCTGTACTGACTCCTTGTTGGGAGGATGCCCAAGATTCCCACCTGTCCCACCAGATCTGGGGAGGAAACTGTTTAGAACAAAATGCTGAAATGGATGAACTTGAGAAGAGCTTCATTATGTTTCTGGGTGGCTTCTCTATAATCTCTAGGCCACTTACTGATTTTGAAATTACTGCCTCTTCCTACTCCATCCTTCCTATTATAGACTGCGAAGGTTTATTGAATATGCTGGGCAGTGTCCTTTAAGCTGTTTCCTCTTTCAGGTAAATTAAGTTGTTTTTCAGTTTTATGGTATCCTTTTACAAATAATTATTAGATGAATCAAAACTCTAAGGAGTAATAGTTAGAGAAATGGAATTTGAAATAGTTACTCAGCTTTGTTTATAGTTTAGGTTTCTGGCTTTCATGGTAATACTTTATATTTGCTCTAGTTCCTGTAATTGGAGGCCCTGACTTGGATAACCAAACAGTGTTCTTATTTCGAGCTGTGGGAAGTGAGGAGCTGAGTGTTCGTATGCCTTTTTTCAGAGCCACACTGTAGTTGGGGGAATTCACTCTTTAATCATGTCACCAGTATCATGTTTTCAGGAGGGAAGTTCTCTGTTTCCTCCCTTTTGGAGTTCCTTCCAGCACTCTTTGCTGAAGATGGGATGTACAAACTCTTACCTGGGCAGTTGATGTTAGTTGTAATCGTTGTTATGTTCAATTGAGCCCATTGTTGCAGCGACTGTGTATTTCGAGTGCCTTCCAACCTAGAAGGCTCATCTTCCAGCACTGTATCGGACAATATTCTGTTGCAGTCCATAGGATTTTCATTGGCTGATTTTCAGAAGTAGATCGCCAGGCTTTTCTTGCTAGTCTGTCTTAGATTAGAAGCTCTACTAAAACCTGTCTACCATGGATGACCCTGCTGGTATTTTAAATACCGGTGGCATAGCTTCCAGCATCATAGCAACACACAAGCCACCACAGTATGACAAACTGACAGATGAGTAGTAGAAAGTCATGTGTATAAAGTATTAACTCAGAGAGGTTTTGCCACCACAGTACCACACACTGACAGATGGGTGGTGGTATTTGAGCTGAGAGTTTCTTAAAATATTTTTCTTTTGTTTAAGATTGATTATCATCCCATTTAAAAGAATTTTCTCTTAGAAGTGTCTTCTGTGGGAGTTATGACCTAAAGGTTGGGTATTCCATGTGTCAAACTCCGGATAAACCCAGTTTGAAGGCTACTGAATGTCGCATTGTACTTAGGACAACCATGTGCCCTACATCTTTTAGGACAATTTCAATTTAAAATCTTTTACTCCATTGCCAAACCATGCATACAGATTTTGATTTGAAAAATATGATCTTGTAGCTAATCCTACTTTTGTGCTGTGAGAAGCCGCAGGAAGATAAAGTGGTGCTTTGGAGCAGGACGTATTCACTGCCTTTCCTTCTTCCCTCCCAGTTCTCCTTTCTTTTATAGTTTGTATTTATAACCAAGATTTATGCTTGTTGCTCCACAAATCTTCTCTCTGCCATTATGAGTTTGTCTGAACAGTCTAGAGATGGGGACGACACTGAGTGATTCTTGAGGTAAATCTACTGAGGGGCACTCCCTGACAGCCTGAGTCAAAGAGGCGCTAACACATAGCCCCCAGTGGAGTGGAGCCCAGCTAAATTACCCTGTCGAGAAGAAGACAAGCTCCCACCTTTATGGCCCCTTGCCTTAGCAGGGACCCGGGTGGCACAGCTCTCCTGTTTGTGCTCATTGGGCCTGTGGGATGGGGCTCTGGGTCAGCAGCCACACCCTTCACCCCTCGGTGTCTGCCAAGAGGCCTTCTGCCATCTGTGTTGGTTGTGGCCCAGCAGGCAGGCAAGAAGAGGGTCTTTAGGGGCAGGGCCATTTTTCCCAGCCTTGTGATGGGGAGGAGTTGCTGACAAAATGAAGCACACAAGTTGATTATTTGTATAAACGTTTCGTTTTTTCATAGTTCACTGAAAATGAAAAACACCGTTTATGAAACATTCTTCCCCATATTTTCCCTCTGTTGTAGTTGTATTCTTTTGTATTGTGTATACTTTTGTGAGTCGTTTCAAATCTCTTGTGAAATGAAGTGAGAGTATCAATAAATGTGTAATTTTTTAAAGTGTCAAGAGCTTGCATTAGACACTCCCCTTGCCAGCCACCTTGCTGTTCTGGCACTGTGGAACCTCCGCCTGGCCCATGATGCCCTGACAAGGCGGCCCCTCAGCCGGCCACTCTCACTGCTTGTTCTGTACATCAATAGTCAGTCAGCCGGCATGTTCCTAAACCTGCGCATGCAAGTTGAATTTGTTATTGAAATTAGGCAATTTTTCTTAAATATAATGCAAAACAGGTGAAATAGAAATGTGGAGAGAGGATTCTACAAGTAATATGTTCTATAAATATACATGTGAAAAGAAGGTTCTGTGAAAACTAAGCTGAATGTGAATTTCTAGAAAGATTGCTGTCAAATTAGGTATGAGTGAGGGGCCAGTTAAGGTCTGGGGGAAAATCATAAACATCTAGAAGGATTCTATACTTAGATTGCTTTACTAATGTCTTTCAAGTTCTCACCTTGCTTTAGAAATCATGGAGGGTGCCTTGTGGGTGGAGTTTATACAAGAAAGACGTCTGGGAACTTTAGTCTGTGGGCCCACGCTCAAAGAAAAGGCCTTGGCTCTACATCAAAAGATTAGCAAATGACTGTACACTTATCTGTTTTACGTTAATATAAAATGTTTAAGGTATGTAGAGTAGGCCCCAGTTTAATGATTCCCTCCTTTAAGTGATTTTTTGATTAGCTGACCAATTACTAGCTCTGATCACAGAGGCTAGGAGGGCTCTTGCTGTATATATGCTCGGCTTAGTGCTGCCTTCTTTATTTTTGTTATCTTGTTTAATTCTAACAAACCTACAAGAGTCATATTCTCCTCATTTTACAGTGAGGAAACTGAAGCTACTTACTACAGCTAGTGAATGGCAGGCCTGGGATTTGAATCCAGATCTTTCTGATGCCCAGGTCCATAGTGCTTTACCCTCTCTCTGTCAGACCTGAGCTGACTGAAGGAGCAGGGGTGGACAAAGTGCTGTCGTTGGCCAGCGCCCTGGCATGTGAGAGGGACCTGCCACACACACACTGGCTTTGGCGCACATTGAAGTGCTGCCTGGTGGCTCTAGAAGACTTCCTCTGGAGCTGCTGCCTGGGTGCACGCTCCCTGGTTGGAGGCTTTTGTACGCATCTTAGCTGTGGAAAAGGCACCTATTAATTTATCACAGGTGATGTGTGCCTCCTAGTATTTGGAGGAGGCGTCTGCACCCATGTACCTCACTAATGACAGGTTATGGGATCGAGGTGAGATAATAGGGTCTTTTCATCTCACATCTATGTAGCTAGGTGCTATGTCCCTGGTAGCTTCTAGGGGGCAGCAGCTGCTTGTTGTTCCGTCTCCTGCTGGCAGAGGGAAGGTTCCACAATTTAGCAATTTGCTGTGGACTCTTGCTCTTCAGGTGGTGCTGTGCAGGCTTTAGGGAGTCACTGAATCCACACAAGTAAGGAAAATACAATACTTAGGATCTTTCATTTCTATTTTCTCTGTCGTCTGAGGTAAATCCTTTATCTGCATCCCCATCAACATCTACAAATTCCTCACTGTCAGAGTTTTGGCAGCAAAGTTCGCTTGCTTTGAAGATTAGAGATGTCTTTAAGAGAGTAAAATTCTTTTCGTCAGATCTTACTTGTTGTCAGCAACTAGACATTGATAGCCTACTACTATGTTTAGACATTTTGAAACCTTCCCCTTTGGGCATGTGCCTTTATTCTGTTGGGAACACCACCATCATGTACTTGATTACCTGTTCTTCCTATTGGCACCCCCACCTTGGCCCCCCACAGCAGTGCTTATAGAGGTTTCTCCTTAGTTCAGAATTAGTCCTTTCAGAGGCATATTAAGGGGGAACCTTCTGATTTGCCAGTTTGTTAGATGTTGGGGCTCAAGACTGACATGTGGTCAACTTGTTCCCTGTGGGAAGTAACAGCTCCCGCATGCTCAAGCACATGTTTCCCCAGCCCTAACCCCTAGTGCTCGGGACCTGCTCTTAGATGCTCTTCCAGTCGTGTGGCTGACGCCAGCGACGAAAGGAGAAGGCATAGTTCCGGCAGAACCGGATGGTTGCAGTACACGCAGAGGAGCAAATTAGCTGTGACATTTCAACCATGTGAGATTTATTTAGGATTAGCAAGGAATTCTCAGTCCCAACTCTACTGTGGGAGGAGCAGGTGACTGGGTGACTGACAGTCACTCAGCCGTGGGGAGACAAGTATGCCCCGAATCCGGGGTTTCACCTGAGGGGCCCAGAGCACGGGAAAGGATTAGGAATTTCCATTGCAGCTCCGAGAGTGGCTTTCCTCAAAGACAAAGGCAAGCCTCTTAACCTCACCTCCAGCTCTCTGTTGTCTCTGAAAAATGACAGTTAATAGGATCTGTTAATGAACAGAAGAAATAACTAGAAATAGTGGCACATCATTTGACAGTGAAGCGGTTTATAACTTCTGTTTATCAACTGATATTATCATTATCATTATTGTTATTTCCAGTGGATTTTTGAAGAATTCAGCCTGGTCTCCCAAGCCCCATTTATAAGACATTTCATTTTTCCCTTTGTAATGTCTAGAATAACTATTTCCAGTGAAATCCAGATCTGCAGCTCCATGCCCCCCAGCTCCTTTTTTCTCCCTTCCTTTTGCTTCCCTTCCATTACCTCAGAGGGCTCTGTCAGGTGGTGGGTATCCCCTACTGACTCAGACTGGCAGAGCTAATACCGGCTGCATGAGAGCTGCGGTGTTTGTTTTTGCAGTTCCTGGATTTGGTTTAATGTACAATTGATTTTTTTAATGTATTTAATCATTTTTTTCTTACCTCATAAGGATTAACCTGCACAAACCTCATTTTATCCTAAGTGTGGCTTTGGGAGGAAGGGAGAAGAAAATTGAGTTTCTCCAGCTTATTTTATTCTTTCACTTTTTATTTTCCAAATGGCTTTTCCTGCTGAAGCTGCTCTGTAAAATACAATGTATTTTAGTGGCCATTACTTACTCATTACTAACTGGTCTCTCCTGCTTCCCTTTGTCTGTGAATTAAATACACGGGGCCTAAAGATAATTGGTAGCTCTATCACAGACTTGCCAATTATAGATCAACAGGGAAGGGCAGCCCCGGGGTGGTTTGTGGTTGGCACTGGCTGCCCACCTAGCAAACCTGAGCCATCATTCTGTATCTGCCACTAAGTTGATGGTGACTAGATAGATCTTTTCCTCATTTTGTACCTGGGCTTGCCTAATTGCATTGCACAGTCTCCCTGATGTACAGATTTCAACCTCATTTTATTATACATGTAGCTCTTGTGTCCCTGTTGTCTTACTTTGTTCATGCCTCTTTGTCACGTATGTAAAGTCATGTACATTATTGTTGTTAGGCGCTGGCCAACTCATAGTGACCCCATGTACAACAGAATGAAATTCTGCCCTACCTGGTCTTGTGCCATCCTCATGATCGCCAGCATCCTTGAGTCCCTTGTTGCCTTCCAACCTAGGGGGCTTATCTTCCAGCACTATATTGGACAATATTCTGCTGAGATCGATAGGGTTTTCACTGGCTAATTTTCAGAAGTAGCTCGCCAGGCCTTTCTTCCTAGTCTGTCTTAGTCTGGGAGCTCCGCTGAAACCTGTCCACCATGGGTGACCCCACTGGTACTTGAAATACTGGTGGCATAGCTTCCAGCATCATAGCAACACGCAAGCCACCACAGTATGACAAACTGACAGATGAGTGGTAGAAAGTCATGTGTATAAAGTATTAATTTGGAGAGGTTTTGCTTATGTTTATCTTTGTGGTTCTCTGGTACCTAGAATGGTTAGGTGGTGAGGCGGCAGGTAAATGATTCTCCTGAAATCAGTAGTTTTCTGTACATTTCTGTCTGCTGAGCCCCAGTAAAGACATGTCTTTGTAGGTACCCAGTTTAGCCTTGTTTTTGAGCATTTGTATGATTTGTATTCCATCTTATCTACTTTGCTATGGCATAGCAAGAGGAATAGTTGCATTTCACTGCTAGGCTGCCAGGTGCTTCTGTAAGGTTTGTAGGTGCTGAAGTAGGGAAGGAGTCCCTATAATTGTATATGGCCATATTTCCAAGAAAACAAATTTCTTCTGGGTGTTTGGTACCTAGGGGCTTCCTAAACCCTCCGTGGGATGGGCGTATACCATATCGCTAAACTCCTGGCAGAAAGTAGGTACTCAGTGCATCTTTGTGGAACGAACGCATGTATGCCTGCATGCACGTATGCACATACACACTCTCATGTACAATGGTGTTGATGAGCCCAGGAGCTGGGTTGCAAAGTTGCTGCCTTGCTTCCCCCTAGGAACTTAGGGTGCAGCATTCCCACTGGTGCACACATCCGTGGATGTTTAGTGTATTATTGCCACATAGGCAACATAAAGAGGGCATTAATTTATGAAAGGGAACATCAGAGGAAACATTATAACTGAGACCTTTATAGCCTTTCCCTTATTATGGTTTAAATCTTGACAGTCTTTATTTGCAGTGACACTGGGACCAGTAAAGACAATGCTCACTCCCACCTCCTCATTCTCTCTCTCCACATCCTGTTTGGTAGCTTTGGTGTATCAATAGGCATCGTTAAGCGTGCAGGCAGCAGAGCAAAGCTTCTCAGCTTGTCTAGAAACAGCCCCTTTTGACTCAGAAGTTGGAAGCCAGATGACTCACCATTCTGTTTATTTTATTGCAACTGTCGTTTCATAAAATGCCCTGAAAGCTATAAACTGTAAGTGCCAAAGTGAGGTTTTCGTCTTTCTATTTTGCTACCTCTTCTGTTATCTCTAATCTTTTCTATCGTGTTTCTCTTTTCTCCTTCTCTTTCATAATTATTTTCTCTTTTGTTACTCTCTCTTTCTGTCTTTCTCCCTTCCTTCCTGCCTCCCCCAACCTTTGAGGACTATAGTGGCATCTGTAGTTGAAGTAATTTTTGCTAACATCATGGTGCATCCTTTCCAGCTTTAATGCTATCTGATTGAGACTGTACACCCTCGAATTTTTGTGTGTGGTCAAGAAATGGAAATGTACACGCTTGTCAAAGTTTATAAAGTGCTCATTGTATTCAGCTCTAGAAGCTAAGTGCCATGTCAAATCATAACAGTAACTCACTTTTTAGGATACTACATCTTGCACAGTAGTGGGTGTATACCAGGGCTCCCCACATATCCATTTCCTCCCTTGAATGGCTGCCACAACCACAGCAGGCCTAAGAGCACTAGGACTTCCCTTGTTGTTATTAGGTGCTGGGGAGTTGGTTCTGACTGATAGCGACCCTGTGTACAACAGAACGAAACACTGCCTGGTCCTGTGCCATCCTCACGGTCATTGCTGTTTCAGCCCATCACTGCAGCCACTATGTCAGTCCATCTCATTGAGGGTCTTCCTCTTTTTCACTGACCCTCTACCAAGCATGATGTCCTTCTCCAGGGACTGGTCCCTTCTGATATCATATCCAAAATACATGAGATGAGGTTTTGCCATCCTTGCTTCTAAGGAGCATTCGGGCTGTACTTCTTCCAAGACAGAGTTACTTATTCTTCTGGCAGTCCATGGTTTATTCAGTATTCTTTGCCAACACCACAATTCAAAGGCATCAATTCTTCTTTGGTCTTCCTTATTCATTGTCCAGCTTTCTCATGCATATGAGGCAATTGAAAATACCATGGCATGGGTCAGGTGCACCTTAGTCCTCAAAGTGACATCTTTGCTTTTTAACACTTTAAAGAGGTCTTTTGCACCAGATTTGCCCAGTGCAATACGCTGTTTGATTTCTTGACTGCTGTTTTCATGGGCATTGATTGTAGCTCCAAGTAAAATGAAATCCTTGACAACTTCATCGTTTTCTCCAGCCTTCTCTAGGAACATCTTATTATGGACCATAGGACCTATGAGTGCTGGTGTCCATCATCAAAATGTTTGTTGCCATCGAATGCCTTGATCATGTTAACCTTTTTCTCTCCTAAGATGTTTCTTACCTGCAACTCCACCCGCTTAGTCTTACAACTTAGGTAAGGTGTTGGGATCTAAATTTTTAAGGACTTGAGCTGTCAAACCAGGACTTGTAAGATCTTTTTTCCTGATACCTGACACTGTGGTACTTGACTAAGTCACCTGATTGATGACATGAACATCATTGGGTGTTAAACACCTGGCCAGGGAAATAGGGACCCTCTGGATTTACCTGAAGGATGGCAGACAGATTGTGGAATTTTAATGAAAGTGGGGTGGGTCTCTGCTGTTCTTCTGCTTTGAAACATAAGAATCCCAGCATAACTCCAGGAGAGTTAGTTAGAAGCCTACACTGGTGTTAATGATGATATTCCACATTTGTCCAATCTTGATACCCAACTGCACTAATTTTAGAAGTAGCTAGTTGTAGTGAAAAAGAACAATAGTTTCACAGCATAGGAACCTCTTCTAATCAAATGTTTCTTCTTCTTGTTTTTATTTCTTGTTTTAAGGCCTTGGTCCATTTTGGCCTTAAGATGAGCCATCCTCTGTACTTTCTTATAATAAAACTTCGTTCCTATAAATCTCTAAGGAAGGAGAGTATTTTCTATGTTGTGAGTGGGAAAAATATGGTATTGTCACAATATTTAATAGATCGATGGCTGCAAGTTTTAAAAATGAGTTCTATATATATGCTGGGTAGCATTCAACATAGAATGCTATGTTTTTCACCCACTTGGCTGGATGTCTAATTCTGACACAACCGATATTCTTGCTGCTGGAAAACAAGATCACAGGCTGTTAACTTAATACTTTTCCCTTCTGGGGATAGGGTGGGAGCAGGGCATGGATTGAGGGGCACAAACCAAAATACTCTCGCTCCTCACTGCGGACAGATGTTCCCCTGTCCCAGCTGTCGATTTAAACAAGGATTTTAGTGTTTCTGGCCATCTGAATTAAACCTCAGTGAAGGGTGCCCCTTGGCCTGCTTTTGACTTGGGCACTTTCTCCTGGGGACTGGGAGCAGCCTGCCCAGTGTCCCGCGCAGGCTCCCTCTTGTTCCTTACCTCTGGAGGTCTTCTCCCTTCCTGGGCAGGGCCTCTTTGAGGAGCAGAAGGATCGCCTAGTGCTTGTGGCCTGCTCCTTCCTTGGCTTCTCTGCTGAGTATCCAGCAGGGGTGCCAGTTCTTCCATTTAGCTGACTATTATATAGCCCTTAAAAGGGAAGGGTTTATTTTAGCTGGCTGCTATATTGATTGCTATAGGGACGTTTCTATTTTCACTGGCTGCTATATTGACTGGGAAAAGGAAACGGGCCATATTGCCGGGAGCTGTCATATTGACTGTTACAGAAAAGATCTGTATTTAAGCAGTACCAGTGCACTGGGATCTCCCAGGCAGGATATTAATGCTAATTCATCCATTCACCCCTTGCTGTGAGTGTTATTTGTTTAAATCTGTAGATTCCCACAGCGCGTTTATATCCTCACTAGAGTGAGCTCCACTCCCTGTAATTATTTAACATTATATCCTGGTATAAATTGTAACAGTTAAAGAATGGTAATGAGTAGCCAAAAAAGAAAAGAAGAAGAAGAAGAGGAAGAAACAGGAAAAAATAGAAAAAAGAAAGAGGAAAAAAAATTATATATAATAGACAATACTAGAAATGGCAGAGTCAGATCCTAAAACAGCAGCGAACAACTTTTGCCATCGTTTCTCCCACTTCAAGTCGACTTGTACAGTGTTGCCCACTCCTCGTATTTTGTGTGCCTTTGTGTGTGTGTGTGTGTGTGTGTGTGTGTGTGTGTGTGTGTGTGTTCATGCTGCACCCTGTGTGCATGTGCTCACCCCAACCCACCAGAGAGACACTGTCCTGACGTGTGGTTTGTGCACATGTGTGTAACTACAGGGTGTGTATGTTCTGTGTATTGGCAGAAAATCTATCCCTTAGCGAGTGATTTGGCTTCTTGATGAGTGGCTGAGATCTGATTTTTGCTGGAGCTTCTGTGTTCACACAGGAACTCTGGGCCCCAGACTCCTCTCTAGGGAAAGCCATTGGGGAATGCTCAGTTGGGATTGAACTAATAGGCCATTGGGTGTCACTGTCGCTCTACTGGCTATAGTTGAAAGAGGGCTTTTCTGCTGGGAAAACTGGATTTCAGAAGAAAGAAGTTTTTCTGCCCAAGTTAGAGGTGTTGTCTGTTTGAGATGTCTGTCTTCATTTCAAGATCCCTCTTAAAGAGTAGTTTGCTTGTTTTTTTACTATACTAAGCTTCTCGCATTTTTATTGTTCTTAAAAATTATGTGCTGATTGAGAGCTCTGTTGGGATATAGCCGAGAATGCATCTAGATGAGGAAGGACTTGCGATGAACAGAAAGCTGTCCACCTTAAAAACAAAGGAGGGGGGGCAGCTTAATAGTATTCTGGAAACCAGTTAGCAAGGAGAGAGGATTTGAGGGATCTGGGCAAGAACTCTAAAAAGGAGAAAGAAGACATTGACTTGCAAAAACCTAAATTTGGCTACAGCCTCACTCCTCTGCTGCCTGTCCTTAGTCCTCGGCCCTCGCTCAATGCGGTGGGAAGGGAGCTTCAAGAAAGAGCCGAGCCACTGCCTGAGTTGTGGAGAGGCGGGCGTGCTCCTCCAGCTGGCTGCTCCAGCAGCGTGGAGCTGTGCCAGGCTTCACCACAATTCATACTGTGTCAGTTTAATAAATGCACTACTTAAATTATGAAATTACAAAAGAAAAAAGAGAATGCACTTATTCAGACTCTTAATACATTAAAAATAAGGCATTAAAACTCTGGCTTTTTTTTTCTTCCAGAATCAATAATGAACAGGAAGGGTTGTAGACATTAACAGTCATGGACATTCAAACTCTTATACATAAATTATCTTAGAAAAATGCACATAAGACTTGAATAATGTAAATACATTAATGCATTTAATAATTTAAACATTAAAGCACAAGCAGGAATTTGAGGCAGAGGCTGTTCTGAGGTAAGGGATTGGTCCTAGAACGCGTGTGTCCTAGGATCGATGGGTGATTTCCCCTTGAGACATTCTGAAAAGAGAGTGCCTGGCCGGCGGGTGTGCGCTCCAGTGCCAAGAATCCCTGGACATTCCTGGTCTCAGCTACCTCCCCACCTCTTCCTTTTGCACATCCTGACTTTCATCCTCAATTCTGTGTTCTCTAGTCCTGTGCTTCTAATTGTTTGTTTGTTCGAAAATTAAATGCTCCCACTTCAAAGAACAGTGAACTTCGAGAATGTCTTGGTTGGGAAACCAAACCAAATTAAAAAATCCTTTAACCAGCTTTGACTGTTTGTGATTTTGGAATAAAATTGATTCTTCCTTATAATCAGTCAGCGGTCTCTCAGCCTAGAACCTGGTGAAGTGGCCAGTGGATCCAGGTTGCAGTATGCGATAGATTTGGAGACGTGTTCTAATGAGAGAGCAGAGATGATGAACTATGTCAGCCTCTGGGTGTTGAGCATAAAGATGGCAGGTAACCATGCCAAGAAACCAGAGAGGTGCGAGTCAGTGGTCGGTGATCATGCCTTGCTTTGACTTGAGGTTTGAACCATTGGATAGACTGATGTTGTTATTTTTCTCCTTTATTCCAAAATCATATTCACAACAGCAGAAACTCTCTGCAATGTTGAAACCCCTTTTCTGGCAGAATACTGAATAATCTCATTCAGTTCTGGACATCTGGACTGTAAAGTCACCTGTGAAGAACTAAGAAGCCAGGAAAGCATGCCTAGGGTTTTGATTGTAAACCCCAGTGCCATTCTCTGGTGACTCCTGGGTGGTGCAAATGGTAATGCACTCTGCTGCTAACTGAAAGGTTGGAGGTTTGAGGCCATCCAGAGGTACCTTGGAAGAAAGATCTGGCGATCTACTTCCAAAAAATCAGCCATTGAAAACCCTATGGAACACAGTTCTACTCTTGACACATGGGGTCTCCATGAGTTGGAATTGACTTGACAGCAACTGGTTTGGTTCTCTAGTTCCCCAATCTTATTTTATAGCCCAAATCACAGCTGAGAAACTGGAAAAACCACAGAAAGTGGGTTACTGGGTACATATTCGGAGAATTGTTTTTCTCTACCTGTAGAAGAGGTGTGTTTATTTGGTCAATAATGCAAATGTTGTCCCACGGGGTTTGCTCTGGGCCTAAGGGACCCTTGAGAAACGGTTATCAGATGGCAGTGTCTGAACAAAACCTGTTATCATTATTGCCAAATCTGTTGGAATCTTTTACTGGATCTCAAATCTCCAACCTGAAACTTTACCTGGGATCTTCTTGATTCAACCCAAGCCTTGTCTGTTCTGGTATCTATAACTGTTTGCAACCATTTCCAGTCTTCACTGCAGCCAAAGACAGTTAGCCCTGGCCCTGGCATGTCCTCCAGATACAGACAGCACTCGACTGTGCTGCCCACAGCAGCTAGAGAGAAAACCAGTTCTTTAAAAACTGGGAATGGGGTTGTGATTTCGGAAGGAGTAGTATCAAGAATAAGACCAGTGGGGACAGACCTTGAGGTCAGTTTGTCATCCTTGGGCTGTGCTCAGATTTTTCTCCAGATCTTGTAAATAGAATCTTCACCTCATTATTCCTACTCTACCTGTTTTATTTTAAAGAGGCATAGCCTTTCTTTACCAATTTTATTTTCACTTTGGAATCCATGGCAGTCCCAGGTCTGTTGTATACATTTCTTTTCCAGAGTTTTCAAAGGCCTGCTGCCTCTGCTGCATCTCCTGCCCTAGACAGTGGCTGTCTCCCTGCCTGTGCTCCACGCTTTTATCCCAGCGGAGGGAAGAAATTGAAAACGGCCTCTCCCCCTGAAGTCAGGGAAATACTGGCACCAGGGAGAACCTGATTCTCTTTGGATTTTGCTGGTCACACCCAGGAAGGCTGCTTCTTTTCCCCCTAAGTTCCAAGAAATGTCTTATGGCCTTAACTGCACATTGTTGTACCTAACTGGATTGTGTTGAGCTGGGCAGTGGAGGCAGGCGACCGACTTCCCCCTTCTGTTGCGGGGTTCAGAGTGCTGGTTGCCATCCGGCAGAGTGATCAGACAGCACTGATTGGGGGTCACTTCACCCCTGTGATATATCCCTTATGCAGATTTCCTTTGAAGAGAGAGGAGTCAGGTTCATTAATTAAAGGAGCCTGGCTCAGAGCGGCCTGTAATTATAGGTACTAGAAATCTGAATTTTAAGAGGTCTGCGCAGCTGCATTTTGAAAAATGTAGGGAGGCACCGAGAAATACAGGCTGTGGGCAAGAATGTGGCTGAACCAGATTTGGGAGGTTTGGGTTTTGGCAGAATTCCTCTTCAAATTCATATTTATTTATTCATTCTCTTTCTCTTAATGGGAAGCTGAACCTGTGAATTTTTTTTGATGGAGGTCACACCGTATGACTGTGTGGCTGTGTGGAGTGACAGAAAGAGTTGTGTGAACTAGAAGATGCTTAGTTTTTAAGGAAGCAAGGGATATCTTTGGGTCCTAGAAATGTAGCATTTGAAAAGATGAAATCTTTTTCTTTTTTTTCCTTGAAATGAGTGAGGGGAGCAGGGAGCAGAAACTTAATCCGAATACAACCTAGGGACATAAGTCCTGGGCCAACATTGGGCTCTAGAATCTTTGTCCTCACTTCTTCAGAACAGTGTCTCCTCCTCTGTCATAAACCACTTCTGATGTGAACCCATAGTTACAAACCGAAATTTTCAGACCTTTATAGGAAATCCTGACCTGTCCCTTTTCTTTCTCATTTGCTCAGTTATTTGTAGGTTGACCTTTTGCTCTGGGTACTTTATCTGTCTCTCCCTTTTTTAAATCTTTCTATTTGATTGATAAGGTCCCTTTTTGCTTCTTGTCAAAAATCTTTATTTAGATGCATGACTATTTGCATCTCTGTTAATTAACCATGGCTAATTTGGGATATGGCTAGAAGCAGGGAGAGTTAAGGGTTAGATGAGTAGGGGTCCCTTCTCTACCTCCCCTGGGAAGGGAAGAAGAGACTTTTGGTGGTTGGGGCTCTGCAGAGACCTGTGTGACTTAGCAGGGCTGAAGGCAAACCTAGGGCAGGGCTGAGCCTCCTTCCTGCCGCATTGGCTTTGTCTTTTTGGGGGGATTGCAAGCGCTGTTCCATTTCACGGCCTGGACCCTCTGCCCCTGCTTTGGGGATTACAAGAGGCTGAAATATATATTTTAAAAAAAGTAAATCATCTTACTCTTTTTTTTACATTATTGTATGTATATATATTGGGAAATCTACTACCAGTGAACCCGTAAACTGTGGAGTAGAAGGAAGGTCTCTGAGACTGTCATTGGGTGCATTTACAATATGCAGATTGCCATTCCAATTAGATTGAAACCTCTATTTAGCAGAGTGGTTTTGTGAAATAAATAACTTTTGAAGAAGAAGGCCTCCTATATATAATAAATATATATATTTTCCTTCGGTTGCCGGCAGTGAGCTTCCTGCCTTCCAAACCCTTGCCCTGAAATGCTGATTCAGAAGCCGGCAGCATCTTTGGGCCCTTTGGAGAATAAATGCTTCTCCTTCGCTTTCCTGGCACAGGGATTTTATCCTTGATTTACAGTGCTCAGCTTGTTAGCTCCAGCGAAGGGGAGATGGTGTGAAGGTCATCATGTCCGGTTTGTCCTCTCGGCGAGAAAGTGAGGGTGTGTATGTTTCTTCCTGTCTGCTTGTGGTGGTAGTGGTGGGGTCTGCATGCCCCCACTTCTCCCAGAATGAGTAGGGCCAAACTCTCGCATCTTGCTCCTCCACTCTTTATGCTATATGCCAACCAACAGGGGGTGAACGATTTGGAAAGCCTAATTCCGAATTTCAGGAAGAGTGCCACACCACCAAGTAGAGAGCTTCCCCCAAGCACTCCCTTCCGCCATCCTCCCCCTTGCACAGCCCAGCCGTGACAAACTGACAGATAATTAACAGATCAGGTCCTCCTATTAGCCGTGTCCGTCTGGGTGCTGGAAGCTGCTCTTGCTTTATGCAGGTCCTTTAGCAGCCTTGTGCATCTGGGTGGTGGTGCACTAAGTGGTCAGAGCAGAGAGGGCAGGAGTGCTTTGGGAAAAGCAAACAAAGTGTTCTCTGGAAGAGGGAGTGCTTAAAAGGGAGAGAGGGGGCAGCGAGGTGCCCGGCTTGAAAGCACCTGGTGAGAATACTTGGACTTTCAGGGTTGCGATCCTGCATACCACTGCCTGTCTCGGGGAACAGTGATCTGGGCTATAATAGGATGCCTGATTACAAAGACATTTTGAAGGCCACTTAGTTCCAGGTCATGCTGTGCATTAGGTATACTAATCCTTTGCCATAACACTGGATTGGAATTGCAAAATTGGAAGTATGCAGTCTGTGTGTTATTGCTTTGGCATTAGATATTTCTATACAGGCACTGCCCTGCGTGGCTTTTCTCTCAGCAACCCAACTTTTCTTTTCCCGGGGAAAGAAGACTTCATTGTGAGAGTGTTCTCTACTACCTACCAGTGACTTTTAAAAACTACTTTTCTATTCATCTTGTGTGGTCACTTTTCTTCTCTTTATGATTTGAAATATTAATGTGCTGATAAATATAGCAACATGTAGGGGCTACACGTAGGCTCCGGTCCTGGGGCCTGGCATGTTGGAGCAGAAAGAAATACCTAATTGCATCAAAACCACTCTAAGTTCATGTATGTGGAGCCCATCAAGCTGAAAGCATCCAGACAGCATCTGCTGTTATCAAATCACTCGTGAATCCAGCTAATTAAAATAGAGCTTCATTTTTCTGAACCATTGTTTGGCAGGAATTCGAAACGGGTCTAACCCAATTTCTGCGTGTTTATGAGCCTTTATTATATCAGAGGTACTTTTCTGTAAATGTACAGGGCAGCGTTAAATGAATTGATCCACGCTGTATCACTGTAGACGCACTATGGACTTGCTAATGATTTCTCTTCCAGCTTTCTGGTTTCCAGACATACTCTTGAAAGCTTTCTCTTTTTCTATCCTCTGTTCTTTGTCTTTTTTTGGACAAGAGAGTTTTTTAAATTTGTTTCCTTAATGAAGTTTTCCATTTCTCTTTGTTTTTCCTTTTCTTCCTCTCATCCTGTTTTTGCTCTTCTTCTAGTGGGTAAGATTGGCCTTTCTGTACCTTTTTTTTCTTGCTGTTTTCTCTCTCTTCTTTCCCTTTGTTTTTCTCTTTTTATCTCTCTTCTCTTTTACTTTTTCTTCCATGTCTTTTCTCTGCCTTCTCTTTCTCCTTTCTTTCTTCTTTTCCACTTCCCTGTTTCTCCTAATAAAATATTGCCTCCACATACAAATACGGATTAGGACAGAAAGTGGGTGTCCTAAGCAGGCAGAGAGATTTGGCTGCTCTGAGGTGATGTCAGCCTGTTTTGCTTCTCTGAATTTGCTTGTATGCTTTATTTTAGTTTGTGAAAAGATTTTTTCAAACCACATCTACTCTATTTTATAGTCTAGTGATCCTGCTTGAAGATGAAAAGTATTATGTAAATGCCAACTAATTATTCCTTATGATACTTTTGTGAGTCTTTAAGCGGTATTAGTTCCATTTTACAGATGAGAAGGCAGAAACAGGAAAGGTAAGTAACTGTCTGAAAGTTACTGAGGAAGTTGGTGACTGAGTTAGAATTAAAGCCAACTCATCTTCAGCTTTGATTCTTGATTACCACTTTATAGGAGTTTAGTTTTCTCCCCATAAGAATCATGTATATTTCAAGTGAGGATAAGAGTATGCTATCCCTTTTTTCCTTCACTTTACCTACTTTTAACATTCTGAAGTTTCATTTGTAGTCTTCAGATGTTAAATGAATTTCTAGGTAATTCCTAGGAAAGAAGGATGCCAAACCACTTACGGGCTGGTAAAACCCTGTCCATTACAATCTCAAAGCAGAGCGCTCACTTTCTGTTTCCAGCAGCTTCCAGTAAGTGGGCCCACGTCACACACGCTGGCCCCCGTGATCATAGCATTGTAGGAAGCACTGCCATATTTGATCAAATTTAGCCATTCTGGAATGACGTGTGCATGAAGTCGTCTTTTGCATTACTGTGGCCTTTATTATTGCTAATGCATTCTGACATTACAGGTGTAGCCTTGGCTCTCCCAGAAAGGGCAAAGCTACTCTTACTAAGCCTAAGAGCAGGATTTGTGAAAATGTTATACAGTGAAACCAGTATTCACATTTAGTTAATAAGCAGAGTAAGGGAAATGCTTTTAGAGAAAAGATAGCCAAGTGTCAGAGACCTGCTCTAATTTCTCACCCAGCATTGTTTATTAAAAAAAAAAAGAAGAAGACTCAGTTAGTATTGTTCTCCTACAGAGAATTAGGGTCAATGGATAGAAGGTTCAGTAAAGTAGATTACAGCTCAGTGTAAAGAACTCCTGAAAATGAGTTGATAGTCTCTTGAAAGAGTGAGTTCCCTGTTCGTCGTAAGCATTCAAGCAGAGGCTCGCTGATCATTTGTCAGGCTTGTTGAAGAGGGGAGGCCTAGATCATGTGTGGGACTGGATGGCCCGAGCTGGTTATATCTTCTGGCCTCTTCCCTTGCCCTGGATTGTAACAGCAAAAGCAGCATTGTTGCTCGTTTGGTTTGATTCTCTAAGTGCTTGATACACTGTAAGGACCCAACGAATGCTCAGTAACTATTTGTTATTTAATCTTTGGCTTTCTACTTCTTAATCTAACTTGAATAAAGCTGCTCTTGTTCAGTTAGCTCAGGAAAACCACAATCTCTGGCACCCTCCTGGAATGAGTCATTCTGGATAGCCAGATTTTCTGGATGACCGTTGAGATCCATATGAAAACAAAACAAACAAAACATTTTAAAAGTTTGGCTGGGAATTGTGTAAAATGGATTATATACTTTTCTTGCTTTATTAAGCAGAGGATCTGGAATATAATTTAATCCTGATGACTCAATATCATCATTTTAGATATACATGTTTATATTATATAGAAGTGGAGTTCTATTTTCAAAACCTGTTGAAATATGTTATTATTATTTGCCCCTAAACAACTCTACCTATGCTAAACGACCCCAAACTAATAAGCATTTTGAATTTTTTGTTTGCTTTTCATAGATGTTTTTCTCTTGACATTTGCTGTTGGGCTTTTCTTGCTATCACTTTGTTCTATAAGTGTCCCTGGTGTCCCTGTACTAGCTGGCTCGTTCTTCCTTTCTCATTTGCAGTTTTTAATCTTCTATGATTTGGGCACCAGATTTAGAGTTGTATATAAAATAAGTAGTAAGTAGTGTGAGTAAAGCTTTGCTATGTGTAAAATAGATGGAATTTGTAATGTCTTTTTTGGCAGTAGTGATTACTTCTCCGGCTCACTTTCCCCTCATCTCTCCATTGGGTTTTCAGCATTTTTTTAATTGGGTGAGATTGGAGAGCTGAGCTCCAGAAAGAGTCTTGGCCTTAACTCTCTTTGAACCAAACTCATTTTCCTGGCCTAGATGTCACAGGCTGCCTCATGGAATAAGCTTCAATTCCAACTGATACCCGTAGGGTTTCCAAGGCTGTAAATCTTTATAGAAGCAGCCTGCCACATCTTTCTTCCGTTGAGCGGCTGGTCGTTTTGAACCGATCTTACGATTAGCAGTTGATCGCTTTAACCACTGTACCACTGGGGTTACTATGGAATAAGGTTAGAAATTATAAAATGTCCCAGCTGGAATGGTTCAAAGGTCATCTGTTTGACCCCCTTATTTTATAGAAATGAAGGAATCTGAGGTGCAGAGCAGGGAAGTGAGAGGTTAGGGCTCATGACAAGTTAGTGTCAGGGTCGGACTTGCTGCACAGCTTTCTTGAGATACAGTTCCTTTCTCTCCTGCCCCGCTGTCAGGTTCTGTTCCCTACCAACTTTGAGCAGAACGTGTGTAAACGAGAAAATACAGCTATTTGTTTGAGGTAAAATCATGGAGAAAAATTGTTTGCTGGCTTATGAGCAGGTTCAGAATTAAAGTTCATAAACCTAAAAAGGCTTCTGTTTGTTGCAGTGCTTATCTGTGTTTGCACTCAAGGCTGATATCGATATTGTAGGAGAAGCTTTAATCCTTTCATTCAAATTTACAAGAAGTGCTGTTTCCTTTTTTTTAAAAAAAAAGTCCAAGAGAGCATTTGATTTGAGAAACCAAAAGTCTAGAAAATGTATCCGGGAGTCCTCGTCAATTCGGGGCATAATGAAATATAAAAAATACTCAATAAAAGCTCCTTTATTACTTTAACTGTTTAAATGTGGAGTTTTTAGCCATCAGGTTAATGTTTTGGTATCATTTTTTTATTTGATTGTGAGCACTTTTCCAGGTAGCTCTGCCACTTGAGCGCTAATCAGATTCCCACAGATGAATGGTGCTAGCTGCAGCCTTACATCACCGCGTTTTTGCTTCGACATTATTTTATTTGCTTTTCCTGTAAAAGTTAATAACTCTGTGTGCCCATGTGTTTAAACAGGCAAGAAGAGAGAGAGAAAGGACAGTGAGCAGAAACCATGAGGGATGTCTTAGGAAGCTTTTGCTCAGTGGAGGAGATTGAGGGATTTTTGTCGTTTCAAAGTATTTCACTCTGTGAGCGGGGTGTGGAGAATCAAGAAGGTTGCAGAGCAAGATGGTAATTGATAACCCTTCAGATAACAAAAAGTGATCTTTTCTCTGTTTCGCAGACAGAGCTGGAAGGAGTTTGAAATGAGTTACCATTGATTTAGAGGAGGCTGAGGATGCTCAATAGATCTGATTTACATAATGGTGAGAACTGTTTAAATTTTGTGTTAATTGTAAGTAAATTACGTGCTCATTTGGCATCTCCCAGATTACCAAGATTGGTAAGAACATCAGATGTAGAGCATAAAGGCCCTTGTGTTCAACTTCCCATTATAGGTAGGAAACAGTGGCTAGTGGCCAAGATGGCTCTGGTGTTTAGTAGGGCTTTGTTGAATCATTTATTTTTTAAAGTACGTGTTTGTTTATTGGTAGCTGTGGTTGTTAATAAAAGGAATGTTTGTGATGTTTAGTGAGAGGTTGCTGAATGGTTCAAAGCCATGAGGATTACTGTTTGATTCTTCCTGCATGCTGTGGTTTTCCTTGCTGAGCTGAAAGTTTCTAAGTTGGGGCTTATCAGAAGAGGCAACTGGTATCTGTTGATTCAGTTTCCCTTCTGAATTTACATCTGTACTAAAGACATAGTCTAGTGGGTACAGATCTGATAATGGATATGAAAATCAGTTCCACAGTCCTTTTCTCAGTGCCTCTGAAAGAAGTCTAAAAAAGTGTTCACTCTTTCATCATCTGCGAAAGATGCACAGAGTCTTGATTCTCAATGTTGCACACTTTGTGTGGATAAATTACTTCTGTTGTTAGCTGTTGTTGAGTCAGCTACCCACTCATGGCAACCCCATGCACAACAGAACAAAATGCTGCCCAGTCCTTTGCCATCCTCATGATCAGGTGCACATCAGACCATTGTGATCCATTGGGTTTTCATCGGCTGATTTTTGAAAGTAGATTGCCAGGCCTTTCTTCCTAGCCTGTCTTAGTCTGGAAGTACCACTGAAACTGTTCAGCATCATAGCAACACACAAGACTCCACTGATAGATGGGTGGTAGCTGTACATGAGGTGTATTGGCTGGGAATCAAACTTGGTCTCCCACATGGAAGGCAAGAATTCTACCACTGACTGGAGAAACCCTGAGAGTATGGCTTCTGGACACCCTTTTAACTCAGTACTGAAATCACTCCTGAGACCCTTCAGCCAAAGATTAGACAGGCCCATAAAAGAAAATGAGACTCAATGGGCACACCAGCTCAGGGGCAAGGACGAGAAGGCAGGAGGGGACAGGAAAGCTGGTAATGGGGAACTCAAGATCAAGAAAGGGAGAGTGCTGACATGTCATGGGGTTGGCAGCCAGTGTCACAAAACAATATGTGTATTGTTTAATGAGAAACTAATTTGCTCTGTAAACCTTCATCTAAAGTACAGTAAAAAAAAATTCAAAGTTTAAAAAAAAAAAGAATTCTACCACTGAACTACCACTGCCCAAATTACTTCTAAAGTCATCTAAAAAGGTACGACCTATGTTAGATAGTCCTTTCTTAGAAAATAGAATCTGACCACCATCTTATTTTGTATGGCTGTGAGGTAAGTCTGATGTTTGTTACTCCACTTATTACCAGAGTTAATTCTGCTGATCTTCCTGTCCGGGTGGATAGCCATTCCCGTCTACTCTCTGGGACCTCTTTGCTTGTTGACGAGGGTGACTTTTGCTTGAGAAGAGCTGACTTCATTTGACCACAGTAATTTGAAGATTTTTGAGTCTCTCAGCTTATTCTACTATGAATCATATTTTTGGAACTCCTACTTTTTTTTTTTTTTTCCCTTAGGCCGTGGAAGCATCTAAAATAATAGCAGGAGCTGGGACTTGCTGGTCTTCTGTTATTAGCAGATCTTAATTGTTTACCACCTTCTGCCTCCCAGTAGATTAAAGGTGATCTTTAGCTACTCACATTTGTCATTTCAAATTCTTTTCTCACTATCTTTTGGATTCGAACTATTTCTAGGCTATGAATAGTACTTTTTTTGTGTTCAAACCTGTTTTTTAACATTAGTTTCTCTCCTCTTTTCTTACGGGATGTCTGGTTAGGAACACTGTTTAGTGGGTCCTGAAAGGTGTCAGTGTTGAGCTATATGTGGGGTGAAGGTAGATGGAATTTCTTGGTCTAGAGCTTATCTTTCTTGGAATTCAGGAGCCCATCTTCTTGCCCTCCAAGAGAAGGTGCTAAGTCATGGCGAAGGGACCCTACCCTGAGCCTCCTGGTGGTGATCCATTCAGTGACTAACCTCCAGTGATAACTTGAGGCTTGGAGTTGTCACTATCCATGATACAACCTTTCTTTGCCCCTTTCCTAATCTCATAGCTCAACAGTGTGTGGCTAAAGAGAGTTTCATCAATCTCGGTCTGGTCTGGACCTCAAAAGAGGTAGAAACTGAAGTAGCGCTTCATCCACTGAGCATCTGAAGGTACTAGAGTTTAAGACAAGTAACCTTCAAAAAGCCTAAAATTCAACCCATGATAGAAGCAGTGGTATCATTAGGAAGGTCCTGGGGACTGTATGCTACATATTTTTAGTGTTGGAGTCACCAGCCACCGTCACCGTGTGAGCTTACAGTTCTCCTAGGGAGCATCTTGGACACTGTCATTAAATTCCTTTGGAGTGATTCAGCTCAACAGCTTGACACTTTCATTAATTTTTACAACATGAAGCCTGGGTGCTCTTTGCTTCCTCTTTAACAGCCCAGGGAAATTAGAGGAATATAGAAAATATAAAACCAAGGGAAACTGGAAGAAGGGACAGTCAAGGAGCTGTTGAAAGACATCGTGTTAGGAAATTGAGCTCTGTGTTTTCTTGGTACCTCTGGGGACTGAGCACCCAACTCTTGCTGCTCGTCTGTGGCACATAAACCTTTCATATCTGCTCCTGGCATGCTGGCCAAACCTCAGACTCGCAGCCAGCTCGTTTGCCTTCTCTGCTGGGGTCACCTCTACCGTGATCTGTGTATAATGGCATTTTCCTCCTCTTTTCAGTATGGAGGCTATTACAGCTTCTTCTCTAAACAGGACTTCAAACAATTTGCTGCCAGTTGGATTTCAAAGCCAAGGAACAGGCAAATGTCATCCTTTTTTTCTCCCCTCTTTGGGTAACTGCTTTGTTGGTTGCATCAAAAATTAGAGGGGTTACTATCTAAATTCAGGTGGGGATGCGTGGGGACAGGGCATTTAAATTTGCTTTTCTTTCTCCCTGAAGAAGAAAATCCTTTTCCTTTTCAACCTTTCCTAAAAAGGAACTTTGATCTTCTCAACCCAGAAGCAGGGGTTTTCAGCTCCTCTACAGCAAGCATATACACTCAGGCTCTTTCTGTGGAGGAGTCAGACTGGGGCACTGGCAGCTCTGCTTTCCAGGGCTTTACTGCTCAGCTGCACCAGTACCCTCCTGGCTGGAAGTTGGCACCCACAGTACTAGGTTGGATGTGAAAACGTCTCCAAAGTCACCCATATGTCCCTAAAATCACTGTCACTTGATAATAAATAGTGCATATTGGTTTCCAATGCTTTTTATTTCACATACATTTCTGGAAACACTACTTTAATAAAATAGAACAGTGGCATCCTGGCAAGCTGTTCACGGGATATTTTTAACTAGGGCCAAGAAAAAAAAATTTAAATGGCAGAAATATTTCACTTTGAAAGGTAGTTTTTGCACAGTGAAGTTGCTGCTTTTCATAAAGGCTTTTACTACATATATCAATGTGTTTTAAGAGAGACGAGGGTCAATAATGCCTGCTTTAGAATGCCCTAAATACAGATTTACACAATAGACCTTTAAATATGTGGTGTTCTCTCAGGCAGACTCTTGTGCACTTCCACCAGAGATATTTTATTTCTTTAATGTGAAAAACAAAAGGACAGAGGAAAGTAAAACAAAGGAAATTAGGGCCCACAAGCATAATTAGTAGAGGGTTGTAACCCAAATCAACAATGGGAAGGACACAATGACAAAAACCAGGAAATTCCAAGTTGAAAGAGAGTCTCTTTCCTTTAACTCCTCACACGCCAGCTTTCCCAGGTGCGGGAGGCTGCCTTAAGTACAACTCCCTGTCTTCATTTTTGAACTTCCTGGCTTTTGTTGACGTGTCTCTCCTTTTCCCACCTTAATGTAAATGAAACATACCTTTGTGTGCATGTGTTAATTGTAGATAAATGGGCTAAAAATGCCTCTTGATTTTGTAACCCTTGGAGAAAGGGAAGGAGTAGAAAGAAAAAAAAAAAAAAACCCGTCACTGTCATCTGTTCGTTTTTAATGAGCAATTTTAAAAAATTGAAAATAAAAGAGGAAAATGAATAGGTGTTGAACCAGCCCGTGATATGTAAATGCCAACTAGTAATTACCTAAAACCTCAATTTTCATTCTGTTTCATCTTGCAAAACATTTCATTTTCCCTGAGTGAAAACACTTAATTTGGGCTGTGTGCGTTCGCGGAGCGGCCGCCGCTGGCCTGCGCCTCCGCCGGCTCCGGCTAGGGGGCACTTTGGCTCTGCGCTAGGCTGCAGAGAGTCTTGTCCACCTCAAGGTTATTCCCCTCTTGCCATTACAGTGGTTTTGCTCGGAGAGCTCCGTGGAGCCCCTCCCCCCTCCCCCCCTCCCCCCTCCCCCCTCCCCCCTCCCAGTAGTCTGATTTCGGGGAGCCTTCTTCCTCCTTGTCCTTGCAGTGTATCGTATTGAATTTTGGCTGACCGAGCCTTCCTCTGCATATTAACTTTCCCCTCTTGCGTGGCTTCTACACCCTTGGCTTCCCTGAGTGGGATTTCACACTCAGAGAGCAGCTCTCTGCCTGTCTCCCTTTGAGACTGCAAACACGATCATTTCGATTTGTTTTGTTTTGTTTATTGCTGCTTTTTATCCTTTTCATTTTGGCGGCAAGGGGCAACTCTCCTCCACTGATGCTTAACACCCCTTTGCTCTCCTACCACACTTAGAATAGTGATCCTGCTGTGTCTTTCCTTTCGCTTGCTCGTAAATTTCCTTTTCCTCAGGTTTTGACTCTGTCATCTTTGGGATGCATTTGTGCAGCACCTTGGAATGTGGCTGGTGGTCGCCCCTGCTTCCTTCCCTCCCCAGCCTGTTCCCTGGCTAGAAAGAGAATGGAGAACCCAGGATTGTGAACGGTAGGTTACAGAGGAGTCTGGATGTGGTAAACCAGAATTACATTGTCCTAGGACCCTGGATTCGTGAGCGCTCTGCCTGGAGTCGCAAGGAACACGGCCTCTTTAGTGAGATATATAGCTTCATAATTAGCCCGTTGCATTTTTTCACGAGTGCTAGCATCAGCGTTCTCCGATGTGTTTCTCTGATTAACAGCTGCTTTGCAACTATTTCCTTGTTTCACCGATGACCATATTTGTCAAGGAACTCCTGACAGAGTACTGATTTCTCACTAAAATGCAGCATTTGTGTTTGAAGAGGGTTCTCTCATTCTCGGTAATGCCTAGCTTTTAAAGTCAATCCCTGTTAAAACTTGCATTGGCTTTGGTCTAACGCTTGTTAACAGGCTTCTGGGTCTCTCTACTTTAGAGTAGGAGTGGAGGAACCTTTCACAGGCAATTTAATCTTCCCAGCAGTGCATGTGGAACCGTGGAGCCGGGCGTGCTGGAATGGGGCTTCAGGCCCACCCGCATCATGGACATTTCCTCTTGTCCTCTAGTTGTGATCTCTCTGTGTTAAAAAGGACGTGGCTTTGGTTGTTAGTGCCATTAATTTTTGAATATTTTTAATAGTTTACAATGGCTAATGAATGCTCACATTTTAGGAGATAGATGTGTATGTAGTACACAGGAGTGCTGGAATTGGTGGCATTCCAAATAAGTGTCACAGGAGACAATGCATCAGGTTTACATGGCAGGTGCAAAGTGCTAAGGCTCCCTCCAACCCCAGGTTCTCTATTAGGGAGGCTCTGTTCTCCCATCCCCCTCATGCAGAAAAGTGTGCATTCCGAAGATTACAATGAGCAGGTCTTTTGTAGGAGAGTTTCAAACACATAGGGAGCCTCTCCTCTGCAAGGACCATCAGGAACCTCGAGTCTTCTCACCAGGGATTACTTATCCTACACAATGCATTTAACAGTACATAGTTCATAGTAGATAACCCCCAAGTAGACTGTATTCCATTGATTTATACAGTTACAAATCCTGCTCTCTCAAACACAAATCTCAATTGGCCAGTCATCTTGGATCCAAAGGTGTTTTTCAGCCTGAAGTCCCCCCTTTTCTCTGGCCTGCTGGCAGTCACTGCAGTATAAGCATTGTTATAAGACTGGCAACACAAGAATTTACTCCTTTTCTCTGCACCTCAGTTTTACCTTCTAGCTTTAAATGACAGTGAAAATGATCAAATTTCCCTCAAGTTGTGGAGTTGGTGGTGGCAGGGTTGTTTTGTTTTGCTTTGTTTGGGTAGGGGGGAAGGGTAGTGGAAGTGAGAAACTTTGCTCCTGTTTTCCTCTGAGTTAGTCTTATTTTTAGTAAACTAGCTACCGGTAATTCAAATACACTCTTTAAGTACTCCGTCAGTGCAAGAATAGGGGAAAGGGAAGCCAAGTCCATGTTTACCATGCACTCAACAGCAAGTGGTTTAGACGACAGTATCAGGTGCTTTGCGCCAGAATTCTCTCTGGCTTGCTGCACTCCCACAACATGTGCAATAAAGTTCCTGCCTCCGTTTTACATCTTTGACATTGACGCAGAAGATTTGGCCTGAATTTATGTAATTTAGTTGGGCACAAATATAACCCATGAATGATCACATTCATCTTCTAATTAGAAAATCAAACGATAATACAGGACAGGCTGCAGGCACCCCATCATTTAATCCAGCAAAAGCGTGTTGTGTGTGTTGGGCCTCTGCAGAAGAAAGAGGCAGTTGAATCGCTTCATGAAGTTAATGAAAAGTGTCCAACAACAGAGAAACGAAAGACGCAGACTGAGGGCACCGGCAGTTATTTAGATGCTAAAATCATTGCATTATGGGAAAAAGCGTTTGGGGAAGTCTTTAACCTTCTATGTATGAATCATAGGGCTTATAGAATTCTAGATTGGAAGGCCTTTTTCCCCCCTATTGTAGTACCTGATTCTTGTGGGAGGGGGAAGAGTGAAGAGTAGCAGAAGAAATAACTAGTGGAAGGAGGAGAAAGGTTTTCATATGTATGTTCACACATGTAGCTGCTTACCTGGGTATCTTTCTTACTCCGCATATTATGTTGAGGCTATTAGTTTGGGTGCTTTATATTTTTGCATCTGGCGTAGTGATATCGATGCTGTTAAATATGTGATTTGCTTGTCGCCTGCGTTTTCAGACAAAGATCAAGAGGAACATAAACAAGCCCCAAACATACTTTATGTAGGTGTTTGGCAGTATCATTTTATATGACTTGAAATTAGTGAATGGAAACTTTACAAGCAATTGTTCATATTTTTGCAAGTTTGAAGTGTGCCGGGACTTTGTCAAATTCCCGTTAAAATAAATACGTCAATTTCATCTCCCTTCCAAATTCATTTATCTTGCTTTTTTAAAAGGTGTTTTCTACTTTACCTGATGTTTAAATTGGATTCACTCGTTTATGCTGTTCTTTGCTATATCCCCCATGTTTTTCTTAAATGAATTACTAATGACAGAGCACTCCATCATTCCCTCTCTACAGCCACTTTAAGGAAAGCATGGTGATCTAAACCTTTTAACCTATTAAAGATGATTTTTCCCAATTGAATCAGACCCACCACAGGTGTAATAACTAATCATTTAAACTACACCTGCTATTATGTATTTTTAAGCCATTATGCGTGTTGGATAGATGATAATTCATGTTTATTGCATTGTCCGATGGATCCGTTTTGCCTACACTAGGCTGATTAATGTATTTAAAGAAATAAGAGATGCAATTTTTTAAAAAAAAATTGATGGAATCCGCCAAGCACTGCATTGAGTGCACCATTAAACCCATCAGAACTTTGCTCTCTGACCAGAAATGCATATACCAAGGACTGTATTAAAAAAGCAAGGTGAAACCTGTGCATTTTAGTGGTGGGGTTCTGTTTTCCTTCTCTGCTGTGGAAAATTTTGGAAGGATGAAGGAAAGGTGTATGTTTCTATGGATAAATCGTAGGAGCTGTGCCATTAGCATCTTCTGCTTAAGACCTGTTCATCCACATTTCCTCTGACACCCGGTACACGTATCAGAGCGTGCACTGAGCATGATACGAATACTGTCATTTTCTTGTGTATTGAAGGTGTATTTTTTCCCCAGGTGAAGAACAACTATCCCCAAGCCGTCTGAGCCACGCAGATTGGCGTTGACCTGTGGGGCCTGTGATTCTGTAACCGTCCATTTTCTCTGCAGAGCATGGGCCTTTTTTCCTTTTGTTTTCCTGCTCCTTCACCAATACCCTTTCCCGCTTCTCCCCTTTCCTTTTTTTCCTCCCCCCTTCTGTTACTTTTCCTCTGCTTTCTCTTCTTGCCCTACTGCCTTCTTCTCCCCTCCCCTTTCCCTCCTTCCACCTGTTACCTTTTCTTATTTCTCTTCCATCTTTCCTTCCTCTTTCCCCTCTCCCATCTCTTCATTAAAATGCATCAGTTTTGTGGGTGTTTGTTAGAATTTTCTCTTATTTTGGTGCAGCCTGAGGAGATCTGGTCGAAGGGCTAAAGGGGGGTGAATCTGCAGTTTGGGGGTTCTAGACTCTCGAGCATCAGTTTTGCTCTAGCCCAGAACTGACTGGTTATCACTGCAGCTCACGGTGGTGGTTAAAATTGTAATGTGTTTTCAGTGTTGGACAGATTGTACCTAGTAGGGAGCTAGGCTTGGCTCTCAGGGAACACTAGTGCATCTTATTGCTGACAGGTCCAAATCTGAAAAGTCAGGGGAACCTGAGTTCATCCTTTAGGGAGGATGTCTTAGTTAAGCCTCCCAAAGAGTGGTTATTGGAGAAATATATAAGGAAGTTGCCCTAGCTTTAACCTGCACCCTGGTTTATCCACAACATCTTTTATTACTAGATAAGCCGTCTGGTCGCAGAATTAAATTCATATAAAATATGGGAGAGAGATGATTTGTAACTTGTATTCCATTTATAGTCACAGTACTTTCTGTTTGAGTTTATGCCCAACTGCTACCCTTAGCGTGAAGGATCTTAGAAAACTTCCTTATATTTGGCTCATTAAAAATTCTTTCTTTCAGCAACTTATGAGCGAACTGCAGGATGTGTTGACTTTACCTGTAACATGAGACCATATTATTATTTTGGTTTTGATGAGGTGAATAATGCCAGTCATTTAAAACAGCCCCTTTTCTGTATGGGGTAGGTTGGCGTTTCCCACCCGTCGCACTAATGTCGGATGGAGAGCAGACAAGCAGCCGTGTAAACACATGCTTTGTGTGTGCTGAGTGATGGGGAGGCGAGAACCTTCAGAAGTTTTCCTTCCATCTCCTACTTGCCTGATTTGTGAGATATGAAGATTTCATTAAATAATATTCTTTTCCAGGGGTAGGCAGGTAATCGGTCAGTCTGTCAGCTTTTAGCCATGAAATCCCCAACTTTGTCCTCTATAAGCTCTTTGGAATTCAGCTTCACTGCCTGATGTGACCATGTGAGTGGCTGTGCATGTTGTCTCTTATATTCTCCCCTTCACCCGGGGTGCGCTTAGCACTTGGCCAGGCTCTGCAGAGGAGCATGGTCTCTTCCCTCAGATGCTTGCAGTGTAGTTGGGGAGGCAGCCTGAACATTAGAAGACAGCATAATTATGTCTTCAATATGGTACACACTACAAGCATTTAGAATTTAAAGGAATAGGGAGATCAGAGATGGCGGGCTAATTTTGGAAAGGCTTTTGAGGAGTTAGAACAGGCTATCAAAGGGCTATGCTGGTATTGTGTGTGTAATGTGTAGATGGGTAGAGGAGGGACCGGGAGGTTTTCCAGAAAGAGGGCACAGCATGGCACAAGTGCAGTGACACGGATGAGCATGGCCGAGAGGGGCTACCTGTGCGGAGTAGTGAAGAATTGGCTTGAACAGGGGAGGATAGGAAACGATTATTGCAGGTCTTAAAAGCTAGGCTGAGGTTTGATAGATTCAGATACAAGAAGCCAATGAAAATAGGGAAATAACATAGTCTTTCATTTAGGTAGATTTTAAACTTAAGAAATAACTGGTTATAAGTTTAACAGTGGTATGCTTTCTTTCTATGGTCTTGGAATAAACTCATAGGACTTTTAATCTTGAAATTCAGACTATTGAGGTTTACTTTTCTTCTCTGTTTTATTTCCTCTACCAGATTGCCACAGCAGTGAAGTTTCTACAGAATTCCCGGGTCCGCCAGAGCCCACTTACGACCAGGAGAGCATTCCTTAAGAAGAAAGGTACAGGTTCCCCCATGGCCACACAGAACAACCTGCAGAAAGGGGTTGGGGACAGGGCAGTTAGAAGCCATAGCATGGAAACAGGTGCTGAGTACATCAAGGATCTCCTATAGCTGTCCACTAGTGTGGGGGTGGGGAGGGGGTGAGGAGAGCCCCCAAAAGGGGAATACAGGTTCCTATCCTTAGAGTGGAGCAGAGAGATCGTAGGAATCGTGTAATTGAGAACCAGATACAGTAAAGCCAAGGCCTTAGCTCCGAATATCATGGCAAGGGCATCGTTTGATGGAAAAAGGAGCCCATTGGATAAGACTGTGGAGAACTGCTTTCTGGTCCGTTCTTCTGTTAATGACCCTGGCTGCAGAATGACTGGCTTTAGGTTAGGAGGTCAGCTGCTTCAGTAAAGAATGAAGAAGAAAGAAATGAAGGACCAGGGAAACTAGATGACTAAACAAGGTCAGGTTAAGGCCAAGCTTGGGATCAGTTCGATTTACAGATTGAGTGGTAAATTACTGGTTTTATGGTATTTCTGTAAGCAGGGATAAAATGGATCCCGACAAATTCGATGCTGTCCAAAGCAGACAGAATCTATTCTGGCTCTTTTGGAATTTAGGATTTTTTTGGTCAAGTACAGAGGAAGCAAAACAAACAAGCAAAAAATGAAACCTGACTTTTCATTCTTTGAACATTTAATTTTCTAGAAACCTAGGAATTTGTTTAAAGGCTCATATCTACCATTCGGGGAAAAAGTGAGTTTTCTTTCCCCCAAACAAAACTCTTTTTCCTTTAGGATCTGGAATGTGAGCCTCAAAATTCTGAGTTTTGAGCACTAGGTCATTTGGGGCTGGACTAGAAGATGAAGTGGTTTGGTAGTGTCTTCTAGGCCTGCGCATGATAGCCCCCTGAACTGATACTCAGGACAGTGTTGATCCCTCCACCCAATTGTGTCCCAGGGCTGTATCTTACCAGGGTTTAGTGGTGAAAGAATAAGTCCAAACATTTCATCCCAGGCAGCTGCTTAGAGGCACTGCTGTGGCCTCCAGGCTGGGCCCTGTGACAGACTTGGTGAGGGGGCTCTGTGTGCCTGTTGGCTGCACCGTCCCCCCACCCCCACCCCTCGGTCATTAGGAGATTATTAAAATTTGGAGTGCGTTGGCCAGCCTCTCCGCTCCGAAAGCATCATGCCATAAAAGAGTTTTTTCTTGAAATATGTGTACCTATGGGGAGTAATTAATCATAAAAGCTTAGGGATTTCAGCTCTCTCATCAAAGCATTGAAGCTGGGGAAAGCTGAGCCTAAAAGCTGTGCTGATTACCCGGGGTAACCTGAGACAAAATCTATGGTTGCCGAGAGATCCTTAGCCCCAGTATATTGTGCAATATTATAACTGCCTGATCTTCTCTTCCACCGTCAATGACCAGTTATTCCTCATTTTCTCTCAAACGCAGCTGGGTTAGAATTTCATTTGCAGAAGGTATTTAGAGCAATTTAGAGACAAATGTCTCTGGTGTTTGCTCGGCACTTCCCCACCGCAGGCTTTGCTGAGCAGTTTTAGTATCAGGAGCTCCATCTAATCTGTTTAATTTTAATAAATCCCTGACTGGGAGAGGGAGAGAAAAAAGGGAGAGAGAGACAAACTCTGGACCAAATAATACTTCTTTTAGTTACTTGGCTAATAATTACTGTAGAGATGAAACAGTTCTGTGGAATTATTATTTGTTGCTCTTTTTTTAAAAAAAAAATCAATCACTTAATGAATGAATTCAGTGAAGAGTGAATGTCAGCCCTGTGCCGGGCCCTGTGCTAGGCAAGGGGGATTTAGCAGAGAACAAAACAGACAAAATCCCTGCCCTCCTGGAGCTTAAGTTCTAATGGGGAAAAGCAGACGATTAAAAGATGAAAAAGAAATACATAGTATGTTAAACGGCAAATACCACTGGCAAAAAAGAAAGCAGGGACTGTGGGGATGAGGAAGGCCAGGGTAGGTGTGGGGAAGGGATTGCAGTTTTAAGTAGGGCAATTAGAGTCTGCCTTTCTGAAAGGGTAACATTTGAGTGAAGACCTGAAGGAGATGAGTATTATTGGTTGGCAGAGTGGGCACAATTTCTTTTTGACCCCTAATTACGGTTAGCGTTTTTACAATCTTAGGCAGCTGGAACCTTGAGAGGTTCTAGAGAGAACCACGTGTGTTTACCCCTGTACTTAAACCCGGAATCACTGAAGTTAATCACCCATCTCCATTATCCTCTAAAATGCTGCTTCAGTCAGTAATTATCCATTTCCGAGTTGAATCCCAGTAGGGTAAGTTCTGGCAGGACCTTCTCTGGGCAGATAATTCCAAGGTTTGATCGGTGTCTGGGGAAGAAGAGCCCCTCCGTGGATTTACACTTCACTTTTTTAATTTCCGGCCGTTCGTTGGTCAGGTTTACATGATCAGCGTAGCTTGGCACCATCCCTGATGGGGGTGCACGAGGAGGGGCTTTTGCAGAGGAGTACATGTATACCCTGCCCCTGACAGTAGTTGCAGAAGGACAGAGGGTTGGCTCACCGGTTGTTGGGGTGGGGGTGTCTTGAGGGGGAAGGGACCAAGTTTCTGGCATCTGCACTCCTTGCTCCTCCCAGCAGGACTCATTGTAGGGGTGGGTTTGGAGCCCTGGCTTTGGAAGAGCTCTCAGCTACTGTAGTCTTGGCTTTTCCTAGCAAATGTCACTTCAGGGAATTGCAGTGGAGCACTGACTTGAATTATAATCTTGACTTTCTTTTTTTTAATAAACATCTCTTTCCTGAAAAGGCAAATCCAATTTTGTTTTTCTTTTAATATTATTTAATATTTAATATAGAAATTGAGGTCCCTGTAGTGCATGTCAGTTCAGTGGAAAATGAGGGTTACTTCAGGCGCATCAGCGGAGTTTGTTTTATTGTAAACCACAGCCGGGAGCAGGGGCTGCATCCTGCTTCTGTTACTGACAGGTTAAGTGTTGTACTCTGATTTCGGGGGCTGGGGAGATAGGGGGGTGGTGAGTGGGGAGTGAGTGGGATAGGGATGGAAGAGCATTGGTTTGCAGAGGTCTTTCATGGTTCTGTTTTTTCTTGAGATCTCTTTTGGATGCTTTAAAGTCTGAATATGGAGTCATTAATGAGAAGCATGAAGTTATTAGAATCATTTATCATTTTCTTTGAAGTTTGTGCTGCCATTTTATGTAATTTATAACATTTCTTCCTTTTATTGATAATTTTTTGGATGAAAAAGAAAAGCAGCTGTTCACCTTCAGAGTACACGAATAAATGTTTTTGTTTTCCTTCCAGCCACTTGATTCTGCAGATGACACATCAGCTGCAGAGTCAGCCACACATGAAGATAATTGGGCCGTGTGTGGGGTTTAAGCCCTCGCAAAACTGGTCTATATATAGAGGCGGTTCTTGCCAGGCACACATCAGATCTGGGGCTTCAAGCAGGCTGCAGTCCAGGAGGTCAGATTAACTGAAAAACAGCAATAGAGTCAGTCCAGAAAGTTAGAGGTTTGGAAATTGTTGTCAGTAGGCTTATGGTGATTTGACACCCTATCTAGCCACAAAATGTAGGAGGCAGTCTGCTTCCAAACATTCTTGGCAGGCTGAGTATAGGTGGGTAAAAGTGATGCCTTATTGGGGGAGGAGGAGGGAGAATGCGGGGGTGGGGGATGGATGAGGTGGGGGGAAGATAGAGTTGTCTGTTAACTCACTTTATATCTGATGCAAAGCAAGCTTCTAGAAAAAGATGAGCTTCTAGAAAAAAAGAGTGGGGCCTGAGTGGTATTAGCTGACACTGTAGCTGATTTCCACCACGGCCCCCACTGCCCCCCCCCCCCCCCCCCGGATATAAGTCAAAGGCTTTATTCTCCCTCATCTGATAAATAGTCCAGGGTTGAAGAAAACCAAGTAGAACACACCATCACCTTACTTTCTCATTCTAAGAGGTGAAACTAGATTTTATCTTTCTGCAGTTCCTGGAAGCTGAACCCCTAGTAGCAAAGCTGCCTCCTTGCTGGAAATGAACTTGAGGAAGAAACCTGAGGTCTCAGCCTTGGTTGTGGGGTAGAGGTGAAGGGCTTCTCTCACCGGAGTATTTTAAGGGGGAGTAAATCCTAACACAGATTTCAATTTAACTCTCTTTTATTACTTTTCTTTTTTATCATTTAAGTCCATTTCACGAGGTAGTTTGCATGTCCTTGAATGGAATCTCGTTACCATGAAAGCTTTTTTAGCATTGATTTCATAACAGTCTTAATTTAATAGCTCCGTCATTACTGAGAAGCCCTGGGAGTGAGGCCCTGGCTTTCCAGGTCACTGACCTTTTAATTACAAACCTTGTTCTGATGGCCAGGTTATCGACTGGACAGCTCCCAGCTTGTGCCCCCAGGATGCAAACGAAAATAACTGTGTTTCCTCCCCCATCTCCAGGAAAAAAAAAAAGTAACCTCTTGTGTTTCTAAAATTAATTTTCTCCTTCAGCTTTACTTTATAATTAATTCTTTAATGTGTCTTAGTGAAGCCAGAAGTTTTTTTACACAGCTTTTTTATTTTTTTCCCTAGCGCTTGGGTCCAGCAGATAGCCTCCAGTGGGGGAGGGACAGGGTGGGGATGGTGCCAGCTACAGTCCTTTGCTTGATTGTGGCCCATTTCTGTGTCCTGAGAGACTCCTCCTGCTGAGCTGGAAGGAATAGTACTGACTCTGTGAGGGGCTGTGTGCCCCTTCTGATTCTTTGTTAATGAGACATGGATTGTGGCATTAAGATTTAGATTCATTCCTGTATTTATTGGAGTAATTGGACCCTGTGTATCATGGGCACTTTTTAAATATGCGCCCGCTCTGAGAGAGGCAGGGCTTGAGTGATTTTTTTTACTGTTTCTTAGTCTCTGATGACTGGAGGAAACAACTACCCTCCTCACGGAGTTGTACTTAACTATGAACTTGACAACTGGAATAGGCTGATCTGGGTTCTGTCTTACTGACTATGAAGGGGATGACAAAAGAGAGAGGACAGTGGACAGTAAGTAGGGTGATCATCTGGTCTGCTTTGCTCAGGACTGTACCAGTTTTAATATCAAAAGTCCCATGTCTTGGGAAACCCCTCAGTCCTAGATACACAGGGCAGTTGGCCCCTCTCGCAGTGAAACCCTTACTGAGGAATGAGAGCCATCAACTGAAACAACATGAGGAAGTTTCTGGAACCTGGAGGAATAAGGCAAAGTGAGAAGAGTCCACAAGCAATGAATTCCCAAGAGTCCAGCTTGCAGGAGTGTGGCATTCTTCTTGAGTACTTCTGCTGTGTCCCCTGGCCTTGCCCGGGTTAGGCCCAGTGCAGAGCCTCTGGGGCAGGAGGCTGGGCCTGGCAGGTGAGTGTGGAGCTGCCATGCCGGGCAGGCCGGGCTTTGTGTGGCAGCAGCGGGTTTGTTCCCGAGGATGATTGAGCATCTCCATCCATCTGTTGTGAGCGGACCATCTTCCTTCCCTGCCAGTCTTGCATCTGCATATCTGTCACCTGCTGTTCTGGACCAGCCTATTTATCACACTGACTGGTTTTCCTCCCATCAATTTTCCTTCTCCTCTGATTATCCAAACTTGTCTTGAACACCATAGATTTTTCTCAGCATCCAGGATGAGACCTACAGCAGCTAGACCAGCTGAACGCCATGGAAATAGAGATGCCACGGCTTCCCCATTCTGGGGGGGAGCTGGTAACAGTTGCTTCCCCAAGAAGGCTGAGTGTTTGGTGAGGAGCCAAGTAGGTTCCTATGCTTCACTCTAAGATGGAGGGGAAATAGCACAGGGGAGCTTGGGGGGAAAAAAGAACAAAGCTTTCTTGGATTTACCCAGTTACTTTGATGTTTTCCCTGCAAATGAGGAATGATTCCCCTTTTCTTAAACTTGGTGCCTGTAACAATGCTACAAAGAAAAGCAAAGTGACATCATCATGTGTTTTTGTATTATTAAAACAGTTTTTTTTTTTTTTGCTATTGAAAAGGTAAAATATGCACAAGGTAAAAAAAATTCAAACAGTAAAGATGGATATACAGTGAAAAATAAGTCTTCCATCTCTTGTTTCTGCTACCCCCACCTCAGTTTTCTACCCAGAGGATGCTGGTAACAGTTCTTATAGTTCATTCCTAAGATAGTCTATCTGTATAAAAGTATGTTAAAATCTTTTTTTTTTTTTTTTTACAAAGTTAAGTTATGTATTTTATTGAAATGGTTATCCTCTCAACATCCACATCATTCCATCTGCATCTTCTCTCTACAAAATTTTTTCCTCTGCCATTTACTTTATTCTCTTTTTTGGTTTGTTCCATATTAAACAAGGAAGTTTTTTTGACTTGCAAAGTCAATAGGATATAACTTGAAACCAATAATGTCTCTGAAAAAGGTACGTTAGAATTTATTCCTTCCCTCTCACAAACACAGACAATTCTTAAACACAAGTGGTAGCACATTTTACACTGTATACTTAACATTATATCTTGGCAGTCATTCCACATCAGTACATGTAGATTTGCTTCATTGTTTTCAGTGGCTGCATCATATTCCGTTATATGCATGGTGTCATAGTTTCTTTTAACTAGTTTCAGATTGGTGGACATTTAGGTTGATTCCTATCTTTCGCTGTTTCAAATAAGGCTGCAGTGAATGTTCTTGCATGTACGTCGTTGAACATGTGTTAGTTTGGCACCATGTTAAAGTAAGATCTTTTTTGCATCTGGTGAGTAGGCAAGGGTATATTTTTCTTTTTTTTAGAATTATTTATTTAATTTTTTTCCCATACAAAAATTTATACATACATCATTATGTGACTCTAATTGCTCTCTCCATTCTGTGACAGCACACTCCTCCTTTCCACCCCTGATTCCCCATTGTCCATTCAACCAGCTACTAACCCTCTCTTGCCTTCCCATCTCACCTCCGGACAGAAGCTGCCTGTTTATAGTCTCTTGTATCTACTTGAGCTAAGAGGCACACTCCTCACGAGTATCACTTTATGTCCCATAGTCCAGTCCAATCCCTGCCTGGAGAGTTGGCCTCGGAAACTGTTTCAGTTGTGGGCTGATAGAGAATCCAGGGGCCATGTTGTCCAGGGTTCCTCCAGTCTCAGACCATTAAGTCTGGTCTTACCAGAATTTGAGTTCTGTACCCCACCTTTCTCCTGCTCTATCCATGAGTCTCTGTTATGTTCCCTGTCAAGGTAGTCATTGGTGCTAGCCAGGTACCATCTAGTTCTTCTGGTCTCAGGCTGATGAAGCAAGGGGATATTTTTCATTGTTAAATATTTCATAGGATTAAGTTCCCCCAAGAGGGAGGTAAAACTGTTTTCTTCTATAAATGTGACTATTTGTTGTTGTTTTGTATCATCAAGTCGATTCTGACTCATACCCACCCTATAGGACAAAGTAGCACTGCCCCATAGGGTTTTCTAGGTTGTAATCTTTATGTGAGCAGATTGCCAGGGCTTTCTCCCATGGAGTCACTCAGTGGATTTGAACTGCCAACCTTTTTGTTAGCAGCTAAGCACTTTAACAGTTTTCGACAGTCAAAATCAGGCAAGTACAGGTCCTTTGCCTCATTTCCACTTTCCCAGGCTCTTGTGAGTGTACCTAACTGGTGCAGTCTAATTCCCATCCAGAGCTCTAGCAGCAAGGGAGTCTGGGCAATGTAGTTTTTAGCATTCCAACCTCTTTGGTACAAGAAAGCACACTAAAAAGAGGTGGGGATGAATGCTGAGTATTAGCAGAGGAATCTGTAGAAGGAAAAGGATTGCAAGCCATGACATATTTGCCCCCAAGACAGGGTACAAGCATGTTACTCTCACAAGCCTCTTTCTTACTGAAGATGTAACTTGGAATTTTCTAAACCATTTAGATATATAGCCCACAAAATGAGGGAAGCAATCATTTTGAACCAAAGCATGCTAATAAAAAAAAAAATCTGTCAGTCAAAGGAGAGTTCATGTTTTCTTAGTCCTTAAAACAGGTGGCAGTGGCTTATTTGTAAATCTAAAGTATGTCACTCAACATAGCGCAAATTGTGTGTCCGTCTGAGGGGAGGATACTTTTTTAGTCAGCTATTTTTGTTGTTCTTTTAGAAGAGCTAGGCCTTTAATTCTTTAGCAAAGGCATAGTGATATATCTCCAATCTGTCCAAGAGGTAAATACTGATGTATTCTGAATTACCACCAGCTTTCTGAGATGATTTTAAGAATACTTGTCACTGTGTTCTGGTCCCATTTAGGGATGGGGATTCTTTTAATGAGATCTGTGTGCTAAGGGTAAAAAAGGAAGTTTTCACCAAAGGGAGTACATATCCACTGATATGTGGATTTGCTGGAAAATGTTGGAAGTAGGGACTTTTGAAACTTAACATAAGGTATAACATAAGGCATTATCTACTGAAAAATATGTTGACTGGACTGTAATTAGAAAGGTTTTAAAATAACTTTGGATAGTACTCATTCATTTACCAATCCATTCTTTAATTCAACATTTTTGAGCCTATAGTTTAAAAAAAATTTGTCTACTGCTTTATGTGTATGTGTGAGTGTAAGTGTGTGTATGCATCAGAATATCTGCATTTTGAAATATCAGAAGTGTACTTTTATTTTTCACCATAGCCTTGCTAGGTTGGTCAGTCAACAGCTCTGTTTTCTTTTCCTTTTCGAGGTAAGTGCAGAGAACTCACCAAAGGTCCTCAGTAAACAGAGTGATGGGGCACAAGGCTTGTATTTAAATTGTCCCGAGACTTGAACAATTCTACTAATTACCCCTTCCAACAACTTTAAACAGACCTGTGTTTGGTTTCCAGAACGTTCTGAGAGGAGCTGGTCTTCCAGAGCTCACCCTTTCATCATACCGAGGACTTGAAAATGCTCCATTCTCTTACTGTTAATTCTTCTTTTTAGCTTTAAAGCCCCTTAAAGTAACCTTCTGTAATTAGATTGTTGAATAGTTTTTAGTAATATGGTGGTCTTCAAATTTTGTGTAGATTTTCAGTTTGTTAAATGATTGCAAAGGCCTTCATTCATAAAGTTGAAGTTTACCTTATCATGGTATTTCAGGGGAAAAAAATCATGACCCTCTGTGATAAATTAAATATCAAAACCACATAAATGTCATCGTTTCAATGAAACCTGATGTGCATAGGAACAGGACTCTCTTGCACTCCACTTTTGGCTTCAAGCTGGATCTGTCCTCTTAACCGACAAGAAAAATCTTTTACCACTGACAGTGGTAAACCTGTGAAGCTAAAGAAGAACAAAGCCATCCTCATCCCTGCTTTGTGAGTTACAAACAGAATTGTCAATTAAATTATTCTGATAGCAAAATTTGAGGTCTTGGCCGAAAGAACACAGGTTGAGTTTGAAGAAGAGACCGTTAGAAAAATCATTTTAACTTACAACCAAGGATAATTTGACAGAATGTAATTGAAAGAGAATAAATATGGAGCTCCATGATGTACTCTTTTGAGTCCCTGTCTGATATTTACTTATTTTTTTTCAATCGAAGTTTCTCCTTTAAGCAACCCTGTAGAGAGAAGACTAAGTTCCAAAATAGAAATAACAGAAATAAAAGGTGGAAATAGCAGAAAATAGTTTTTGGGGAAGTTGTTAGTTTCTCATTTTGAAATATTTTTACTGTTAATTCATTCATTCAACAAGTAATTATTGAGTGCATGTTTTTTACAAGGCACAGTGCCGACCTGGGAACTGAGGGTATAATGCTGAGTAAGACAGACAGGGTTCTGGACGTGGTGGAGATAGACTCCCCAAGAAATGTGAACAAATGAACAAAAATAGTTACAGATTATAAAAAATACTACAAAGGGAATAAGCAAGGCGCTGTGATAGAGAATAATGGGGAGGGAGAGGTGGCTCGAACTTGGGGCTGGTTTGCATTGGGAGGGTGACTGAAACCAGAAGGATGAGAAATAGTTATCCAAAGAACAAGAGCATCTGGGCAGAGGGGACTACAAGCTCAAAGACTCTTGAGGCAGAAAAGGAGCTTGATTTGATCCAGGAACCCAAGGTGGGGCTGTAGTAGTGAGAGGAAGGGAGATTGACAGCTTACCAGCTTCCCTCTGGAGATACCATTGAAAGCAGAAGTGCTATTGGTGTATCATAGCCCCTAGTCTAGAATTTTTTATATTGTCCATGACCAAGATCAGCTCCATTCACCAAGCATTCATCACCTGCTGTCTGCCAAGCACTGTGCTAAGTGCAGTAAGGATACAGATAGTCTACACCCTCACAGAACTTCTTGGTGATAGTGTGAAAACTACTAGTAATACAGTTATTGTAATTTATAAGCAAGCCTGAGACGATACAATACATTAAGTACTGCCATATGTTTTGCTTTACAGTTTAAAAGCATTCTCATTTCATCTTCATGGTAGCCCAGGTGATCCCCTCCAAAAATGTACCCAGGGGCAGAGAAACTTACTGAAGCTCACTACATTTGAGGAGCAGGTCTCTATCCTCACTGAGTTGATGAATTTCAGTATATAGTCTGTTCACGTGCTCTAGGGCTCTCCTTGAGGAATCAATCGTTTTATTAGAAGTGGAGTCTAGAATGACCATGAGCTCGTTGCCATCACGTTGATTCGGACTCGTAGAGATCCTGTAGGACAGAGTAGAACTGCCCTATAGGGTTTCCAAAGCTGTAAATCTTTATGGAAATAGACTGTCACATCTTTCTCCCATGGAGTGGCTGGGGGTTTTGAACTGCCCACCTTCTGTTAGCAGTTGAGAGCTTTTAACCATTGTGCGACCAGGGCTCCTTAGAATGACCACAGAGACGACGGCTTATTTCATCCAATCATTTTCACATACATTTCACTAATTCTTAATTGAAATAGAAGATTTATTTTAGTTTGATTTAGTTCTGCAGATTTTCTTGCTGCCTTTCCTGAAGGCTCTAACCATTCTTTTGTCAGAGAAGAGAAAGGCTTGGACTTAGGCTGACTCTGTTAAGTAAATGCTGCTGACTTTGTTCTTCTGTTCGACTGCTTTCATCAGGACAAGAAAGGGTGAATGGGGTAATCTCTATTTACCCTATTTGCTCTGCTCCTTTGGAGAGGTCGAATGTTTACAGTACACAATCTTCTGCGGCACCTTGCAGCAAATACATGGGTTATATTAAAAATTGCAATCATATCATTTTTTTATAGTAAATTGCTGACCTTATGCAGTAGAATCAGCTTTATTGAATTTCGCCAAAAATGCGTTTATAATTCTGCCATACACACATGATATTCATGTCCTTGCTGTCCATGTGGAAATGTCCCTTTTTATGATGTTAAACAAATTAAATTGACTTTCTCCCGAGCTGCTGTGCCTCACCTTTAAGAGCTGTTCTCAGGAGCCGAACCTCCACGAAGCAGAGCACATCTCCATTACTCAGTGTCATCACACACAAACTGGACCCTGAGCACCTTTGGAAGCCTGGCCCTAGCAGTGCACATTTGACGCGGAGATTATTTAGAGGGGGCTCTAGGGCAGCTAATGTATATCACACATACTGCCTGGGCTCTAACAAGGCCTGACCGTAGTTACTCTGTTTGTTTTGGGGAAATGGTAGCTATTTGTTTAGGAGGATTTTATGGTGAACCAGGAGGGATATGAATACAGTTAGTTCTCAGCTATTCACTTGTGAATGGTACATCACAAAAGTTGAATCTTAAACAAGTTTTTCTTTAATTCTCTATCCCTCTGCTCACCTTCCACCCAGAGAGTGGTATCAGGGGTGCAAATTAATTTTACTGTTAGCTTCAAAAAGCACAACCAGGAAGTTATAATGCATACTTAATTCAGATATAAAAGTTGTAAAATTATCTGCTTTTTATAATTATTTGCTCTGAGTTTGTTCTCTCTCTTTCACAGATCTAATATTTATATAGGAATCCCTGGGTAGCACATATGGTTAAGTGCTAAACTACTAATCAAAAGGTTGGCGATTCAGACCTCCCCAGAGATACCTCAGAAGTAAGGCCGGGTAATCTGCTTTCGAAAGGTCACAACCTTGAAAACCCTGTGGGGTGCAGTTCTACTGTGCACACATGGGGTCGTCATGAGTTGGAATTGACTCGATGGCAACTAACAACAATACCTATATAGCTATGTATGTGTTTGTACAAATTGCTAGTACCCAGGCAGTTTAACACATAGAGGTAGTATAATGGAAAAATCTTCTTTTTTTTTTTTTTTTTTGCGTTCACTAATCATATATTAAATGTCCATTTCCTCCATGTCCCAGTGTTTGTGTTAAGCACTGAAAATACAAAAATAGGAAAAAAAGAACACAATTTAAATAAAAATATTTGTTGTCTAGTGGGGTTACGTGATCCGTGCAGAGAATGTGATAGGGGCATAATCTCAGAGGCAGGAGATGGGCTGGAGATTCAGGTTATTGGTTGGAGGCTGATGTAGCAGGCAGAGGTCAGATCTTGGAAGTTTGGATTTTATTATGTGGACAGTGGGCAAGCCATGAGGAGTTTTATGTAGAGTAATAACATGTCATATTTGTGCTTCAGAAAGCTCTCTCTGTAAAGGCAGGGTATCCAGTTAGGGGTATACTGTAAAAATTCAGGTGAGATGATGAACTAGGGGGGATGGAGAGGGTATATTCAAGAGTGAGTGAAGAAGTAGGATCTTCAGGAATTGGTAGATGAATGGATACAAGGAGTGAGGAAGAGAAAGGAGTCCAGGCTCATTGTCCAGGTTTTTGGCTTGAGTGCCTATGTACATCTGCTGGTGCTCTTTGCCAAGATGGAGGATAACAGAGTGGAAAGAGCTTTGGACCAGCAGCCAGAGACAATGCAAGGAAAAGAGAAGGCCTAGAAGGTAAGCAGTGGAGGCCCCTGTAACGTGGCCAGTTATTGTGCAGATATCAGGCTGTGGTGCTGGTTTTCACAGTTGCTCCCACAGGTTGACTGTTAGGCTTGCTGTCTTTACACAGATGTTGCTAAGTGGTTTCACTGAAATTTGAGGCTCTCTGAAGAAAGAGAAGATGGCAGTTACGAAGCAAGTGTTATCTTATCTGGAAATGATTTCCCAGTGAGAAGCCTTGTCACTCTGCCTTTCCTGGTGAAGCCTGTGTCTCCTGCCAGAGGAGAGAGGCTCCCACGGAGACACACCATGATCATAGTGGGCTACCACTCCCACCTTCTGCTGAAAACTTATCTTCCAGAAAGCCCCTCTCTCCACCTTGGCATCGTTCATCATTTGCTCTTCCCTGAGTTAGTCCTTTTATGTCATTCCTATGTCTGTATTTCTACAGATCTTCTTGTGACAGGCAAGCAGCTTTGCTGATCTGGCTTCAACAGTTTTTAGGCCACCCGGCCCACTGTATCACGTGATGATTGCACTTTCCTTACTTTGAATGTGCCTTGGTTTTCTGGTAGCAAATAAACTTCTCGGTACCAGTATTCTTATGAATTGATGGAGTCAGAGGTGTAAAAAATGTGGCGATAAGCCAGAAAGCCTAAAGGTAGGAAGCTCCAAAAGGAGCAAGGATGCAAAGGAGGGTTGATTCATGAAGCGACTCCTGGAGATCCCAGAGCACAGTGCCGTCAGGTCACCTTTAGGAGGAATGAAGAAGAGTAGTCTTCATTTCTTTAGGCTCCGCCTCTTTGGCTGGTCCAGCTCTATCTTCAGGAGCTCTTGATGGCATGGCAGCTGCATTAAGGTCTCCACTGAAGAACTGCAGCCTTCAGCCTGCCTGTGGAGCTCAGTCCAGATCTCATACCTGGGGCCGAAGGTGCGTTGTTCTGGCAAGTGAATTACGATCTGCAGTTTTGAAAAGCCTATCAGTTGTACACTTTTTAAAAAGGCATATCTGAAAGCAAGTTTCTTCTCTGTAGATATTTTGCTCAGTCTGCTTTTGCCCAGCCTTCCTATGGAAAACAACCTCCTTGCTTGATTTGGGGCAGCTTTAAAGCTGATGCTGGACATTTCTGGACCTCACTCAGCCCTTCTTGCCGCTTTCCTTATTGAAACCACCTGCAGGACAGACAGCTACCCCCTCCTTTCCCCCCACCAACTTGCACAGATCCTGGCTTGTCTCTTATTGGCTGGTTCTCTCTTTGAGACAGGCGCTGTGGTAGCCGGGCTTCAATGTGGTTCCCCCTCTCCCATCTCTCCCTTCTACTTTTTCTTTTTAATGAATGGTGTGGACGTTTAGTATTACGTTATCCACACATCTCTGGTTAACTCTCCAAGACATTGCCCTGAAGAGCCTGTCTCCTTCCTCCTTCCCTACATTCATAGTGGGGGGAAGGATGAGGGAAATGACAGCGAAAAACATGTTAAAAATGATTTTCAGCATAAAAGAAGAGAGGGAGAAAATTAATGTTTAAGGAAACCCAAAAAAAGCACCTCTCATTACAGTAATTAAATGGCAGCATTTAACCTATCAGAATGTTCTGCATGTGTGAGAGACAAGCTGAGGAGCCGTGTGTTTGAAATTATAGCTCTAATCCTTGGGGAAGAGAATAGTTAAATAATTTGTTTTTGAGGTGCGAGAGCAGAGCTGGGGAAGGTGTAAGAGAGAGAGAGAAAGTGTGTGTGTGTATGTGTGTGCACACACGTGTGTATGTGCCCGTAAGGGTGAGGAACCTTGGTGGCTGTGTTTACCAAGAATACCCTGGAGGTCAGTATTTATCAGCACCTGTGTGCTTTCAAGAAGAACACAAGCTGCTGTGGCCCGTTCATTAGGTTTTCAGAAGAGTCCGGGCCTCACCTGTGGCCAGGCGTTGCATCATAATGGTAGAACTTGCTTCATTCTGGCCCTCTGGGACACCCAGGAATAGATTTGAGAGACAGGAAGAAGCATGTGGAGAAGGACACAGGAATCAGGGCAAGAAAGAAAATGGATTGATATGCCGAGCAGAGGCTCTATAGGACACAGTGTTCCATCTTACTGGGCTGGCCCTCCAGACCCAGTGTGGACACTCTGCAGAGCACTGGGCAGAAGGGGCCGCTTAGAGGCCTTTCGCTGAAACACACTCTGTACAGGCATCCCCTGCCTGCACTCACCTGGTGCTGGCCTGGCTCCTTCTTGGCTGTGATGCAGTGTTTGGATGTGTGGAGTGACAGGAATTAGCAGTGTGTCCCTTCTGCCCCTGTAGTGGCACAACCTTTCCCTTTCTAAACTGCTGCCTGCAGTTTGTGGTACTGTTAATGCTCTGCCCGTCTGGAAGCTGCTCCATTTCTCCTGCTCCCTTTCTTCCTTGATACTCTCAGAGCTGGGGAGCTGCAATCAGAATTCCGGAGGATGGGCTGACACATGGCAAAGGGGAGCTGCACATATCTGTCCCTGCCTCCCCTACACCCCACTAGGGGATGAGTTCTCGGTGACTTGGGGAGGGGAATGCCGATCCACGGGTCTTCTTTTTAGGCTCAGTCTGTTGGTCTCTATGAGAGCATAACGGGCTTCTATTATACTCATAAGGAACCCTGGGGATGCTGGTAACAGTGTGATAATCGTCCCCTTGGTGGGCCAGAGGCGCTGACCTCATCCTAGGGGAGTGCTGATGAAACCCTGGCTCAGCCTTACTGCCTGAGTGCTGCGCATGATGTGGGGAGGTTAGGGGAAAGGTTGCCGTGGCGTTTCTTCTACTGCTTTGTTATTACCAGACTTGCTTGTCTTTGGGGCATTTCATCAAAACTTCTTTAGTTTGCTTAAGAACTTACAAGAGCTGATGCACCTCATGGAAAATTCCTTGTAATAACTCAGAACAGCAACACATTTCACAAATACCAGCTAATTAATCCTCAGAGCACCCAGTGGAGGGTGTGATAATGGCATTGGTGTTTTGTGTCCCCATTTTATAGACTGAGAGGCTCAGGTACCTGGAAGAATCTGACTTGGCCACAGGGAGGGCACAGATTTGGACACTGAGGTTAGGACTCCCTGCCTGTCTTGGAACTGTTGAGTTCCACCTTCATGGCATTTAGAAAATCAGCCTGGGTTTTGCCTCACGTGCTGCCACCACCCTTTTTTTTTTTTTAACTTGAGAGTATGTCTTGGACATAACTTCATGTCCATAAATATAGATCCTTATCCTCAATTTTAATTGCTGCCTGGTATTCTGTTGAGAGTACATACCATAATGTATTTTAACCAGTCCCCTTGATAGGCATCTAGATTATTTCATTTTTTCCTATTACAAGAATTTGTCTTTAAATGTCCTTGAGAAATAGATATTTTCCTACTTATGTGATTACCTTTTGAGGGTAAAGCCTTAGAGTTGGAAATGCTGGGTTAATGAAAATGGACCTATTTTTATTTTAAATGTATAGGGCCAAACTGCCATCTAAAAAGATTATACCAGCTACATTCTCACCACCAGGGAGTCAGTGCTCCTGAGCAGAAGTTTAAAATTCGAGAGTCAAATCTGTCGTTTTTCATGTTTTCTTCTTTTGGTTAGTCATAGAACACCCTTCCCCCACCACAAGAGCATGGAGATATTCACCTACTTTTTTTCTTTTATGGTTCTGATTTTATTTTATGGAATTTGTATTGTTTGTGAGCAAAACGAACTATAACTTTATTTTTTCCTAGTAACCAGCCAATTGTTCCAGAGCCATTTATTAAACAATGTATTTCTTTTCTCACTCATTGAGATGATACCTGTATAATATACTAAATTCTGAAATGTAGGCGTGTGATGAGGGATATTCTATTCTCATTCATTGATATACCTGTCTGTTAAGTTAATACTGCAATGTTTATATTATTATAGATTTATTATACATTTTATCTCTTATAAGTTGTACTCTCTTATTATCGTTCTTTTTAGAATATTCCTGACTTTTCTGGCCGTTGTGTACTTCTAAAGATATTTTAGAATCACTCTCACAGCTCCTCTTCTCCTTCTAGATCCTGCCCCACCACCCATCAAAAAGATAAAATGTCTTTGGAATTTTACTTATAATTACATTTAACATAGAATTAATTTGGAAAGAATTGGCACCTTTGCAATTTGCAGTCTTTCCATCCATGAATGTGGTGCATCTTTCAAGTAAAATATGTTCCTCATTGATGAATTTTTACACAGTTCTTGCATCGTTTCTACACATTTCCTGTAATTCCACGTATTTTTTATTTATTGTTGTTGCTATGGGGGTCCTTATTTCCACTATATTTTCTACTTGATCTTTGCTAATATTTAGGAAAAGCTATTGGTTTCTGTATTTGTGGAATTATATTGTACTCTTTTTAATAGCCCTAATTGTTTTTACTTGGTTCTTTTAGGTTTTCTCAATAGCATATCATCTGAAAATAATAATATTTCCTCCTTTCCAATGTTATTTGACTTTATTATTTTGGCCAGGCCTTGCATTCAGAATAGTATTAATTATATAGGAGTGCTCAAGGACAGGTTTGTGTGTTGTCTCATAATCCTAATATATTGCTACTTAAACTTTGCTGGACATGATAGTCACCTGGAGGGCTTGTTAAAACACTGACCTAGAATGGGACATTTTCCAAGGATCCCTGGTTTCTTTTAGTGGGAATGATGTTTAGAAGCCAGGTTCTGGGCACTAGTTATGTGCATTGCTACTGACCTGTCACTGCTTCTTTGGATTGTTTAGTGCATAAAGCTGTACACACACACAAACACACATACATATTTCTGTTTATATTTATTCATGTGTGTGTGTATATATGCATATATATGTATATGTATACACACATACACAATTCAAATTTGGCATTACAGGATTGTCCTTATTTTACATATCAGATGATATGGTATTGAGAAAACCTAAAAATTATTTCCTTTTTTACATTTATAGCTCTTTTATAGTGAAAAACTGGGCTCATAAGATTGATGTGTTTATCACTTATTGTAGCCTGTAATATAAAGTAAAATAGTTTAAAAATTACCAACTAATATTATCAGTATTTCTCTTATTAAGTAAAGTTTAAGATTTATCTGCATTTCTTTTAGACCAGATAGCTCTTAGACCCGCAGTTCTCTAAGTGTCATCTCTGGAGCCCTGGGGGTTCTCCAAAACTCTTTCAGGAGCTCTGTAAGATCAAAACAGTTTTCATAACAATACTAAGACATTATTTGCCCTTTTCACAGTGTATCACATTTGCAGTGATAGGGCAAAAGCAATGGTGGGTAAAACTGCTGGCACCTTTTTATGAATCAAGGCAGTGGCACCAAACCATTCTGGTAATCATGATATACTTCACTGCTGCACACTTGCAGTTTTAAAAAAAGAAAGTTTATTTAAGAGTGTCCTTGATGAAACAGTGAAAATTATTAATTTTTATTATATCTTGAAATTTAGGTACACAGCTTTTTAATATTCTGTGTGATGACATAGGAGATGTGTGTAAGGTACTTCTACTGTAGACCAAAGTATAGTGGTTGTCATGAGGCAGACACTTGTGTGTTGTTTGAGTTATAAGCTAAACTATCTGCTTTTTTCATGGGATAGCAGTTTTACATGAATGAATGCCTGACAAACTGGTTATTCAGAATTTAATATATGGCAGACATGTTCTCAAAAATGAACAGAAGGAGCTTGCCATTTCATGAAAAACAACTGACAGTATTTGTTGTCAATAATAAAATTTGAGTTTTCAAATGAAATTAGAATTTTGGAAAATGTGTATCCACTACCATGAGCTTGGCAGCTTCCTGATACTTAAAGACTTTTGATGGGATCAGTGATGATACTAATGAGTGTATGCTTTTTGCTATTGTATAAGAAATATGTCAACATTTGGATACTTCAGTGAACTGATATTTTCTAAATAAAAATGCAAGATGTTACAAAATTGCATATAAGTAAAAGATTCATTCAAAGTACAGGATAGATCGATGGGTTGTAAAGTAACAGAGTATGAAAATTTATGGATATGGTTTCAGATTCCACGTTGCAACTAATCCCTTAAGCTACCACTTGTCGAGTGTTGGTGTTGTATCAAAGAAAAATATCCACAGTTATCTGAGAAAGCTATGAAAATATTCCTTTCTTTTTCCAATTACATATTTGTGCTAGTCTGGATTTGTTTCATTTACTTTAATCAAAACAACATATCACAACAGATTGAATACAGATTCAGATATGAGAATCCAACTGTCCTCTGATTAAAGAGATTTGCAGAAATGTGAAACAGTGCCACTCTTCTCACTAATTGTTTTTTTGAGAGTCATTGTTTTCTTAAAATTAAGATGATGTTTATATTAAATATAATAAGGTTATCGTTATTTTAAAATGAATTAATATTTCAAAATTTCTGTTTTAATTTCTAATATGATAGATATCAGTATATATATGATCTTCATTAACAAAAGCTCTTTGGTGTCTTTAATAATTTCTAATAGTGTAAAGACATCTAGAGACCAAAATGTTTTGAGAACCACTGCCTTGAGATTACAACATCTGCCCTTGACTTACTGTGAACCCATAAAACCAAACCTGTTGCCACTGAGTTGATTCCAACTGGATTTCAACTCAGAGTGACCCTCAGTAGGACAGAGTAGAACTGTCTCATAGGGTTTCCGAGGAGCAGCTGATGGCTATGAACTGCTGACCTTTTTTTTGATTAGCAGCTATAGCGCTTAACCACTGCTTTACCAGGGCTCCTAACTTACTATAGTCTTATATAAATGAGTGTATTTGCCACTTCCCCAAAATGCTAGAACCTTAGAACATTTTAGTTCCACGTACAGTCTTCTGGCCTTTCATGTTATTGTTTTGTTGTGTGTGTGTGTTTTGCATTTTAGTACTACTACAAAAGGTCTGCAGTTTGAATCCACCTGCCGCTCCTTGGAAACCTTATGGGGCAGTTCTACTCTGTCCTATAGGGTTGCTGTGAGTCGGAAGCGACTTGACAGCACCTCACAATAACAGCAATAACATAGATTTAAACCCCACAAGACATTATTATTGTTTTATACCATCAACTTTCATTTATATTGGCCCTTTTCTTTGCTCCTTATTCCCTCGTGTATTTCTGTGCTTTCATATAGGATCATTTTCTTTCTGCCTGAAGAACTTTCTTTAGTATTTCATTTAGTGCAGAAATGCTGGCGATGAATTCTCTGATTTTGTTTGACTGAAAATGTCTTCATTTCTCTTCACTTTTTAAAAAGCTTTTTATTTTGAATGATTCAGTATACCCACTCTTCACTTACTGACATGGTTAGGTTCCAAAGACCAGGTCGTTATGTGAAAATTGGCATTATGTGAAAATGGAGTATGACCACATCACATCACAAAATTGAGAATGATTACATCATTACATAACTGCCAAATTACATTGTTACATAACTGCCAAATTGCATCATTGTATAACTGCCAAACCATTGAGAATCATGGCCCAGCCAAGTTGACACATAACCTTATTACTTTCACCTTGCAGCTGTGTTCATTGCTGCCAGATGTACGTTGTTAATGTGCAAAATACTCAGATAATAGATTTTTTACTGTTGTTGTAAACGCGAAATGTCAGATGAGATAGTCGATAAGTGAGGAGTAGGTGTAATAATATTTTAAAATAAGTTGCAAGAATAGAGAATTCCCGTATACTCTACACCCAAATTACTGAAAAGTTAAGGTTTACTTCATCATATTCTCTCTTTCCTTTTTTGTGTGAGTGTATATATGTATAATTCATTTGTTTCTGAACAGTTTCTGACTAAATTGAAGACATGATGCTTCTTTCCTCTAAATGCTCCCTTATGTATTTCCAAAAAATAACGGTCATACATAACCATTGTATAGTTATCAAAATCAGGAAGTAACTTGATAAAGTTCTATATCTAATCTGTAGACCTTATTCAAATTTAGTCAGTTGTCCTAATAATATCCTTTACAGCAAGAAAAAAAATTTTTTTTTATCTATGATCCATTTCTCTTTAACCTCTTTTAACTTGGAACAGTGTTGTTTAGTCTTTCATGACCTTGACATTTTTGTAGGGTTGTAGTTGTTGTTAGGTGCTGTCAAGATAGCGACTCTATGTATAACAGAATGAAACACTGCCCGGTCTTGTGCCATCAATCATTGCTACGTTTGAACCCATTGTTGTAGGCACTGTGTCAGTCCATCTTGTTGAGGGTCTTCCTCTCTTTCACTGACCCTCTACTTTACCAAGCATGTCCTTCTCCAGGGTGGTTACTCCTGATAACGTGTCCAAAGTACGTGAGATGAAGTTTTGCCATTCTCGCATCCAAAGAGCACTCTGGCCATATTTCTTCCAAGACAGACTTGTTCATTCTTCTGGCAGTCCATGATATATTCAGTATTCTTCACCAAGACGATAATTCAAAGGAATCAATTCCTTTTCGGTCTTCTTTATTCATTGTCTAAATTTCGCATGCATACGTGGCAATTGAAAATACCATGGCTTGGGTCAGGTGCACATTAGTCCTCAAAGTGACATCTTTGCTTTTTAACACTTTAAAGAGGTCTTTTGCAGCAGATTTGCCCAATGCAATATTTCGTTTGACTTCCTGACTGCTGCTTCCATGGATGTTGATTGTGGACCCAAGCAAAATGGAAATCCTTTACAACTTCAGTCTTTTCTCCACTTATCATGATGTTGCTTATTGGTCCAGTTGTGAGGATTTTGTTTTCTTTATGTTAAGGTGTAATCCATACTGAAGGCTGTAGTCTTTGATCTTCATCAGTAAGTGCTTCAAGTCCTGTTCATTTTCAGCAAGCAAGGTTGTGTCATCTGCATACCACAGGTTAATAAGTCTTCCTCCAATCCTAATGCCACATTCTTCTTCATATAGTCCAGCTTCTCAGATTATTTGTTCACCATACAGATTGAATAAGTATGGTGAAAGGATACAACCCTGACACACACCTTTCCTGACTTTAAACCATGCAGTATCCCCTTGTTCTGTGCACTCGACTGCCTCTTAGCCTATGTACAGGTTCCTTATGAGCACAATTAAATGTTCTAGAATTCCCATTCTTTGCAATGTTATCCATAATTCGTTATGATCCACACAGTCGAATGCTTTGCATAGTCAATCAAACACAGGTAAACATCTTCCTGGTATTCTCTGCTTTCAGCCAAGATCCATCTGACATCAGCAGTGACATCCCTTCTTCCACGTCCTCTTCTGAATCCGCCTTGAATTTCTGACAGTTCCCTGTTGATGTACTGCTGCAACTGCTTTTGGATGATCTTCAGCAAGATTTTACTTGTCTGTGGTATCAATGATACTGTTCAATAATTTCCGCAATCTGTTGGATCACCTTTCTTTGAAATGGGTCCAAATACGGATCTCTTCAGTCAGTTGACCAGGTAGCTGTCTTCCAAATTTCTTGGCATAGACAGGTGAGTGCTTCCAGCACTGCATCTGTTTCTTGTAACATCTTTATTGGTATTCCCTCAATTCCTGGAGCCTTGTTTTTCACCAGTGCCTTCAGTGCAGCTGGGACCTCTTCCTTCAGTACCATCGGCTCTTGATCATATGCTACTTCCTGAAATGGTTGCAAGTTGACCAGTTTTTTTTGGTACAGTGACTCTGTGTATTCCTTTCATCTTCTTTTGATGCTTCCTGCATCGTTTAGTATTTTCCCCATAGAATCCTTCACTATTGCAACTTGAGACTTGAATTTTTTTCTTCACTTCTTTCAGCTTGAGAAATGATGAGTGTGTTCTTCCCTTTTGGTTTTCTATTTCCAGGTCTTTGCAGATTTCATGATAATACTTTGTCTTCTCGAGACGCCCTTTGAAATCTTTTGTTCAGCTCTTCTACTTCATCATTTCTTCCTTTTGCAACTTTCAAGAGTGAGTTTCAGAGTCTCTTCTGATATCCATTTCAGTCTTTTTCCTGTCTTTTTAATGACCTCTTGCTTTCTTCATGTATGATGTCCTTGATGTCATTCCACAGCTCGTCTGGTCTTCGGTCATTAGTGTTCAATATGTCAAAACTGCTCTTGAGATGGTCTCCAAATTCAGCTGGGATATACTCAAGGTTGTATTTTGGCTCTCGTGGACTTGTTCTAATTTTCTTCAACTTTAACTTGAACTTGCATATGAGCAATTGATGATCTGTTCTGCAGTTGACTCCTGGCCTTGTTCTGACTGATGATATTGAGCTTTTCCATCGTATCTTTCCACAGATGTAGTTGATTTGTTTCCTGTGTATTCCATCTGGTGAGGTCTATGTGCATAGTCGCTGTTTATGTTGTTGAAAAAAGTATTTGCAATGAAGAAGTTGTTGGTCTTGCAAAACTCTGTCATTTGGTCTCCAGTGTTGTTTCTGTTACCAAAGCCATATTTTCCAACTATCAATCCTTCTTCATTTCCAGCCTTCACATTCCAATCGCCAGTAATTGTCAATGCATCTTGATTGCATGTTTGATCAGTTTCAGACTGCAGAAGTTGGTAAAAATCTTCAGTTACTTCATCTTTGGCCTTAGTGGTTGATGCATAAATTTGAATATTATTCGTATTAACTGGTCTTCCCTGTAGGCATGTGGACATTATACTATCACTGACAGCGTTGCACTTTAGGATAGATCTTGAAAGGTTCTTTTTGACGAGGAACACGATACCATTCCTCTTGAATTTGGCATTTCCGGCACAGTAGACCATATGATTGCCTGATTCAGAATGGCCAATACCAGTCCATTTCAGCACACTAATGCCTAGTATATCGATGCTTATGTGTTCCATTTCATTTTTGACTATTTCCCATTTCTTAGATTCATACTCTATGTCATTCCACGTTCTGATCGTTAATGAATGTTTTTAGCTGTTTCTTCTCATTTTGAGTTGTGCCACATCAGCAAATGAAGGCCCTGAAAGCCTTTGGCCATAGAATTTTGCCCATAGAATCCTTCAGAATTACAGCTCAAGGCTTGAATATTTTCTTCAGTTCTTTCACCTTGAAATATGCCAAACATGTTCTTCCCTTTTAGTTTTTTAACTCCAGGTCTTTGCACATTTCATTATAATATTTTACTTTGTCTTCTTGCGCTGCCTTTTGAAATCTTCTGTTCAGCTCTTTTACTTCGTCATTCTTCCTTTCGCTTTAGCTACTCTACGTTCAAGAGCAAGTTTCAGAGTCTCTTCTGACATCCATTTTTGTCTTTCCTGTCTTTTTAATGAGCTTTTGCATTCTTCATGTATGATGTTGTCCCACAACTCATCTGGCCTTCTATGATTAGTGTTCAGTGTATCAAATTTATTTTGAGATGGTCTCCAAATTCAGGTGGGATATACTCAAGGTCCTATTTTGGCTCTCGTGGACTTGTTCTAATTTTCTTCAGCTTCCACTCGAACTTGCATGTGAGCAATTTTTTTTTTGTAGTACACAGGTCAGTTTGATAGACTGTACCGCAATTTGGATTTGTCTTATGTTCCTTCATGTCCAGATTTAGTTTATGTATTTTTGGTAGGAGGACCACAAAAGTGATATTCTATTAGTAGGCATATGACATTAATTTGTTCCGTTGCTGGTGCTGTTCATTTTGGTCTGTTGATTTAGGTGATAAAGTTAGTATTTTTTTCCCTTTGTAATTAATAAGTATCTTGTGAAGAGATACTTTGTACTATGTAAATATCCTGTTTTTTCATCAAGCATTCACCTGCTATTTTTAGCATCCATTAATGTTTCTTAACTGAATCAATTATTATGAAGATTGATGAATGGTGGTTTTCTAATCTCTTCACTTTTGAGTGATGGTCTTGCTGGTATAAAATTCAGAATTTTCAGTTGTTTTCTTTTAGCACTTTGAAGACATTATTTCTTTGTCTTCTGGTCTCCGTTTTAACCTGTCAGTCTTGTTATTGTTCCTTTGGAGAGAATATGTCTTTTCTTCTCTGGTTGCTGTTAAGATTTTTTTCTCGATCTTTCTTTTAGCAGTTTTACTATGATATTACGAAGATGGTTTTCTGTGTAGTTATCTTGCTTGAGGTTTGTAGAGATTTTGAATATATGGTTTGATTGCCTTATTGGTCCTTATGTATTTATCTTTTTGTCTTGCTCTCACTCTCTTCTCTTTTTTAGACTCCAATTATGTTAGACCTTTTCTTCATTTTCCATTTGTCTATATGCTCTGATCTATATTTTCTATCATTGTTCTTCTCTCACTCTACTGACCTAGCTTTTTTTTTTTTTTTTACTAACCCTCTCTTTTGCTATGTCCAGTTTGCGGTTAAGTCCATCTATTGAGTTCTGATTCAATATTTTTGCATTTTACTGTTAGAGGGTTTCCATTTGATTCCTTTTTTTTAAAATCTCATTCTCTTAATCTTCCCTATTTTGTCATCTCTTTTCTTGAGTATATTAGGCAGTTCATTTAAAGTTTCTGATAACTTTAATAACTGGTTCATCCATGAGTTTGTATTCATTGTATATTTTTTTCTCTTAGTCCTGTTTCTTTGTATGCCTGGTAATTTATTGAATGACAGACATTATATGTGAAAAGTTTTTGAAGCTGTGAAAGATATTATCTTCCTCCAGAGTGAGTTTATTTTATGCTCTGGGTACCTAGTATAGAGGCATATGATCTTAATCCAAGGAGGGACTGAGCTGAATCAAATTGTAGGTTTTTTTAAAAAAACTTTGGTATTCCTCTGGTTGACCCATGCTCTTAGGTTGTAGTCCTGCATGATTCCCAACTGAGACCTTGAGGTTTTAACTAGGGTCTATTCTTGTTAATGGGATGAACCCTATTTTTTGTCTACTCAGTGCTATGAGACACAAAAAAACTCTTTTTTTCCCACAGTGACTTTCTGCTTTGCTTCCTAACTCCTTGCATTACTCAGTTAAAGAATTTGTTGCTTCAAGTGGAAAACTACTTTTCTATGCTTCCTCACTTCTCTGTGTCTCCCTCTCCTGAAGATCTTGACCCCTCAAATCTTGTGTGCTCTGTCAGCTCCACTGACTGATTACCTCTGTGTAGTCCTGCAGGATGGATAGAAACTCTGCCTCTGTGCTACAGTCATGCCTGATTCTCAGATGCTAACCAAAAAAGCAGAATGTAAGGTATATGCTCACCTCTGCAGTTCCTTTGGCCTCTGAAATCTTCGCTGTCTTGGCAGCTCTCCAGTGCCTTCAATCAGTTTTGTTTTTCATATCTCAGCAGGATCATTGGACTTCTGCAAGCTATTCCATTTTAACTGGAAGTAGAAATTCTCTCAGTGTTGTTTTGATTTGAATCTATCTTTTGATTTTAGGAGCCATTTATATTTCCATTTCTGCAAATTGGCAATTCACATATTTTACCTGTTCTTAGGATTAGATAATTGGTGTTTTAAAATTTATTTGTTGTTTCATATGCTAAGGAAATCAGTTTCATGTGTATGATACGTGTCACAAATATATGCTATCAGTTTGTAATTTGTCTCAACTTTACTTGTGATACTTTTGTCCAAGCAGGATTTTTTATTTTTACATAGTTAAATTTATCCGTCATTTCTTTTATAACTTCTGGGTTCTGTACCATATTTAGGCTTTCCCCACACCAATATTATTTATAAACTCTCATTTTTTAAAATAGTAATAAGAAATTTATTTTTGTGCTTGGAGTATAGGAATCCATCTTTATTTTTTTCCAGCTAATGTAAATAGTCCAGCATCACTTACTACAAAGATTGGCAAACTTTTTCTGTAAGAGGCATATTTAGGTAGTAAATATTTCAGGTTTTGTGGACCTTGCAGTCTCTGTCACAGCTACTCATTGATGTTATTGTGGCATGAAAGTAGCCATAGATGATATGTAAATAAATGAGCATGACTGTGTGTTTCAATAAAACTTTATATGTCAATATTAATACTTGAATTTTATATCATTTTTATGTCATGAAATGTTCTTTTTTTAACTTAAAAAATTACTTGTTTTTTAATGAAGTGAAATTCACATAAAATTAACCTTTTTAAAGTAAACAATTAAGTGGCATTTAGTGCATACACAATGTTGTGCAATCACCACCTCTATCTAGTTCCAAAACATTTTCATTTTCTCATTCCCCCTGTCCCCTAGTTCTTGGCAAACATCAGTCTGCTCTCTGTGAATATTTATATAAATGGATTCATACAGTATTTGACTTCTTGTGTCTAGCTGTTTTCGTTTAGCATAATGTTTTTGAGGTTTATGTATGTTGTTTCATGTATCAATATTTCATTTCTTTTTAATGCTAAATAATATTTCTTTGTATGTATATACCACAATTTGTTTATCCAGTCATCTGTTGATGGATATTTGGACGGTTTCCAGTTTCGACTATTGTGAATACCGCTGCTATTTGTATACATATATTTTAGTATCAGTTTTCAATTCTTCTGGGTATATACATCAAAACCTGTTTATGTGGAATTGATTCCAACTCGGGGTGAACCTGTATGTTACAGAGTAGAACTACTCCATAGAGTTTTCTTGACTGCATACTTTATAGAAGCAGTTCACCAGGGCTTTCTTTCGTGGAGTCACTGGATGTGTTTGAACCACCAACCATTAGGTTAGCAGCCGGTCACAAACCTCTTGTGCCACCCAGGGGCCTGGGTGTGTGTGTGTGTGTGTGTGTGTGTGTGTGTGTGTGTGTGTGTGTGTGTGTGTGTGTGTGTGTGTGTGTGTGTGTGTGTGTGTGTGTGTGTGTGTGTGTGTGTGTGTGTGTGTGTGTGTGTGTAATTACTGGGTCACGTGGTAATTCTCTGTATAACTTTGAGGAACCACCAAAATATTTTCCACAGTGGCTAAAACATTTTACATTCGTACCAGCAATATATGAGGGTTCCAATTTCTCCACATCCTTGCCAACACCTGTTATTTTCCTTTTTTGTTGTTGTTGGCCATTTTTAAATTTTCTTTGGAGAAATTTCTATTCAAGTCCTTTGCCCACTTTTTAATTAGGTTGTTTGTCTTTTTGTTGTTGAGTTGTAAGAGGTTTTTTTTTTTTTAAATGTATTCTGGATATATGACCCTTATCCAGCTATATGATTTGCAAATATTTTTTCCCATTCTATATAGATGGTCTTCTGCTGTCTTAATAATGTTCATTGATGAATAAAGTTTTTAATTTTGATAAAGTCTAATTTATCTAATTAAAAAATATTTATTTTATTTTTGGTGAAAATATGCACAGAAGATCATACACCGATTCAACAGTTTTTCTGTGTACAGTTCAATGACATTGGTTACGTTCTTCACATTGTGCCACCATTCTCACTATGTCTCCCTATATTGTTTAACCACCATTGACTTAGACTCACTGCCCCATAATCTGCTCATCTATGCTTTAGAGTTATTGTTGTCAATTTTATCTGGTATGGACACTTCTTCAAAAGAGCGCAGTGCTCAAGGTGAATGTTCTTTTACTAATTCAGTTAAACTAGTTTCAACATGACCTCAGGTGGTAGTTTCAGTTCAAGGTTATCTTTTTTTTTTCTCTTCCTTCTTCTTTGTTGCTTGTGCTTTTGGTGTCATATAGAAGAACCAATTGTGAAATCCAAGGTCATGAAGATTTTCTTCTAAGAGTTTTATGGTTTTAGCTCTTATATTTAGGTCACTGGTGCATTTTAGTTAATTTTTGTGTATGGTGTGAGGTAGGGCTCCAACTTCTTTTTTTGCATGTGAATATCCAGTTATCCCAGCATCATTTGTTAACTATTTAAAAATGTAAAAACCATTCTTTGTTCATAGGCCATCTGAAAATAGGCAGTGAACCAGAATTGGCCCAGTGGCTGTAGTTTCCCAAACATTGCAGCTTTTCTCTACTCACCTCAAATGATACCTTTATCATATGTTAAATTGCTGTATATACTTGGATCTCTTCTGTTTGATTAGTTTGTTTCTTCGTGTAGTGTCACACTATTTTAATTATCATAGTTTTATAATCTGTTAGTGTCAGTCTTCCCTCATCTTTTTAATTATTCAGTATTTTCTTGACTATTCTTGTTTATTACTTTATATGTAATTGTCAGGATTAGCTTTTCCAATTAAAGAATGTTGGTGTCTTAAGAATTAGAATCACATTAAATTTATAGATTAATTTAGGAAGAATGACATCTTTATAATATTGAGACTCCCTATACAATAAGGTATTCCTTTCCAATTATTCAAGTTTTCTTTAGTGTCCTCCTGTGTCTTTATACAGATTTGCCCATTTAAAAAAAATTATGTCTTGATGTTTTATGTTTTTTGTTGCTGCTTTTAATGGAATATGTTCTTATGTCTTTCAACCAGGTGTTTTTAAATTTGAAGGTGATTCTTTTCTATAGTAATTTTGAGTGTAGACACCTAGCTAAATGCTTATATTGTTTATAATATTTTTTCCATTTAATTAATACAAGTTTTCCAGATATATCAATTTTTCTGATACCATCTGGAAATAATACTTCTACTTCTTTTTTTCCATTGCTTACATCTATTACTTATTTTCTTGTCCAGTTGCATCAGCTAATACTTCCAGAACAATGATAAATAAGAGTGATAATTGTCAACATCCTTGTCTCGTTCCTGGCTTTAAATGAAATGTTTTTACATCTCCCTAGTAAAACATGATGCTGGCTTTGGAAAGCTACACTAACACACGTATGCATAATACTCTTCTGAACACACACACGCACACACACACATTCATTCACTCACTCACTCATGTGAAAGAAGTGTTTGTGTGTTTTTTTTAATTAAGAATTTTTACTAAGAATGGATATTGAATTTTATCAAATGCCTTTCTGTCACCTGCAGAATTAATCATATAATTGTTCCCGTTGATCTAGTAATGTGTTAAAGTATATTAATTGATAATATTGAATCATTATTATATTTTTATTATGAGTTCCAGTCGTCATGTATTATTTTTTAATATGCTAGATTTTGTGTGCCATTATTTTATTCAGCATTTAGCAGAAATAGCCATAAGTATGGCTTTCCTTATGCCTTCAGCCATCATGAATTTGCAAGATATTTGGAAAAATTAATGTAGAGCATGGAGATTTGGTTTATTTTAACAGTATTAGAGGCACAAAATACTAAGCATTGCTAATATTACAAAAACTAGATTTTAAACATTGTAATACTAAAACAGTATATTTTAGTAAAATTATGATACTGATTTTAATAAATTTGAAAATTATTTTCACAGGTGAGCCATGTAGTATATGATAGATGTTAATTCTCTTCTTTAAAAATATTTTGTTTTTCGATAGAGTTAATAACAGGCTCTATTTTCAGGAGGGAGGGTTGCTTAGTGTTCTGTGTACTTATCAGTAATTAATCCTCACACTCTCTGCCAGAGCTTTAAAATTCCCCGTGGTATCATCAAAGACATCAGGTAACTTATTTTTTTCTTGATACCATTTCTACTGTACCCCTCTGTCCTCTTGCTTCAGTCTGGACTGTAGACCTGCTCTATAGCTGTCATCCAGCAGTTTCCTTTCACTATTATTCTGGGAAGTCCCCTCATCTTTTTTCTGTGATTGATTTCCTGTTTTCTGGTCTCTGTATGTTGTTCTTTCTTGGATTACTACTTTAGTTGGGTGCAGCAAATCCTTCAGTAGCTTCCTGAGAAGGTGTGCATCGGAGGCGAACTTTTTTTTAGATCCAGCATGTCTGAAAATGTCTTAATCTACCTTCATATTTGATTTTTAGGTTGGTTGGGTTCAGAATTCTAGATTGGAAATAATTTTTCATCAGAATTTTGAGAGCACAGTCCACTGACTTCTACCTTCCAGTGTTGCTGCTGAGAAGTCTGATGCCATTCTGATTCCCGATCCTTTCTAAGTGAACTGTTTATTTCTCTTTGAAGGCTTTACTTCTTGTCTCTATTGTACATATTTTGAAATTTTACAGTGATGTGCATCAGGGGGCCTTTTTTTTTTTTTACTCACTCTGCAGGGCATTTGGTGGGCTCTTTCATTTGGAAACTCATAGCCTTCAGTTACGTGGAATGTCCTTGTATTATTTCTTAAATTCTTTTCTTTGTTTACTATGTTCTGTTTTCCTAGAACTCTTGTTCATTGGACATTAGATGTCCTGGATTGACCCTCAAATATTTTTAAAAATATCTTCTTTTTCCTATTTTCCTGGTTTTTTTTTTTTTTGCCCTACTTTATAGACAGTTTCTTTTAATATTTAAGTTTTTTGAATAATTTTATCTTCTAATATTTCCATGTAAACTTCTGCTCTCAGATTTTTAATTTTCAAGAGTGCTTTTTTTGAGCATTTCCTTTTTTCTAGTATTCTCTTCTTGTTTCATAGATGCTACATCTCTTTCTCTCTGAGAATATTGTTTTCTTCCATTCCCTGTGTAATTTCTGTTTCCTCTGAGTTCTTTTTTGTTGTGTGTGTGTTATTAAACAATTTTCAAAGTTTTTCATTTTCAAGGTTTCCCACAAATCTCTGGTGGTCCTTGGATGTCCAGCACTAAAAACTGATTGGACTGTCTCTGGCACAAATCTTTTTTAGCCTCAATCTATAATGACAAAAAAAATCACAATCAGGAGTATGTGTTTAAGCTGCCATGTCTAACTGCAAATCTTAAAAGAAAATTTCAGAAGTGATTTTTACTACATATAATTTTCACTTCATATACCAACTTTAGAATCTAACCTCCAGTTAAGATGTGATTCCACTTCTGTTCACAATATTAACAGTAATTGCTTCTCTTCCATCTCCTTTAGAATTTTCTATATTAAAAAAACTGCTTTCAGTTTTTGAATTTTGGTTTCATAATCATAACAATAACAAAGGGAATGAGTTCTCTTCATGCTTCTGATCTCAATCATCATCAGTCTGGAGGATATTTTGGAAAAAATGAATTAGAATGCGGAGATTGTTTATTTTAATGCAGTCAGGTGGCTAGACATGGGATGTAAGTTAAAAAGATTTTACTTAGCTGTTTCTTCATATTGAGAGTCTTCTGAAATTAAGGTTGACAGATCCAACTTGTCAGACTGCTCACTGAATTCCATGAGGGTAAGAACTGTACCTTTCTTGTTCACAAATACATCTCCAGCCCCAGTACAATATCTGATACTTAGTAGGTCCTCAATAATGATATATTGATGAATAAATAAATTAACAGCATGTGCCAATTGCTCCAGAAACTGCAAACCAAAAAATGATACTAGAGTAATCAGATATCCACCTGAAAAATGAACCTTGATCCCTACCTCACCATATATACAAAAACAGAAAAACACAGAATATCTTCATGACCTTCGAGTAGGCAAAGATTTCTTAAATAGGTCACAAAAAGCACTAATCATAAAAGGAAAAAAACAACATCAAAACTTAAAATCTTGATTTGTTAAAGGATAACAGTAACAAAGTGAAAAGGCAGGCCATACACTAGAAGAAGATGTTCATGCTGCATTTATCTGACAAAGGTTTTGTACTTAGAATATATAAAGAATTCCTTCAAATCGATAAGAAAAAGCCAAATAACCTAAGATTTTTTTTTCCTTAAAAAAATTTTATTTTGTTGTTTTTGTTAAGAATATACCCAGCAAAACATACATAGTAGTTTCTACATGTACAGTTCAGTGACAGTGATTACATTCTTTAAATTGTGCAACCCAGCAAAACATACATAGTGGTTTCTACATGTACAGTTCAGTGACAGTGATTACATTCTTTAAGTTGTGCAACCATTCACACCTTCCTTCTCTGAGTTCCTTCCCCAATAACATAAATTCACTGTCCTCTAAGGTTCTTATCTTTCGAGTTGCTGTTGTCAAATTAATCCCATATAAATAGTTCTTAAAAGAGCATAATGCTCAAGGCAGACAGTTTTTACTAGTTAAGCTAAATTATTTTTTTATTTTAAGAAGACTTCAGGGGATATTTTTGATTTAAGGTTTAAAGATTATCTCAGGACAATAGTTTCAGGGGTTCATCCAGCCTCCATAGCTCCAGAAATAACTTAAGTTTTAAAAGTGTGCAAAAGACTCAAAGAGGCACTTCACTAAAGAGGGTTTTCAAGTTTAATAAGCATATAAAAAGATACCTAACATCATTACTTATCAGGGTAATGTAATTTAAAACCATACCAAGTCACCATTATACACCCATGAGAATGGCTAAAATGAAAAAGATTGATAATACCAAGTGTTGACGAGGAAGTAGAGCAGCTGTAACCCTTATATATTGCTATTGGGAGTGTAAAATAGTTCCACCACTTTGAAAACACTGTTTGGTACTTTGCATTAAAGTTAAATATATACTTGTCCTATAACCTAACCATTCCATTCCTAGGTATAAGCCCAAGAGAAATGACTGCATATATCCACCCAAAAAACAAAACCCATATACAAGAATGTATGTATGTATTTGAAATAGCCAAAAACTAGGGAGAAATTTCACCAACAGAACAATGAATAATTTGTAGTATAGACACATAATGGAATATTCATAACAATAAAAATAATTACTGACCCTTGAAACTACATGAATAAATCTTAAAGAATTCTGTCAAAGAAAACAAATATAAAAGAGTACATACATTTATGTAAAGTTCAAGAGTAGGCAAAACTAATTGTTGGTGATCAAAGTGGTTGCCTCTGGGGGAGAGTATAGACTGGAAAGAACTACCTTATGGAGTACTGGGAAATGTTCTGAATCTCAGTGTGAGATGTGGTTACACAGGTATATGCATATATAAAAATTCTTCAAGCCATATAGACTTAAAAAAAATTTTTTTTATTGTACTTAGATGAAGGTTTACAGAGTAAACTAATTTCTCATTAAACAATTAATACATGTATTGTTTTGTGACTTTGGTTGCCAACCCTATGATGTGTCAACATTTTCCCCTTCTCAACCTTGGGATCCCCATTACCAGCTTTTCTGTTCCTTCCTACCTTCTCGTCCTTGCCCCAGGCTGGTGTGCTCATTTACTCTCGTTTTGTTTTATGGGCCTGTCTAATCTTTGGCTGAAGGGTGAATCTCAGGAGTAACTTCATTACTGAGCTGTTATAAGGGTGTCCAGGGGCCCTTATCTCTGTCAGACTAGTAAGTCTGGTCTTTTTTTTCTGTGTGTGTGTGAGAGTTAGAGTTTTGTTCTACATTTTTCTTCAGCTCTGTCTGGACCCTCTATTGTGATCCCTGTCAGAGCAGTCAGTTGTGGTAGCCGGGTACCATCTAGTTGTGCTGAACTCAGTCTGGTGGTGGCAGTGGTAACTGTGGTCCATCAGTCCTTTGGACTAATCTTTCCCTTGTGTCTTTGTTTTGTTTTTTTTTTTCCTCCCTTGCTCCAGGTGGGGTAAGACCACTGGAGTATCTTAGATGGCTACTCACATGCTTTTTTCTCTCTCTCTCTCTTTTTTTTTTTTTTTAATATTTTATTGTACTTCAGGTGAAGGCTTACAGAACAAATAGTTTCTCATGAAATAGTAGTACACATGTTATTTTATGACATTGGTTAACAACCCCACAACATATTAACCCTCTAAATTCTCAACCTTTTTTTTTTTTTTTTTTTTGGTGAAAATACACATAGACAAAGATACACCATTTCAAAAATTTCTACATACACAGTTCAGTGACATTGACTACGCTCTTCCAATTGTGCTGTTATTCTCACTTAAGATGAAGGCTTACAGAACAAAATAGTTTCTCATTTAACAGTTACTACAAATGTTGCCCTATGACAATGGTTAACAATCTCACAACACATCAACAATATCCTTACTCAACCTTGTGTTTCCTATCACCAGCTTCCTTGTCCCCTTGTGCCTTCTGGCCCTTGTACCTGAACTCCTGTACCTCGTTAGTCTCATTTGGTTTTACGGGGCTGTCCACTCCCAGGCTGAACAGTGAACCTCGGAGGTAACTTCACCACTGAGCTAAAAGGGTGTCTGGGGGCCATACTCTTGAGGTTTCTCCAGTCTCCTTTAAGCCAGTAAATCTGGTCTTTTTTTTTTTTTTTTGTGAGTTAGAATTATGCTCTACATCCTTTTCCAGCTCTGTCCAGAACCTTCTGTTGTGATCCTGGTCAGAGCAGTCAATGGTGGTAGCCGGGCACCATCTAGCTATACTGGACTCAGTCCGGTGGAGGCCTTGGTAGCTGTGGACAATTAGTCCTTTGGACTAATCTTTTCCTTGTATCCTGTTTTCTCTTCATTCTCCCTTGCTCCCGAAGGGATGAGACCAGTGGAGTATCTTAGATGGCCGCTCACATGCTTTTAAGACCCCAGATGCTACTCACCAAAGTAGAATGTAGAATATTTTCTTTATATACTGTGTTATGCCAGTTGAGCTAGATGTTCCCCACAGCCCTCAGCCCAGTAATTTGGTCCCTCAGGGAGTCTGGATGTGTCTATGGAGCTTCCATGACCTTGCCTTGGACAAGTTGTGCTAGCTTCCCCAGTGTTGTGTACTGTCTTACCCTTCACCAGGGTTACCACTTATCTATTGTCTATTTAGTGTTTTTTCCCTCCTGCCTCTTCCCTCCCTCATAACCATCAAAGATTAATTTCTTTTTGTGTGTAAACCCTTTCATGAGTTTTTATAGTAGTGGGCTCATACAATATTTGTCCTTTTTTGATTGACTTATTTCACTCAGAATAACGCCGTCCAGTTTGATCCATGTTGTGAGATTCTTTGCAGATTCTTGGTTGTTTTTTATCATTATGTAGTATTCTATTGTGTGTATATAGCATGATTTGTTTATCCATTCATCCCTTGATGGGCGTCTTGGTTATTTCCATCTTTTTAGTATTGTGAACAATGCTGCAATGAACGTGGGTGTGCGTATGTCTATTTGTGTGACAGCTAGTATTTCTCTAGGATGTTTTCCTAGGAGTGGGATTGCTGGATCGTATAGTATTTCTATTTCTAGCTTTTTAAAAAGCACCATATCATTTTCCAAAATAATTGTACCATTTTGCATTCCCACCAGCAGTGCATAAGAATTCAATCTCCCCACAGCCTCTCCAACATTTATTATTTTCTGTTTTTTTGATTTGTGCCAGTAATGTCAGGGTAAGATGGTATCTCATTGTGGTTTTGATTTGCATTTCTCTGATGACTAGTGATCATGAGCATTTCCTCATGTATCTGTTAGCCGCTTGAATGTCTTCTTTGGTAAAATGTCCATTCATTTCCTTTGCCCATTTTTTAATTAGATTATTTGTCTTTTTGTTGTAGAGGTGTTGGATTTTCCTGTAGATGTTAGAGATTAGACCTTTGTTGAATTTGTCATAACCAAAATTGTTTTCCCAGTCTGTAGGTTCTCTTTTTACTCATTTGGTGAAGTCTTTTGATGAGCATTAGTGTTTAATTTTTAGAAGGTCCCAGTTATCTAGCTTATCTTCTGGTGTTTGTGCATTGTTAGTTATGATCTGTACTCTGTTAATGCTATGTACTGGGGCCTCTAGCGTTGACCCTATTTTTTAGTCTATGAGCTTTATAGTTTTTGGTTTTATATTTAGGTCTTTAATTCATTTTTGAATTGGTTTTTGTGTATGGTGTGAGGTATGGGTCCTGTTTAATTTTTTTACAGATGGACATCTAGTTTTGCCAGCATCGTTTGTTAAAAAGAATGTCTTTTCCTCATTTGATGGACTTTGGGCCTTTGTCGAAAATCAGGTGACTGTAGGTGGATGGATTTACATCTGTGTTCTCAGTTCTGTTCCATTGGTCAGTGTGTCTGTCGTTGTACCAGTACCAGGCTGTTTTGACTACTGTAGCTGTACAGTAGTTTCTGAGGTCAGGTAGTGTGAGTCCTCCTACTTTATTTTTCTTCAGTAGTGCTTTACTTATCCGGGACCTCTTCCCTTTCCATATGTAATGATTAGTTTTTCCATTCTTTAAAGAGTGCTGTTGGTATATGGATTGAGATTGTATTGTATTTGTAGATTGCTTTGGGTAGAATTGACATTTTCACAATGTTAAGTCTACTTATCCATGTACATGGTACATTTTTCCATTTATGTAGGTCTCTTTTGATTTCTTGCAGTAATGTTTCATAGTTTCCTTTGCATAGGTCTTTTACATCCCTGGTTAGATTTATTCCGAAGTATTTTATTTTTTTAGGGGCTATTCTGAATGGTATTGTTTTGCTGATTTTCTTTTTATAGTACTCTTTATTGGTGTATAGGACTCTAACTGATTTTTGTATGTTTATCTTGTGTCCTGCTACTCTACTGAATCTTTCTATTAGTTCCAGTAGTTTACTTGTGGATTCTTTTGGGTTCTGTCTCCATAGTATCATATCATCTGCAAATTGGGACAGTTTTACTTCTTCATTACCAGTTTGGGTGTCCTTTCTTTTTCTTGCCTTCTTACTGTAGCTAGGACTTCCAGCACAACGTTAAATAGGAGTGGTGATAAAGGGTATCCTTGCCTTGTTCCTGTTCTCAAGAGGAATGGTTTCAGCCTCTCTCCATTAAGAATGATGTGGGGTGTTGGTTTTGTATAGATGCCCTTTATTATGTTGAGGAATTTCCCTTCTGTACCTATTTTATTGAGAGTTTTTATCAGGAATGGGTGTTGGACTTTGTCGAATGCCTTTTCATGTCGATTGAGATGATCATGTGATTCTTCTATTTTATTTATGTGATCAGTTACTTTGATTGATTTTCTAATGTTGAACCATCCTTGCATACCTGGTATGAATCCCACTTGGTTGTGGTGTGTTATTTTTTTGATATGATGCTGTATTCTGTTGGCTAGAATTTTGTTGAGAATTTTTGCATTTCTGTTCATGAGAGATATTGGTCTGTAAATTTCTGTTTTTGTGGTGTATTTGCCTGGTTTTGGTATCAGGGTTATGCTGGCGTCATAGAATGAATTTGGAAGTATCCCTTCCATTTCTATACTCTGAAATAGTTTGAGTAGTACTGGTGTAAGCTCTTTTCTGAATGTTTGGTAGAATTCTCCAGTGAAGCCATATGGGCCAGGGCTTTTTTTGTTGGGAGTTTTTTAAATTACCTTTTCAATCTCTTGTTATGGTTCTGTTCAGATTTTCAACTTCAGTCTGTGTTAGTTTGGGTAGGTAGTGTGTTTCTAGAAATTTGTCCATTTCCTCTAGATTTTCAAGTTTGTTGGAGTATAGTTTTTCATAATACTCTGTTATGATCCTTTTTATTTCAGTTGGGGGCTATCCTATATGGAGTTTGTTGAGCTTGTTGGATAGTCAGCTTTTCATCTTCATGATATTAGGGAAGTTTTCTGTCAAAAATCTTCAATGATCCTCTCTGTGTTTTCTATTTTCTCCTCATGTTCTGGAACTCCGATCACATGCAGATTTTTGCTTTTGATTGTATCCCACATTGTTCTCAAGATTTCTTCATTTTTCTTCATTCTTGTCTCTGATTTTTCCTGAAAGTGGTACACAAGGATTTGCCTTCAATTTTGCTGATCTTGTCTTCTGTTGTTTCAAATTTGCTCCTAAAAACCTTCTGTTGCACTGTCCTTTTCTGCAGTCATGTCGTTTAGCTTTTTAATTTCTAATTGCTGTTTTTGTATGATTTGTAGTTGTTTATTTGACATTTTTTCCTGTATTATATTCTGATTTCTGCCATTGTTTTATCTCTTTTCTATGATTTTGCCTATTTTTTACTTATTTTTGTCTGCATTTCCCTTCATCTTTTGCAGAACCCTCAATATTAGAGTTCTGAATTCCATGTCAGGTAGATCTAGTGCCTTTTCTTCTAGCAGAAGGTCATCTGGTGTTTTATTTTGGTCACTTTCTGGAGCCATCCTTTCCTGTTTTTTTAATATGTTTTGATATTATCTGATGTCTTCAAGACATCCAGGAATTATTTTCTTTGTTTATTGATTGTAGGTTTGATTGTTTCATCCTGCTGTTTTGTTTTATTTGGTTATGTCTGGTCAGGCCAGTTGGATGTGTTTTGTTGCTTGTGCCTGTAGGCACAATACTTCTCACCATTTTGTGCAGATGGGCAGGGCTGGTCACTCAGCTATGGTGCAGCAGGGCTGGTCCAGTGAGGGTGGAGGATGGATAGTTTGTGGCAGGAACCGGGGGTGATGGGGCAGGGCTGGGGAACAGTGCAGGGCAGGTTCCAGGGGACTGTGTTGGTACTGCTTGGGGGCGTGACACTTCGTGCATGGTGCAGATTGGCAGGAGGGAAAGGAGAGGATGTGATGTGCAGAGCTAAGTGGGAGGGTGAAAGGAGAGAGAATCAAAGGCAAAAAAAAAAGTAAAAAAAAAAAAAAAAAAAAGTAAAATACATAAAATGGCGGTGCAGTAAGATTCAGTGGGTAAGGGCAGGGTGGACTCAGCAAGGCCATGTGTTGGTGGCTCTCTAGCTGAACAGTGTGGCTCGGCCTGTCAGGAAGCATTGTGGGTGGTGCATGGGGTTAGGTGGGCAGGAGAAAGGAAAGGAAAGAGGGGAAAGAGAAGAAACCAACAATCAAACAAGTTGAAAATAAATAAATAAATAACCCAGCAACAACTAAAACAAAAAATATATGGTGGTAAGGGCACCGGCCGTTGGGGGCGTGGTGGAATTGGGGTGGCAGTGACCTGATGTCTCTCTCGGCAGGTGTCACAGCATGGCCCATCAGGAAGGGGCAGAGGCAGCATAGGGCCTAGGTAGGAGGGAGAAGGAAAAAGAGAAGGGGAAAGCTAAAGATAAAAAAAAATATGATGCTGAGGGACCTGGCCTGTGAGGGTGGCACAGACCCGGGGAGGTCATGTGCCAGAGGTTTTCCAGCCAGGTGGTACAGCACAGCCTACCAAGATGTTGTGGGCGGTGCACATGGCTGAGTGAATGAGAGAAAGGAAAGGAAGGAAGGGAGGAGAGAGAAGAAACAATAACAAACAGAAAAAAAACCAGAAACAAACTAATTAATTAATAAAATGGTGCTGATAATTAATTAATAAAATGGTGCTGAGGGAACTGGTAGGTGATGGTGGCACAGACACGGGGAGGCTGCACACAGGGACTGTTCAGCCGAGCTGTGCAGCATGGCCCCTCCAGAAGGGGTGGGGGTAGTGTACAGGGCTGGGTAGGTGGGAGAAAGGAAAGGAGAGAGAAGAAACAGAAAAAAAAAGAACAAACCCCAAAAAATCACAGCCCATCAAGAAGTGGAGGAGATGGCACACAGGGCTAGCTGGGTGGGAGAAAGGAAAGGAAGGAAGGGAGAGAAAGAGAAGCAACAAAAAACAATATTAAAAACAAAAATACAAATAAAAAAATGGCACTGAAGGGGCTGTCCGGTGGGGTTGGGGCAGATCCCAGTGGCAGTGAGCTACTGTCTCTCCAGCTGAGCAACTATGGCCTGTTGGCAAGCAGTGGAGGCCTCATACACGGAAGAAGAATGGGGGGGTCTGTATCCTTTTTACCGGGTGCTCTGTCTCCTGCTGGGAGCTCCATGGAGTTGCCTTCCCATACTCCCTGTCCACAGTAATTGGTGGCTGAGTTCCAAGATGGCGAATCCAGGTGGCGGTGAGCTGATATCTCTCCGATCGAAGGATCATGGCCCATTGGCAAGCGGCGGAGGCCTCGTACAGGGAAGAAGGGTGTTGGGTGGGAAAGCATGTATCCCTGGTTACCGGTTGGTCTGTTGGGAGCTCTGTGAAGTTGCCTTCCCGTACTTCCTGTCTGAGTTCTTTGGTGGTTGTAGCCCAAGGTGGCGAATCCAGCCGCATTAGCTGGTATGGGACCTCCACTCCATAGCTCTCCTCGTTCTCTGTTCTCTGTCAGTTTCCTGTTCCATTTGGTGCTTGATAAATTCTTTATTCTTTTGGTACTTAGGATTCCAGGATTGATGTTTGTATCTGTTTTACTTCATTTTTCAAGTCTTTGCTGCAGAGGGACAGCATGGTGCTTTTGTCTATAGGACCGTATTAGCTGCACCTCAAGTCACATACAAAAAATCCAAACCGGTTGCTCTTGAGTCGATACCGACTCATAGCGACCCTATAGGACAGAGTAGAACTGTCCCATAGGGTTTCCAAGGAGCGATTGGTGGATTCAAACTGACAACCTTTTGGTTAGCAGCTGAACTCTTAACCACTACGCCACCAGGGTATGATTACTGTACTTATTTAACTACAGGTAGTTCCTGATTTATGACAGAGTTCTGTTCCTACAGCTCTGTCGTAAGACGAATACCTCTTTTTTATTTAGTTGTCATTTTTATTGCTTTTTATTATCAGTATCTTTATAAATCCAATCTTTGTATTTGGGGTTTGGAAACTTTATGTATCAACTTACAGATATATTTTAATACATAATACATAAAAAATTACACAAATCATAAAAATTTACTCTGATGTTGAAGAGTTGGACGATGTTGGCATTTTGTCAGTTGTGGTAATAACTCCACTTGTGGACGGTCCTGGATTATCTGTTTTATCCCTGGGAATGGGGATGGTGTTTCTGGTCAGAAAATTAGTGAGAGTTGTCTGTATGGTCCTTTTCTTTTTTTTCTTTATATATCTCGCAGTAATATCTCATTACTTCCCTAATCTGCCTGTTGAGTTAGCAAAGTGATCAAGCATTTGGATTCATGCTTTCAAGCAGCTGAAGCCCCTGATTTAGTTTAGATAGAAAACTAAATGTATTGTGGCAGTGTTTTGAACAGTAAATCATAAAATTGAACGTCTGTGCATGAATATCTGAGAACGATAACATCAGCAAATTATGTGCTGTGACATTGTATGTAGTACATATTACTAATGATAAGGTACAAAAAAACGACAACAAAAACAGACGGTCGTAAGCGCGGTTTGTTGCAACTGGAATACATCATAAGTCAGACTACCTGTATGTATGTTATCTCTCAATTTAAAAAAATTAGAGCTAATGATTATTATACTAGAGAAAAATAGGATTTAAAACTTCTAAACCACATTCAAGGGAAACAGAAAAGATAAGAGTAGCAAAGGTCAGGAGAGGAAAAAATAACTCAATAAATATGCAAGGGATTAAAAAAAATTCTCTATTAAAAGACAGTTCTCAGACTTAGTAAAACTCAAGGTAAAAACAAAGGCCAGTTTTATACTATTTACAAGAGACATACCTAAAACAGAATAACATAGGAAAGTTGAAAACAAGAAATGGGCAGTATGTAGCAAGGAATCGCAAACCAAGAGAAACAAAATTAGCCATATTTAATATTAGGCAGATTAGAAAGTCAAGGTTAAAAAAGCATTAAAGAGAATGAGGGGTTAATTTAAATCATTACAAAGTTGAATCTGCCTAGAAGATAAAATACTCATGAAACTGTGCGCTTAAAAATATTCTATCCGAGTATATAAAGCAAAAACAACTAGAACTGCAAGGAGAATTTAAAACCACAATCATAGTTGAAGATATTAATACACCTCGGAATTTGGTAAATCAGTAGGCAAAAAATCTGAAGTAATTAAATAACAATTAATAAACTTGTTTTACATACAAATATATAAGTTTTATACCCTTAAAACAGAGACTATACAATTTTTTAGTACTCATGGTACACTTACTAAAGTTATGTAAATTGCCCACAAAGAAAAATCTCAATATTAAGTCCAAAAAACAAAAATCATATAGACCCCATTCTCTGACCATGAGGCAATAAAACTAAAATTTACAGTAAGAAGCCCTGCACAAAAATTTGGCCACTTGGAACATTCAAAACACTCTTCTAAAGAATTACTTTCATCTATTTTGTTTGGATTTTTCTGATGTTCTTCTAGCTTCTTGAGATGAGTGTTTGATTTAGTTTCTTTCTTGTTTTTGATTTAAAGGAATTAGAAAAAATGGGGACTAGCACCAAGTCTGATATTCACTCAAAATAGATTCCTGAAATAAGGAATTATTGAATGACATCTTTTAAAGAATCTGGATACATAGTGATGAATGATTTCCAGATGAGTCAGGCCAGTTCATACTTCCTTCACCAGGGTATTAGCATAGTTGTCTCAATATACTAATCATGTATCATTAAAAAACAACAAAACCCCTTTCTCAGATTGTTTTAATTTGCATTTATTTGATTAATAACACAGTTGAACTTTTAAAATATATCTATTGACCACTGATGTTTCTTCTTAGAAATGTTTCTTCAAGGTTCCCCCCTGCCCCCATTTTTCTGCTGGGATGTTAGTGCTTTACTTATTTTTAAATACTCTTTATATGTTAAGAATTAATTCTTTGTCATGTTTGCAAATATTTTCTCCATTGTTACTTGCGTTTTACCTTTTTTAATATGTAAAAGTGATTATTTTCACATAATCGAATCTATCAATCTTCTGATATTTCCTCCATTATTTTTATGATAAGAGAATCCTTCCCGATAGTTATTAAATAGTAATAATTACTGTAACAACAATAGCAACAGTTAACATTTATTGAAGGCTAATTATATGTCAGGCAGTGAGGTAAGTGGCCTTATTTTATTTAATCACAAAAATCCTATGAGGTAGATATTTTCTATTATCTTGCTGTTGAGGAGGAACCTAAGGAGAGGGCTTAAATAATTTGCTCATGGACACTAAGCCAGTGATAAGTTAAATATTTATCTACATTTTATTTCAGTTTTTATGGTTTATATTTTTATATTTTATATTTAACTCTTTAATCCATCTGAAATTTATGAAGTGATATGAAGTGAAGCTCTTTTCAAACATCACTTTTTCCAGCATGATCCTTCAAATGGATAAATCATTCCTTTCCATATCTGTTAAGTTTCTTTTATTATATATTAAATTTTAATACATAGCAAGGTCTTTTTAAGGGATACCTGTTCTGTTTTCATTGACCTATGCACTCTTACACAAGTGCCACAATTATTCAGTTGCTGTTATCTTTATAATCAATTTTAGTATGTACAAGAGCAAGGCTCACTTCTTCATTCTTTCAAAAACATTCTGAGTTAGAGTTCTAGCTTTCAGTGATGATAGATTTAGCTTGTATCAGAATAATAGTGCCATCAATAACAAATATAAATTCTGGACTAAATATTTAAATAACATTGTTCGAAGGCACTGGACAGCCCCCAAAAAGCAAGCAGAAATTGGAATGGATTTGATTATTGAAAGAAGCAACCACTTTAGGGGAGAGCCCCCACCTCTATATGACTTTTTCTTGAGTTATTCCCCAGCCCATTGCTGTTGTTAGATGCCGTCAAGTCAACCCCCAACTCATGGTGACACCACGCATAATGGAACAAAACACTGCCAGGTCCCGTGCCATACCCATGACTGGTTGAGGATCAGACCATTGTGATTCCTAGGGTTTTCATGGTTGATTTTCAGTAGATCCTCAGACCTTTCTTTTTAGTCTGTCTTAGTCTGGAAGCTCCGCTGAAACCTGTTCAGTATCATAGCAACACATGAGCCTCCACTAACAGACGGGGGTGGTGCCGGTGCATTGGCCTTAATCGAACCCAGGTCTCCTGCATGGAAAGTGAGAATTTTATCACTGAACCATCCATGCCTCAAGACAGACAGTAGACATTTATAAATAAACAAAATTAAAATAAAATCTATGGTAGGTTAGGTTCATGAATACGTGCCAGGAAGACACAGCACAGAAGTAGGGGGTAGGGAATACATGGGTTTGATTATTAATAGAGTGGTCAAAGAAGGACTGTTGAGAAAGTGACTCAATCAGAATTGCTCAGAGACTATAATTGTGCATTTTTACCGAAACTTTTTTCATTTTTTCAGATTTTTTATCTTCCTGCCAAAAGTCCATTATTTTGGAAAAACAACAGGCTATTTTTACCAACTAAAATTTAATGTATTATCTTTTTTTAATTATGTTTATTACGTGTTTGCCTCCTCCCCCATTTTAATGTAAGTGCCCTGAGGGCACTCTTCCAAAAAAAAACAATGATTTTTCAGGTACTTTCTAGGTCTCACACTCTTGGAAGACTGTAAATATTAAACAAAATCCCTGTCCTCTGGAGTTTACTGTCTAGTTGAGAGGCAAAACATAAAGATGTTCAACTTCTAAAATGTTTTAATGGTCAACAACATTAAAATCCTTAGAAAATGATACAAGACAAAAAGAAAGGTTACCTATGTGTGGTAACTGGAAGAATATTTATGTTATTAAATGCAGCTGAGTCAATTCCAACTCATAGGGATCCCGTGTGACAGAGCAGAACTGCCCCATATTGTTTTCTAGGCTGTAGTCTTTATGGGAGCAGATCTCCAGGTCTTTTCTCCCTCAGAGCCGCTGGTGGATTGGAACCACTGACCTTTTGGTTAGCAGCTGAGCGCTTAACCATTGTGCCACCAGGGCACCTATGGAAGAATATTATACAGATTATAATTGCTATAGAAAAGTGCTTCAGGCTGGGATGATCAGGGAAAGCTCCGGTGGTGGGGGGGTTGAACCTGGAAGAGCAGACCAGATCTGAGTAGGATTGGGAGAAGGCTACTCCTATGGGTGGAACATCCAGGCAGAAGACTAGAGAGTGCAAGGTCTGTTAGGAACTAGGGAACAAACTACTTTGCTTTAATACATGGTGAATATGTGGTAACACCTCTGGAATCCTTGGAGGTTCTGAAGATGTTCCAGGACAAAGAGAGAATAAAGGCAGGACTTGGGGTTTTTTCCATGCTCCCAAAGTCCCTCTCAAAACCTGAGCAGCATTACTTTGATCTGTTTGCATATTGGATTTCCATTATTTATTAATTCAACACTTTTTTATTGAACACCAGCTAGGTGCCAGGCACTATTCTAAGTAGTGAGAATATAGCAGTGAATAAAATAGACAAAAATCCCTGCCTTTAGGAAGCTTACATTCTAATGGGGCGAGGGGAGACAGCAATACATAGAATCAAATGTAAGATTAATGTAAGTAGAGTAAGAGTGATAGTTCTTGGGAAGTTGCAGTTTTAAATGGAATGATCTGGAAAGACCCCACGAAGGTGACCTTTAAGCAAAAACTTGAAGAAAATGAGGAAGCAAGCCAAGAAGATTTCTGGGGAGAAAGAGTTCCAGGAAAGGGAACAAGCCATGTAAAAGCCTGAAGAGGGAGCGTGTCTGGCAAATTCTAGGAAGAGGAAGGAGGCTGGTGTGAGGCAGAGTGGCCAGTAGCGAGAAGCGAGGTCACAGCATTGATAGGAAGCGGGGTTGTGGAGGGCAGTATTGATCACTATGGGGACTTTGATTTTTCTTTGAGTAAAATGGGAACCCATCCGAGGGTTTTAAGCAAAGAAGTGATGTAATCTGACTTAATAAGCTTTAACAGTATCACCATGGCTGCTGTGTTAAGAATAGACAGGTCAAGGGTAGAAGCTTGGAGACTAGTTAAATGGTGAGAAGTCCTCAGATCCCTGGATATTGTTTGAAAGTAAATCCATCAGAAAACCTGATTTGTTGGATCTAGAGTGTGAAAGAGGAGCAGGAATTAAGGATGACTCCAAGATTATTGGCCTTGTGTGACTAGGAAGACAGAGCTGTCGTTAACTAGGAATGCCCTAGTGTGGTAGGGCAACATTAGGAGCTCCGTTTTAGACATACTAAGTTTGAGATCTCTATTAGACATCCAAGTGGAGGTATCATGTGGGCAGATGGATAGCATAAATTGAGTTCAGAGGAGAGGTCTGAGCTACGGATGCAAATTTAACAATGTTAACTTCTTGATTTTGATAATTGTACTACGGTTTTGTAAGAGAATGACTTTATTTCTTTTTTTTGGAAATATACACTGAAGTATTTAGGGGGGGAAGAAAACCCAAAACCTGTTGCTGTTAAGTCGATTCCAACTCATAGCGACCCTATAGGACAGAGTAGAACTGCCCCATAGGGTTTCCAAGGAGCGCCTGGTAGATTCAAACCGCCGACCATTTGGTTAGCAGCCGTAGCTCTTAACCACTATGCCACCAGGATTTCCATTTAGAGGGAAAGAGGGCATCATGTCTGTAATTTGGTCTTAAACAGTTCAGGTAGAATAATTAGAGACTAATAAAGCAAATGTGATCGATTTAACACTGATCACAAGAATCTGGGTGAAGGATATATAGGACTTCTTTGTACCATTCTTATAACTTTTCAGTAAGTCTGAAATTATTTCACAATAAAAATTTTTTTTTCAAGTGAAGGAAAATACGGACATTTCCAGAGATGTATGGAAAGAAAACACCCTGTGGCAGGGTGCTCAGACAGCGTGGGTGTGTGGGATGGGTGATAAGGGAAAGGGGAATTCAAGCCTTCTACCTCATGTGCGATGGTTAAATGCTGGGCTGCTAACCTATAGGTTGGTGGTTTGAACCCACCCAAAGGCTCTGCGGGAGAAAGATCTGGTGATCTGCTCCTATAACGATTACAACCTAGAAAACCCTATGGGGCAGTTCTACTCTGTCACGTGGGGTCACTATAAGTTGGAATCGACTCGAAGGCACCTAAGAACAACAACAACAACATCTCATGCGCACTCTGAGGCACAACATTTGTTGAATGAACTGACACACCCCTCCCCACTGTTATAGAGTAATCTCCCTTTCTTTTTCCTTCTGAACATGTATAAATTGAATTTATTTTAAGTTAAAAATGATGCAACTCTACTGCTTCCTTTCGTTTCTTTTTTTAACATAATTGAGATCATACTATGAATATAACATCTGCTTTTTCTCTTAACGTATCAAAAGCCTTTTTCTATATCATCAAAAATTGCTCATATGAATGAACATTTGAATAATACTACATTATTGAAATATATCATAATTTGCATGATCATTCCTCTTTAGACATTTACATTGTTTAATTTTTTACTATTATTGAAAACATGGTGATGAACCATCTTTGTGCATAAATCTTAAACTACATTATTTTATTATTTCCTACAGGTAAAATTGTTGAATCAATATGTATGAACATTTTTTAAATGACCTTGATATAGAGTACAAAACTATCTTCACAAAGTTTCTCGGTTTACACTTCCACAGCACCCTGGCCAACATTGAATAGTCTCGTATAAACGTTTTTTTTTTAACTTGAAAAAATATCAGCCTTAATAACTTTCCCGACACATCTGAATGATGTGGTAGAAGTCAGGGTATCAGTTTTCTCTTTCACCTGAACAAACATTTGGAATATTTCCCCCTTGTGTTGTACAGAGTAGTTGTGTTGTAGAAGCCTGCTGACTAGGTTTGTGCCCCTGCTCCACACCCACTAGCAGAGTGACTTAGGCTGGATGTCATATGTGTGTCTCTGATTCCTCATCCATCAAATGGGGAGAATGAAGTACCTGTTTCACAGGGGCATGGCTGCTACCTGTGGCTACAAGGATTATGCACTGCACAATCCCACGAGGTGCCACACACGTGCTGAGCACTGAGCCCTGGAGTCGTGCGCCTCGCAGGCCCTGCACAAGGTTATTCATTGTTGGGATTCAAGGGTTAAAAGTAGGAAAAGCTCCTAAAACACTTCCTAGCACTTGGGTTTAATATATTTTGGCTGTTATTTCCGGCTGGAAATTGGAAGTCTGAATGACTTTTCATTTTATTCTGTATGTTTTTCTTTATTTTCCTTTTTCTCTGAAGTTTACGTGTGTTATTTTTATTATCAGTAAAAATTTGCTTATGTGAAAATATGGAGGCAAATAGGTATTTGCATATGTAAATATGTATTTGTATACTTATGAATATACATACGTGTGTGTGCACGCGCACATGTGCATATACATCTCTTTATATACCAACATAAAAAATTGGGAGAAAGGAGCCTGCTCTTAGGGAGGCCCCCATTTTACAGGTAGGTAAGGTGAGGTCTCAGCTCTGTCACATTACCTAGCAAAATAAGCACGTAAATATTTATGGTTTGATTGACTACTACAGATTCATCTGTCTATACTAATAATGTTGACAATAGTAGCAATACCAGGTTCATATGAGATACACAAATAGGTGGTGACAGAATAACATGTATTGACCTGTTAGGACATAGCATGTTTTTAATGTGTTAATATCAGATTAATGTGTTAATATCAGATTAATGTGAAGATTTTTTAAAAAATCTGATAGCTACATGGCAATTTAAGGAATTAAGTTGAATGCCAAATAATAAAACTTCTGATCATATATTTAAGATTCAAGATGTAAAAGAAAACCACAAGTGAACATTTGTAGCGTTTAGCTAGATTACTGTCGTGTGCCCCAGTGCACTGGCCTCTTGTGACAAAGTTTTCTTTGAGGAGCAAATTAGGAACAAAAAATCTTCACCTTGATGTGTGGCCAACAGAAGAGTCATTTCCCAAATCCGGCTGTTTCAAGTAACATACGAAACAGTGTATGGCTGGACCCCCACCCCCCCAAAGCAAATGTTTGTTTTGTTGCAGTGATGGAAACATTTCCATCCGTGAAGCAAATATTTAGAGCTGAAAGAAACATTTGGGCAGCCAGGATGTGTCAAATTAGAACAGATGTCTGCTTTTCAAAAGCACATTTAAAAAAAAAAAAAAAAAAAGCCACCTTGTACTTGGCTGCTGTGGTTACAGCCACAGTGGGTTAAGCAAGAGATTAGAACTGTGGATATCAACGTAATCCCAGCTCCCGGGCAAGTCTTCATACATTTCTGTCTTGGTTTTTCTCTTCCAGAAAATGGGGATAAACATTCTAAGTCATTTTGTCAAGGATTAAGTTGTTGTTTCTCCCAATATTTTCTTTAATCTTAAAAATAAATTTAATTATTCTTTTGAATCATAAATAATATTCACATGGAACAAGTTCAAAAGGATATGCAGTGAAAAATCCGCCTTCCGTCTCTGTCCTCCAGCTGCCATTCCCCTTTTCAGATATAACCAGTGGTGCCAGTTTCTTGTCTGTACTTCATTTATCTCATTCATATACACACAACTGAATTTGTGTGTGTACATACATTGTTTTTCAAACTTTATTTTGAAATAATTATAGATTCACAGGAAGTTGCAAAAATAGTACACAGAGCTCCCATGTACCCTTCACCTAGTTTTCCCCCAAGCTACCTATAGTCCCTTTGTTTTTCTTCTGTTTTTAGGGGACTGATTCTAAGAGTTTGCTGATTTAAAATGTGATGAATGTGTTAGGTAGCGGGGGGAGCGACATGTCAGACTGCTAATGCCGGGACCCGCGCCCCCCGACAACCGCAGGAAACAGAGCCCAGGATTGGAAGCCTGGTTCTGTCTCTGGGGCTTACCATGGGCTATGAAACAGAAGGAAAAAACAAAAACCAAACAAACAGAAAAATAAAACAAGAGCCCAGATAAGCTCCAGGTTTTCTTCCAGTTCTGAATTTCTTTGGTTGTTCAAGGTGCTTTTCTTTCTCTTTTTGAACAAACTTCACTGCCTCTTCTGAAAAAGAAGCAAGATTTGAGTATTGTTAAAAGTGTTAGTTAATTTAGCTTTTCCACACATAGGCAAACCTACATTTGACTTACTTGGCTTTGGCCTTGAAGTAGCAGTGGCTCCTGATTATCAACTCCTTGGTCTTTAAGAACAGAGCTCCTCCCCTAGGTCTTTTTAAGCACAATGAGAGACTGCTGACTTCTCAGCCTGTTGCCAACCCCTGCTCGGCTAGAGTCTGCTGTCCCTGACAGTGGCCACAGTGTTTGCCCTGTTATTAATTCTTTGAAATTGATGATCAAATATCGAAAACAACTCTTTTTTGTTTTTGTTTCTAATTTAGGTGAGAGGGATTAAAAAGAAAAAAAAAAAAACCACCTTTAGACTATAGATCGAAAGACAGACATCATAGATGCTGATTGGAAGCCCTCCCAGTCTTTCATATGAGCGATCTCAATTTGTGTTACATGGGGACAGCTCACTTCTGTCTTGTTCACCAGTTATACTACTCCCCAGAGAAGCTCAGTAAATTTTATAGGGAAGTTTCCTCTTTATTCGGAAGGAGCTGAGCTCAATGACTGGTGTGGCTGATATAATTTAGGGCTCCAAGGGGGTATGTCTGCCTCGTGGAATCACATATCAAATATAAAAGTACAAAAACTTTTGATCTTGGCTGATTTGGCTGTGTCATTGATACCACTGGGCCCTGTGATGAACCCCAAGCTATCTGATTTGGAATTAAACTACGCACAAGAACTTGCATTTAGTTCATTGCTGAAATGCTCCTTCTGCCTGCTTCATTGGTAGTGACTCCAGAAGCCTGCCCGTGTTCTACATTTCTCACCGCTTACCCTTTAAAAAGCTCCAAACTTGGGCTTGAAAGTGACTGAGATTTTACAGCCCTCTTCTGCTTTTCTGAGAGGCAGAGAGATCCTGCTCCCCACTGACATCAAGAAAGCAGACTTGCCAGGTTCCTCAGTCTTTAAAGTAGCAGGGAAGTACATTTTGCACTGGCTTTTTTCTTGGCAATTTATACGAGCAGACGTGGCAGGGTGATAGCCAGTGTCCTTTTGTCTTTGTGTTTATATTTCTTCCACATTTAATGTATTTAAAGGATATATTGTCTGTATGGTTCACTGAGAAAAGGAGGGGATTGGTGCAAGTTTTAATGAGAAGTCCCCCAGCTCTCTGAGGGTTCAGATGAGAATTATATTCTTGCTTAGATATCTTTCTTTCTTTCCTTAGATGGCAGGAGGCAGCGTTTTGCTACTTTTTGAAATAGCATTTCTACCTAACGATTTTTAGAAGGATACCGAGAGAACATACCATTTCAGGGCCTTGTCAGCAACTTTTTCTCCTGTTGTTTGAACTTCCCTCATTTAAAGAGATGGGAAAGCCTCAGGTCTTGTTCTTGAATTCACGTAGTGATATCAAGATGTGGGAACCAGCCCCCTATCAGATCAGTTTTTATAAAAACTCTTTCATTTAGGGTAATGATATGTGGAACTAGTTTTCTCAAAAACAATTTCGCTGCTTGGGAATGGTTAATCAGCAGAGGAGAAAGAGCAGTTGGCTTATTTGCTTAATATTTTAGCCAACTGAATTAGACTGGTTGGGGGGCTGGGGGAGGGGGATGGAAAAGTGGGTGGGGGAGGCCCCATAAACAAGGTGATATATAATATTTTTTTTGTTCTCCTTTTAAATAAATACCGATCAGCTTTATGTTCAGAGACAATAGGAGCCGTTGGCTTAAATTTGCAGTTTACTGTATTTATGGCTGTAATATCAAGGTGCTGCCATCGTAATTTCATGCCCCAATGAGAAGAGCAAGGTCGAAGCAAATGCTTCCATCGGCATCTGCTAACACACTAACTCATAAACAAGGCCTGGCTGGATCAGGTGGCACGGAATAATACAGGCTAATGAAATACAGCACAGCTTTCCATTACTGTTAGTTTTTACAGTGTCGTCATTACGTATAATTTATGTTTAAAAAATTCAATTTTATACAAGGCACTGGGAAATAGGGGTCTACAGGTCATCCAACGACTTTTAGAGCCTCTGAGAGTCCTTATTGTACTCTACTGTTCTAACAAAATGTTAATAAAATAAAATAAAAATCCTTTTTTTCCTTTTCCCTCCCGTAACCTTTTCTGAGAGCGTAGATTTTTCTTTTAATTTGGGGAGTATTTTTAGCTGGATGTCTTCTCTGCCTCGTCTCCTCCAAGAGTGTGCCCGAGGAGATGACTAGTGGTGTTGTGAGAGAGGTGACCTCGCCAGTGGCCTGAGCCCCAGATGAATCACCTGAGGCCTGTAAACAGAGGGTCTGGGACGTTGCAGCATGGCCTGCGGTACCAGCCCTGAACTGCCGCCCTTGGCTGTTGGCCCTCTGGCCCTGGCCTTAATCCCAGTCAGACGCTACGTTTTTATTAGAAAACTCAGGCTGGGCTGCGAGGTGCCCTTGGGCTTCTGACCTTGCTTCTCTTCCAACTCCTGTTGACCCTTCCAGCCCAGCTGCTGTTTGACACAAGGGATGCCCAGGGTGCTGCTGTCTGTCTCCGCTGTCTTTCTGTCTCACCTGCACACTGTGGTCAGGCCCAGTGGCCGTGCCCAGCGGTCACTGGGGACAGAATTGAGGTTACTGATTCTGAGAAGTCCTTGCACAGCTAGTTCCACAGAACAAGACAGCCCTTCCTGGTGTCCAGTTTGTCCCAGGCCTGGGAACGGCCCCTGCAGCATTGTGTGCTCAGCCAGTCAACTGGCTCACAAAGTCAGCCGGTTTGGTTTTGTTTGCATTTTAACAGAAACCTTTAGAAAAAGAAAACGAATTTGTTTATCTTCTAGGGGATGAAAATGGGCAGGTGTGGCAGCCCTAAGGCCATTCTGTTCAGGGGCTGAAGCTGTGAAATGGGGCTTTATTAATTAGTAGGGTTTAGCTCACTTGTTCTTTTCTTCTTAAATGACCCCGCCCTGGAGAACATGTAGGAAAACAGATCTTTGGCCCAGCTTGCCCTGCTTTGGGTAGCAGGCAGTTCCTTGCTAAAGGAACTGACTGTTTTAGACATTTGGGGAAGTAGATTCCAGAGAATTAAGAAGTTTGCCCTGATTTTGGGTGCATAGGGTATTCATTTGCCTTTGAACTGCGGTCTCTGTTTTGCAGATGAGACAACTGTGGGCCTTCAGGGTGAAATGACACTTGGCCCCTCAGAGTCGGGAGCCTAAGTCCTGCTTGCATCCGGCAAGCTCCCATGTCCCTTTTTCCCACTGCTCTTGGCTAAGGCTAGTGTGTGGATGGCATGACTGAGCAGCCCTTTCTTAGTTTTATTTTCTATCAATAATATATTTTCACTGTCAGTGCTACTGACTGGTGGGGGTTGTGGGGAGGCGGCTGGTCAATCTTCAGAATCGTCAAGTGGCAGTGGTGAAGTGATGGAAAGAGTTTCTGAATGCAAAGTGTTAGTGGTATCTTAATGCAAACAGACACCCTAACTCAAAGAAAATCTTGGGCTTTATTGAAATGGACTAATTCTTCCAAAGGCAGCAGCTCAAGGACTTGAGGCGTAGGGGGAGGGCGGGAGGAGGCTTGCAGCCCCCAGGACAGTGAGCCCTTCGCACCATCCCTCTGCTCTGTGCAGCCCTTGCTCAGTCCCTCTATGGTTAGATTATTCCTTGCAGATAGCAATCAACTGGAAGGAAGTGTGTGTGTCTAATTTGCATGAGATTATTTAAAAAAAAAAAAAAAAGGTCTGCATTAGTCAGGGTGATGGTAAACAACGCAAAGAGATGCCTTTTATAATATAGCCTGAGCTCAGCTTTCAGAGCCAAATATAATTCACTTACAATTGGCAGTTTCCTTTATTATTCCTTTTAACCTTTTGGATTCTGCAAGGTTTCCATCAGAGGGCAAGGGTGGGTGGGGGAATGGGACTAGGGAACTGGATATCTTATGGGTGGTCCTGTGGTGATATCTCACCCCTAAAGCAGGGTCATTTCAGCACCAGGAGCCAATGACAGTCCCAAAGATGGTCAGTCCTACCTAAACTGGGGACACTCTGGAGGAAGAGGATGTGTTCAGGGAAGCATGAGTGCATGTGGGTCTGATTTGGAGTTAGAATATTAAAAGGAGACCAGGGCAGTCTACTCATCAGCCTGGTGGTGTTCTAAAAGTTGTCCAGGTATCATTCACGTGAGGGCCTGTAGGTTACGTTCCTGTGTTGTTTTAGTGTAGCCCCCAAACAATGTTTATTGGCTCTTATCTATAGATTGGGGTGCCTGACCTGGAGGTGGGAGAAGAAATTTTAATCCCTATCAAGTCTTTTCACAAGACTGAGGACTTAAGACATAATGCCTGAATCTGTCATCTGATGCCTTGTCCCTCTGTGGGAGAGTGTAAACTCACCAGGCAGGAGATGCATTGCCTGGGTTGTTGCTGAGCCATGAGCAGTCTCTAACCAGGGCTTTGAACCGGTTTATTCGGGTTCAAACCTCTGCTGAGAGTTCTCATTTCCATCCCAGATATACTGAATCAGAATCTACATTTTAACAACATCCCCAGATGATGCTTATGTATTGTAATAAATGTTGAGAACCACTGCTCTACTAGTGGTTCTCAGAACTGGTCCCTAACTAGCACTATTAGCATCGCCTGGGAACTTGTTAGAAATGCAAATTCTCAGCAGGGGTTCAGACTGGAACAAACTGGTTCAAAGCCCTGTCTCTAACTAGTATGATTTGGGGCATACGTTTTACCCTCCTTGGGCCTCGGTTTTTTATCTCTTAAACGAGAGGATGGCTGGGATAATGGTCCAGCTCTGAAATTATATTATTCATTGAGATAGTTAAAATGCTTATTTTTTTCTAAAGAAGAAAAATGATTCATTTTATGTAACTAAATCAAAATCCTGACTCTGCCGGAGAACGAGGGATATCAGAATTCCAGCCAGTGTAAATTTAGAGCATCAAACGATAAGGTCTCTGAAAAACAAGAGCGTGGAAGGAAGTGCTGATGCCCTTTAAGCCAGGGCTCAGTCTTGGGCTCGGCTGCAATAATGCACGGAACATGTTTTATTAGGAAAATAGGCTCCGTAAAAGCTCAGGGCCAGAGGGCAGGGCAGCAGGCAGGGAGGCCTGTCCCTTTAACCAGCTCCAGCTCTCAGGGCCGCAGCACAGTCTGTAACTTACTATATATTTCCCCAGTGTTAAACATTATCGTACTTGTTTATATTTGAAAGAGCCAAAAGGGAAAATGAGAATGCAACTGAATGCTCCTTTTGGGAAAATTATCCTCATTTGCAGCCAGTGGCTGACAAGGCGCACGAACCACCAGGTTTATAAAATTCCATAGTGTACCAGTGACCATCAGCCTGTGCTGATGTCACAGATGCCACCGTCTTCTCTAATGGCCGATTATGAACTGGTTACAACACCAACCTTCCTACTAGGACTCGGAAAGGGGTTCCTCTTCCTATTTAGTAGGAGTGCTTGACAGTCACTGCAAAGGCTGGAGTCTGGGAGGCACAAACTCGGGGAAATGTGGTCTCCATTTTTGCCTGGTTTGCCTGGTGGCCCTGTCCCTGTTCTTCTTGCGAGGTGAAATGACAGGTAACACATTCCCTTTACACCCAGCTGGGGAGTTAGGGAGGAGATAGGAAGGAGAAAAATCACCTGCGTAGCCCCCGTATACTCAAATTTAGTTTTTGTGTCTGGAAGGCCCCTAAGTGCCAGTAAATGATACTCTGAGCCGTGGAAGCTTTCTCCTCTGCCCGTCAGTCCATTGAGAGCATGGTGCTATTGGGGTAGCGTAGCGGCACTTCAGACAGTGCAGGGGTGTGGCCTCGCCTACACTGGACAGCAACACTGTGAGAAGAAGGGAAGGGGGAAGAGCTGCGGTTTCAAATGAGAACGGACCTCATCTGCTCAGTGCAAGAAGAGAAAAAAGGATCCAGGGCCACTCTGCATAGTCCAGGCATTCTTCCCTGCCCAGTTGTGGTGGGGCCCAAGAAGTCTGAGGGATAGCTGGCTGCAGCCACCTCCCGTGCCAGTATGGTGCAGGGCCGAGCTGTGCTCTCAGCATTAATGTGCGCTGTCTATTAGCCCCTTGGCACAGAGTGTGAGGCACCATGTTTTTGAAGATGCTGATCCTCAGAACCTCTTTGTACTTCATCCACCCCCAGGGGCAAATAGGCCATGCTGTGTGCCTCTAATGGAGAGCTGCTGACCAGATGTGGAAGAGCTCTCAGCTCGAGTTTAAAAGCTCCATGTTGCTGCTGGACTGGAGATTGGGATTCCGGGAATAGCACGAGCTAGCCGGAGTGGTCTTTAGCAAGCTAGCATGACCCCCCACCTGCTTTTCCAACTCTCATGGCCAGAGAGTTTTTGTACGCTCTGAATTACTTCCAGGTTGGCCTTGGCTGGAGTTTTCCTCACACCTGTGAGCCACGCTGCACTCTTTCCTTTGGGGTGGTTGGGGCAGAGTCACCGTCCTCAGCCTGCCGAAACTATTCCAGCTGTGTGCCCACTGGAAATGTGATCTTCATGGGTTTCTCACTTACCTTTTATTCCTCCATGGGCAAATCCTCTCCACATGTTCTAGCCACTGCAGATGGTGCCCTGCGATTTCCTGATGTCCCACGTGCAGCGTGGCTCAGAGTGTCTGGAGGATGAAAAAAAAAAAAAAAAAACTAGCCAAAGGCGATATAGGCAGACTATGATAGGCTAGAGCAATAATCATCTGAAAGTTTGGGCCTGGCCTTGTTTTGATCTGTTTTCTTGTTTTATTTTCTTCTTTACATTCTGTATCCCATTCATACTAATCACAGTCAGTCCTGATTTTTCTTTTTATTTCTGCATTTGTCATAAAATAAAGCAAATTATTCCCGTCTTCGGAAACAATCTAGACTAATTAGTTGTCTCACCCAATAATTAGTTTTTTGTTTTCCTGTCTGTTTTCATGCATTATTGTTAGTTTTTTTCCCTCTTTTTTTTTTTTTTTTTTAACACCATAACAGATTAAAATGAGCCACATTTGCAGTTGATGGTATCTGTTTTCGGGGGAAGAATGGAGAATTGCAGTGTGGAGCGACTTCAAAAGCAGCAATAAACTCAAGGATAAATTAAGGAAATTGAATAAGCCACATTTGGAAGCAGTGTTGAGGCTAATATTCTGTCGCTTAAGGTTAAATTGCAACTGAGAGAGGTTCCGGAAAATCTGCAATTGAGGTGGCAGCATCTCAGGGTGCTAGGCATTCTGTGGCTGAAAGGGTCTTTCCTCAATGAAGATTTCATTGCAGCCATGGACAGTGGAGAAAGGTACTCATCTGCAATTATGTCCTCTTCCCCCAGGGCTGACAGATGAAGAGATTGATTTGGCTTTCCAGCAGTCGGGCACTGCTGCCGACGAGCCTTCGTCCTTGGGCCGAGCCACACAGGTGGTTCCTGTCCAGCCCCCTCATCTCCTTCCTCAGCCATACAGTAAGTCACTCGCTCCAACTTCCTCATTAACCTTGACTGAGATTCAGGACTCTGGCCAGAGAGCAATGCTTCATGTCTCCCAAACTCAGCAAGGCTGGCAAAACGGGGAGCTCCAGAAAGCGCTTTGGGTTTTTCCAAAAGAGTGTGACACACCCAAATCCTCTTCTACACAAACTTATAAGTATGTGACAAAGTTTTAAGAAGAGACAAAGGAGCAGAATAAATGAGTTTTGTTGTGTTGTTTTCAATATTTTTGTTACATGCAAGGAACTGTGAAAATATACAGTGATTCTGTTTTCATTTTCTTATGTCGGTGATTTTAAGTGTTACTGTTCTCCCTAGTGAAAACATGGGCATCTGATTCTGCTTGCGTTCTCCTTTGCTCACTGAAATAACCTGTCTCCTGATTTTACTTTCTAAAGTTAACATTAGTAGCTTTAGGTTGGCCTTCTCCTCCCTCCCTTCCTCTCTCCCTCCTCTCATCCTCCTCTCTTTCCCTCCCTTCATTTCTTCTCTCCCTTCCTTCCAAGTCCTCGCTATAAAAAAACCATTGCTGTCGAGTCAATTCTGACTCATAGCGACCCTATAGGACAGAGTAGAACTGCCCATAGGGTTTCTAAGGCTGTAAATCTTTATGGAAGCAGAATGCCACATCTTTCTCCCAAGGAGCGGCTGATAGATTTGAACCACAGACTTTTTGGTTAGCAGCCAAGCGCGTATGGTGGGAGTCTGTTAGAGAATTTCACATTAAAATATAAAGGTCCTTTTTGAATGTTGCTTTTAATTATTACCTGAGATCATTAGCAATGAGAGATTTTGTTTTAACTGAAAACTACCTTAGGAATGAAGTTTATTCACCTAGTAATAAATGTACACTTTCAAAATACAGCCAGAACCCCTTCTTTAGATCACTTATATAAAGTCTAAAAAGAAGAGGACATGGACTCCAAAGCTATGGAAAATGTTGTTGTTAGGTGCTGTCGAGTCGTTGTGACTCATAGTGACTCCATGTACAACAGAATGAAACACTGCCCAGTCCTGTACCATCCTCACAATCATTGCTATGTTTGAGCCCATTGTTGCAGCCACTGTGTCAATCCATCTCATTGAGGATCTTCCTCTTTTGCACTGACCCTCTACTTTATCAAGCATGATGTCCTTCTCCAGGGACTGGTCCCTCCTGATAACATGTCCAAAGTATGCGAGATGAAGTCTTACCATCCTCGCTTCTATGGAGCATTCTGGCTATACTTCTTCCAAGACAAATTTGTTCGTTCTTCTGAAAGTCCATGGTATATTTCATTTTCTTCGCCAACACCATAATTCAAAGGCATTAATTCTTTTTTGGTCTGCCTTATTCATTGTCCAGCTCTCCCATGCATATGAGGCAAATGAAAATACCATGGCTTGAATTAGGCACACCTTAGTCCTCAGAGTGATATCTTTGCTTTTTAACACTTTGAAAAGGTCTTTTGCAGCGGATTTGCCCAGTGCGATGCATCACTTGATTTCTTGACTGCTGCTTCCATGAGTGTTGATTGTGGATCCAAGTAAAATGAAATCCTTGACAGCTTCAATTTTTTCTCTGTTTATCATGATGTTGCTTGTTGGTCCAGTTGTAAGGATTTTTGTTTTCTTTATGTTGAGGTATAATCCATACTGAAAGTGCATAGTGTAATCTATACAGATAGTCTTTGATCTTCATCAATAATTGCTTCAAGTCCTCTTCGCTTTCAGCGAGCAAGGTTGTGTCATCTGTGTATCTCAGGTTGTTAGTGAGTCTTCCTCCAATCCTAATACCGTGTTCTCCTTCATATAGTCCAGCTTCTCGGATTATTTGCTCAGCACACAGACTGAATAAGTATGGTGAAAGGATACAACTCTGACATACACCTTTCCTGATTTTAAATGACGCAGTATCCCTTTATTCTGTTAGAAAGACTGTCTTGTGGTCTGTGTACAGGTTCCTCATGAGCACAATTAAGTGTTCTGGAATTCCCATTGTTTGCAATGTTATCCATACTTTGTTATAATCCACACAGTTGAATGCCTTTGCATAGTCAGTAAAACACAGCTAAACATCTTTCTGGTATTCTCTGCTTTCAGCCAAGATCCATCTGACATCAGCAGTGATATCTGCCATTCCGTACCTTTTCTGAATCCAGCTTGAATTTTTGGCAGTTCCCTGTCGATATACTGCTGCAAATGCTTTTGAATGATCTTCAGCAGAATTTTACTTGTGTGTGATATTAATGATGTTGTTTGATAATTTCCACATTCTGTTGGATCAACTTTCTTTGGAATGGGCACACATATGGATCTCTGCCAGTCAGATGGCCAGATAGCTGTCTTCCAGATTTCTTGGCATAGATGAATAAGCGCCTCCAGCGCTGCATCTGTTTGTTGAAACATCTCAATTTGTATTCCATTAATTTCTGGAGCCTTGTTTTTCACCAGTGCCTTCAGTGCAACTTGGACTTCTTCCTTCAGTACCATCGGTTCCTGCTCATAGACTACCTCCTGAAATGGTTGAACGTTGACCAATTTGTTTTGGTGTAGTGACTCTGTGTATTCTTTCCATCTTCTTTTGATGCTTCCTGCATTGTTTAATATTTTCCCTCTAGAATCCTGAAGGATTCTACCCTCAAGGCTTGAATTTTTTCTTCAGCTCTTTCAACTTGAGAAATGCTGAGCTTGTTCTTCCCTTTTGGTTTTCTATCTCCAGGTCTTTGCAGATTTCATTATAATACATTACTTTGTCTTCTCAAGTGGCCTCCGAAATCTTATGTTCAGCTCTTTTATGTCATAATTTCTTCCATTCTCTTTAGCTACTTGACGTTCAACAGCAAGTTTCAGAGTTTCTTCTGACATCCATTTTGGTCTTTTCTTTCTTTCCTGTCTTTTTAATGACCTTTTGTATTCTTCATGTATGGTGTCCTAGATGTCATTCCACAACTCATCTGGTCTTTGGTCATTAGTGTTCAACACATCCAATCTGTTCTTGAGATGGTCTCTAAATTCAGGTGAGATATACTCAGGGTGGTACTTTGGCTCTCGTGTACTTGTTCTAATTTTCTTCAGCTTTAACTTGAACTTGCGTATGAGCAATTGATGGTCTGTTCTGCAGTTGGCCCCTGACCTTGTTCTGACTGATGATATTGAGCTTCTCCGTTGTCTCTTTCCACAAATGTAGTCGATTTGATTCCTTGTATTCCATCCAGCGAAGTCCACATGTATAGTCGCCTTTTATGTTGTTAAAAAAAGGTATTTGCAATGAAGAAGTCATTGATCTGCAAACTTCTGTTGTGCTATCTTTGGTATTGTTTCTATCACCAAGGCCACATCTTCCAACTACCAATCCTTCTTCTTTGTTTCCAACTCTCACATTGTAATCACCAGTAATTATCAGTGCATCTTGATTGCATGTTTGATCATTTTAGACTGCAGAAGTTGGTAAAAGTCTTCAATTTCTTCATCTTTGGCATTAGTGGTTGGTGTGTAAATTTGAATAATAGTCGTATTAACTGATCTTCCTTGTAGGCATGTGGATATTATCCTATCACTGACAGCGTTGTACTTCAGGATAGATCTTGAAATGTTCTTTTTGACGATGAATGTGACACTATTTCTGTTCAATTTGTCATTCCTGGCATAGTAGACCATATGATTGTCTGATTCAAAATGGCCAATACCAGTCCATTTTAGCTCACTAATGCCTAGGATATTGATCTTTATTTGTTCCATTTCATTTTTGATAACTTCCAATTTTCCTAGATTCATGCTTCGTACATTCCACGTTCTGATTATTAATGGATATTTGCAACTGTTTCTTCCCATTTTGAATTGTGCCACATCAGCAAATGAAGGTCCCGAAAGTTTTACTCTATCCACATCATTAAGGTTGACTCTGCTTTGAGGAGGCAGCTCTTCCCTAGTCTTCTGAGTGCCTTCCAACCTGAGGGGCTCATCTTCTGGCATTCTATCAGACCCGTGGCTATTCATACGGTTTTTACTAGCCAATTTATTCAGAAGTAGACTGCCAGGTTCTTCTTCCTAGTCTGCCTTAGTCTGGAAGCTCCACTGAAACCTGTCTGCCATGTGTGACCCTGCTGGTATTTGAAATACTGGAGGCATGGCTTCTGGCATCACAGCAACATGCAAGCCACCACAGTGTGATATGACAAACTGACAGATGAGTGGTGACTCTGGAAAATAGCTCAGTTTTATTTCTTTAACATAATTCAGCACTGTATCTGTTATCTTTCAAAATGTCTTTTCTATAATTGTCTATCTCAGAAGTTTTATTTTTTCAAAAAATGATTCAAAATAATGTTAGATATTTAAAAGACGTATTTTAAAATGACAGGTTCATTTTGATTTCCCCTACACATGATCTGAAGCTACCTTCTTACTATCTCTTCGCCAGTGTCAGCCACAGCTAACATTACAGAAGAGCAAGCAAGACCTTCTCTTCTCCACACCTGCCCAGGGCACCAGGCAGTGTGTCAGAATGGGCTTAGTGTGTCACAGATCTCATTTAGATATCTCCTTTCTTTTGCTTTCAGGATAAGACTGAATGGCTGAGGCCAGGTAGCACGCACTCTACTTTATCTCATCTGACATTGCCTTGCTAACAAACGCATTGACATTATCATGGCCTCTTAGGCCAGAGAAACAGAGTTTCAGCATTGATCTTTGTGTTGGGCTACTGAGTTGTCAGTAGCAGCTACTTGTTAGCGTGGCACTTACTTGTCCTCCCTGGCTAGCAAGCTTCCTTTCCGGCCCACAGTGTTTGCTTTGGGTCACTAAACATACTTTATGTATTTGTCTTTAACCAAAGGCGAAATCTCCACACTTTTTCTTCAGTTGTGTCCCTGGGTCCTGCCATTAAATGGGATTTGCTGAGGACAGGCAGTGGCAGCTGGGGTGCAGAATTTTCTAAGACGCACATCTGTTCTATTCCAGCTGTTTCCTCCCATGGCTTAATACCACACAAGTCTCTCGGCTACTTGGAAATTTCCTGCTGAGATAAATTATTCTGGTTGGTTACAGAGCTGGGCTTCAAATATCATGTGTTTGCCTCCTTTCAATGGGCACAAAGGGCTAAACTCTTCGTCTTTTCGAAAGTGGCAAAAGTGGCGGGGGCGGGGGGCTGTGAGGGGGTGTTGTTCAGTCATTTAAACCACTCTGAGGTCCACATCTTGCTAAGAAAAAGCATTTGCACATTTAGGTAGGAGTATTTTTAAGAGTCTTCCAGCCCTAAAAATAAAATACATCTTCTTAGAGACAGACTCTTTCCTGCTTTGACACTAGTATAAAAACAATGGTAATGGTAATTTTAAATACCTGAAGTTTTTAGTTGTCACCGTGTAGCTTCATTCTTCTTGTAGCATTACATTGCTCCTTTCAGCTCTGGGGACGACTCTACCTCTTCACTCCTGTACTTTTGCCAAGAGGTGTCAAAACTGCTCCCCAAAAAAAAAAAAAAGCTTGATTTTGATTAATATAGAGAAACAAGACTTTGCCTGACTGATAATAAAACTGATAAATGACGTTTGAATTACTTGTAGCAGTAATTTATTACATAAAATATCTTTTATTTGACATGCGATTAGTTGCTGGAAGCATCACTCAATCTGACTAGTTTAAACATGCTCTAAAATGAACCCCAGTAAAAACCAGGGTTGTCTGCTGCTGGCGTTATGAAATATACTAATCCTGGAGTGAGGAAAAAAAATCTGACTTTAAATATTTAAATGATTAATTGGGTTTATATATTTTTTTTACCTTTCTAACCCCCTTAATTACAAGCAAACTCAGGGGAGTTTCTGAACTAGGTGTGCAATCTGCATGCTTATCACTGTGGCATTGTCTGTGTCCCGGGGGGATTTATGGCCTCCGCTCATGTGTTCCTGCCAGTTTTATATCGAGATCCCAGCAGCCCTTTCATTCCCATTTCGTGGCTTTTTAAAGGCATTCCAAGCCCAGAAAACAGGATTCCCTGGGCTCAGCCCCAACTTGCACAGCTCAGGGAAGGCCACTGTCTTAGTGCCCTAGTGCTGCTGCAACACAAACACCACAAGTGTGGGGGCTTTAACGGACAGAAATTAATTTTCTCACAGTTCTGGAGGCTTGAACTCCAAATCAGGGTCTCAGCTGTGTTGATTCGTTCCTTGTCAGTAACCCCAGGTGTTCCTTGGTTCTTGGTGATCCTCACATGGCATTTGTCTTCCCCAGTACGTGCTCAAATGTCTCTGTGTCTATGCTGCTCTGTGGAGAACTCGGAAGTGATTAGATTTAGGATCCACCCTACACAGGTAGAGAAGAAAAGGCATGGTGATCTGCTTCCATTAAAATTACAGACAAATCTGGAGGACATTATGCTGAGTGAAATAAGTCAATTGCAAAAGGACAGATATTGTATGAGACCACTATTATAAAAACCCAAGAAAAGGCTTCCACACAGAAAACAAGCAATCTTTGATGGTTATGAGGGAGAAGAGGGGTGAGGAGGGGAAATCACTAATTAGATAGTAGACAAGGGTTAACTTTGGTGAAGGGAAAGACAACACACGATCTAGGGGAAGTCAGCACAACTTGAACAAGGCGAAGTCATAGAAGCTTCCTGGACACATCCATACACCTTGAGGGACTGAGTTACTAGGGCTGAGGGCTGGGGACCATGGTCTCAGGGACATCTAGATCAGTTGGCATAACATAGTTTATAAAGAAAATGTTCTATGTCCTACTTTGGTAAGTAGTGTCTGGGGTCCTAAAAGCTGGCAAGTGGCCATCTAAGATAAATCTATTGGTCCCAGCACATCTGGAGCAAAGGAGAATGAGGAGAACCAAAGTACAAGGAAAATATTAGTCCGAAGGATTAATGGACTGCATGAACCACACCCTCCACCAGTCTGAGCCCAGAAGAGCTAGATGATGCCTGGCAACCACCACTGACCACTCTGACAGGGATCACAATAGAGGGTCAGAGTGGGAGAAAAATGTAGAACAAAACCCAAATTCACAAAAAAAGACGAGACTTACTGGTCTGACAAAGACTGGAGGAACTTCCGAGACTGTGGCCCCCATATACCCTCCTAACTCAGAGCTGAAGCCACTCCTGAAGTCCACCTTTCAGCCAAAGATTAGACAGGCCTATAAAACAAACAATAACACACGTGAGGAATGTGCTTCTTAGTTCAGTCAAGTATATGAGACTAAATGGGCAGCACCTGCCGAAAAGCAAAGATGAGAAGGCAGGAAGGGACAAGAAAACTAAATGAATGGACACAGAACCAGGGTGGAAAGGGAAAGGAGGAGAGTGCTGACACATTGCAGGGTTTGTAACTAATGTCACAAAACAATTTGTGTATAAAGTTTTTGACTGAGAAACTAGTTTGTGCTATAAACTTTCATCTAAAACACAATAAAATTTAAAAAAGAAAATAAGAGGCATAAGTGTATAGGCACAAACTTCCCTAAGGCAGAAAAGTGCACCCCATATTACCATTCTAGGACTGCATTAACTCAAAACAAAGGTTTCAATCCAAACATTTATTCTTTCCCAAAATTAGGTTAAGTGGTGTGATGGTTAAGGTTGTGTGTCAACTTGGCTGGGCCATGATTCTCAGTGGTTTGGCAGTTATGTAATGATGTAGTTTGACAGTTACATAATGATATAATTAAAAAAAAAAAATTACAGCCAAGAAAACCTTATAGACCAGTTCTACTGTGTAATATATGGGGTCCCCATGAGTGAGAATTGACTCAACAGCAACTAACAACAACAGCTACCCTGGTATGACCTCAGCTGATTGATTACATTGCATTATGGAAGCTGATTACATCACTTTAGATTAGATCACATCCATAGGTATGGGGGTTAGAATTCCAACATATTTTTTTTTTTGGGGGGTGGGACCACAGTTTAATCCAGGCACCTTTCCTGAGAGCACTCCAGGAACCCAGTACTCATGGATCTTCATCTCTGGACTTGCTGGCCCACTTGCTTGGGGCAGCTGTCCTCCTCTGAGCCTCTTTCAATATCTCTGCTCGTTGGTGAATGTGGTTGTCCTTGAGATGTTAGTAAATGCAAGTGGTGGCCAAAGAACATGGAGGCCTACCAGAATGGTGTCAGTTCAACTCTTCAGTATTTATTAAGCACCCCACTGTATGCTCAGTACAATATCATGTGAGAGATTCAAAACGTGATCCTGGACCTTAAGAATCTTACAGGCTCTTTGGGAGAGATAAGGTAAATTCTTAAGAAAGGATAATAATATAAGACATCATGATTTCATGCCAAAATTAATTATACAGGCAAGAAATTCCACAAGAATACAGAAAAGAGAAAAATTAATGTGGACTTGAGAGGTCAGGGAACACTTTTGTGAAAGTGGTAGGTGGTTGACACCAAGGGGGAGCTTGATGTCACCTGGTGTTGGAATAAACCAGTGTTCTCTGCGCTTCAAAGAAAGTTGGAGAGACCTCAGGAAAAGTCATGTTGTGATCTGAGAGGAGATGTGACATTCTTGGTTTCTCGTTTTGATTTCTTTTTGTTCAGTCGGGAGACAGGATCAGTATGTATGCAGCACCTGTACAGTCCTGAAAACCCTGATAGGTGGTTGATCGATCAGTTTGCTCCAGACTGATTTTTCTTCTTTGTTCCCAGAGAGACAAGGAACAAGGTAGCCTTGAGATACAGGCAGGGCCGGTGTAAATTTTGTAGGATAATTTTTTCTTAGGCTTGAGTATTTTCAATTGAATATTACTGTCTTCGGTAAGCAATTTAGGCCCTCTCAAAGACTGACCTATTGCTTGTGCTTCAGTTGCCTAGTCTTAAAATAGGATGTAAATGTTTGATGTTGGTGTAAGGCTTTGAACCATTTGATTAGAAATCCTGAGAAAGAGAAGAAAGATTTCTTTCTCATTTTGCTTCTTTTATTGCTCTGTTTAGTAACATATATTTACCCCTGATTTCTTAATTCACTAAGTAAGTATTTATTGAATGCTTACTATGTGCCAGGCACTGTGCTAGACTCTGGGAACAAAAACATGAGTAAGGCCCAGTTGCTCTCTAAAGTTGGTCCAGGCTAGTAGGAAAGGCCGTTGAACAAACACAGCAGAGCACCTGAGGGGCGTACAGGTGAGGATGGTGGCACCAGAGAGGCAAAGGGTGGCTTCAGAGGGTGAGAGATGTTTAATGGATCTGGAAGGGTGATTGGCTCAGTGATCAGACAGGTAAATAAGAGCACTTCAGGCTAGGACAAAAGCACACAGAAATGAAACTGTGATGATTTTAAGAAACATCAGGCATTCAGAGTGGCTGGCCCATGGTGTGCGAGTGTCAGAAGAGAAAGTTGGAGAGGGAGTAGCAGCCAGCTCATCACCCAGCTAGGGGACAATCAAAAGCATGTTGAATTTTTACTTTGAAATACACCATATAATTATTTTTGAGACTGTATTGCCTATTTGACCATATTATTCTTGTTGTTAGTTGCCATTAATTGATTCTGACTCACGGAGACCCCATGTGTGCAGAGTAGAACTGCTCCACAGGGTTTTCAGGACTGTGATTTTTAAGAAGCAGATTGCCAGGCCTGTCTTCAGAGGTGCCTCTGGGTGGGTTCAAACTGCCAACCTTTCAGCTAGTAGTCAAGTGCTTAACTGTTTGTGCCACTCAGGGACTTTGTATTATTCTTAGACTAATATTAAAAGTATTTGTATCATCTGAGCAAATGATCAGGGAATTAGGGAGGCATCCCGGAACATGCTGAACTGAGGCACTTGTCCAGGTGCCCTGCCAGTAGTGCCCTCCTGCTGCTCTTTGCCAGCCACTTCATTGCTCTTCTTCAAGGTTGGGGTCTTTCAGGTGCCTCCATTCTGACTAGGATGAGGTCCCTCTTGCTCTCAGTCCCCCGGAGCACCCCCCCGCACTATGCGTAAATGTTTACCGCAGTGTCTTCCCTATTAAATTGTGAATTCCTTGAGCTCAGAGGCTTTTTTTTTTTTTTTTTTTTTTTTTAATATATGGCCTGACTCAGAGGCTTTTTTTCTTTTTTTTAAATATATGGCCTGACGCTGACTTAGCAGGTGTTGTAGAAATGCTTGTTGAATGGCTAAATGGTGTTAGAAATGCGCTTGAAGATTTAAAGGATGGTGTGGAATACCATTGCCTTGGACGAACTTCCCACAGTCCAGTCATGAGGCCTTCCATGTGCGGGGGCCCGCAGGCAGTTCTGGGAAGACTGCGGAAGAAGTAGAGGGCAGGCCTTGCCTTCCAGGTGGCCACCTTTGAATCATAGAGGGAAGCCCAGTGCCTGTCAAGTAGAGAAGACTAACACATGCCAGCTTTTATGGTAAGAATAGTGAAAGCATCAAGAATCTAGGAACAAAGGAAACCTCCAGAGTGCTAGTCTTTAGGTAAGGCCTTATGGAGGACTTGAACCGGGCTTTAGGGTCAGAAAGCCATGGCCGGACCTAAGGCCGAAAGGAGGGCGTCGCTGTGGAGACAGTGCTGTACGGCAAGGGCCTGCGGCCAGGAATGGTCAGTGTGGAAGTGACTACATGTAAATAAAAAGCACATATGGGCAGCCTTTGTATTCCCATCAGAACATGAAAGGGAAGTCTTTCTTCCCTCTCTCTCTCTCTTCTATTCTCTCTCCTCTGTCTTTCTCTCCCTCTCCCATAGTTTAGCACTCCAATTTCACTACATAAACGTTGTTGGTTTGCATATGAGGAAAATATTTCTCTAATTTTGAGGAAATTGTGTGTTGTTTTCTCTTCTTTCTTCTATTTTATTGGTTTAGCTTGGCAGCTTTTGGAGGGCAGGAACCATGTCCATTTTGTTTGCTGTGGGTTATGCCTGATACAGTATCGTGGGGGTGTTGAATAAATGTTATTTGTGGGCATTGAAGAGTACAAGTATTATAGGAAAGAATTGAATAAAGAAATCCTTTCCTTAGGTTTCTTACACCATTAAAAGAGTCTTATGTTGAGGGTAGTTTTGATTGTGGCTGTGCTGACAATGCAGCCTATATTTTATAAGATTCTGCTACAAAGAACAGAAAACTCAAAACGAGAGGGGCTTAAACAAAATTAGAAGAATACTTCTCTGCTGTGTAAACAGTCCATGCTGCCATGGTGGCTAGAGGTCATCAGGGACCCGGCTCCATCTCCCTTGTGAGTCAGTAGGACTGCTCCAGCTCCAACCATCCCATCTGCCACCCCACCAGCAAGAAGAGGGAGAAGGAAGGAAAAGAACAAGGCCCCTCCTTCTAAGGACACCTCATGGAATTGCCCACACCACTTCCATTTTCATGCCATTGGCTGGAACTCAGTTGCACGGCCATACCAGTCTGCAATAGAGGCTGAGAAATGTAATCCTTTTCTTGGGGGGGTGGGGGGCGGAATGTGGGGTGCAGGGGAGGAGCAGCAGGGTGGGGCAGGGCATGCTCTCATCTTTCTAGATCTCAGAAAAGTTGAGTTAGAATAAATGAACACTAAGTTCAGGAAAATGATTACCTCTGGGGAGTGGGTGGGTGAGTAGGGGATGGGGAAGAACACACTGATCACTTCAGAGGTGTTTGAGCTGTAGATTAGGTGGGCTTAGGGTTATTGTGATTCATATCATATATAAATATTATATTATTTGTAATATGTATCAAATATTATAGGGTACATTAAAGAAGTGGTTAAGAGCTCAAGCTGCTAACCAAAATGTTGGCAGTTTGAATCTACCAGCTGCTCCTTGGAAACCCTGTGGGACAGTTCTACCCTGTCCGATAGGGTCAGGGTCGCTGTGAGTCGGAATCAACATGACAATGGCACACAACAACAACAACAACAAAGGGTTATTAACGGTGTTTTTGTGATTCATATCATATATAAATATTATGTTCTTTGTAATATGTATCAGATATTGCAGGGTACATTAAAGAATTGAATTAGAATTGTCAGGTCCTGTGTCTTCTCTTAGTCTCAGCTGCTAACTTAGGAGAGAGAGGGGGAACTTAAAACCCACACTTTTGGGTTTTGTTCTCAATCACTGCTGACTTCCTTTAGCTTTTTTTTTTTTTTTTGTAATTCTGAGTAGATTATTTTTATTTTTTTAAATCAACTTTATTGAGGTGTAGTTGATATAAAATGCATCCATTTTGATTGTAGAATTTGAGTTTTGACAAGTGTATATGCTCATGTACCACCACCACATTATAGAACACTTCCAGAACCCCGAAAAACTCCCTTGTGCCCTATTCCCAGGCAGTTTCGTCTCCCACCTCTGCTCCAAGGCAACCACTGATCTGCTTTCTATTGCTACCGATTAGATCCATTTTTCCTAGTGTTTCATATAAATGGAATTATACAGTATTTGCTCTTTTTTGTCTGGTTTCTTTTGCTCAGCATAATGTTTTTGAGACTCATCCAAGTCGTTGTGTGTATCAGAAGTTCCTTCCTTTGTATTGTTGAGTGGTATTCCATTATACGGATGTACCATAGTTTGTTTATCCAGACACCAGTTGATGGACTTTGGGTTGTTTCCAGTTTTGGGCTATTCTGAATAAAGCTCCTGTGAACAATTGTGTACAAGTCTTTGTTTAGACATATGTTTTTTTATTTCTCTTGGGTAAATACCTAGGAGTGGAATTGCTGGGTTACATGTTACATGCATATTTAACCTTATGGGAAACTGCCTGTTCTTCCAAAGTGGTTGTCCAATTTGATGTTCCTACCAGCAATGTTGAGTTCTAGTTGCTCCACATCCTCACTAACACTCAGTATTCTCAGTCTTCATAATTTTAGCAATTTTAATGTGTGTAGTGGTGTGTTATTATGGTTTCAGTTTACATTTCTGTGATGACTAATAATGTTAAGCATCTTTTATATGCTTACTGTCTATTTGAATATCATCTTTTGTGAAGTGCCTGTTCAAATCTTTTTCCCATTTTTAATTGTCTTCTTATTATTGAGTTGTAAGAGTTCTTTGTATATTCTGGATTCTCAAGTCCTTTACCAGATATATGTGTTTCTCCTAGTCTGTAGCTTGCATTTTCATTTCCTTTACAATACCTTTTGAAAAGCAAAAGGTTTTATTTATTTTTCTATTTTATTTTGTTGTTGTTGAGATATCCACAGCAAAACATACACCAATTCAATGATTTCTACGTGTACAATTCAGTGACATTGATTATATTTTTGAGGATATTCTCTCACCCTCCTTTTCTGCGTTGTTCCTTTCCTATAAGCATAAACTCACTCCTCCCCTAAGATTCCTGTCTAATCTTTCAAGTAAGCAAAAGGTTTTAATTTTAATGATATCTATTAATTTTTTTTCTTTTATGATTTATGGTTTTGTGTCCTATTTAAGACACAAAGGTCACAAAGATTTTCTCCTAGAAGTTTTGCTCTAAAAGTTTTATAGTATTAGCTTTTATGTTTAGATCTGTGTTCCATTCTCAGTTAATTTTTGTGTATGGTATGAGGTGAAAGTCAAGGTTAATTTTTCTCTGTATGCATATCCAGTTGTTCCAGTTCCATATGCTGAAGAGATTATCCTATCCCCATTGAGTTACTTGTCCCCCTTACCAAAAATCAGTTGACCATATTTGCATGGATCTATTTCGAGACTCTTTAAAAATGTATTATTATTTTTAAATAGCTTTATTGAAATATATTTTACATGTCATAAAATCCATCCATTTCAAATGTACGATTCAATGATTTTTAGTAACTTTACCGAGTGATGCAACCATCACTATAAATCAGCTTTAGAGCATTTTCGTTTCCCGAATAAGATCCCGCATGCCCATTTACTTTTAATCCCTGTTTTCACCTCCAGCCCCAGGCAACCACTAATCTACTTTCTGTCACTATAAATTTGCCTTTTCTGGACATTTTATCTAAATGCAATCTTAAAATATGTGATCTCTTGTGTCTGGCTTCTTTCACTTAGCGTAATATTTTTGAGGTTCCTCTATGACATAGAATGTATCAATACTTCATTCCTTTCTATTGCTTATAGAATTCCATTGTATGGATATACCACATTTTATCTGCCCATTCACCCATTGATGGACATTTATTTTCAGTTTTGGCTATTGTGAATAATACTGCTAAGAACATTTTTGTCTAAGTCTTTGTATGGACATACGTTTTCATTCCTCTTGGGTAGATATCTTAGAGGAATTGCTGGGTCATATGATAGTTTTATGTTTCTGGGTTCTTCTTAATACTTTTTTTTTTAAAGTATAATTTCTATACAAGAAGATTAACCAATTTTAAGTGTCCAATTTGATGAGTCTTAACAAATATATACATTCATTTTACCAACACTACAATAACAATGTAAAAAAATTTCCATCACCCCAAAAAAGCTTTGTGCTTCTTATGTCATCCTCTCCCCTGACCTCTGGCTCCTGGCAACCACCAGTCTACTTTCTGTCACTACAGTTCTGCCTTTTTTAAAATTCATTTAAATAAAATCATACAGCAGGTAGTCTTTTTTATCTGGTTTCTTTCGCTTAGCATAATGATTTTGAGATTCATCCATATTGTTGTATACATCAAGAATTCATTCCTATTACTCAGCCATAAAGAGAAACGAAGTCCTTATACATGCTACAACGTGGATGAGCCCTGAAAATATTATGCTGAGTGAAGTAAGTCAATCACAAAAGGACAAATATTGTAGCAAATGTATAGAAACCGAAATTTATTAGTGGTTACTAGGGGCAGGAGGAAGGGGGAAAGAGGGAGTCATTGTTTAAGAAGCATTGAGTATCCATTTGTGGTGACAGAAAACTTGGCAGTGGGGACTGGTGATGGTTGCACAACATTATTAAAGTAATTGGTGTCACTGAATTGTACATGTAAAAAATGTTGAATTGGCAAATGTTGTGTTATATATGTATTTTACAGTAATAAAAGAAAACTTTAAAAATTTATATGAAAAAATGTATTTTTTTATTGCTGAGTAATCTTCCAGGGGTTGGCAAACTTTCTGTAAATGTTCAGGTAGTAAATATTTTTAGACTATGTGAGCCATATAGGGTCTCTGTCGCATATTCTCCTCTTCCATTTCCTCCTCTTCCTCCTCCTCCTTTTTTTCTCCTTACAGTCCTTTAAGATGTAAAAACCATTCTTAGCTCATGACTGTACAAAAACAGGTGGGACTTGGCCAACTGGCCAGTTTGTGACTCTATTACTCCATTGCATGGCTCTGCCTCAATTTGTTTATCCAGTCACCTGTTGATGGTCATTTGGGTTGTTTCCAGTTTTCTGCTATTATGAATTTGTGTACAAATCTTTGTGTGGGTGTATGCTTTCATTTCTCTTGAGTAAATATCTAGGAGTGGAATGGCTAGGTCATATGGTAGGTATATGTTTAACTTTATAAGAAACTGTTGAACTGTTTTCCAAAATGGTTATACTATTTTGCATTTCCATCAGCAATGTATGAAAGTTCCAGTTGCTCCACATCCGTGTCAACACTTGGTATTCTCAAATTTTGAGTTTAGACACTCTAATGTGTACATAGTAGAATCTCATTGTGCTTTTAATTTGGATTTTACTGATGATTAATGACGTAAAGCATATTTTCATGTGCTTACTGGCCATTCATTTATCTTTTGTGAAATGTCTTTTCCAATCTTTTGCCCATTTAAAACAATCAGCTTTTTTTTTTTTTAAATTGAGTTTAAGAACTCTTTATGTGTCTGGTTACAAGCCCAGATCCATGTTTTGTAAATATTTTCTCCCAGCCTATGGCTTGCTTTTTGTTTTGACAGTGTCTTTTTTTTTTTTTTCTTTTTTTGGTAGTTAAAATGGTAAATTTTATTTCATGTGAATTTTACCTCAATAAAAATAAAATAATAAAAAATGAATAAGCCTCCTGGGCCCCACAGTGAGAGATTCTGACTCAGCGAGTCTGTGCTGGAGCCTGGAAACCTACATTTTATTTATTTATTTTTTAGTAATATTTTGTTGTGTTTTTGGTGAAAGTTTACACAGCAAATTAGGTTCCCATTTAACAATTTCTATACGTGTTTTTCAGTGACATTGGTTACATTTTTCACAGTTTGTCAACATTCTTATTATTTACGTTCTGCTTGTTCCGCTTCCATTAATCTACTTCCCTGCCTCCCCCCACCCCACCTTACCTTCTCATCTTTTCTTTAGGGTAAATGTTGACCATTTGGTCTCATATAGATCATTTTTTAAAGGAGTACAGTACTCAAAGGTGATATTGTTTATTTTATGAGTCAATCTGTTATTTAGCTGAGGGGTGACCTCTGGGTGTGGTTTCAGTACAAAGTTTAAAGGGTATCTCAGGGCAATAGTCTTGGGGGTTCCTCTAGTCTGGCCTTTTTTAAGAATTTGAGTTTTGTTCTACATTTTTCTCCCATTCTATCTGGGACCATGTATTGTGCACCTTGTCAGAACGGTCAATAGTGGTAGCCAGGCATAGATGAAGCCATGGTTCATGTAGGCTGTTAGTCTTGTAGATCAGTTTCTTCTTTGAGTCTTTGGTTTCCTTTATTCTCTTTTGTTCCAGTCAACTAGAGTCCAGTAGTTGTATCTTAGATGGTCACTTGCAAGATTTTAAGAACTCAGCTGCTACTCACCAAGCTAGGATGTAGAACATGAACTTTATGGACTGTGTTATGCCAGTTGACCAAGTTGTCCCACAAGTTTTGACAGGTCTTTTGAAAAGCAAACATTTTAAATTTTGATGACATCCATTTTATCATTTTTTCCTTTTATGTTTTTCATGCCATTTTGTTTCTTAAGACCTCTTTGCCTAACCCAAGGTTGCAAAGATTTTCTCCAGTGTTTTCTTCTAGAAGCTTTACAGTTTTTGCTTTTTTGTTTAGGTATGTGATCCATTTTGAGTTAGTTTTTGTGTATGGTGTGAAGTGAAGTGAGGGTCAAGGTTCATTTTTTTTTTTTCCTATATGGTTATCCAGTTGTTCCAGCACTATTTTTTGAAAAGATTATCCTTTCCCCATAGAATTACTTTGGCCCCTTTGTCAAAAATTAGTGGACCACATAAGCATGGTTCTATTTCTGGACTCTTCTGCATTCTTAACAGCTTAATTGGAGCTCATATTTTTAAATCTATAGAGTGAGGATAGCTGTACCTCTGTCTTTTCTGCCTGTAGATGCCACTGATGATAGCATTGTAGCCCATGAGAAGCAGTTAAGATTGCCCTTCACAGGATGTACATGTGAAGGCAGGTCTTGGCTTTTCAGCTGTGACTCCTGTTGGGCCACTGTGGTGCCTTTTTGCCTGACAGACTACCCAGGTGCCTCTGTTCAGAGTGGAGCTGTTCTGATTGCTGCCCTCTGGGTTGAGTTGTCTTGCTGACCTCTGTGGCCAGCCCTCTTCAGCTGGTCGCCATCCTATTGGTGCATTTAGCCTGGCAACTGTGTGCTATAGCAAGCACTGACTTGGCAGACTGGCATCATTCCAGCACCTCACTGTGGATGAGCCTGTCATATCACTTAATTTTCATGGTGGCTTGTTAGGGAAGCTGATGGGATGAATTGAGAAGCTAGATGCACCGCTGTGGTGGAGCCTTGGCTCCCACCTGGAGGAGTGCTGGAGGGGACCACAACGAGGCTTGTACAGTTTCTACCACCGCCTAGGCCCTGTGCCCAGGCTGCCAGCCTCCTCAAGGACATGATAGTTTCCCTACTGCTGTCAACTAGCTCATCACCGAACTGCGAATTGTCTCAGCAGGATGATGCCATGACAACTTCCTGCCCTGGGTTATTGAAGAGCACCTTTACTGGACTGTAGGATTTCCATGGTATAGATGACTTGGTGGCTTCAAGTGCAACCTTGCCACATTGTATGCATGATTCCCAGTCCTGTGCCTGTGTTCTTACTTGATGTTTGTTGTCGCCTGGTGGGTGAAAATTTCTTGGCTGCTGGAAATAGAGCTAAAGAAATTGAGTAATGTTGATGTGGTTGGTGCTCAGTGAATAGTTAAGAAGCCATGAGGCTTCTCTCACCCTGGTCATGGTGGCTGTACACCATGGATTCACCTGAAGTCTGGGCCTTTGGGAAGGCGGACCTTTGTGGAAACTGTCAGAACTCAAGCTCATTGATGGAATCCTTGGAAGGTTAAGGAAGGCGTTGAGTTCCAAAGAACCCCATACACTTCTCCCATAGTAAGAAGAATTTGCCCTCTGACCTCGTTGGGCCATAAAGTGTAATGGCAGTCCCAGAAATGCTAGGGTATGTAGGATGAGAATTGCTTCCACAGTAGACCTTCTCCTCATCCATCACCAAGATGGCGGTGAAGTGCTGGGTCATTCAGCTGGTTAGCCGGTTGTGCCTGTTGGGGAAGTGCTGTGGACAATGGGAGTCTGAGCTAGCAGTAAAAGAAAGACATCATTGTTCCTCGGTGCTTTTAGTCTAGCAAAGCCCTGCCACCTTCAGTCAGATGATCTGTGCTTGATAAAATCAGTTGCCATCAAGTTGTAGCTTCAGAGATAAAGAAGTGATTGCTTTGAAGGCTAAGGCAGTGGTAATATGGTGTACCTGAAGGACACTGAACTGTTCCATCTCTACTCAGGACTTATAACCAGTTGCTGTCGAGTCGACTCTGACTCATGGTGACACCATATGTGTGGGAGTAGAACTGTGCTCCATAGGGCTTTCAATGGCTGATTTTTCAAAAGTAGATCGCCAGGGCTTTCTTCTCAGGTACCCCTGGGTAGACTCCAACCTTCAACCTTTGGATTAGCAGCCAAGCATGTTAACCATATGCACCACCCAGGAACTCTTTTGTGCTTGATGGGCAGAGAAAAATGTCTTTGGAGCCATCTGGTTGGTGGTGGGGAGCCAGGGTCTCTGACCCCAGGTTTTTTGCCTGTTTGCCCTCTTGTCTGCCTTGTATGCTAGCAGGCTCTGCTTCCAGGCTTGAGTTCAAGTTGAAATTGTTCTGATGTTTTTGAAAAGCTTGTTCATTTTCTTTACTTCCAAGCTAGAGAGCAAGAGTGACTGGCCCCACTTTCAGCCCTAGTTTCTGTAGTTCTGGACATTTGGAACACGGTGATGAGGGAAGCTGTAGCCCCCAGGTGCCCTGCTCTCTCTTCTCTCATGGGGTCTGCTGTGGACTTGGAAAAAGTGGGGTGGGGTGGGTGAGGGGGGTCCAGGTGGCATGGCTGGGAGGTCTGAGCGAGTTCTGAGTGGTCCCCAGGAACCCTAGTCTTTTGCCCTTTCAAAGCCATGCTGTGGATCAGAGTTATCTCCATCTCAGTTTTTCTCCTTTTTCATTTTGCCACAAGACAGAATTGTATCACACATCTCCAAAACGAGTAAAATGGCATTTCAGCTTCTAGTCTTTATAGACTCTCTGAACTTTAGGAAAGATCATTCTGGTCCCTTTTCATTAATAATGAAAACCAGGGGGCAATAAAATGTTCTTAATGTGAGCATGGCAGGAGCGGAGGCGCTGTGAGGGGGTGAAGGGTGAGCTGGCAGGAGCCGACGAGCATGAGGGGTGAAGGGTGAGCTGGCAGGGAACCACAGGTGTTTCTTGGTGCCTGAGGAGTGAGAGCTCTGCTGCAGGAGGGTTCCTGGCCCCTGGGCCCTGGGACTGCCAGCATCTGTTCTATCCTTGGCGGTTCAATCCACCAGCGAGATAAGAAGGCCATGCTTCGCAAAGTACAATCCATTTGCAGGAAAGCAGAAGAATCCCACAAACATTGGGTTCTAGTCAGGTTTTGAGCCCAGTTACAACAGTTTTCTTAATAGATATTTAGGGGGTATTTGAGAAATCAGTGGTGAGTATAATATTCTGGACACATGCCCCATTTGGCAGATGGCTCTCTCAGGATTTTGGCTGCACAGATGGGTGTTCTGGATGTGGATTAAAGCCCTCCTGAATAGTGACTCTCTTGAAATGTGGTTAGGCTGCTGTCTCTTCACTTTTTCCTCCTAAAAATGAGCTCGTACTAGATGCTGGATTTTGCATCAGGCACTCATAGCAGAGCTGGCGGAAGAGAGTGGGGAGACAGAAGAGAGGTCTCATGGGGACTTGAACTCCCCTGGCTCCTCAGGGTCAAGGTGAAAGACCCATCCATCTACCTCAGTGGTTGCAGAGTTTTCTGTGTAATGAGAAGAGAGTGCTTATCCACTGAGATTCACATCACATGGGCATGTTCACTGTGGGTTAACACAGCAGCGTTTCCTTCCGCAGATGATTTCTTAGACTGAAATGCTGAGTGTTACGGCACAATCATGGACGGGAGTGGGGAAGCCCTTTCTGACCTTGACATAAAATCCAGAACCCATAGAAGAATGGATTGATAAATGTATTTTAACATGAAAAACGCCTGCATGCCACTAAACACCATAAGCAGAGTCAAAAGAAAAACTAGGAAAGATATTTGCAACCCTATCATTGACAAAGGGCCAATCTCCTTAAATATAAAAAAGTTTCCCTAAATTGCTAAGGGAAAAGAAATCCAGTAGAAAAAATGGGGAAAACTAGTTCACTGAAAAGGAAATACAGACAAAAAGATGCCCAATCCTCAGTATAAATACACATCAGAACTAGAGTGAAATACTATTTTTCTGTTTAAAGAACACATTGTATTGGGGTGACTGTGGGGTAAACAGGCCCTCGAGCACATTGCTAGTGGGAGTGTGAATTGGTTCACCCGTGGAGGGCAATTTGGCAGTGTTTATCAAAATTGCAAACGCATATACAGTAAAACCTGCAAAAACCAGAACCTGTGTAAGGCAGAAACCCATCAGAATGCTCACATGTTTTCCACTAATAGAGAGCGATAGAAAAGTGGTAAGACCGCACCCTCACAAAGGCAGAAAACTTGCAGGACCTGGAAACACAAGGCAGTACTGGTAAGTTCCGGCTTTCACAGGTTTCACTGTACCTTCTGACTCAGCATCCTAGGAATTCACGTTTGTAGGTGTACTTGTACATACGTGTGAGGTGACACATATACACAGTCATTCATGGCAGCATCATGTGAAATTGTAAAAGACCAGAAATGATTGCAGTGTCCATCCATCGGGAGTTGGTTGAATAGAATATTATACAGCTGTAGAAAAAAAGAATGAGAAATGAGGGGGAAAAGAGAAGGGAAGTAATGCATATCTGTATTGCCTTATATATGTGTAAAACTCTCTGGAAGGATAAACAAGAGACTTAACAGTGGTTACAGGTAGTGGAAAGAGACTTCACGATACGCTAACTTAGATTATTTGATGTTTGAACCATATGAGTGTATTACCACAGAAAGTGTCAAACAAAAAAGGGAGGGCTGAGGGAGAGCCCATGTGTTGATTACAGTTTTGTGAACCAGACTCCAGGGCTGGCCCAGGTTGGGAAACCTTGTGTGGAATTCCTAGGCAGGGGGTGGGGGGTGGGGGGGGGGTGGACATGACACATGGTGGCCAAGGCGAGGCTCTTCCAGGCTCCCCCATCAGCTTCACCTCAGCCTCCTGAGAGACGTATTCAGCAGCACAGGGGGAGGGAGCGCCTCCCTTGCCCACTGGTACATCTCTGTCACTTGGCCCCCCCTGATTGGGCTGTCCTCTCTGTCTGCCCACAGGCTGCCACTGAGCTTTAAGAAAGGTCCCTCTCCTGCCTCCTCTTCAGCTGTGAAACACCGGGACATAACAAGTACCTATAGACCTTGCAGGCACTGGTGAGAGGGGAAGGGACAGACAGGTATTTCCAAGGAAATTAGCTCCTCAGCTCTACTCCTAGCTTCCTTCTTATAACCACATGCTTCCGAGCCTTCTGGACCCTTTCCCCATGGGCATTGTCGTCTGATTCCTGATTGTGGCATCTATAAGTTAGTGGACATATATGTGTTTCCCCGCTCCAAGGGTTCTGGAAATGTGGTCCGTGCCCTCCGATGGCAGGTCTCTTGAGAGGAGGTGGGGCGCCATGCTGATGGCCCAGACGAGGCAGCTCCAAATGGACGTTCACAGCAGAGCTAATGCTTCCTATTTACTCAGAGAGTCACTGGGAGGACCAGATAAGGCTGTGGACAGGAAGGCCTTTTGTAAACTGTAAAGGGGAAGATGACCAAGTAGAAAAGTCTTCTCTCCTCTGGTGAGTTCTGTGCAGAGTTGTTGGGAACTTTTGTATGTGCTGTTCTACAGAGATCTGGATCAGGAGCCTGCTCCCACATGGAGACTGGCTGCCCGTTTCCAGTTCTTCGACAACAATGGTAGATTGTTTTTCTGAGACCTGTTTCTACTCCAGTCATTCTTCTCCAACCTAGTCCCAGCCCCTCTCTATCTCTCGTGGACCCTCGCGGCAGCCTCCTCCCAGCTTTCTTGCCTCTGTAACCTCCTACTTCCAACCTGCCCTTGGTGCTGCCCTGAAGTGATTCTCCTTCAATACGGATCTTGAGATGCCACTACCTTCTTCAGCGCCTTCAGTGACTCCCTGCTGAAGCAATTAGGAAACAGTATTCAGGTTCTTTGGCCATCATTGAAGAGGTTTTCCACCTGCATCTCCCTGTTCCACCTGTCTTCCCGCCCCCCGTCGCCTCCCGCCGCCGCTTACGTGCTGCTCTCTATTATCCTGAGCACTCGGTTCTGGCAGTCCTCTTGGCTGGAAGTAGCTCTCCTCTCTCTCTGAAAGGCCCAGCGGCTCACCTGTCCACACTGACCACCTTCTCTCCTGGGAGCACAAGTTAACGCCTGCCTTTGCCCTGGCTCTGCCCCTGCCCCTGTGTGGGTGCTCTGCCCCAGGCCTCAAATGCCGCCTCCTCGAAGATTTGCCCTACTGCTCTCCCCTGCCACCCCCACTCCTGCATCACCCTGTTTGATATTCTCTATCACTACCTTGCTTATTCCTTTGTTGACTTTTCTTCTCTCCACCAGCTCAGCATGAGAGCAGAGCAGAACAGGGGGTCTGAGGTCTAGTTCACCCCCATGTCCCCTACACTGAGAACACTGGCTCATAGCGGGTGCTTCATGTATTTCTCAATAAACAAATGATAAAGCCTTTTGTTCGTCCTCTCTCGTCCTACTCCTCTTTCCCCTCCCCACCCCTGACGTGGCCCTTGGTTCAGGCCTGTCTGTGGTAGGTCTCTGTAGGTGTGCACACAGACATGTATGTGGGTTCAAGTCATCATCACTAGAGTGTTTGTTCCTTGAGGCCATGCCCTGTACAGATCCCCTCTGCCACCTACTCTGGGGCTTAGCACACTGCTAGACACCGACCCAGTGAGGCACACTTGTCAGCATCCGTGACTGGACATCCCTTACCTTCCAGTTGAGGCAAGTTGTTCTGCCAGCTGGAGGGGGGAGCGGCTGAGCGGACGTTGCTGACAGGCATTCTCTGTGTCCCAGTTGCCCATCATTTGTTTGCAGTGAGAAGGTTGTGCTACCACCAAGTCCCGTGATTTCTCTCCTTTATCCCTGCTCTCTTCTCCCTGGGGGGATAGGGGCAGGAACGCTGTGTGCCCCTTCTCCTGACTGTCGTTTTCTCCCCACCACAGGCCCCGTAGGCTCCCGGTGGAGGGATTACGGTGCCTTGGCCATCATCATGGCAGGAATCACATTTGGCTTTCACCAGCTCTACAAGGTAAGTCTGCCTTTGTCAGCGGCCGTGTGCTGGGCCCCCTGCTGCCCTGGCATTCATCCCTAGGTTTATTTGTGGTGGATGCTCAGCCTGTAGAATAAATGCCAAAGAGTGAGGCTGCGTGTGGGGCTGGCAGACTCTGGAGAGAGCTGCCTGGGTTCAAGTCCTGGGCCTGCCGCCACCCAACTGGGGAAGCTCTGCGAGTTCAGACTAGCCTTGTCCACTGCACCCCTCATGCCATAGCCAGTCTCTGCTGCCCAGGGTGACTGTGAGGGCCACCAATTGATCACCCTTGTCAAATGCCTGGAAAAGTGCTGGACACATAGTAACCACATAGTAATTAAGAGTGTAGACACTGGAGCCACGTGCCTGCATTGAATCCTGCTCTGCCGCTTAGTAGCTGTGTGACCAGGTAATCACTGCCCCTCTCTGTGGCTCAGTGTTCTCCTCTGTAAAATGGGGAGGTTGTTGTAAAGATCAAGGAGCATGGGGAGTGCTCAGAGCCAGGCCTGGCCCATAGGAAGCGCTTTGTACAGGTCAGCTGTGGTTCTGCCTTAATAGTCAAAATCAGCTTTGAGAATCTCCATGTAGTCAGCGCAGACAGGCTTGTGGGATCTAGTTGTTGACTCCTATATTGTATTGATTTCCATATAAATTTAGGATTTTCCCCGACTTCATAAGTCAACCCCCAGGCTCCCAGAGTCCATTGCTTACAACAGACCTTAGGTATGAAGCGGACATTTACTTCCCTTGATACCAGTGTAAAAGGCCCAGCTCTGGTGTGAAGCAAATTGGAGTCTTTGCCAGGAGATGCAGAACCAGAGTAGGTCCCAGAGACATGAGGTAAAACAGTGGCCAGAGGTACCGCTCTTCACTGATCCCAGAGAGTAGCCCCTTTTCCTTCTGAGGCCGCCAGCTCCACCCCTTATTTGGAGATTATTTTCAAAGAACCTGAACGAATACCCAGGCTCTTTGTTGTAAATTTTGGCACGTGAAGCACGTTTAAACATTACACTCTGGGATTCTTAACTCTTGACTTCGTGCAAAAGCTAATGACAGAGTTATAGCAGAATATAATTTCTTCAGTGTAACGTCTATTCCTGGAGTTGGAAATTTCCATGTCAGAAATGCAGAAGCAGAATGTCCCAAGTTGGGGGCTTCTCCCTCTGAGCTGACGCCTGTCTTTCTGCTCTTACCTTGTGTGTGGAAAGCCTCTTTCAAATTACTGATTGTGGACAGTCACCAAGAAGGATAAGAGGCTAACTCAGAATTCTGAAACCAGTGTCTCAGATAGACCCACTCAGATTCTCAGATATGCCTAGTGGTCACATGGCTGCCCTGGGACAGCCTGTGATCTCATGGACACGGAAAGCCAGCTGCTCTTGGTGTGGATGGCAAAGCAGAGTTTTCATCTGTGGTTTCCAAGACTTCTTATCTTTCCTTTTCACTTTAAAAAAGAAAAGAGACATCAAAAGATCAGTCACAATAGTGACAAGAGAATTTCTAAAACATCTGCTAATCGTTTCTTTAAGACAAAAAAGGAGAGGTAAGAAGCCATCATCTTGTTTTATAAATACGTAAAATTAGGCTAGGGTAGTGGGGTAGCAACTTTTATACTTAGGAAATTTTCAATCTGAAATGTAAGGCTCCATCTGATGAGTTTCAGCTCAGTGGTGGGTAATAACTCACACCGTGGTTGAAAAGCACTTTGCAAAATAGAAAATGCTTCTATACATATGCTAAATAATGATCTTCACTTAGGAATCGCTCTTGAAGTGAGTTCTCCCACAAACCCCTTGTGAGAGACCTCCTTTTCCTTGCCCAGTACAGAATCCGTAATGGAGAAGTTGCTGTCGTTTTTCCTATCTGGGGCCCAAACGTAGTAAGAACCAAAGCTGTCCTTTAGCCACATCTGAGGGGCCTGCATTGCGCTAACTCTAGCACCACCCTGCTTAAGACATGACTGGTCTCACTCTCCTCGAATATGGAGGCCTGTTTCCACATCTTGAGCTTTTGGGTTCAGAGCACACATTCTTGTCATCTGGTCCCCACCTGCCATCCCTTACACCTGTTACCTCTTAAACCAGTTACCAGCTGTGTCCCCTGACCTGCCTTCTTCCTGAATGTTCTGAGACCCTGGTTCTCCCCTGTTTGTCCCTGAGTATAACCCCTTGTTTGGTTGCCCTGCAGTATCAGCTTTCTTCCTCACCATGCCCAGTTCCTTCTGGGTCATTCCCTCTCTCCCCACCCCCCCTTGGCCCTGTATTCTAGCTCTGGGGGAATTTGAACTGCATCTGACTCATATGAAGACAGCTTGAGGATTCAAGGCTCAGTTTAGAAAAAGACCAAGGCAGTCTCTTTAGACAGCCTCAGAATACCCATATATTAAACCCTAGTAAAAGAACCAAGAGTCCCTGGGTGGTGCAAGCGGTTATAGTGCTCAGCTTGCTAACTGAAAGGTTGGAGGGTTGAGTCCACCCAGAGGTGCCTCAGAAGAAAGGCCTGGCCATCTACTTCTGAAAAATCAGTCATTGAAAAGCCTATGGAGCACAGTTTTATTCTGACACACATGGGGTCACCATGAGTCAGAGTCGACTCAACAGCAACTGGTTTATGAAAAAGAACCAAATTTCCCGAAATCTGTTGTTGATTTTCTTCTAGTTTCGCTCATAATTCTTTTTATTTAATTTTACTCATTCCTGAATGAGTAACTTATCTACATGGTTCAAAATGTTAAAGATTCAGAAAAGTGTACAGTTAAAAAGCTCCCCTCTCATTCCTCCCTGGAGGCTGCCACTGTTAAACCAATTTCTTGTGTATGCTTCCACATTTATATCTTACAACTTTTAAAGTAAATTTTTTTCCATTTTGTTATAGAAACATTATAACATGATTAAGAAAACTAAATAAAAGAGCTAAAATGTTCTCCGTCACAAAGGACCCACGGATCGCATTTGCCCCCCACCCTCACCCTGCCCAGGTCCAGGTCCCTGTTCAGATGTAGTTTTCACACGGTTGTAGTTGCTGTCCCTTAACTTCTTCACATGTCTTGTTCAGTTATGGCGTTTGCTTTGGGTTTCAAAACTCGGGGATGAGAGAGAAAGTTGGTCAGCAGCATGTGAGAGATTGTTGAAGAGTGGTTCCAAGTGCCCCTTCCTTACACCATTCCCACTTCTTCTAGAAATACCTGCTCCCCCTCATCGTGGGCGGCAGAGAGGACAGGAAGCAACTGGAGCGGATGGAGGCAAGCCTCTCGGAGCTGAGTGGCAGCGTGGCCCAGACAGGTAGAGATTAATGACTCCATCAAGTCGCCCCTCAGAGCCTCCGCTCAGCCCCTTTGCTGCCCCTCCCCGTACCCCTCCATCTCCACTTTATGTGGTGACTTCATTTATCTGCTCTGAGAATCTGTTCACATTTGCAAATGAAGCCGCCGTCATTTCGGTTTAATTTGAAATTGCTTGTTTACTGTCGGCGCGGCCTCAATTAATTATGTTTTTACGGAAAGGCTCCCAACCTCAGAATATTAATAAGGGGAATAAAATGACAGCCTTTCTAAGGGCTGTAAAGTTCATTTTTAATTTCTGCTTCTATGAGGTTTTCAGGGGGGTTTTTCAGTGATTTTTCCCCCTTCCCTCTAAGAATCCAAAGCAGGGTCAAGAGAGTCTGTAATTACTGCGGCTCCCGTGACCCCAGCCACCTCCTCTGTTATCGACTCCACAGGGCTGGCGTTCATTACCTAGTGCCCCAATGATGGCCCAGATTAGCTTGGACCTGTCGCGCCAGAGGGGCTTTTCTCCTTTATAAACTTGTTTACTAGATAGAGGCTCGGAATTTAAAAACCTGAGGCAGGCAAGAGAGCCACCTGTCCCAGGCAGGCGACTCTGCCCCCCCTGGAGCACTCCTGGGAAGCCCTGGGAATCATTTCCTGCATCCGCTAGGCGCTGAGGCTCCAACAAGGTCAGGTGACGCTGGGCTGTGCTGGCAGCCTGGGGCTGGGCGGGTGGGTAGGAAGGAGCAGGAGAGGCGGGATCTACAGTTTTTACCACTCAGTCCTGGATGTGACAGAGACCTGAGGAAGTCCCCCAGGACTAGAGACTTCCCACAGGTTCCACAAGGAGATGAGTGATACAGACATTACAGAAGTTGGACGAGCCGAGCAAATCATAGCCAGGTGTAATTAGAGGGGAGAGGTTTTAGACAGATATACTGTTGACCATGGACAACCACACGATAGAAAGATAAAGTAGAAATACTAGAGGTTAGATACAGTGCAGGTAGATTACCTGGAGTGCAGATAAATTATTTGGATTGGGGGTGGGGGTAGCATCTACAGATAAATTAAATGTAGCAGGAATATGGGCAGCTTGTACGTGTGTGGACAGAGAGAAGGAAAACCTGTGTGTCTCCTCTTAACAGAGATGCAACTGCTCTCTCCCTCCCAGTGATGCAGGTACAGACAACTTTAGCCTCTGTCCAGGAGCTGCTGATCCAGCAACAGCAGAAAGTCCAGGAGCTCGCCCATGAGCTGGCCGCCGCCAAGGTACTCGTGTCTGCCCTCGGGGCCCTCCAGGCCCAGGGCTGCCCTGCAGACCCTTGCCTTGTCCTCTCTGCCCGGCCCACGGCTTTCCCTGGGATCTGACCTTGTCTCGTGCTTTCCCTTCACCTGGTGGCTGCCGTGGTGCTATTCACCTGTCCTTTCTCCATTTCACCTGCCAGTGGTGGGGGGAACGGGCCACTTTGCTGTGGCCTCACACAGCAGCTACCTCTACCCCCGAAGTGCTGAGGCGGTCAGTCGCAGGTAGACATGGGACGGCCTCTACCTCCACGTGAGGCCTCAGATCCCAGGACTGCCAAGAGAAATTCCAGAGAACAAGAAGGGGAAGTGTGGCCATAGACAGTTCAGCAGCACCGGCCCCATCCAGCACTGGGCCTAACACTGCTGTGAGGGGCAGGTCCTTCAGACCTAGGCCTTGTGGAGTCAGTTGAGCACAAAGACACGTGCAACCAACCACCACCAACCGAGGCCATCTGCACGCCTCACTTTCCTAGTCTGGAGCAGTCTTGGCAAGGTCTTCCCCTCAGATTCTAGGATCAGACTGTCAGGGTAAAAACCCTGGCTCTGTCACTTAGTAGCTGTGTGACTGTAGGCAAGTAACTTAACCTCTCTGAGTCTCAGTTTTCTCATGCGTAAAATGCAGCTATTATGGTACCTACCTCATTGGGTTGTTTACATGCTGAGAACAGTGCCTGGCTCCAGTCAGCTCCCACGATTGTGGGCCTCCAGCTCTAGGTTCTGTGGATGTGGAATAAGGCTTTCTCCTGGGGTAACCGTGCCTTCTGGGGCCTGAAGAGAGAGTAAGGTTGCACCAGTCACAAATGACTTTCTTACTTCTCCACCCTGCTTCGCATACCCCAGCACTCCATGGGCTTGGCTCCCGGGCCATCTCTTGCCTGATTGTGGATTTGCAGGCTTGTTATCGTTACTCTTGCTTGAGGACCACTCTCAGGCTTTCCCAGGTGTGTAAGCTGGACATCAGCTCTTGTACTGCATGCTATTCAAACGCTGGTGTCATATCTTTTTCTCTGGCTGTCCTTGTCTCCTGACTGAGGCCCAGTGGCTCACGGACTGCAGACAGCAGTGTGCAGGAGACGGTCGTCAGGGCCCTAGGACACTCCGCTGTCTTCTGCCCCCTTCTGCACCAGCTCAGCCGGCAGGTGCGGCTTTCTGGCTGCTTCCATGCAGCCTGCGCCATGAAGGATCTCACTGAGAGTTGCTTTCCAGGGGGATCCCCCCTTCCCTAGTGCAGAACTAGATTTGAGCCAATGCTCAGATCTTCTGCATTTGCAAAAACCAGCAAAATAAGAATCTTTGCATTTCCAGTGGAATCTGGGGTGCCTTTTTATGAGGAGGGTCCTGAGCACCCCACCCGGATACCCCGTTTCCCCTTCCCACACAAAAGCATGCCTGTACTTCCTCCTGGGACGGCTGTGGCCTCAGTGACCACCCCAGTACAGCCTGCTCCCCTGCGGCAGCTGAGCTATAACACGGCTGGAAGGCGGTTTATGGCCCCGGCTGCGGCTCCTCTATTATCTTTTGGAGCGGTGGCCTGCCAATGGCCAGAAGCCATTCCGGAAATTGGAAAACTGTTTTCAGGCCTTAAGCATTAAGATGAAGACCACATGTTGCGTTCTTAGAAGAAGGGAGCATGGGGTTCTGCTGGGTGGCTTAGGGAGGCCTGTAAGAGTCTCGTGCTGGTTTTCAGAGGGTCTTCCCTGCCCGCCCCCAGCCCCCTCTCGTTTTCTCCTGTCCTGAAGTGGAGCCCTGTGTGTTGGTGGCTAAATCCCGTATGTTTGAGGGCTTTGGTTACCCCATTAACCAGAGAGTAAGAACTGTGTTTTCTCAGCTGTAATGTAAGTTTTTGTATCTGGCTTCCAAACTTCTACTGGAGCACTGTAAAAATTAAAAAGAAGAGCTTTAAGTAATTAAAAAACCTGCATAAAACTGAAGGCTCTGAGTTTTCTGCAACTGTTTTTTTTAAAGAGACCGGCTAAAAAGCCCCAGATGTCAGATTTTATTTCTAAATCCCAGGCATCTGGCACCATATGCGTTTGGAAATCTGAGTCCTTTGTGGGCCAGTGAGTGGAAATTGCTCCCTTGTTAATGGGCTGCTGTAGTTTTCAAGGACTCGCAGCAGCCAGAACAGTGGCTCCTGGATCCTCGCTGTCTGGGGTCTGGAGGTGTGGGTGAGGGTGGCAGGTGGGCATGCTCCCCTGAGCTGGGCTTCTGCCTGCAAGGGTGAGCCTGGCCTGGTGCTCGTCAGGGCAGGGACTCCGGGTGTCCCTGCAGCCCCTGTCGAGGTTGGGCTCTTGGTGGCCCACAGACCTGCAGCAGACTGGCAGGAAGCGTCCAGGGATCCCCCTCCCAGCCTTTGGGCTCCCCACATTCTCCTAAACTTGGGGCTTGAGTGTTCATGTCCAGCTGGGGCAGCAGTATTAGGGAAGCGAGAGCCCTGCAAGATATGTTGGTGCCCTGAAGACAACTCCAGATCGACCCCAGCTGGGGTAACTGAACACATGCTTGGGGCCATCCCATGTGGCTTTGGCCTTCATGGATACCTCACAGGCAGCCTGGCCCCCTGGGAACTCCCCTGGAGTTCTACTGTTGGGCTATTCTCCTTTCCATCTGTCTGGGCAGGATTTTCCAAAAGAAAGGTGTGGTTCTCTGACTTTCATTTGGAAAAACAAGGTCAAATTCCAAAGGGGAAGGAGTGCATCGAAGGTGGCCACACGGTCAGATTACTGTGGCTTTGTCTCCTTCCTGTGGGTCCACTCCAGGGAAGGAATTGAAGGTAGTCCTACTGACGGGACAGCTTCTTTCTTTCTCCTGCCACACCTCAGGCTGTCCCAGAGGAATGACTGTGGATGGGGTGATGTGTGCAGACAGTGGGGTGGGCCTGGAGGCGCCTTGCCCATCCTGAGGAGTGGGGGCTGGAGGCCTGGGAGCCCTGGGGGAAAGCACTTTGTGCAGTAAAGCCTGTCTGTCCCGCCTCCTCAAGGTCAGCGCTGGGGAGGCAGCTGGCGGGCGGGTAGGCAGGCAGGGCTCGCTCAGAGGCATTGGTCCCCCTGCCACACCTGGTAGCAGCTTGCAGGTACTAGCTAAGGTACTGAGGGTGTCGAGGCACCACCTCTTCTCAGCCCTAAAGTTTGCTTCTGTGCGTGGTGGTAACTTTTTTCCTTTTGGATGGGAAGCATTTGGGTGGAGGGTGTAATTGGTATACGTTGCTGTTGTTTTTGTTAGGTGCCATTGAGTCAATTTTCAACTCATGGCGACCCCATGTGACAGAGTAGAACTGCCTCATAGGGTTTTCTAGGCTGTAATCTTTACAGGAGCAGATCGCCAAGTCTTTCTCCTGTGGAGATGCTGGGTGGGTTTGAGCTGCTAACCTTTCAGTTAGCAGCTGAGTACTTAACCACTGCGCCACCAGGGCTCCTTGTAATTGGTATATAGGTATATCTGTTTTATTATTTTTTTAATGGAATTTTTCAAACACACACAAAAATGGGGAGGATAGTACAACAAGCCCACCTCTTCCCATTTTGCCACTCCAACCCCACCTTCCTCACACCCGCTGCCCCACCCCCACCCCAGTCCCAGACATCCTATCGTTCCATACTTGTATCTCTGAAAGATAAGTGCTCTGTGGTGGTGGTGGTTTGTTTTACCACAATACCATCATTATGCCTAAAAAAAAGGAATGATTCCTTAATATTGTCTAACATCCAAGCAGGGTTGTGTGAACATCGTTTTAAGGGTATCCTCATTTAAACAGGCAGGTGGGCAGGCGGCCTCTTGGCTGGGCAATGGCAGAGCCTTCTCCAGGCCACAGACGTGGCCCGAGTGCTGCTGCTCGTGCCCAGGGTCCTCGCGAAGCTCTGCGTGGCTGGGAGGAGGCACCACTCTGATGTTTGGTCTTCTTTGTTGTGGCTTGCAGGCCACCACATCGACCAACTGGATCCTGGAGTCCCAGAACATCAATGAACTCAAGTCGGAAATCAACTCCTTGAAAGGCCTACTTTTAAATCGGTAGGAAGGGGAGAAGGCATGGATTCTGTTCTGGTCACTGCCTGGGATGGGGCATGGGGTTCCCTGGGCTGATCTAGCAGCTGTGGTGGGGGCTCACCTCCCTGTGGGGGTCCCTGTCTGCCCAGCCCATGATGAGCTGGTTGGCTCAGGCATTGTGTGGGGCTCTTTGAACTTCTACGTCCTCTCCTCATAGGCCCACTCCCCACTGTAGGGACCACCATTCGAAACACCCACAAGCGCTCTGAAATGCAGACAGTTCCTCAGGCCTGGTCATGAGGGGTCCAGGACAGCTTTAGCCATGGAGTAGGGCCCTTTGAACAGAGGAGCTCCCCTGTTTGGCCCATCCTCCTCCTTCCCAAGGGCTGCCTCCTCCTCCTTCCCAAGCCCCCAGCTGGACCTCCCAGTGACAGCCTGGTCCCAGAGAACATCCCTACAGAGGGCCTGGGGTCTTTGTACCAGTTAGGGTTCTAGGATTCAGGCACCGGCAGACCCCCCCAGCTTCTCCACTATCCCCTGCTGTGATGGCACCTTCCCTCACCCCAGCCAGAGAGCCTGTTGTCACCACACAGCCCTCATTGCAGGGTGACCCACTCACCCCGGTTTGCCTGGGACTGTCCTGGATATAAAACTGAACGTCCTGTGTCCCAGGACCAAGGTAGTCAGTCACCTGACCTGGATGGCGCTCCAGGGTGGCCTTGCTCAGGCGCTCATCTCTCTGCCAGGCCAGGGTTTGGTGGGAGCGCACGTGGCTGTCCAAGGGCACCAGGAGGGGCCTCCACTGGGGGTCGGGGTGGGCCCTGGAGGGGCCTGTGGCCCCAGCTGGAGGACCCCATTTGCCACGCCACCCACTTCCTGAAGAAAAGATGCCAGCCTGCGGTGAGGTGTGACCAAGCTGGGGGAGGGTTGTAAGGGTTGTCATTTGTCTGAAACTTGGAGGTAAGCCCCTTTTCGGCTGAGGACAGGAGCAGCCTGGGCCGTGTCAGAGCCCAGAGATACTGACACTGGCTCTCTGGACACATGGATGGTCCTGAAGAATGGCACGGCACTGATGGGTCTAAGGGGAAGAGCCGCTCCCCAGACCAGCGCTGTGGGGCAGGGGGCAGCAGAGGACAGGCAGGGGTAGGGCCCACCTGCCACAGAGTTTGATGTCCTAGCCATTGCTAGGTGGACCTGACCTCCCAGGTCCCTCCTGGAACTGGCTCTGGTTTGGGCTGGGTGCTGGCCCAGGGCAGGGGCAGGAACACGGGAGCAGAGGGAAGAGCTGACCCTTCTCTGGGGGAAATGGTGAGGGCAGAGGTTTTTACAAAGTGCACCAACGTTGCCTTTGGTTCTGATGTTTCTGACCCCACAGCCAGCAGCCAGCCCCCTGCCCCCTTTTCTCAGCCCGTAGCCAGGTTGGGGTTGAGGACCGGGGGCTAGGTACCTAGCCTTAGGCCCTGTCTGCCCCCTATCCTCTCCCTGACTCTGGCCATGGGTAGAGGCTGAGGACAGGCTATGGACCAGGAAGGAGCGGGCCCCGGGGTGTGGCAGGTCCCTAGGCTGAGCGGTCCAGCAGCGGCCGAAGAAGGCAAACCTCGCACGGGACAGGAATGGGGCACCCTGAGTGGAGCAGGGTGCTCTGCAGGCAGCTCAACATCCCTTTAGCCACCCAAAAGGCTTCATTTCTGAGAGGAGGGATCCTGCCCCAGCACTGCTGCCCCTGCTGGGTGGTCCTGGAGGTCTCTTCCCTGCTGTGCCCAAGGGTGGGGGCCCAGGAGGCTCTGTCACCCACCTCTGCCCTTCCTCTCCCACCCCTCCACCCACCAGGAGGCAGTTCCCGCCCTCGCCATCAGCACCCAAGATCCCCTCCTGGCAGATCCCCGTGAAGTCGCCATCCCCCTCTAGCCCTGCAGCGGCGAACCACCACAGCAGCAGTGACATCTCGCCTGTCAGCAACGAGTCCACGTCATCCTCGCCTGTGAAGGAGAGCCACAGCCCCGAGGGCTCCACATACCACCTGCTGGGCCCCGCTGAGGAGGGCGCGGGGGTGCTGGACGTCAAGGGCCAGGTGCGGATGGAGGTGCAGGGTGAGGAGGAGAAGCGGGAGGATGAGGAGGACGAGGAGGATGACGATGTGAGCCACGTGGATGAGGAGGACTGCCTGGGGGTGCAGCGGGAGGACCGCCGGGGCGGAGACGGGCAGATCAACGAGCAGGTGGAGAAGCTGCGGCGGCCCGAGGGTGCCAGCAATGAGCATGAGCGGGACTAGGCCCTCCCGCCACCCACCACCTACTGCCCGCTCTGTGGGACTGTCAGCTGCCGCCTCAGGCCCTGGGAGGGCACGCTGAGCCCTAGGGAGCAGAGTTGTCCTCTCCCCCACAGAGAGGCCCTCGCTGCAGCCCCGGCGGCGGGAAGCATGAGGGCTGGGCTCGCCTGGCTGCTGCGTGTGATCGCATTTCTGTCCCCCTTCCCACACTCCTCTTGCCCAAACACTAGCCTAGCCCATCCCTCCTCGGACTGGTCTTTGACCTTGTTCTCATGCCAGGCCAGAAGCCCAGAAGCCTCTGCGCTCAGGCACCTGGCCCAGCACCTCTACCAGACTGACATCTTGTCCAGGGTCTGTTTGCTGAGTGTCTTCACCTTAACACCACGCATGACAAGAGGTAGTTTTATTACCTGATTCCTAACTCCTTAGTGGAGAAAGAAATGCAGTTGATCTGTGTCTGCTGCACCTTCCCTCGCCTGTGCCCACTTTACCCCGACAAGAGCCTGGCACCCCTGGGCTCCTCTCGCTTCACATCATGGGCCTGGTAGGCTGTCTTGTCCTGTTTCTGAAAGTGAGGGTCTACCCAGGCAGAGCCTCCGGGACTGCTGCTTAAGCCAGCCACTGTTTCCACAGCTAGGCCCTGACCAACTGATGTGCCCCAGTGTGCCCCTCCCTGCCCCCCTCCCCACCATGCCCTGTTGTCCTCCCAGGAAATGAAATCACACTGCGCTCTGACCTCCCTCGCTTGCTGCATCGTGGCCTCAGCTGATCGCATGGTGAGATGTGACCCTCACGCCCCATGCAGGAGCTGGGCATCAGGGCCTTCCTGACAAACAGCTGCGTTCGTCTTCCCACCAGAAAACACATGTTCATTTGTGTGATCATGTATAGGTGCAAAATATATGACTGTATATAATTGTAATAAATACAAGTTGCCACTATTTAACCCCTGGCTGTGGCTCCCTATCTCTGCTCACACACCGGCCCCCAGAGGTGGGTCTTGAGTGAAGCCCCCCCAGGCAGCTCCAGGGAGCGGCCTGGAGGGCATGGGGAGAGGTGAGGGCCTGGGCTGCTGCTGCTGATGGGCCTGACGCACCCGCCCCAGCCTCCCTGACCCGTTCCTTTCCCACTAGGTCTCTGGCTCCTCACCAAACCTGAGGGTCCTGGGCTCTGGGTCCGGGGCGTCTGCTGCAAGGCGACATCTCCGATCGCAGGAGAAGGGACCTCATATTACTGTATATAGACCTGACGTGGAGTGTGATGAGTTCTCATGCCTTAAATGGATGAATATTTTCCCCAGGAGAGCATGTGTCTCGTCCTCTCTTCCTCCTCCCTGTCTCCTCTCACGCCCTCCCCGTCTCCCTGTAACCTTTGCAGAGCAGGAAGCTCTTTTCCAAGGAGCACTTTGTGCCCTCCGGCCCTGAGAGGTGTGACCAGGTGGGGACAAGGGTGTTGTCATGTCCGTGTGCCTGGTGTAGACACTGAGCGTGGAAATGACAAGTGCCAGACGGTGGCCACCACGGAGGGTGAAGAGCGTGCGGCGTGGTAGGTACCCCTCCAGTAGCTCCCAGGCCTCCCAGCCACAGTGTGCCATCTTGCCCAGCCCCCTGCTGCCTGGCAGCTCTGGGGAGGTCAGGAAGGACAGACATGGCCAGCTGAGGGGTGGGATATATCTTGGCATTGGAGCTGTTTTGCTTAGAAAACATGCCACCATCTACTTAGCCCCTTTTTAGGGTTCCACGCCTGATTATTTGCTCCGCTTGCAACAAGCCCACTCCTGACTCTCAGGCCCGAGGGAGCTACTGAGGGGTCAGATCACATAACCCCTTGCGTGTCCAGCACCTATGGCCCAGCATCTGGCCATCAGGTTTTGTCTTTGATGCTCCCGACCTCACGTGACAATTCCTGGTCTGTCCCCCAGCACCACCCACCCCCAACATGCTCCGGAGGGACCAGAAGAGCCCAGATTAAGAGTCACCATTGCAGCTTGTCCTCCCTGTCCCTGAAGAAGCGGGAGCAAGGGGCCTGCTCTCCCAGGGCCCTGAGGAGTTCCCACATCTGTGGAGCCTGGCCAGAGGCAGGTCTGCAGCATCCACACGCGGCTCCTGTCGGCTTCCCCACCCCTGGCCTCTTTGCCACAGACACACCTGTCCTGAGCAGCACGGTGACTGGGGAGTCACCTTTTTGGTTTGGTGACCGCTTGTTGTCATCTAACTTCAGAGCTTCCTCTCCAGTGGGACCAGGGAGGGTGCCCTGGGGGCAGACACCGGGGCTGGGGGTGAAGCTGGGGTTGTTGATGCTGCAAGCCCACAGTGCCTGAGGCCTCAGGAGTGCCTCAGCTCTGCCTCCATTTCTCCCTCTAGAGCCAGGGCCACCAAGAGAGAAGTCCACGGGGCAGGGGTGAGCGGGGGCATCATGGGCAGTTTTCCCCAACCTGGGGGGTCCGTAGACTCGTGGGTGCCTGGGGCTCAAGTGCAGGGGGAGGGGGGAAGGGACAAACCTTTTGCCCCTGTGGGTCCTGAGCACCGAATTCGGCTTTTGAGGAGAGAGCGGCTGGCGAGATTTCAGGGAGAGAAAAACCCCTCCCCAAAACGGCGTGAGCGCTGCCTAATAAAGGCACTGCTGGACGGAGGGAAAACAGCCCTTTGGAAAAAAAAAAAGGTCTTTCATTAGAAAAATAATGCATTTCATCCAAATAAGGTAAAAATATTTGGAATGGGGCAGAAGTGAGCAGCAGGCAGCGCCTGTCAGGCCCTTTCTGGAAGGGAGAAGATTATTAAACTCAATTATGATGTATTTTTGTAAAGTGTCTTTAGAAAGAAATCGACCAAGCACCCTGGAGGCCGCGGGGCACGCTCCTGGCCTTCCCATTACTGAGCCTCTGCCCATGTGGCCTCACAGCCTCTCCAGGCCACCACCTTTGTGCCTTTCGGCTGGCAGCCCGCTTGGCTGGGAAGGAGTGCCCTCACTTGGCTAGCCCGGCATGGTCTCTGCGGAGCCCTGGGGAGCAGGCCAGGTGGCCAGGGCCCACCCTGAAGTGTTGTGAGGACCACGGCGGCCTGAGTGCTCCCTACAGCTGCCACCTCCCCGCAGCCAGGTCCTCAGGAGTCTGAGAGGCCTGCGGTTCCCAAAGCTGGTGCAGTTGGCCTTTGCTTCATGCAGCCCCTGTCCCAGGACCCCTCTGTGGGAAAACGTATCGTTCTGGGTCACAGAGGAAGTGGTCTGAGTTTGTACAAAAAAAAAAAAAGAAAAATTATTGTAGAAGAAGTAGATGTCAGATGTTTTAGAAGTCCAGTCAATATAGAAGGGAATAAAGAGTGAAGATCCTCCTTCCACCTCTCATGGATAGTTTCACATGAGTGCTTACGTAGCTGCAAATAGTCTCTCTCTGTTTTTTAATAAAACTGACACACCTCTTCACGGTGTTCCTTGACTTGCTTCTCTCACCGAACACTGAATGGTGTTTGTCCTTCGGGACCCTCACACCAGGTGGGAGTGGAGGAGTTCTCTAGAAGGCTTCTCTCCCAGCCACCCCACACGGCAAAGAGGCGCCCAGAAGGCGCTGGTCGCCGGCCTGGGTCCAGACCCCTCCCTCTGCTCTGGGTCACTGTCCCGCCTCAGCCAGCCAGAGGATGGCACCCAGAGTCACAAGGGGGACAGGAGGTGGGGCAGGAGATGTCTCTGACAGGCTGGACAGCCTCATCCCTGGGAGTTTACTCAACCCGTAGTGTTTCTTCATGTTTGTTTAAGTGTTTCTGCCAAGGCCTCCAGAGAAGGGGAGGGTTGGAGGCTCCAGACGGCAGGCAGCAAAGGTGGCCAGCATGACCCGCAGGCGAGGTGCTCACTGGGGTAGACCCAGGCCTTGGCTGCCGCGCTTCTTGCCCCTCGACTGCTGAGGTGTTTCTACCTGAGGATAAGCCATGGGTGGCCTGGCCGAGGGGAGTGGTTTGGCTGCCACCTTCCAGGGTACCATGTTGACATGTACCCACTGCCTTCTCCCCTGGAGCCAGCACGTGCTGACACGCAGGCGCTCACTTGCCCTCACGCTTGCACATGGGGAACCTGGCTCATTTGAGTGCTGAGTGGCTGGGCCTCCAAGGTCCCTTTGCCCCAACGCCAGCCGGGCACAGCTCCACTGCTCTGGGTGCCCACTCCCAGCCTCTCTTTAATGCAAAACAGGTTTGAGATGGAGTCCAGCGCTGTCGGGTAACTTTTCAGTTGGGTCATGAACAAACCTTAATAGTTTACTTTGATTGAGCACTTTAAAGGTTATGTTCTTTTAGAAGAGTAGATGAGGTTCTTTCTAATTTCATAAGCATAATGCCTGAAGTCTTTCCTTGCCCCATGGTGGGCCCTGGAAGAGCCATGGTTCTAAATGCACAGGTGGTTCTAAAAGCTCAGGTGCCAACTCTCCCCACCCCACCCATCAGCCCTGGAGAATTGTTTCCAGGACATTCCAGTTCCAGGGTTGCCAAGTAGACACAGGGTGTGGCTGCCTGGGCTCAGGGAGGCTGGGGCAGGGCAGGGCCTATGGAGGCTCTCAGGTGGGGACGAGGCCTCAACTTTATGTGGTCACCTCGTCATCTCGAGTGGTGTGGGGCTTGCAGGTGGCAGAGCAGCTGGGAATTGCCGCTTCAGCCACCATCTGCCCCCTGCACTGACTGGACTCTGGGAGCTACAGAGGTGGGGCAGCCCCTCCCAGGAAGGGTGGCAAAGGCCCTTCCCTGTTCAAGCCCTGTGGGGCCTCAGTATTCCAGCCCATTTGAGGGGCCTACTACCATCCCTGCTTCTTGGAGGCCTGACTGGGGGCTGGGGGTGTGGGGCAGCTGCACTCCCTCCCTCCATCCCCACCCCATGCTCTGGCCCTTGGCTGAGGCTACCAGGGGGCCAGGGCTACCTCTCATGACATTGGGTGGACACCTGCCTTTGCCCCGTGGCCTAAGTATGCTGTCCAGAGAGGGGTCTGCCCTGTCGCCGTGGTTCCAGGAGGCCTGGGGGCAAGGCCGCTCTGGAACCCCAAGCCTGGCTCCCATGGATGACTCAAGCTGCTGGTAGCAGCCTAGCTGGGCCAGGTCTGTGGGAGGTGGGCAGCTGCTGAGCTCAGCCATGAGCCTGTGCAGCTGGTTCTGGCTCTTTCTAAGAGGTTACAAAACCCTTGAGTTTGCCCCAGTCTGGGTGTAGGAGCATCACACCACATAGCTAATTAAACTCCAGAATGAAAACATGTTTTACTGCACTCCCACCAAGTCCAGCAAGCCACAGGGAGTGTTGTGTGGCCTGGGCCACTCCATACCCTTGGTGGGTGGGTGCGGGGGAGGGCTCCGCCTGGAACAGCAGCTGCTCGCTGTCACCAGCTCCCATTCCTACTTCTCGTGGGGAGCTTGGTCTCAGGGTAGGCAGAGCCCCTGATGGGACAGGTGGGCACTCCTCTCAGCTTTGGTCTGAGGCAGTGCCTGAGACCTGGACAATGGGCTGCCTGCGTGTCACATTGATGTCCTCCTAAGGCTCTTCTGAGGGGCCACCTGAGTCCCGAACCTGTCTCTGGGCCCAGCTCACAGCCCTCACGATCAGTTCCTGGGCCCCTGCCTGGCTTTATCTCAAGTCTAGCCTGGAAGCTGGCCCTGTCCTTGTCAATGCCGTATGGTCTACTGAGGATGACCAGGCCCAGAAGACCTGGGGGCAGGTGGAGAGGGGGTGGTAGTTCAGGGCCTGGCCAAGGTCCGCTAACTTTCAAGCCCCGTCCCACCTCCCCTGGGCCTAGAGTCCCTGAGAGGCAGCTGCAGTCAGCTCCGAGAGCTGCTACAGGGGCTGAGTGGCTGCCCCCTGCCCCTGCTGCCCCAGGGCTGCCCTGCTCCCTTGCCCGGAGGGGGCCCTGTGGTCCACACCACCCACCACCGAGGTGGGGACTTGGCTCTCTGCCTCCTTGGGCCCTGCGGGAGGGCTGCTCGGCCCACCGGGACCTGTGAAGCTCCAATAATGGTTTTAATTTGTTGAACTTGGGTTTTATCCCATAAATTAGTCAGTGTTTTATTTAACAGAATCGAGATATCCACAAACAATAGGCGAGTTCCAACTTGAACATTTTTATAAGACAGAAAAAAGTATATATTTTTACGTCTGTTACAAACATATTTATGTAAATAGCCTGTGGGCTGAGTTCCAGGAGGAAAGGAGAAGGGAAGGGCCCTGGGTGCTGGGCTGGGCTAGGAAGGAGGCTTTTGTGGTGGAAATGACATTGAACACGGGCTGGGAGAGGCTCTGGCCTACGGCTGAGGGGAGGACAGCCTCCTGCTGCCCGTGCTCCTGTGCTTCATGGCCTGTGGTGGCGGAGCAAGGGGTGGGCCAGCAGAGGGGGAGGGAAGGGCTGCAGTGACATCACCTCTCCAGCCCCCTCCCCATCAGGACAGTGGGCGTGCACACCCTTGGGTGCAGGGCTTCGCGAACTCTGAGATGCTCCTTCCCCAAAGTGGGGAGCAGAATGAACCCCCATGCCCCTCCCCAGCATGGGGGTGCCCCTGCCATCTAGGGGTCTTCAAGGCAGGACTAGCAAAAGGACTCAGAAGACACAGCCCAGTATGAGGAGAGCATCCGGGTGGGTGGTGAGGCCTGCCCTCTGGCTCAAGAGAGCGGGGGGCCTCCGGGGCTCCTGGGCTGGCGCTGTCTGCACCCGGGCTTCCCAGGGACCCCAACACGGTGCCACGAGCAGCCGCAACTCAGGCCCCAGCAGCTACAGACCCAGTAGTTGGCCCCTCTAGCTCTGCCACCTCGTGTTCCAGGCAGGAGCCAAGCCAGCATCTGGATTGGATCCGGGTGCGCGCCGTTCCCAGCCGGCAGGTCCCTGCAGGAAGGAGGAGGGAGCCGAGGGAGGAGGCAGAAGGATGACCCTGCCAGCGCCTGCCCAGTAGCTTCAGCTGGAGAGGAGACGGCTGGCCAGGTCGAGGGTCCTGGGGAGGTCGTGGATCCTCGGCCCAAGAGCTTGGCATGAGGGTGGCTCCTGAGCCTCACACAGAAGCTTCCAGCAGGGTGATGTGTGTGCAGCCTGCAAGAGCCTGGCCTGGTGCCCAGGGGCAAAACTGGCCTGTCTCCTGTTCCCTGCCAGGGGCTGAAGGGTGACTGACCCCTGGCCCCTCCCTCCACTGACACATGAAGTCACGGCCAGCCACTTGGGGTGATTTTTAAAATAAGATAACTTCATAGATTATTTTTTCCAGTTTTTATTGAGTGAAAATGTCAAACCTTGCATCAGTCATGCAAAAAAAAAAAAAAATCAAATAAATAAAACACATATATTAAATTTCTAATAGCACTAAATTCAAGTGGAAAAATATTCAGTTCTTAATAACGCAGGTGCCGAGGAGACCAGATTCAAGTAATCAGAGCACACGCTGTTCAGTTCAGTTTTCACGTACTGCATTTTTTTTGTCTCAAAAACCTCTCTATATATCTCTATATATCTATATATGTATATACATATAGATATATACACACATATGTGCATACATATTATTTGATATTTATATATATACACATACATAGTTATAAAACATTAAAAAGAGCATTGGTGGATCAAGCATCGTTTTCCCCACAGAAAGAAAATAAAACAAAAATTACACATTAAAATTCAAAATGAGCTAGCAATGGCTTATAGTCCTAGTGTGCAATATGAAGTTACAAAAGGCTAGACTTCCCACTGTCGGCATCTTCTTTTTTTCATTTGATTTTGCTACATTGAAAAATGTTTTTTTTTCCTTTACAAAACTCCTCCCACAGATGCAGAATTCTGGGGAAGGGCTCCAAGTCTGGGCGAAAGCTCACCAGCAGCACGTGGTGCCCATGGACTCAGGAGGCTCTGGCGGGGGCTGGTTTGGAAAACCATTTATTTTCCCGTTGCATCAGGTATGCTCCGTGGGACGGCTCCTCCCTCCCTGCTCCCTCTCCAGTTCAGATGGGCCTGGCTTTCTGGCTGTGGGCAGCCAAGAGGACCAAAAAAAAAAAAAAAAAAAAAAAAAAAGGAAGAAAAAGTAAACCACTGCCCCTAGTTGGGTTGGGCTCCCCTTTGGAGACCTTTGGGGAAGGCGTCCCCATCCATAGGGCTGGACCTGTTCTCTCCTGGTGGCTGAAGTCTCAGGGACCAACCTGAGACCAGCTGGTGGCCCTGGAGCAGAAGGGCCAGTGGCTGGGCTGCTCCCTGGCCCTGTTGACCAGGTGTGTGCCTGCCAGGTGGGGCCCTGTTCTGGGCTTGGATGACTTTCTCATCTCCAAGAAGTGGGGATGAAAAAGTGAACCCAATCTGGGTGGGTTTCACTAGTCAAGAAGCATCCCAAACAAAATATTAAAAGAAACTGGGGGGGGGGGGGGAAAGCCCTATGAAGCAACACGCATAACCGATAGAGAGAAACTCAAATTAACTACAAACCTGTATTAACAGTAATAGTCCTTTTTCCTTGTCTCTACAAAATTCAAGTTAAAAGTTGGAATCACGCAGCTCCATCAGTGCTAGTGTGAAGACAGACAGCCTCAAACTGTTAAGGCCTCTAAAATAAACGCTAAACAAAGTCCCACATGAGAGATTGCACAGTTCTCCAACCGCAGGGCTGGTCCGGAGGCGGGGCCGTGTTCTCGCCACCCGCCTGCTTTTTTTTTTTCTTTTTGTTCTATGTAGAATAATAGCCTTTACAGGAAAAATACTGTACAACTTTCTTGTGTGTTTTTCCATTGTGAATATCAAAGCCAAAGACAGTCGCATCCTTCCTATTTGTACCACAGCGGTGGCTGAGACCCCCTGCCCTGCGCCCAGCCCCCGCTGGTCGCTCCTTTCTCATTTCACTGGGTGGAGGTTGGGGTGGCGGGGACTGGGCGCGGGGGCGAGCCTGGGCGTCGAGAAGCAGACAAGCGGTGCCCCTTTCCCAGCGGCCCAGCCCGGGAGTAGACACTAGAGCCGGCTCTGCTAATTCCATGAGATTTCCTCGACGGTCCCCTGTAGTGTCACCCGTGCTGACCGCCTTCTACCCGCCCTCCCCCGGGCCGGGAGGGAGGGGCTTAGCTGCATTAACGGGAGGTCCTGCCAGATGCCACAGGTGCTGCCTGTTCCTGATGGTTGGGATGGGGGTCCCAGTGACCCTCAGCCTTCGCCCCTGTCCTGAGCAATGAGGAATCCCACCAGCTTGGTAGTGGGGGTTGGGGTCCGACAGCGGGGAGGGGCGCTTGGAGCAGTGGCCGGGCGTCTGAGCCAGCCTCGGTCCTCGAGGACCCCTGTCCCTCGCTCCCACCCAGACAAGAGCACCTTCTATTTCCCTGAAGAAGAAGATCCCCAAACTTCAGCTAGAAAAAGGTCGTTCTGCATCCTCAGTCGGTCCTTCCAGCCGTGGGGCCGGACGTTCCGGACGGGGAGGACGCGGGGCGGCCCCGGGAGCACCAGAGAGGCCCCCTCCTCGGTCCTGAGACCGACGCGGGGTCCCGAAGCACCGGCTGGTCCGACCAGGGCGGGTGAGGGTGGAGCATGATCCCCGAGCGCCCCCGGACGCATCTAGCTCTGGACAGAGGGAAGCTTTCCATATAAATAACATTTCTTACAAAATTAATAATAATAATAAAGAGGCAAGATCCCGGAGTGGGCCTGGAAGAGCGGGTGCGCCCAGCCCGCGGCGCTCGCTCCTTCTCGAACGCGCGCGTGGAGCACGGACCCCGGGGATCCCGTCGGACCCAGAGCGCGTGGGCCGGGAGCGCGGGGCAGGGGCGCAGGGCTGGGCCACTGGGGCGCCGCATGCGCACGGGCCTACGGCGAGGCGGCGGCGGCGGGCGCGGGCCCGGGGGCAGCGGGGCCCAGCGCCACCAGGTCGGGGGTCCGCGACCCCGCCGCCTCGGGCAGCGACTCCTCTGAGTCGGTGCGCAGGTCCTCGTCGTCCTCGTCGTCGTCATCATCATCTTCGTCCTCGTCGTCGTCATCCTCGTCCTCTTCCTCGTCGTCATCTTCCTCCTCGTTCAGCTCCAACTCCTCCTCCTCGTCCTCCTGCGAGGACTCTCCGGCTGCAGTAGCGGCAGAGGCGGGCGCAGCCGGGCCCTCACGGGAGCCCAGCGGCGCGGCAGGCGGCCCGGGGTGGCCGGGGTCGCTCGCGTCGCCCAGGCCCAAGCCCAGGCCAGCGGCGGCCGTCTGCAGGAAGAGCAGGGAGCCGCCAGGCTCGGCGCCCAGCGTGAGCGAGCCGTCCAGGTTGACGGTGGCGGGCGCGGGGCCCTCGGCGCCCAGCTCGCCTCGCTCCTGCTTCTCGTGTTTGCGCTTGTGCGAGTCCATCTGCGACATGCCTACGACCGTGTGGCGGCAGCCCGGGTAGGTGCAGTGGAAGTGCGAGCACTTGAGCTTGTACTTGCAGTCGGGCACCGCACAGTCGGCGCTAGAGCTGAACTGGCAGAAGCCTGCCGCACTGATCACGTCCTGCTTGCCGTGGTGCTTGCGGTGCGCGGTGACCTTGGTGCTGTCGGTGCAGCGGAAGCGGCAGCGCAGGCAGTGGAAGTGTGTGCTGGTGCCCGAGAAGGGGCAGTCGGCGAAATGGCAGCTGAGCGAGGCCTTGAAGCGCTTGAAGTCGTCCAGCACCAGGTTGTCCACGCGGTCGTGGTGCTGCGCGTGCTTGTACATGTGCGTGCGCCCGCAGAACTTGTAGCCGCAGTTCTCGCGCGTGCAGTGGTAGTGGGTGACCTTGAGCGAGAACTGGCAGGTTGTGTCCTTGCAATCCTCGTAGAGGTCGAAGCGCCGGAAGCCCTCCAGCATCATGCCCTCATCCAGCATCTTGCGGGAGGAGGCCGTTTTACGCCGCTTGCCGAAAGGCGACATGTCCTCAATGATCCAGAAGCGCTTTTTGGCCCCTGAGGCTGTCGGCATGGAAATGGTGTTTCCTGGGGGAGGGGCAGGGTGGTCAGTGCAGAAGAGGTGCCTCCTTGGGCACCACTCCCAGGGTCACACTCATTGTCCCAATCCTGGCAGGGGCCGAGGGCATTTGTGCAGGACCCCTTGGCTTCTCACTCATCTCCCTCAGAGCCAGGGAGTCCCCAGGCTTCCCCTTTTGTCATCACTGCCTGCAGGACGGCTGACAGGCGTCCACCTGGGGTGGCAGCACAGCCAGCTCGGGGGATGTGGTGGCTGCTTCCTGGCCGGTTTGGGTGGGAAGTAAAGATGCATCCTGGTGCTAATTGCAGCTGAAGGGGGAATCTGGGGCAGAGCATAATTACCCAGATTGGACAGGGGCCAGGACACCATCACCTGCTTGCCTCTAATGAGGGACAGGCTGGCTCCTTCTCCGCTGGCTACCCAGCCTCCCCGGCCGCCAGCCTGTCTGCGCATGGGTACCAGCCTACTTGCAGCAGGGATGCCAAGTGCCCTGGGGCTGTTTGGGGCTGCAACTCCCTGCCCTGAGGATCCAGAAGGTTCTTTCAGGTCTTGCTGGGGTTTCCTGCCCCTGGTGGGCCAGGAGAGGGCCGCTCTGCTGAGTGGCCAGTCGTCAGGGAGCTGGGAGCTAGGAGCTAAGAAATCAAGCCTCTGCCTGCCCTACTCAGAGCCACTGACCTAGGCCAGGGGCTCACCTGGGGGACAAGTGCCCAGCTGTGCCCTCCATCCTGGACCCAACTACTTCTCAGGACTTGAGATGCCCCATTGCCAAGGATGCCCTGTGGACTGTGCAATTGTGCTTTTTTCACCCCTTTTCTGGGGGGCATCCATGGCCCCTGCAGCTGCAGGGTGAGGGGAAGACCAGCCACCTGCTGGCTCCCTGTCCTACCACCTAGAAACACCAAATGGAACCCCTCAGGCCTGGCCCTACCCAAGAGGGTGGTGGGCTCCCCCAGGCTTCTCCTAGACAGCTGACCTGTGACCTGCTTGGCCCTCCCTGACCAGTCACCCATCCTCAGGTGGTGAAGAGAAGCAAAGGGCTGTACTAGGGTGGTGACCCCCAGGCAAGGGAAAAGGAGGAGGGTCTCACACCTGGAAATCTGCAGTGGCTGCTGTAGGCCTGAAGTCACAGGGCCCTGGTTAGATCCAGGACAGAGCCTTCAAGGGGCTGATGGCAGTGTCCTCTGCCCTGCTCACAGCTACACCCCACCCCTGCCCCTGGGCCTGGCACAAAGCCGCTGTGCAGTAAGAATGTGAGGAAAGACTGGTGAAGACCGCACCCGAGGGGCAAGGGAGGGCAGACCCGACCCCTGTGGGTCACTTTGGCCATTGAGCACTACCAGAGATGGGGGCTACAGGGGTTTCCCCTTCCTTCATGGCTCTGCAGAGTTACACCGGTGCTAAGACCCTCCTAACCTGGGCAGGCCCCTGGCCCCAGCAAACCTTCCTGGGAACACGTTCTGTCCCTCCTTAGTGCAGGTCGCAGGTGAACTCCCTGAGAACAGGAGGGACAGGCTCTCCCAAGGAGTCCAGCAGGAATCGGGTGGGGCAGACACAGCCATCTCTGGGGCTCTAGCTGGTTGCTGATTTGGGGCATGCCCCCGGGTAGCCCTGGTGGTAACATTCTGGCCTGCGGGGCTGAGCAGGTGCCTTGAGATGGAGACCAGGCTCTCTGGTCTCAGGGGTTCTTGGCTGTGAGGGGCTCAGGGTGTCCTGTCTGTGGCCCAGCTGGCCACTCGGGTAACCCAGACCAGCTGTGAGAAAGGGTCAGGTCCTGGACCCCGTCCTCGCGGGCTGGAGGGGAGACAGACACTGGTGAGCGAGTTACCTGCGGCGTCCTGAACTAGGGGGACGTCACTTTTTACTGGAGTTGGAGTGGCAGTGACAGGCGGGAAGCTGGGTGGGCTGCTGATGGGCTGTGCCAGGCCCCGGCTGGCTCCGAGAGTGGCACTGAGCAGAGAGTATGAGAGACAGGACGGAGAGAGGAGGTATGGCAGGGGGGGAAGGGGCGGCCGGAGCAGGGCCGGCTGGAAGGATGGAGGCAGTGGGGGCGGTGGAGCCACAGGGGCAGCCTCATCACCAGCGGCGGCAGGAGAAGGAAGAGGAGGAGGAGGAGGAGCCGGGCAGCCTGGAGAGGGTGGAGAAAAGCAGGAAAAAAAAAAAAAAAAAAAAAAAAAGAAAACCAAAAACAAAAAAAGAACCAAAATGAGACACCCGATGGTAGAAGCGAGTATGGTATGAAAGTATGTGGATGGATGAGGAACAGAGAGAGGGGCGGTAGAGAAGAGATGAGGAGGTGGGGAGGAGAGAGCAGACAGAGGCAGTGCCGGAGGCGAGGTCACCATGGGGCCTGTGGCAGAGCCCACCCAAGCGGGACCCCGCTCTAGGGTCTGAGGACCATTGCTGGGGATAATGGGCAGAGGGGCCGCAAAGGGCGGCGGGGTCAGTGGGCCCCCGGCCTGTCAGCTCCGCCGCCAGAGGGGCTGCCAGTGGTAGTCAGTAACTCTCAGAGGGGACAAGCCCAGGCTCCCCTCCTGGAAACTGAAGTGACACTCTGTGACAAGGAGAGGCTCTCAGGCACCTGGGAGGGAGGTGGTTCTCAGGGACCCAGTCTCACAGGCCCCCTGGCTCTGCCGCACACCGGCACGCCCTCCTCAAGCCACTGGGCCACAGACCTCTCTCCTACGATGGGCTGGAAGTGCCGGCAGCTCCCAGGCCCCTGGTGCCCTTCCCGCTGCCCCCGGCCCATCTGCCTCGCGCCCGCCTACCTGCTGCGGTGCTCTCGTTGCCCACGGGGGTGCTGGAGCAGCTCCGGTCCATGGTGGATGACTCAGAGGACATGGCTCCTGGGCTGCAGCCCGTGTAATCCATGTACTCATCTGTCTCTGGGTCCATCAGGCTAGGGGCACCCTGAAAGGAAGTGGGGGGTCCCTGAGGAAGCTGGGCTGGGGGCTATGCCACCGCCCAAGGGTAGGCTGTCACTTTGGGCAGCATGGTCCACCACCTGGAAGCAAGAGTGGGACGCGGGTGATGTGCCCTCTCTTGGTGGGGGTGGGCCTAGTGGGCAGTGCCGGCACTCACTTGCGAGGGCGGCACCCGGTCGAAGTTCTTTCCCAGCATCCTCCGCATGTGCTTCCGGGCGTGCGAGGTCATCTGGTGCTTGAGGAGGAAGGAGAACTGGCAGCCCTCACGGATGCAGTGGAAGTGGCTGTTCACCTGGTTGTACTTGCAGCCTGTGGACACAGCCCACTGGCCATGAGCCTCCTGTGCTGGCATGCGCTCATGGGGTACCTACTGGGTGTTAGGCCCCATTCTGGGCCAGGGGAATAGGGGCCAACAAGGCAGAGAACGTCTGGGAAAAGGACATTTTCCCCATCGTGGGGCAAAAGGTTAATAAGCTCAGCTGCTAACTGAAAGGTTGGACGTTCAAATCCATCCAGAGGCAACGCAGAAGAAAGCCCTGGCGATCTACTTCTAAAAAATCAGGCATTGAAAAACCTATGGAGCACAGTTCTACTCTGACACACATAGGGTCACCATGAGTTGGAGTCAACTCACTGGCAACTAGTTTGTTCACCTGGTTGTACCCCTACCCCCTCTACCAGGAAGTCTAGGACACCTGGCTGTCTGGAGCCTGGGCCTCCCTCTGGCCCAGCATGGAGGCATGTGGCATTGGCAGACTGGCCTCTGTTCCCAACCCCACACTCTGAGAGGCACACAGCCTCCAGGGCAAGGGACCCTAATGGATTCTGCCCACTGGGACAGCCACATCACGACAAAGCACCTGTCCCCACATCTCCTCTGGGAAGCCTGGGGTGCTGCCCCCTCTGCTCATCCCCCTCTCCACCCCCCCACCCTTTGCCCAGGCTTTGAGAACAAACAGAGCAGGCGGGATCTAAACAGTATCAGCAGAGGGCAGGTGAAGGCCTGCCCGTTGCCATGGCGCCCGGGCTGCCCAGGTGTCTTATATCATCCCCCAGCTTTGTTTGGCCCCAGCTACCACCGAAAACACCCAAAGTTGAGTAAATAACGGCAACTCCAGAATACCCCGATATCTGTAAACTGAGCCCAGGTACAGCAGAGGCCGCAGATGTTCACACCTATTGTCATGATTACCAATCCTCACTCCTGCCCTGAATTCTTTTTGAATTAATACTTGAAGGTTTGTTCCCTTTCTTTTCTGGCTGTTGACTTGGAGTATTTCACCCTTCTGCTTGTGGAAGGGCCAGTCTGCTCAGGCAGTGTCCCCTGGTCCCCCGGGACCCTGCTGCCATGGCCACCTGCGCTACAGCAGGCCTGTGGCCCAGGTGTCTACCCAGCCTGGCTCTACCTGCCTGACTCCCACCTGTCCTCTAGTTTCTGGTCTATTCCTGGGAGATGCCTCAGGTTCAAGAACATGTAGCTTCATCCTGAGTCTGCCTGTAGGCCCTGGGGCTGGCCTGGCAGTATCCACAGGGTGGGTTCAGCAGGGAGGCCCTGTTCAGAGGTTGCGGGGTGGCTTCCCTGGGGGGCGGTTCAGCTTTCAGCAGCAGAATTAACACCCAGACATCTGTTGCTGAGCTCAGGGCCATTTTTGGCTTCCTCTTCCCAGACCCACGGCCCTCCCTCCTGGGTCTCCCCAGGTCACATAGGCTCTAGGCTGCACCCACTATGTGCTAGTTTGTTCCCACCAGATTCCCAGCCCTAAGCATGAGCCTGGCACACAGCAGGCCCTCAGAAAGTCTTAGCCACCACCCCACCACCACCCTCTGCAACAACACAGAGCCCAGCACTGAGAACACTGCCCCTCAGTAAATATCTGTTGAATGAATGAATGACCAAATGAATAAGCCCTGGTCCATTTCAGGCCAACATCTTATAATTCAAGCCATGGAAAGAGATGCCAGGGCACTGAATTTCGGGAACCCCTAAGACTTACCTGTAAGCCCTCAGGTCTTGGAAAGAAAACAAAAAAGAACTAAGTCAGCCCCTGGATACTGATGCTGAGGGCCCCAAGGTACTCTCCTTGGGGGTGCAGGTGGGTATTCTGGGTCATCCTTACCACTTTTCCCTGGGCTGTTTGGGTTTTGACTGTTGCACAAGTCTGACAAGGCCTGGCCCATGATATCTGCAGCATTGTTAGCAGAACATGGCCTGTGATGTGCAGAGGCAGGAGACAGGTACTAGGAGAGGCGGCCAGAGGACCAGCCCTGTGACCCGCTGGACAGTCCACCCCCCGGCTCTGCCGTTACCTAGCCTGCTGCACTCCTCACGCTTCGTGAAGTACTTGAACCCATTGGCCGCCCGCCGCTCGGCTTTCTCATGCTTCTTTATGTGCCATGGCAGCTTGGTGGTGATGTTGGTCACAAAGTAGCAGCCAGTGCGGAGACAGTGGTAGTGCCCGCGCATCCGGAACTCACAGTGCTGCAGGGAAGGGGCACTGGGTCAGGACCAGGAAGGTGACTGCTTGAGCACCAGCTCTGCCTGCCCCAGCTCTGGGCCACGCAGGCCCTGGTACTGGCGTTCTTCCATGCTCAGAATCAGAAAAGTCCATTGTATAAACACCTTTCCCATGTTAAGAAAAGGTATGTCCCCTTGTTCATTTGATCAGAACATCCTACCTGGCATACATCTCACCCCTCTCAATCCCACGCCTACAGCAGACATCACCCATCTATCCTTGGACTCTTCTCTGCATGCCCAGACCTAGGCTCAGACTCTCAGTGAGCTCTACCAGTCTAGGAGAAGGTCTTAGAGGTGAAGCCGATCTCCCTTCCTGAGGCTCGGAGACTACAATCTCTTTATCTGTCCAATGGGCCAATTATACAGTTCTAGGTCTCTGGGGAAGGGGGTGGAGCTAGATCCAGGATGGGCAAGAACAGTGATACCAGGCGCACTGTGGCAGCCCAGCATTTAGTTCCCACCGAGGTTGAGGATGAAATGACAGACTTAGCGCCAGTCTGGACACCTGCCCAGGGTCCTCCAGGGGCCCAGGGACAGATAATGTCTTTTCCAGAGTCTGGTGGAAGCCAATTAAAAAAGGATATGTGAAATGGAGGCCCTTACAGGAGGATCTCCTCCAGGGCCCACACCTCCCCTGCCCTGCCAGCCTTGTGCCCTGCCCACTGCGCTGACCTGGTTGGGGCAGAGACACTGCAGGGAGTAGTAAGCAAACTGGTCTCGCACGTTCACCAGGTTGTTGTTGGGGTTGATGTGGTCCAGGCAGTGGGACTCAGCCTTGCCGGAGGTCTTGCAGACATACTTGCAGTTCCCAAACAGACAGTGGAAATGGAACTTGTTGGCGTACTTGCAGTCCGTCGTGAGGCAGGGATCGCTGGAATGAAACCACAGCCCAGATGGTCATTGGCATCCCCAGAGCCCTCCCCTCCAGGGTCCTGATGTGCGCTCATTGGGTCTGCTCCCCAGTCACCAGTGGTGTCACTGGGAGGGGCAGCCCCAGGGCTGCCCTCCTGCCCAGCAGACTGAGTCAGCCAGAGGAGACTACAGATCCCAGCATGCATTCCTGCACTGGTCAGGAGCCCTGCAGGGTGCATGAGGATTGCAATATGCAGGATGCCTAGAGCAGTGCATGCTGGGACACGAAGTTCCCACGACCACACCTCAGGATTACAGATAAGGATGGCGGCATTGACTTCTTGGATACGGAAAGAAGGGATGGTGCTGCCAGCCACTGGCGGGATGCCAGCAAGGGCCTGGCTGGCACAGCCCGGGCACTGCCCTGGATGTGACAGACAGGCTGCAGAGGGGTGGGCAGCCCCACCAGGAAGCTCTGCCCCCACGGGACCTGGCAGGTGGGGACATGTGCCTGTGTCAGGGCCCGCCAAGTCGTACAGCTGCTGGGGCTCCCCAGGGTCAGCTTGGGGCCCACAGCGCCCACCCACTCAGCCTCGAGTGGCGGGGACGGGTGGGGGAGTGCTGGGCCAAGCCCCTATGCCTCGCCCTCCCGAGAGGCCTGGAAGGGCTGGGAGAGCAGCCCCCACCCCTAGAGCCCTGCCTCAGGGGTGCAGAGAGGCAGGAGGAGGTTGGGCTCCCCCTCCTGTTCTGGCTGCCGACACTGTCGTCCCCCTACAGCAGCCCCGGGATGGGAGCTCCAACCAAGTCCAGGAAACTAAGAGCGGTGTCACTTTGGGGAGGTAACCAGGGAAAGAAGGGACGCGGGGCAGAGATGGAGGAGTGCGGTTCCCTCCCACGCTGGGGACCCAGCTCCAGGTGCTCAGAGAGGGAGGACAGCTGCCACTCAGGTGGTGTGTGTTCACATCCAATTTATTACTTTTATTGAGAACAGGAAGCCGCGGTGCACACATTATGATACAAAGTCACCGTTCTCGCCGCAAGGAGCCACCACCAACCATGAGGAAGGTCCTTTCCACCCCTGAGCGCGCAGAGCTCTGTGCAAGGGGTGGGCCTAGCCCCTCGCCCCACCCATGAATTCTTGTGCCTGGCGAAGACTCAGCCATGGGCGTGGGTCACAGCAGTGCCAGCAAAGCAACCCAGAGGGAGACCTGGGACTCCCTGTTGGGTGAGGAAGTCTTGTCCTCTGAGGACCACCACTCCAGCTGGCCCTCGCCAATCACCTACCCACCTGGCACAGTGGCTGCTACCACCACCATCACCCCCAGCCCCCTGGCAGCCCCTGGTCTGCTTGGGGGACAGGCACTGAGGTCTGAGCAGCAGTATCTTTGGCTAGAAGGACACTGACCGATGACCATGTCCCAGAGAGGCCGGGGATGGCCAGCGCTACCGTGCAGGATGAGGAGCAGGGCCTCCTCGGCTGCCCTCACTAGCACCTACGCCCAAGACACGCGGGGGACGCGGGACTCCCGGCTCATCAAGGGACTCACTTCTCCTGGAACTGGAGGAATCCGGGTTTGACCTGGGGCTTGGCATTTTCTAGAGAAGTTGTTGCCAAGGGCGAAGCGGGCAGGTGAGGCACTGATGCTGGGATCTGAGGCATCTGGGGGATGGCTGAAGCCAGCTGCTTCCAGGCGAGGAGGGTTGGGGTGGAGGGCACAGAGGCTGGGCTGGGGGCCGGCCCCTCCAGAGAAGAAGCTGTGGCCGTGGTCACGGGAGGTGCCGGTGGGGACGAGGGGGCCAGGCAGGATTTGGTCTCGGCGGCTGACGCCGGGAAGGCAGTCTCTGAGTTTCCTTTCACCGCTCCTCCCTCTGTCCGGAAGTGGAAGCTGCGAGAGGCAGAGAGGGTGTCTCAGGTGGGACAGCCAAGAGGGCCCAAGCAGGTCAGTTCTGTCCTGGCTGGAGGTCCTGGGGACAACCCTGTCAAAAGCCTGGGGGCTGACATCCCCACCACATTCCCAGCACTAGACCCCAGAGGCCTCCTGTGACCCCACCCAGAAGGAAGGACTTGAGAGCAGGCAGCTGTGTCCTCAGGCTCTGAGTTGGGCTTCTGGTGGCCCGACTACATCTTCCTATGTGTCCTTCCTGGTAGTGTCTGTTCCCAGCTCCTCCCTGCTAGGTGGAGAGCAGGCCCTGCCCCAGGAAGTCCCTCCCTTCCAGAACCTGCTCTGAGATTCTGAATGTGGGGCTCTAAATATTGAGTGGGGCTCCGCTGCCGTCCAGTGGCCAGGGGCCTCAGCAGGGCAGAGCCCAGGCCCGGGCTCAGGCAGCAAGGAGGGTGTTTTCAACGTTTACAGATTCTGGTTCAATCACTGGGAGGCTGCTAGGCTCGTTGCTTTTTAACTCCATGGATAACACCAATTGATTTCTTTATTTCTAGGTCAAAGAGAATCTAAGAAGATAATACAGTGGCTTGCAAAGCGTTCACCTAGGTCACTGCCCCGGGAGTCTGCACCGGCCCCGTAGCTGGGCTCTAAGCCTTCGAGGCCGGCTGTACAGGGAGTGTTGGTGGCGTGGTTGATGGAGCCACCCAGGACCAAGGGCATGGCAGCTGGCCCCAGGGCCTCAGGTGCGGCCTGGGCAAGCAAAAGAAGGGGACAGCATCTTCTGAAAAGCCCATTCGGCTCTGGTCTGGTGGGAGCCACACATGGGGCCCTGCGGGGGCAGCTATTAGCCCTGCAGCACCCAGCGCCACTCTCACCAGCTATCCTCTCGGCCTCGCCCCTCCCCAGGACCCCTACTCACTTGGCGTGCTTGATGGCCCCATCCAGGGTGCTGAACAGGGCGCCACACTCCTCCACCACGCAGTGGAAGTGGGCCTTGTGAAGGAAGTCGCACTGGGCATCGCAGAAGTCCTTGGTGCCAAACCTGCCAGAAAAGTGGCTGGTTAGGGGACCCTGGGCTGGGGGTGGCTGGAGCCTGGCCTCCCGCCCTCCTTTCCCTCTGGCCGTGCCCTCACCTGCGCAGGTACACCTTCCAGGGCTCTGCCAGCTGCTCATGGACCAGGGCCTTCACGGCCCTGCCCAGGAAGGGTGAGGCCTCGGTGGCCGGGCCCCCCTCGGCCTCCGTCTTGGTGCTCAACAGGCTGCCGAGACTAGGGTTGCCCTGAGACATCTGCGGGGAGGACAGGGGCCGTGCTGGGGCTGGGGGCACCTCCGGAAGCAGACACGGGCTGCTCTTCACGACCCCAGCCCCGTGATGCTGGGAGCAGAGAGCAGAGAAGGCGGCCGACCCCACGTGGCTCTGGCTATAGAATCGCCTTCTCTGAATGGCACAGCCTGGGCTCTGCAGACGCGAGGCCCCTGCAGGACCCCACCCCGTGCTGCTGGTCTCCATCACTCAAGCCCAGGCCTCAACCAGGGAGCTCTCGCAGCCCATCTTTCCCCAGACTTCGCGGCTCCCTGGTTATTTTCCTGCCAGAAGGTTTTCAAAAGAAGTGCAGGAGGAGGAGGGATGGGGGGAACCCCTACGAATTCCTTGAGAACAGAGAAGGCACACAAAGGAGGAGCAGAAAGGGAGGGTGAGGCTCATAGGGTGAGATCAAGACAGGCTGCTACCGGAGGGGGAGGGGGCGGGAGGGGAATCAGTGTGAAGGCTCGCCCTACACAGGGTGCCAGGTGCTGACAGGCAGGAGTGAGGGGCTGCAGGGGGGCAGCCACCAAAGAAGGGAAAAGGCAAGCAAGAGAGCAAGCAGGAGAGGGCGAGAAAGTCGAGGGGCCAAGAAGCCAGGGAGAGGGTGGCCGAAAGCGCCTCCCCGCGTGGACCCGGCTGGGACCCACACCCTGCATGGTCCAGCAAAGCCCAGCTCCCTGCTCAACACAGTCACTTGTGTACAGTAACCAAATTAATCTTGCTGTAGTCAAATTCATCATGTGAAGGGGAAAATATATTTGAGATGATGTATAATTTAGAAAGACCCTGCATTATTTAAAATAAATATTCCAGCGTGACCTCTCCGGAAGGCGTCCGAGACCATTACTCAACCCGAAAAGTGGAAATTGATGCTTTGCTCCCACTTTAGCCCCTCCTCTGCCCCTACCCCTTTGGAAACAAACAAAAAAAATATATAAAATAAATAAATAACATTAATAACGAAGAGCGGAAGAAGTTGGAGGGCCCTGTGAAAGCTTTTGAGCCCTCCATCTGAAGGGGGAAAAAAAAGGTGTCAGAGGCTGGAATATATTTCTTCAGCCAGTTCATTAAATTAATTTGTAAGCAGTGGCTCTGAAATTATATCCGATGAAAAATGGCCTCAAAATTTAAATGGTACAAACTCATCTTATTAGAGGTAAAACATTAAAAAACAAACACATCCCCCCACCCCCCAGCCTAGCTTTAATTTCTCTGGGTGGGGGAATGGGGGGGGGCGTGTGATAGATGGCTCTTACCTTATTCATAAGTGAGGATAAAAGAGATGAATTTGCCGGGACTGCGTGGCCATTTGATTCATTACTAGAAATACAAACCAAGAAGCTTTAGCTCAGACATATGTGGGACTGAGCCCGGACTCACCTTCCCACCCAGTCCCTGGGGCTCTGGTTCCCCCTTTGCTGCACCTGCCTGGGCAGGAGGGACGATCCCCTGCTGGGAGAGTGGCCCCAGGCCCCTGAGGTCTGGCACTGAGGGCGGCTGCCCCCATAGCCTCCCTTCTGGCTCCCAAGCCTGGGCCTTGTGTGCGGCTGGCCCCTGGGGCAGGAGAGTTGGGGGCCCCGTCTGTGAGCCCCTCTGCCTCACCTGGGCTCCTTCACAGTCAGGTCTACACTGCGGTCTTGGGGGGCCTCATGGGGGCCCGGGGCGCCAGCACTCTCACCGGGCTCCTGTTTCACCTGGGCTGGGGGGAACCTGGAGGGGGTGGCCTGCTGCCCGCTTCCTACAGAGGGGAGGGCAGGGAAGATGGCGTCAGAGGGGCAAGGGCGCCATGTGGGCACAAACCAAAGCCCCCAGGAGGGGGCAGCAGGCTGGGCAAGCAGAGGCCCCAGTGGAGGCCTGGCTGCTGGTCAGCGATTCTCCCCCACTGATATGATCGCTTGTGACGCTTACCCCTGCGTGGCAATTCTTCAAGTGATAATTATTGCAAAATTATGTCAAAGTTGTCCTGGCTCAGGGCCTCCTGGAGGAGAAGGGCGGGAGGCTGGGGAGGGGGCCGGGGCGGGGGTGGGGGCCCTTCATTTTCTCCACCAACTGTCACAGTCAATTTGTGGGGCTGCCGCTTAGGCTTTTATTAAAGACTCTGTTAATGCTGAGGGAAAGTGGCAGCTCTAGACTGGGAGCTGCGCCCCCTCCGCAGGGCCCCATCCCACTGTTGCCAGGGCGACGGCCCTGCCTTCCACTGAGCATGCCCAGGAGGAGCATCTGCTGTGTCAGGGCTATCGAAGCTGACAGCCAATCAGAGCGGTTCAAACTATGTGACCTCGCCCGTCAAGCTGTCCAGGCCGGGCTGGGCTGTAAGGCCACCCTGGCGGTGCCCGGCCGGACGTGTGCTGGGGAGGGTGTGGCTGGAACCAGGCGGGGAGAGGGTGCAGAGGCAAAGCCACGCAGAGGCCAAAGAAGTTGCTGACAGGAACATGTCCACCAAGCCTTTCTCCACAATCCCCAAGTGACTGAAATATTAATTTGCCCCAAGGCGCTACAGCTGACAGCTGTTTCACAGACAGCAAGTGGCATTTTATTAAAAAATAAAGGAAAACGCCCCCCTCCTCTTTGTTTGACCTTTCTTTTGGGAGGAGATCTTTGTAGTGAAAAGAAAGTACTCAACAGTCTGGCCACTGAGTGAGGGCAGCAGTGGGGCCCTGCCCCTGCCCGCACGGCCTCTGGCCAGAGGGCATTGCCAGGGCAGGACCTGGAGTGGAAGGTGGGCTACTCCAAGCTGCCACCTGGAACGTGCGTCCCATTGGGATGGAGTTTCCAGAACCCAGGAGTCCATACTCCAGTAGCTCCCTGAAGTCACTTGCCCAAGGTGCCTGGAAAACATGACCCAGGCACTGCTACCAAGCTCTGGCAGCCCTCTGGGAGGTGTGGGCAGAGCCTGGACCAGCCCGTAGGGACCCTCTGTCTTGGCTGGCTTTGAGACAGTCTCGTGCACAGGAGTGGAGTGCACAGGCTCGGCAGCCAGACTGCTGAGGTCCGAATCTTCCGCCACTTCCTAGCTATGTGCCTGGCAATAAATGATCCCCCTATTGCTCCATCGGGTGGGTGTCTGTTTGTCTTCTTCCCTGCCATTTCTCTGCACCGAGCTCTCAGCGAGCATCAACACTGCTGAGTGAATGAGTAGAAGGTGCCACTCTCCACAAGCAAGCCGAGCTCTTTTCCAGGATTCTACTAATACCGATTACCAGCATTGGGAGACAGAGGGACAGGAACAACGTACTCGGAAAAGGCAGAAAAACTCAGGGGAAAAAAGTAGAGAAAAATCAAAAGAAGAGAAAATGTAAGGAATTGGAGGGAAAGCGAGAGAACTTACAGCTCTGGCTCTGTGCCATCTAATTCGGTAGCCACTGGCCAGGTGTGGCCATTTAAATTTAAACTACTTACAATTAAAATTCAGCCCCTCAGTCACACTAGCTGATTTAAGGCATTTAAGAGCCATATGAGACTAGGAACTACTGTCCTGGACAGTGCAGAGTAGAGCGTTCCCATCACTGCAGAAAGTTCTGGCAGCACTGATGTGAATGTGGAAAGGCAGCCCGGCCTCAGGGAGCTGCACCCTCTCAGGCTTGACTACCCCTGGAGCACAGCCGCCCCTGCCCCCGAGCTTGCCTCATGCCCTCCTCCAGGCCGGCTGCCTGGTGCCCGGGAGGCCTGCTGGGGCTGCTCCCCATTAGGGACTGGACTTGGGATGTGGGCGAGAAGGCAGGAGAGGGAAGGACCTAGCAGTTACCTGGGATGTGTGGGCATCCCCAGAGGGAGGGATTATTGCCCCCATTTTACAGGAAAAAGAGACAAGAGCTCCTTGGGTTCCAAATAGGAGATAAATAGGATGGAGGCAGAGAAGAGGCAGAGAGAGGGGGCAGGAGAGCAGGAGATGAGGGTGCCGGGACCAGACAGATGCCTCTTCCAAACACCTCCCCTGCTCTGTTCTGCAGCCTGAAGCCAGGGAGCTCCCGGGATTTGCAGGTGCTGTCTCCCTGGGCAGGGCCCAGCCTGCTCACCTGGGTCAAAGGTGGCAGAGGGCTTGAGGGCAGCCGCGGCCAGCCTGGCCATCATGGGCGAGATGAGGCCCTTGCTTGCAGAGATTCTCTCCATGATGGAGGCTGGGGGTGCTGGGACAGAGGTGGCAGTCACCGGGGCTGTATCACCAGCTCCCGAGCCGACCAGAGCAGGCGTGTCAGGGGGGGCCGAGGCTGCAACCCCAGACGACATGGCACCCATGAGGCCAGCTGTACCCACAGGCAGGGAGGTGCTCCCACGGCCAGTGAGGATAGGGAAGAAGGGTGTGGTAGTGGGGAGGCCCGAGTTGGAGAGGGCCAGGGCCAGGGGGATGGAGCCCGGCAGGCCCTGGGACAGCAGCCCAGACATCTTGCTGTTGGGAGGCTTGGTGGCGCCACTGGGCACCGTCTCGGTGGTGGCAGTGGCAGCAGCGGCAGCGGCCAGGGAGGCAGAGGACTGCTGGCTGGTGGGGGAGGCGCTCAGGCTGGAGTTTTTGCTGCTCAAGGCAGAGAAGTCGATGAGGTCGTCGTTGCTGGACTCCTCCTGCTCCGTGTCCTTGGTGCCCAGCAGCGAGGGGGGCAGCCCCAGCACGCCCGAGGCACGGATGTGCCGGCGCTCGTGCTTGCGTTTGTGCGAGGTCATCTGGCTGGTGGAGGTGAAGGTGAAGCCGCAGCCGGCGCGGATGCAGTGGAAGTGGTTGGTGGCCTTGCTGTACACGCAGCCTTCGTACTTGCACTCCTCATACTTGTAGAACTTCTTGAAGCCGTCCTTGGCGTACGCGTCGTCCTTGATGTGGTAGCTCTTGTGCTTCTCGATGTCACACTTGTTCTTGAAGGTGAAGGTACAGCCAGGACGCCTGGATGGGACATCAGGAATCTGTCAAGGCTTTGTGAGGCCAAGAGGGGGTCTTGCCCTGCTCCCGCTAGGGATGGAAGACCCAGGCTAGACACTAAGGCAGAGCCTCTGAGCAGCCCTCAAGTCCTGTTCCTGCTCGTCTTGAGGAGGCAGGTCCCTGAGATGGTGGACAGCCTGGGTCCCTGCCTCCTGCCCGCCCCAGCCCAGGAAGCCTCCCTGCCAGGCCCTGTGCACCTGCAGTGAAAGTGTGTGGTCTTCTGCCCGTAGAACTGGCAGTCAGCCGTGCCACAGTCCTCCGTGGCCCGGAAGCGCTGGAAGCCATCGTTGATGAGCTGGGTGTTCTTCTTGTGGAAGTTCTCGTGGGTCATCACATCTGATGTGCTCGTGTACACCTTGTTACAGCCCACCTGCAGGGGCCAGACGGCTGTCAGGGCAGCCAAATCCAGGCACACCTGGGCCCTAGGGCCTCAGACCACCTGGCCTTCCTGCTCAGGGGAGCTTCAGCACCACTGAAGCCCAAACTGGTAGTAACTCAGGTCAATACAGGAAGCCAAGTAGAAAGTCTCTAAGAATTCCTCAGGCCCTCCAGGAAGCAACCGAGACCACCCTAGACACTTGATGGTCAGGTGTCTACAGACCCCCTGGTCACTTAGCACAGGTGCCCCATGCCACAGGAGCTGGCTGTTGAGTCCTCACCTGTGGCCCTACCTCTAAGGCCCCCAGGGCGTGGGCAGGGGCTAGACCCTGGAGGCCAGGTGGTCACCTTTAGCCCAGGAATTTGCTTAGTGGCTCAGCAGACGGTTCCTGGGCACAGGGCCCCACCCCCCCACCCCAACCCACACGGGCTAGGGCAGGCAATGTTGCCATATTGAGTAAAAAACAGTGGAATCTGAAAACTCTCAAGGGCCGGGCCATGCCAGTGTCTGCACCGTCTCAGAGCCCACAGGGGAGCCCCCCTCTCCTCATGGCCCAGGTTGCTTCAAAGAGGCCATAACAACTCCTGACAAATACCGAGGGGTGGGAGGGGGGCAGCGGCTGCTATTTGCAACCCAAAGTCCCTCTCCCTGGGCCTGACACCTTGAAAAAGCCCAGACTCTGCCCGGCATTAAAACAAAGAATTAAACAAAAACCTCATCAGGAATCATGTGCAATGCTGCTGTTGGTGTTAAAGCCTGAAAAACGTCCATCTGTATAAACAGCTCACGGAATTTCACCCACACCAAGTATGGCCATGGGGAAGGCCCCGCCCGGGCCCACCAGAGCGGCCGAGGCCTGAGCCCCCAGGACTTTCTCCACTGGGCCCTGCCGTGCCTGTCCTGGTGCAGGGGGAGGGGAGGAAGGGAGGGCCCTGGTCAGCGAGGCCCCTGCCCACCTGCATGCAGTGGTAGTGCGTGCTCTTCCCGTTGAGGTGGCAGCCATGGTAGTAGACGCTGCAGTCGTCCAGGGGGCTAAAGCGCATGAAACCATGCTGCAGGGAGTTGTCACGCTTCTTGTGCATGTTGTAGTGCCGGATCACGTCCTGCTTACTGGTGAACCGCTGCCAGAGAGAGGGCGGTTGGCAGAGGGCCGGGCTGCAGACCATCCAAGAGCACCAGGACCAAGCACAGGCCCCAGGATCCTCAGCCTTCCTATAAATGATCCCAGACTGCCCCATAGTCATTTCCTGGCACACCGGACCTTGGCAGGAACAATTCCAAAGGTTCAGGCCCGCAGACCCTCTCCTGACCTCATCCCAAGCTCCTCACAGCCATGCCCAGGGGCAAGACTACTGAATCAGGCCACACCTTAGAGGCAGGGCCTCTGATGGGTGCCAGCTCATTCCTCCCAGTGCCCCCTAAGGGCCGTGCCCACTGGGCTCTCTGGGGAGACAAAGGGAGCAGCCCTGTGCAGACTGTCCACTCCCATCTCATTCACTAAGCAACAAGCTATCCAAACCTCAATTTTACCATCTAGAGAATGGGGCAGCAATACCAATGTTAAAAGTCACTGGAAAGATTAAATGAGACAGGTATAGAGACTGCTGAGCACCATCCTGGGTACATGGCAGACTCTCAATGAATGAGAGTTTGAATGATTGTCACCAGGATGCAGACTGGCTGCCTTGTGGCGGGAATCAGGCAATGTGGACAGGCTGCTAGTCCTTCCGGGCTCTCTGCCTGTCTGAGTTACATTCAGGTGGCCCAAGCCGACCTGAGCCCCCACTGTTCCACTTTCGGGTAGAGACTCCACCTCGGGCTGGGAGGCCCTGAAGACCCATACCTGGTAGTTGCACTCGGGGTCGAGGCAGTGGTAGTGCTCGCGGTACTGGTAGGCGCAGTGTATGTGGCCGCAGTGCTGACTGCCTGAGAACCTGCAGAGGGAAGGGGGCGTTAGGCCTCTTCCTGGGATCTCGGCCTGAGATGTGCTGCTGGGACCCAGGAGGCAGCTGACCCAGTGGGGATGCTGAGGGGCCAAGGTGGCCAGCTAGGGTGGAGCTACAGAGGCTAGATGATGGGGTGGGCTCTCCAGGCCTGAGGCCAGGGGGAGTGACAGGCCTGCCAGGAATCCCAGGCCCACTGAGCTGCAGGCCGGCCAGCCATCTGCTCTAGGAGTGAGTGCAAGGTGAGGCAAAGGGGTCTTGCACCCCAGGTGGAGAGGAAGAAGCTGGGGCCAGCCCAAAGCCAGAACAGAGACAGATGGGGGAGATGGGGGATGGAGACCATGAAGGCCGGAGCCCCAAGGTGGCCCAATCACCTACCTACAACCTCCTCCCTGCCACCCCCCCAGTCCTAGGGCAAGTGCTGGGAACCTGGTTGGGTCAGTCCCGCAGCTCTGCTGCTGAGATGTTAAAGGGCTCTCCTCTGTCCTGGGCTTTTCCTGATACTTGAAACAGTCCAGAGTTATGAATTTTTAAAGCCCAGCATCTGTCTGGCAGCCCGCAGCAGGGAGCTCGCTCTCCCAGCCAACTCCGCAGCCAGGAGCTCCACCCGTCCTGGCCACTGCCCGCCTCCCAGAAAACCCCTCTCCTCTCAGGCCTCGATCCTGCCAGGATGTGGTTCTCACAGCCCCGAGGGCAGCCGGCTGGGACAACTGTGGGGAAGGTGCACGCTCTGCATGCCTGCTCCCCTCCAGTGGTGACGTGAGGTTGCAGGAGCAAGAGAAACCCCAGTTATAAGGGGGAGAACCACTTGCAAATAAATATTTGAGCTGAAGCTGCCAGAAGGGCCATCTGTCGAGGCACTAATAATAATGATAATAATAATAATAAAGAGAAGATGAATGGAGCAAGGCTGAAAAGACAGAGACAAGGGAGGGAAAGACAGCAAGAGGACAGATGCCAGGACATCGCCCGGCCCCATGCTGCCCGGCCAGGTGCCAGCAATAAGCGGCTATGATTTGGGGGCATCTGCTGAGGCAAAGCGTCTTCACCATCAACCCTGCTTCGCTGAGGATGTAAAGGGCTCGGAGGTCAGGGCCTCACCTGGGCAGCACCCTGGGCTAGGTCAGGGAGGGGCTCCTTGGACAACTGCTGCCCACACCCCTTCCTGTTGCCGACATGGTGGCCTGCACCCCACCCCCAGGCTCCAAGGAGGGCAGGAGCCCAGCCAGCCATGGAGGGAGGAGGGCCCTGCACTCCCCTGTGGCCAGGCCCCTCCTCATCCATGCCTGGGGTACAAGCTGTTTTAAGGGCCCTGTGGCATGACCACCCCAGGTTGGGGGCACTGAGGTGGGTGTAGAGGGTGGGCCCTTGGGGGAGTTTAGTGCGGGAGGAGGAGGCAAGCACCTTGGCGCTAATGGTCAGACAGATGGCTAGTCCAGCAGTCCCCAGGCATTCCTGGCTCCCCCCTACCACCTTCTCTCCACAGTAGGCTCCTCCCCCAGGGGCCTACCTGGCAATATATTTCTGGTAAATGTTTACATCTTCGGTGACAGCTGGTTTATCTGTGGGCAATCCGTTCCTGGCGAGAGACACATAGGGCATAGCCGATTAGCAGACGGGGTGGCCTCATGCCCCAGGAGTGTCTGGCAGGGCCAGCTCTCTGCCCTGGGGCCCTGGCCCTTCTCGCCTTTGCTCTGTTACGTTCTGAGGCACTCGGGTTTGCACTGACAAAGTCCCTGGGTAGAAACCTGGCACAGCTCCAACTAGCCCAACTCTGACAAAGGCAGGGACGTCTTGCACTGGCAGCAGCAGGTCCATGGGCTGGACTAGAGTCCGACTGGGAGGAAGGCCTCAGAGGCCTGGATCTGCCCGCCTTGCACACAGGGAAGATGGAGGCTGCTGGCTGAGGAGAGAGCCAGGCGAGGGGGCAGAGAGCACCAAGCCAGTACGCTGGGCAGTGAAAGCTGCCTTGCCTTCATGCCAGAGGGCACCTGACAGCCCCAGATCTGCTCACCCAATTTACAGTCCTCTGTCCAGGGCCTGGGGGCTCCTGCACTGGTGGAATGCAGGGGAGGGCCACGGGGAAGCGTCTCGCTCAGCACCACACCATCGCTCACTTCACCCCGAGGTGAGGGCAGGAATAGTGTACCCACTCCACCCGGCCTCCTACCTCCTCTTCCTGCCTTGCCCCATGGCCAGGTTTGAACGCAAGAGCCCTGGCCACCAGCATGGACCCCAGGGCCCTGCCCCAGGGTGGGACTTTCTCAGCCATGGCAACAGGCAGAGGACGCTTATCATGGCCAAATGGGGACCAGAGCAGTCCGTGGTGTGTGTGTGCTAGCAAATGAATATGTACATACAAGTCCCTGAGGGTGTGAGGGTGTGTCTGTGAGCGTGTGTGGACTGCAAGATGGATAGCATGTAGGCCCATGAGTGTAAGGATGTAACAATGTAGGAGCATGGTACGCATGCGGGTGTATGAATGATTCTGCAGGTAGAGGAGGATACATGGTGGATAACTGTGTGCACGTTCATGTATGTGCATGCATGTGCATGGGAATCGGCTTGTGTATGAACCCGAGGGCCTAAGCAAATGTGCACACGGTGTGAGTGTATGTCCACAGCATGCACTCCAAGGCCCAGAAGAGGCCTCCTTGTCTATTCCAGTCCCAGGGCAGGGGTGGCAGCGGGGGTGGGGGGCACCTTACTTGACAGTGGAGACGGTCCCCGTGGTGATAGAGTCTGTTTTGGAGAAGGTTGACTTCAGGTACTCAGGAGTGTTGAAGGGCAGGGAGGCGGGTGGCTCAGGCCCAGGCCCAGGAGCGCTGGGCGCGCTGGGTGCACTGGTGAGGGGTGTGGGAGCCAGGCTGGGAGCAGGCGGGACCTTGGCTGGGCCCAGCTTCTGAATGCCCCGGACGTCATACTTGGAGGGGCGCCCCACCTTGCCCGTCTTGAAGGCGATGGCCCCGCCCATGTCAGGGCTTCCCTCCCCCGGCTTAAAGAGGTGCAGGTACTTGACGTTCTCCAGGTCATACTTGGACGGCTTCTTGTAGGTGCTCCCGTTCTGGGGCCGCAGGCTCTCGCCCGTCTTCAGTTTCTGGATGAAGAAATCGTACTTGGAGGCACGGGCCATGAGGCCCTGCATCTGGACGCTGCTGTGGGACGGCAGGGGCAGGATGGTGGCCTTGGTCTCCAGATGGGCTGTACTGCTGGGCAGCCGCAGGCCGGGCACGGGGCCCACCATCTCCTTGCCAGTCCGCTCCTCAGCCTTGGTGCCGTGGGCCGGCCAGGAGAGCTGCTCGCCGGCCTTGAGCTTTCGGATATACTCCTCGTACTTGGAGAAGCGTGCCCGCTTGCTGAGAGCGTCCTCGGAGGGAGGCAGCACGGAGGAGGCGGCTCCCTCCAGGGTGGAGCCCGCGTGCAGCTTCTCGAAGCTGATCTTCCTGGCGAGCTCGTCCCTCGTGTTCTGGTCGTCGTAGCCGAACATGCCAAGGAACTCGGTCATGGTGGAGGCCGCGTAGTCCCGCAGTGAGGAGGCCTCTCCTACAGCGGGGTGGAGAGGGGAGGTCACCTCGGCGAGGGGCATCGGAGAGACAGGACCCCCCCATCGTGAGCCCCTACCCCATGGGGAGGGGGCCCGCATGGGGAGGGGCAGAGCAGGACATGATCTATGGACGTTTGGCTCACTTGTTAGGTTTTACGACTCTTAAATTAATTTGTTTTAAAAAAAAGTAATTAATACTGGGGTAAAATAAAACGAGTTCATCAATGCCAGGAAAATCAATTTCCTAAATGTTCTGGCCGATGGCTTTTCAGTACATTAAACAAAGTTTCATAAACGTCTCCACTCTCTCGCCTTGGCCTAATATGAAAGAGAAGTCATTTTACTGGAAGTAAGGCCAGAACCCAACCTGCCTCCTGGGTGGGGGTGAGAAAACGGAGCGAGGACAGGTAGGGATGCGGGCCGATAGCCAGGAGGGAGCCCTGAGGACTCCGGGAGATGCTCTGGGCTCAGGGACGGGTCTGCTACGCTTGCCTGGAGGATCTTCACTGATCCCCACAAATGGACACATGGGCCCTTGTCCCTGGTAGGAGAAGGGGGTCTCCCAAGACTGCTCCCCAGGAAGCTGAGGGTCCCGGACATGGAGCTGGGCAGAGACAGGGACTAATGAGCTTGCTCACACTCACCGAGGCCACCCACCTCCACACCAAGATTGATGATGTGGAAGAATCCTTCACATCTCCCCACCTTCCTTCAGTTGCTCGTAAGTGGGACCCAGGATGGGCTGGGAGGAGGCTGGCCTGCCGGGCCCAGGGCAAGGGGCCCAAGTATGGTTCACCCATCCTCCCTCACCTGTCTCTACTCAAGGGCACACTGAGATCCCAGAGAGCAGCCCTCCAGCCCCAGTGACACTGGCACACACACATATACATTCACACACACACACACACACAGAGTCAAACCCCACACCCACCTGCCAAGTCAACATCTCAGGATAGTGTTAGGCAAGACCACCCCATTCTCTCTGGGGTGTCCGTACAGAAGCACCTCCTTTGGTGTACAACCTACACTCAGCAGGCGCATGACTCCCCGGCACACACCAGCACTCATTCCTTAATAAACACTAACTGAACACCTACTATGTGCCATGCCCTGAGCCAACACACTTGGGCACACACAGAGCAGCAGGACCCTGGGCTGCACGAAAAAGGAGGGAGTGGCAGCAGCAAGGGTGGGAGCCCAGGGCCCAGCAGGGAAGCAGAGGCAGGGTCTTCTCTGACCCCACCCTGACCTGGCATGGCTGGCGTTCCAGACCTCACCTGGAGGTACCTGATCGGCCAAGCCTGCCCTTGGGTAACTGAGAAACCCAGTGGCATGTGGAAGGAGAGACTCTGAGTTCCTGGGCTGGGGGGGTGCCCGCTATGGTGACTAGGACACTACTGGGGAGGAGAGGGTGTCGAGGGCGTCCACCAGGCACCCAGTGGGCAGTGACTAGAGGAGCCAACACCACTTGCTCCTCTGGGTTAAGGCCAGCATTGAGCCACTATCCTGACCTCTAACTTGCAGGGCTGGGGGCCCGGCTTGGGAGGAGTGGGCGCTGGCGGCCGCCTTCAGTGGCTCAGGGACCAGGGAAAGGGGCTAAAAATAGCTAGAGGCAGCTGAGTCCTCGCTATATATGGCAGAGAAACAGAAGGCTTTAAAGGATAGGCGGCTTAGCGCGGGAGGGGGCCAGGCTGGGGTCCCTGGGCAGCCTGGAGGCCTGCATTCCTGAGCCCCAGGGCCCCAGGAAGGTGGCCTCTGGGCCGAGTCCATGGTGGGCAGCCAGAGCCTCAGCCGCGCTTTCCAGCGCCCAGGGCTGAGCAGGCGTCCCACCCAGCCTCCAGCCAGAGGGGTGAGGCCAGGGCAGGTTCAGGCCCTGCCTCCTACCCTCCCAGCTCTTCACTCCCCTGGAGAGGGAGGGGCAGGCAGCCATGGCCTACTCTGCTCCTCTGGGCATGGGGTGTGGGCAGGGTGCTAACAGACAGCAGCCCTAGTCCCTGTACCTCTCCTCTCCTCCAGCCCAGCACAATCACCTTGTGTCTGGGAACGGCAAGGGCTTTTCCTATCAGAGGAAACTGAAGGTCACACTTTTCCTCATTGATCTTGCAATGTTTGTTAATTACTCTGTCACTGATGTGGCGAAGGATAATTAAACAGCTCTGTTTATATCTTATATGCATAATTATGTGGCTGCGCAGGGCTCCCCGCGCAGGGAGGAGACGCGTCCCTCGCTGCAGGGGGAAGGGGACTGGGGTGTGGGCAGGGGAGGCCCAGGGCACCAGACACAAGCCCAGGAGGGAGGCTGGGGGCTAGAGAAAAGACTCCAGGCCCCAGGGTTCCAGTTCTAGTGGTGACTCCCGAAACCCCAAGCCCTCCCTCTCCTGGAGCAGAAGGCACTCATAGGGCTGCTCTGAGATCTGAGGACAAGGAGGCTCTTGCAAACCCAGGCTCAGCCAGCTCGTGGGAAATAGGAGGTCAGCCAGAGGACCTTGGCTGGGCAGGTGGGTGTAACGTGATACGCTGGCTGGGCCAGGCCAGGCCATCCTCATGGCCCTGTGCCTCATCCACCACTCGGGGCTGAGCGGCCTTGCTTGGGAGAGCCAGCGAAGGAAAAGGCAAGGGGACATGAGATGGCAGTGACAGCTTTGGAAGAACACCAAGGGGAGGTGTGGGAGAACAAAGCTTATCCTAGAGCTTCTCGGAAGCGTCCCTGAGAAATTGTATCTGGAGACAAGTGGCTCAGGTAGTTCATGATGCTGACCACTGCACCCCACACTTACATGCAGGTACTGTGGCCCCCAGCAGGCTCGTCCCTATGCAGGTGTGGTAAGAACAGAGTCATCCATCGGCCACTCATCCATCCATCCACCCACTGTCCATCTATCCATCCATCCACCCACTGTCAGTCCATCCATCTATCCATCCACCATCCATTTCTCCATCTATCCATCCATCCATCCATCGTCTGTCCATCCAGCCATCCACTGTCTGTCCATCTATCCATCCATCCATTGTCTGTCCATCTGTCCATCCATCCAGCCACCCACTGTCCATTCATCCACCCATCTATTCATCCACCCATCCACTCACTGTCCATCCATCCATCTATCCACCCAATGTCCGTCCATCCATCCATCATTTCCTGTTAGGGAGCTCCTAGCCCTGCTCACACCCTTGAGGAAACTACCTTCTCTGTCCCTTCTCTTCTTCCTCTTGGTGGCCTTCATCCACCCTTTCACAGCTAGTCTCCTCCATTCTAGTCACTACCTTGGGCCTGAGCCCCAACCCTTCCGCAGGTGTCCTTGCTGTGTTTGAGTGAGGTGCCAATATTTGGAGCAAGAGTGAGGGATGGATAGTGCTCCCTTCTGGGCCTCTCCAGGGGTTGTGTCCCGTCCCTTCAAAGCCAGCTCCTCACCTGAAGCCTGCTTGGCATTGGGACCACTGTCGTCCTTGGTGGCTGCCCGGTCTGAGTCCTTCTCCTCCAGGACACTGCCGTCCTTGACAGGCTCTTCCCTGTGGTCCTCCTCGTCACTGCAGCCCTGAGGCTGCACCATGTAGACACCCTCAGGAGGCAGCTCCAGGCCCTCACGGGTAATCCGCCCTAGCACAGGGGGAGGTGCTGGCTCCTCACTGTACTCCCCGTTGACCCACTTCTCGATCACCGCCCTCCTCTTGTCTTCTTCGCTGCGGGGGGCCCGGGACACCCCAGACTCAGGCCCACTGTGCTCTTTGTCCCGGGATCGCAGCGGGCTGCCCTCGGTGTGGGAGCTGGCCTCTGCTCCCTTCTCCACCACCACCTGGCGGCTCAGCTTGGCACAGATGGCATTGAGCTTCAGGCCGCCTTTGCGCTTGGCCGCCATTGCCGGCTTGCCTGCAGGCGGGTCGGAGCACCGAGTGCCTTCAGCTGCAAGGGTGGAGGAGGGCAAAAGTCAGAGGATGCAGACCAACAATGCCCACCCCCTGAAAGGCCAGGACCCAAGCTCTGCCCCACACTTCCCCAAGCCAGAGGTCTTTCCATCCAGGTTCCCCTACACTACCCTGAAGCTGTCTGGAGTGTTCGTCTACTACCAGACTTTGAGCTCCAGGAGGCCATGCCTGCACATCATCCTATCCCCAGAGTATGGCACAGAGCCTGGCACACAGTAGGTGCTCCAGGAAATAGTTTGTGAGTGAACAAATGAATGCATGCATGAATGAATGAATGACTCTTCAAACACAAGAGGTACTCTTCTTCCCAGCATCTAGTTCCTGGAAACATTTCTTGTATTGTTTGCGCCAAATAACTCCTCTGAGAGGTGGCAAGCCCCAGTGTAAAGGGGGTGGGTGAGGGCCAGTCTCAAGGGGGTGGGTGAGCCCTAGTATACCTTTAAACCCCGGTATAAAGGCAGCGAGTGAGCCCTCGTACAAAGGGAGTGGGTGAGCCCTGGTGTAAAGGGAATGAGTGAGCCCTGGCACAAAGGGGGCGGGTGGCCCCTGGTATAAAGGGGGTGGGTGAGCCTTGGTATAAAAGGAGGTGGGTGAGCCCTGATATAAAGGAGGTGGGTGAGCCCTGGTATAAAGGAGGTGGGTGAGCCCTGGTATAAAAGGAGGTGGGTGAGCCCTGATACAAAGGGGGTGGATGAGCCCTGGTATAAATGGGGTGGGTATGCCCTGATATAAAGGGGGTGGGTGAGCCCTGGTATAAAGGGGGTGGGTATGCCCTGATATAAAGGGAGGTGGGTGAGCCCTTTGACATACAAGGAGACTGAGGCAGCGACAAGCTCTGGAGGTGGTTGCAGATTAAAGCTGGTAAGGGACAGTGCTGGATGGAGGGTGGCCTGACCCCACCTTGTGGGCTTTCTCCCTCACCCCATGGCCTCCTGGGGAGGAGACGGCCAAGGGCCAGGGGCCAGCCGGTATGGTCTCTTGCCTGACTGCCCAGCAGCACTTGGCTGGCCCCTTTCCCACTGCGCATCTTCTCCCCTTGTGGCTCCCCTGCAGGATAGGCCCCGGGGCTCTCCACCCAACTCCAATCTCCATCTCACTGGAGACACCCAGGATCTCCTTTTCTTCAGCTACCTGGGACCCTCCAGAAAGCTTCCATTTTCTCACTCCCCACCCCTTGTTAGGGTCTTCCTATCCCCTTCCCAGCCCTTCTCTTGGTTTCGTGGCCATGTCCTATTGCCTCACCCTCACCTCAAGCATCAGTCAGAGAGTCCCAGGGCACAGAGCCTCAGCTCCTCCTGGGCTACTAGCCTTGCCCCAGTACCTCACTTGTTCTTGGCCTGGGCCAACTCCTGCAGCCTGGAAAGGCCTAGCCAGCTCTGGAAAGCCCACTTTCTAGCTGAAGGAGCCCAGCTGGAACAGGTTGGGATTCCTTAGCTCCCCAACGGGAAGCCCAGAAGCTGCAGTTTCAGTGCGTAACCCCTGAACGTGACAGTCCAACACAAACAGCCAGAAATGTTCACTGGGCTGCCGAGCGTGCTAGCCAGCCTCCCTCTGGTGGCTCAGCCCAGATGGACAGCTCCCAGGCCCCATCTCCAAGGATGGCACCGCGGGTCCTGGCGGGATACAACAAGACCACCCACCAGTTTGGCACCTGCCACAAAGGCCAACCAGGGTGAACACACACACAAAGTGCCCCCATATGTTCATCTGCACGTCTACCTATCCGTCCATCCATCTGGTGAGCCCCTACTGTGTGCCAGACCCTGTGGCGGAGCTGAGGATGGGCGGGGGCTGCTGCAGATGTGATCCCCAGCTCACACTCACTTTGTGCACAGGGGGCCATACCAAAGCTGGCCCCCAATTGCAAAGCTCCCTATGGCCTGGATCAAGTGCCCCCAACAGAGAACTGGGCAGGTCCGAGTCACCATATAGACCAAAAGGCTCTGCTCCCCAAGTCCACAGTCAGAAGGGGCTTCACTGTAGTGAACCAACCCCCATAAAACCCACAGCGGGCCTGACTTGTACACACACTTGTTCTCTGATGGATACAGTGCCCAGCAGTCCCAGCCAGATCCTAGCCAGGCAGCCAGCACCACTGTGCATAGCCTCACCTGGCCTCGGGGGCCCCAGGTAACTCTAGCCACCCCACCACCCTGTCAGAGAAGGGTCTGTTTGTCCCCCAGCCCTGTGGCCCCACCTTGCCCAAGCCAGTGCCCACTCTCCCCACGCTTCATCCGTCTCCAACTCTGCTGCCTACACCTCCAGTCTCCAAGCACAGATGGGGGAATCCTTCAAGCTCAGCAGTGGGGCTCCTAATCCTACCAGTCACCCAGTCTCTGGGCCAGCCCCAGGCTTGGTGACACCAAATTTCCTCCAACAGGCCCCTGGCCCTACCTCTCACTACTCTTGACCCTGTTGGGGATGGGGAGCAGGCCTCACCTGGTCCCCTTGTCCCCTGCCCTGGATGGGGAAGAAAGGGGGAGGGGCTCTGCACTATTTTTACTGGGAGGGAAGCAGCCAAGTGTGTATGGCAGACGGCAAATGAATCTATAAATATTTATCCCAAGGAAGAGGGCAGCACAAGCTCCCCAGGCTGCACTTGCTGCTGGTGACACCCCCTCTTGGGGCCCCCACCCATCCTGGAGCCTCCCTCACACTCTGGCCCACCCAGCCTGGCTCACCCTCTCTTGATCTCAGCTCTGTGCCTGGCTCAGTCCCTGCCTGGGCCCCTGCCAGCTGCGATGCAGCTGTGCACCCTGGGCCCCCCCAGCCCCCAGGCCCCTTTGCTCCTCACGACTCCCCTTACACCTGCTCTCCAGCTGCCTCTCTGCCCCAGCCCACCTGCCTTCCAGATGTTGCCCTACCTCGCACTCTACTGCTGGTCTCAGGGGTGGAGGTGGGAGAAGGCTGTGTGGGCTGGGCAACGGGGCAGGAGGCAGAAGCAGTGTTTGTGTGTGAGTGGGGCCGTGTGTGAGGCTGGGTGGTGGGTGACGGGCACGCAAGATCTGAGCTTGAAGCTGCCTGCCCGCCCATCTGCCTTTGGCCCACCTGGGGGGCCCTTCTCCCCTGCCTCCCATCAAGGCCCTAGGATCTGCAGACTAACCCCCCCGCCATGTCTGACCCCAGGCTCCTGCCCATGTAAACATTCCCCTGACTTTCTTCCCTAAAATATAAACGCCGTGGCCAAGCCTCAATGGGAGGAAGCCATCCGTCCCCGGCCCTGTCACTGCCCCTTTCATCTCCTTCCCGCCACCAGCCTGCCCGCTGCTCTATTTACACTGGACACTTCCTCTGGGAACAATACTGCCCAGGAGGCAGGCTGGGCCAGAGGGTGGGAAGGCACGGGCACTCCTGTTCGCTTACCAGGGGCGAGGCAAGGGGAGGGGGCAGCTGAGGTGGGCCCAGCCAGGCTGGTACCTGCAGGCAGGTGGTGAGCCCTCTCCACCCCGGGAGCTTTCCTTCCCTGGTGGATCCGCTGGGAGAAAGCCGGGAGGTGGCCCCTCACCGTGGTTCTGAGCCTGGGCTCTAGGGTCCGACAGCCGGAAGCTCATAGCTTGGCCGTGCCAGAACTAACTCTGGGCCCTGGGCAGGTTCTCTCCTCTATACAGTGTGGATGCAGGACAGTAAAGTGAAAGGGTGCCTGCCCAGCACAGGGCCTGGCAAACAGGTACCTGGGAAAAGGCAGCTGAGCGTGGAGGGATACAAGCAGCCAGATGTGGCCCCACATCTAGGTGGGAGATCCCGAGACCAGGACACCTTACCTGGCCTGGAAAAGGTAGGGAGGAAAGAGAGGCTGGAGGGCTGGGGCCTGGGGCAGGGCTTCCCAGGTTCTGACCTTCCCTCCTAGGGCTCTCCTCCCTTCCAGCGCCCGCCCTCCCCCAGGCAGCACTCATCTGAGCTGAGCAGATTCTGATGGGCATGGCGGGTGGGTGGAGGAGGGGCAAGCCTGGACTGCTCAACTTTTGGGGGACTATCTCACTGATGCCTCCTAACAACCCAGTGAGGCAGGTACTGTCATTACCCCATTTTACAGAGAAGGAAACTGATCCTCAGTTGCTCTGACACCCCAGAACCTGGGCCCACCATGGACAAGAGCTCGCCCAGGCGGGGCTCTGCAGGGGTCGGGCTGTCCCCAGCAACACCCTCCCTGAGGCTCCTGGCTGTCGCTAGGAAGTCCCAGCCTGTCCTGCCTGCTCCTTTCCACCCCTGCCCCCTCTCCTCCTCACCACCACTCCCAGCTCCCGTAACACGGAGCCCCCTAAAGTGTTAACTGCGATGGGTAAAATGGTGCAGCAGATTGCTACAATAAATAATTTACTGATATTTATAAATATTCAAATCAGCCGGCTTCAGAAATCAAATGAGGGGAGGGCCTCAGGAGAAGGGGCCCGTGATGGCATGAATCTCATCACTCCTTCCAAAGGCTGAGGAAGGCCAGGGCTCCTGCCAGTGCTGGCGAGAAGAGGGGTTTCTGTAGCCACGCCTGGGCCCCTTGTCCCCTGCCCCCCGGGGGGGAAAGGGTGGGGTGGCTAGAAGAAGGGCTCCCCTGCAGGGCTAGAGCCAAGCCTGTCCCCACAGGGGGCCTGGATTCAAGGCTGCCCTGTGCACATAGCAAGGCGGCTGTGCCCACTGCCTTGGGATCTGTGTCTCTGAGCTGCGTGTCCTGCCCTGGGGCAGGGGAGATGGTCCCAGGGGACCTGGCAGGCCAGCGGGCCCCTCCCCACCCTTTGAGTGATGGTGTTTCGGGCCGGGCTGCCTGTCAGCCACCAGGCTCCCGGTGCTTTATGGGCTCTGCTTGGTGGCTCTGAACTCCCTGGTAGGAAATAAAGTTCTCCCTGTGCGTCCCTTCTAAACATTTCACTCAGTGGAAACGGTGTTTAAGAAAAATGAGGACATATTTCTTCCTAAGGATGCAGTATCCCCTTTGGGCGGCCTAATGCCCACTGTATATCAGGAGGTGGGAGGCAGGGCCAGGAACCAGTCCCCCGAGTGGGGCAGCCCTGCTTGCCCTCTGCCAGGTGGCTTGGGCTGCGGGCACCACTGGGTGCCTGGAGCCACACAGGCAGCGGTAGGCTCTGAGCACTCTGCTGTCCTCTGCCGCCTCCTCTGTGCTGGGGACGTGTTGAGCCTTTTGGGGTGTCCCCTTGGCGAATCCCCATAGTGTCCCCATGCAGCTGGTTGTAACATCCCCATTTCCAGACGAGGAAGCAGAGGCTGGAGAGGTTGGTAACCGCACACAGACACACAGGAGCTGGTGCTGGCACCTGATTCCCACCAGGCTCTGACTTCTAAGTTCATATTCCTAGAACTGCACACACACGCCTCCCCACAGCCTACCACCAGCTGTCCTGGAGTCTCAGGGGTGGCCCAGATGTCAGAGTCGCCACCCTGCCATCCCATAACAACTTGAACTTGACAGGCCACAAGCCCCAGTTTTGGGGTGTGAAGTCTATGTTTATTCAACAAACATTCTATAGCATCTTCTACTGGCCAGGTCCTAAGCTGGGTGCTGAGGATACAATGTGAGCGAGACAGACAAATATGCCTTCACGGACAAGAATGATTTAAACAAGGGAACAGACTAAAAAGTCATCACAAGAGCGATGACTGCCATGAAAAGTACAGGTGCCACAGGAATGGCAAGTCTGGAGGCAGGAGGGTTTCCCAGAGACATATGCTCCTCCTCCCACTCCCCAGAACCCCTTGGCTGCTCCCTGCTCCCTCCCACTCCCACTCCTCCCTACCTTGTAGCCCATCTCCATTTTAACAGTTCCTCCCATCTCCTCTGGCTGTGACCCCCACTTGCCAGCCAGGACTTGTCCCCAGAGAGAGGTGGTCCTTCCCCTCGGGTGCAATACCATTCCCAGCTCGGAACAGGAGGGTCTGAGCTCAGGCAGGGGATGGAGGAGAGGCCTCTGCTCCTGGGGCGCTCAGCCAGGTCCCCCGGTCCTCAATAGCTCCTGGACAGGAGCGTTGGGGGCCAGGCCGTGGGGCCTTTGCTGGCCCCCCTCTGTTTATTTATTTATTATGATTTTTTAGTCCAGTTAAAAGGTTTACTATCCAGACGGGTCTAAGTGGCCTCACTTAGCGTAAGTAACTATAAATCAGAGAAACTGTTAGCATCCACCACACAGGCTGGCCATCAATCTCCCCCAGGTCACAGCCAAACAGGAAGGGGAGAAAAAAAGACTTGCCACCCAGGGGAGATTTAAAACACACACACCGCGAAGACCTACACAGGCTGTGTACAGGCCCGCGTGCGCGCACACGTGCTCAGATCCTCTGTATTTGCACAATTCCATTACGGTCACACGCACACATGCAGAGCGGCCCCTGGAAACCAGGGACATGGCTGGTGGTCATCACAGTAGAACATAAACGCAGCTGCCGCCACTTCCTTTCTGCAGCGATTGTGGGAGACAGAGCCCGAGGGAGGGTGGCCTGGCAGGGCTGGAGCAGGGGGTTCCCGTGGGATCCCAGGCCCAAGCTGGCCCGCTCCAGGCAAGTGGCTCTGGAGGGCTGTGGAGGGGGTCTGCTCTATCCCTCCCCAGCCCCCAGCCCCCAACCCCCAGCCCCCAGGAGACTGAGCTGTTCCCTCTTGTATGCTCTTCGAAGGTAGGCACTTGGCAGGGATATGGAGGTGAGGAAAAGAAGGCAGGAAGACTGGAAGTTGGAACCACTGCCAGGGTGTGCATCATCCCCAAGGCCCAAGATCAAGCCCCAGGTCCACCCTGCTGTGCCTGGGGCTGGGCATACCCACACACAGCACCTGGCTCAAGAAAGGCAGTGTGTCTACTGAAGTGACCAGTGCCTGAACAGAGGCCTGGAGGGTGCTGAGGCTAGGGGGAGTACCCAGCGCCACCCCTGGTGGCCTGGGACACCCCACCCTTTACTCCAGTGGGTGTGACTAGGTGTCCCAGGGACTGGATCTAGGCTCCTGTCTGTCCCTGGAGAGGCCCCAGACCGGACCTAAAAGATCCCACTAGCTGAGCCACACCCGAGACTGGAGGGATGGAGATCACTCCTGTGCCTCCTTGGCCACTCCTGGCATCCCCTCGGGCTCCTCGAGGCAAACTCGAAGGTGGGAGATGCCCGGGCCCACCTCTTCTCCCTCCGTTCCCCCAGAGGCCTCCCCAGCTCACCCGCCCACCACCCGCCTACATCTCCCCATGAACTCTATTTCTCTTTCCTCTCTGAAAACAACTGAGCTGTAAATACTGTTTAACCTTCTCCCCCCTCCCCCCCACCCCCTCCCCTCCGCACTATAAAAACACAAATACGCCATAACTCAGCGCCCGGCCGCCCAGCCTCCAACATGGCCCGCGCCCGGGCCTTTCAGGAAGGTCATTACAAACGACTTTCCGATTCACTGCTCCTGAAATAATTTTGTGTATTAAAACCTGAATCTGCACTTTCTGGGGCCGAAAGCCTCGCTTAATTATGGTGGGTGTCCTTGGGACGGACAGTGATCCTTCACTCGCCAGCCTGCGCTCCAGCCCTCCGCCCGCCAGCCTGCCCCCCTCCCCGGGCCCAATCTGTTTTCAAAGTGTGTCTGTCCTTTATTAAATTGTTTTCTTTTCCACATTATCAGTTGCCATGGAGACCTCATCTCTCGGATTATTTGAATTTCATTATATCTATTGATTTGGGAGCATTTCATCTTTTTTATTGTTTTTCTGTCAATTTTCAAAACGAATAACCATCTAATTTGCGTCAGTGCTGATTATGTTTGTCCCTCAATAGAGGTCGGCAGCTGCGTTGGGGAAACAAATCAATGAAAAACCATCATAAAACTCCCCACTCCAGTCTCCAGGATGTGTGGGTGACATTCCACGCCTGCGAGAGACACACTCAACAGCTCCAACTCTGGCTACCGTGGTGGCGGCTCTGCTCCGCGTCTGCCCCCTTTGGCCTTAATATTGAATTTCTCGATTTGGGGTATTATTAGTGGTGTTTTTATTAGGGCGCGTGCATGTGAGTGTTTGGTGGTGGGCTGGCTGCTTCGTTAATTTGTGGGTGAGGCACAGAAACCCAGGAGGAGGGAAGGGCAGATGGCGTTGGGGTCCAAGGTGGGAAGTAGAGGGAAGAGAGGGAAACCCCAGAGAAGGGGCAGAAAGCCTGGGGGCGCTGGAAAAGGGGGCCCGCAGAAGGGGGACCAAGAGAAGGGGAGGAAAAGAGGGAATTCAAATTGCTTACTTTGTTGGTTTTTTTAAATAATTTATGCAATTTTAAGCATTTATGTATAAATTTTTTAATAAGCCACCCTGGAGCAGGATGGCCATTAACATCCCAACGTCCTTCTGTCCAATAGGCTGGCAGAGAGGATCAATTTCTGAGAGTACTTTCCCTTTTTTATGACATGATAAAATGCTTTTAAAGCAACTTACACAAATATGGAAATTTTTTTTTCTTTTTTTTTCCGTCCCCTCTCCCTTCCCCTAACAGCCTTCTTATCCACCAGGGAGGGGTGTGTGTGTGTGTGTGTGTGTGTGTGTGTGTGTGTGTGTGTACACATGCAACGCACACTCGCGTGTGTACGCACACACACATACTTGTGCTCGCTCGCTCTCCTGCTGGGGAGGGGGGCTGAGGGTGGCTGGCAGGGAGACAGCCCCAGTTCTAACTGGAACTGGCCGCCTGTCCTTCTAACAAGGGCATAAACTTTCATTACCCATGCACGCAGTCAAAGACAATTTAGGGAAACGCGCTGCTCAGAAAAGGAAAACCTCAGCGATTCGCGGCCCAAGCTGCCAGCATCTGGGGGGCTCTCGCCCTCAGTGTGAAGGAACTGGGCCCAGAACCTCTGCCTGACCAGTAAGAGACAGGGGAAGAGGGGATGCATGGCCTTCCCATGGTGCCCTCAGTGGGAGGCCACCAGAGAGGAGAGGCCAGACAGAATTCTCAGCCTGCAGACAGGCCCCTTGGTCTTGCCCTTCACTCCCCGCCACCAGGCGTGGGCTCCTTGAGGGCAAGCACAGGCTTATTTGCTCCTGCAGCTCCAGTCCCTGGTACAGAGCAGATGCCCAGTGCTGTGGGTAGATGGGCAGACAGATGGACTGAATGAAGACAAAGTCAGGTATATGGGCCCAAGGGGTCCCTGCAGAAGCCCCCAGATGCTGGGGGCAAGGTGCCCTCTCCAGGGGTCACACCTCTCTAGGGACAGGTCTGGAGCAGAAGTGCCTCTGGGTACAGAGGATCAGGGATATCAGAGCAAGATAGGAACAAGTCAGGTACCATCGTCCCTAACCCGGCACCCAGACCCTCAAACTCCCTTTGAGACAGCCCAGCCCTTGTAAAGAAAATGGCACGTGGCCTGTCCCCAGATTTAGGGGAACTCTGGCTTCATCTTCCCTTTCAACTCCCCTTCCTGACAGGGAGTCGGAGGAGGTAGGGTGGGCATGGGGGACCCACAGAGTACACCATGCCCAAAGCCCCCCAAAAGCCAAGAAGGATGATCCTGGATTCCAGTAAATGGCATGAAGCCCCTTTGCCCTGCCACTATGAGACAGTGTTCAGCTCAGGTACCTAGACTCCGGCAGTTTCCAAGTAAGACAAGCCCACGTTAGAAACCTGGCTCTACCACTGGGAAGCTGTTTCTTTAAGCAAGCCACTTCTCAGCCCTGGGCCTCAGTTTCCCCATGTGTAAGCAGGTTGTTGAAAGGATGGTGGGGCATCTGGCACAGAACCCGGTAGCACACAGTATGCACTCACTAGACTTGGAGGACCGCAGGCAGGTCCCTTGGGAGCTGGAAGAGGGCTTCCTCCCCAGTCTGAGGTGCAGACACAGTGACCTCAAATGGCCCTGCGGCCTTTGCCCAGGACCTGAGAACTGCCTGGAGCACTGGGCACGCACTATACCTCCCACCCTCACCCAAAAAAGCCCAACTTTCTCCTTGGGCCTTCATCTGACTAGGCCACCCAAGGTCTCCCCACCCATAGGCATTTCTCCTGGCTGGCAGGCCTGTGATACCCCATCATGAGCAGTCTGGGGGGCAGGCCGGAAGGGCCCTCGGCTCCTTGGACCCTTGGCTGCTGCAGTCAGGGAAAGCCTCTGGCAAGGGCAGGCCACCCCGAGCCCTCAGTGGAGACCCAAGGGGAGCAAGACTGCTGCCCACCTTCCTTCTTTTCTGTGCTCAGACACCCCCCCACCCCACCCTTAACTGTCATTAAAATAACAACTTTCTGTTACAATCTAAACATTCCCACATCGCATAAAGGGTTATATTACACCAGAGTCACTCCCGGGCCCGTGTTTGCACAGAGAAGCTCACGGCAGGTCCCCCCTCCTGACGAAGTGACTTATTAAAGTTTAAACAGTAATTAACAGAACAATAAAAATAAAGGGATGTTTGGGGAGTCATAGCGCACACAGGGTTTTTGGCAGTGCCAGCAGTTTTTCAGTGCCCTGCGCTGGCAGCAAAATGTGACCGTGGGAGCCAGCGGGGATGGAGGCCTGGGCCAGGCTGGGCCAGGGAACTCAGACCTACAGGGCAGGAACCAGGGACAGACAGATGGGCGAAAGGGATGGGAGCGCGAGAGGACCGTCAGGGTCAGCAGCCCATCTGTCCAGCTGGGAGCTGGGGTAGCAGGGCTGGCCTGGTGGGAGCAAGAGTTCTGACAGGGCAGGAAACCTGCTCAGCTTGGGGCAAGGGAGGCTGGTGAGGCCAGGAAGGCTGCAATGCCAGCACCTAGCGGGGCCCCAGGCACTTCCGGGAGCCAGGGCCTAGGTCATATCCAGCCAAGGCCGGCATGGACCCGGCTGGGGGAGGTGCTGGGTGCCCGGCACCACGGGCATTACTAGACCCTGCAGTTAATGATTCCCGGCCCTGGGCCCAGCCACTCTGGGCTTCCCTCCAAGTCGGGCAGGCCTTTCTATCCCTGCTCCTGTAGCAGTGCTGGGCAGGGCAGCCCACACTCCAGCACTGTTCTGAAGACCTCTACTCAGCATGAATAAGGACTAGGTGTGGGGAGGGGGGGCCTTCCTCTCTCTGTGTGGGAGAGGGAGACAGGCCACCCACCTCATGCTGGGCCCACCTGAGGGGAGGAAACACTCAGGTAGGCCAGGCTGGGCCTCACTGGGGAAGTGCCTGTCCCCCAAGGTCTCAAGGGAGCTGGGCCTGGAGGACTGCCCTAAGGCCAGAGCACCTGGGGTGAGGAGGCTGGGCCAGTTGTCCTTCTGCCTGTTCCCTTCTCCACATACCCCAAAAGTTTCACCTAGAGGCTCAGGCTCTTGGCTTTAGGGGAAGGCAGAGGTGGATCAGGATGGATCAAGCATCCAACCCTGGGAGTTTGGGGGGCCACCTGGACCAGACTGGCAACTTAGAGCTGGCTCCAGGAGCAGAGCGCTTTATCCTCAAAGCCTTGGGGGCCAAGGAAGAGGGAACAGCAGGAATTCTTGGTGGACACAATGAGCACGTGTGTCAGGGGTGGAGACACAACCATGCCCAGCAGGTAACCGACAGCAGGGTGCTGCTAGGCTGGCGTCTGACGTAGTTCCTGAAGTTCCCTCTCACTCTTCCCTGTCCCAGGCTCCCTGGGCTGAATGCTGTCTGTGCCGAGGACTGCCCTCTGACCTTGTATCCCAGAGCCCACAGCCAGTCTTGCTGCCGTCTGCCCACCTACTCATACTTCCCCTCTACTATAGAATCACAGTTCTCTCTTCCCCACATAGGATTAGTTCCAAAAAGTGATTTTTCAGTACAGTATCACCAAGCTCTGGCTGTCCCATGAGGGCAGAGCAAAGGATGGGCTCAAGGACACCAAGAGAATGTCCCCTGCCTCCTCTGAGCAAAGGAGCCTCGCTCCATGCCCCAGTGTGCCCACCTGCTCAAGCCCCCTTTCTCTGCAACAGCAACTCTGCACCCCGGAGCCTGCCACCAGCAGTCCGGCCCAGTATCAAGCCCAGAGAAAGCCCTGCCAGTCTCTCGGCAAGTTCCCCCACATCACAGCTGCCCAGGCTACCATGAGCAGCCGCGAGCCACGTGTGGAGGTGAGATGCTGGGCTGGGGCCAGAGACTCTCTCTAACCTCGTGTCTCCTGGGATCTGGTTCTTGAGCAGCTGGTGGCACAAAGGGCAGGAACTCTGGCTCTGGCTGAGCTCCATGGCGTCCAGCCATGCCACTGCCTCTTAGCCCCCTTTGGGCATAGCTGGCCAGGGGAACACAGGGCCCAAAGACCTCAGTGCCGCTGGGGTTGCGGGCACTGATGATTTTGCCCTGAGGAAATGGAGAAGAGCCAGCAGCAGTCCTCCTCCTCTTTGGGGTAGGTACTGTGGCCTCCCTCTCCTGTCTCCTCTTCCCAAGATGGATGACTCATGGTGAGGGGAGAGTGGAGGTCGAGGCAGAGAGCTCAAGAGGGGGGCAGGCGATGTTTCCCAAACCTCTAGCTGCTCAAGAGTCAGGCTGGAAGGAGACAGGAGCTCAAACTCCCTCACTGCTGCTGGAGGAGGCGGCATCTGAGTCATCAGCTCCAAAGCCCCAGGGTGGGGTGGGAGGAGGGGGCAGGGGAAGGCTCAGTGGGGTCAGAAGGACTAGCAGAGGGCAAGGCAGAGGGTGTTTGGGTGGCACCGTGCCCCACCTACCTCCTGAGAAGGGCAGGTGGGGACAGAGGCCTTTGAGTGGGTATGCTCAGGTAGGCAAACAGGCTGCTCCTGCTAACCTGCTGTTTCTAGAGCCCTCACCTTCTCCCGTCCGTCCCGGGGGAAGGCAAGGCGCTCTGGCTAGACAGGGAGTTCACAAGGGAGGCTTGCACTCAGGCTCCATACACCTTGTGACGAGGGAGGTGGCCATCAGGGTGAAGCTATCCTAGATTTACACAGAGTTTTAGAACTGGAAGGGAACTAAGGCCCAAGAGGTGGAGAGACTTGTCAAAAGCCCAGGCCGCTCACTCGTCAGGACCAGACACATTCAGGTGGCCGAGTCTCACTTGGGGCACTTTCATGTCCAGCAACTCAAACTGCTGGACATTTGTTTTCTACAGGGGAACTTTGCGCAGCCCCTGGAGACTGCTCCAGGGCCTGTCAGCTCCAAACACCACAGGGTCCCCTGCTGGAGAGGGTTCAAGCTGCACACTGGCCCAACAAGGGCCAGGACACCAAATGGCTTTGAAGCAGTGTTTCTAGGGTGCAAGGCCTGAATGAGGCCCCCAGCTCTCTGATGAAGGAAGTGGAGCCTGGTCCTAGTTGCTTGGGTGACCTACTGCAGAATGGGTAGGAGTGTCTGTGGGTGACCACGTGGGATGCGTGAGCACCTGTGTGCATGGGAGGGTGTGCCCACATCGGAGTGGGGGGCCCTTCCTCTTGCAGGGCCCAAGACCCCAGAATATGTGAGCTGTGCTATGAAGGAGTTAACAGGGCAGTCACAGCTTCCAGATCAGAGGAAGGACTTGGGGCAGAGACACCCAGGACGGGGAAGCACAGTCCCCAAATAGCCCCCAAGTAGCTGCAGGAGAGAAGGTGGGAATGGCAGCAGGTCAGAGGGGCACTGTGGATGACACTGCCACGCCCCCCGCCCTCCCCTCAGCCCATCCCCACAATCTGACATGAGGGGACTAATTTAGGAGTATTTTTAAAATGGTGGTTTAGCAGTTGTCAGCCATCTGGAATAAGGAATTAGAATCGCCTCCCTAATCCTATATTCCGTAAACCTAAAGCTGGCTACATTGTGAGGGAGAGGCAGCAGGTGGGTGGGGGTAGGGGGTCTGTTCAAGAAAGGAGAGCAGCCTGGGGAGGGGCCCCAGCCCAGGCAGCACCTTCGTTGCCCCTCAGCAGGGCCTGGGCCAGGGAGGGGGCTTCGAGCCAGTATCCTCTGTGCCCACTCGGGCTCCTCCGCCCGCTCACACACGCTCACTCCCTGGGCCGCGCCGGCTTGCGCAGGGGCCGTCAGGTAAATTAGATCTGAAAGCTGACAATTTCTGACCATATTTCCTTGATTATTTCAAACAAATGCACAGCAGCCGCTGTAAGGAGATTAAAGTGACATAAACGTCCCGCGTGGGAGGGGGGAGGGCAGAGGATTCAGGTCACCCCCATCCGTCCCCCGCCTGACAGACGCTATATCGCTATCCAATCCAATAAAAAATCCCCCCCTTTTGCTTTAATTAATTTTACAGCTAGCTTGCTTAATTACTTTCAATCAAAATCCTCCTGCCATCGCAAAATTAGAGATGGTTGAGCTCCATTAGCCTAAATTCTTCATTTCCATATAGAAAAGAGGCTGTCTGCAGAGCCAGCCTGGGCCCCTGGCAGGACAGACGCCCGTCTGCCCGCCCGCCCACTGCCAGGCAGCCCATTCCTGGCTTCCTGCTCTACGGCCAGCTTGGGCCACAAGTTTCCCCTCATTCTCCTCCACTGTGACTCCGTAGGCTGACAGGAGTTGAGGTCCAGAAGGGAGACGCTCCTTCTGCCCCCCAACTCTTCCCCGGATCAAGGGAGGGGCTGTGGAGCTGGAGCTATGGGCCAAGTCCAGGAACGGCCAATCTGGGGCTCCTGCTTCCTGACAGAACCTAGGCCTGGTGTTCTGGCCAAACCTGGGCTGATCATTCTCCTGGGCCCTCTGCTTCACCCCTCCTCAGGAAGCACATCTCCCAGAAGCCCAGTAACACTTCCTGCCTTGCATTTGGGCCCTGATCAGTAGAGACCCTTGGCGCTCACATCACCCAGGGTCTCCTCTTGCTCTTCCCTGCTAGAGTCGTTGTTCACTACAGAGTGATTCCAGGGCCAGCTGTCTCGATGGTGCCGACAGGCACTGGGGCAGCTCCCACAGACTCTGGCCCCTAAATGGACCCAAGATCTCCAGGGGGCCCTACATGGGCCTCTCCTTCCCTCCCACAGCCCTGGTTCCCAGCCTACAACAGCTGTTCCTCCACCCCCAGCCTGGGGTCGGGTGGGTGATAGGTCTGGGCTCTGTCCACATCCTGTGCTGCACTGGCTCCCTTCCCCATCCACCTGCCTCTTCCTCATAGCCCCCAACCCCAACTCCAGAAGCTCCACTTCAGGTTTTCCAGGCTACAGCCCCAAGTGTCGCCAGAGGGTCCAGCCCAACCTAGGCTCCTGCTGATTAAGGATCTGCAACAGGATGTAGGGATTATAGTAAAACCTGGCTCCGGATCTACAGGGGCAGTGGGCCAAGTCCTGGTGCTGGGACTCCCCTCCCCTCCCTTTGCGGAACACCCCGTCCCAGCTCAGTGGCCAAGTGAGGGAAGAAGGCTGAGCCTCTTGGCCCTTCAGGGGGTCTTGGCTAGACTCTGGGAAGTGGATGACAAGGAGTGTCATTAAGGGCCCCAGGCCAAGTCTGGCAAGGCAGGGGTGAAGGTGGAGAGGGGGAGTTACGGTTGAAATCTGCCCTCCAGCATTTATGACCGCTCTGGGCCAAGAGGCCAGCCTGGTCCTCCTTTTCTTGGGGAACCAATACAGAGGTTGGTGCCCTGGGCCTGATCCTGGGCAAAGGCTGAGCAAGGTCGGGAAGGAAGCACTCGAAAGACTTGGCTCACTGGGAGCCCTTCTAGGGCAGTGGGACTTACGGCTTCCACAAGGTGTGAGGCCAACTCTGGGTTGGGAGAGGGAGACAAAGGCTGGGAAGCAAAGCAAGCTGGGTCTCAGGGGCCTGTGGTCTGGGCACCAGGGGCCCACAGGCCATGTGAAATGTCCTCACATCTTGCTCTCAGAAGTGAACTCCAAGTCCCCCTGGCTCGGTAGAGTTTATCAAATGTATCCTGAGCACCTCCTAGCACTGCCCATACTGGCCTAGGGCTCAGGGGAGCGTGGTTCCAGGTCTCAGGGAGCCTGAAGTCTAGTGGGGAGACACACCATCACCAGCACGTTTCAAACACTGCTGAGAGCACAAAGCAGAGGCCAACTCTGGGTTCAAGGGGGCTTCCAGCAGTGCACGCCAGGCTGGGCCTCGGAGGCAGCAGGTAGAAGAAGTAAGAAGCTGCGGTTGTGAGCAGATGCATGAGACACACTGCCTCCCTGGCCCAGGCCCCTGGGCTCCTGCTCCTCCTAGAACCTTGCACCCCCTCTGCCTTCTTGTCAATAATTTATCAGCAAAGGGGACCAGGGGGCTGGGTCAAGCAGGAGTATCCCCAGTCCTTGGTGGCACTAACCAACTTCCGGGTCTCTCCCTCCCATCGGGTAGTGCTGAGCCTCAGGCTTTATGCCCCTGACACACCCTGCCTGGCACAGATGGGATGTACTGTGAGAAGGGTGGATGGAGAAGCAAGTTCTGGGTCAGTCACCCAGAGATCAAAAGGGCACAACTGTTGTGGGGTGGCACTTCACCATCCCGCTACCCGTGGCCAGCAAGCACAGCTATCACCCTCAGGCCTTCACCACCTCGGGGGCAGAAACATGCCTCCCTCAACTCTGGGCCTGGCTCCTCCTCGGTCAAGGGTTCCAGCTGAAAGGTCACTTCCTCTGCGAGGCCCTCTGACATCGCATACTATGTTGGGCATTGTTCTCCCCTGCCCTGTCACTGCACCCAGCTTCTTGCCGTTGCACTTCTGTAATAACTCAATTAATGATCCCTCTACCTCATGGACCGCAAGCCTGGCCCAAGAAGTATTTACTAGAGGAATACAGAAAAAGAAGTGCTTCTCAAGTTCACGAGGGGATGCCTGGGCGTGTGGCCTGACCTCTGTACCAAGCCCTGCTGAGTTCCAGGGCCCTTCCTTGTCTGCGAGGGCAGGACTCCCTGGGTGAGATTGAGGCTGAAGCCCCTTCTTGTGGGTCTCTCACTCTCCAGAGCCTCAGGCTCACCTCCAAACGCCCTTCACAGGGCTCTGCCCAGAGAACAAAAGAGGCCCCAGTTGTTCCAACACTTCTCTGCAAGAGGAACAACTGTTGCCGCCTCGTCCCTTTCTGAATAAACCCAGCAACTGTTTGCAGTGAAGTGTGAGTCTCTCCCTCCACCTCTTGTCTCTGTCCCAAAAAGGAGAGAAGGAAATTGAAAAAAAGATGGGGGGAAATCCCACACCAAGCCCCACAATCTCCCTATGCCCGCTAGCAAGTCTGTCTAAAATGTTATTAGCACAAAGAGGACATAGGGACAGCCACCTGCTGTCTCAGACAACTGGGATGGCCACAGCTAAGGGTGAGGCTGTGAGATCAGGACCCAAAAAAAGGAGGTGAGGGATCCAGGAGGGGTGAGTGAGAGAAGGGGCAACAGGAAGGATCAAAGGAAGGGGAGGCCATGGGGGGCGGTGGCACCCCACACTTGAGCCTGCAGCTACAGGAGGGGGTCTGAGGATGAGAAGGAGAGGCTGGAGACCTGCAGAGAATACATCTAGAACCCGAGGGTCCAGGAAGGCTCCTGGAGACCAGGCTGAGTGGGGGAGGGAGGCAGGAGATTTTGTGGGGCAGAGGATACAACTGGGGGGGGGGGCAGTGCGTGAAGAAGCTAAAGAGAAGTTGACTGGGGAAGAGGCAGAGAGGTCTATTAAAAACCTCTCAGTGCATAACAAAATGTCAGGGTTTATAGCTTCATTCTTGGCATTGCCGGGACTGAGAACCCTGCACAGAAATGTCACCGCTTGTCATGTTTAATCACCTGCTGTTTGTTAACACCTTCCCTGCAAGGAGCCTGTCTCAATCTGCCCCTGGGCCCCCAAGGGACCCGGAAACAGAAAACATCCCCATCTTCTCTGGGCTCTCAGCCCTGCCTAGGGGTGAAAAGAGAGGAATTCCACTCCAGATCCATCGGAAGCCCTCCCCAGGTCCCAGAGTGACCCTGACTATCAGGCAGGCCAGCCCCTGGAAGAGGGACCCCACAAGGTCCTAAAGAGGGGTTGTTACTTCCAGCCGGGGATGGCGACTTGGAGTGGCCAAGGCAGGGAGCTCCTGGCTGGCTGCCTCCCTCCTTCTCCTATGTCTGGCTTTCCAGGGCTGCCTGTCCATTCTGTCTACTCCACCCCCATTCCTCAGCCTGGGGGCAAGAGACAAGAGAAAGGAAGGAGGCCCTCTCAGATCCCAGCAGCCTGGAATTCACCAATCTGCCTGCTTGAACAGCAACTGCCACATAACATGCAACATTCAAAGCCACCATCCTTACAGTTACAATTGTGGATCACACCATCTGTGGTTCTGGCTTGGCTCTCTCTCTGAGCATGCTTTCATGGGTTGTTTAGACTAGGAATTCTCAGTCCTACTGCCCCATAATTCCTTCCTCTTGGGTGGGGGGTGGGGTTGGTTGCCACTCAAGTAGCAGAAGTCCACATCTGGCTGGTCCCTACCCCGGAAGGCAGTGTGGTCAACACGGGGAAAGACCCTAGGTCATCCTGCCGATGACATCCAAACAAGACCATCACAAACTCAATTCAGCCCCAAGCTAAAACCCCACACAGGACAGTGGTCTGCAAAGCAGGAGGCTTATCCTGTAGTCTCCAAGGTAACCCCGTTACTTCTAGCAGCAATGAAGGCCAGTGGAGATATGCACCCCTGAGCCAAACTGAACCGATCTCCCTGTGAACCAGGGGGAAATGTCCCAATTCTTCCTTCCAGCAAAGTCTATGCTTACACAGAAACATATCTGACAAACATGCACCTTGAACTTGTCTCCTAGAAGCATGTCTGTTCATTTAGACTTTCTTCCTGAGGTGCCCTGCTTCCAGTCCACTCACTTCCATTTCACCAGGGACAAATCAGAATGTTTTCAACTCCCCTGCAGCCCTCACCTGCACAAATATGGACTGCCTCTTTCTCAGGAGCTAGGCAGTAATGGATGCCTTCAGAGGAGGCTTTCCTCCAAAAAGCTCAAAATGCATTTGCATCAACAATCTCGTTTTATTTTGTAAGGAGGGCCCAGGGATGGCGTCCATGTATTACAGATGGGACGCTTGAGGCCCAGAGATGTGTGCATCCTCCACCCAACTCTGCCATTTGGAATGATGCTCAGAGAAGCCCGCTTTCCCATGGGAGGGAAGCCCCACTCAGTGTCTGTCTCCCAGCATTTGGGAAAAAACCCTTCAGTAGTATCTTCGGGCCTCTTGTTTTCCCACCTGTGAAACTGGGCAACTCCCTCTGTCCTTCTCCTAGGGGACTGAGGAGGAGAAGGAAGATGTCAGATGTGGCGTGCTGGGAATCTCTCGGAAGGAAAGCACTAGGTAAACACATAGGGTGGGTGTCAGCATGATTCTGCACGTTTTACCACCATCCTTACAAAGCACAGTTCTGATGTTCTTATACATGGGTAGGGTATTCCACTTTAAGGTGGTGGGGATCTGCAGCTGCCAGTCCTTTTCTCAGCCAGTCAGAGGTCTTCAGGCATGCCTGGGGAGGTGAGAGTGCCCACCCCCTCCAGATCCCACACACCAAGCTAACGAAGGCAGCCTGTGGAGCATAGTCTTGGTTTGGTACGCATGGTTTTAGTTGGAACCAGTTGTTAGTAACCCAAGGTGGCACACTGGTTAAGCGTGCAGCTGCTAACCAAAATGTCAGCAGTTCGAACCCACCAGCTGCTCCACGGGAAAAAGATATGGCAGTGTGTTTCCGTAAAGATTTACAGCCTTGGAAACCCTATGGGGCAGTTCTACTCTGAGTTGGAATGGACTTGACGGCAATGGGTTTGGTTTTTTTGGTGAGTAACCCACCCTGGACAGAGACATATCCTAGTACATATAGTCCTCCCTGCTTCCAGTCCACTCAACTAGCACCCACCCCCCGAGGCCACCTCCTGCCTCCAAACAGGGCTGACCAACTGCTCTGGTTTGCCGGGGACTGAGGGCATTCGTGGGACACGTGACTTTCCGTATTGAAACTGGACAGTCTTGGGCAAACCGGGACAGCTGGCCACCTTCCTGTGAGGTTGCAACATCATTCACTACATGGTTCCCCAGTGACTAGTGACTAGCTTATGCCTCAGGTGCCAAAAGAAGTGCTGCTCTCACCTGGAAGAACTGACCTGGGTGGACACAGCCTTCTAGTGCTCACAGGAGTGCAGACTCTAGCCTAGCCCATCTTTGATCCTGAGAAGCTAGCCCCTTCACTGAGAAGGACGGCGAGCACCCAGAGAGGGTCCTCCCAACTCAGCAGGCATCAATAAGCCCCACAGGAACCTGGGGAGTGGGGCCTGGGACTGAGGTTCGGGGGAGCTCCTGGGGGGCTGTGCCTGTCCTAGAACTGTTTGGCCTGAGACACTTGGATTTTATCAGATGAGCTTGGTGTACCAGCCAGGCCCCCTCGTATAATCCTTTCACTAATTTACTATTAGATGGGAAATTACTCCTCACCCAGGAATATAAGTTTTCATCTTATTTTAAGTTAGACTCTTAAAGCAATTACCGAGGCATCTGGCGATGACTTCACCGCTGCGGCGGGCGCTGAGGGAAGAGGGGCAGCCCTCAAGCGCGCAGACCCCTGGCTCCGGGCCCCTGAGGAGAGGCCAGGCAGAATGGGGAGCCCCAGAACACCTGCCTTGGGTCCTGGGAGGGAAGTGGGGGGCATGCTGTTATCTCTGATATTTGCTGTTTGTGGAAAAACTCCTTTCCAGCACCACCTGCCCCATGAACCCACTGGTGACAGTTGCTGAAAAGCCTCAGCAGCTGGTGTCAAGGGAGCATTTTCTATTTTTAATTATTTGATCGGAATATTAACTCATCTAGGCCCTTTCCCAAGACATGCTTCCCAGCCAGAGGGTTTCCCCCATCTCCCATACCTTCCTCTCTCTCTCCCTCTCCATTCAGAAATCAACTTTGAAATGAATGACTGGAGACACAGACCTTCGTGAGTTTGCTTGGGACCACATCATGGAAGAGAGAAAGAAGGCAGGCTCCTTGCTGACCCACGGGAGCCCCTTAGAGCAGATCTCCCTCTCTTGCTTGTCTCTCTAAACCACTGACCCTAGGCCCCAGGGCCAGAGAGGCTGGATCAAGAAGGCAAAGGCACCATGCCTATCTTGCCCCCACTTTTCCTGGCTAAGGGGGGACTTCAGCCTGGCCCTCTTGCCTCAGCTGGCCCCACTCACTCAGTCTGCTCACTCCCGAACTTGAAGGGCAGAGCAGATGGGCTGGGGCACCCCTACAGCATCCAGCAAAGGGAGGAAGAGAGCCCTGGAGGGAAGCACGTGCTCCCAGGTTCAGAGGGGCTGGGCCCCAGGGCCTGGCTTTCCTTTGAGCTTGCATTTAGGAGAGTGGAAGGGATGGAGTGTCCCTATGGAGCCCCTACAAGCATCCATCAGCTCCTCCTGCATGGAAGCAACTGGCTGTTCCACGAATGTGAAAGTCACACAGCCCAGCTGAGCCAAAGTGTCACTTGAACTTGGGACAGATCATACTGCTGGAAAGAGGCTGCTGGGGACAAACCCCTCTGCCCCTTCCCAGGAAGGGCCCTACTCTCTGCCTCCTCTCCCAGTGCCCTGGGCCTGCTGCTGGGCTCTTCCTTCTCAAGGTGACCGAGCCGTCCACACCATGAATATTTACTCACCAGACTGGCCCTGTTAGCAGCACTCACCACAAATATGCTTTCTGATAAAGTTGGCAGAAAAAATTTCTAGAGTGCAAAACAATATCAGAAGCCATCTCCCACCAACTCTGAGTGCCGGTGAGGTGGGGCCTGGAAACAGGTCCCACAGCCAGTGAGGGGTGGGGGATGTCCTGGAGGAAGCTTTCTCACTCCCATGTCCCTCCTTCCTGTGGTACCTCCCAACGGGAAGCCTGTTGCCAAGGGGACCAAGGGGCCAGAACGGGACTCAGTGGGTTCGAAGCTGAGCACTGGGTCTTGGCCCCGAAAGGGCTCAGTCAGAGGTGGGGAGTGGGGTGCTGGCCTCTGCTTGTCACCAGCCCCCAGCTCTCTGTGGCCTCTGGAGGACAAGGAAGAGCCAGGCAGCCCCTTCCCCTGCTTCTCTCGGGTCTGTCTCACCTCACTGAACCCTCTTCCCACCCGCCCATCCTCCCTCTACGCACATGGGCTTTAATGTTTTTATTACCTGTTTGACTCGCTGCCTTATTGCTTCTCCCCTTAATGGGGCCGTAACCGTGGAAACGAGGAATAAACGGCCACCAGAAAATGAGATGATTAAACAGGTCACCCTGGCAAAACAAACTCATTGCAAAGAACCTCTGGGGGTGGGGACGGAAGGCTCCCCTCCCCCTACCCATGGCCAGAAGGCTTGGGCCAGGTCGGAGACCATGCTTCCCTCTCCCTAGAAGAAATGGGGCAGATGCAGCAAGGCGCCCCCTGCTGGGCAGTGCAACACTTTGTCCATCCCTCTCTGAGGCTCCCCTCTCTGAGGTAGCCTTCCTGGCTTGCTGGGTCCTTGGGCTCTTGCACTGAGTGTGTGGCAGGGAGGGATGTACTGGCCAAGCAGGAGATAAAGATCATAGCCAAGGAGAAGATGCACTTCCCAGTGCAATGAAGCTCCAGATTCTCTCTTTCCTGGCATTCTGGATGCCTCCTGCTTTCTCACCATGCAAGAGTCCCCTGACCTAATGCATTGTCTGGCTCCTACATCTGTCACCTAGTCTCTGCAGCTCATTCCCTCCCGGGGGACCCTTTGGTTCATGGAGAAAGCCGTAAAAGGTCAACGCAGGCCAAAACTCAACTCAGGAAGGTTTCTCTGGGATTACCTGGTCTGCTGGAGCCACAAATTGTCCCCCGCACCCCCACCAGGCAGTGCCCTGACCTCAGCCAAGGAGGCAGCTAGAGAGGGCCCTGCTGGCTTTAAGAAGGGGTCTCAGCAGTCCATAGCCTAGGCCACTGGCAGAACCTACAGGATCAGACGGGTGAGAAGAGAACCCAGGAGGCGGCCTATGAGAAGACCCCACAGCCAGCTCAGGAGCAGCCCAAACACCACACCATGGGCAGAGGTCGAAGCCCTGGCAATCTGGGTGGGTTCTCAGCATGAGCCCACCCCTCTCCTTTCTGGTCTCACTTCCTGTGCTAGGTCTATCTAGCTGGAGGGTCCCTGGAACTGGGGAGCAGGAACTAGAGAGGACAGACACACTGAGGTATGGTTTGCCTGGGGAGAGGGGGCACAGGAAGGGGAGATAGCAGTGGGCAAGGGAGGATGTAGCAGAGTCCCAGACCACCCACCAGCTACTGCCCCCCTGACCCTACCAGGCAGCAGACTGCAGGGTCAGGTCTGACCTTATATCTTAGACCCTCCTAGCCCCAAGCCATGGTTCCAGAAGCTGATGGCGGGGCCCCCATCCAACCATACAACTCCTCTCTTTATCCTTCTACACCCTTGCCCTCTTCAGGTCATCCTAATCCCAGCCCCATTCCTTCCTATAAACCAGCTCTAGAAAGCTCTTGAGGAGCTAAGACCCAGGTCCTAAGGGAATCACCCAACATTTCCTGCTTTCCTCCTTCTTCTCCCACCCAGAAGCAGGGGAAGCACTTGGGGAAGAGGGACGTCAACCAATCAATTCCGCCAGTTACAATCGGACAGCCGAGACCCAGCCCTGTACCAAGCACTGGGAGGAGATGTCAAAACAGCAGTAAGGCCTAATGGTCACCATTATGTGAGCAGCAGTTGCAGAGGAAAACCAGGCCCCTGGCTTGGGCCTCCTCGGAGCCACGGCACACAGAGTCTGAGAGCTGCCCTTGCACACCAGTGTCACGGGGATAACCAGATGCTCACAGCAGCAGGCCTCCAGCCAGCCTCTTATCTCTTATCTCCTTCCAGGGCCAACCGGGTGTGAGGCTGGGGAGGTGGGGGGCAGGGCAAGAAAGGTAGGCAGGAAGGGCCTAGCTTCACAGAGCTGAATGGCCTGGACAAAAAAAGGGCAGCAAACTCTGGATCCCCAGTGGCTCTCAGAGTGGGCAAGGGGTGCAAGGCAAAGAAAGAGGCTGATAGAAGCCTCGAAGGATGAGGTGGGGGGCGGTGGAAGTGCCTTCTGTCTGCCTGTCTCCATCTGTCCCAATGCCTCCCATCCTTTCAAGTCCAAATGCCACTCCTTCCCAATGCTCCTTGCACCCTCCATTGGGTGCTATGGAGAAGTGAGTCTCTGCGCCCTTCCCCTAGGCAGGCCTTGCAAACTTGGGGAGAACTGCATCTCCTGTAGCAGGTCCTCCCCAAATGCTCACTAGACTGTGGGCCTCACTACCTGCATAGAGTCTCTTCTGAACAGGGAATGGTATGTCCTCAGGGGTGTGAGGATGCTATTCCATCCCACGGCCAGGTGGCCAGAGGGGTACATGCTGGACCTCCAAGTTGCCCCCTTTCAGAATCAATGCAGGTGAAGCCATCCGCTCTTCCCTGTTCACTGGGGCCACTGGCCCTCTTCCTCCTTCCTAGCTCCCTCCTGCTCCTGCTGTACCCTGGCCCAGCTACCCTGGAACAGCTGCTGCTCGCCTTGGGGACCCACAGGCGGTAATTACTACAGAGCCACTTCCTTCCTTGTCTGAAGATGAGGAGAAGGAGGAGAAGGGAAAGGAGCTGGAGGAGGAGGCAGTGACAGCAACCAGGGCAGCAAGGTGTAAAAGCCAGTTCAGGGAGGGCAGAAAGAGGAGGCAGTGGAGCAGCCAGGGCAGTTCAGGGCAGTTTCCAACACCAGGCCTGGGGGCCAGGGAGAAATGGCCTGATCCCTCCAGGAATAGTGGGTGGCCAGAGGAGGCTGATGGGGGCGGGGCATCACTAATTGGCAGGGTCCAGTGGGAGGAGGAGGCGGGGCCAAGAGCTTCTGAGCCCCACTCAATTCCCTGCCCAGACTGCAGGCAGGGACTTCAGCCTGGGGTAGCAGCTTTAATGAGAAGATACTGCTGCCATGACTCAGTCCTCCAAAGGTGCCTCTGTTTATTTTATTTTTCCATTGTGAAAACCCAGTTGTGATTTAGCCAGATTCCCTGGCTGTTAGGGGGGTGGGTGAGGATGAGGGCTGGGAGAGGGATCTAGTATCAGCCCCCCCCCAGCGCCCTTCTTGGAGAGGAAGGTTAAGGGATTCCCCTAGCTGGGTCTACCAGAAAAAAAGGGCCCGGGTGGGGTGCCTGTAAGGATCCTTCCGAACCTATTTTATCCTGAGTTTTGCTCTGATGACTTACGCCTAGTACTAGGGCTGGTTCAAGGGGACTTGTCCCAGTCCAGAGCTGCCTGTTTTCGGATGCTTGATATTGAATTGAAGGTCCCAAATGATCTACTTCTTGCCTCATCCACTCAACATTTTTCCCCAAGATCGCCCAAGTCCTCCTGATAAAATCAAGTTGGGAGTTGGAGAACAAGAGACTAGAGGTCATCCGATGCTTGGGTCCCTCAAAACTTCACTGCCAGTGCTCCTCAAGCCTCTGTTCAAATGGTACCAGGAAACTCACCACTTCCAAGACAGCCCAGTCTGTCCTTGGCTCTGCCTGCTCCCTCCTGCCAAGATGGCACCAACGTACCCACCCCCTGCAGCAGACTGGCAGAACTGGTGCCGACCGGCCCCACCTAAGACTAGTTGAGTGGGTGCATCTGGCCAAGGAAAGGCTCTAGGAAGGAAAACCAAGGGCAACCTGCTCTATCCCAAACACGGCCTGGAATCTTTCCTCCAGACACAGCACATGAAGTTCCCACTCCCTGGTACATGCTGGGTCTAAGGCATAACCAGAGCTAGCAGGGCTCCTAGAAGTCTCCACTCCTGGCAAGGCCCTGGCCTTGAGCTGGGGCCTACGGAAGCTCTGTGAGCCTGGAGGCAGCTGATACCCAGGGCGGCAGGGGCATGCCCAGTGCCAGACGGCAGCCTCCAGCCAGAAGCCTGAGCAGTGCACAGTGGGGCAGGGTTGGAGAGGCTAAGGTCTTTGCTCCCTGGGGTCAGACACCACCTGTAAGAAGTCTGCAGCCTTCCTTCTCCTACCTTGAGACTCTGTGCCCTCAAAGCACATGGCTACTAGGAAATTCCACTCTAAGAACAAGGATAATAAGCCAACCTAGTTCAGCTCCCTTGACCCACTCCCATAGCAGGAGCTTGGGCCAGGGTAGTCTATATGCAATACAAGGGGGGTCCCAGCCTAGAGTCCCTGCAGAGCTCATCCCAGGGACAAAAAAGTAGGCCTGGCGCCACAAGGAATGGGCATCAATTCCTCCCACCGCCTCACCTCAACAGCACGATGCGACAGCAGTGCCAAGCAGGGCAGGGCCACCCTTCACTGCTGCCCCTGCAGCCTGTGGCATTCCTTTTGAACTCTGCTCTCTTGCCTACTTGGCCTTTGACCTTGCTGAAGCCTTTTAGATCCTCTAGGCCACAGCTCTAGTCCTGGACAGTTCCTCCCTTTCCTCTCAGTTCTCCCTAAGGAGAGAAGGGTACCTACAACCAGATTTCTGAGACTCAAGGGCAAGTTCCTGCTCCCAGCTCTATTGCTTTTTTCACAGTCATTTTTCACCATGGCTTCCAGGGCCTGGGAATCAGCCTGGTAGGGGTCTAATCCTGGGGAACTTCCCAACTGCAAGATGGATTTACCTGTGTCTGAAAGCTTCCTTCTTCACCCCCTCCCTGCTCCCAGCTCCCTCCCCCAGGGAAATCACTCTAAAAGGGCCTAATGGAACCATGTCCTCTTCTCTTCCTCTCTCTCCTCCCTCCCTCCTTCTCTCTCTCACTTTTTTTTTTTATTAGCATTTGTGGAATTTATTCCCAAACTCTCCTAATCTTCCGTACACAACCATTTGATTTGCATAACCCAACCCCCTCTCATAAAAACTGGCTGCTAGTTTAATTAAAAAATGTAAATTTGCTGTCATCTCGGGGCCTGGTGAATTAGGACGACATCGGCATTTTTTATTGCTAAAGACGTCCAGATTGATCCAGCCCTTGGCTGAACTATGGTGGGGGAACAGGGGTCCACATGGCCCCTGAGGGTCTTGAGGTCCTGACGTGCCCTCCCGAGAAGACATGGTTCTCCCACCACTGAATTACTTATGGCTGAGTGCTTCCCTATCTAGACGTGTCCAAAGCAATTTAACTTGTAATCCAGTGCTTGTTGGGTCCCTGGTGCCAGCAACCCTTTGGGGCCTGCATCTCTAGCCTTGTACGGTGCTGGAGAGGCCTACTTCTGAAGCTGCCCAAGGTGTCCCCAAAGGAAGAGAGACCTACACTGCACCAGCAATGACGCCTGGCCAGAGAGGAGGCCCTGGCCCTGCCTGTGTCCAGGAGTGTGTTGAGGTTGAGCTCCTGGCTTCTGAAGACGAGCATCAAGTCAGCCCGGAGGTGGGCTCAGAGTGGATCTGCGAGTTCTCAGCTGCTTTTTTTCTTGTGAAGAAGGAAAAAAGTGCTTTTCTTTTGAAGTTTTGAAATTAAGTGAAACTTGCAAGTTCAAAGAACAGGCTGAGATGCTATCACCAGATGACTCCTCCAGGAAAAGTCAGAACTGTGACACCCTGGACCTCCCCTCACTGAGCGGCCAGAGTCCAGGCCTGGGAGGGACCAGCTGACCTCAGCGGCCTTTCTAACTTCTAGGAAAAGTTTTCAGAACTGTCCCTGGAGTGCCAGAAGTCAGGCTCCCCAAGGCCCAGGAGAGATGCCACAAGAGGTTCTGTCACCACTTCCTGCCAGGACTGGGAGTCCTTCCTGCAGTCGGGACACCCCCCACAAAGGCTCTGGAGTCATGCCCCCACAGCACACTGGGAGGGACTAGATGGAGTAGGGCGGGAGGATGGAGCCAACTTGGCACCTCCGGATGTCAGCAGGAAGATGAGGAGGGCCTTCCTTCCAGCTGAGTAATTCCTGGGACCCATGTGCCCGCCCCGAAAGCAGAGGCTTGCCCAGCCCAGGTGAGGGGCGGTGCGTTACCGCCCCAGCTCATCTCTAAGGTCTGGTTTTTGGCTGGGATGGGTGGGGTGAAGAAAGGGGGTGGGGCCTGAGAGGGAGGTGATGAGGTACCTGATTAGAGGTGGGAGTGGGCTGGTTCTCTGTAGGAATGGAGGGCAGGGAGGGGCAGGGTGGCAGCAGTGGCCTTGGACACCTTCATCACTGCCCAGCAGGTGGTGTCACACCCTTCCTGGGCACAGGGATCCTGAGGCATCTCCATATCCAATTAGCCAAGATCACACCTGGTTAGGCACAGTCTTAAAACTCTATGAACTATCCCTGCCCACCGAGAAACAGTTTTTAATTCTCCTGGAATCTAGATTTTGGGGTCCATGGAGTTGAGATGACCCACCCAGGCTATTGCCCTGAGGTGACTGTTTGAACTGACTGGTCTCCTAAAAGTCACCTTTATGTCTAACAATAGTCTTGCTAATTAGGAAAGACTATCTGCCCTGGGCATTATGCTCTTTTGAAGAATCCAGTCAGTTTTGGGAAACAGAAACTCCAGGGTTGGACTAGAAGCTGTGTTTTAGGATAAATTGTTGTTACGAAAACATCGTTCTGGCCCCGCTTCCACCTTCCACCGCAGTGTTGATAAGATGGGGTATAAGAATCTTTCAAAGTTCTTTTCTCTTTGGAACATTTCTGATTCCCTAGTTGACATGTTGGAGCTCTGGTTGCACAGTGGTTAAAAGCTCGGCTGCTAACAAAAAGGTTGGCAGTTTGAATCCACCAGCTGCTCCTTGGAAACTCTATGGGGCAGTTCTGCTCTGTCCTATAGAGTGGCTATGAGTTATAATTGGCTCGACAGCAGTGGGTAGTTGACATGTTACCCTGATTTACAAATCATATATTCAATAAACTTCAATCAAATTCTATTATTGACTTAATATGAGTTTTGTTTTAACACTACTAACACACCCTTTCCTATGGCCTGCCACCATAACACCTACTCTGGGCCCCCCAGTGCTGCCTTCTGCCTACTCCCCTTTGACCTCAGAAGGTCAGAGGTCAGTTCATGGATCCCAACATGGTTGTCCCAAGGACCGACACCATGAACTTGCACCTATTACAAACAACAACTCTAACAGCCACTGGCACTACCCATGTTATAAATGAAGCAGAAGGGTTCAGAGGTCAGTCTCAGCGGATGATCTGTTTATTACTTTTTTTTTTTTTTTTAAATTTAGGAAGAAGATGGTGGCTTTTGACAGCCCAAGATCTAAGGGCCCTGGTTAAAATTTGGTTTCAACAGAGGGGCAATGGTAAGCATAAAAAGCTTAAAATAAACTTCACTCTGGGCTCAGGATGGAACCCCAGATGGGAAGAGAAGAGAAACATTGAGTAAAATCAGATTGAAACCAATAAAACACCAAAACCTCAGGATCAACTCTGCCCCAGGCCAGTGCCATGCCATCCAAAGCCCTAGCCGAGGTGCCCCAAACCTAGACACTTACATTTAATAGTTTGTCTGGTCCACCCCCTCTCAGGGTGGGGGCTGAAAAGGGGAACAGGGGAGAGAGTCCTGGGCCCCTCACTTTGAACTGATAACAGCCGCCTCATCCCACAGACTCTCAGGTGAAAAATACTCATTAGCCATAATAAGCAGCTTGATCATCCGACACAGTCTTGTCCCAAATAAATTAAATTCCTTTACCTTGAGACAGTCGCCCCGAAACCAGACTAACCACCTTTCCCAACAGGACGCTGCTTTCAAAAACTAAACCACCCCCCACTAAAAAAATAACACACACCCGATAGCCAGACATAGAGAGACCTTGCAGGGGGAAAAACACACACATACACACACACACACACAAAACACGGAGCTACACAAAAAAACACGGAGCACAAAAACCCCCACCAAAACCCCCTAACTCCTCTCTCTGGGTGCCCCCCAGGTCCCTCCCCCCTTGCTTCTTTCATAATGACAAGCATCAAATTAGTCACAGCCGGTAAGCAAGTACCAAATAATAACAATCGTATCATCCGAAATCTTGCGATCCAGAAACGAGGGCGAGCACAGGCAGCCAGCCCCCGACCCTCCCCAGGCCGCCCCCACCCGGGCTCAGCTGCCACCTCATTGGGCTAAAAATAAGAACTTCCGTCCAAGAACCGAAAGAAAAGTGAAAGAGGTTCCCGGGCTTCCCACCGGCCGGTACCTGTGCCGAGATCCATTCTCTTTTTGGTCCCAAACTCTTCGAGGAACGCCCAAAAAAGAAAAATAGGAAAGAAAAAGAAAATCGGTTTAGTGGCTCGAGGTGTCCCTCTAGTCCCCCCCATCCCATCCCCCCCTCCGGACTCGCCTCCCCCAGCGATCGCAAGACGAACAGACCCCCGGAGCCCGGGGGATCAAGAAGGGCCCAGGAGGGAGCCGGCGAGCAAGGGAGAGCGAGAAAGTTTCTTTCCTCTCGCTCGCTTGCTCGCTTGCTCGCTTGCTCGCGCGCCCCGGCTTTGCACACGGAGTCGCTCCACCGTGCTCGCGAGTTTATTAAACTAAAAGAGAAACTATTTATAGACGCGGCCTTCCTGGGGGGCCCGGCCGGGCACTGGGGGCCGGGGACGCCCGCCCGGCCGACCTCCCCGCGCCCCGCACCCCGCTGGCCCGGGGCCCCAGCGGCCCCCCGGCTCCCCCCGCCCCGCGCCCGGTACTCACCATAGTCGGAGAGTCGAAAGCCGAATTCACTTAAATAATCAACTTTCATAATACTTAATTAATGCCTAATTGCAACTGATTACTCCCCGAATAACAAGTTGTTTTAAAACCCTGATGTCATTGCTCCTGACGGTAACACTCAGGGTAACAGTTTGGCGGAGGGGGGGGCGGGAGCGGCCGGGGGCGCTGCCAGGCGCCGAGGTGATTGGCAGGGCGGCCGACACCGCCTTCTCGGGCCGGACCGCGCTGCTGCCGGCAGGTGAAGGAGCAGAGCCGCCCCCCCGCCGCGCGCCCGCCGCCGCCGCCCCGCGCGCCGCCCGCCCGCCGAGCTGGGATGTTGGAGTGAATGGGCTCGAGCTCGGGCGCGCCGGCGCGCGCCCGCCCCGAGCCTCACACGCGCGCGCACCCGCCTCACACGCCCTCCTTCCCTCGAGCGCGCGCGCCCTCATCGCACCAGCTCCTGTGGCCGCCCTATCAGGGCCGCGCGCTGGCCTTACTGGCCCAGTGCTTTCCCAGAACTCCGTCTCCGGGAGGACGGGGCGGGCCTCCGCGCGCTGAGCCGGTGTGAGGAAGGGGTGTGAAGAAAGCCTGCCTGAGCAGGGGTCCCGGAGCCGGGGCGCGCGCACCCACGCCAACCCTCAGGACGCCGGGCGCGCGCTCGCACGCTCGCCTCTGCCGCTCAGGACCCCCGCGGCGCGCCCCCTCCCCTGGCCGCGCAAACTTTCCCGCGCTGGCGCTCCGGGCCGCCGCGGTCGCGCCCACCTCCAGCGTGCAGCCGGTGCACTGCCGGACCTGGTTCGCTTACCCGGGACTCGCGGCTATTGGGGCTTCAAAGGGGTTTTGTTTCCCCCATGCCCTGAGTTTCCTCGTTGTTGTTGTTCTGTTTTATTTCGAAGAAGAAAAGCCTCCCAGGCGGCGCGGCTGAGTGTGTCGGTACACACGCAAGTCAGCTCGCTCCCCCGCACTCCCGGCCGAGGGGGCGCGGACGCGGCGGCCGCCTTGGATGGGTTTTGCCTTAAATGGACCCCGGCACCCTGTGGGCTTGCTCGCCTGGGCGCCCTCTCCACCGGCGGGACTGGGGCCGGTGCCCCCCAGGACCCCACGAAGGGGGTGCGTCCCCCTTCGCCCCCCGCACCGGCATACTCTCTGGGCCTTTCCCCTCCTCCTCCTGCCTCGCGGTTCAGCCACCAGCCAGGCGCTGAGGCGAGGATGGAAACACATTTTTCTGCTGCCCTCACCCAGCCCGGGCAGCCTTACCTGGGAGCATCCCCATCCCAGAACCACGGCATCACCTGGGCCTCCTTCCTGCCCTCTTCCTTCTCGCCTCTACCTTTGCCCGGGTACCACGAAGGGCCTCGGCAGACAGAGCACGGGCACCCTTCAACCAAACGTGCCAGCGTCCTGCCACCTGTCCCCCTGGCCCGGGGGTCAGGCCCTGTACCCCGTTGGACATCGGACCTCATTTCCCATCTCTCCCAGCTCATTACTGGACCAGGAACTTTGTCCTCTCCTTGCTCCTCTTCCCCAGAGAAAGCCGTTTGGTGGGTCTCGCTGCCATGGTCCCTACACAGTCCCAGAAGTCCCTGCTCTAGCCATATATGCTGAGAAGCCTTAAGTTCTAGTGACCCAATTTACCCTGGGGTCTGGAGGGGCTCAAGGAAAGAGGTAGCCAGGTGAGCAAGGGAGTTGGGCAATTTTGTTAATGGAAGACACACACACACTCCTCACTGCCTCCCCCCATTTTTCTGTCCCTTATAGCTCCTCTTCCTTCCTCTTTTCCCTTATTTCAGGAGCCGCCACACTGCCTTCAGATGAGGAGAGAGGCCCAGGGCCCAGGGCCCAGGTGCTCTCTGGTCTTTGGGCAACATTCAGCAGAATGGCGATGGCCTAGTTTTGCAATCTTTCTATTTTGCAAAGGGAGGGACCCAGGGTGGCCTTCGGGCAAAGACTCAGGGAGTTAACAATCTATTCTTTCTCCTACGTTCCCCTTATTTTTCTTCGTCCTTTTTCTGACTGATCTTTAGTTCCAAATGGCCTTATAGGGAGTTTAACATCCTCCCCTATTTGACTGCCTATTCCTGATTGCCATACAGCTGTCCACCCTTAGGTCTGCCCTACCCCTATGTAGGAACAGCAGCCAGAGAGGCTGAGAAGCTTTGCTGAGCCTCCCCTGGCCCTAAAAGCCAGAATAAGGGAAGAGAGCCCCTGAGACAAACCAAGCCACATGCTCCCCAAAGGCTGAGCCTGGAAGCTCAACTGCTGGCACAGGGCAACTAAGCAGAGAGGAATCTGCTCCCCAGATGGTATCTCAGGCTTGTCTGTGACCACGGCTGCTCTGGGCTACACATGCGCCTTTGGGCGCTTCCACCTGTGACTCCCCAAAGCAAGGACTCTGTTCCCTTGAGACTGTGTGTCTGTAACTACAGGTGATCCCACATCCAGTTCCCAATCCCAAGCTTCTGCTTCCCTATCTGGGGTGTACACGGAAGCCTGAAGAGGCCACGGAAGAAGGGCTGATTTCTGGGTGCGTTCGAAGAAGTCTGTGTGTATGGGGTGCTCCCTGCATACGTGACCTGCACGACCTGCTGGTTGGCTCTGAAGACCCTTCTGGGCTACTGCTGATGGTAGTAAGGCTACAGGGCCTCACCCCTGAGGAGAGCATGGGAGGTGAAAGGAAGAGAGTTTTCTCTTCCAATTACCTAGGCAGAGCCAACTAGATTAGTCTCCCCATAACTTTGGGGCCCTGGCAGACAAAGGCTGGAAAGCACTGGCTGGAAGGAAGGCAGAGCAGGCAGGGCCAAGCTGGAGGGACCCACCAGGCTCAGCCAGTGGTGGAGGAAGGCGAGGGGCTGCCTAGAAAGCCTCCGCTCTGCCAAGAGACTGGCCAAAGTCAACCTCAGGAGGTTTAATAGGCCTGGCCCAAGAGCAAGGGGCCTCTTGTGGAGGAGTGTAGGTCAGAGAAGACAGAAGAGGGGGCCAACTTTGTGGGTTATGATCTAAGAAGGAGGCTGAGGCAACAAGGTCATCGGGGTGTGAGTCAGAGGTCACATAATACAGGGGTCCCCAGATTCATCTCTTCATCTCTCTGGGTGCATGTGCTTGTACAAAGGGGAGAGGCCTGGACACCTTTTAAAGCCATGGCCCATTTTTGCCTTGACTACCCTGACACGGTGACAGCAAGTTACTTCAGGTCAACTACTTCTCTCACTACCCCAGTGACACCTCTTCAACCCTGAGGCCCAGGCCACAGTGAGGATACTTACGCCTGAGACTTTGGGAATGGAAAGCCCAACGCCACAATTCCTACTGGTCTCCAGGCCCTAGGCACAGAGCCACCAGCTCCTCTTAGACACCACCCACCCAAGAGAAAAAGAAGACTGGAAACCTACAAAGCAATCCCACCCACCAGCACCCCACATCAGTACCAGGGACAACTCAGTTCACCCCGACCAGCTTCCATCATTGGCTGCTGTTCCCCTTGCACCCCCAGTTTGCCCACTCATTCTCTCTCCCTCCCGAGCCTGGGGCCTTCTCACTCACCAGCCTGTTTATACACCAGGTATCCCAGGCTTTATCTGCTCTCGTTTTGAATTTGTAAACTTTCACATAAACTGGAACAAAGCTCCTTTTGTTCCTGCACCCCACCCCAGGATCCTAATAAACTGGTTCCCTCTGAGGCGACTGGGCCAGGGCACAGAAGCCTTGGCCAAAGGACCATGTGTGCATGTGAACAAGCGTGTTCGCACCTGTGAGGGAGGCTGTGTGTTTGCATGTGATGGAGGGAAGGTGTCAGGGGGAGCAGGAGCAAGGGAAGACTGTGGACAGGAGCCACTGGTGGGGAGGTGGAGGCAGAGTTGGGAGACACCATGGTGTGGGCAGGGGGATGGGAAAATCTGTCTGCAGGGCATGAGAGGGCATGGGTCACAGCACGGGTAGGTGTCGGGCCAAGGGACAAACAGGGATGAGGAAGAAACAAAGAGGAGAGAAGAGCAGCAAAGTGGGTGGCAAAACGAAGAGCTGAGGCCACGCTAAGTGTAAGGCAGACGCGGGGATTGCATTATGGCTGTATAGGGCTGGCACAGCCGCACGCTCGGCCCTCTAATCCTGTTAGCCAGCAATCTCCATTCCGAAAGAGCTTCATTTCTTTGTGAATATTTGTAAACTAGATATCTAATGGAAAATTATAGGAAAATTATAGTGAAATTCATGACGGAGAAATCCGATTATCCCTAATTCAATTATGCCATCTTAGCCCACACAGCACATTTCCCATTTTTTTCCCATAAATACCGATGCCAGGGGTCCCGGTAATCAAATAAAATTGAAAATCATCTTCCCATTAAATTCAATTAGCCGCAATTTCTAAAGCCTATCAGAGATTTTAATTACTAAATTATAAAATTCTCCAATGCTAAATTGAAACCAAAAAAATTGCACATCCTTATATTTCAGAGAAAAAAAAAAAAGGCCAGCGAGATCCTTGAAAAATGCCCTCCTCTCTGTGCCCAGCTCCGAAGCAGGTTCCCCACCTGGAGCAACCTCCATGGCTGCCTACTTCTCGGGTGGGAAGGAAGCCAGTGGGGCAGAGGGAGGAGAAGGCCCAGGCAGGGGAGGGGCCGAGACATATTAATTAAACCTAGGGGCAAACCACACTCCCAGTCCCAACCAGCTCAGGGCTGTGTTGGCCCCCATGGAAGACCCGCCTTCCTCACTTTGGCTGTCCTGGCTGCTGGGATGCCTTCAATCCTGTTCCCCACCAAACCTTCTATAACTGCCACCTTCTTGGCACACTGGACAGGGCACAGGCCCAGGGCGTGGCCTGGCCTCGGGGCTCCGAGTGTTTCTGGGGCTGCAGAGCAGAAGCAGCCAGCTTCTTACTAAAGCACCCACTCTCTAACCACTCTGCCAGCCCCGGATGATGTGGGGCTGGGTCAGAGGCAGGAGGAGACGGAGCTGGTGTAGAGGGGAGAACTATCATGGGATGGTTCCATGGCCCAGAATCTTCTCCAGAGTGTTCCTAGGGGCATGGATTCTGGTGGTGTACCAGAGAGCTGGTTGTTGATATGGCCCAAATTTAGTCTCTCCTTGCACCCCTGGCTTAGTCTTTGTCCTTCTTACCCTCTCCTTGGAAGCCAACAGCCCTGGCCTGGCTGGAATGGAATACCCTTGTACCAAGAGAGAGGCTCACTCTCCCACCTCCACCTCTGCTTAGGGAAGTGCTGGCCACAACTCCAAATGGTAGCCTCTCCTCTCCCTCCCTCCCCATCCCCCACAGGCCACTTACCCTGCTCTAAAGGGTGTTCTGAGAGTCAGGAGAGCCTGGGGAGGTGGCATCAGAGGTGGCATAAATTGACCCAAGGTCTGAAACCCAAGGAGGTGTCTGGGTGGGCAGCGGATGGCCTGGCAGTCTCAGGGCGGCCGGCAGAGGAGCCGGAGGCCCAGCACCCAGGGAGAGGAGCAGGTTTAATTTGCCAGGCAGTCAGGAGTGCCAGCAGGGGAGGCACCCGCAAACAAAACAAAAACAAAAAAGTTAATTATCTTTGGCTTTTTCTTAATAAATATCCAAACTGGCCCGGCCGGATCCTCCGCTTTGAAGGGAGAGAGAAGAAGGAGGAAAAAAAACCCCAGACCAAATCCACCAGCCTCGTTCTCTCTCATGTCTACCTTTCTCTTTGTCTCTCCTCCACGTACTTATCTCTCTTATCAGAGTCGGTGACAGTGCCACTTCACTCCCCAAATTTTGCAAGTGCAAGAGCGGGGCCATAGAAGCATTTGTTTATTTTTAAGTTTTGGGGTGTGAAGGGAGAGGGAGGGAGGTGTGGGAAGAAAAGCAGTGGGAAGAAACAGCACAGAAGCAGAGCGGAGAGTGAGAGAAAGACAGAAGGACAGACAGAAAGAAGGACAGATGCAGGGGAACTGACTGAGTCACACTGCCCCTGTGGGCACGCCCAGCCTGTGGCCCCGACCCAGGCAGGGACCTATTCTGGAATGTGCTGTTGGCACCTGATTCCAGTGACAATTATTAGCCACAGGAGATATAGGGACTTCTCCTTTTAAAACTCTGAAACCCTCTAGATCTCATTGTCTACTTCAGCTCCCCTGTTCAGCTGCCTGCTCCGGTGCCAACCATCCCCTCTAGCAGCAGAGGGAGAGTTCCAAAAGAGGGGAAGTTGGCTGTTCTGGGTGTGTGTGTGAGAGACTTTTCTGTACGGAATGGCCAGCATACCTGGAGAGAGGAGGAGAAATACATGTTGCCACCTGGGCCTACATGTTGGGATGGTGCATGTACACGCCTGAGCCCATACTGTTAGAAACATGTGGTAGGGCACGTATGTACATGGGGGCCAGCCAGGACATCTGTGTGGTCCCACACAGAGCTCTGGAGTCCGACTGCTGGGCCCAAACCCCAGCACCACCACTCTCTGGCTGTGCAACTTTGACCAAGTCACTGACCCTCTCTGAACTTCTCTTTTCTCAGTATCAAAAGGGAATCAAAATTAGTGGGTTGCCTGGGGCTGAGGGACTGCTAATGGGCAGTCTCTTTTTCGGTTGAGAAAGATGTTCTAAAATTAGATAATAGTGATGGCTGTAGAACTCTGTGACTATACTAAAAACCACTGAACTGTACACTTGAAAAGGGTGGACTTTATGGCATGTGAATTACATCTCAAGAAAGCAGTTATAAAAAAGAGGGAAGAAAAACAGAACTTCCGCATAGCCCATAGCATACAGCCTGGCACACAATAAGTGCTCGATAAAGATTAGTGGCTAATATGGGTTGGGATGGAAGGGTGGGCATCCCAGGGCCTGGTGTCCATGACTGTGTACTGCTTCATGCTTACAAATGTCTCCTTGGTTCCCTGGCGCCCAGGCCAGTGTTAAGCAGCTGAGCTGCCCCACGACACTTGGTCTCGGCTCCTGGGCGGCTGCCCACTGGCAGGGATGGGAGAGTCCCTGGCCTCCTCCTGCTGCCCTGCAGGGGTCCCTGGAGAGGAGGCTGCCCACCGTGGCAGGCGGCCGCCTTGGCCACACGCACTCCTCATCTCACAGAACGCTCATATTTTCCATGTGCAGCAGACCGTGAATTCACCTTCATACTAGTTACAGGGTTATTTAGCTTCTCCTGACACTGACAATCACCAAACTTTAATTCGCTGCTTGGCTTCTCCCTGCTATGCCCTCTGCCCACCCCCAAAATCCCTGCGAGAGGATGGGAAGGGCCAAGGCCTGGCCCCCTCTTGCCCAAGCTTGCCCTGCAGAGTGATGGAGTGATGGGAGGCGTGGGGTGGGTGGTCAGAAGGAGAGTTTGATGGGCAGAGGGTGGGGGAGGGACCAGGAAGGAGGGAGGATGTAGCATCAGGGCCAATGGGAGCTTCCGTCCTGCTCTCGGGCCTGACACTAATGCATTCAACCTGACACCCATCCTGTCTTGAATGAAGACTTGCTGACTGGCTGCGGGTTTGAGGGATGGCAGTCCTGGTCAGGACAGATGGGGGCCAGGCCTCTCTGAGCTCCCAGGACTGCGGCTCACATGGGGCTGGCACCACTGCCCTACCGTTGGACAGGCAGATGCCTAACTGGCCACCAGCCCAAGGGAGCCCAATCCCACAAGCCTGAGAAGCTGGTTCTCATCCTCTCCTGACTGCCCTTCAAGCCAGCCCACCCTGCCCCACGGAGACTTCTCTCCGGCTTATTGCCCTGTTGGCACTGGGCCCCTACTGAAAACTGCCAACCATATCATATCCCTCTTCCTTTGACAAAGGTGGGTAGGTAGGTCTGCTCACAGCTAGTGCCAAATGTCTAGTGGGAAATGGGACATACCCAAGTCACATGACCCCAGGCATGGTATGGACACCAGGGCTGAATCCACTATCCAAGTGCCCACACTTCCTGGCCCCTTGCAGAAGCTGCTGCCGCCTCTCCCCCATGGCCAGCCTGCAAGTCTTTGTCCTTCTTTTCCCTTGGCTCTGGAAGACCTCCTCTTTCTGTCTACCCTGTGCTCCTACACCCTTTCTAGAAGTGGGCCCAGCTTTCAGAAGGTCCACAGAGGCCTCCTCCTGGCTCAGGGGCCCATCAAGGCCAGAAGTCTCAGACTCCTCCTCATAACCACCCTCCATCTCCTGGTCACCATCATCTTTCCCCAAAGCCTCCTGGGCAGGCGAGGGAGGAATGGTTTGGTTTGCTCTGAGAACAATCTGGGTGGAATCAAGGGATCCTTATTCATAAAATCCAAGCTGGCCCCGTCAGCTGCTCACTAGACAGATAGGGTCCCAGGAGCAGAAAGCAAAGCGGAAAGGAGGCATAGAGACCAGAGGCCTGGCCAGGGAAAGGAGATGCAGGGAATCCATCGGAGGGTTCCGAGAGTGTATCCACTTCTTCCTGGCCCCATTCTATTGCCCACCCCTGCCAGAGCGGGAAGGGGCCCTGGTGGCCTGGGGCAAGAGAGATGTCAACGGGACCGAGGGGAGAAGGGGCTTGTTGACTGCAAACTGTCCATTATGGCTCAGATTATAAGCATATTGCGCAGGGCTCTCTGCACGATGCCGGGGAAATCCAATACGCTGAAAGGTTAATGCAATCAATTAGGGTGACAAGGAAGTAAAGTAAAGCCTTCTGAGTAGATGAAAAGGAGACAGAGAGAGACAGAAAGAGTGCGCCATGGAGTTGGAGGGGGCGGTATGGGTGGTGGGAAGACGAGGAGGGAAAGAAACTAGTGGGACGCAGAGAGCAGGCTTGGAGGAGAAAAGAGAGTCACAAAGGTGAGGAGGCCACGGCAAGAGGACAGGAAGAGAGGCCCAGCGGGAGCGGGCAGCCAGTGCGTGGGCCAGGGCTGACGGGCCACTTCCATCTCAGACCTCTGACAGCTTCCCTCTCTTCCTTGCCCTCCCGCCCTGCCAGCTTTTCCTCCAGACTTGCAGCCTGGCGCCCAGATGAGCTCGCAACAGGAGTAAGGTGGCAGAGTGGCTGTGGTCCCTGATTTGCTGCATGGCCAGCAGCCAGAGTGACCCCCAGAGGCTGCTCAGCCAGAGCTACAGGCTGCTTCTACCTCCCCCAGAACAGGACCAACTTGGACCCGGATTCATGCTTCGGCCTGCTTCACTCTCAGCAGCCCCCGCGGACTCCACCATCACAGCCTTCCCCAAAGCATCCCCTATCTACTTGCAACCAGCCTGCAGAGCAGACAGCATGGTGGTCAGGCCCCCCATTTTACAGACTGAGAAACTGGCACTCAGAGAAGTTGTGTAACTTCCGGGCCCTGCAATGGAAGTGGTCGGCCGGGGACTGAACAGTGAACGTTGACAGCTCCCAGGCCACCACCCACCAGCACACTCTTTCCACATCGCTCCCTGGAATTAGGAGCCTCGCTTTCCCCAAGAAGTCAGACTCAGAGCTCCTGCACACAGAGGATGGGGAACTTCATGGAACCTGCAGCCTCCTGCACTTTAGAGACCCAGGCTCTGGGAGGGAGCAGAGGAGGAGGGAAGGAGGGAACATGAGCACTCACTATCTGTTGGATCCTGGGCTGGTCATTCTCAGCCACATTAGCTCACTTACTTGTCCCAAAAACCCTGCAAAGTTGATATTCTTCTTCTCACCTTACAAAGAGGAAACTGTGGATCTGAGGTTAAAGGGCTCAGTAAAGGCTACAGAATAGACATGTGGGGCTCTTGGTACACTAGCAGTAAGCGCTCTGAAGAAAGGGTGGCTGTGGAGCAGAAAAACAGCAGGGACTTCTAGGCAGGTGGGACTGAGCAGAGGATGAGGCCTTAGGAAAGTAGGGAGAAGGTGGTCCCCAGAACAGACCAGGACTACTGCAAGAGGTCTGCAGCCTCCAGACAAATGCCTGGGCCTCTCAGAGCAATCCCATGGAAGATCAGAGTACAACGTAAGAGCCTGAACCTCTAGACCAGGGGCCAGTAAACTTTTTCTGTAAAGGGCCAGATATTTTAGGCTTTGCAGGCCAAAAAGTCCTTGTTGCAGCCCCTTAACTCTGCCACTTTAGAACAAAAGCAGCCTCAGACAATACGTAACCCAATGAATGTGGCTGTGTTCCAATAAAACTTTATTTACAAAAATAGGCAGTGGGCCAAATTTGGCCCTCGGGCTGCAGTTTGCCACCCCCTGCCCCAGAGAATGGACACACCTTTGAGGCCCTGGGATGCCTGGCTCCATCCCACTGCCAGAGGATGTCATCCAAGCCGGAGCCTGCCAGAGATGGCATGGAGGAGAGGGTAGGGCTGGGCAGAATTCAGGGTCAGAGGCCTCAGGGAAAGCAGGAACTCATGACCAGCAGAGGGTGGAGAAGAAGGAAAGAGAACAAGCATTAGCAGGGGAAACAGATGTTCAGGTCCCAGTTCTAGCACCCAGAAGCCCTCCACTGAGCTTCAGTTTCTTGTGGAGGACAGGAAGGGGTGGAGATGTCCAGCACTCAAAATTCTATGATCTTTTATTCCCTGAGAGAGGAGCGAGGCTGCGGCTAGGAGGAGGACAGGATGGGGGGCCTGGGGCCGGGCTGGCCAGAGGGAGCAAGAGGCGTGGGGAGAGGCCAGGAGCAGCGCTGTAACCAGGGCGGTGCTGGCGGCAAAGGGAGGAATCCACGGGCCCCAGCGAGAGCGCAGGGTGCTGGCCGGGCCTGCCCTACACCGGGCCGCCTCTGATCATGTTTTCAGGGCCACTGCCCGCCAGCACAGACAATGCTGGGGGGAGCCTTTGAAGTCCCAAAGAGATGCCGCGGTGGGAGCTAGGCAAACCGCCTTCCTTCCCCCGTCTTCCTGTGGGGAGGGGGCCTTCAGGACAAAACCCGGAGCCGGTCGCAGCCGGCCCCCCGAAATGCGTGAGACAAAGGAAAAACAAACAGGTTTGGAGCCAGGCGCACGGTGCCGTGTCTGTCCCCCACCCCGCCGTGCTGGATGATGGATGGCTGCAGCCAGCCAGCTCGCCTGCCGGGTAGGCCCCGCTATTTACATAACACTGGCGTTCCACCGGTCACCTCTGACACGGCCCCGCTGCCTGGGGCCTGAGGCCCAGTGGCCCCATGGCTCCTGCACCACCCAGGAAACCCAGGCTGCCTGTGCAGGTCTGGCAGTAGCCCGGTATGCCCAGCCTGGGGGAGCCCTGGACCTGGGCACAGGCAGGACCCAGCTGCCTGCTCTCAACCTCAGGTCCACGGCCCCCTCCCTTGCCAGCCTCTCAAGGAGGAACGAGAAGGCCAGTGAGAGAGGCCAGGAGAGAGTCTAAGGTTTTCACGTCCACGTGGTTCTCTGAGCACAAGCTATGAGCAGAGCTTCCGGGGAGGGCAGATAGCACTGCAGAGATGCTGCTGGGAGCCGGGTGTGGTGCCCGCTGGTCTGCCCAAGCCTTGGCACCACAGATGCCCCTTTGCTCCAAATTTTCTTGATACATTCCCTGACCAAAGGCCCGCCATTCACGTGTCACCAGCCCGCTCCCAGCCTGGTATCCAAAAAGAGAAACTCCTGATGTGGCCCATCTTCTCTGCCAGTCTTGGACAGGCAGCATGGCTCCAATTGTGCCCTGTCCCCATCTTCCTTTCCTCCCTGGGTATGAGGCATGCCCGGGCCCAGCTAGGTGACACTGGTCCTGTTGGTGCTCATCAGCAGGGGCAGGATGAAAGGATCATGAAGGAGACTCGGGCCTTACCTTGCACTGGGTCCTAGAGGCTCAACCGGTACAGCTCAGGGAGTCACTTCATCCTGGGGAGGTAGAGAGGAACACCATTAGCATGCAGGTCTTCAAGAAAGGAAGCCCCTGACCCCACTGCACACCTGCTGTGCCTGCTGTGTGGCCCTGTCACCCTACAGGTCAAGAGGCTGGTACCCCAGGAGGGCCAAGGAGGCCAAAGAATCCAGACATGCTGAGTTGGCACCGATTTGGGCCCATTTAAGTATACGCCAAAGTCTGAAAAGACTTTAAAACTGGTAGGGGCAGATCACAGTGGAAATGAGGTCTTCAGGACACTCCCAACTGGACAGAGAAAGGTGGGCCATGCTGAGCACACACAACTTTGGAGGCAGAGGTGGGAGTTCTGGGGGGTGGAGGGTGCTGGTTATGGGGCCTACATGCTCCCACAGAGCCTTTGTATAGCTGCCGTGGCTGAGCAGGGGTCCCTGTGGATGATGGCAGAATACAGCAGCCCCCCACTCCTTTACTCTTCTCTCCCAGCCCCTGCAAGTAAAAATGATAAACCCAAAACCCAGAGCTGTTAGCTTTCACAGGTGGGTGGCAGAGGGGCAAAGGCAAGGCACCAAGAAGCCCCAACCCCACAGGGACAGGCTGCCCAACAGCATCGTCCACCCGGGGTGCTACTGTTGAGTTACAACAACCCACGCTGGGGGTCCAGGTAGGAAGAGGGAAAAGGATATCACACTGTGGAAGGTCTTTAACGAACACAACTCAGTCCAGCCTGCCAGTTCCAGGCCCTCCAGTCCAAAGAGTGTATGTGGGGAGCCAGGCTCAAAGGTGACAGACTTCCTTATGTCGACAGAAAGAACTCTCGGCTTGCTGACCTGGGCCCACCTGCCCAGGCCTGAGCTGTGCCCTGCCCCCTGGACCTCAGAACTCACCCCCACTCAGGGAGGGTTTCCTGTTTATTACGTTTTTTCTCCCCACTCCCTCCTTTGTGGCTTATCAATGATGCAAGAGGAATAACACCAATTTCCTTAGGCTGTGTAATCCCCAAATCAGATTGGGGGGATTGTGGGAGGTGAGGTGACCTTGGACTGTGCTTCCGGAATGCCACCCAGTCCTGCCGCCCGCTCTCTCAGTTCCCAGGACATATTTAGACAGATAACGCTAATTGTTCTTGACATGTCCTCCTGAGGAGGGGCTTGGCCCTCTGCTAGCTCTCACTGTCTTTGCTGGGCTGCTGGGCGGAGGGTGTCCACCAGGGTGGAGTCTGCCCTGCTAGACTCAGGTCTGTGAGTGGCTTAGGGCCCAGTGAGATCGGGAGGTTGGGGAGGATTTCCCTTTGGGCCCCTGACTGCCCAGCTGATCCAGGTAGTGAGAGGATGGGGGCAGCAGAGAGCTGGGAGGACCATTGAGATGGGGGCAGCAGAGAGGAAGTGGGCAGGAGAGGTCAAGAGTGGAGAAGGGAAGAAGTTGGAGAGGAAGAATTGGATGAAATGGAGGGGCAGGCAGGGCAGGGGCACAGGGACAAGGGAAGGGGTGTCACCTGCCTCCACTGGGAGGTGCTGAGCGGGCAGGCAGGTAGGTGTGGTGTCAGAGCTCACGTCCCACCAGCCCAGGGCCCGGGCAGGGCCGTCCTCACCACCCTGTCCATCCCACTCTCACCAGCCTGAGATCTCTCCAGGTACCCTGGCCAGCTTCCCCTAAACCCCCCAAAGCCCCCCAACTCCACAACTCCAGTATCTCCCTTCTACCACCTTTTTCTCCCCTCCCATCCTCCCCAGCAACTGTGCATTTATTAATTCATGAGGCACTAATTAGTTCTTTGTTTAATTTTGTGTTAAACAGACTGACCGGAATGATAACGACTTGCAGCGTGGTGTTGCTGTCCCCAACCACCCCTGTTTTCTGACAACAAGGGAGCATGGGAGACCAGAGCTCTGAACCCAAATCCCTCAGCAGTTGCACTTCATTAAGTCAAAATGTGACAAGAAGCTTAGAGAGCAATTTGCAGATCTGATCACACAAGAACAACTGGGGAGGAAACTTTCCAGGAGTTGGCCGGGGGTGGAGAGGTAGTGGGAGGGGCAGATGCTCCCTGCACGGGGACCAGGACTCGAACTAGGGTTCTGTCCTGAGTGCCCAGGGACAGGTGGCCTGGCTGACAAGAGCAGGAAGGTGGTTTCTGGGTGGGACTTGGGACACTGATGGACTCCAGAACCCCAGCAGGGGCCTGGGAAGTACCCAGGAGGTCCAACTTTGTGTCTATCCTCTCGTCCAGGCATCTGCTCCTGTTTCTGCCTCTCACTGTCCCTTCTGTCTGGTTCCGACCAGTGAGAGTGAATGACAGGGTGGACCCAGGCCCCAGAGAACCAGAATGCTGGTGCAGTTTAGGAAGGACTCTGCAAGGCCAGGGGTGAGGTACCAGAGCCAGGAAGACCCAGAGGGGAGCAGGGCCCTACACTCAGGAAGGCTGAAGTTAAGTGAAATCCCTCCTAGCTAAAAAAGAAAAGCAATACCCTTTTTTCCCACTTCTAGGGGCTCTGGGCTGATCATAGCAGAGAGTGCATAAGAAATGCCGACATGCCCCCTCTTTGCCTGCTATCATCAGTGCACCCACCCACCACCCATCCATCCATCCATCCATCCATCCATTCACCTGTCTACCCATCCAATGTTCTTAATCCCACATACACGATCAGAATACTGAGAATCCAAAAGGTTCAGGCTCCATGCAGCAATACATGGCAAATCAGAAACAGAACTGGGTCTTTGAGCTAACATGCAGTGGAGACTAACTGGGCAGCTGAGTTAACCACGACAATAGCCTGGGACCTCCTCCATCCTGTCCATGTGAAAAAGCAGGACAGTGTGCCCACAGGCATTGAGCTACTAGCCCCACTGGCCTGTGGCACAAATGAGAATGGCGTGGTATCAAAATCAAACCCTGCCCCTGACTACAGGCAGAGCACCAGCCCACCTTCACCTAACCCTCATCTCTGCAAACCTGGGCAATGCCTTCTGCATGAAGGGATGTGAGGAGAACAAAAACAAAAGTACCCAGAGAAGTCAAGCTGACACATATGAGCTTGATGCTACGGTTGTGTGTGCACATGGGAATCCTGTTGCCTTCTCCCCATTGGCCACTGTGCCGCCCAGGTGTGGCCTGGCCCTCCCTCTGAGAGCCTGTCCTGCCAGCCCACTGACTTCGGGGACATCCTTGCCTGTCCCTTGCCCTGGCCAGCGCAGAAGCACAGTGGTCCCCACCCAAGCCTCGCAGCCCTGGATTGGCTTCTGTTAATTTGCTGTCAGGCTGCCTAAGCAAACCAATTAAAACTAATCATTAATTATAAAAGAGAGTGAGACGAGAGAGGAGAGGGTGAACGGCAGAGATGGGAAGGGGGATGAGTGCTGGCAGGACAGAGAGGAAAGACCCAGAGGCCTGTAGGGGCTCTAGGTGGGGGACTGTGGGCTGAGAGCAGGAGGGACCAGAGGCTCCTCCAGACTAGAGGGAGGGCAGGAAGGAAGACCAGGAGGTGGAAAGGGGGCCCCCGGGGCAGAGAGTGGAGGATAAGTCCAGGAGAGGGGGCCATGGGAGAAGAAGGGTGAAAAGCCAGGACCAGCATCGTACCAGGACCAGGGCCACATTCATCCACAATCCCCTTTGGCTGGAGCCACCAACTATCCAGGACAGGGCCTCGGAGCGTCTCACCCATGGCCCCCCAGCTCCATACTTATGAGGCTTGGCTGATTATGCAGCCCAGGCCAGACTCCGGGTCCCAGCCTTTCCTACCTGCTTCCCAGCTCTCCCAGGCCATGGAGGAGGCTTGGGGGCAGCTGTCAGCCACCCCCTACCCCCCAGTGGTGTCTCCATCCCCTCCCCCAGCCCACCACCCCGCATCCTCTAGCACACCCTCTCCTGGGCTCTGGCCCTTTCACAGGGCTGGGGCCTTGTCAGCCGGCAGCTCCAGGAGGGGGGCAGGGCAGACAACAAGGGGCAGCGTCATGGAAACGGGCACTTTCCTGGAGAAATATTCTGTTTGGCCTCCTTCGTGCATTCAGGAGCTGTCAGGAGCCTGAGTAAGAGTCACACTACCCCGGGACCAGGCGTGACAAAACCTATTTTCTGCCTCAAATTTGATTGATTAAAAAACTTTTTAGGAAAACCACGTTAAAAGAGTGAAAAAAAAAAAAGAAAAGAAAAAACCAGTGAGAGAGAGGGAGGGAGAAGTAGAGGGGAAAAGAGAGAAGGAGTGAAATAGAAAGTGTGGCAGGGGAAGAAGGCTGGGGGAGAAAGGCCAGGGCAGCAGAGCAGTTACCCAGGCAGTAATGCCAGGGGACATCCATGTGGAGCACCCGTAGCATAACCAGGCCAAACGGAAAGGTCAAAGGAAGTTCGAAACTTTTACACAGTGGTTAGCAGGACAATGAGGGAGGTGGGCCCCTGCATCCAGCAGGTGCCGGATGTAGGGATGTAGACGGTGGGACAGCCAGAGCGCTGGCCTGTCTCCCAGGAACCGCCCAACACCTAGAGGCAGACAGGGGGCAGGGGGCCGGCCAACATCAGGACTCAGGAACTGGAAAGGCCTCCGGATTGGCTCTCGGGTTTCTCCAAACAGTCTTGGTTGGAATCTGGCCAAAATCCTGAAAAAACTGAATGGGGTCAAGAAGGAGGGCCCAAGAGTGAGGGGCTGTTGTTATCAGGTGCCATCGAGTGGATTTTGACTCATAACAACCCCATGAGACAAAGGAGAACTGTCCCATAGAGTTTTCTTGGCTGTAATCTTTACGGAAACAGATCGCCAGGTCTTTCTCCCATGGAGCCACTGGTGGGTTCAAACTGCCAACCTTTCAGTTAGCAGCCAAACAATTAACCCATTGCACCATCAGGGATCCTTAAAAGAGTTAGGGTAAAACTCATTGCCATTGAGTTGATGCCGACTCATAGCAACCATATAGGACAGACAGAGTAGAACGGCCTGATAGGGTTTCCATGGCTATAATCTTTACGGAAGCAGACTGCCACATCTTTCTCCCGCATAGTGGCTGGTAGGTTCGAACTGCCGACCTTTTCGGTTGACAGCCGAGCACTTAGCCCTGCACCACCAGGGTTCCTCAGAGTTAGGGGTAGGAAAGGGGTTTTCCCACCTTGTTCTCTCAAGCCCTGGCTCAGGCAAACATTTTTAATAACTTAAAAGAGAAATCAGGGAGGTAGCTAGCGTGACCCCTCCTACCTGCAGCTGGTGGAGCCTTTGCTGGTTCAGCACCAACTTCGGGCCCTCTCGTTCACCCTCTTTGCCTCAGACCTCCCCAGTTGGAGCCTTGGTTCCTTTGGTGGGTGTGGCCCCACCCAGTCCTCACACCTGGTCATCTGCTCTTTTTCCAGTCTCAGAACTGATCCAAGCCCAGCCCCCAGGACTGGCCAGGGAATTGGTTGGGGATGGGGGCCCCCGGCTTCCTCTTCCAGGGCTCCAGGAGAAGAGCTGGGCCTCCTCACCCTCCAGGAGGAAGAACCACTTTATTTCCCAGTGGTTCAGACCCACCAAAGCAGAGATGCCTCTGACTATCCCCAGGAAAAGAGTACAAGTCAGTGGCCTGGTTTGATCTTCCTCTAAGGGTCTCAGGAGGAGTCAGTGGTGGTTCAGTGGTAGGAGTCTCGCCTTCCATGCAGGAAACCGGGGTTCAATTCCCAGCCAATGCACCTCATGCATGGCCACAACCCATCTGTTAGTGGAGGCTTATGTTTTGCTATGATGCTGAACAGGTTTTAGCAGAGCTTCTGAACTAAGATGGACTAGGAAGAAAGGCCTGGCTATCTACTTCTGAAAATAAGCCAGTGAAAATGCTATGGATCACAATGATCTGATCCGCACCTGATCATGGGGATGGAGAAGGACTGGGCAGTGTTTAGTTCCATTGTACGTGGGATCGCCCTGAGTCAGGGCAACTCAGTAGCAGCTAACAACAACAACAAGGACCTCAAAGGTTATGTGGGGAGTGGTTCTGGTCAAAGAGTTGACAAGAAGGTTTCTCCTGGTGCCGAGAGGAGTGTTTGGCACAGCAAGATGACACCTACTCTGGGCTTTTCCCCAGCCCCTCCGCCAGGTAAAGAGACCCCTAGATGACACTTGTCCCTGCTCCATAGAGAACATCAGGTTCTGACTGAGCCCATGCTGTGTGCATAACACTGTGCTTGGCTTGAGGAAGACAGAAGAGAAAGAGCAGTCAGGCTTAAATCTTGCCTCTACCACTTACTGCCGTGTGGGCCAGTGGCACAAGCTGCTAGCCCCTCTCAGCCTCGGCTTCATCAACCGAAAATGGGGCAACAAGAGTCCCCACCTCAAAGGCAGTTCATTCAGTATTTCCTGAGCACCTCCATGTGCTAGACACTGTCCTATACCTAGAGAACAGTGGTCAACCAAGATTCCACCTGCATGGAGCTTCTACTCTGATGGTTGTTGTGAGGCTCCAAAGAAATGATGCTTAGCACAAGGTCGGGCATGTAGTAAGTGCTCAGTAAATATTACCTATTAGTGCCCAGGGTTCCTGCCTTTAAGAAGCTGGGGAGAAAAGAAAGCTAGTCCCATGCAGCAGCTCAGCAGAGGTGCTAGACAAGCCAGAGCTAGAGTGGAAAGAGGAGTCATCATAACTTCAGATGGGTCCCCTTTTCCCCCAGTTCTAAGGAACAACCTGAACTACTGTCTGGGGATATTTCTAGAGTCCTAGGCTCCCACAAGATGTGCTTTTTGACTGCAGAGAGAAAAGACAATATGGAAAGGCTAGAGGTAGTTCCGGGGGCAGTGGTAGTTCAGTGGTAGAGTTCTTGCATCCCACGCGGGCAACCCGGGTTCAATTCCTGGCCAAGGCACCTCATGCGCAGCCACCCACCCATCTGCCAGTGGAGGCTTGCTATGATGCTGAACAGGTTTCAGTGGAACTTCCAGATTAAGACAGACTAGGAAGGAAGGGCTGCCAATCTACTTCTGAAAATCAATCACTGAAAACACTATGGATCACAAGGTCCAATCTACAACCAATCATGAGGATGGCACAGGACTGGGCAGCATTTTGTTCCAGTGGTGCATGGAGTCGCCATGAGCCAGGGGCGGCTTAATGGCAGCTAACAACAACAGACACTTTTCCAGTGATGGGGCCTCTTCTTAGGAAATCTCACTCAAATGCCTACGACTCTGTACCCCCACATTCTACCCTTCCCTGCACACACACAGCTGTGTTCCTTCACATATGTGTATGGCCCAACTCAGCCTTCTCTCTGCCGTGCTCCCCAGATAACTTCCCCATGGCCCTGTGTCTAGAGCTCTCCGGATGGGGAAGGCGGGGCTGAGTTGATGACTGTTCCACTCACAGGACTTTAGGGCTCCCCAAAGTGGGGGAGTCCCACCTCACTGGGAAAGCTGAGGCTAAGCAGACAGCCAGAGAGGCAGGCCCTAGGGGGCAGCCCCCCAACATCACGCCTCGCCCTGCCTGCTCTGGAATGCGTGTGCACACGCAAACCCCTGCCTTGGCCCAGGAACTGTCAGGAGATCAACAAACAAAAGCTGTTTCTTGACAGGGAGTCATTTATATTTTAGCTTCGTTCCATTATCCTAACGAATCCTTCATCAGCAGATGCAATATTAACAGCAGAAAATCAGCTCATTACATCCGGGGGGATTTCATCAAGACGGCAATCATGTGCTCGGCTCCCCAAGCCTTCAAGAGGCCAGCGTGGCTGTTATTTATTTATTTTGTGCCTTACTTATTTAATTTTTTGGGTTCTTTCCACATAATTGCACCGCATCTCAGATCTTTAATAAATAATTTGTAGGTCCTGAACTGCAGACAGCTTTGCTCTCTGCCATGAGAGCCTGCATGAGCCAAAATATTTACCAATATTTAAGTCATTAGGATCAGGAGGGAAGTGGGGAGGGGGTGCTCTATTCTTCCCGGAGCAGCCTCATACCGGCTATCGGTGCTCGGCCTCATCCTAGTCATCTGATGCCATTGCGTCCTCCAAGGGGAGCCGCCCTGGACTGAAAGCTACTGGAGGGCAGGCGCACATCTGGTTCCCGTGGCTGTCTTAGTTGGGGTGGGGTTCTGGAGCTCTTAGGGAAGGATGAAGCCACCTCTAAGGCTATTCCTGGGCTTCTCAAGGCTGAAGGGAGGCTGGCCGATGGGAAGGACCCACTAGGCGCAGGGGGCAGGGACCTCCCACATGCCAGAGCTGGAGTGCCCTGTTGGGTTGGCTCTCCCTGTGCTCTCCCAATGCTGGGGCCCTCAGCAAGGGAAACCTTCCTTCCCTTCCAGCAGGCCCTGGCTATGCCGCCTGCATCGGAGCGGGAAGAAAAGTCCCTCTCAGCTTTTGTGGTTATGCCTTCAACTTGAAAGGAAAGGGCAGTTTAGTGCCTGGTATGCACCAGGCCCTGAGATGGGTGTTGTCACAAGTCTGGAAGAAGACTTGGACCATTTTACAGATGAGCAAACTGAGGTTCAATAAACTTAAGCATTCTGCCCAAGGTGGCTCAGCTAGGAAAGGGCTAAGACCCAGGATGCAGGCTCAGAGGGGACTATGCTGAGCCCACATTTTTTCCACTAGGCCCAAGCCTTCCGGCAGCACTGCATGGCCTTCCGGAGGCCACTGGCTGAGGCTCAGGAGGCTGGAGTGGCCCCTGGGGCTGAGGGCCCCCCGACCGCTGGGCAGGCCATGCTTTCACAGGTTTTTCCCAGAGGGGCTGGATTTCTGCCCAGCCAGGAATGTGCTCCCAGGATGTCAATTCTAATCTCTCCGGCGCTCTGACAGACTTAAGCTCCAGTTTGTCCGACAACATCCCAAAGTTTCAGAAATCCAGGGCAGACTCTCTAATCAGGCTGCAGGACAAAGGTCTGGCCTGACCCTGTCACTTCCACTTACTCCTCCTGTCTGTCTCCAGGCTACGGCCTTTCTGCAGCTTCCTCCACCCTGTACCCTGTCCCCAGCTCAGCCCCCACCCACCCTCTCCTCCAACTGGGCACCCCTGTTTCTCCGCCCAGCATTTCCCCTCCCCGAGCAGCTGGGCTAATCCTGTTCCTCCACTATTGAAAGCCAGGGATTCCTATGAGACTGATCTGCTGCCAACACTAGGCCTGCTAGGCTAACCTTGGCCAGTGCTTCCTTCCGATAACTGACTTTAGGGAGAGTCAGGAGGGTGCCCACCACTTGTCTGTCAGTTTGTCGTACTGTGGTGGCTTGCATGTTGCTATGATGCTGGAAGCTATGCAACTGGTATTTCAAATATCAGCAGGGTCACCCGTGGTGGACAGATTTCAGTGGAGCTTCCAGACTAAGACAGACTAGGAAGAAAGTCCTGGTAATCTACTTCCAAAAGTTAGCCAATGAAAACCCTATGGATCCCAACAGGACCATTATAGTGCTGGAAGACGAATCCTCTAGGTTGAAAGGCACTTAAAATACACAGTGGTGGTAACAACTTGAAGACAGCAATGATCATGAAGACAGCATAGGACTGGGCAACTTTTTGTTTTGTAGTACCCGGGGTTGCCATGAGTTGGAACCAACTCAATGGCAGCTAACAACATGTGGGCATAGGCTCAGCCCCTCCTTGGCTCCAGTGGGGGAGGACATTCAGCCCAGAGTTATTCGCTAACTGCCTACCCTCACTTTCAGTCGGTCCTACTTTGGGCTCCTCAAAACTGCTCTGAAACATCCTTTGGCCCCAACCTTTATCCTGTTGGAGGGGTCAGCTCCTGGGCCCAGACAGCATTGGTTCCTTGGCCATGTTTGGGGACATCCACGTGGGCAGAGACCTCTCCCACTTAACCAACTCTACAAGCTGCCAAGAGGAACATTGGGTGTGCAATGGTAGAAGCAGTTGGAACCTAGGACCCCAGGCCTGTGGCTCTGCTGGATTGTGGAGTCATCAGGGGTGAGGAGCCTGGGAGCCTGGGACCAGGAGTGATGACCACTGGAAAGCCCCCCAGGGAGCCTGAAAAACAGAGAGACCTCCTGCCCAATCCCCCCAACACCCACCTTGTTCCTCTTCTATGTGACTCTCCTCATGCCTGCCTTTCCAGAGAAAGTCAGACACACAAGCTGGTTGGAAGAGGCAAAAATATACGGCATATACAAAGGGGCATGGGTGAGGGGCGGCAGCTTACATCTGGTTTGCTGACATCAAAAGACCTGTGGGAAGTGGGAAATGGAGGGCAAAGGAAGGAGTGTGGACAGTCAAGAGGAATACCAAGTACTGCTGGGCTTGAGCTGGTGTGCTGACCAGAAGCCAGATGAGAAGGGAAGGGGCTCCCTGAGAGAAAGCAGGAGCAGGAAGACAGACACCAAGAGGAGGAAGAGAAGGTTCAAGGAGGAGGAAACTGAGAAATGGCAATGCCGTCATTCTGTTTTGCTGATCTTCCAGAAGGCAGGAGGAATCTACGCTGGCCAGGGTGCACGGGCTCCTCAAGAGCTACCCAACTGGTAGGTAGCACAGAAAGTTCTGGAATGCCACAGGTAGGCAGGGCCATGCCACCACTCCTGCGGCTTCCCCACGTGACCTGGGCTGAGTGCCGTTCTAAATGGGCTTTCTCAAACCCTCCCTGCCCCAGCTCCCTTGGCCCCGTTGTACAGAGTGGAGGCTGCCTTTCTCAGGGCTGCAAGGAAGGGCACCTCCCCACTCCTGGGCAGTCTCTCCTTTCCTAAGGCTGGCCCTGCTTTCACCAGCCCAGCCAGCCCAGGTGGCCAGAAGACAAATCTTAAGATGACAGCCCGAGCTGGCTAGGGACAAAAAGCAGGGATGAAAAGCAGCCAAGATGCAGGACAATGGGGAGGACATGTCACTTTAACTGGCCCTTTCTCTGGAAGAATGAAAACAATTACAGTATTTTTACCTAATAATAGAAAAATCTACAAAGGCCTAGAGTGGAGACTGGAAAACTGCCTGCCTGTTAGCACTTACCCAGAAAGCCCCTGCATTTCCCACTGCACCCACCCTACCCCAGTCCACTGCCTGTAACTCACAACCCACCCCGCCAAAACTTCCAACTTTGCTTCTCTGCTTGCCTGGTCTTCCCCCCACCCAACCCCTGCCCTTGCTTTAACGGCGTGTTGGTGAATTGTTGGGTTTTTTTTTCTTTTTTGTTATTTATCAGCAGATTGTGTGGAGCTGAGTGGTGTGAGCCTCACCCTGCTAAATAAAGCTTTGGTATTTCTGATAAAGCCATCAAATTCCTTATCACATTGACACAAAGTGCATTTAAAGAGACAGACACCCTGTCCCTCCTGCCCCACCAGCCCCTACCCTCTGCACTCAGTTCAGATTTCCAGCTGCTCAGAAGCTTCTGGATCAGACACCAAATACAGCCTCTGAGGATGTGGACGGGTGGACACAGGGAAGGGGAAAGGGTGGGAAACTGAGGGGCCCAGCTGCCGTTTCCAGCTCATGCCCCCTGAACCAAGGACTCAGGCCCAGAGCTCTGACACCAGGGCAAGGGTGCAGGGTGTGGCATGGCACTTCCTGATCCAAATGTGGAACCAGAAGGGGGCTATCAACAGAGGCGTCCTGCAGCAGGGGACATCCTCATACACAGCACAATCCTGGGTGAGGACACAGCCTGCTGCAGGAGAAGAGTCCCGGGGAAGCTGATGGCCTGTGAAGTAGTTTAGACACTGGGGACACCATGCCTCAACCACAGCAGTACCAAAGGGGCTGGCAGGATGGGGTGAGAGGGGCCACTGGGTCCGTTTAATACAGGGCAGAGAAGAGGCAGCGTCTGTTCAGTCAAGCTTGACTGTTTACCACAGGCTCAGCAAAGCTTTGCCTCCTCACATAGCCCTATGAGGAGGCGGAACGATCACCCCATTTGACAGATGAGGAAACTGAGGTTGGCCTGAGGCCACAGAACCAGTAACAGACAGGCCCAGCTGGGGCTCTGGCCCAGCTCAATGGCAGCTTTGCCCCTGAGAGTCCTTCTTCCCCTAATCGATTCACAGAATTTACCTCTAGGCTCCTTTCTCTTCCACCATCCCATTTGTGACTCCACAAAGACAGCCTTCCTGTGTCCCTGAGCCCCCTCCCACTTCCCCAGCCCTAGCTCAGCAGCCCAGGCCCTGCAACCACACACAGCCTGTTGGTTAAGGAATCAAATTTATTATTTTTAATTATTTTGATTTATCAAAGCAGCAGATACAATCATATTAAGCCAACTTGGCTTCTTGGCATTTAACAGATACAGCTGCCGCAGGCCTCCCCCAGACTCCATAAAACACCCAGCCTGTCCACCTGCTCCCTGAGGGGGGCACCCAAGGCCCCTTCCCCAAGAACCCCAGATTCGAGGGCCACTAGGCCCCTGCCTCTATCCCCGCCTTGCCATGCCAGAAGCACAAGCAGCTAGATGAAGTCACTGAGGGCCAGAGGGACAAGAAGGGGGAGGAACAAGCTGGGGCACAGCTGCCTGGTGCCCCTTGAGAAAAAACCACCTCCGTCCCTGGCCCAGGGGACCCACTGGAGACCTTCCCACTGGGTCTTGGGCAGCAGACCCCAGTCACTATTCCATCCCAGGCCTGTGAATGGGCACTCAGCATAGATGAGCTCTATCATCCCTCAGCCCTTGCCCATAGGAGGAATTATAAACAACCAGTTGCCATCGAGTTGATTCTGACTCATGATGACCCCATGTGTGTCAGAGTAGAGCTGTGCTCCATTGGGTTTTCAATGGCTGATTTTTCAGAAGTAGCTTGTCAGGCTTTTCTTCTGAGGCACCTCTGGGTGGACTTGAACCACCACCATTTTGGTCAGCAGCCGAGGGCATTAACCATTTGCACCATCCAGGGACTTCAAGAGGAATTACTACCCCCCCCCTTTTTTCTTTATTCGAGGAGGGGCTGGGCAGGCAGCTGTCCTGGGCACAGGTGAGGACAGACCCAGTGTACCCACGAGGGTCCATTCCACCAGGGTGTCCAGGCATCCCTGTCCCTGCTGCACCAAGGCCCACTACTCATCGTACTCTTTTTTTTTTTTTTTTTTAATTGTACTGCAGGTGAAGGTTTACAGAACAAATAGTTTCTCATTAAGCAGCGGTACACATATTGTTTTATGACATTGGTTAACAACCCCATGACATGTCAACCCTCTCCCTTCTGGACCTTTTTTTTTTTTTGGTGAAAACACACATAGCCAAAGATACACCATTTCAAAAATTTCTACATGCACAGTTCAGTGACATGGACTACGCTCTTCTGATTGTGCTGCTATTCTCACTTTAGATGAAGGTTTACAGACCAAAATAGTTTCTCATTAAACAGTTAGTACACATGTTGCCCTGTGACAATGGTTAACGACCTCACAACACATCAACACTGTCCTTACCCAACCTTGGGTTCCCTATCACCAGCTTTCCTGTCTCCTTCTGTCTTCTAGCCCTTGTCCCTGGACTGCTATGCCTGATTAGTCCCGTTTTATTTTATGGGGCTGTCCAATCCCCGGCTGAATGGTGAACCTTGGAAGTGACTTCACCACTGAGCTAAAAGGGTGTCTGGGGGCCATACTCTCGGGGTTTCTCCAGTCTCTGTCAGGCCAGTAAATCTGGTCTTTTTTGTGTGTTAGAACTTTGTTCTACATCCGTCTCCAGCTCTGTCCAGAACCCACTACCCCCTTTTCGCAAGTGAAGGAGCCTGGGTGGTGCGACTGGTTTGTGATCGGCTGCTAACCTAAAGGTAGATGGTTCGAACCACCCAGCGGTGCTGCTGAAGGAAGGACTGGCGAACTGCTACTGTAAAGATTACAGCCAAGAAAACCCTATGGAGCAGTTCTACTCTGTAACACATGGGGTGGCCATGAGTTGGAATTGACTTAACAGCAACGAGTTTTGTTTTGTTTTTGCGAGTGAAGAAACTGAAGCTGCGAGAAGTGAGATGATCCATCCGAGGTGCTCAGTTCATAAAGATAGCAGGGCCAGAATTCAAATTAGTTGAATGGAACGTCCCTGCTCTTTCGATCACACCACACTGCCTTCCCTTCAGAACTGGAGCAGCGTCCTGCCCACACCCTGTGGCTGGTGGGTTGGAGTGAGGTGGCAGAGAAGAAAGGACCCTGAAGTTCAAGGCAAAGGTCCAAGGCTGCACATATGAAGCATGCGGAAGCCAGGCGCTTGGGAAAAGGGATATCAAGGAGGAAGTAGAGCAGGAGGAGAGGCTGGGCCACCTGTAAGGTAAGGGGGCAGGAGTGAGAAGATTCACTGCTCAACCAAGGAGCTGGGCCGTGCCCTCAGGAACTGCCTGGAGTTCAGGAATTGGGCACAGCAAGGAAGAACCCACAGGTGTCAGAACAGAAGAAACCAAGCAAACTGCCCACAAAGACCTTGGGCAATTCTCACAGACCTGGAGCCACACCTCTGGGGCTAACCGGCCCACAGAACCCACTAGAAGCAGCCCCAGCCCCTCAGGGGAAGGCACAATCTTGTGAAAGTGGCCAAGTCTTCTCTGTGGAGTGAAGAAGAGGCAAGTGGGCAGTTGAGAGGGAACATCTTACAAGAACTCCTTACCACACCTGGGGTGGAGTATGCACTCACACACAAGAATAAGAGTCAGCCAGGGTGCACACAGTCCCTGGGTGGTGCAAGTGGTTAAGCACTTGACTACTAACTGAAAAGTTGGCAGTTAGAATCCACCCAGAGGTGCCCTGGAAGAAAGGCCTGGTGATCTGCTTCCAAGAGGTCACAGCCTTGAAAATCCTACGGAGCAGTTCTATTCTGCACACACGAGATAGCCGTGAGTTGGAACTGACTCCACAGCAACTGGTTTTTTCTTTCTTGGGGGTGCAGACCAGGAGCTAGATACTCACTGGTCCCTGGTGCTCTGGCCCAGAGACCCACAGCCAGAGCAGACGGAGGCAGCTTACAGTTCTAAACTCTACAGGAGATGCCTGGCAAGTTCTCTGGCCTCTGAGCTTGACTTTCCTTACCTATAAAATCTGTGCAATGATAGTGCCTATCACAGAGGGCTGTGGGGAGGATTTGGGGAGCTAATGAGTGCACAGCTCTCAGCAAAGCATCTATACATTTTCTGTGTGCAAAAAGTAGTAGCAGGGATCACTACCACCACCATCATCACTGTCATCATCACCATCGACATCTAAACGCCTTTCTAACCAGAATACAACACTAGGGGTCATGCCTTTGGGTAGTGACAGCAGAGAGACTGGGGGGCAAGTTGGATGTTGCTGACCGGCCTCTCCGGCTATGCTCCCCAAGAGCCTGTGGGCGGCTCCAGAAACATCTAAAGGAGGCCACCCCTGCTGCCTGCCC